>OX359281.1:10029592-11487092 GCA_947179155.2 Hedera helix
CTTTATTTGTGGCTCTTGAACATAAACAATACCTTTTTCTTTTTTTTATTGTTTTTTGATAAATCAAAAACTACACTCGACCCCAATCTAGGTAAAAACCATCATGAGTTACGCAATTTTCGGTCCTAGAATTGACTTTTCACCAAAAACTAAAAAAATCTCGAGATAACACACGAGGTTTTACTCCATCTACACCTTTAACAATGATCAATGGATAAAGTTATCCAGACTCTAATGCCAATTGATGCAATGGAATATGTGATTCGACCATAATGCTCTAACATAAATGTGAATAAAACCTTGCGCACAAGGGAAAGTAATGAATTCTCCAAGAGAAACAATAAGTGTATTATTATGAGTTGAATTGAATTGATTAATTACATTAGAAGTCTCAAGACAATCTATATTTATAGACCTAGATACTTTACTACATCTACTCTAAAAAGGATAATAAATGACTCTCCTAATCTACTTTGAAAAGAATAATAAAACCACTAATTAACTTTCCTACGACTAGCTGGAAACTATTAAAGTAAAAATAAATAAATCTAAATCTTACTACATTTCTCTAAATAATAAATAAAAATACATCAGATAAACTAAAACTCCATAAATAATAAAATATATGAAAATCCTAATTTTCATTGTAATTTTCCTCTGCATCAATTTTAATCCACAAGTGTCAAACGCTTTTCTTGACATGAAATCCAAGAACAAAATTGTAATGAACTGTCCAATTAACATTTTCATAGGCTTTCTGTATGTATAACTTGCACACAACACTTGACAAGTCTTCGCTGTGTTGTTCCGCTAAATATTAATTTACGCAAGGACTGCATCCAGAGTTTGTCTGCTACAAAATCATTCTGGGATTTTGAGAGAACATTGATCACCACCTATGCAGCCTAACCCTAGGAGTTTAGCAAACAACTTATATGCACATCCTGCAAATCTGATGAATCTGGAATCCTGAATATCATTTGTTCCTCTGCAACTGCTGAAATCTAGCCTGAATGTGAAATTTACGAAACACTGCCATCACATCAATCCTCCCAACATAGCAGAAATGCTAGAGCAAAACAACAGCCAGAATATCCCATCTGGTCCTGGGACTTTATCTCCTTATAGCCAATTCTGTCCTTGACAAATAAAAAATCCAAGTGCACCTCATCGAGCTTTTATCGCCTCTCCAAATCCTACTCAAAGACTCTCATGAACCAAAAATGTTACTGATAGCCTGATCAGGAAAAAAAAAATCTAGGAAGTGCTTCTCCCAATTTACAAAAAACAGATAGAGATCCATAAAAAGAGAGAGATCTCCAATAATAACCATACAGAACTATAAGAAGGAAAACATAGGACTTGGAAAAGCGCCTTGACCAAGAGCTATCCCTTTGGAACTGGAATTGAAATAAAGGCCAACAAACATATTGAACTCACTTCCCTTACAAAGTAAGAAGATAAGACTTTTATCTTTTTACACCCATTATGTTCTACCATGGCCCCATTTGGAAAGATGAATTGCTATGAAAGTGATTGTTGCAAGTTTTAGTGAGGATAGCTTGGGAACGACTAGGTAGGGCTCCATCTAGAATGCCCCCAGGTGTCAAGTGTTAGAAAATAACAATGAGGCAAAAAATCAAAGAAATCTAAAGGAAAACAACAACGCACAAGACACAAAATTTTACGTGGTTCACCCAAAGGTCGAGTTACTCCACGGTCGACGACAAATCAGTCTCTCTCATAAAATTGTATTAAAACAATGCAAGAACCCCTCCTTATATAACGCAAAATAAAAACCCTTTCTCTGGACCTACCAGCCTACCGCTCCAAGAACCCAATCACCTTTTGGGTAATTTTACAATTACCTCATAATCAAAGTTAGATCAGGTTTCACCAATAATACCACGCTCCAAGTCTTTGTCCAATAATTTGTTTTTGTTGGATTTAGATTTATTTTTAGCACAAAAAGGTTGATACTTGGCTAGATGGATCTCTTATGGATAGAGCTAGTTCTTTCTCAAGTTATTTCTTGCAATGGTGAGCAAGATCGGCAGTTTAAGGTGGTTTCTTAGATCCATCTTGCTAGTGGTTTTGGTGATTGTCTGAGCCTCATCTCCCCCGCCCATTTCTCTTTTGTTCACTCTCGTTAACTCTCTTGTCAGCTCTCTTTTACCGTTGTTAGGTGTGACTTTTTATGTACAGATGGGGTCTTTTCTTGCATTTGTGTGTAGAATCAAGTCTTGGGGTTTGATTCTAGGATACACCTTTGGGAGTTCTACTTTGGGGGTACCGTTGTTGCCGAGTTTGTACACGATATTGTACACATCTGTTGCTTGTTTCAGCACTTGGTGTTTATTTTGTTCTAAGTAGTGGATCTTTACACTTGCCATGGATGGTAAATTCTTAGCAACGAGTTGCTTGTTATGGCCATGCCGCGGTGTTTTTCCCTTTGTAGTATGGAGCTGATTGTCAGAGAATACAATTCTCTGGTTTGCTAGGATTCAATGTCATCTTGCAAGAGATCTCCTAGTTCCTGATCACAAATCATCCTCTGTTGCATTGTTTGCCCATCCTCCTCAAAAATAAAAATAAAAAAATCTTGTCCTTGGGTTATCAATAGATTCATATTTGGTAGTTGGGTGCAGGTGGTGTATTATCCCCTTATCACTGGCTTAGTGATAAGCCCGATTTTGTTCTATATTAAATTTGTGACCAGGCTTCATATTTTCATTTTCAGCTTCATTTTTTGTTTAGGCAAAACCTTTACTTGATTTTCTGCTGGGATTTGGCCTGCCTTTGTTTTAATCTGACATTGTTTTCTTGGGACATATATGTCTCTTGTAAACTTGTTATTTTAGCTAACAAATAGACTGAGTATACATGCTTACCTAGAGAAATAGAACCAGAAAGAAGTATTAATCTTAGTTTAACTGAGGAAAAATATTTTCATTTTTTTTACATATGCTGATAGAGAAGAATTTACGATAATTCCATTACTTTCTTGTATAGTTAGAGAGGTGACTTGTCATTCTGCTAAAAATATTTTGCAGCCTCTCGACCAAACTTTGGCCTTAAAATCTTTCAATACCTAAAGAATAGAGCCCGTAACATGTACAACATAATCACATAGATCCCTCACTCATTGCCAAATCAATCTGTGCCTACAATATCAAAACCTCTTTGTGTTGTATAAGTGGTTTTAGCAATTACATTCTAGGTGGGGGTCACCTCTCTTCTTTGTATGGTTAAGAACCCACCTCACAAAAAAGGCTAGCCCCACCACAATTCCCACATTCATCAAATATAATCACCAAGATATTTAAAGCAGAGAAATACAATAAAATTAATTTCTAAATAATGAAATACCACCAGAACATGGAAAAACAATTACTAGAAATTTAAACTTCAATGGAAGATGAACCCCTGATGACTTTAAAAGAAAACAGCTACTTTTCAAGCTTCTAGAAACCTAATTGTTCAATGTGATTGGAGATAGTAATAGATTAAAGATGCTGCTGACCTTTATTTCTCTTATTGGTGAGACCTCCAATACTTGGCCATTTCAAACCCATTCTTGCAATAATGATAATCCTCAAAAGTCTGATCAATCTCAGCTTGTGTATTCATCACAAAAGGCCCGTATTGAATCACCGGTTCGTTCAATGGCTGCCCCCCAATCAACACAAATCTCAATGGTTTGCAAGACTTATTCCATACACTTAAACCATCCCCTGGACTTAGCACCAGGACATGGTGAGCAGTTACAGGAGACGAATTCAAAGAGCCAAAAACCCCTTCTCCTTCAATTATATACACAAAAGAATTCCAAGATTCTGGGATACTTTGACGCATTTGAGCTGAGGACTGTAGAGTGAAATCAAGGAACATTGTTGGAGTTCGAGTGTACACGGGAGATTGAACTCCCATTGATTCTCCTGCTATAATTCTAACTTCAACCCCATCATTTTCTGCCCTTTTGATGTCCTCACTTAGCAGTTCTTGATAATTTGGTTCAATCCTGCATTTCAATTCACCGCGTTCTAATCAGACAAAAGGATGTTCTTGAATCTTTACATCATGCGCAAAGTCAACGTAGAATTCTTACATTTTTTCTTTTGAAGAAAGATTGATCCACAGTTGCAAACCAGTTTGGGTACCTTCTCCTGCAGGCATTTCCGAGTGAATTATCCCTCTACCTGCTGTCATCCACTGGACAAAAACACAGTATCGTATCATAAATTCTTCACTACACATTTCTAATCCTGATAAGAAATACAATCAGAAAAGGTTGGTATCATGCATGATATCCTACCTGCACATCCCCAGCTCGAATTGTGCCTTTATGCCCTGAGAAATCTTGATGAGTGAAAGCTCCCTAATTAAAAAAATTCGAGTTTTGTTAGTCTAACAACTTCAAATGCTCAAAACTTAACCAAATTTATGTGATTGGAGTGTACCTGTATCATGTATGTGACGGTCTCAAAACCTGTAAGAAAAGGAGTGGAAATATGAACATTAGAAGCTGAATAATGTAACTTACTCCTCCATCCCAAAATGTATGATCAATATTGACTTTTTGAAGTCAATTTAAGATATTTTCAAATTCAAAATTGATATGAGTTAAGTTAGTTTTTGACAATACAATTATCAACATTGTAACCTATCTAGATAGTACTACAAATTAGTTATCAAAATTTCAATGAATCATATCAATTTTGAATTTAAAAACATCTCAAATTGACTTTGAAAAGTCAAACTAGATCCTATATTTTAGAATATAAGGATTATAACATATGCATAACATGTTAAAATAATACTACCTCTGGAATGAATTATAAGATCCATGTCGACTTTTTTTAAAAGTCGATACGAATCTTATAATTCCAAAGAGGGGGTATTTTTGAACAAAGGTGTTATAACTTATAACATATGCATGACGTGTTAAAATACAATGTGGAGAGCGATTTGGAATGCTAATACAACCTCTGTGTGGATGATCAGGAAATCCAGCTGGAGGTGAAACTGCAATAACCAGAACAAGAAAATATTGATGCCAAACGTTTTAAGAAAGTCAAAACCAAAACTAAAAAGTGCCAAAAAAACTAAATTACCATCATGTATTCATATTGTACCTGCAAATTCATCCAACATGAGGAAAGGATCCAAAAACTTCAACTCATTCCTGTAAAAAAGATTTCCAAAAAATTAACCCCCGACAAAAAAACTCCAAAATGAGCAAGAATCCCAGAGCAAAATGGAAATCACACAAACAAACATCCTTCGTTCCATCCCAAAAGAGAGATTCCCAAATAAAAAGTTTCTCATAAAGCAAGATTGAGAACCACCACCAAATATTGTCCAATACCCAGATATCTACAATTCTAAAAGGCAAGAACCCATATATTAAAATGAACATACAAATAAAGGGGAAAAAGACGTATACAATAAAAGAAATACTTATTAATAACAAAATGGTTTCTAAAATCAAAATTGAATAATCCATGAGAAAATGTTAAAACCCGGGTAAAAATTGAAGTCGAAAAATAAGAACCCATGACTAAAGATAGAGTAAATACAAATAAAACCCAACAAATTCCATATATATAAGAGAGGGGGAAAAGTATAACAAAAAGGTTTCTAAAATCAAAATTGAATAATCCATTAGACAAAATAGTCAACAACCAGGTAAATTGAAGTCCAAAAACAAAAGCCATGATTAAAAACAGAATAAACCCATAAGAATTTCCAGAAATTTAAGAGAAAAAAGTTATAACAAATAAAAAACAACAATACTGGCAATTTTATACCTTCCGATGCTTCTCCTAACTACAGCACCAGCACCCTCACTCTGAGCCTTGGCTAAAAACTTCTTGACTACCATTCTGGGATTTTCAAAATCAGGGGTTTGATCCGATGTACAAGACATGGTGATTTTATTGATTGTGAATGGAACGGTTCTTTTATTGCTTGGGTTTCTTATGGCTGTTGGATATGAATTGAACAGAAGTCTATGAACTATCGCTTTCATCTATATATTTGAATGAATTTTGAAATGTGGAGCAGATTTCTGTGAATATATATAGGGGTGTATGGTAACTGTACATGTATTGGGGCTGTTTGTTTGGATACGGTAAGCCAGCCAACACCTAGAGGTGCGGGGGCAATTTTTTAGTTGGACCAACGAATGCTGCTTTGACAAATCATATGATGACGTCATCTTTATGTAACCATGATGGGAGGATGACGTCTGATTCTTGTAATCGTGATGGGAGGCAGGGGTTTTGTAAAAATGAAAAGAAAATAATAATTTTTGTTACAAAAAAGAAAGTAATAATCAAATTAAATATTAAGAATGTTTTTTTATTACAATAATAATGTTTTGGCAACAAAAATTTAGATGATACAAAATGACTTGTACGATAGTTATTAATTATATCTATTAGACTCATTCATGTATGATAAAATATCAATTAATTATTATTTAACATATCATTTTGTAACCACATTTTTGTAATCATCTTTTACTATCATAGCATTAATTTTTTAATTATGAGTTAAAGTTTAATACATTGTTAGTGTCTATAATAATGGATTATAACACATCATTAATGACGCACTTATGTTAAAAAAAATTATACCTATTTCAATGATATGACATAATCATAATACTGCTTCTGTATATATTATTAGGTGTATTAAATTTAGGGAATTTTTATTTCACAAATATAAATTAATATTTGCACAATGTCTCTCTCGTGTAAATGTGAGATTCATTTACTATTTATGTGAGAAAAACTTTATAAAATTATCAATTTTATTTGTTGAAATATTAATTCCTTAAATTTAAACTATTTATTATATATTTATCTATTAAAATATTATTTTTCTTTTTTGCTAAAAATGGAGATGTGAATAATGCCATAGTTATGAAATTATTGTCAAATTTAAGGATATCTTTTAATTTTATATTACTACCTAAGCTCCAAGATTAGAAATACGGTTTTCTTTTTAACGTGTTCTAAAATTATAGATATATTTTAAATTACAAATGACAAGAAATTTTTAACTCGTAATTGCTTATATTTTTGGTTGATTGGGTAATATTATTGTTTAGCAAATATTGGATATATATTTATAAAAATGAAAATTCTTTATTTAAAAAATATAGTGATAATTTGTTCATCTGTCCCTAACCTATATCAATTTTTTTCTTTTTTTAGTCTCCTAATTATTATTATTATTATTTTTGCATATTTCATCTTCAGATTTTATAATTTCTACTATCTTAATACAGCCTTACAAAAACAAAGCAATTAAAGCAGACAAAACATGAAAAACAACTATACAATGAGGACTGATATTAAAAAACTACAGCTCAAAAACTAAACATGAAAAGTTACTTTATTTTAGAGATTAACTTGAATATATATATATAATTTAAGAACGAAATAAGCAAAAAAATTAATTAAGGGATTAAACATGAAAAACAAGTATAATTTGGAGACTAATGAAGAAGTTATACCACGAATAGTTTTTTTTTTTCCTTAATAACTTGGACTATTAGATTTGAATTTATAGGGGTTTTCTTAAATTAAAAATTGATGGAAAAGAAGAGGACATAAAATTTAGACTTTCTATCTAACACTTTAACTCAATAAACGAAAGTCATGTTTGTTTACGATGATAATATTTGAGATTAAACTATTAGTCCAGAGATAATAAAATAATTTAAAACAAGAAATTATTTAATATCATGTTCAATCAAGTATTAGGATCCCTACTATTTGGGACTAAAAATTTATAAATAAATTTAACTTTTATCTTTTTTAAAAACAATTAGTGCATTTTATTTTATCCATCTATATTCATATTACTGAGAATACAATTATTTAAAGAATGTCTGACAAAACAACATAATATAGAATTATTTTAAGTCATCTTACGAATAATTTTATTCTAAACAAATATGTGACTAGAATTATTTAATTTTAAAATTATAATATATGAAAATATAAATTCGAAATTATAATCCTAAGCAAAACCAAAGAGAATTTTTTTCTTTCTAAAAATTGAGAGGGTTGTAGCAAACTCATTGTTGTCCATCTCCAATGGGCAAAGAAGTCATGCTAAACTGTATCTTCTTTTAATGAAATGTGTGTGATCAATGCCTTATACAATACCTAAGCACATGAGGCTTTCCTGTTGAGTTTTGACCTATTCTAGTTGAAATGACTTGAACAATACCTAAGCATTGCGTTTGTTATTTTGCCCTTCCGTCACCAACTAGGAGCCTTTGACTTGTCTAATTGATTGTGTCACATATTTTTATACTTTTTAACGTTTTAAATTATAAAATCGTTATTAAAATTTTAAAATTTTAAAATTTTAAAATTATTCTTAAATATTTTAAATTTTAAAATTAATATATATTTATTTAATTTTAATTAATATAGTAATAATTATTATAAATTATCTAAAATTAATTATAATATTTATTATTTCATAATTTATAATAAATTTTATCAATTTAAAATTTAAAATATTTTAAATTAATTTTTAAAAATTAATATTAATCTTAAAATTATTATTGCTAAGCTCAAATCATGCATGCACAAATAATTTTTATCATAAACAAATTGCAAACAAGGTCTTAATCAATGTCTTGAGAACAGCCACTCGCTACTACTTTTTGTTATGTGTTTTTTGAGTTCTGCCTTTTCTCTATCTCGCTCTTTAATACTCAAGTAATTCATCCGTTCCAAAACTTAAAATAATTATTAACTTTTTAAATCAATTTGAAATATTTTTAAATTTTAAATTAATATAAATTTATTTAAATTTTGGTTAATATAATAAAAAATATTATAAAATATCTTTAAAAAAAAATTTGATTATAATATTTATATTTTTTAATAAATTTTATCAATTATGAATGAATTTAAAAATATTTAAAATTAACATTCAAAAATCAACGATAATCCCATAAATTGAAATGAAGAAAGTATTGTGAGGCTGACATGCATGTTTGATCATTATACTTAATCTCCATATTCTCCCTAAACATTAATCGCTGATATATTTTAATCTTTTCAATAAATTTTGCAAAAGTAATATTAAATTTTATACCCAAATTAATTAAGTAGACACATCATTAATACTTTTTAAAATTTACGTGTTTATTCTCAAAGGATAAATTTACACACACAACAACCAAACACTACATCAAACACTACATTCATTTACACCATTAAAAAATATGATATATTATAATTTTAATGTCATGTCCTACTTTTTAATAATATAAATAAATATAATATTTGACGATTGTGTATTTATACTTATTCATTCTTAAAATGTCAATAGACAAAAAAGGATAGAATACATGTAAGAAAAGTTCATCATCCTGATTCCAACAGCAGGCATAAACAACAATTGGATGTAATAAAACAATCCAAGACTGAAATACAGAAAACAGTTGGCTGATTAATATTTCCTTTTACAAAATACCTAGAATTATAAGTAAAAACATAACAAAATACAAAATTTGGATCAAGTCCTTGCAGCATTTGTGGCTGATTCAGTGAAAAAAAATAAGCCTTCTCAATCATCACTAATTTTTTTCTTGACCTCAGGAATAACTGGTATCGAACCATAGAGACAGATACGAAGATCGCCTTGGAGTAGTCTTTGGTGCAAGCAGCTCTTGTACAAATCCCAGAACTCATCTCTGTTATTTATTGTTATAAGGAATAAATAATGCTATATTTATGATGACATCTATTCCAAAATATAATATCAACTTTTCAAAGTCGCTTTGAGATATTTTCAAATGCAAAACTGATGTGATTCTTTTAACTTTTGAAAACAATAAATCTTGTAATTAATGATTTAGTAGTACTATTTATATAGCTTACAATTTTCATAATTGAATTGTCTATAACTAAATTAATTTATATTAATTTTGAATTTGAAAATATCTTAAATTAACTTCAAAAAGTAAATATTAATCCTATATTTTAGAACCACGGTATAACTCAAGAACAATTATGAGTAAATGTGGATTTGAATCTCAAACCTGATTTGAGGAAGTGAAAGCAGGGAATAGCCCTTAACATCTGTGTACATGTCAAGCACGATAACTTGTAACCGTGAAAGTCCCAAGGCCTCCATATCAATTAACTTCTTAATCCTAAAACCAAATACTCAAAGATATCAGGTAAACATTAGACTGAACAGATCAAATAACTGATCACGGAGGAGGAAAAATATCATAATTCGTAGCATTATTCATTTATGAAATTGCCAATTGCTCCTTGGAGCTGCCAAGGAGTTTTGGCCAAGACCGTCAATTGCCAAATATGTAACCAACGGACACATCCTCATGCGAGAGCAGAGAACGGACCAGTGGACATATCCACATCTAGGATCAGGAGTTTCACTTATACCCTTACACTAACAAAAAAAAAATTCCAAATTTTTTGTTAGTGTAAGGCCAGTAAGGGTATAAGTGAAACTCCTTCAAAGTTTTGCGGTCAAAATAAAATTATTCAAAGTTTTGAGGCCAAACTCCCGTACTTGTCAATTACAGATGAATCCCTACAATTTTATACATTATATTTAAGCTCGCTACTTTAAATCTTTACCAAATTAAAGACATTACTTGCGAATCTAAGGACCAAATATTCTATATTGAAATGTTAGTTAAAAGCACTAGCCATTGGGCACACGCCATGCATGTGCAAGATAGATTCCTATAATTTGAGATATAAATCTTAATATTTCAAAAAGAACGAAATGCAAGAATGTTATTCGTGAAAGTATGGCTGTTTAATTTGAGTCTTTTTGTCAGGAGTTATTTAATATTTTAGGAAATTATTTGTTAGATATACATTTGAAATTTTAGGTAACCAAGCCAGTTTCATAACCTTATGAGTAGTTTACAGTTAAAAAGAATAGTGGCATATTTAAAGCAGATTAAACACGAAAAGGGCGAAATTGGGAGAGAAAAATTGGGATAAAATTAAATGAGATAATGGGAGAGAAAATTGGGTGAGATCTTTTTGTCTTATATGGTCAAATGTGTGGGAGTTAGTGAGGTACTACAGTAACCATCAGTTTTTATATTAAAAAAAAATAAGAATAAAGACAAACAGACGAATCAAGAAACAACTCTCCCCTCACGTTTTATATAATAGATGTTTGAGCTTGTTTAGGTTCAGTTGCAAAACATATCGAGTCTAAGGAGTACCTGCTTGGTGTGCCACTTGCAATATTGATACGATTCTTTAGAAAGGACACCTGGCATCAACCAAACAACTATTAAGGTCCACTCCAAAATTGAGAAATAGCAAGACAGCAACAGGAGGAAGGTCATGTTGGCTAGTCACCTAACAACCAACTCATCACTCTCAACAGTATTGTTTTGAATCTAAAATAGGATTTTAGATTGAGGCGCTTATCAAAAAATAGAAACTTACAACTTTGGTTTACTAATGAGCACGGTGACTCCAAAGCAAATCATATCCTAAGCAATCAAAAATGTGGACTTGCCATCCAGGTGTTACTCTAGAAGTTTAATGGTATGAATTCAAGTATAAGGCAAACATTGTGCCAGTCCAAAGTTCAGATGGTACATAAGTAATATAAATGATAAATGATTATGTTCGTTCATTTACATTAACTTTGTTCTCCAACAACACATGTTCAAGGAAACATTTTAGAAGGTAGCTGAAGTTTTTCCTAATATGAAAACTTAGTCTTCACTTGTCAAAAAATAAATAATATATTATATTAATATTCCCAAATCTTTACAAACCTTTTTTTTATAGGTAAAAAAAGAGTTGGTAAGGATTTGGGAATATCAAGTTAATGAAGTGGCTGATAGTATAATTGCTCTTAGTAATAACTGATTGATCAGCTTCATGAGCCTAATTATTCTCTTCTCCAAAAATTGAATGTCCAGAGTCATATTAACTATTTTCTATTTTTGAGCACAACCAATCTTACAGCTATATACTTTATGAACAACACAATGCTCTGAAAGACCTCCTCACCTTATATATTCCTCCAGTAGTCAGTTCTAATAAAAGTTTTGAGAAAAGATATCACTACCTGATCCTCAACCTTTATATGCTTTGAGAAAAGCTTGGCAGCAGGACATTCTTTAGTCAAAGGTCGCAAACCCCTGAAGTAGCAAAAGAAACATGATATACAAACTACTCAATTTGATCATTATCATATGTGTGTGTGTGTGTGTGTCCATAAAAAGTTCAAAACTTTTTCAGTTGAATGGATGGGAAAAGCACCAAACCTGAAAAGTTCCAATGATCTCAAGGCAGACAAACTAATTACAAGAACTGCTGGATTCCCAGGTTCAATCTTCCCCTCAGAAATCTGATTTTCACAAAGCTCTTGTTTCCATGATGGTCCAAAAGCAGTCTTCATATGTTCACCTAAAGTGCTAGCATCTTGAGCTAGACTCTGAGGTAGCTCAAGAATGCATGTATCTGCATTATTAAAATGAACAAACATAACTATTTCCTTTCCAGAGGAGAACGAATAAGATGTACATTTAAGATAAAAGAACCAAAGAAGAATCAGACAGAAACATCAACCAAGGACGGAAATAACAATTGGACATGCCCAAACTCGCCACCAAAAAGGAGATTATGTACAGCCTTAACTCACCAGTAAAAGAAGTTACTAGAGCAAAACTTTCCATCCTGACAAAAATAACTTTCAAACTGAGAATTCCCCAAAAGTAAGTTTATACAAGGACATCAAAAACTCCTGAAAGCCAAAACCGATGACCCCTCAACACCATCATAAGCCTTCTATTATTCTATAGGCCCACCGAAATCTATATCAATATCTCACACACTACCACTTTGCCAGCACAAAGCCCCCAAAACTAGTACAAGCACTTGCCAAGGACAGTAGCTTCACTTCAAAAGATCCAAGATTGCAGGCAGCTGCAGAAGCAGAACTGCAAGAGCCCCGACTCTAATCTATGCAGCAACCAACTAATCCAATCACAATCTTGCACAATCAAAGGTTAAAAAAAATGGGTCTTCAAACAATTAGGTGGCATGACGCGCTCAGGTATCAAGATGGTAAAAAGGTTCAGCTAGGGAGAACAGGAATCCTATAAAGGGTGTCAGCAACTGCTTTTATTCCAAATGCAAAAAATACTATTGCTAATTGATAATTCAAAAAATGGCAAATTCAATTAGAAGCAAGGGCAGTCCGCAACTGCCTCCTCAACTTTTTCCTGTTTCTTTATTTATGGAACCGTGTCATAATAACCTAGTAAATTTAGAAGTGCACTTGAAAAGTTTAAACATAAATGAAAAAATTCACACTACACTTGGGTCTAGCATACCAGAAAGCCATCATTCTCTTTGCAATTGGAAAAAATGAGAAAATAAATAATTAAAATTTTAAAACATATGTGGTGGTTTTATTGTTAATTTCCACTTGTAAGTCATTATAGTACACTAATCTCACCATAGTCGTTTTGGTATAAGTAGATAAAATATGTTGAAAACCTTGAAATACCATCCAAATACTAGCACAATAGTTGTATATATTAAGCTATAGCAGCAGTTCAGTCAAAAACAGAGAATCATTACCAAAACCAAACCAAATAAATACAGAGTATCAACATTTTGTCATCTTTAAATCATTAAAATGAAACACAACAGATACCCAATTGATATTAAAGAACACGCATTTGATAACTTTAAAATTTCTATATACCCTTCTCAAATATACAAATAAGAAAATTTATAAACTGGCCTATATTGTTTCACATATTCAGCTAATATTAGCAGTTTAGTTAAAAACACAGAATCGTTACCAAAACAAACCAAATAAATACAGGGTATCAACGTTTTATCATCTTTCAATGATTAAAATGAAATATAACAAATACCCAATTGAAATTAAAGAACCAGTACTTGTTAACTTCAAATTTTCTACGTACCTTTTTCAAATACAAACCAGAAATTCAAAAACTGAGCTATATACATACGTAAATATAGATTAAGAAATAAAGTACCTTTAATTGATTCTAGTTCCAGACTAGAAAGCTGAATGCCATTGCTCGATTGGTACTGATTAAGGAAGAAACTCAGCTGCTGAGAGGGTCTTGCTGGTTCTGCACTGTTGTTGTTGATTTCTATATTTTTGTTTTTGGTTTTGGATTCAATTTTGTTAATCTTTTTGGGTTTTTTGGTTTTGGGTCTATTGGGGCCTAGAGGCAGTTTCTTATGCTTTCCAGATTTTGGGAATTTTGGTGCTGACTTTGAACGCTTCTCTTGCTTCCCGTTGCCCATTGTTTACGGCGTCCTACTTTTTCCTTCTCTCTAGGTTTTAATCAGCAGGCACGGGGATAGTATAGTAATTGGGGCAATTAGTTTACCCTATAATTTATGTATAAGGTTTCAAATTAAAGCCATTTTCATACGGGTTAAAATTTAATGCAAGAATAGTGTATACATAAATGGTATTAAGATTTATAAATATTTTATTATTAAATTGTCATGATCTTAACAGTTTGTATATACATTAATATTGCTTGAAACTTTATTTCTTTTTATATTTAGTCTTTTAATTATTTTCCCCTCATTTTATCTATAAACTTTAAAAAGTTTGCAATTTAAGTCCAACTTCACAAAAATAAAGTAATTAAAGAGCTTAAACTTAAAATATAAGTATACTTTGAGGATTAAGCCTGAGAAACGGCCACAATATAGGGGCTAAATGTGAAAATTAACTATAATTTAGTGGCTAATAAAAATAAGATTTATACTTAGAGACAAAATGTGCAAAAAAAATAATTAAAGGACTAAACACAAAAAACATCTATAACTTGAGACCTAAAGAAAGAATTATCTCTAAAATAAAATGTTGACCCCGTTAATCTTGAAAAAGAATTGAATCGAAATTCAATTTTGACCTTCATATTTTACAGATGAGATCCAATCTGTAATTATATAAAGTTGTTGGTTAAGAAGGACTAAAATCAAATACACATAGCAACATACACAATCGATAAAGGGTAATACAAAGAAATATAAATAGAGATCAGTCTCATCTTCTGGCAACAATACAAAGAATCCATGAAGAGAGAATGAGAAAAGGAGAATGTTAACTGCAATACCCAATATATATATACTAGAGGACACCCGTGCCTACGGCACTGGACCACTGCCTGCCTGTTGAAACACGGAAAAGAGAAGAATGAAGAAGAGAGAGGGATATAAAGCTAATGAACGGCTAGATTTATGCTAAACTTTGAATGGCCCAGATGATTTAATAAATTGGGGGGAAATTCAAAATGCTTTGCATTTTGTTATATAAGATATATATATTTGCAAAAGAAATGAGGCTACACCCTTCCATATATTTGCAAAAGAAATGAGGCTATACCCTTCCATAGCATTAGTTTAAAACACCTATTACTTAATTATTATAATAATACAAATAACGTTTTATTGTATAAATTAACTGAGATATTTTAGTAAGTCCTGAACTAAGTTGACTCATTAAATTATTGATTTAATTAGTTGATATTTTTATTTTTATTGTATTTATATTGTTTTATATCATAAAATATATATGAGAATTGATAGACTCTCTAGCTGTATCTCTCTTTGTAAGCAACTCATTCATAATATATATAATAGAATTTGTAAACAATTGGGAAACCTCAAATGTATTATACATTCATTTAAAATTCTCTTTTAATTATTATTCTTTTTTTTTTGTCTTAATGAGTCAATGTGTTTTATTAAATATTAAAAATGAATATGAATACTATTGTTGGGTAAAATTATATGTCTAACTATTTTAATAAATAGTGACTAAAATAAGATTTCAAGGTGACTTTTATATAGAATTTTTAACTAATACTCTCTATTTTAAAATTTCAAATACAACTTCCTTTTTAATTTGGTCCAAAATTAGAGATATATTTTTATTTTAGAATAATAAAGTAACATAATAGTCTTAATTTGTCATTATTTTTTTACTATCATTTATAATATCACACTACCATTACTTAACTAATATTAAGAATATATTTAATAATAACATAAATTATGAATAAAATACAATTGTAAATCTTGTGTGTGACACAGGACACTGATCTAGTATTAAGAGAAAGAGAGAAAAAATGCAACTTGGGGTGTGTCTTTTAGATCTAAGATATTACTTTAATTTATGTGAAATTTATCCTTAAATTATTCTTTTGGGGACAGAGGAAGTACAAATTTATTGTTGACGTGAAAGTCAATTTGAGACATTTTCAACTTTAAAAATGAGATAATTCATTAAAAATTATGAAATAATTTTTACAATGAGTAATACTTTTAAAATCATTGTATTGAGTAAAACTAAAAGAGTTACTCTAATTTTGAGCTTGAAAAAATCTTAAATTGACTTTAAAAGTGATCTTATATTTTGAAATGAAAAGGGTATTATTAAAATAATAATAATAATAATAATAAATAAATAAATAACTAGCAGATTTCATTGATTACATTACCAAATAAACTTGAAATATTCTTCTCTATCTCATCTTACTTCATACTTTAGATTTCTACGATTAAGTTTGTCCCATTTACCGCCCTTTGTTTATTTTCAAATACTTCATAGCAAAGATGAGTTCAGAACATTAACCCTTCTTTAACTCCTTTTCTTTTACATTTACAATACCAACATAGTGTTGTTAACAAAAACTAGCAACTTAATGTCGGTGTCTCACAATTCCTCACCACTAAAATACTAACCATGATTACTCGAATAACTTAGGTATGCATAACAAAATCGGGTACAAAAAACGTTATATGTTAAAATGCACAAGACATCTAATTTTCGTACCATTATTCGAAACAATAATGCCTAGTACACTGAAACGCAAACTAATAAGAGTCTGGAACAATAGAACCAAGTACGCTAGAATGCAAGACAATAAGAATTATGTGGTAACCTTGACCCTAACCTAGCAAGCCCTTTCACATTTACAAATCCTAAAACCGTTTTTCTTTTAAAAATTTAAACTCTTAAACTATTCAAAATGAAAGATAAGCAAACAATTATCTATAGTCAACTTAGATATAATATTGAACTTGCCAAGATCAAAGAAGCAATGTTCTTTGACTACTAAAAGATTTCGAGTAAATTTCACATAATCACTTGGGGTTTACATGCTTTTTCACATAAACACCTCAGTTTTAAAAATGGACAACTAAACACCCAATGTATTGAGGTGAAGTGAAAATTATTTTTGGTGTAAACTCCCATTAAGCAATGTGTAATGTTCCGAATTCTTATAAGTCTTGTAATACAATCTTATGTGATTAATAAAGAATGATTTTGTGATACAATTTATGTGTTATGTGATTGCCTATATGTGTCATTAGTTAAATTAAGAAAAAGATTTTCTCCAAAAATAACAAAAAAAAATACTATTCACTAGAAAAAATACTATTCATTATTTTAACTTTTCGCATTACAGCATAGCGTTTATATGAGAATAATTATGTATTCACTATTCAGAAATACGAAAATAATTTTTCCTAACCATGAAACTAGGAAGGAAACTAGAAAGTTAGGAAGTAACTAGGGTACAAACTTGGTTACTTTGCTAACTTAATTGAGAATGAACTAATTTAGTTGAAAATGAACTGAAAGAATAATACGAGAATTATACGAAAATAATACGAGAATTATATAAGAATAATACGAGGTATAATACGAATATTATACGAAGTATAATACAAGTATTATATGAAGAATATACGTGTAATAATTATGTATTATACGATATAACTAAAATAAAAACTAACTACACAAACTAAATTACAAAACATAGCAAAACTAACTAACTAGCAAGCAATCAAACTAGCCAAAGAACTAGCCTAGTTGCTCTAGAAATCTAGCCACTTTGGGAGCTTGAAAGTGTCTTGAAAGCTTCACTTAGTGTATGGGAGAAGGTAAGAAGAGGTGTGTTAGAGAAGCTTAAAGGAAGGTGTGAAGGAAGCTCACACTTTTTAAATATTTATGGCCTAAAAACTTGTACCTTAACTTTTGCAAGCCTATAAATAAGAGCCTTTGCTCTTCATTAAACTTCACCAATTCACAAGTTCTTAATAGTAAAAAAAAGTATAAAGAGAGACATAGAAAGAAGTCTAGCATTAGTAATCAAAGTTAAAGCAAGCACGACAAAAGGTAACAAAACCATAGTCGTTATAATTTTAGTTTCAATTTTATGTTCTTGAATAGAAGTATTGATTCTTTGCATACATAGGATTTTGATTATGTTATTCAGTGTTATTGAGTCATTAAACATGATGGTCTGACAATATGATGCTTGTGACATCATGTTTATTCAAACGAATCAAAGGACCTACAAAACTAGTTTTCATCATGTTCATAAGTTTGTTATTATGTTCTTGAGTAGAAGTCATATGATCTTACACACTTAGGTTTAATATTATGTGTTTAGATGTTATTGAGGCCTAAAACATGATAGCTTAGCAAATTAATGCTTATGTCATCATGTTTAAGCAAGCTAAACAAATACATGTGAAACTAGTTTTCACTAAGTTCTTGTGAGCAACCTTGTAAACTCTTTTGTGGTTCAAATCTTGTGGTTTAACTACATAAGTAGGTTTATGATTATGTAATTAGATGTTGTAGAGTCAAAAAACATGGTGGCCTAGCTAAATAATGCTTATAGCATCAAGTTTTAAGCAATCGAAACAAGAACTTATGAAACTAGTTTTTACAATATTCTTGTGAGCACTTTTGAGTCCACTTCCAATTAGATTCTGGATCTTTAATATAAAGATGAATTGTATAGGGGGAAGCTACGACCGCATGGGCGCTAAAATCACCCAAAAATGTTTTAAAATGAAGAAGTTTGTTACAGTTTTAGTGAATGAGGGTTGGACAATCAAAACATGAAAAATCACTAAGGTCAAGTTCTACATACATGGCGCGGCCCGTGCCACTATTAAGCCTATAATGATGCGGCCATCACCAGTTCAGATTTACAAAAGGTTAAATTTTGTCCAATTAAGCTTTTGTTCAGTCGGAACTCCGGTTTCGCTTATCTGGTAGTGTAAAGTTTAACCGAAACACTCTCAGGGACTTGAAATTTAAGATAAACTTGTATAGTCAATGTCTTATATTTATATAGAGACTAATTAGATTGTAATACACAATAACCGTGTAGGTCATTGACGAACGAAACTTAAATCTTAAAAGATGATACAAGGCAAGTCTTCTACCTTAAACTTATGATTATAAGTTTTTATGTAATTTATGCACTTTGTGTAACAATGTGTTATAAATTCTTGAAATAAGTTATTGCTACTAGTTTTGGCATAACTTGAGAAATGAACATTTATTCATGAAATGTTGAATTGTAATAATTCCTTATTTGAGCTTTTTAGTCAAACCAAATTATTTTGGGGCGACCTTTGCATGCAAAAGTAACTGAGATAAACAACATTTATTCATTGAGAAAAATATGATGTGTCGGGTAATCGATGTAGACACCGTTCATTCAGTGTAGTGTATGTTTTTGCATAATATAGGATGTCAGTAGGTTGATCCTTTATAGATATCCATTGAGAGTTCTAAGTCGAAAGACGAACGAAAATTAGTTCTTGATTTGATTATCACTTTGCTTTACTATGTTTAAATAAATTGTGATATCTTTTGTTGACTTATGATTCATTTAAATCTATTTCGGTGTGAGTTCAAGTATATGCTATGTGTTTAGACTTGTTAAGCAACTGTTTGCTCACTCTTGCGAATAAAACCTTATTTGCAGGCAAAGATGAAAAACCTGAGAGCTTTGACTCTAAGAGAAAAGAAAAGAAGGAAGTATAGACTATGATACATGTTATTTGTTATCCTTTATATGTATTTTGTATGTAGTCATAATGACTTTTGTATTACAAACAAGTAATAGGGAAGTTAGTAACATAATATTATATCAGTGATATTATCTTATTATCATTAAATTGTTTTATGTCTTTACTTTGATAGAAGTTAGAATTATTAAACATTAACATAGTATTGATAAAGAACTATACATCTGAATGAGGATGTTAAATGATATTGAGAGTTCTGTAAGAATCGAGGTTATTTGATTTGGCGCCTGTAATAACCAGGATTTTTTTTTTTTTTGAAATATGATGTGTAAAGTTATGTTATGTATGTGTGTATGTTATGTAATGAGATATAGTAAGTTAGTTAATTTAATTTATTCAAATTAACTAAAGAAGAAAAAAGAATGCAAGATAAGCTTATGTGATTATATCACAAAACTTAAATGTTGGTCTTAAATGGTAAACAAAAAGATTAATGATCATCAAGTGAATTACTTATGTGGTTAATGAAGAATAAGAAGAAATAAATGAATTGTTTATGTTAACCAATAGGGTATTATTTGTAGGTAATATCGATAATTTTATTTGAAACCCAAATAATATGTGTGAGTCATGAGAGACTTAATTATAGTATAGCAAGATAATAGATTAATAAAGTATTAATTTAATAGATGATGTGTGTTAGTGTTTTAATTAAACCAATTCAATTAGGTAGCCCTAATACATTTAATAAGGCAAGTCTAATTGAATTATGTAATTAACTCAATATGATTATGGGTAGCCCAAATCTTTATTATTATAAGTCTTGTAGAGAATATTAAAAGAGCACAATGTGGGGAGCCCTATGAGATTTAATTACTAGCCCAAGTGTTAGTAATTTATATAAATTTAACTAATGGTCAAGTGTTAATTAAATGATGAGTCTAATTTATTTTAATACTAGCCCAACACTTGTTATAAATTCAAGTCTTGTGAGTTAGTAAAGTTAGCCCAATTGATTTAATTGTTGGAAGCCTTAAAAGAATTAATTTAGTAGCCCATCTAGAATTTAATTGATGAGCTCAAACAAATTAAAATTGAGTCTAAACAATTTAAATGGAAGAGCCCAAATAAAATTAATTCTAAGGTCCAATGTGGAGCCCAAATGATAAAATATATTGGCGATATATATGTATATATTGATGTGTGTGTGTGTGTGTATATACACATCAATATATACAAGCAATAAAAGAAAAAGAAAAAATAGGAGAAAAATGGCCTATATGGCCCGTACTTTGGGGCCCCACATTGGGGTGCCTTGTTGCTTTTAGGTTGCTTGAAATGTACTCCATGTATTGCTTCACTCCAACTTTAAAATAAATTGCAAGAAACATGTCAATCAAGATGGTCATTCAAGCTTGTCATTCTAACAAATAGTAAGTTTACTTAGGCTCTTAATCAACTAATGTTAGTTGATTAAGAGATGTTAACCAAGTTTATACAAGTCCTATAAATAAGGTTCTCCTAGTGCATTGGTGAGAGTTTGTTTCATTTGTTTATTCTTCTAAGACTTAAGAGAGATAGGAAGCTTGAGAGTTATAGAGAGAAAAGAGTAAGAGTTTGTAAGCTTGTGAGTTTGAGCATAAAATCAACAAGAGGGTTTGTGATAGAAAGTTTTGGGCAGATCAAGAAGAACAAGGAGAAGTTCTAGCCCTAGTAAAAAGAAGATCTTCATTAAAGGTTTAAAAGTCTATCAAATCTTAGCTTGTTATTTTCTTTATATATGAGTTTTAACATGTTTGGTTGTGGGAGGAATTATGTGAAGAGGATCTATGGTGAGATCCAAAAATATAAGGTGGATCTACGATGAAGTATATGTGATCTATGTGGTATGTGTGATTTATATGGCCAAAATCATATTTTAAAGTATAAAGTGTAGTCTATGTTTTTAAAAAGATATTTTTAAACTCTATAACAATAGATCTAGTCTATATTTTTAAACTCTATAATGATAGATCTATTCTACATATGAAGATCTATAGTCAAATATGTATGATATGTGTATTAACATGGTTAGTATGTGAAAATATGAAAGAAAGATGAAGATGAACATATTTCAAGTAAACACCCTAGCTCAATGTCTTAGTTGATGATTTGTGGTTTAAGATGTGCAATTTATTTTTTTATGATCTATGAGTTTCGAATGATAGATCTATTTGTTAGGAAGATAACCTAAGTTGAACGATTGAAAAATATATTAAAACAAAGGAGTTATGATTTTTATACCAAATGAGGTCTTTTTCAAAATCCTAGTTGATCTAGTGGATTCGAGCATAATTTTGATGTCCAAAATATTTTGAAAAGGTGATTGATTTATGAAATATTAAAGAACATTAAGCTACGAAGTTAACAAAATAAATTTGAAATCATTTGGACATGTATTGAAGATTTTATGTAAGTTGGAACCAAAGTAGCAAAGTTGGAAAAATTTAATATTGTATTCTTCCCTCAAGGACCGTGGCCCTCTTTCTAGTGTAAAAAGGAGGGCGACAACCCTTATTCGGGTCAACAAAAAAAATAATATTTATTCGAGTCGTGCCGGGTTTTCGAGTCGGTTCGGGTTGGTCCAAGTTGGGTCAGAAAATAAAAAATTAAATAATATTATTATTGGACAAAATTTAAATATTATTAAATGATTAATAATATTAATAAAGGTATAAAATATTGTTAAATAATTAATAATATTAAAAATTTAATAAAATATTATTAAATGATTAATAATATTAAAAAATATATTAATAATATTAGAAAATTAATAAAATATTATTAAATAATTAATAATATTAGAAAATAAATAAAATACTATTAAATGATATTAGTGAGTGAATAAAATATTAATAAATGATTAAAATATTATTAAATAATTAATAATATTAGTAAGTGCATAAAATATTATTAAATAATTAATAATATTAATAAATGAATAAAATATTATAAAATAGTTAATAATATTCATAAAGGATTAAGATATTTTTTAATGATTAATAATTAATAATATTAGAAAGAGAGTAGAACATTATTAAATTATTAATAATGTTGATAAGTGTTTAAAATAATTAGGTATTTAAGATATTATTGAATGATTAATAATATTGATAATTGATTAAGATATTATTAAATAGATAATAATATTCGTAAATGATTAAAATATTATTAAATAATTAATAATATTTGTTTGTAATATATTATCGAATGTGATAATATTATGAAGTGATTGATATATTTTTAATTGATAATTATGTGATTAAAATATTATCAAATATTGATAATATTATTATGTGATTAAATGTTATGATTAAGTGTTAGATGATTTAAGTGATGTATAGTAATGTTATTAATATAAAATAAAATTGTATGTGATATGTATTGATTGGTAGATCAACGTTGTTAAATATTAAGTCATCCAAATGAAGTTAAGTTAAGTTGATTAGCAGTAGTTAGTGGAACAGACAAGTTCTCTGAACCTTAACTTGTATTTATTTTTGCAAGTTCTTTTGAAATCCAAACTCGTTTCATTACGCAAGTTTCATATACCTGAAGTCGTTTATATTATGCTATGTATCTTGAAGTTGAAATTTACTTTCACAGTACATGATGAAATAATTATTAAGAATTATATCATAATTATATTGTTATTGATATTCGCATAGATGTGCATTCACATGATTTGTTCTCAATATAAACTATTTAAAGAAGTAAATCTATGTCAATTGTTTTGGCTAGATAATGCATGTGTTATTTGAAAGTAGTATGTCCTCAAGCCAATCACATTTGATGTGATAAGCATATACTTTGTAATCTTGTTCATTTATTAATAAAAGTATCAAGACATTTTTTTATTCATGATTAATTATTAGAATTAATCAAATGGATAAACCCATAGTTTTCGAGCAATGCTTTTAGAACTATGATGAGGATCATGCTAATGAGATCTAAATTCAAGATAGCTCAAAACTAAAATTGTTCCTAATCGTTGGATCACTAAAATGGGGATTAGTGAATCCGGATAGATTAGTACATACTATGCTTGCTCTTATGAAGAGGATGATTGATCTCATAATCATTTGTGTAGAGACACTAAAGCAAGTATGTAGGTGCTTATTAGAGAATAAGTTCACTGAACGTGACTCGCTCAAGGAACACCTAATGGAGTCTTACTTGCCTGTCAATAGGAGTTCCTTTTGTGATAGTAGTACAAGTGATCATTGGACTTGAGATCATCATAGTATCTTGTGTATGATGAATTATATTTTGACATATTCCTTAAAACCTTTAGGTTGTATCAAAGGGTATGATTGGATATAATAAGTCATACATGGAGATAGGTGAATGATCAACAAAGAATCTACCACTTCTAGTAAAAGAAGGGAATATCATATGCGATTCGATAAATGACAACTCAGTAGTCCTTGACCAAGGCAGAATGAAAATTAGAAAGTAGTTTCTAATTTACATTAATTAGAGTTATTCATTTAAGGATCGAAATGCATATAATCAAATAAAATAAGACTTGACAGTAATACCATGTCTTATATTTGATTGGGACATTGTGAGGTAGAAGGATTGAATTGTACAGTAACTATTCGCTGAATAGGTTCTTTTGTGATTAAATGTTGAAATCTATATTATCTGGAAAGTCGTTGATCGCTAAGGGGGCTTACCCTTATTATGGAATAAATATTATTTATTTAAATAAATTAAATAGTTTAATTTATTTATATAAATAAGATTAGAATAGTTCTAATTAATTTATTCTATAACCGGTTTAATATGGAGAACCTAAAGGGTCACACCGAAAAATAAAAATAATTATTTAAGAAGTAATTGACATAATTGTAATAATGAGTTAAGTATATTTAATTTATACTATGTGGATAGAATAAATTAAATAGCTTAATATTTATTATTTAGTATTTTAGAAATACTAATTATAAATTAATAAGATGAATCTTATTATTATTATTACTATTATCATTATTATTTAGTTCCTAAATAGTTTAGGAATTAATTAATAAGAGTACTCTCATAATTAATAATTAAGTTCCTAAATAGTTTAGGAATTATAATTATTATATTAAATCAATTAAGTTCCTAATTAGATTAGGAGTTTAATTAAAAAAACATATTCCTAAAGGTGTTAGGAGGGTTTACTAAATCTATAAATAAGAGAAGTCTTATTATGGATTAAGGTTACACACATACACTTCCACAAGTTTTGGGAGAGTACTCACATATTCTCTAGAGAGAGAAAACTAGGGTTTGCCATCACCCACTTCTTGAATTATTGTTATTCCTTGGTGGATCACCTCTAGAGGCCAAACACTTGGGTGACTAACATTGATCATTGGAATCCAATCGGTAAAATTCAAGGAGAACGCGAAGGATTTGGAGGTGAACTTGTACCCGTTGAAGCTTTGAGTTCTATAAGGGTATATCTCTAACTTCTTCTTTATTAATTAATAGTTGCGCATAAAGGTTGATCCTGGATTATGGTTTGTAAAATTTTAAATTTGATTTTACCATGCTTCCGCTATTTTGTGCAATTTGATTGCGTCTATGAATATTACAAACCAACATTATTACTATTGTTCTTATTATGAACTATTTAAAGAAGTAGATCTATGCCAATTGTGTTCAGCTAGACCATGCATGTATCAATTCATTAACTTGAATATTATTGAAACTAGTCCAAACCATATTGTTGTGGTGCGGAATCAAAGGTAAGAACTGTAATAAACAACCCTAATAGTAGGGGGAAAATTAAGGTCGAATGTTATAATTTCGGTCAAAACGAAATATAAAATTAGATGGTTATAATGTGCACGATATATATACGTACGATAGGCAGATCACTTAGAGTACCCATCTTCGGATATTACAATTGATATGGTTGTTAATATTCAAAATAAAATGATAGTTTTATAACTTCTGGATATTGTAAATACTCAAAACGTATGTTCTTGGTCTTGTTACCTTTCAGCATGAAAAAAGCAGTATGTTAAATCAATTGAAAGTTGTTATTCAAAGTTGCATATCTTCAAAAATATTGAATATTGTTGAAGTTTCACAAGTTAATTCTTTTTCATTCATGATATATTATTTATTGTTTATTTAAACTTGCTGAGCAAAATAGTTGTTTACCCTTGCTATATTATGAAATATTTTTCAGTTAAGCCTGAGTGATATAAGAAGGACAAAGACAAAGGCAAAGGCGAATGAGTAGAAGTCATTAGTATTTTTATTTATATGTTTTACGTTGTTGTAGACTTTTTGTGTAATAAGGTAGTTGTGATGTATTTGAGGTTAATGGAACCTGGGGTTGATGGTACGTTTTGTAATGAATCTATTTATATTTTTTTTGCTAATTATTGAATATTATGTTTATGGATGTTGTTAAGTGTGAGATTGTGAGCACCGAATACGAGGTTAAAGGAGCACGGATTTTGGGGCGTCACAGGTTGATATCAAAGAGGCTATAAACCTTAGGTGGGGGAAAAATCTTAGGATATAACCTTAGAGAAGTTGATGAAAGTTGTAGGAAGTAAGCTCATATAGAGTTTTAATTGATAAGAGAAGGACTGAGAATGAATTCAGGTGTAAGTTAATGTGAAGTTAGAAAGATTATTATGTGTATGTATGAAAAGATCTTATATTAGGATCTTAAGAGTATGAGGATTTGAAAATGATTTGATAGTAAGTTTAAAGGAAAATCTGAGCAATGATCTAAAAAAGAAGAAAGGAGTAAAGAGAAAAATGTTTGGGAGATGCTTGATCCAAGGAGTATAGATAAGAAGAGATAATCACTTATAGAAGTGGCTAAGGTTAAATAGAAGAAGGTGATGTTAATGTATAAAATAATTGATTTCGAGGACATAAAGGATATCTTAAGAAGATTTATCTATATAAGTCGGTAGTAGTAAAGTTGATAGGAGTAAATGGAGAATAATGGATTAAATGAATATATAAGGTATTAAAAATGAAAGTTGAAGAGTTAAAGAATTATAGAAAAAAGGAAAGATTATAGAGCTGATCATAAAAGCAGAGAATGGTAGAATAATTGAGGAAGAGTCGAATGATCATAGAAAGAGATACGCATGATGAAGAAGTACATAGGAAAAATAATAGTATATGTTGAAGAGTCCGACTTTGGAAGTGTATATCTTTGAGACTTCGACGTTAAGGAATGTGTTTTAAGGAGTACGTTAAGGAAGTTGTTTTTAGAGGAATCAAAATCAGATGATTTTCTAATCTGTAAGTTGAAATATATATATATATGAGAATGTTGATAGAAGTATAAAGTTTGGAAATCCAACTTTGGAGTTAAGTACAAGATATGTTGTGTAGATATCATGATGCTAAGAGCAGTATAGTACTAAGTACTAATGAGAAGCATATTAAAATAATTTTTCTTATTAAATGTGCAATGTGATGATAAAAAGACAAGGTCATGGTATAATGAACGTTTATAAGAATGTAGAGTGAATGGGAGGATCGTGGTATAACAAATAAGCTATCAACCGATTAAAGGGTATACGAATAATAAATTATGAATGTGGAAAATAGGCAAAATAATGCGTAAAATGGCATACCATTTTAAAATATAATGTACTACGTACTAAGGGAGAGCATATTAACAGATTTATATGTTCTAAGATTGATTATGTGTTGGCATTAATAGAACATGCTTAAAATAAATAAAAGTAATACTGTATTATGTTAAACGAAAATGTAAAGAGAAAGACCTTAAGAAGGAACACTCCATACAGTAGGGAAGAAAGTTACGGAAGTAGATCAGGATTCCTTACAGACGATCGGTGAGTCAAATAGAAGACGCTTTTGATGAAGGGATCAATGAATTTTTAAAATTCAGAGGTAAAGAAGAAATTTAAATATTTATAAGAAGGATATCAAAGAAATGATATAAGACATCTTATGTAAGACCTCGACTTTTATGAAATATAATTTAATTTTTCTTCATATATATATATATATATATATATATATATATTGTCTTTTTTTCTAAAACGATAAGTGGATAAATTGACAAAAGTTAAAGTTAATAATCTTTTGTGCAAATTTTATCTTGTCGGGGAATATTCGTTCTATCAGAGAATATTCATTCTATCAGGGAATATTCAATTCATACGACGGCGCCGAAATAGCCAATCATTGATGGAACCCACAACGAAATATTGTCGGATATAGAAAACGACATAAGTAACCTTTTTAAATAAAAATTGTCAACGATACTATTACTTTTAACTGTTAAAATACCCAGTGGTAAATGAATAGTATTACACGGTATTACACAATAATATACAGTATTGCACAGTATTTTATATTATTGAACTGATAAAGTGGCTATTGTATAATATTGACTTTATTGAACCAATAATTATCGTCACATGCATAATAATTCATATAACTGATAATTGTTATAGTAGCATATGCACAGTAATTCATATTACTGAATCAATAATTGTCATTACACAGTAACGTGTTCTTTCTTTTATTTATTTTATGCATTATATTTATCTTTATTATGATGTTGATTAAATTGTTGTATTCCATTATTAGTTAATTTTTCTGCTAGTATTGTGAGTCTCTAACTCAGAAAGTCAACTACACTGCATTTACAATAATTGGTTATAATAATGAATAATTGGTAAATTATTGTTGAATAATTGAATTTATAAAGTTATTTGGTTTATATACTTTTTTATAAAGTTAATTGTTTTATATATAAAGTTAATTGATTTATATAAAGTTACTTGTCTTGATTCAATAATACAATTAGCGTTAATTTTTACGTTCATTCGTACGGCCTACAAGGTATGTGATTTAACATAATCATTAGTCATATTATGACTTTATACAAATATAAGACATTGACTTTACAAGTTTATCATAGGTTTTAAATCTCTAACGGTGTTTCTTTTGGACTTTTCATTAACCGATAAGTTAAACCGGAGCTCCGACTTGACAAAAACTTAACGGGACAAAATTTAACATTTTAAAATCTAGACCAACGCTGGCGGCTCTAGTCTTAGGCTTATCTGAGCACTGGCGACGCTCACCGGCAGAATGTAAATTCCTAATTTGGCTGCCCGAACCTCTTTTATTAGAACTGCCATAACTTCTTTATTTCTTAACATTTTTTATTGATTATTAAGTCTAAATTCATCATAATTTCATAATCTACAACTTTATTTTACATTTTAAATCAATATTCTAATCGAAAGGGGTCAAAAAATGGCAATCTATGTCAAAATAAAAATTAAGTTCATCTTTCTTTGATCCAATTGGTAAAATATGATACCTCAAGCATTAATTTGTTAATATAACAGATTATATCACTCAATAATACTTCATAACATAAAAATAACAAAATTATAAACTTACATATATAGATATTTATGATTTTTACTCAAGAATGCGAAGAACATGAAGAACTAAGTTTCATCGTTATTCGTTTCTATTACTTAAAACTTGATGCCACAAGCATTGTATAGCAAGGCTATCATGTTTTACAACTCTATAACACTAAATTATAAAATCATAAACCTACTTCTATAGAAAATTATGACTTTTACTTAAGAACACGAACAACGATAAGAGAAATCGAACATCGTAACGGCTTGTGATTTGATCTTTTTAACTAAATATTTGAAATGAAATGGACATTATAACTGCTTATAATGTTGATTTCACTACTCTAGATATAAAATAAATTGAGGATTATAACTGCTTGCATTTACTCTATTTAACATAATTATTAATTGAAATTGGACAAAATAACAACTAAGAATCGTACCTCTTGAAGTTGCAAGCTTTAACTATTTCTTTGCATGGTTTCAATACAAGAATAATAACTCACAATACTCTCAGTATCTTAGTTGCTCTCAAATTACTTGTAAATTAGCAAGGAAATATGAAGAGCAAGTGTCTCTATTTATAGGCTAGCAAAATTAGGGTATAATGGTCATCTTGCAAAGTTTCCTCAATAAGCTCAACCTAGCTTCTCTTGTACAAACGTTTGAGCTTGTAAAGCATGCTCAATTTCTCCTAAAGTCTTCGGGTCCTTTATGGTATAAAGGTCATTTTCACTTTGGTTTTTAGGGTAGTTTAGTCGTCATTTAATAAGCTAGCATATGATTGGTTGATTAGTGATTTAATTAACTAATTAAACTTACTTAGTTTAACCATTATCTTGATCAAGTATACTAATTTGTATAGTTGACTTTTACTATCCATAGTTGATTTTTTCGTATTTATACCGTATAATTATCATATTATTTTCGTATAATTTTTATATTATACATGTTTTTATGAATAGTGATTAGGGTTAGGTTATAATCCTTGGGTTTGAACCTTTAGGGTTTTTAGGTTTAGGGTTTAGGGTTTAAGTTTTAACGGTTTAGGTTTTTTCCAGACCCTAAAATTAGGTTTTCTTCAAAATAACTTCTTAATTTTAACAAGTGTTAAGGTTGAATATTTAAACCGAAATATAAAATGCTACACATAGAAATATCACATAACGTATTTGAAGCTCAATTTAAGTTTTACTAATCACATAACACAACTTAGGTTAGAAGTTTAATATATAATCGTATACGATTGTACCTTCGAGTCATATTTAGTCATTTAAGATAGCTCAATGTATAAGCGAGCAATCGTTCTTAGGTTTTAAATTGACAACCTTTATATAGATCTTTTCAGATCATATTTAAAATGTTTAGAATATTACATCTCGGTAATCGGAGCCCAATCTCATTTCTCAAACATTTTCCTAGCCTTTCACTTTCTCCATAATTTTTGGTTGTGTGTGCTTTGTCAATGATAAAAATGCTATTCGGGGTACACTTGATCCCAAATCTCTCTGTCATGTCTTCATTGGGTACTCTCCTACACAAAAAGCGTACAAATATTTTTATCTTCCTTCTAACCGAGTTTATATTACTCGTGATGTCACGTTTTGGGAATCTAAATCATTTTATCTTGCTCCTTCATCTCTTTAGTGGGAGATATCTACTAGTAAATAGGAGTTGATGAACCTTGAGCCGAGTTGTAGCCTTTCGTCTACTATCACTTATCCTATAGTCATTGATATTTCTTTATAGGGGGAGTCATGTGAAATATGGAATAGACCTGATTTAAAGGCCTGTTCTCGAAGAGTAAAGAACTGGTCCCGTCTATACTGCCACAATAGCCCTACTCGGATCCTAGTTCTCGAGCTTGCTCTAATGGTAATAACTTAAATATCCCTATTGAAAATTGTGATACCAGTCTTCCTATTGCCCTTAGGAAAAAGAGTTAGATTATGTACTTAACATCATATTTCTAACTTTGTCATTTATGATAATTTATCTACCTTTTATCGTGCCTTTGTTTGCTCATTTCCCTTTATTTCTATTCCTATGGGATGGAAGGAAGCAATCCGGGATGAAAAATAGATGAAATCTATGGTAAAGGAAATGAATGCTAATGAGACATAGGAGTTAGTTTCTTTTCCCGTTCCCTATAGGAAGAAACCCATTAGGTGCAAATAGGTGTATATCGTGAAGCAAAAGTCTTATGGGTTAGTTGAGAGACTCAAAACCAGACTAGTTGTACAAGGATTCACTCAGACTCATGGAATTGATTACATTTGCTCTAGTGACAAAAAATGAATTTTGTTTGTACCATTATATCTTGTGCAGCAAACTTCAAGTGGAAGTTCCAGCAAATTGATGTAAAGAATGCATTTCTTCATGGAGACCTTAAGGAGGAAGTATACATGGAAGTCCCTTTAGATTTCACCTCATCAACAACAAATGAAACACGAAAAGTTTATACAGGTTGAAGTAGTCCCCTAGAGCATAGTTTGACAGGTTCTATAAAGTTATGATGAGATTTGAGTATAAGTAAAGCCGGGCAGATCACACTTTGTTCATCAAACGTGAAATGACAAGATTACCATTCTCATTGTCTATGTCAATGACATTGTAGTAACTGAAAATAAAGAAGAAGAGATGGTTAATCTCAAGACAAAACTTGGTAATGAATTTGAAATCAAGGACCTTGGCCCTTTGAAATATTTTCTTGGTATAGTAGTTGCAAGATCTTCCAGTGGCATCTTCATGTCCCAACGGAAGTATATACTTGACCTGTTAACAAAGACAAGCATGTTATGATGCAAATCAATTGACTTTTCCATTGAGGTAAACCATCATCTTACAAGTGGCATATGACCTATTATTGATAAGGAGAGATTTCAATGGCTAGTGGAAAGATTGATTATTTCTCCCACACTAGAACTCTAATGATGTGGGAGTAGTAAGTTAATATATGCATGATCTAAGAGATTGTCACATGGAAGTTATCTATAGAATCCTAAGATATCTAAAATTTGCTCTTGGAAAGGGAATATTATTCTAACATCATAGCCATATGAAGAGTGAAACTTTTACCGATGCAGATTAGGCTGGTTGTATTGACGACCTCCATTCTATATATGGATATTGTTCATTTATGGGCAGAAATCTTGCCACTTGGCACAACAAAAAATAGTCTGTTATGGCTAGATCTAGTGTTATAGCTAAATATCGAGCTATTGCCTTAGGAAAGTGAATTAATGTGATTGCGAATATTATTAGAAGACTTGAGAATTATTAAGTAGAGTAGAATTTAGAAAGGGTAACATAGTAATTAGTAGAATATTTGTGACGCCCCAAGATCCCAACCATCCTTAAATCTACCCGATTGTCTCTGGATAACATAACCATTAACTTTAAATCCATATTAATCGAAATCTCGAGCGTCAAAACTTAACCTTTAATCCTTTAATACCTTTTTAATTAACCATAAATGCAGTCCATATTTTTTTTTTTAAACTTATTTAATTTACCTTCCTTACTCGTCTCAGGATCGCAACGTTCACTTACCCTTCATTAAACATAGGTCAAACCTTAATAATTACGACCGAGTCTTTTTCATTTCATAATCATATATATTATTATAATTTAACCTGACAACAAAATTTTGCCATGATCTATTCGCTTAAGGCCCTATTTACATATGCTTGTTCCTGTTCATAAATACCTGTACACATATATAACCAGCTCCATACATATATACCATACCTGCGAGTTCTAGTATATGTCAAACTCGAATAACAATCATAATACATAACCTCACATCATCACGATCTGACTCTGATTAATACATACATACATATTCAATACAATAAATTTACAAATCATATAACCCTTATTACACTTGTAGGTTTACATTTATTGGACTTATTTGCACATTACACAAATAAACATAACAAATGTCCTCATGCTGATTAATTTATTCACCTTTCTTTACCTTAGCTGCATCGAAATCTCCAACCTTCTTGTATCTTACTTGAAAAGTTAGTTTATAGCAAGAATGAGCATAAAGCTCAGCAAGTTAATCAGCTAACACCTTACATGCTCACAATCTATAATATGCGTCATGCTGCTTTTTACCTTATCATACAATGCTTAATGTCACATAATTCATTTAGCAAGTAAACCACATAGTTGCACATAGGCACACTTCAATTCATTTCTATCACGTAGTTCACGTATAATATCTATTACACTCAGGTCTAAAGAACTTGCCTGGAATACTCTTATATACCTAACCGTGGTTGCTTCGCTTGGCTTTGTTATCCGTCATTTTGTTGATTTGCTACTTCGAGCGCTATCTGTAAACATACCATCTAAATACATCAATATAAGATCATAGCTTATATAACTTGTCAACTTAATCAATAATTGTTTAACCATTAATCTCTATTCATTACACATTTGATGTATTATACCTTATGTAGGTTTATAATACATCTTATTCCGTTATTGACATTTTTCATAGCTTATAACTCACTTCAATTTAACTTTAGGCATGTTATATTATGTCATTCATAATTTCATTATACCTTAATGTCCTTTATGTAGTCCATTCTTATTTATTTAGGGTTTACATAATCCATCTCTATCATTTTGTATCAAAATATCTCATTATGAAATTTTTTTTGCTCTCAGTGAACAGTACAATGCACCCCAGCGCAGTGTTTCTTCCTCAACATCTCACTGGCCGCGAAAAGCTCTCGGCCGATGAACAGTAACACTGCGCCCCGGCACAATGTATAGTGTAATAGACTGCGCCCCGGCGCAGTCCTGCTCCAGCAGAATTCTGATTTTTGCCTTTGCTTTGGTGATTTTTAATTCCTTAACCATACATCCAATTGACACAAATTTGGTATACATGTAGACCTTATAACATAGTATTTTACAAAATTTTCTATTGCCTCATTTGGCTTCTTTAAAACATAGATACACTTGCCCATAGGAGGGTTATTTAACTAACTTTCAGACTTAGAATTTTTCAGAACTTCAAAAATTCAACTTTTGCTACTTTGTGATTTTTGGCCATAAGCTTTAAAATTCCATTCCGACACTTGACATAGCTCACATACATCATATATGACATGTCTAAACTTTCAAAATGATAAAAATTCGTACGAGGCGACTTTTGTCCGTTAAAATCCATTTTGATTCGAAATGACCGATTCCGATCGTTCGAATCGTCAATTCAATCAAATTTAAATCTGTTGGTTTTCAAATCGACTCTAACATGTGTAATAACATGAAAATGACTTATTTCACTTCATTTCACCTTTAATTCCTCAAAATTGCCAAAAATCACACTTTAGTGCCATTTTACTAATTTTTCAAAACTTTCAATTTTCAAAACTTAAACTCTCTTGATAATTTAATCTCAACACACCACATAGGTAATCACCAACACATTTAATGACTTTATACGTCTCTATAACTTCCATATGCACATTCAAGTGCACTTTACAGATTATTACGTAGTCTACACAAAAAGTGTAGCCTAATATTCAATCTTTTACTTAATAAATCATATTTTTGGACCTTTAATGCATCTTGAATGTTATATAACATGGAATTTCACCAACTATAAACATGTTCATCCTCCTTATCTAGGTTTTCATCAAACCAACAACATTTAACACACAATCTTCCTTAAATCATGATTTTTAACTTGTTTACATGCATAATAGTGCACCACTTTTACATAATCAAAATTGAGCTTAGAGTTTCACATGATAACCTACACTTATAACACATACACCACATAATCAACACGTCTAGCCAAAGATTCATACATGGCTTCTACTATTCTTGAATGTAATCACATGAATATTAACTTTTAAGACTTAAACATGCTTATACCTTCATTGAACTATCTTTCTTCTTAGCTCCAAAGCTTGCTATTACAAGATTCTTCACTTTAATGGCTTATGAGTCTTCTCTTGATCACCTTATTGAGATTTCTTGAGCTTTTCTTGCACAACCCTAGCTTTTCCTTCTCTTTTCTCTCTTAGCTCTCCTTTCCTTCTAGCCTCTTCGAATGAGAGATGGAATAATGTTGAAAACTCTTGTTTACTACATATATATATATTATAACTAAAGCTCCAACAACTAACTCAAAATTAGTTAGCTAACTCATGCATGGTTAGGGGTAATTATGTCATTTCACATAACTCACTAAGGGTATATTGGTCCTTAGACTAAGTTGGGACACCATGGTCATTACATAACTTAACAAGGGCATTTTGGTCATTGCCCCCAAAAGCTAGCAATTTTAATTCCTTAAAATTCATAATTTACTTATTTTTTTTATCCAAATCACTTCATTTTTTATCCAAACTTGCTTCATTATACTTGAATTTACTTTCATCATCAAATACACCATAATTGACTTGTCCCAATCTCTTGTCACACCTCAAAATGCCAATTTTATTAATTAATAATAATTATCCATAATTTACCATAATTACTAATTTTTACATACCATATCATTCTTAATTTTCTACGAACCATTCCGGTTCCATATTCAATAAACCTCACTTTTCAATATCTCCAATAAGCAAAATGTTCACTTTTTCCATAAACCGCTTCCTCAAGAAGCGAATCCCGACCAGATTACCAAAATTCATCGACCTTTAACCTTTAACTCATAATAATCATTCACAACTTTTAAGTCCATTAGCTTATTTTCTTAATATACATATTTACCAATTTAATCATAATTGCATACAACTTCCTTTGTACTCATTTTCGGGGTATTATCTTCCATTTCTACACATCGTATAACTACATAACTAATTTCAATCCATAATAGCAATTTCTTCATAACTTCACAACATTAACAAATCATTATCCTTACTATTCCTTAAATCCTTAATATGCAAATTAGGTCAACCTGTTTCTTCCTTACTGCACATACATACCTTCGCCTCTCCAGGCCTATTCATTTAATTTGTCTTAAATATTCATAACTAATTCTCAATTCACTTATGCTTTCCTCATTACCTTTACTCTTCTTTCTATATTTAATCACATAGATTCCTTTTTAATATTTCAACCACACCGATCCATTCTAACTCCTTGATCGCATAATAATTCTTCATAAATGCAATTTACATAAATTCCATTCTAATCACATTCGGGGTATTACATTTCTTACCTGCACTTCGTATACACGATTATCTTATTCCCATCACTCAAAACTATCAATTTCTTAACAACCTCAATTATTCACAATCATTCTTTCTTTATCACATATTCAATCTATTACACAGGTCATAATAGTGCCTTAATTAAATAATGATTCATATTTGATCATTCCTTAATATATTCTGGCATTCAAACTAGATTTTTTTATCTAATAACATTTACTTAATTTATCATAATCCTCATTTGGAATTCTGTAAAATCCCGGGGTGTCACAATATTAGTTTTAGAAGGTCTTACGGTCTATGTGAATCAGCTAAGGGGTACTTCAGTCTTTTTCTTTAATTTACATTAATGCACTATAATATCTCAATATATATGTTGAGCTAGGGTCATACTGTTAGCATGTTTTTTATATTGAATGAATTGAAAGAACTCATTTGAGTCTCCTTTATCTTTTCCCCAAGTTCTTCTATTTTTCCAGTCCCCATTCTTGCTTTTCTCAGTCTCATATTCTAATATTTCTGTCTTCTTAGTCCCTATTATATGGTTATCGTTTGGTAGTTGAGTTGAGCCATGTAGGTTTAATATAATTCATAACTAATGAGCCAATGAGATTGTTTTGTGACAATAAAGCAACCATTAGTATTGTAAATGATCCGATACAACATGATAGAACAAAGCATGTTGAGATTGATTAACATTTCATCAAGAAAAGTTAACTAGTGGTCTCATTTACATACCTTCTATTAAGATAAATTATCAGCTTTTTGATATCTTGACCAAAGGTCTTAGTAGTACGACTTTTTATCCCTTATGTTCCAAGTTAGGTTTGCAAGACATCCACGCATCAACTTGACGGGGAGTGTTAAAATGTAGAATATTTTTTAAATCTGTTAAAATATTCTTAGAATCTTGCTATTTAGGAATATAGTATTTAGCCTTGATAACAGCTCTAATTAGAGCCTTAGTTGTAGCCCTTAACTGTAGTTTGATTGTAATAGAATGTAGTATATATACAATGAAAAGATTAGAAGGATTTCACCTCTCATATTCACCAATTTCTTATCTTCTCACAGCCCTAAAATGGATTTCAACTAACCTTAACGAGAATTGGAATAACTACATTTTGGAAGCAAGAGACAACGGTATAATAAATATGTTAGAATGGATTAAGAGGAAGTTGGTGAAAAGGTTTCAGATTAAGAAGGGATAGAAAAGTATGCAAGGCCAATTGGGCTCAAGAATTCAGAAAAAAATAGAAGAAGAAAAAAAGAAAGAGGCAAGGGGCTGCACTCTACATAATTCTGGAACTGGTGATTATAAGGTTGACTATGATGATAGAACATGGATAGTGAATTTGAAGAAAAATATGTGGCTACAGGATGTAGCAGCGTAGTGGCATTCCTTGCAAGCATGTTGTTTGTGCTATATGGGCCAATAGGGAATAATTAACCAGAAGCATATTGTCACCCTTGTTATAGTAGAGAGGTATGTATTGCTCCATACAACTACAAAATCAACCTAGTGCCAACTCACCATGAGTGGGTGGAAAGCAAGTTTCCTAAAATTCAGCCACTTAAGTATCACAAATAGACAGGCAGGCTAAGGAAGCAAAGAAGAAAAACAGTTGATGAGCCTAAAAATCCATTCAAATGCTTTAGAAAGGTGGAACCGTTACATGTGCTAGGTGTTTGACAATAGGGCACAACAACAAATCATACATAAAGCCATATCATCCAAATTCAAAAATGTTTGATATTCATTCTTGCTTTTTATGTCTCAAATTAGCCCGTCCTATTCTTAGTATTCCTAATCCTCGGGAATTACCTAACGAGAGAGCCAATACAAAAGTATAGCCGCCTGATCATCTTTCTTTTACACAAATTACTGGATCTATGGGACTGTAAATCCTTTATTACACTTAGGGTTTTTAGAGCTTCAAGAGAGTGCCACCTGGGTAGGTGGCACGAATGATGAAACGACCCCGAAATTTGACCAGTCTTATTACCGTAAATTTCATATTTATTATACCTTATCTTTCATACGTCCAAATTTCGGTCCGTTAATAAAACTTTAATCACCTTAATTGATTATAAAATCAACAATTACTAAATTTTTCGGTATAAATTTTTCTTTTTTTTTTCTCGATTCAATCGTTGTATTAAAATATTTGGATATTTAAAATACTTAGATGGATCCTAGTCCCTGGATCGCAACCTTCACTTTTTCTTTCTATAACACTCAACATTAACCATTTAATATTATTCATATCTATACAAATGTTCTTTGTATCATAATTCATAATTAAACATATAATAGTCTCTTTCATACCAACTACATTAAACAATCAAAATTCATATTTTAATTTTACTCGTTCTATCCATACCAAATTTACATGTATACAAAATATTAATGTCACCTTGACAAATCATCCATATTGAATCACAATATAAACATTTAGTACTAACGTTCACAACCTTTTTGGAAAATCCATCTCTATATAATCTGATATTCTTGAAATTCTTTTCTTAACCTGCAAAAGTTTATTTTAAGCAAGTAATGAGCACAATGGCTCAACAAGTTCAACAGTTTATGCGTCACGTAGCATATACCTTAATATGCTCGGTGTGTGTCATACATCATATGCTTGTGCTTCTACTATAGCAATATATCTCATATCATTGTGCAAAGTACACATAGTTGTCATATTATCCACGTATCACATAACACATAATTCCTATGCATTTGACAAGTTTTAACATATCATAATAGTTAAACATTTAACATAAAAGTACTGAAGAACTTGTCTGACGTCCAATTAATAAATTGATAGCTCAAACCCTTAACTCGATCAACTTATGATCATAAAATAATCAAATAATAATTATTTATCCTCTTATGATATTAATTTAATTAATTAATATCATCTCTAGACCAATTATTAATTTATATGGTTAATTATATTAACCTCGTCCCTTAATATAACTTAATATCAACTCCTTCACTTCAGACAACCCGGCTCATCGTACAAATTTTAGCATATTTGGCTGTCCGGATTTTCATTTATTCATTTTTTAACTTTTAAACTTAATGGATTAATATTTAAAATATTTAAATATTAATCCCTAATATTTAATATTTTTACAAAAATATTAAATTTAATACCCAAACATCATTTCTATATTTTTCTGTAATTTGTAAACAATTTCTAAACATTTATTTTAATTAAAAACACTTTCTGGGGGCATTTTGGTAATTTTCGCGCCATTAGGGACAAAACCGGTATTTCCCAGAAAGTCCAGGGGCGTTATCGTAATTTCCGTGGTCAAGGGACACGGTCGCTATTAACCGAAAAGGGCAGGGGCACACTGGTAATTTCCAGCGTGTCGTCCACCGCGCATGGCGCGCGGCCCTCCCCCCCCCCCTGCCGATGCCAAACGGCATTTCACCCTGTTTCTGAAAATTTCCGTCGCGCATGGCGCGACCCGTCCCTCCCGGCTCCAAAACGACGCCGTTTTGTTGCCTGTTACCGAAAAAAAACGCCCGCGCAATGCGCAGACTATCCTTTCTTCTTCCTCTTATGCAGCGTGAACAGTGTACCAACTTTCCAAAAATAACCCATTTTTTCTCAAAAATTCACGACAAAACTACTCCAAAAATCATATAATTCATAGATACACCTCCAAAAATTATTTAGAATAATTATTCTAATTATTTACAATTTTTCCAACAAATTATTCTATCATCCAAAAACATTTAAAATAAATTAAATAACTCATTTTTATACCTTCCAAGACTTGAAAATCCTTCCTTTAAAGCTTCTCTATACTTGGGTGACATCCTCTTGGTGGCTCATGGAGGTTTCCGGTGGAGGTGGTGGTCGGGTGGAGCAAAGAAAGGAAATTGTGTTTTTATTGTTTTGTTTTATTTTTGTTTTGTGCTTTCCTTTTTCTTTTCACTTCTTTTCCTTTAATAGCCACCAAAATTAATTGGTTTGGAACTTAACACAAAGTCCACCGCCTTTCCCTCTCTCGAAAATTCCACAAATCATGCGTAAACAATTTATTTAATACATTACGTAATTGTTTTGTGTAATAAATATTTTATATATAATATATAAAATATTTATTTTAATTCACTAAAAATCATAATATGATTTATAAATAATATTAATACCTCTTTTGGATACTTTTCTTGACAAATTTTGTACACGCATAATGTCATGCATGTAATTATATGAGGTAATTAACACCTCCAAAATTCATTAAATAATTCATATAACATATAAAAATTATTTTTCATAATTTTTCACTTCGTTACTTGGACATCATGTTACATTAACATGTTCACATTTCTGAAATATTATTCCTCATAAAAATCATAATAATTTCATTATACATAAATATAATTTTTAATAAATTAAAACCTTCCTTTTTCCTCATTTATTATTCGTTTCTTTACTATTTATCACTAACTTCTTTATATATAAATTATATAATTTAATATTATATAATTTATATATTTACATTCTCCTTTCTTAAATAATTCTTAAATTCGTCCATAATTATCAATTAATTGTATAACCAAAATTATACATTTATTCACTCTCTCATTATTTTAATCCTCTTATATAAATTATATAATTATCCTTATATAATTTATATAATTATAATTTCCTTTATACATCACTTTAATTTTCTTATATAAATTATATAATTTATTATTATATAATTTATATAATTATATTTCTTTTCAATCAATTTCTAAATTTCCACCATAATTCTTAATTAAATCTAGAATCAATAATTACAATTTTATTAACTTCCTCATTAACTTTTCATAATTTTTTTTTTGGATTAATTTAATTATTAATCCCTTTATTTTCATAATTAATGAAATTTATAATTATCAATTAAACATTCACATATATAAATATACATATTTAAATCTTACTTATCACATTATCATATAATCTCCTTTAAATCTAAATTTCTGTATTTTCATAACAATGTAATTGTAAAAATTAATGTACATTTATCTGAAATTTCTCTTATTCTTAATAAATTATTTTTAAACAATTTATTTACTTTTCAATTACTTTAATTCAATACCATTTATCATAATCTCTGCACAGATTTAATTTACTAATTAAATCTCATCACATACCTTAAATCACATAATATCACAAATAATTTAAACAACCCTGATAATTCTGTTATTTAAATTTTTATTTAATATTATTAAAGAAATTCTGAAAATTCGGGTCCTCACATTCTTCCCCCCTTAACAGGATTTCATCCTCGGAATCATAATTACCGTAATAATTATACGTATTTTATTTATAGCACCTTGCTATACCTTTATCTTGATAAATCATAATTAAACACATAATAATCATATCTTTCCTCATTAATTTCCATAACTGTAATGACCATGAATTTCATTAGTCATTGTAAATATACTTAATAAATATTTAGCAATTAATTTAAACTTTTTGTACTAATTAATTGTACTTTAGATAATTAAATAAATGTACTTGTGTATGCGTATATTTATTTAAAGAATTAAATCAATGTGTATAATTAATTAAAGCAAATCTAATTGGATTATATTTTAAATCCAAATGAGTTGTTAAACTAGGTCAAAGGTATTAACCTAGTAGCCCATGTAATTAATTTAATTACTAGTCCATGTAATTAATTTAATAAGCCCAATGCTTATTTTAATTAAAGGTAGCATAGTTATTTAAATGCTAGCCCAATGTGTTATATAAATTGAGCCCAAACAATTTAATTGAATGAGCCCAATAGAATTTATTCCCAAGTCCAATGTGGAGTCCAAATGAGGTCAAAACTTTGGTCAATATATATATATATATATATATATATATATATATATATATATAAGTATATATAGATGTATATATGCACAATTTAGAATTTAAAAATAAAGGAAAAATGGCTTGGAAAAGCCATTTTGCTGAATTTTTGGAGGGCCCCACTTGGATGACTTGATTTCCTAGATTGCTTCTAAGTTACTCTATGTCATAAGTTGGCCAACAACTCTAGTCATTCCAAAAGTCTATCAACTAGTCAATCAATGGAATAGTAAGCATACTTAGCATTTAATTTCACCAACATAGCTTGATTAGTGAATTAATGCTAGATTAAGGGTTGGCTATAAATAGGATGCTCAACACTCTTGTTTTGGTTGTTAGTTCATTTCCTAGACACATCCAAAGAGAAAAGAGAGAGCATTTGTTAGCTAGAAAAGAAAAATACACTTGTGAGTTGAGAGAAAAAGCTAAGGAAGGTCTTGGTGGATGTCCTCAAGCTACACAACATACTTTGGTAGGAGAAGAAGGAGAGCAAACAAATCACAAAGGTTTAAAAGTGCTCTCAACTTCTTCTTATTTCGTTTTTGTAGTCTAGATAACTTTTGATCGGTTAAAATCTATTTTTAACCGATCAAAACTCGTTTTGATGGTCTAGATGTATTTAACTATGTAATATATGTATATTCATAGCTCTATGTGTTTATAACATGATTTGGTATGTGAAAAATGTATAGAAGTTGTAGAAAAGTTCATAACATGTTTTACCGGTAAAACCCTAACCATGCATGCTATGTTTAACGTTGTATTTTGAAATGTACAAATCGAAAATTGGATTTTTATGGCTAGAAAGCTAGATCTATAAGTTTTAAAGAAAAACTCTTTTTGAACCTTTCAAAAATATTGAATAACAAAGAAGTTATAGCTTTTACCACAAAAGATGTCGTTTTTAAACCCTAGGTGGTTCGATCCGTAAATTTCGTGTAAAACGTTTTCAAAAAGACGATCGAACCATGAAATGTTGTAAAATAAGAAGTTAGGAAGACAACAACACTGAGTTGGTGTCATATGAATGTATAGATGTTATTTTGTTCAAGTTTGAACCAATAAAACCAAGGATTTGTGAAGTTATATATCACTTTGTCCTTGTGATCAGTTTTTAGCCCAGTTCCGTTTGGAATTTGGATTTGTGATCTAAAGAGAAGTTGTAGAGGGGGAAATTCTGATGAGAATGGACTCAAGAATCGCCTTAAAATGTTTTGAAATGAATAAGTTATGGCAGTTTGAGTAAAAAAGGTCTGGACAGCCAAAACGAGCGTCGCCAGCGCTCGGACCTTCTGCTTTGAGCGCTGCCGGCGCTAGGGGTGTCCATCGGTAAAAAACCGAACCGGTACCGAAAAAACCGAACCGGTACCGAACCGAAATTACCGCTAAAACACGAACCGAAAACCGAACGGAATTATCGGTTTCGGTACCGGTTCGGTACAAATTCGGTTCGGTTTTTTCGGTTCGGTTTTCGATTTTTACCGATTAGCAATATATATAATTATTATTAATTATATATATTATTATATATATAATAATATATATAATTATTATTAATTATATAATAATTAATATAAATTTATTATTAAATTATGTAATTCGGTTTTTTCGGTATACCGAATAGAACCGAAATGCAAAATTACCCATACCGCTACCGATACCGAAAAATATAAAAAACCGAAAAAATCGAAACCGAAAAAATCGGTACCGAAAAAAACCGGTACCAAAAAAACCGATACCGATCGGTTCGGTAAAAAACCGAAAATTTTGAACACCCCTAGCCGGCGCTATAATAAGCCTATGGTCAGCGCCGTCAGCGCTGCCAGCGCTGGCCCAGTTTTAAAAAGTCAAAATTTTGATATTTTAAAGTTTTACCAAGTTAGAACTTCAGTTTAACTTGTCGGTTAATAAAAAGTCTAAACGAAACACCGTTAGAGACTTAAAACCCAAGATAAACTTGTAAAATGAATGTGTATATGGAGTTTATTAATAACTAATGGGTAGCTACAGGTTTAAAATAAAGACTAAAGATAACACAATTAAAAAGTTAACCATTGGTGTTATTTCTAATAAAATATTATTAAGTGATAAATAATATTAATATGTGATTAAAAGGTTATTAAATGTTTATAACATTTGTATATGATTAAATATTACTACATGGGTAATAATATTAATAAATTAATAAAATATTATTAAATAACTAATAATATTAGTTAATGAATAAAATATTATTAAATAATTAATAATATTAGATAATAAATAAAATATTATTAAATAATTAATAAAATATTATTAAATGATTAATAATATTAGATAATGAATAAAATATTATTAAATGATTAATAATATTAGATAAGGTAATAAAATATTATTAAATGATTAATAATATTAGATAATGAATATAATATTATTAAATGATTAATAATAATAGAAGGTTAATAAAATATTATTAAATTATTAATAATATTAGATAGGAGTTTGAACTATATTAAATAATTAATATAGGTTTAATGTGATTGAAATATCATCAAGTGATGATAATATTTTCTAAGTGTTTAAATACCCGTAATTAGATAATTATGTGGTTAGGTATTGGAGATGTAAAATATATAGATATTCTCATATGAATGTGTATATGATACTAATTTAAAGATCAACTTGATTAATTGTTAGGTCTATCTAAAGAGAATTAAATTGAATTGGTTAGCAGTAGACGACGCACGAGACAAGTTTTCTATATCTTAACTTGTATTTATTGTTGCAGTTATTCTCCAACCGTATTTACATTGAGCAATTCAATTATTGTTGAGCAAGTATCTACATTCGTAATTACTTGACAGACCTTTGAGTGAATTAATTATCAAAAATTACTTCACATCGTTATTGATTATTGTATTCGCACATAGTGCTTTTGCAATTGTTTAAGAACGTCTAAGCTAATCGTTTCGGCTAGACAAATGCATGTTTAAATTCATTTAATTGAATATTATAAAAGCTTATCCAAATCATTGGCTGGTGCGGATTCTTACAGTAAGACTGAGAAAGAACAACCCTAGTTAAAGGGGGATTTTTATTTGTCGGGAAACCGAAAGCGCGCAAGAAATCTAAATGTGATGCATATACATTGGACATGAGATGACTGATCCCCTCAAGTGTCCCGTTATTTTTAACAAGGAGTCAGACATTGTATGTCTGTTTTACCTTAGTAGCAGTTCACGGTCATTAAAGACCACTCAGCATTAAAGAGTCAATACATTCTTTTATTGAACATTGATTCTTGATATCTTTCACAATTGTTATTGTTGAAAACCTTGAAATTATTTCCCTTCATCATGATATATCGTATGATTGTTGTTATAAACTTGTTGAGCCACTTAGTTGCTCATTCTTGCTATATCATGACTATATTTCAGCCAATCTCGAAAGCTCTAAATCGGACAAAGGCAAGGGGAAAGCGAATGCTTAATTTTAGTAGTTGCGTGCTAGTTTAAATTACTGTTATGTAATTACTGTTGTAAATCTTTTGTATTTTTCCTTAAGATATGTAATGTTTAAGATTAAGGTAATAGACATTGGGAAGTGTAGCCTTTTGTTAAGGAACCTTTTGTATTATTCCGCGAAGTTTGAATACAATTTATGTATTTCATTGTTGTTAAGTATTGTACAGTGAGAACCAAACCCGGGGTTAAAGAACCCGGATTTGGGGTCGTCACAATAACTCACATGGATAACACCATAATAGTCATAATTGTCAAAATATTCAATTCTTATTTCAATTCCCAATTTCTTTGTAGTATTACATTCCATATTTCTCTAAAAATTTTATTAATAAAACTTTAACTCATTTCTTGATTCACTTATCAAAATAGTGTCTTATTCTCTGAAACTTTTCCTTTCTTTAGTCGCATATCTCCTTACTTCATTCACTTATTTCATACTTTCTATTACACCTTATTTATACTATACACATTCATCCTTCTTTTCTTAATTCATATAAATTTTCTTCACATTTCATAAATCATTCCTTAATACCTCCATCATTCAACACTAGGTTCTATACGTTAACCTTTACTTAATTCGTTACAATCTTTATTTAAAATTATTCCAAAAATCTTGAGTGTCACAAATGACCTCAAAGGTATTTCATTTCATTATTTTTTTTATATATAAAAACTACAATTTCCTTCAAAGTATAGTTTTACTTATTTTATGTTTATGTATGCAATCCAAGTCTAAGAATGCTGAAACTGACACTTCTTTACAGGTTAATTGAACCTTTTTAGTATTCATTTAATTGAGTTGTGTTATTTAAATGCTTTTTAGAATATTGAAAATTACTATGTATTCTGTAGGCACCTCAAGGACCACCAAAACTGCGACCACAGTCAACTGCCAAAGGGAAAAGTGCTTCAAAACCATTTGAGGTGAATGTACACTTCTTTATTTGCTTATTAATTACTAGTTATTAGTTATGATTCATTAATTTTACAAATTCATTTATATTTGATCTTGTACCATAGGCATCCACTTCTCAGTTAAAGCAAACAATGCAAGCTTAAGTGAAGCTCTCAGCCTAATCCTACTCCAAGATGGGTCATCCCAGGTGCTTCCTCATTATCTCCGTGGAGTGGCCAAATTGAGGGGATGAGTGCATCTACTTCTCAACCCACAACAAAGAAGTTCAAGAGTAAGTGCAGTAGCAAAAAGTTAACTGCTAAGGGCAAATTGTCATCCCTAGAAAAGGCCGGTAGTGGGATAAAGGCTGTAAATCCATTTTCACTAAGTAGATTAAAATGTCATAATTTTAATTGGGATGATGTTATCAGGGCCGGCCCTATATTATACCAAAAAAAGCATGGGCTTTAGGCCCCATTTGAAATAAGGCCCCAAATTTTTAAATATCATAAATAATTTATATAAAAAATATTTTATAAAAATATAAGCTCAATTAATTCTTTAGGACCTATAGTCCAATTCAAATATTAAATACGTAAAAAAAATTAACTGTATAAAAAAAATCTCATTTAAATAAAAAATATTAATACTCCTTCCGTCTCAAAATAAAAGTTCTCAATTGATTTTTGTAGTCAAATTTGACAAATTTTAAAATTAAAAATTAAACATATATAATTAGATTTTAAAAAAAATAAATATTAAGATTAGTACTAAATTTTATGTAATTTATAATGTTTATAGGCTTTATATATATTAAATAATAATAAGATATAATGATTTGAAAAATGATCAATTTAACCATAAAAATCAATAAAAGATGTACCAAAAATAGAATGACTCATTTAAAAATATCGCTTTAGGCCTCAAAATGTCTTGAGCCACCCCTGGATGTTATGAACATGTTTTGCTATATTTGTTTTTGGTTGGATACAAGGTTAATTTTTTAAGACATGTTTTTATTGTGTTATTGGTAGATTTTGGTATAGTCAGTGGGTTACAAGTGGTTGGTATTGTAATTGACACTCTTAACATTATTGAATGAATGGAAGTTGTCGAATTCAACTAAGTTTTTGTGGTTTTTTAACAGAGTATATTGAAAGATTTTGATGTGTACATAGTCAGTGGGTTTGTTCACAGGTTTCCAAATGGATGGTTGTTCAATTTCACTGCATTGGCATTTAACTTAATGTGCACTGTAACATAGATGTTGAATAAAATTGTACTCAATTTATAGGTTAATGAAATAACTCCAAGCACGATTATTTGCCTCTTCCTTTGTTGGTAGAGAATTGAAGGGTAGATGTTAGCTTTTCTCTTTTATCCTAGGTTGAAACTATAGAAAGTGAGATAAAATGGCAAAAAAAAAAATTGAAAATCTGTCAAGAAAGTGGGAGAAGTTGGTATTATATAACAAAACATGATTCCAAGGCGCCATTTTGGACATTATTTGAAGCAATATGATCATATTTTCTTAGGCTTACGCACTTTTAGAGAGTAGAGGACACACCCGGTTAAAATAGATGAAAATCATAACATTTTCACTTCACCTCAATACCTTAAGACTATATTTGTTAACAAAAAACATACTTGAGATTGAACTATTTACCTTAATTTAATACTACTTTGCACTAATTAATCATTTGATGAGGAATTATTAATCCCTTAATGTTGAACTATTAGTCCCAGAAAATCATTTAATACCTTTAAATGAGGAGGACTATTAATTCCAAATTTTTCATGGAATTATATAATCCCTACATAAATAGTCTTAGAAATGATAAAAACATAGTTCATATGAGAATTTAAAGGACTATTAATCCCTCATTATAGGATAAAATTATCCAAAATAATGTTAAATTAATACAAATAATTTAATTTTAGGTATATTTTTTACAAACAAATATAAGTTAAGTGTTTAATTGTTGACTTTTGAAATTGAGGTGGTTATGTGACAACGCGTAAACCCTTCGTGGTTATGAAAAATGTTTTTAGTTGTCGATTTTTGAAATTGAGGAGGTGGTTATGCGACAAAACGCGTAAACCCTTCTGGGGTTGCGAGAAATTTACTAAAAGATTTTTCGGATAAGTCCCACTAGTAAAATTTAGGACATGTTTCAAACAAGAAAAATATGGCTGAATGTAAGAAGTGAGTTCTAGCAATCCATTATCAAAGTGAGAGCAAGCTCTATTGAGAAACTTAAATTATGTTCTTAAAAAAGAAGATTCAACGCAGACATGACTAGGCCAATTCAATGACTTCAAATTAAACAAAATATCTACCAAACAAGCGCTATGGAACCATAGACAGTAAAGTTAAAATCCCTCTACTAGTTATACCACGTTCAATGTCATATTGGCAAAGATAGCAATGCAACAAGGCGTAGAGGGGAGGTCATAAGTATCTACAGATATTCGTAGTTGGCTGTAGCAACCTTCTAAAGAGATCAAGAGGCAAAAGAAGCTATACAAACTCGAGGCACAAGCTTGACTGCACTGATAGTAGGTTAATGTTAGCATTTCGGCATTTATCAAAACAGTAAAAACATAAAAGAAAATGTTAATGTTTCAACTCTCTATCCTATATCGGCTGCCCAAAAATTCATAAATCATTAAAGTAGAAAAGATGAAAATAACAGAGAATTTAAAAGCTTGTTAGTGACCCTTATTAAGTTCATAGACAATGCAGAACCAGATAAGAGAGAACTTAGCTATGACTTAAGTTTCGCTAGAGTGAAGTTTTAGCACAAAAATATACAGTGTTCTACAGCACCATTTGAAGGGTGCAACTGAAAATTTCAGAAAAGAAAAGGGCCTGGGAATTGTGGGCAGGAGTATAAAGCAATTTGTTTGACATAAAACTATAATGGCGAAGAAAGATAACATCAAGAATACAACAAATGAACCTCAATGAATAAATCCAATATCATTCCATTGTTGAATTAGAAAAGTTGAATCAAAGAAAACAGCTTAAACTCAGAGCCAAAAGGAAAATTCAAAGTACCGATGCAGCTAACGAAGTCCAAAGTTAGAAATTATCTGAGAAGCCTGAGCTACAGCTAAATGCATTATGTACAGTAGACATGAGCAGCATGCAGTTTTAGAGAAACTTGCAGCAATTACATCGCACATCTACCTGATCGTCACAAACTTGTTAGTACCATGTCTTGCCCAGTGTGTCCTCAGATCAATCGGATTAGTGAAATCATAATTTTCAGAAGCAAGTTTCTCCAACACCTTTGTAAAAGCACCCAAACTCATCTTTCGTCCAGCTATCCTTGCACCGCGTCGTTTTGTACTCATAGGCAAGGGATACGTTGACATAGTGGTGGTACAACATGCAGACTGCCACCCCCCTGAGCCCCACCGATAACACTGCTGGCAAGTTCCCGTGCAAGAGCAAACTGGTATTGGAATTCGTGATATGTCCATATCAATTCCATTTATGAAGACTTCCGTGCTTTTCTTGGGAGTCCTTGCTCGTTGTACAGCAGGACTACACACATCTCTTGGTGCCCGGGCTTTTTTAGCCTTCTTCGGTTTCCAGGCCTTACCACCCGAGCTCTTGTTGGGAGGTTCAACTTCAGCATCCGCACCATTCTCCTCTTCCATTTCATTCTCGCGTTCATTCTTCATTAAATTGGTCTGTTGGAGCATATTTACGGGATTTGCTGCAGACGTCTCAGGTATGACTTCATAATTGTGCAGCAGATTAATATACTTGTCTCCATTGTTGATCCAACTATTCCTCATGCGGTCCACGGGGATGGGGGATTCAGAAACTCCAACTCTATGATGACGAAATGCGCAGCCATTCATGGCTGCCAAGGCGGCATGGTGGTAGTGATGATGCTGGTCACGTCCGTCAAGAAGAGGATGCTGGTCACGTCCACCAAGAAGAGGATGCTGGTCACGTCCACAAAGAAGAGGATGCTGGTCATGTCTACCAAGAAGAGGATGCTGGTCACGTCCACCAAGAAGAGGCTTCTCACTATCCAGGGGTGCCATTAGTTGCAAACCCAGGTGGCTTTTGAATGCTGCTGGTGCTGGCCTTTCATAGTATGCCCAATTTCGAAAATTACCATTACCATCCATTGCCAGCAGCTAAGATGGAATCAACCAAAAACAAATTAAGAGTCAAAAAGTTTAAACAAAAATTAGTACAATATTGTTGCCCTTGCCATCCTATAGCCATTTCAGACTAAAATGCAAAATTGTATCCTTAGTTCATCAGCTTGTGAAAGATATGGTCCCTGATTTATAATACAGCAAAATTGATACCTCGTGGTACAATGTATTATACCTCTCAGGTTAGTTTTGCACTGCCAATTATATTTTACAAGATATGCTTTTGCACTAATAGTTGTACCACGAGGTAGAAATTTGCTACAATGTAAATTCATGTTCCATATCTCCACAAAGTAATAAACTCATGGTACACAGTTTTACATTTTGTACGCCATTTTACTACCTCCATTCCAAAATTAGATATACATTTCTAAATCAACGACTTTTAAGGATAATTTTAGGTTCCTCAATGTGACTTAATATTAGTTAAGAATTTAACAACGGTGTATGCTAGAAATTATGGTAAAAAAGTAGTGGCTAATTAGGATTTAGGAAATTCATGTTACTCTGAAATCTAAAATGAAAATTCTCCTTTTCTGGAAAAGACTAAACACGAAAATGCATCTCTAATTTCGGAGCTAAAGGAGAATGTAACGTCTCCTTATACAATCACTTCAAGAAAACATAAAAGCAATCACTAACAAAGAACCATGGTCATTTCTCAAATTCATGCTTCAATTATCATCCATTCATCAGTTACAAGATGACTGAATACAAAATCAACCACAAAAGCAATTAAAAAATCAATATAAACACTTACATTTTTTACAAAATTAATAACACTGTTTGATTGCTTATCATCAAACCTTAATGATATACCAAACAAGAAAATACAACTATCAAACAACCTTTAACTGGTCTCAAGTCAAATAACAATCTTATTAAAACATTCCCAAATCAATCCGCAAATTTCCTCCTTGCATACCCTAAAAATTACCCATCAAACAAGATAAACTATAAATTAATAAATAATAATGAGCTGAATTAATACCAACATTACATTTCTATACAGTCAAAACGCATCTAAGAGTGCAATTAATTCTAGATTCAAAGAACCAGAAGGAAACAAATAAAATCATTTAAGAAATTGGGAAATGATGTGATGTTCAACTCAGATTTAGATTGTTAAAAGAAACGAAATGGGTTGTGCATATGGAAGATTTGAATTGGGTATATATATATATATAGAGAGAGAGAGAGAGAGAGAGAGAGATAGCGAGTGAGAGGGACTTACTTAGCAGGAATAAGGACGAGGAATCAGATTTCCTATGCTAAACCCCTCTGTGACGACGGTGTAGAAATGAGGAATTGAGGATCCTTGGGACTTGGGAGTATATATATACAGGGAATGATCCATAGCGAGCGTTTATGAATATTATTTTAATAAACCCATCTTCAACCGTTGAAATAATAATGTTAAATGATGAAATAATTTTCACCCACTATCTAAGATAACGGGTAGGACAAAAAAAAAAATTCATAGTCCACCAGGCATCTTAGTTAGCGAGTGGATTTTTTTTTAAAAAAATTCTAAGATGCCTGCTGGAGTGATTTTTTTTTTTTTTTGTTAAAACTAAATTTAACAAAAAAAAAATCAAAATCAAAAAAAATTTTCACCTGCCATCTTAGTTGACGGGTGTAGTTTGTTTTTTTTTAATACTAAGTTTAACAAAAAAAAAATCAATTTTTTTTTCCACTCGTCATCTTAGTTGACAGGTGGAGTTTGTTTGTTTTTTATTGTTTTTTTTAAAACTAAGTTTAATAAAAACAAAAAAAATCAAAATCAAATTTTTTTTCACCTGTCATCTTAGTTGACAGGTGGAGTTTGTTTGTTTGTTTGTTTTTTTAATTTTTAAAACTAAGTTTAAGAAAAAACAAAAAAAAATCAAAATCAAATTTTTTTTCCACCCGTCATCTTAGGTCAGGGTGGAGTTTGTTTTTTTTTAATTTTTAAAACTAAGTTTAACAAACAAAAAAAAAAAAATTCCACCCGTCATCTTAGTTGACAGGCGAAGTTTGTTTTTCTTTTTTTTTTTAATTTAAAAAACTAAATTTAAAAAAAAAATCAAAAATCAAAACGGGTGGAGTTTGTTTTACTTTTTTTTTAATGTTAAAAACTAAGTTTAAAAAAATAGCAAAAATCGAAATTTTTTTCCACCCGTCATCTTAGTTGACGGGTGGAGTTTATTTTTTTAATTTTAAAAACTAATTTTAAAAATAAAAAAAAAATAAAATTAAATTTTTTTTTCCACCCGTCATCTTAGTTGACGGGTGGAGTTTGTTGTTTTTTTTTTTTAAAAAAAATTTAAAAATAAAAAAAATTAATTTTTTTTCCACCTGTCATCTTAGTTGACGGGTGGAGTTTTTTTTTTTATTTTTTAATGTTAAAAACTAAGTTTTAAAAAAAAAAAATCAAAAATCAAAATTCAAAATTTTTTTCCGCCCGTCATCTTAGTTGACGGGTGGAGTTTGTTTTTGTTATTTTTTTAAAATTTTAAAACTAAGTTTAACCAAAAAAAAAAAAAATCAAAAATCACAAATTTTTCCCACCCGTCATCTTAGCTGACGGGTGGAGTTTGGTTTTTTTTTTTCTAAAAAAAATTTAAAACTAAGTTTAATCAAAAAAAAAAAAATTCAAAAATCACAAATTTTTTCCACCCGTCGTCTTAGTTGACGGGTGGAGTTTTTTTTTTTTTTTTTTTTTTTTTTTTTTAAATTTTATAACTAAGTTTAACCAAAAAAAAAAAAATCAAAAATCAAAATTTTATTCCACCCTTCATCTTAGTTGACGGGTGGAGTTTTTTTTTTTTTTTTTTATAAATTTTAAAACTAAGTTTAACAAAAAAAAAAAAATCAAAAATCAAATTTTTTTTTCCACCCGTCATCTTAGTTGACGGGTGGAGGATTTTTTTTTAAAACTTAGTTTAAACAAAAAAAAAAAGAATTTTTCACTCCACCCGCTAACTAAGATGCCGGGTGGACTATGATTTTTTTTTTTTTTGTCCTACCCGTTATCGTAGATAGCAGGTGGAAATCATCTCATCCTTTAACATTATTATTTCAACGGTTGAAGATGCGTTTGCTGGAATAATGTCCATAGCAAACGCTTGCTATGGATCATTTCCCTATATATATATATATATATATATATATATATATATATATATATAAGGAGGGCATCAAAACAAATACTACATGATAAATGTTGTCTAAAATAGTCTCATTTATAAAATTATAAGTATTAGTAATATATTTTTACTTTTTTTAAGTATACTTTTAATAATATCAAAATTTTAATTTAGTTTTGTCATGTGCGTCATAATAATTATTATAATATTAAATTGAGGATATTTTGTAGTTTTATAAGATTACTGTTAAAAAGATTTAATTTTTTTTTTCCCCAAGAGAAATTTAACAAATAACTCCTTTTATGGAACACACAGAGTAATATGTATATGGACCATTTTGATAAATTCTCTCGTTTTAAAGTTAGAGATATATTTTAACCGTTTTACATTAATTTGTGAAATTTTAAAATTAAGACGAATTTATTTGATTTAGTATAAATAATTATAAGTATTATAAATTAATTAAAAAGAGCTACAAATTACTATATTTATTCTTTTCGAACCATTAACAAAATTAGATACTAAATTTATTTTAAAAAATAAAAAAATATTTCTGATTTTGGAATGAATAATGTTAACAAATGTTTACCGCTATCCTACCATTTCAAGCAAATTGTTAAGGTTTAGATTTCATTACAAGAGCAAATGAAGTTTTTAGCATGATGTTTAGATTGAACCTTTGGATTATTAGATTCAGGTTTGATTCTGATCAATTTTGTAATTATACATAGATACATATACACATACAGACAGACACACACACAGATATATATATATATATATATATATATATATATATATATATATATATATATATATATATAAGAGAATGATTCATAGCAAGCAGTTACTACAGATCAAAAACTAATATACACTATATATACCATTGAAAATAAAAAAGAATGACCAAGATTAATGGATGTTCGTCAATTTTTGGTCCGTAACAACTACTAGCTATAAATCACTCCCCATATATATATATATATATATATAATTACATTTTCATACCCACCTAAACATGTAGTCCAGTTGCCTGCTCAAACAAGAAACAAATATAAGAGAAGGCATGAAGTTTAAAGGTTTCTTAATATTTAACAAAGATATATTTGGCTCATCAAGGGAAAACACTTTCACTTTCATATGGAAGAAACAATTTCACTTTGAACTACATTTCAAGGGGGTGCTCCCCATGTTCACTATGATGCTCCCTTTCTTTTTTATCTGAGGTTATTTTTTCTTTTGATGTTCGCTAGTTAGCCTTGCCTCTTTCTGATCATGAAAGGCTGCCCATAGCTTTCGTCTTCTCCCTTAGTATAAACTTCTGAACTTTCCCAGTTGAAGTTCTTGGCAGATCTTCAAAAACAACTGTCCGAGGAGCCATATAATGGGGTAATTTATCGAGACAGAATTTGATTATATCTTGAGCATCAATATGGCACCCGTCTTTCAGTTTCACAAACGCGCAAGGCGTCTGTCCCCAGTGATTATCTGGTCTTGCAACTACTGCAGCTTCAAGAACTGCTGGATGGCTAAACAACACCATTTCTACCTCAACCGTGCTTATATTCTCACCCCCGGAGATAATAATGTCCTTCAACCGGTCCTTAACTTCTAAATAGCCATCAGGATGTTTCACGGCAAGATCACCACTACGAAACCAACCGCCTCTGAAAGCTTCTTCTGTTGCTTTCCCATCTTTGAAGTATCCACTCATCACAGTATTTCCTCTAAACATAATCTCGCCAAAAGTTTTTCCATCAGCTCGAACACTCTTCATTGTGTCAGAATCCATCACGTCTACCTCCTCCAAACAAAAATGATGCATACCCTGTCTTGCTTTTAGCTTTAATCGTTCATCCATAGGCAAAGAATCCCACTCGGGCCTCCATGTACAATATGTACCCGGACCATAAGTCTCTGTGAGTCCATATAAATGGGACACTCTAAATCCCAGCTCCTCCATCTTGAGAAGGATCTGTGGAGGTGGTGGCGATCCGCCCGTCATTATGTCAAGCTTGTGAGGAAGTTGCCTTCGGTCACTTGCTGGCGAATTCACAATCATGTTCAAGACAGTTGGTGCACCGCCCATGTGTGTCACCTTGTGAAGATCTATATTGTTATATATGTCCTTTGTACAGACACGTCTAAGGCATACGTTAGTGCCTCCCACTGCTGCCATCCCCCAAGTGAGGCACCAGCCATTGCAATGAAACATTGGCACAGTCCATAGATAAACGGGCATGGATCCCATCCCATGAAGGAAAGTTGTGGCGAGCGAATTGAGATATGCACCCCTATGATTATAAACAACTCCTTTGGGCCGCGTTGTCGTGCCAGAGGTATAGTTTATACTGATAGGGTCCCATTCAGTTTTTGGCAGCCTTATCATAAATCCATTACTGCCACCCTGCACAAGACTCTCGTATTCATAGATATCGGAATTAACATTGGGAGGAGAGGAACCATCAGGTTCAAGGAATAAAACTAGGATAGGCGGTCTCTCAAGAAGCTTTAGTGCTCCTTCAGCAAGTTCAAATAATTCATGATCCACGAAAATGACTTTGGCTTCTGAGTGTCTCAGTAGGACTGACACCATTGGTGAATCATGGCGTGTGTTAAGGGTACAGAGAACTCCTCCAGCCATTGGAACTGCAAAATGCAGCTCATTCATTGCTGGTACATTAGGCATCAGTGTGGCAACCTGCTCAAGCATTGAAGTTTCAAATATTATTTTAAATAAAGAAAATAAAATATAAAAAAAAAGGATGCAATACAACAGGCAAAATTACAGGGTATTTTACTATATTTCACACTAATGAAACTCTCATTTTTCTACTGCACTATCACCATTTTTTGCCCGCCATTCTCTGACTGATCCAATAGATTGCAGTATTGGACTAAACAAAGAGGGAGAATGCACTCTAGAGTCCTAGACAGTACCTTGATGTGTTGCAAATTTTGCCATCAAACTAGTAACGGATTGAGGTTCGTATGCTTGTCTAGGTGCCTAATAGAAATCAAATACTTTAATCTGCCTCAGCTTTCCATTTTTCTTTTAATATTTTAATTTTTTTTCCATTGAGATTCCAACCACTTTACCTTTTCTATAAATATATTTAAATGTCTGTGCAAATAGCACAAGAAACTATCATGATGGCAAAATTTCAATCAGATTCCATATTATAACATCCAAATCTCTGTAGCATTTTAGTAAACTAAGTTTGTCAACTTTGTTAATGAAGCTAGCAGTCACCATCTGATCCCTTTATTGAGAGAAGCTCCTCAAAAGGAATCAACATTGAGCTTGTTTAGAAATTTACATTTCCTTTTTTGAATCTGATTACTGCATTATTAAGCAGAAAACAACTTTCATACTTTTGGATTGGCTTTTTTGGGACCAAATTTTGCCAAATTCTGAAAAAACAAGAGAGGCGATTTTCTTTTCTTTTCCCCCTTTTTTTTTAAAAAAAATAAAATTTAGAATTAGAAGAATCCAAATCAGAAGCTAATCAAAATAGGCTGCTAGAAAAAATATATACACGGGCTTAATTAAATTTTTAATACATTTGAGCAATTAAGTCACTGCACCAGAATTCTGAAGGCAGAAATTTTACTTGAGCATTTTAAAATAAGTTCTACCACTCTTTCCTACTTAACTCCCCATCCCCAATACTTTTTCAAGTAATCATCCTTTGAGCATATAGCTATGTCGTTGAATCAAACAAGCTTATTTATACTCATAAGTGATAAGTCCAATGAAATCAAGTAACATAAAACAGGCCTTATTGCTAGGCAAACATAATGTGGACACATTAAGTAACCCTGCCATTGAAGATATAAAATTTAAACTTCATACATTCATGAATTGGACAACATTTATAACAAAAAACCCATAAAAAAAACATGCCAGATAAAGAAAAATCTAAATAAATAAAAAAGAAAAAAAAAGACCAATAATATATTGAAATCTAGCATTCAACTAATTATAGAAATAAAATTAACACTTTCTCTGTCGTTATTGACTTCTTAAAGTCAACTTTAAGGCATTCTTAACTCAAAAATTTACATAGATTTATATAATTTCAGTCAACATAAGGATAAATATTAGTATAAATTATCAAAAACTATTATTTATTATTATATAATTTTTTTTAATAAATATCTCCAAATAATTTTGATTTTAAAAATGTCTTGACTTTCCAAAATAATCTTATAATTTTGAAGTGGCCGGTATGTAAAAATATATTTTCTTTTAGAAGAAGAAGAAGAAACTTACAACATCCCCTCTGGAAATCCCCAACTGGGCAAGAGCAGAAGCAAGCTTAACACACCTTACATAAGTTTCTTCCCAAGTATACTTAACTGAACCATAAACAATTGATGCTCTATCTCTAAAAACCTTTGCACTTCTCTCCAAAAAGCTAATGGGTGACAAAGGAACGTGATTTGCTGAGCAACGCACCAGACCCTCCATTGATTTCCATGATTCCTCCTCTTCTGGTTCAAAATTATTGTCATTATTATTTGAAAATTGATAAAACCATTGCTGTTGATTTTTGCTGCTGTTTGGGCGAATTGAATTCATCCCACAACTCAAAAACCGAGTCAATGAATTTTTAATCAACCGATTCATGATTATTAGACGAAGAAGGGAGAATTTACAGATTATAGTGCTGATTTTTTGTTGTTGAGGAAAATGGGTATTATATACTAGTACCCTCCACGATAGAGTAAGAAAGAGATGAGTAACATAATTTTGACTTGCAAATTGATATATTATAATTGGACATAAGAAGGTGATGATTTTTAAAGGGAAAACGAGTTCATGGGCATCAGTTTATCCAGATTTGGATGTCGTATTGAAGATATGGCAATGGTACCTTAAGAAATGCAAAAGTTTCGCGTATTTTACTCAATAGTCTACGGCGGAGGGGTGCCCACGAAATCGAAAAAATAGAAAAATCGATAATGGTTATTGTTTTAAATCAAAAAGTATAAAATTCAAAAAATTGAACACTATGAAACTATAAAATTGTGATTAGTTCGGCCAGTTTGGTTTGACTTATTAAAAAATAGAAATTAACTGAATATTTTAAAATTATAATATAATTTATATGATTTTTTAATAAATATTTATTTTGTACAATTATATATTTATTAGATGTCTTTGTTGTGACGAATTTGCAAAACTTCTATCTTAGTTAGTGAGTTAGGTAATTTTTATTTTCCTATAATAGATTTAGAGAGCTTCTAAGTGATTTATTAATTATTATGACAAATTGACAATATGATGAATATCAAATTATCAATTACTAACAATATCACACATATTGCCAAGAATATAAGAAGCTTCACATGATATTAATATTGTATACAAAAACTGAGATAACATACTATGATATTGAAGTGAGAGTTTAAAAATGAATTAAGGATGATATTATAGTACTTTAATTTTATTTAGATCGGATGAATTCATAATTCTATTCATTATCCCTTATACTTAAGTTTTATAACCGACTAAACCGATTAAACTAGCCGATTTAATGGATAATTGATTACGGAGTAAAAATTTGAGCGATTTTGATTTTTAATTTTTTATATCCGACTTAAACGGTATAGTTATTTTTTTTTACTAAACCGACCATTGTGCATCTCTAGTCTACAACAAGTTTTTTTATGGATCGAAGAGTTCAATATTGCATTTGGATCGAAAGAATAAAATAATTTTTAGGTATTTTAAGTTTATATTTGGTTATTAGTGGTATTGAGTGATATAATATAATGACAAAATTATCACATATATCTATTCTATTAGAATAGATTTTATTCTACCACCTCTCACATGAATAAAAAGCCAAGGAGATGAAATAAAATTTTAATTTACTGAAATGATTTATCCTCCAAAATTATTATCAAATACACGAATTTTATTTTATTCATTTCTTTATTATATTTAGTCAATCCAAATGTTAAAGTTGGTTTGGAACTTCATCTTATACCCATGGATTGACACTACCTAAACCAATCATCATATCGATCCCAAGGCTTATAAAATAAATATTATGCACTTTCTATCTCTTAGTTATGCTCCTTTTTCTTAGCTTGTAATTTAGTCAAGTTTTCATAGTTTAATTAAATATTAATTTGAAGTTTAATTGCATAAAAATGATAAATCTTTTGTATGTAAATTTATTTTTTTGTTGTATTTATCTTCAGGATGTTATAGTCACAGGTTTTCACTTCTCAGTAAGTGAAATATTTGTCATCGAATCTACATTGAAAACTTTAAGAATTGATATTTTCACAAATAAAATTGTTAGTTCCACAAGTTATCACTTACATGAGTTGTAAGAGAGTCACTTTCACGTGAGAAAGTATTATGTGAAACTAACATATTTGTTTGTGAAGATATCAATTTTTTTTCACAATATTTTCTTCACATGAATAGTAAATAAAGCACATGTTATTTTTTAGATGTACAAAAGTGATCTAGAAAGGGGGTTGAATAGATCTTTATACATTACTGTATATTATTTTTTTTAAGCACATTTATCAAATATTTATGCAATTGATTGCACAGCGGAAATAAGATATTTGGTAAAACCCATTTCTAATTATTGAAGGACAATCACACAGTTATGTATTTAGTTTGCTAATGAAAAGATATCTCAAGCAGTTGAAGAAATTATGTCAAATATAATGAAGATAATGAAAGCAGTAAAAAAACAATGAGACGCATAGATTTTTAAGAGGTTCAGATCCTAAAATACTCCTAGTTATCTCTTCTATTCAACTGAGCATGATATTCCATTAAGGATCTGATTCTAGTGAATCGGGCGAGCCACTAAGACTCATCTTTCAGGTAGGCTTCGAAGACCTCTGTCTTCCAGGTTACCTATGACCTTCCCACACAGGGACTGATTCATTTGAACTAGACGAACCTTCTGTACTCGTCTTACTTGAGCTTTTGAAGCCTTCTATCTTCAAAATCCCCCAACCTACTGTGATGCCCCCAAATTCGGGTCCTAATTATCCGAATCCGGTCATTACGATCCAATACAAACATCTGCCTCTAAACAACATACAATAACTAGATGCGGAATAATAAACATATGTTGTTCATTCAAAAGGTGTTACTAGTTCCAAGATACGGTAACCTTACAATAAAGTACTTAGGGTTTACATTACGTAACAAGTAATTTAGTTAACTAAAAGGCCGCATCCTGAAGTTTATCACTTCATCTTTCCCTTACCCTTGTTCTTCCCAGAAGTCTTGGGTTTCACTGCAATAAGGTTCATGATATAGTAAGGGTGAGCAACTAGTTTTGTCAACAAGTTTAAATAACAACAAGAGACAATATATATCATGAATGAAAGGAAATAGCTGAAATAATTCAAAAATATGAATAACATATGCAAGAATAATGATTTGCTTTTAGAATCAAGATAGTCAAGTAGACTATGAACTATAAACTTCCACTGGAGTCAATAGCTGGTTGACCCAATGGTTACTACCAGAAATATGTACTTGAGGGGATCAGCCTCTCGTACAATATGTGTATGTATAATATTTAATTTTCGTGTTTTGTACCTGATATTAGATATAGGGTACTCCCATATAATAGGGGGGGTGTTCATAATAGTCCAAGAATCCTCATCTTCAATGATGTGGACAACTTTTAAAATTTTTAACATAAATGTCTAGTCGAATAATGGCTTAGACTTACTTTGAACAGTTCTTTAAACAATAGAACATTAAATAAGGTACAAATCAAATACTGTACAAGATCAAGTGCACCCAGTGCGTGTGACACCCCAGGATTTTACAGGGATTCCAAATAAGGATTTTGATGAATTAAATAAAGGTTATGAGATGAAACGTGGTTTAAATGATAGAATGTATTAAGGAGCGATTAAATGTGATTTATTATGTGCCAATATGACTTATGTGCTAGGTTGAATATGTGTATATGTATATATGAGTTGTTAAATAAAGGAAAGTTGAAATTGATGAAATAATGGAAATAAGCAAAGAATTTGTTAATTTAGCTGAAGTTATGGAAATTGATAAGAGTTTAATGAATAGGCCTGGAGAGGCGATAATATAAGAATTGGCGTTACGTGTGTCATGTAAGCAAGTGAAAGGATGTAAAGGTTATAAAAATGATTATATGAGTTTATAAGGTTAAAATGACGATGAATTTTAGTAATTCGATTGAGGCTCGCTTTTCGAGGAAGCGGTTTATGGAAAAAGGTGAGTAAACGACTACTTAAAATGTTGAAAATTGGAATTTATTTATTGTGAAATCAAAAGGTTCATAGAAATTGGAATTTAAGGAATAATATGGAATTTGACAATTTTGTGAATTATTATTAATTAAGGAAATTCAATGTTCAAATTGTGACAAGAGATTTGGGACAAGCCAATTATGGTGTATTTGATGGTGGAATAAAATGCAAGTATGATGAAACAAGTTTGGATCAAAATGGAATTGAATTGGTGCAAAAATGAACAATTTTGAATTAAAAGGATTGAAAATTCTCTAGATTTTGGAACAAAAGACCAAAATGCCCTTGACATGTTGAGAAATGACTTTTGTGTCCTAAGATGGTATAATGACTAAACCATCCTTGTTTGGAGTTGTAAATTGACATTAATGCCCCTAACCTTGCTTGAGTTAAATTAACCTTAAGTGGTTAAGTATTGGAGTAGCATGGATGTAATATATGTATGTATTAAGCTAGGTTGTATTCATTTTCCAGCCAAGTTCGAAGCTAGGAGAGAAAAGAGAGAGTAAAGCTAGGGTTTCCATGTTAGCTTAAGAATTTTGCTGGAAAAGTGAGCAAGAGATGGAGATTTAGCAAACAAAGTAAAGTTTCAAGCTCTAGCAAGCTTTGTTGCATGAAGAAGTTACAAGAAGGTATAGTCATGTTCAAGCTATTAAACTTGTTGTTATGTGTTTAAATTCAAGCATAGAGGTAGCCATGCATGTATCCATGAAGATACATGTTGATTATGTGATTTACAAGATATGTATATGATTTATGATGAAACCTAGACTCAAGTGGGTAGAATAAAGATGTTATGCTATTCAAGCTCATGTTAAGGCTAGAAATCCATGATTTAAGCTATGATCAAGTGTTATATGTTGCTAAATTTGATAAATAAATAAAAAGGGTTGGACATATTTGATTCATGTAAGATTTCATGTTAGAAAGCATAAGCAACTCATGAAAGGTTGAAAACTATGAATTTTAAGGGAAAGATTGAATATTAGGGTATACTTTTTGTGTAGACAACGTAATAATCTGTAAAGTGTATTGGAAGATACATATGGAAGTTGTGAGAATGTACAAAGTTGTTAAATGTATATGTGATAGCCTATGTGGTGTGTTGGATTTAAGATGTTAAGTTGAGTTTAAGGCTTGAAATTGAAAAGTTGAGAATATGCCATCAATATGTGAATTTTGGCAATTTTGTGTAATTAAAGGTCAAATGATGCTAAAAATTTAAGTTTTGTATAAAGACGTGTTCAAGTTGAATTGGAAGTCATTTAAAGTCTATGGCAATAATTATGGATTTTAAACGTTTAAAAATGTTCGCCGACGACTAAAAAGAGTCATTTGGAAAAATGAAGTTATTTGAAAAGTTTGAAAGGCCCATACATGTCAATTGTATGCTATATGTGTTATGTGTTAAGTTAGAATCAAGTTTTACATTAAGGGGCCAAGAATAGCCTAAGATTTAGAAATGAGAAATTCATGAAAAGTTTGGAAGTTTTGATGAAAATTCAACCAAGGTGTATTTTTGGCAATTTTGAAGATTTAAAGGTGAATTGAAGTGAAAAGAGTCGTTTTCATGTTATTACACATGTTTATGTTGATTTGGAAATCAACAGATTGAAATTTGATCGAATAGGCGATTCGAACGATCGAAAATGATCGTTTCGACTCGAAATGAATCTTTATGGACAAAACCCGCCTCGGGTATAATTTAATAGTTTGATAGGCCTAGACACGTCATATAGGACATATATGAACTATGTCAAGTGTTGAAATGAAACTTGGAAGCAAATGGCAAAAAATCATAAAGTTGGAAACTTAGAATTCTGAAAATCTGAAATTTGGCTAAGTCTGGAAAAGTTTTGAACAGGCCTCCTACGGGCTAGCGTATCTCTGGTTTTGAAAGGCCAAATGAAGCAAATGAAAATTTTATAAAATACTATGGTATGAAGTCTACATGTATCCCAAATTTAGTGTTAATTGGATGTATGGTTAAAGAATTAAAAATCAGCAAAACAGGGACAAAAATCAGAAAATCCTGTGACAGCAGAACTGCGCCGGGCGCAGTGTTTTGTACTAAACACTGCGCCAGGGTGCAGTTCTGTTCATTGGCCGAGAAGATTTCGCTGGCAGCGAGGTCTGACGGTGCCGGGGCAAAGTTGCTTTGTCATTGAAAATTTTTTAAGCTTCCGAAATGCTATATTTTGATGTGCAATGATAAAAATAGGTTATGGAAATCTTAAATGAATTAGAATGGGCTATATAAAGGGTGTCAAGGTGTAATGAAGGAATAACTGTCATAATATAACATGCCTAAAACTAAGCCAAATTAAGTTAAGGGGTATGTAAAAGGTCAGAAACAAGCTAGGGTGTATTATAAACCTACATAAGGTATAATACATCACATATAAAATGAATAGAGACTAATGATCGGGTATTTATGAGTTAAGTTATACAAAGATTATAAAGTATGATGATCATATATTGATGTAAAGGTTATATATTGACATATAAAGATCGAGGTAGCAATCTGATGCAAGAAATGGTTGAATGGCCAAACAGTGCAATAAAGGTTAAGTAAACTAATGCAGATTAGGCAAGTTTTCAGACTAGATTTACTGTGGTTCTAAGTGAACTATGTGGTAGTAAAGAAGTTTGAAATGTGCCTATGTGCAATTACGTGAATTAATTGTTAAATGAATTACGTGACATTAAGCATAACATGTTAAGTTAAAGATTGCATGACGTATATTATTAATTGCAAGCATGAAAGGTATTATCTGAATTACTTGCTGAGCCTATGTGCTCATTCTTGCTATGAACTAACATTTCAGGTAAGGTACGAGAAGGTCGAAGGTTCCGATATAGCTAAGGTAAAGAATGTGAATACATGGAGATGCGTGAAGAAATTTGTTAATTAAAATTATGAGATGCTCATGTAAACAGATAAAGGTTAAACCTAGATGATAGAAATAAGTGTATGATTTGTAAATCCATATAAATAGATGAGTATATATGTACTATTTGAGGTAAAGGATGTAATGAAATATATGATTGTAATATTATTGTAAGTCGAGTTTGATATATATTCGAACTCGCATGTATGGTAAATATGCATGGATCAGGTTATGTATATGTACAGGTGTATATGAACAGAACCAGGTACAGAACAGGTAAGCATAACATGTTAAGTTAAAGATTGCATGACGTATATTATTAATTGCAAGCATGAAAGGTGTTATCTGAATTACTTGCTGAGCCTATGTGCTCATTCTTGCTATGAACTAACATTTCAGGTAAGGTACGAGAAGGTCGAAGGTTCCGATATAGCTAAGGTAAAGAATGTGAATACATGGAGATGCGTGAAGAAATTTGTTAATTAAAATTATGAGATGCTCATGTAAACAGATAAAGGTTAAACCTAGATGATAGAAATAAGTGTATGATTTGTAAATCCATATAAATAGATGAGTATATATGTACTATTTGAGGTAAAGGATGTAATGAAATATATGATTGTAATATTATTGTAAGTCGAGTTTGATATATATTCGAACTCGCATGTATGGTAAATATGCATGGATCAGGTTATGTATATGTACAGGTGTATATGAACAGAACCAGGTACAGAACAGGTAAGGTAAAGCGGGCCATGTATGAATAATTCATGGCGAAATTTTAATTACAGGTTATGTAAATCATGATATATATTTGATTATGAAATTGTAATAAACTAGGTCACAATTTGATAATATTTGACCTAAGTTCTAGTAAAGAATAAGTGAACGTTGCGATCCTGAGACAAGTAAGAGATATACGTTAAATTAAGTTTAATATATATATATATATATATATATATATATATGTACCACATTATGGTCAACTGAATGGTTTCAAAGATTAAAGGTTAAATTTTGACACACGAGATTTCAGTTAATATGGATTTAAAGTTAATGGTTATGTTATCCAGAGATAATCGGATAAGATTAAAGAAGGTCAGGATCTCGGGGCGTCACAGTGCGAATAACAACAATATCGATGTGGAATAATTGTAAAGTAATTAAACCACTCAAAGCATACTTGGAATTACAGTTCAAGCTTAAACAAATAACTTGCTTAATAAAATAAGTTTAAAGATAAGGAACTTGCCTGTCTGCTCAGCTACAACAAACTAGCTTTAATTAAATGGCTTTGAAGGACCTAACATTAATCAAGTTGGTCTAACAATTAGTACGGCATATGCTGGCACGCTTGTACGTTTACTACGAACTTATCTAACAAATAAGTCTAACACATAATTCATATCATTTGACATGCTAACATTAACCCTATAGACGTGTAATCATACATAGGTTAATGATTTAATAATGTAGGAGTATTCATCCTAGGTATTAAACACTTAAGGAATCTTTAAACAATTTAATATAATTGTTTAATTGGTGAATATTAAATAATTTATATTCAAATTAACTCTTTTTTTAATTAATTACTATTTTTATTGTTTAAATAGAAATTAATTAACTACCTTTAGTTATTATTTAATTATAAATAATAACTAAATAATCTTACTTAATAATTAGTTTATTTATTTTAATGCTTCTTAATTATTACATAAGATTAATTAGATAATAATTAATTATTTAACTTTATTATAATCTTCATTAAAACTTCGCGGAATAATACATAAATGTTCCTTACAAAAAAGACTACAATCCCAAGGTTTTCACCCCTTAACATAAACAATTTATATCTTAAGGGATTACAAAAGATTTACAAACTGTAATTACATATTAAATAATAAGTTAACATGCAATAATCTAATCTAAGCTCTGACTTTTCCCTTACTCTTGTCCTTCTTGGAGCATTCGGGTTTAACTGTAAATGGTTTATGATATAACAAGGGTGAACAACTAGCTTGCTCAATAATTTTAAGAACATTAAATATAAGGTTTGATATATCTTTTGGAAATGAAACCATGATATAACTTCAAGGTTTTCAATAATAAATAATAATTGTGAAAGAACAAAAATCAAATTTCAATGAACATAAATAATTGAATCTTTAATGCTGAGTGACCACCAAGGATCCTAAACTAACGAGGGAAAAATATAGTTTTCTCCGACCCTTTCAGTAATTTGGTTTTCAAGGGGATCAGCCTATTCAACCCGCTATATATGCATTACATTTAGTCATCTTGCGCAAAGGTCGGTTTCCCGACATATAATCCCCTTATATAGGGTTGTTCATTCTCAGACTTGCTATAAGAATCCGCCCCAACCAATTGTTTGGATAAGCTTTTAAAAGTATTCGAGTTATTGAATTTATACATGTAGTGTCTAACCGAGCAATTAACTTAAACATTCATAATACAGTTCATGAATCAAAGAACTATAAAGCTTCAAATGCACTATATGTGAATTCATAAACAATATGAATGTGGATCTATTTTTAATAATTAAACCACTTAAGTTCTTGCAAAATAAATACAAGATCATGTATAAGAAACTTGCTCAATATAAAGTTGAGTAATGTTAAGAAACTTGTCTGGATTGTTGATTACAGCCAACCAATACAATCTAATATCCTTTGAAAAGACCTAAAAATTAATCAAGTTGATATTTCAATTAGTATCATATATAAGTTCATATAATAACCCTTGTACATCTTAATTTACTAACTCTTAATCACATAATTTATTAATTAAGGGTATATCAAACACTTAAGAAATATTATCATTATTTGATAATATTTCCATCAAATAAAACCTATATTAATCATTAATATAGTTTAAAACTTCTATCTAATATTATTAATCATTTAATAATATTTTATAAACTTTATAATATTATTAATCATTTAATAATATTTTATTAACTTTATAATCTTATTAATCATTTAATAATATTTTATTCATTTCATAATATTATTAATCATTTAATAATATTTTGTTAACCTTATATATTATTAATCATTTAATAATATTTTATTCACTTTATAATATTATTAATTATTTAATAATATTTTATTCATTTTATAATATTATTAATCATTTAATAATATTTTATTCCTTTAAAACTTTTTAATATTAATGTTATATAAAATTACATTTCCTGGCCTATTTCATTTCCAAAAGATCCGACCGACCCGTTTTATTTGTCTCGACCCAACCCGGTTAATAAATTATAAATTTTCAAACAGCATGTACTACTGCTGCAGCGGTAGTTCAACTTTTTAAATTCTAGAGTGTTTCACCGCTGTGGCAGTGAGACCTATCGCTGTGGCGGTAGTTCAAAATTTCAATTTCCAGAGTGTTTTACTGCTGCGGCGGTGAGACTTACCGCTGCGACGGTAGTTTTGATTTTTAAAATCCTAATTTTTTAACTTTGATTTCTTTGGTTCAATCTTTTATAAAATGAGGTATACATGTCCAGAATACACCAAATCAGTTTTGTAATCTTTCTAACTTCTTGTTTTTTAACATTTCATGGTTCGATCTCATTTTTGAAACGTTTTTAACATAATATTCGAGATCGATCACTCTAGGATTTTAAAAGAACATAGTTTACGATAAAAGCCATAACTTTCTCATTTTTCCATATTTTTGTGAGATTTAAGTTGGGTTATCTTTAGAACTCATAAATGTAACTTTTTAGTCATCAAGATCAAATAACCAACATGTACGTTTCAAACTACAAATATTTATAACTCATAGCTAGTTAGGGTTTTACCGGTAAACTTTAATATGCATATTTCTACTACTTATTTCTATACCAAGCATACAAATACACATATTAATCATACTAAAGTATAAATATTCATATATATATCAAAGATATAGCATTATACAACATCAAAATAAGTTTTGAACCGTTAAAAATATATTTTGACAATTAAGTATATATTTAGACCATAGAAATGAACTAAGGAAGTATATAATATTTTTCAACCTTCTAGATTTGGATGCTCTTCTTCTTCTTGAGATAAACTTGGCTAAGGACTCCACCTTGAATAATCTCTAGTAATTTTTCTTGGTAGATTCTTAAGCTCACAAGAGTTCTCTCACTTTTCTCTCTAGGAAGCTCTCTCTCTTTTCTCTCTTGGTATTCTAGCAAAATGACTAATAACATAATCCATTGGTGAAACACTCTATTTATAGCACTCCCTTAATCTTCATTAACATTTACTGAACAACTATCATTGGTTAAATTAGGCTAATCTAGGTTTACTATTGGATTAATTAACACTTGGATTGACTAGGTGATTGACCTCCATCAAGCTAACTTTCAAGCTATTGGTTGAGTAACTTAGAAGCAATATTGGAGCAACAAGCCAACCATGTGGGCCCCCTCTTAGCTGCTGTCCAAATGGCCATTTTATGGACCATTTTTGTTTTATTTTTATCATTATATATATATATATATATATATATATATATATATATATATGTTGACCTATCTTTGACTTCAATTTAGGCTCCACATTGGATTCTATAATGTAATATATTGGGGTCATTCATTTAATTTGTTTGGGCTCAATTTATTCCTTCCACTGGGCTAACTTTAACTAACACATTCTACATTTAATTAAAATAAGCATTGGGCTAACTTAATTATAACATGGACCATGAAATTAACCATGTTCATGGATTACTAGGTTTATTTTATTAGACCTAGTTTAATAATTCTTTTGGACTTAAAATATAATCCAATTAGATTTGCTTTATTAATTCTTCTACCTTGCTATATTTTTAAATTAATAAATATACACATACTTATATATATTCATTAAATCATGTAATTACATAATCAATTTATACAAAAAATTTAATTCACTGTTATTTATCTAATAATCATCATTACAATGGACTTAGCACTCGTGGTTATTTCTACTAAAAACTACTAAAAAAGATTCGGATAGTTATTTCTCATTTTTTCTTCAAGCTCCCACGTAGCTTCCTCAGCGTTGTGGTTCATCCAAAGCACTTTGACATAATGTATAACCTTATTCTGTAGTGTCTGTTCTTTACTATCTAATATTTGGACAGAAATTTCTTCATAGGATAAATCTTTCTCAACTTGAATCAGCTCATAGGATATTATATGCTTGTAATCAGGCTTATATGGCCGCAACACTGATACATCAAACACATTATGAATATACTCCAGTTCAGGAGGTAGAGCTACCTTGTACATCACTTCACTCACTCTCTTCAATATCTCGAACGGTCTTATGAACCTCGAACTCAGTTTTCCTTTCTTCCCAAATCTGATCTTTCCTTTTCAGGGAGATACTTTCATAAATACAAAACTTCCTACTTCAAAATCTCGCTTCTGTTGATGTAGATCTGCATATTTCTTCTGGCGGTCCTGAACTGTTACTAGTCAAGCTCTTATTACTCTGATAATTTCTACAGTCTGTGGAACCAATTCTGACCCTAACAGTCGACGTTCTCCTACTTCATCCCAACATAGAGGTGTTCTACATTTTCTCCCATAAAAAGTTTCATAAGGCGGTATGCCTATGCTCACATGATAACTGTTATTGTATGTAAATTCTACTAAAGGTAGATGGTCCTCCCAATTGCTCTTGAAATCCATTACACAAGCTCTGAGCATGTCTTCCAATGTCTGAATTATTCTCTCGCTTTGTCCATCAGTCTGCAGATGATACGCTGTACTCATTCTTAACTGCGTCGCCATTCTTTCTTGAAGACTCCTCTAAAATTTTGACGTGAAGCGCGGATCTCTTTCTAACACAATTGACATTGGCACTCCATGTCTTGAAACTGTCTCTTTTATGTATAACTTGTCCAACTGATCCAAACTGAACTTAATCGGCAAAAAGTGCGCTGACTTTGTTAATTGATCCACAATCACCCATATTGCGTCATATCCCTTCTGTGTTGCTAAAAGTCCTACCACAAAATCCATCGTGATACGCTCCCATTTTCATTCAGGAATCTTTAACGGCTGTAATAACTCACTTGGTCTTTGATGTTTGACCTTTACCTTTTGACAAGTTAGGCATCGACTGACACATTCTGTAACATCTCTTTTCATATTTGGCCACCAAAAATGCCGACGTAGATCTTGATACATCTTCGTACTTCCCAGATGTATCAAGTATCTCGTACTGTGGGCCTCTTGTAAAATCTCCTCCCGTAATTCGGGCACTAACGGTACCCAAACACGATTTTTAAATCTTAACAATCCTTTGCTATCTACTTTGAACTTGACCTCTTTTCTATCGGTCATTATCTTCCTTATCTTATCACATTCTTCATCTTTGTCTTGAGCCTCTTTCACCTTGTGTAATAAGGTTGGGCTCGCTTCCATCCCTATTAACTCCTTTGGATTTTTCACCTCTAACTTCATTCGAGCCATCTCTTTTACCAGTTCTTCTTAGTCTGTCAATACAAACAGCTTCTCTCTGCTCTTTTTGCTTAGAGCATCTGCTATAGCGTTGGCTTTATCGGGATGATATAGAATCTCACAATCATAATCTTTGATCAATTCTAACCATCTCCTCTGCCTCATGTTTAACTCCTTTTGTGTGAAGATATACTTCAGACTTTTATGATCTGTGAATATCTCACAGTTTTCTCCATATAGATAATGCCTCCAAATTTTAAGAGCAAACACTACCGCTGCTAACTCCAAATCATGGGTAGGGTATTATTTCTCATAATCCTTCAATTGTCATGATGCATACGCAATGACCTTACCATTGTGCATAAGCACACAACCTAGTCCTTTGTGCGATGCATCACTATAGACCGTAAAACCTCCCGTGTCATTTGGTAAAGTCAACACTGGTGCTTCATTACCTCGCATTTCTCTGTCCGTATATATTTCACTATTTTTCTCGTTAAATTTGTTAACAGTATTGCTATCTTTGAAAAGTCCTTGATAAATCTCCGATAATAATCCGCTAATCCTAAGAAACTCCTAATCTTCATCCGCGTCCTTAGTTGTTCTCAATTGATCACTGCTTCCACCTTTGCAGGATCTACTGAAACTCCCTATGTGTCAATAACATATCCTAAAAATTGAACTCTCTCAAACCAGAATTGAACTCCTTCCTTAATATCTCCAACACCAATCTTAAATGTTCGACGTGCTCCTCTTCAGTTTTGGAATAAACCAAAATATCGTTAATGAACACAACTATAAATTTATCCACGTACTGCTTGAATATTCAATCATCATGTCCAAAAATGCGACTGGCGCATTCGTCAGTCCAAACGACATCACCATAAACTCATAATGGCTGTAACGAGTTTTGAATGTCGTCTTGGGTACGTCCTCCATTCTTACTTTTAACTGATGATAACCATTCCTTAAGTCAATCTTTGAAAAGTACTTCGCCCCTTTTAGTTGATCAAATAGATCGTCAATTCTTGGCAACAGGTACTTATTTTTAATCGTTACTTTTTTTAACTCTCTATAGTCCATACAAAGTCTCATCAATCCATCCTTTTTCTTTACAAACAGCAAATGTGCTCCCCATGGAGAAACACTTGGCTGAATATACTTCTTATCTAACAATTCTTGTAACTGAACCATTAACTCCCTCATCTCTACCAGAGCCATCCTATATGGTGCCTTTGATATTGGTACTATCCTCGGTACTAAATCAATCATGAATTCTATCTCCTTATCTGGCAGAAGATCTAGCAGTTCGTCTGGAAAAATATTCACGAACTCTTTAACTACTGGTATTTGTTCCATCTCAGGATTCACCATGCGTGTATCCACTAAATATGCCAGATATCCTACACATCATTTCTTTAATAGTTTCTTGGCCTGCATCATCGTCAAATAACAAGATTGTCTTGACGACTTGCTACCATAAAATAAGACCTTAGACTTACTTGGTGTCTTAAGGTGTATACTCTTCTTCTGACAATCAATTACCGCTCTGTGGTTAAACAACTAATCCATCCCAAGTATAACATCGAACTCTCCCAAACGTATCGTAATTAAGTTCACACTCAACTTTTGACCCCTGATTTCCATCATCCCTTGTCGTGCAGTTTTTGAAAAAAAATTATTTCCATAATTCATGCTATTTTTTGCCCTAAGTTAAATTTCTTGGTTCCAACACATCATTTAGCATATATAACATATATATGACATGCATGGGCCTTCAAAACATATAAAAGTTTTCAAATTGTTTGATTTTCCATATAATTCATTTTAGGCGTTGGCGAACGTTTTTAAACGTTTAAAACTCACATTTATCGCCATAGATGCCAAACGACTCCCAATTCAATTCTAACACATGTATTTACATGAAACTTCGTTGTTTGGATTCTTTTTACCATTAATTACCCAAAATGGCCAAAAATTACACTTTGAAGGCATTTTGTCAACTTTACTCAATTCCATTCTTAAACTCAACTTAAGCTCTTAAACTCTATGCACCACATGTGACGCCCCCAAATCCAGGTCCCTTGAACCACGGGTTTGGTGCTCACGTAATCTATTCTACCCTGTCATCTCATTCAACATTCTGAATAAAATAATAATTATAAACTTCATTAACATTCATACATCACTATTCCCAGGTTCTACGTACCTTTATACATCAAACTGTCATATCTGACATAATACAAAATATAATAATAAATACAACATTAGCTAGCTTCTATCTAGTGCTGGCCGACCTTTCCTTTCCCTTTATCTACTCCCGACCCTTCGGCCTTCTCTGGCTTAACTGAAATGTCATGAATGAAAGCAAGAGTGAGCCTAAATAGCTCAGCAAGTATAACAATAAATGATATCATGAATAATTCCAAATGAATAGAGGAGAGTCATAGACAATTTTATCTGAATTATGCATAATAACTGAATGAATATCAATAATCGAAGAACTGAAATTTAGCTTTTATGAATAATGGTATAATGAAATTCTTCTGCTGTACGGTCACGAGACCAAGAACACGTTTAGAACAATATCAATCGTATAGAATGATATTGCCCAAGTTAGTCAAAAGATTGCTATTTCAAATAGATGCGTACTCTAGGTGATCAGCCCATTGTACCTTTATATTGTGCACAACATAAACATCTAGCGACTCAACCACGTCATAAAATTATAATTATATCCCCTTTTTAGGGTTGTTCTATTACAGCATAACATAGAAGCCGCACCACAACCAATGTGGATTGGAGCATATAACAATGAACATTCGATCTCAACATAAATCATTTCATATGTGTCTAGCCAGATTCAAGATTGGCATCGACCTTTTCAATTTAATTCAATAATGAATAAAATTTTGCATAGCAATATAAATGAATAACATGAATATCTGTTCAAAGAACTGCAATAGAAGTTCAGTAAGGAAACTTGCCTTCGTCCTCGTCTATCACAATCGGTATATTATTATCCCGTCTATAACCTACATGACCATAATATTGGTTCATGCATTAGTTACATACACATGCATGCCATAACTTGCTAAACAAGCTACCCATTAACTATACATAACCCTAATCACATAACACATTGTTCATATATATCTTAACGTCTACCATATTGATTATTTTTATCAAATTATGGTTTACATATGTGTTTCTATCATTTAATATTAAAACATTTCATTTTAGAATTAAAATAAATATTTTTTTCAAAAATTGGTCAACTGCGCCCCGACGGAAACACTGCGCTGGCCGCGAGATTGCCTCGGCTGACGGCGCCCCGGTGAGCTCTGGTCTCGCCCCCAACGGAAACCTTGCAGCCAACCTGCGCCCCGGCGCAGTCTCCAGCACAAAAACTCGCGCCCCGGCGCCATGCTGCAGAATCAGAAAAATTTTTCTTTCCAAAAATGATGCTATCTTTGGCCCTAATGTGAATTTTCCAATTCCAACATTTCACATAGCATATATAACATATAATTGACTTGCGTAGGCCTTCGAAACATTTAAAAATCATCGTTTGATCCTATAATTCCAAATAATTCATTTAGGTCGTCGGTTTACCTTTTAAAACGTTCGGATTAGTCATTTATTGCCTTATGCACCATTTAGCTCCCAAATCGACTCTAACACGTATATTTACTTATAACTTACATGTTTGGCCTCATTTAACACGAAATCAACCAAAATGGCCAATTATCATAACTTAGTTGCATTTCTACCAATTTTCATAATTTTCCTTATAAACCAACTTTGATTCTTTACACACCATGTACATATATGTTAACACATATCCATTTAGCCACTTAGTATGCACGTATATCTTCCACATGCACCTTCTAAAACACTTTACAGATTATAATTCCATTTAGGCAAAAAGTATAGCCTAGTATTCAATCAACCTTTCCAAAACACAACTTTTATACCATTTAGCTTCTTTGATATTCTTTAACACATGATCATGCATATGTTACACATCTTCATCTTCTCAAACTAGGTTTCTATCATGTTTAGCAACATATAGCACACAATCATGCTTTGAATCATAACTTTTAGCTTGAATAATCATATGAATAGTACACCACCTTTTGTATCAACACATATAGTCTAGGGTTGCATGATCAACTAGTCAAAAACACTTAGACTCATAAAACTTCACATAATCATCACATAAAACTAAGAGTACATGCATGATTTCCTTCTTTTCTTGCATGTATGCTCATAAATCACAAGTTTCATAACTTGAACACAAGATATACCTTCTTTTTGCTATCCTTCTTCTAGCTAGGAACCTTATAAGTGATGGATGATCCACTTTTGGTATCTCTTTCACCTTCCTTGTACAATTTTCCTTGAGTTCTTGAACTTTCCTTGAAAACCCTAGGCTTTCTCTTCTCTTTTCTCTCTTTTGAACTTTCTCACGTATGAACTTGATAATGCTAAGTGTAAATGCTGATAATTCATTTAAGTATGCTTAACTAAGGCTTCTAGCAACTAACCATGATATGGTTAACTCAACTCAAGCTTGGTTAGGGCTAATAAGTCATTTATCACCATTAATCAAGGGTATTATAGTCATTATGCCACCTTAGGATACATATGTCATATTTTAATTTAATGAGGATAGCATGGTCATTAACCCTCATCTCTAGGAAATTAAATTCCCCTTTAGTTTATAATTGTTCAAATTTAACCCTCATAATTTCATAACTTACCCAATTTGATCCAATTCAACTCCATTTTAATCCAAACTTGTTTCCTTAGACTTGAAATTTATTCCATCATCTAATATAACACACATGGCTTGTCCCAAAATGATTGTCACACTTTCAAAATACTTAATTTTCATTAATAACTTATAATTTACAATATCGCAAAAATGCAAATCCTTACACCACATATGCTACCACATACACATTTAGCAAGTTTGTAAGTCCATATAACTTCTACATGTACCTTTTAAAGCATTTTACAGATTATAATTTGGTTTATATGCAAATCATAGTCTAATATTGTATTTTTTTTCATGAACAAGTCATGCTTCTCTTCCATTAGTACACTTAGAATGCTATCTAGCATAAAAATATACACGTATCAAACATGTTCAACACCTTCAACTAAGTTTTCATCACTTCTATCAACATATAACATATGATCATCATTAAATCATGCTTCCTAATCATGAATACATGTAGGAATAGTACACCACCATTGTTCTACAACTTCAATACTTAGGGTTTCATGATAAACCAACCAAATAACATATAACTCACATAAAGCACACCTTTAATCATAGATGCATGCATGGCTACATCTATTCTTGCATTTAAACACATAAATGGTAAGTTTTATGGTTAGAAAATTGTTATACCTTATTTGTGCTCTTCTTCTTCTGGCTATAAACCTTCTTAAAGATAGAAGCTCCACTTTGATGGCTTATAACACTCCTCTTGCACACTTTTTCTTGAATCATTCAAGCTTTCTTGCAAACCCTAGCCTTTCTTGCTTTTTCTCTCTTAGAACTTGCTTACTTAGCTAACTTGGAATGAAAATGAAGATAAGTTAACTTAGCTTATCTTATTACTTGCCAAATGTATATATACATAATTTGTATCTAATGCTCCAACAACTAAACATCTTTGGTTAGCTTAACCATGAATGGTCAAAGCTATTTAAGTCTTTTCCCTTCAACTAGCAATGACATTTAGGACATTTCTGATCAAGAAGGATACCATGGTCATTCTTCAAGTTGTTAAGGGCATTTTGGACATTTGCCAAAAATCCTAGACAATTAATTCCATTTAATTCATACTTGCTTATTTTCAATCCAATTCAAATCCTTTTTTATCCAAATTTGTTTCATTAGATTTGAATTTTATTCTTTAATCAAATAATCCACAAATAACTTATCCCAAAACACTTGTCACACTTCAACAATTTAAATTCCATTAATCAACTATCATATTTACAAATTACCAAAGTTGCATATCATTACAGAAGCCCAAACCGTACATGAAACCGCTTAGGTGCGATTTGAAAAATTCAAAACTGCACAGAAAATTGTTTGTGATTGGTACGACGCAATTTTGAAGTATGCGGTGCGATTTCATTTGGTACGGTTTAGGTTTCAAAATCAATTGAAACAATTAAATTTTATGCAATTTAAATTAGCAATTTAGCATCACGCAATATTAAATACCACTTTGATAACACATATAACCTTACCTATGCAATCTTATATACGTATTTATCTCTATAAAATTATCTAAACATGTGAAGAAAATTGTCGAGAAAATTATTTTATATTAGAAAACACAAGATAATATGATGTTACTTAGAGACTCTAATTTTGGAACAGAGTACCTCATCTTTGAAAGAAAATGAATGATGTAACAATGTCAATTTCTCTACATCTCCAACTAAAAATTAAAAAGTAATATGGATAGATTCACTAAATCATTAAATACTAAAAGCAATAACTTCATTGTGGATAAAAACAAGTTCCTTAAAGTTCTTAACTAACGCCATCAAGCTATCAGAGAATCTCTTGGCTGGGCACCATCTCTAGCATTTAACTAACACTTAAGTATGGAGATAACCATACGTGCCAGAAAATTAAGTAATCAGTTTGAGAATTACTCACAGCCGTAACTATAAAATCACTAAAACTAAAAATATGGTTGCCAAATCTAAAAATTCTAACAAGAGCATTATTCCATGACAAAGAATTAAGACAAAACTAGCAAACATAATTTACCCTTAAAGCTGGTGCTACCCTATAAAGACGACGACGTTTTGACCATTATTGGTGTGGTACGATTTATGCGGTGTGCTAGATCGGAGAAATCGAAGCCAAATCGCAAATGCAATTTTTCAACCCTCCTAAAACCTTCATATACATTGAAATTGTTGGTGCGATTTTATTGGTGCAGTTTGGTCATTTTTCGGTGCAATTTCTGGGCTAATTTCGGGTTTTTTCTCACCCCTAAGACAACTAATGAATTTGAAAGAAAACATATAGGCTACGTTTGTTTGCAAAAAAATATTCTTGAAATCGGACTATTTGTATTAATTTAGCACTACTTTAAACTATTTTATCTTATAATGGAGGATTAATAGTCCTGCAATGTTGGACTATTAGTCCTATAAAATTATTTAATAGCTTAAAATGAGGGGGTGTTGGATATTTTCTATATGAATATGTGTGTGCAAGTATACACGGTCAACAAGTAATAAAGTGATAAAATAAAGTGTCGAACCCACAGAAAATTAAATAATTATTATTACTAAAAACTAATTTAATATCAAATTAATTCTATTTAAACAATCTTAATTTAATTACAAAATAACTAATTAAAATTACTAACTAAATTAAACTAATAAAAATGATTAAATCAAATTAAAATAGTTAAGATCACAATTTTTTTCAATGCTTCATTTAAATCTCTTTATTCTCTTTTTAATTAATTAACTATATAGAATTGTTAACTGAAAGTTCTTAACTATTTACTAACATTTTTAAAGAATTAATAAAAAGTTTTATTCCAATTAAGTTGCTATATTGCTATGCAAAATAACTTGAAATAAACTCATTAAGATCAAACTCTCAACAAAATTACATGTGGCATATATGTATCTTCATCCTATACACTATTATGCTACTCTTCCTAGAAAGAATCAACAAATTCACATGTTATCATATCTGAATCTAAATCTATAAACCACTTTTGATTTCATATAGATTGTCCCAATAATTAATCACAATTAATTAATACATTAATGCCCAAAATAATTAATTTGGTCTAAACACTATAATCTATTCGTTAACTTAATATAGATTACCACATTAATTAATGAAACTAATTAAATACTTGAACACACAAAATATGATAAACAATTCAATTATAATCAATTATAATCAATTTAATTAGAAAATAAATAAATTAATTAAAATTACACATTGGGTTCAATTGTAATATCAAATAAAAATTAGTTCATGACTAAATAATAAATTAACCATAAATAATTTAACATCTCAAAATTTTAAAAATAAAGGAGAAATAAAAGAAATCAAATCTGTGTTGATATCCGTCTGTCACTCGGATCACAGTCTCCAATTTCCAAGCTCCGCCTTCAATTCTTGAATCATTCGCATTGAATATTTGCCCCTAAAACTACTCCTAAATTACTCTAATATAATATATTCTGTTCTAACCTAATATATTTTGCTAAAAATAAAAGTTACATAGTATATTTATAGGAGTACACTAATAATCCTAAGCTAATGTGGAAAAGAAATCAAATTTGGAATCAAATTAAAACAATAAATCGCGAATAATCCCGTTTTCCAGCAATTCTGTGCAACCAAACAGAGCCTCCGTGTACGTTGACCAAGTCAGCCCAGTAAAACGACCGCGCATGGCGCATTTAATTCCTTCCGCAGCCGACCGCGCATTGCGCGCGGTACTTTTTCTTTCGCCCGCGTCTAAACGACGACGTGTTGCTTGCCGGTTCCTATTTCCCTTCGCGCATTGCGCGCATAGTGTTGATCTGCTGATGCCTACGCCAAACGGCGTCGTTCAGCCTCTTCGTCCCTACTATGCGCGCGTCATGCGCTGAAGCATTTCCTTGGCTACCAAAATTACAGAATTGCCATCCACAAATAATAAATTAGTTGATGACTAAATAATAAATTAACCACAAATAATTCAATATCTCAAAATTACAAAAATAAAAGAGAAAGAAAAGAAATCAAATCAAATTTATGTTGATATCCGTCTGTCACTCGGATCAAAGTCTTCAATTCCCAAGCTCAGCATTCAATTCTTGAATCCTTCGCGTTGAATATTTGTCCCTAAAACTACTCATAAATTACTCTAATATAATATATTATGTTCTAACCTAATATATTCTGCTGAAAATAAAAGTTACATAGTATATTTATAGGAGTACTCTAATAATCCTAAGCTAATGTGGAAAAAAAATTCAATTTGGAATCAAATTAAAACAATAAATCACGAATAATCCCGTTTTCCAGTAATTCTGTGCAACCAAACAGAGCCTCCGCGTACGCTGACCAAGTCAGCCCTTTAAAACGACTGCGCCTTGCGTGTTTAATTCCTTCCGTAGCTGATCGCGCATTGCGCGCGGTACTTTTTCTTTCGCCCGCGTCTAAACGACGACGTGTTGCTTACCGATTCCTATTTTCCTTCACGCATTGCGCACATGGTGTTAATCTACTGATGCCTACGCCAAACGGCGACGTTCAGCCTCTTCGTCCCGACTATGCGCGCGCCATGCACTGAAGCATTTCCTTGACTGTCAAAATTACAGAATTGTCATCCACTTTAATTTCTCTATAAAATTAAATATTAATTAATTAAAAATAAATAAAAGTAACATTAAAATATTAAAAATAATAATAATGCATAAAATTAAATAAATTACCTAAAATCAATTAAAATGCTTAAAAACTATCAAATAATTAAGCCTAAAAATATATAATAAATAGGTATAAAAAAACCTACTATCAGGGGGACTATTACTCTCATATTCATCATGTGATTATATAATCCGTCATGCATAGTCTTAGGAATGATAAAAAATAGTTCATAGGACTATTTAAATGACTATTAATCCTCTATTATGGGATAACATAATCCGAAATAGTATCAAGTTAATATAGATAATTCAATCTGAAATATATTTTTTATAAACAAACATAAACATGAAGTAGTAATTTAAGAAATGCAAAAGTTTTTTGTCCTTAATTACTTCGAAGAGAGGATGGAGAAAATGAATGATAAAAGTTGGGTCTAGATAATTACCGTGGTACTAGTATCCAAAGCAGAATAATCCAAAATAAATAAATTAATTAAATAGTAATATTTAATTTTTAAAATTTAATATTCAAAATGTAATTAATTAAGAAAATTATACCTAATTTTGTTACATAATAATAAATAAATAAAATCAACAATGGAAAAAGTATAACTATACTCCATATTTCATGTTAAAATGTGCTTTCAGAAGTATTTCTTAATTTTTGTTGTTAGTACTTATCACTCGTTTTAGACCACATAATGAGTTTTATTTATAACTTTTTCATAAAAACAATTCCCTTTTTAGATAATAATATAAGATGATACAATATTTTTATATTTGTCATCATAGTTTTATCATTGTACTACAGTATTAATTAAAAATTTATTATTTTTTAATGTATAAATAAAAAAAAATATATCATTAATATTCATAAATTTTGTAAATAATTTTTAAATATACATTCAACTGAATTTCTTTAAACGTACAGAATCTTAAATAATCTAGATTGTCATAGTTTAATTGAAATGATTTTCATGCCCCAAATAAGGTCATTTTATATCACTTAAAGCTATGCTGATGAGCCGTCGCCCGTCCAATGGATATGTGTACGGAATCTGTTTGTTTAAAACATTTTACTAGCATCATCCCTTTTGAATGTCAACTCGTGGGGGATCGTATGGACGATATATAATTAATATTTTATCAAATTAATTAAATTAAATATAAATTTTAGTATAAATTTTTAAAATTTATTAAAAATAAAAAAGTAATTAATTAATAATTAATTGTAAAATATAATACAAAAATAAATATTAATTTTTTTATTAAAAAAATTCTAAAAGCGTAGCTAAAAAAGAACGAATAGAGACAACTTCAGTATAATTAAATAATGTAATGGAATCAGAGAATGGTACAGTTTATATGTAAAATTGTTAATTTTAACATATTCGTTTTTCGCATTAATAGCGAGGGAGATCAAGGCCCTTGTTAAAGATTACTTTGTTGAAAAAAATAACATAAATTTATACTTGGAATAACAATTTTGCAGTAATATTTTATCTTATTTTTTAATTGGTTAAAAACAAAATGAAAATGAAAATAAAATAAAATTCTCTTGTTCTGTAAGGACAATAAAGGAAATGAAAATTTATAAAAAGACTTTATCATACTATCAAAATTTATAAAACCCCTTATCCTATCCCTTCCGCTTCGTTTAGATTTAGCAGGGAAAGTAACACCTAGTTTAAAGAGGGGATTTATCTTGGTAAGTGGGAAGACAATGCAGGGCAGTTGGAGCTGAACAACTGTTTTTGTGAGTTTGGAGAGTGAAAAAATAAAGAAATTTAAAATTTATAAGAGAAAAGAGGGTACAATAAAGAAATTTATTTTTTTTCTTGTAAGTTTTGGAAAGAAATTTTTAATTAAAATAGTATATTACAATTTTACTCTTTGAGATTACATTTGAAAACTATTATAAAGATAATTTTTATATTTTAGTATGCTATTTAAGTTTTTAATAAATTTTCTTTTAAATCTTTTCAAGTCTGGGAGGAAATTTTTGGGATAAATTTTGCAAAGAGTCCTGATATGTATTGTGATAAATTTGTACTGAACTATAATTGCAAAACGTATTAATACATAAGATTTAATAGAATTATAAGACTATCTCATTTATTACACGTCTTTCCAAAATATCACTTATATTTATCTACATAATTATCAAAAAATCGATGTAAACATTCGTAGTGTATATCATTTTTCTTTTGCAAAACTCTTTTTTTTTTTCTCTTTTGAAAAAATTTACAAACAAATGACTTTTGATCTCCTTCCTCTCTCGTTTTTTAAAAACTCACAAACACAATGTAAGTGAGAATAGAAAAGAAAGAGATAGTGCAGATGATGACAAATGTGATTTAAATATTTGCAGTGGTGAGAAATTGGCCAAGCCGAGCTCACAAACATTATCCTTGAGCCAAGATGAAGTGTTAGCAAAATAATGACCAAGAAGAAAAAAAACCTTGCATTTATCATAATGAACGTTTAGAAAATCATAGATCCAAAGATATGATGCAAGTCAATAGGTCGAAATATATTAAGTTTTAATATATTTAAAGACAAACGAAAGAATATAATGATGAATATCTTTTGATTATAAAATAAGGAAATAATAGAGTTTTGAGCAACAGAATTTGTCATTTGGTGAACATTGACATAGCTAATGGTCTCAAAAGAACTTTCAAAATTCAGGTAATCCTAAATTAAAGAGCAAAAATACGAATTATTACTAGATGGCGAACGAAAAAAGACGGTACGCAATACTCTTATAATCACTATCAATAACAATCTAAATGTTAACGATCAAATTTATCCGCATATTCAACCACCGAGTGGGACGTTGACCTGCACAGAAATAACTATCAAAAGTCCTTGATAGCTTGGGCCGCCGGAGAACACTTCCGGTATGAGAGTAAGTACAGACTTCGAAAGATGTTAACAATGGAGGCAGAAAATATTCAGTAAGAAAAGTGTTATGAAAGCTATATATTCTTTACTTCAGTTGTTCACCTAGTATTTATAGTACTTACTCAACTCCTTAGGGTTAAGACTCCTTTTGCGAATCATATCTTAGAGATACAGTTAGAGAAGGTAACCCGCCTTCCTAGCCACAACTGAACAAGTAACTCTCATTCTAATTCTAATTGGATATGGTAAGTCATTAACTATTCGAAAGTGCCTAGGAGGCTAGCCCAAGCGTATCGGACCCAAAGGATCCTTTTATGCGCACACTGGGCTTGGTTGGTTTTAAGGGTTGAGCCCAATATAAATGGCCCATTAGCTCTAATGAATACGTAGCCCAACATTGCCCCCCACTTTTGTTTGGGGGGGCGAAGGCATCAAATCAAAAGGGAGCAGTTTCTTCAGAATTTTCTAGATTTCAGATCGAAGATGTGAGATTTCGGTGCCTGAAGGACTTCAGCCGGGGGGGTGGGGGGTGGCGGCTCTAAAATAATAAAGCAAGGTGTATAATTAATTAAAGCAAGTCTAATTGAATTATATGCTTAAAATCCAAATAGGGTATTAAACTAGGTCAAATTAATTTACCTAGTAGCCCATGTAATTAATTAAACAAGTCTAATGCTTGATTTAGTTAAATGTAACATAGGTTATTTACTTGTTAACCCAATGTAATAAATAAATTGAGCCCAAACAATTTAATTGAATGAGCCCAACTTATTTAAATCTTAGAGTCCAATGTGGAGCCCAATAGGAAGTCAAAATTGGTTAACCAATATATATATATATATATGAATATATAAGAAGGAAAAATAAATCAAAAATAGGGGTAAAAACCCCATTTGGCCCGCACTTCCTAGGGGCCCCACTTGGGTGGCTTGTTTTGCTTGTTGCTTCAATTTCACCCCTTGTCATAGTAGCTCAACCACTCTAGTCATTCACATTGTCAATCAAATTGTCATTCACTCCAATAGTAATCCTAATTAGCCTTTAATTCAACTATGTTGGTGAATTAGGAAGAGTTGATGGTGATTAAGGAGACTCTATAAATAGAGTGCTCCACACCTTAGATGAGTTTGTTAGTCATTTTGTAGTATTTTCTAGAAAGCAAAGTGAGAGCTTCCAAGAGAGAAATAGAGAGATACACTTGTGAGTTGAAGGAGATAGCTAGAAAAGGAGTTCGGTGAATGTCCAATAGCTTCACATCATACTTTGGAAGGAGAAGAAGAAGAGCACACAAGTCAATAAGGTTAAAAAGTGCTATAACCCTTTCTAAGTTCGTTTTTATAGTCTATATGTGATTTGAACGGTTAAAATATATTTTTAACCAATCAAAAGTTATTTTTATGGACTAAAAGTCTTAGACTATGTTATATATGTATATTCATGGTTTGATGTATTTAAATCATATTTTGGTATGTGTGGTATGCATAAAAAGGAAGAAATGTTCATATTAAACTTTACCGGTAAAACCTAATTGAGTATATGGTATTCAATGTTGTAGTTTGAAATGTACAAGTTGGAAAATGGATTTCTATGACTAGAAAGTTATATTTATGAGTTAAAAAGATAACCCAACTTGAATCTTTCAAAAATATGGAAAGACAAAGTAGTTATGGCTTTTACCGCAAAGTAGGTCGTTTTAAAACCCTAGAGTGACCGATCTCGAATATTATGTCAAAAACGTTTTTGAAAACGAGATCGAACCATGAAATGTTGTAAAACAAGAAGTTAGGAACACATCAACACTGATTTTATCTCATTTGAATGTATAAATTTCATTTTATGCAAGTTTGAACCAAACAAATCAAAGTTGAAAAATTAAGGTTTTAAAAAGCGCAGATACCGCAGCAGCGGTAGGTTCCACCGCTGCAGTGGTGAAACACCTTGTAATAAAAAATTAAGCCAACGCCGTAGCGGTGAAACTTTCTGCAAGTTATTGCCGCAGCGATGAACCGGACAGTTTGAAAAATTAATTCTGGACCAGGTCGGGTCGGTTTTGGCCGGGTCAGGTCGGGTCCGGGTTAAAAATTGAAAAATATTTCAAAAATTATTTTATTATTTGTGAACTCAATAAAAATATTTTTAAAATTATAGATAGTTGATTTAATAAGTAAAAGAGGATAAATAGTATTAAAGGTTTATTAATGTAAATTAAATTAATAAAATATTAGTATGAATATAATAATATTAGAAAATCATTAAAATATTATTAAATGTCTAATAATATTATAAAGTTAATAAAATATTATTAAATGGGTAATAATATTGGTAAGTAGATAAAATATTATTAAATGAATAATAATATTAGAATATAACTAAAATATTATTAAATAATTAATAATATTAGAATATTACTAAAATATTATTAAAAGAATAATAATATTAGAAAAAGATGTAAATATTATTAAATGATTAATAATATTAGATAATGATTAAAATATTATTAAATAATTAATAATATTAGATAATTAATTAAAATATTATTAAATAGTTAATAATATTAGATAATTAATAAAATATTATTAAATAGTTAATAATATTAGATAATGATTAAAATATTATTAAATAATTAATAATATTAGATAATTGATCAAATATCATTAGATGTGTAATAATATTAGATAATAAATAAAATATTATTAAATAATTAATAATATTAGAAGACTAATAAAATATTATTAAATGATTAATAATATTAGGTGTTTAATAAAATATTATTAAATAATTAATAATATTATAAGGTTAATAAAATATTATTAAATTATTAATAATATTAGATAAGTGTGTGATCTATATTAAATAATTAATATAGATTTTATGTGATTGAAATATTATCAAGTAGTGATAATATTACCGGAGTGTTTATATAATTTTGTGGTTAAGTAAGCGTTATAAAGGTTATCAGATGAATGTGTATATGATATTAATTTAAGATTAAACTGATTAATTGTTAGGTCTATTCAAAGCGAATTAATTAAATTGGTTAGCAGTAGACTACGCACGAGACAAGTTTTCTTAACCCTAACTTGTATTTATTGTTGCAAGTTTTCTTCAACCTTATTTACATTGAACAATTCAATTATTGTTGAGCAAATATCTACACTTGTAAATATTTTATAGAACTTTAAGTAGGTTAATTATCTAAAATTATTCCACATCATTACTGTTATTGTATTCGCACATAGTGCTTTTGCAAATATTTTAGTTCATTAATTCAAGAACTGTTTAAGAATGTCTAAGCTAATTGTTTCGACTAGACAATGCATGTTTAAATTCATCAAATTGTATATTTTAAAAGCTTATCCAAAACATTGGTTGGTGCAGTTTCTTATAGTAAAACTGAGAATGAACAACCCTAAATAAGGGGGATTTTTATCTATCGAAAAACTGACTTTGCGCAAGATGTCTGAATGTTATGCATATACATAGGGTACAAGAGGTTGATCCCCTCGCATACCACGTTTTTTGAGGTGTCAGATATATATGTCTGTTCTACCTTAGTAGCAGTTCATGATCCTTAATGACCACTCAACAGTAAAGAGTCAATCCATTCTTATATTGATATATTGATTCTTGATTTCTTTCACAATTGTTATCTATTGTTGAAAACCCGAATGTTAATTTCCCTTTCATCATGATATATCTTATGCTATTTGTTCTTAAACTTGTTGAGCCATTTAGTTGCTCATTCTTGCTATATCATGACTTATTTTTAGCTAAGCCCGAAAGTTCTAAACAAGACAAAAGCAAGGGAAAAGCCAAAGCTTAGATTAGTATTGCATGCTAGTTAAATTACTTGTTATGTAATTTCTTTTGTAAATCTTTTGTATTCTCTTAAGATATGTAATGTTTATGTTAAGGTTAATCGACCTTGGGAAGTGTAGCCTTTTTATAAGGAACTTTTTGTATTATTCCACGAAGTTTAAATGCAATTTATGTATTTAATTGTTAGTATGTATTGTACAGTGGAGAACCAAACCCGAGGTTATGGAACCCGGATTTGGGGTCATTACAATTCCCACTATCCAACTTCTTTCCTTTCTTCTCCTGACTGTACTTGGCCAGATGATTCATTAGGGATTGTGCTACTACAGGGTTTGGGGTTCTATTTTTTAGGGCATTGATTAGTAGGTCAACGAACGGCTGCATAGGGTTTGTTGGACCCGATACAGTGTTAACTGACTCCTCTTGAACTGGTGGCGTTCGTGCTCTCCTTCTTGGCGGCATTTTCTACTTAATAAAAATTTATTTGGTTATTATTTTATCATCCATGTAGTACTCCTTAAATTAAATTTTCAACACGTAGTCATTTTAAAACATATATCATAAAAATGCTTGTATTCATATTCTTTTCAAACAGTGCCTAGCACTTACATCTTTATAATTTCAAAACCATAATATCCGTTCAACCACATATCATCCGGATTTACAAAACATTGCCTTTAACACAAAAGTTGAGTTTTAACAGAATAACCCCTAATAATACAAAAGACGGGGTACAAAACTAACTATCCCACTTGATATTTAAAAGTCTTGGGATTCACAAAATTACATAGCATAAGCATAATATAAAAAATAAGGATAAAGCATGTCGTGCTTTTTGGTGCTCTCGAATTCTTCATCTCCCATTTCCATCATCCCCTTCCGACTAACCAAGCGTTGGTTATGTCCTTCTTTCACCAGATAGTGGTGAATCCTGGACTGCCACCTACGAAAGGCGGTCTTGAACGCATAGCCCATCTTATCCATCCTTGCACTCTTGCCTCTAACCTCGTTCTCTAGTCCATGGATCCTGTCTATGGCATCATCTCACTGATGACTAAATCAAATCCTAGCAGCAACTTCCTCATCCCAGTGAACATGAAGGGCCTCTTACTCATTTTTCAGGTTCATTATCTTATGTTCCGCCTCGTAATGCTTCTCACTTAACTCGACGTTTCTTTCCACCAGCTGCTGTAACAGTGACTTGTAATGTTCCTCCATATACTGATGTACTTGATCTTCTGCTTCGAGTTGTTGGACCCTGTCCTCAAGCTCTTGAATTGTAACGACCCCGAAATTCGACCCACTTTATTCTCTTAAATCTTGTATTTATTAAACATCAATTGCCTTGTGTCCAGATTTCGGTCCGTTAATAAATCTTTCATCACCTTCTTTAATCCTTTAAATTGACTTTAAATTAATAATTATCGAATTTTTCGGTATAAATTTTTCTTTTCTCAATTCAATCCATTCATTGTATTAAAATATTTGGATATTTAAAATCCTTACATTCTGGATCCTAGTCCCTGGATCGCAACCTTAACTTTTTCTTTCTTTTACACGCATCATAAAACTCATCATTTAAAATTTACTGTTATTTATTTTCATACAAATATTCCTTGTTGCATCATTCGTAATCAAACATGTAATAATTTCTATCGTAACAATTATCCTGATCAATCAAAGTTCATAATTGAACTTCTAACATATTCAGATTTAAATTATATATACATACAATTCATCAAAGTAAATTAACAAATTTCTCACATTGAATTATAATATTAACAATATAACAATCACGTTTTCTACCTTCTAGGCAATTCATCTCTAACATAATCCAATATTCTTGAATTTCATTTCTTTCCTGCAAAAATGTTTATTAAGCAAGTAATTAGCACAACGGCTCAGCAAGTTCAACAGTTTATGCGTCACGTAGCACATACCTTAATATGCTCGGTGTGTGTCGTATATCATGTGTTGTGCCTATACTTGAGCAACATATATATATTCATATCGTTGTACGACGTACACATTGTTGTCATATTAATCACGTAGCACATAGCACATAATTTGTATGCATTTGAACAATCACGTTTTCTACCTTCTAGGCAATTCATCTCTAACATAATCCAATATTCTTGAATTTCATTTCTTTCCTGCAAAAATGTTTATTAAGCAAGTAATTAGCACAACGGCTTAGCAAGTTCAACAGTTTATGCGTCACGTAGCACATACCTTAATATGCTCGGTGTGTGTCGTATATCATGTGTTGTGCCTATACTTGAGCAACATATATATATTCATATCGTTGTACGACGTACACATTGTTGTCATATTAATCACGTAGCACATAGCACATAATTTGTATGCATTTGAACAAATAGTAACATATCATAACATACAACATTTAACATTTAAAGGATTAAAGAACTTGTTTGGCGTTCAATTATTTAAATTGATAGCTCAAACCCTTAACTCGATCAACCTATGATCATAAAATAATCAAATAATAATTATTTATCTCTTTATGATATTAATTTACTTAATTAATATCATCTCTGGGCCAATTATTAATTTATATGGTTAATTATGTTAACCTCGTCCTTTAAAATATTAACATAACTTAATATTTAATGCCTTCACTACGGACAACCCGGCTCATCGGATAAAATTTAACATATTTGGTTGCCCGAAAATTTTGTTTAAACATTTTCTAAATTACAACCTTATTAGATTAATATTTAAACATTTAAATATTAATCCCCAATATTTAATATTTTTACAAAAATATTAAATTTAATGTCCAAACATCATTTCTATATTTTTAGTATTTTTCTATAATTTTTAAACAATTTATAAACATTTATTTCAATTAAAAACACTTTCTGGGGCATTTTGGTCATTTCCGCGACTTTAGGACACAACCGGTATTTCCCGGAAAGTCCAGGGGCATTTCCATAATTTCTGTGCCTCTAGGGACACGGTCGGTTTTTCTGAAAAAGTCCGAGGGCATAATCATTTTTTCCGCCCAAAGTTCAGCCGTGCATGGCGCGGCAGCCCCCCTCGCCCGCTCCCTTCAAACGACGTCGTTTGGCGACACAAAAAGGCATCCGCGCAATGCGCGGCCAACCGAAATTTGCGGCCCCAGAAACGACGTCGTTTTAACCCCTATTCCGGCAAAAATTGGGTCGCGCGCAATGCGCGGCCCTCCCTTTTCTTTCTTCTCCTTCCTTCTGCAAACAGTGTACCACCTTTCCAAAAATTATCATTTTACACCAAATTTTTCACAACCAAACTACTCCAAAAATCATGTAAATCATAGATATACATCCTAAAATTATTTAGAATAATTATTCTAATTATTTTCTAATTTTGCAACAATTTATTTTAACACTAATAAATACACAAAATAACCAAAAATTCAATTATTATACATTCCAAAGCATTCCTTTGAAGCTTGATAAACCCTCTAATGGCAACAAAACTCTTCCTCTTGGTGGTGGCTATGGTGATTGCTTGGTAGCGAGTGGTGGCTTCGGTGGAACAAGGAAGAAAATAGAGAGAGTTTTTTGCTTGTTTGGTTTTCTTTTCTTTTTCTTTTCTTGCTTTTTCCTTCTTTCTTATAATTAAGTCATTTAAGTATTTTTAAGACCAAACTTGGGTTCCACCGACTTAACATGCCCAACAACTTGTCTCTCGAACGTTCCAAACAAAAATCAACATGCAACTTAAATAATTTACTACATTACGTAGTTATTACGTGTAATAAATATTTTATATAATATATATAAAATATTTATTTTAATTTACCAAAAATCATAATATGATTTATAAATAATATTTAGACCCTTTTTGAGTACTTTTATTGACAAATTTTGTACACGCATAATGTCATGCATGTAACTATATGAGGTAATTAATACCTCCAAAATTCATAAAATAATTCATATAGATTATAAAAATTATTTTTCATAATTTTTCACTTCGTTTCTTGCACAACATGTTACATTAACATGTTCACATTTCTAAAATATTATTCTTCATAAAAATCATAATGATTTAATTATGCATAAATATAATTTTTAATAAATTAAAACATTCCTTTTTCCTCATTTAATTTCATTCGTTACATTTCACTTTAATCTCTTTATATATAAATTATATAATTTAATATTATATAATTTATATATTTACATTCTCCTTTCTTAAATAATTTCTTAAATTCCTCCCACCTTATTCCATTTAATCACCTTATATAAATTATATAATTATTCTTATATAATTTATATAATTATTATTTTCTTCATACCTTATTTTAATTTCCTTATATAAATTATATAATTTCTTATTATATAATTTATATAATTACTTTTCTTTCTCAATTAATTTGTAAACTTCTTCCAAAATTCTTGATTAAATCTAAAATCACTAATTACAATTTTATTAACTTCCTCATTCGCTTTTCATTTAACTTTAGATTAATTTAATTATTAATCCCTTAATTCTCATAATTAATGAAATTTATAATTATCAATTAAACATTCACATATATAAATATACATATTTAAATCTTACTTCTCACATTACCATATAATTTCCTTTAAATCTAAATTTCCACATTTTCATAACAATTTAATTGTACAAATTAATGTACATTTATCTGAAATTTCTCTTATTCTTAATAAATTATTTTTAAACAATTTATTTACTTTTCAATTACTTAAATTCAATACAATTTATCATAATCTCTGCACAGATTTAATTTACTAATTAAATCTCATCACATATCATAAACTACATAAAATAATAATTAATTTACCAACATTGATAATTTTATCAATTAAATTCTTATTTAATTTTTATTAAAGAATTTCTGAAAATTCAGATCCTCGCATGAATCTTATCCATCTGTTGTCCATAGAAGTCTTCCTCTAATAACAATGGTTCATATGAGAATCCTCCTATCTCTTATCCTTCGTCTACCTCATCAGGCTCACTATCAGAAGGAGCTGCCACTGCAGTAACTGATGCTGCTGCAACTAGGTCTGCGCCACTTGCTCCTCTTGTGGCTCTTGTTGACAGATCTGGCTATCCTCACCTCTTTCTGACATCCTACACTATAAATGACTTGATTAGTCCTTGTAACAATCTTTTATTTACATATAATCAAATATGTTCGTAAATTTTAAAATTCGATGAATTTCCACAATTCACTTCATATAACTCGAAATGAGTTTCACTACGATCATATTCCTAAGGTTCCCCCCCCCCCCACCTAGGATTTAAAACCAATCAGCTCTAATACCAACCTGTGACGCCCACAAATCCGAGTTCTCTAAACCCCAGGTCCGGTGCTCACGGTACAATATCCACACACAACTATCTACCCATTCAATCATTAAATGCAATAATTAAATTCATTGTTCATCTTAAAAACATAATATCCCGGGTTTAACTAACCTTCATTACATAACGTTACATCATAACAAAAGTTTTAAGAACATAAATTTGAAAGTTACACGGAATAATAATAAAACAACTACTTCTTAGCTTTCCCTTTACCCTTGTCCTTCTTGCAACCTTCCGAGAACTCGGGTTTTGTTGAAAGGTTTAGTTTAAGAAAGTGTGAGCAACGAATAGCTCAGCAAGTATATACAATGGTTTTTAGCATTATAGTCCAGAATAATGAAAACATTTATGATAAATTGGACAATTGAAAAAGATGCATAAGCATTTACTTTATATTTCAAAATTGAATAATTGGAATGCTGATGGTCAAGTGACCTTGAACTTCATTAAGATTATTGATGTTATGTAAAAGATGACAATAACCAATAGTCATAAGACCAATATCATTAAGACTATTAATAATCTATACAGCAATTGATAATAACCAAAGATGTGTACTTTGGGGGATCAGCCTATCATACGGATACATTGTGCACAATATAAAATATCTAGCGACCCAACCATGCCATATAGGAATTATATCTAAATTTATAGTTTTAAGCCCTTAGTATAATGGTTGTTCATTTCAGCTTTAACGGATACTACACTAGTACAATATGGTTTGGTTTAACATTAAAAATTATAGAATTTTATTTTTCATGGCATTAATTGATTTAGTCGAACAATTTCTTAGACCCGTATTTCATAACAGTCATGCGTAAGGACTTTAAAACATAAAGTCGGTTCAATAATTGGAAGACTTTTGAAATGCACGTAAGTGCGATCATGGCATGTAGATATTTGAAATCAAAACATTTGCACAGAATAATAAAGTGTGCATAAGTAAATGAAACTTGCTCAATATAATTTGAGTAAGGTTAGGAATTTGTCTCGATTGTCATTTACGCTTAATGTTAACGCTTCGCTACGTCTACTGCTTACATAGTTAACAATGTCGGCCCACTAATTAGCTTTCGATTATAGACGTTATTCTAGTCGTTTAACTTTGGTATGTGATAGTTTTACTACACAAGTTCGACTTATACCTAGCACGTAACCTTACAATTAATCATACATATATTGGTTATAACCCATATAACACATTACGTTCATCATGACCGCAGGTGTGCTCCATCAGAAAAGGTTGGGCGCAGCTGTTCTCATCAAGACCACAGGTGCACTCCAGTACAAAATCCTTGATAGAACACTCGGGCGCAGCTAGGCTCACCCTGAGCACAGGTGCGCTTGGCCAAATTTTCAAAAATTTTACAGATTTCTGACTTTTTGATATTTTAAAGTATAAAAGCAAATCTTAAACACCATGCACTTCACACAAATCTTTATTTTCCTTGATTTCTAGCATGCATTCCTTGACTTATTTTCATTATGAAACATGTTTGACATTTTAAGTTTTAAAACATTTTTCATACCACATAGCACATAAAGCAACATTTGGACTTCTACAATATATCATGCTTTTGTAGAAAATCACGTAGCACACATGCTTAACTACCATGAATCTTTGAGAAACCATTTTGGCATAACTAAGGTCTTAACACATAAATGGCCATTGTTTAGTTATGGAAAACATGCTCTTGAACGGTAGAGTATTTACACTTGTTCTAGAAAGAACCCTCATCAAACCTACATGCATAAACTCCTAGTTAATCGCATACGCACATATGACAACATACACCTTGATGTACATATTTTCGATATATTTATTTCCCATAAAACAAGATTTATTTGTTAATTTTAACTTAATTTATACTAATTGGATTCATTTTTTTTAGGTGCTGTTTCACGTGCTCAAATTATGATTTATGAGTCCTATTGCTGGTTTAATTCTTTAAGTGATGGATTTTCCATGAGGATTTCATGAGAGTTCCAAGTGTTGAAGGATTGTAATGTGGGTTTGATTCTACAAGGGATAAAGATTAGAAGCTTCACGGAACTTTAGTAATATTATTATAAAGGAATCATCAACGCAGCCAAAGGAAAAGGACTCTTGAATAACAGAAGCAGCCAAGCAAAAGAAGAACACGGAAACCGAGCAAGCCTAATATATATATACATAGCAACCATCACAAAATCAGAACACGGAAGCAGTGAAGCAACCAACCAAAGAAATACAAAGCAGTATATATCATTTGGCTGGGCACGGGAACCGAGACAGGAACAAAGCAGCAACATAGACTAGTCACGTTGGAGAGAAAGGAATAATAAAGCAGCAACGAAGTTTCTGATATGGGTTATTCGTTAAACTCTGTAATTGATAAAATCATGTGTTGCTAAATTTATTTCTGAGGTGTAGGATGAAATAATATTGATTATTTAAACTCTGAAATTTATTATAAATTCTCAAATTGGTTTTAATGTTAATAATTCTTATTTATTTGATTGATTTAAATTAAATTGTTTCATTCATAATATCATGTATTTTGAATAGTTTCAATTAGTTTAATTTAATCCGGGTTGCGTTTTAAATGTTTTAATTAAGAACTTAGATTATTTGTTTTTCAAAATATTGGATACATATAATGCTTTGGTCTTATACATTTAACCTTGAAAATAAGAATTTACAATAAGAAATATTTTTATGAACTTAAATGAAAAATCTTGAGAAAGCATTGAATTGATTTTCAAATTGCTACTCCGAATTAATAATAAATAGTAAGATATACATAATTAATATTGTGGATTCCGAACCTCAGAACTTTTCTCTCATTAATTAAAAGTTAGTTATTTAATTAGTTTTATTAATTTCGTTTTAGTTTCAATTATTTCAAAAATCACTTTTTGTTAACTAGATTAGAATTGAATGTTATTTAGATTTAATTAATAAATCAATAATCCTCGTGGGATCGACCTCGTACTTTGCATTAAGCTATTTTACAATAGATTCGTGCGCTTGCGAGTATTTTACAAAATTTAAGCACAACAAGTTTTTGGCGCCGTTGCCGGGGATTATTAGAAATATTAATTAATTTAAATTTTATTTAATTCTTCTACTAGTTGTAGTTTAGTTTATTATTAGGAAATTAATTGTCGCATTCATGCATTCACTCACATAGTGCACATCTTGCTTAGATTTTATTTTATTTTATTTTTTGTTAAATATAAACTGTGGTGATTGCTGGAGGATTGAGGTACGTCAAATTTCTCCTTCTTTCGTAATTCACATAGTTCTAGGACATTTTATGTGTTTACCGTTTTTTTTTAATTGTGCATTTTTAATTTTAATTTAACATAAGGGCAAAACCCATAACAAGATAAGATGGGGATTTCATCACCCTTCCTTGGCCCACAAACAACCACACTTTGCATAACTGACCAAATAAAATTAAGTAGACGTTGGCCCCTAGGACTCTCGAGCTCAATTAGGACAAGCGAATCTGAGAGGAGTCTGAATTTTAAATTAATCAAACTACTGGTGTCTAGGCAAGTGGTTCAAAAGGTAAACGCCTAAAGAACGCGTGGTTATTTAATTAGTCACCGTATTTACGGAGAGACTCCCCCGTTCTTACACTTACCTGACTAGTGGTTGATTAATTTCGAATTTGGTGGACCTTAAAGAGAAACTTGGAACAGTTAGGAGCTGTCTAGATTTTATTTAGGTTGACCTTAGAATTAGTTTTATTTTGTTTTATTTATTTTAATTTATTTATCTTTGTTTGCTTATTTGTTTATTTGCTTAATAATTAAAAATTAAAATTTAAAATGGCTGATGATAATGATAACAATGTAGTAGTGGAACCTTTAGCACGCGAGGAGAGATCACTTAGGGAGTACTTTTTACCTGTCACACCAAATCACCCTTCTTGTATTGTATTACCACAAACTCGAGCGACACACTTTGAACTTAAACCGAGTGTAATACAACTCATTCCATCATTCCATGGGTTAGATAGAGAGGACCCCTACAATCATGTCAAGGAATTTTTAAACATATGCACAACCTTCCGATTTCAAAATTTTTCAGATGAATCTGTGAGACTTCGTCTCTTTCCATTTTCTCTAAAAGATAGGGCTAAAGCATGGTTGAACTCACTTCCTTCTAATTCAATCAATAGTTGGGACCAATTAACTAGTAAATTCTTGTCAAAATTTTTCCCAATGTCTAAAACAAATGCCCTTAGAAGAGAAATTGCAGATTTTCGTCAAACCGAAAGTGAACAATTTTATTTGTGTTGGGAGAGATTTAAGGACTTACTTTTAAGGTGTCCACATCATGGTTTCGAATTATGGAGACTCGTACAATATTTTTATAACGCTTTGACAATGTCAAATCGTCACATGATTGAGTCTATGAATAAAGGGGAATTCCTGAATTTAAGTAGCACTGATGCCTGGCGATTCCTTGAAACCTTGTCCGAAAATTCTCAGCAATGGGATTTTTCTAATGATACAGAGAAGCCTAGGAAAGGGGGGTTATATGAGGTAAAAGACGATTTTGATGTAAGAAATGCCTTAGGTAACCTTACTAAGAAAGTAGAAGCCCTAACCTTAAGTCAAACTATGAATTCCGCGATGAGTGCTAGGAATGAGGGGTGTGCATCATTTGTCAATTCACCATATACCTCTCCAGAGAGCTATGTTGACCAAGCAAATGCTCTTAATCCTTATGGGAGATCATCTGATAGTCCATTTTCTACCACATACAACCCTAATTGGAAGAATCACCCAAATTTTTCTTGGAGACAAAACCAGTCTCCAGTAAATTATGGAGGTCAACAATATGCAGCCCCAAATCCATCACATCCTCCAGGTTTCCAATCACAATCGCAGTTTGTTGCCCCTCAAAGAAAACCTTCTCTAGAAGACACTTTGCAACAATTTATGCAAACCACCCAACAGTCTATCTTGAAGCTTGAAACCAAAATGGGGCAATTAGCCACCGCCTTAGGCGAGAGAGAGAAAGGAAAGTTACCTAGTCAACCTGTTCCTAACCCCAAAGGTCAGTATGAAGTCACCAATCCTGATAGGAGTCTTGAGGAAGCGAAGTCCATCACTACCCTTAGGTCTGGTCAGAAAATAGATAATCATACGAATGGGTCTAGTGATAAGAAAATAGATGAGAAACCTACTCCTAAAGTATCAAAAGAGCCTGAAACACCTATTACGCCTTATGTCCCTAAGGCTCCTTTTCCACATAGACTTGACCCAATAAAGAAAGGCACACCATACAATGATATTTTAGAAGTGTTTAAGCAAGTTCGCATAAACATCCCATTCCTTGATGCCATTCAGCAAGTGCCCTCTTATGCTAAATTCTTAAAAGATCTATGTACACAGAAAAGAAAAACAAATGTCCCTAAAACAGCATGTTTGACCGAGCAAGTTAGTTCTATAATCCAAATGAAAACTCCTATCAAGTATAAGGACCCTGGATGTCCTACAATTTCTTGTGTTATAGGTGACCATGCGATCGATAGGGCCTTACTTGATTTAGGTGCGAGTGTCAATCTTTTGCCATATTCCGTGTATGCGCAATTAGGATTAGGAGAACTTAGACCCACCTCTGTGAGACTTCAGTTAGCTGATAGGTCTGTCAAAGTTCCTAGGGGTACCATAGAGGATGTCTTGATTAAGGTTGATAAGTTTTACTTTCCAGTGGACTTTATTGTCATAGATACTCAACCTGTAGAGAATGTTAATGCCCAAATCCCTGTAATTTTAGGACGACCTTTCTTGGCTACCTCCAACGCGATAATCAATTGTCGCAATGGGGTTATGAAATTGTCTTTTGGAAACATGACTGTAGAACTCAATGTGTTTAGCGTTTGTCAACAACCTCCTGATCATGATGATCTCTATGAGGTTAATTTTATTGAAAGTGTTGTCCATGATTCCTTTAGGCAGTTATCTTATGATGACCCATTAGAGAGTTGTTTAGCTCATTTTGGTATGAACTTTAATGATGATACCTCAATTAGTGAGGTGAACTCTTTGTTAGAATCTGCCCCATTAATGAATACTACCAAGTGGAAAGCTAAAATTGAACCTCTCTCACCTCCTGAATTCATACCACTTCCATCTGTTGACAAACCACCGAAGCTTGATTTGAAACCTCTTCCCGAGACACTAAAATACTCATTTTTAGGTCAATCTGAAACCTTGCCTGTTATCATAGCATCCGAATTAAATAAAGAGCAAGAAGACAAACTCATTAGTGTGCTTAGGGAACATAGAGAAGCTATAGGTTGGACAATTGCAGACATTAAGGGTATTAGTCCATCAGTATGCATGCATAGAATACACCTAGAAGATAATGTCAAACCTTCTCGTGAGTCCCAAAGGAGACTCAACCCTGCAATGAAAGAGGTGGTAAGAGCTGAAGTGATTAAGCTTTTAGATGTGGGAGTCATTTACCCAATCTCTGATAGTTCCTGGGTTAGTCCTGTTCATGTTGTCCCTAAAAAGTCAGGAATTACGGTAGTTAAAAATGATAATAATGAGTTAGTTCCTACCCGAATGCAAACGGGTTGGCGTGTGTGTATTGATTACCGTAAGTTGAATGCCTCCACTAGAAAAGACCATTTTCCACTTCCTTTTATTGACCAGATGTTAGAAAGGTTAGCCGGACATGCATATTATTGTTTTCTTGATGGTTATTCCGGTTACAACCAAATTCCCATAGCACCTGAGGACCAAGAGAAAACAACATTCACATGTCCTTTTGGTACTTTTGCCTACCTTCGTATGTCCTTTGGGTTATGTAATGCACCTGCTACATTTCAGCGGTGTATGATGAGCATATTTTCTGACATGGTAGAGCGTTTTCTAGAGGTGTTCATGGATGACTTTTCCGTATTTGGATCTAGCTTTGATGAGTGTCTACATCATTTAACCCTAGTGTTAATTAGGTGTAAAGAAAAAAATCTTGTACTTAATTGGGAAAAGTGTCACTTCATGGTTAGGAAAGGGATAGTTTTAGGACATGTAGTGTCCCACGAGGGAATTGAGGTAGATAAGGCAAAAGTTGATGTGATTTCTAATCTCCCACCTCCTAAGACAATTAGAGAAATAAGGTCTTTCTTAGGTCATGCAGGCTTTTACCGTAGGTTCATTAAGGACTTTAGTAAAATATCTAGGCCTTTGTGTAATTTGCTTGCTAAAGATGTCTCTTTTCACTTTGACAATGCATGCCTTGAAGCTCTTAACAAGCTCAAGACCTTGTTGACATCGGCACCCATCATTAGACCACCCGAGTGGAGTGTTGCATTCGAGATTATGTGTGATGCTTCAGATTACGCCATAGGAGCTGTTTTGGGGCAGCGTATTGACAGACTACCTCATGTGATTTATTATGCTAGTAAGACCCTTAATGATGCACAACTCAATTATTCCACCACGGAAAAAGAGTTGTTGGCCGTAGTTTTTGCGCTAGACAAGTTTAGGTCTTACTTGATTGGGTCTAGGGTTATAGTCTATTCTGATCATGCTGCATTGAAATATCTCTTGAGTAAGAAAGATGCCAAACCTCGCCTCATTAGATGGATTTTGTTGTTACAAGAATTTGACCTTGAAATTAGAGACAAGAAAGGATTTGAAAATGTCGTGGCTGATCATTTGTCAAGGTTAATTGTGGAGTCCATAGATGAGTCCTTGCCTATTAGAGAGTCCTTCCCCGATGAACAACTTATGGTTGTTTCCCAAGTACCTTGGTATGCTGATATTGTTAACTATCTTGCCATAGGACAAATGCCCACACATTGGACTAAACAAGATCGTATTAAATTTTTATCCAAGGTTAAACATTTCTTTTGGGATGATCCTTACCTGTTCAAATATTGTCCTGACCAAATCATTAGGAGATGTATTCCTGAAAGTGAGCAAAACGATGTTATCTCTTTTTGTCATGATCATGCATGTGGAGGTCACTTTAGTTCAAAGAAAACAGTTGCAAAAATTCTGCAATGTGGTTTTTATTGGCCAACTGTATTTAAAGATGCACATGCATATTGTAGTTCTTGTGAGAGATGTCAAAAATTAGGAAGTATAACTCGTAGAAATATGATGCCTTTACATCCTATTCTTATTGTTGAATTATTTGATGTGTGGGGTATTGATTTTATGGGTCCATTTTCTAATTCTTTTGGCAATTTGTACATCCTTGTTGCTGTGGATTATGTGTCTAAATGGGTGGAGGCCATTTCCTCTAAAACTAATGATCACAAGGTGGTGGTAAAATTTTTAAAAGAAAACATATTTTCTCGTTTTGGTACACCTCGTGCGATCATTAGTGATGGAGGAAAGCATTTTTGTAATAAACCTTTTGAACAACTAATGAAGAAATATGGTATTACACACAAAGTTGCCACACCCTACCATCCTCAAACAAGTGGACAAGTTGAGATTTCTAATAGGGAGATTAAGAATATTCTTCAAAAAACGGTTAACCCAACTACAAAAGATTGGTCTTTAAAACTTTGTGATGCATTGTGGGCTTACCGTACTGCTTTCAAAACCCCTATTGGAATGTCTCCTTATCGACTAGTTTATGGCAAGGCTTGTCACTTACCTGTAGAGTTAGAGCATAGAGCTTTTTGGGCCATTAAAAAATTAAATTTTGACTTTGACAAAGCAGGTACTCTTAGGAAATTGCAAATTAATGAGTTAGAGGAAATCAGGAATGATGCTTATGAAAGTGCTAAACGATATAAGGACAAAATGAAAATTTTTCATGATAAGAATATTCTTAGAAAATCATTCACACCTGGTCAAAAGGTCCTTTTATATAATTCTCGTTTGCATTTATTTCCTGGAAAATTACGTTCTAAATGGTCAGGCCCATTCATTGTTCACACTGTTTTTCCTCATGGAGCTGTTGAAATAGGAAATCCTGAGAATGGTAATATTTTTAAAGTAAACGGTCAAAGGTTGAAACCATTCTTAGAATTAAAGAGTCGAGAGGTGGAGGACACATTGCTAGAAGATCCTGTCTATCGGGATTAACATTGTTAGTTTAGGATCTTTTTCTTTTTAATTGTGTCTAGTGTAGATTTCTTTTATTATTTTTAGTGTGTCAGTCTTACTTCATTTGTTAGGGTCATTATTTTCTTTGAGTACTAATGTTATTCTAACATGTTCTTGATTTTAGTTTGTTAGAGTGCAGTGCGAAACCAACCAGGTGTGATCTTTCCCTTACTTTTTAATATTGTCACTCATTTCCTTTATATGTGAATTTATATATGTGCATTTTTGGGTAGTATGAAAGAAACATTGAGGACAATGCATGAATTAGGTATGGGGGGAAGTTTTGCATTTGTGTTAGTTTTGTATTTTTGTTATTTATTTGTTTATTTATTTATTTTTCTTTTTAGGAAACAAATTTAAAAAAATTTTAAAAAAAAATTAAAAAATTAAAAAAAAGTGTTTGACTTTTTATGAGTTGAATTAATTCTAATATGTATTTGTGGAGTGAAAACATTAGCAAGATTAAAAAATTTAGAGCTTTTACACCTTTGATAAAATACAAAATCTCAGTTTGGAACACCATCTTGAATAGAATTAAAATTCATATGTATTTTTATTGCACTTCACGTTCGCACTAATTCTTAGTTGTGGGATATAAACTATGAGTCAAGTAACCTTAGAAAAAAAGGAAAAATAAAATAAAATGCAACGAGATGGAGCGTAAAACGCACTCGTTGTAAGAAAAAAAAAGTTGAAAAATAAATAAATATACATATTGCTTTAATGTCCATCGAATAAAAAAAAAATGTTAAAAGGTATGATGGATATAAGTAGCTTGACTAGTCTATTTTTGTGGCTTTTGTTACTTGAGTTAGTAAGCCCTTAGGGGTGTCTTTACACCTAGTGCCCTAAAACTAACAGGTTTGGGAGTCATTGGTCAAACGCTCGTTACACGGGTAACTCTGAAAAGCCTAAGAAAAATAGACATTGCACAAGTCAAGAGAAGAAAAAATAGAAAAAAAAAAAAGAAAAAAATAATAAGTTTGCTTGATTTTTATAGTTAAAGTCCCTACTAAGAGTTACATTACATACACATGCATGCATCACAAAATTAATTTTATGAAAGATGGTGGTTTAAATAAGGATGGAATATTTTTGATAAGATGAAAGAGTGATTTTGAATTTGATCTTGTTTAAGTGTAATGTCCATGATATTTAGAAGTTTTATTTCAATTTCATAAATAGTTAAATTCAAAAAGATTTTATTTTGAATTTGAATTTTGTGGGTATATTCACTGCAAACCCTCACGAGACAAAACTCGTCCACTTGGGTTAACCTTGGGGTTTAAAAGCTTGTAGTATATGCTAAATACTATCGTGTTCCCTACGAAAATGGCTTAAATTTAGTTAGGATTTTATTTTACTTATTTGTTTAGTTCTTTTTATTTTTTTCTTTTGCTCGAGGACTAGCAAAAATCTAGGTTTGGGAGTATTTGATGTAGATATTTTCGATATATTTATTTCCCATAAAACAAGATTTATTTGTTAATTTTAACTTAATTTATACTAATTGGATTCATTTTTTTTAGGTGCTGTTTCACGTGCTCAAATTATGATTTATGAGTCCTATTGCTGGTTTAATTCTTTAAGTGATGGATTTTCCATGAGGATTTCATGAGAGTTCCAAGTGTTGAAGGATTGTAATGTGGGTTTGATTCTACAAGGGATAAAGATTAGAAGCTTCACGGAACTTTAGTAATATTATTATAAAGGAATCATCAACGCAGCCAAAGGAAAAGGACTCTTGAATAACAGAAGCAGCCAAGCAAAAGAAGAACACGGAAACCGAGCAAGCCTAATATATATATACATAGCAACCATCACAAAATCAGAACACGGAAGCAGTGAAGCAACCAACCAAAGAAATACAAAGCAGTATATATCATTTGGCTGGGCACGGGAACCGAGACAGGAACAAAGCAGCAACATAGACTAGTCACGTTGGAGAGAAAGGAATAATAAAGCAGCAACGAAGTTTCTGATATGGGTTATTCCTTAAACTCTGTAATTGATAAAATCATGTGTTGCTAAATTTATTTCTGAGGTGTAGGATGAAATAATATTGATTATTTAAACTCTGAAATTTATTATAAATTCTCAAATTGGTTTTAATGTTAATAATTCTTATTTATTTGATTGATTTAAATTAAATTGTTTCATTCATAATATCATGTATTTTGAATAGTTTCAATTAGTTTAATTTAATCCGGGTTGCGTTTTAAATGTTTTAATTAAGAACTTAGATTATTTGTTTTTCAAAATATTGGATACATATAATGCTTTGGTCTTATACATTTAACCTTGAAAATAAGAATTTACAATAAGAAATATTTTTATGAACTTAAATGAAAAATCTTGAGAAAGCATTGAATTGATTTTCAAATTGCTACTCCGAATTAATAATAAATAGTAAGATATACATAATTAATATTGTGGATTCCGAACCTCAGAACTTTTCTCTCATTAATTAAAAGTTAGTTATTTAATTAGTTTTATTAATTTCGTTTTAGTTTCAATTATTTCAAAAATCACTTTTTGTTAACTAGATTAGAATTGAATGTTATTTAGATTTAATTAATAAATCAATAATCCTCGTGGGATCGACCTCGTACTTTGCATTAAGCTATTTTACAATAGATTCGTGCGCTTGCGAGTATTTTACAAAATTTAAGCACAACAACCTCCTTGGCATAAATTAACCTTAATATTTCAATACAAAACTCATGAGAGCACATGCATATACATTATAGATTCATACATGCTATTTACCACACATAGCCATTCTTTTAGTAAAAATCAGTCTTTTTAATGCTCAGATTTTAGTAAAAGGATTCATTGAAAACTTTTCTCAAAAACCTAGCATGCATTTATTAACCTATAGCACATTACACATATATTAACACATAAAGGACATAACTCCAACCATATCCATCCTTATACCTTCCATGGATCCTACATGATCCCCAAATCACAGCAAGTTCACACAACACAAGAAGCAAACATGAGAATCATAAACTACGTAAAGAACTATGAGTGATAAATTAGGATTACTTTTAACCTTAATAGGGTATTGACTAAGAAGTAAGTTGCTGGGTTTTCTTCCTCCTCCTTTGGGTTGCTGAGAGCTCTCCTTCTCTATCTACTGAAAGTTCTTTATTTCTTCTTCTTCTTCTGGATTCTGTCTCTCTTTCTCTCTATTGCACACTCCTTAGTTAAACACTTAGCAAGAAAAAGGTGAAGGTTTGAAATAGTGTGAGCTGCTGATCTAATAGGAGTATACTCTTTCTTAGCTGAATCATTACCTCCTGAAACCTCCATGATCAGCCATAAATAGCACTCCATTGCTGCAACCTAGGGCAGCTAAAACCTTTGCCATATGCTCCTTAGGCAGACTAAGATGTTACTGATTTGTTACTGATTTTGTCCCAAAATGAAAGTCCCAGCTGATGCTTCTACACTTAATTAAAATCAGCAAGTTGGGCTGCTGGATTCACTTAGCATTTGGGTCAAAGTTTGGGCTCAATTAACACTAAAGCTACATAATAATGAATTGGGCTGCTCTAGCATTAAGTTTGGGCTTGGGGTTACTAGGGTTTAATTAAATTGAATCTTTATTTCAATATTCAGTCCATTTGCTTATATAATGAAATGTTAGCCCAGACACACTAATTTAATACATTAGGTCAAATAAAATAATTATTGGACCTTTATTCCATAATTCTAATTAATCAATTTTAATTAGTTAATCAACGTCATAAAGTACCCAAATCAAGTTCAATCTTCGAATTGGTTAATTAAATCATAACCCATGTAAATAAATAATTTAAATCACATGGTCACCTTTTGTTCCCAAATTAAATCAATTAATGCAATTAAGTCATAATTAACGTAACACATTATTTACAATCATCATGTAACATTCTTAATTCAAAACATGTATATATATACACAACGCATAATCGTACAAAATAAGCTTGCATAATTTTATTCCAAACAAAAAAAACTTACAGTGAATCTTCTCGGTCATTACATTCTCTATCTTAGAGGTTAGAGTTAACTCTCTTTGAGCATTTATTTAATTCATTTTTCTCAAGTGAGCATTCTCAGCCTCAAGGTTAGTAAAAGAGACAACTCTTTGTAAAGCAGTATTCAGCTCTACAAGAGCTTTCTCTTTTCCTTCTTTAAGAAGGAAATAATCCTTTGATAGAATTCTAAATGATTTCATAAATTGATGCAGATCTTTAGCTATATCGCGTAAAGCAATTCTGAGATCATCAATATCTATATTAGGAGAGTTAAAATCAAATACCTTACTTATGTCAACTTCTTGACAATCGGTGGATTTGCTTAACTTTTCTTCTATGGCCATTAGACTGAGTTTGGCCATATGAGATTCTTCTTCATTACTTGAATCTGAGATGGAGTAACTTTCTATTTCACTACATGACCTTTCAACTCTGTGATAGAGCATTATTTCATTTGTATCATCATAGATGGAAATTAGCTCTTTTTGAATATATGGACCACTAGCTTTGGCATCATTCAGATATATATCTATGTCATCCAGATTTTCTTGCAGATTAATATCCCCATTATCAGACTTTCCTATATTAGGAAAGGGTAATTAATTTTCACCGCTAAACTTAGAATCAGTTTTAATATGTGCCATATGATCAACTCAAAGTGTTTAAACTTTATATTTGTGAGAACAAGCTCTGATACCACTTATTGTTTCCCAGAAGCACAATAGAGATCTAGAAGGGGGGGTTGAATATATCTTTAAAAACTTTTATTCATTTAAAGGATCAATTATCAGATAATTAATTTGTTTAATTAATTTAGCACAGCGAAATGTTAGTATGAAAATTCCCTTTTAAAGAGTTAATGAAATCTTGATTCTAGCTTTGGTGTATATGAAGATGAGTTACTAATAGATATAATAGTTTATAGCAATTAATGACAGAATATAAATGCTGAAAGTAAATAACACAAGATATTTTAAGTGGTTCGAAGTATTAACGGTCCTAGTCCACTTTTCTACTTCAACACATAGGATATCCACTAAGGATGGGTCATACTGACCAGATCACAAAGATCCCTTACAACTAAATCACTTAGATTTCTTCGAGTCACTTAGTCTTAAAATATTCAAACACTTATTCTAGGACACTTAGACCTCTTTAAGTCACGTATACTTGGATATTCGGACACCTAGTCCAGGACACTTAGACCTCTTTAAGTCACTCTGACTTGGTATAATGATCACACAGATCAAGTGAATTATAACTGATTATTGATTGAGTTTGAGGTACTACTAAGCTTTGTAATGATGTTTGAATTCTTCTAGTACTTAGCAGTGTTGAATAAGTAGTTTTTCTTCTTATTTTCGTAGAATAGATTTCTTCGTTTCGGCTTTTATAGAGGTTCACCTTTGTACTTGTGTGATTCGTATTTTGGATTTGAATACTCATATGTTTTTATAGCTCTTCAAAAATTATTCTACTGAAAAGTTTCATTGGAGCATTTAATGTTCTGATGGTGCATTTAATGCTCTTCTGATTTTGGGGTAGAAAGTAGATTTTCTTTTGGACCTAGCATATCCCATCAATCAGTAGTTATCAATTACCTCTAAAGTGAGGTGACAGACTCTCTACACAATAACCTTTCTGATATTCCTTTCTGCATTTTGAAGATGGTGAGAAACATCCTTGAAATCTTTACTCTGATGCTCTGCAATACTCTGTACTTGTCAGACTAATAACCGTTCTAACACTATCCTCAAGCTTGGCTTGATCGTTGAGTTTGATGAAGAACGTAGAGTTTGATATGGGATATTCAACATTCTCAACTCTACGAATGCCTTTATTCGAGTCAATAAGATGTTTTACAATATGTGTTTTACAATGCTGAAGTAGACTCTGTGAACTTCTTCTTTTAAACAGTTTTCTCAGCTTTGGTGTCAACTCTGATAGAAGCTTTACAATTTCGAATATAGTTTTACATTCTTGATAATATACTATTTTTGACATTAATACTTAAATGCTTTTGTTACTTTATGAACTACTAAAATGCTATGCGGACAGCTTTAATATTACAGTTCAGTCAGAGGTACTCTATGATGCTTCAGTATTGCTTAGTCAGCTCCATGACTCATTCTACTATTGCTCATACATCTCATGCATTTGATTAACGATTCTGACTGTTGCCTTACGAGATCAAGATACTCTACGATCAATAAAGACTTTACAAACAGGTAGAGTAACTCTACGATAGATCTGATCTTATCAATCTATACATAACATCAAATTAAAGATCAACCTAATAAGTTTGATCAATCTAATCTATGTCCTTGTACGATAACTCTCAAATAAGGACTTTACAAAAGCTATTGAACAAATATACCTTAATCACTTTTACATAATTAAATCATACATATAAATTCTAACAAAGTCCATTTGGATTTCATTTGCAGTTGCAACTTATGATACGAGATTTGGCAATGGACGTAAAGACGCCCTTCCTCAATAGAGGATGTATGTACGTATGATACAACCAGATGGATTTGTCTCCAAAGATGGAGTAAATCAAGTATGTAAGTTATAACGATCTAATAATGGATTGAAGCAAGCTTCTCAAAGATGGAACATCTATTTTGATGAGACAATCAAAGGAGTTTAATTTTATCAAAAACGAGGATGAACCAAGTGTGTACAAGAAGGTTAGTGGGAGCACTGTGACATTCCTAATACTATATGATGATATAATTGCTGGAAAAATTCTCCGAAAAGTAGTTTTAAAAATTTAATAAAACATGATTATCTTTATGGTTTTATACAAAACAACAATTATATATATACCATGTATCTATAGTATGAATTATTACCGAGTGCTTGGTTGGATTAGCACGTTTGAATCTTCAAGTATCCTCAAGATCTTCTTTTCTATGACCTTATGATGAATCTGGAGTGTGGCCTTCAAAGCACCCTTCTAAAAAAATACTTTACGTGTTTTTCCTTGAGGAAGAGAGAGAGAGTATACGCTATTTGGTATTTTCTCTGATTTGGAATAATAACCTTCTTTACGTATCTGATCAATGATATATTTATATCCTTATTGATCATAATATCTCTAATGAAACTGATTCATATTAGGCTAGGATGGGGATCCTAAGGGATTCTTATTCTGACTCCAATACTTATTCATATATTATTATATAATAATAACACACTAAATTATAATTAATTACACTAAATAATTGTAATTGCACTTCAGTCCAGGAATTAAATAAAATAAACCCTTTACTAATTAACTGTTAATATTCCCTCTATAGATGTACATAAATATTTTAGAACTAAATATAATCCCAATATATTAAAACTAATTTCATAAGTCCATAATTTATTTTCATTTGATCATAAATTGATTTAACAATTAAATTAATCCTTTTAATAATAAATATTAAAAGACTTGGCCAAGATTCTATGATCAATAATAAATTATCTTATGAAAAATCTTATAGATATTTTAACAATAATAATGTTCCTAGTATTAATTAACACAATGTAATTTCACTCGTTGGAATATTAAATTTATATATTTAACAATATTGAGTCCATTATTATTTCAAAATTAAGAAACATTAACAAATTCGTATTTATGTGAAAATATTTTATAAATGAAATATTATCACATGATCCATTTAATCCACATCGTTAATGCACTAGTACTTTAATTAGAAATTCAACTTTCATGATCAAGATAAATCATCTATATTAAAACACTATAATTTACATGATAATATTTCCAAATTATCATAAATTATAAACTATTATATCTTTATTTATATATATTACATATGATTTATATCTTCTGTGTATAATACTTATTTATACACATAAATCATAATATATATAAATTTGGAGATTTATATTAAACATAATAGATGACTATTTAATGAATGACGAATGATGTAACTTTATTAATAAATAAATATCCAACATTAAATAAATAGATAAATATAATTTTTATAGTAAAAAATCCAACAATAATACTGATAGGGAATGACATACCAATGCTACAATCAGTAAAGATCTGGTTGTTTACACACTTTTTCATAAAGGACTTAGAAGAAGCATCCTATAATTGGGGATAAAGGTCTATAGAGATAAATTGTAAATGATGCTTGGCTTGACCCAAAGAACGTACATTAATTCGTTGCTAAAGACTTTAGCATGGGTAACTCCAAAAGGTCTTATGTTGATGAGACATGGAGTAAATCTCTCCAATAAATTGTCTCCAAAGACACCAATAAATGAGAGATTGTATGAGTAAGATACATTATGCTTCGACAATAAGATCTATCATGTATGGGATGATATGTACTAGACTTAATGTTGCTTATGTTTGATAAACAGATATCAGTTTAATCCTAGAGAAGAATATTAGAAAGGAGTTTCTAATGGTGGGTCTAATTTGAAACTAGAGGATTATAGAGACTCGAGTTTTCTGACTGACCAAGACAACAGTAAATTCGTTTCAAGTTAGGAGATTACCTTAAATGGTGGTACAGTGAGTTGAAAAGTTTCAAGCAACAATGAGTTGCTGAATTAGTGACAAAGGCACACTGTATAGCTGTAAGTGAAGATGCAAAGAAGATTTTTTGGATTAACAAGTTCATTACATAACTTGGAATGATTTATAACATTAAAAAAGTTTAATTGGCCAAGGAACCTAGGTCTCATCTAAATTCCAAACATGTGTTGCAACATTTTCATTTGATTAAAGAAATCACAAAAAAAAGGAGATGACAAACTCTCAGAACAACATTACAGATCCATTAACTAAGGTATTTACTTAGCAATTCGTTTATAATCTTATTCGTTTATTAATAAAAGTTTTATTTAAAGTCATTTCTTTATTCATGATTAATTAGTTGAATTAATTAAATGAATAAACTCATAGTTTTGAGCAATGTTTTTAAAATCATAATGTTGATTATGCTAATAAATCTAAATTCTAGATAGCTCAAAATTAAAATATTCCTAATTGTGGGATCACTAAAATGGAGATTAGTGAATCTGGATAGATTAATACATACTATGCTTGCTTTTATGAAGATGATGATTGATCTCATAATCATTTATATGGAGACACTAAAGCAAGCATGTAGGTGTTTATTGGAGAATAAGTTCATTAAATGTGACTAGCTTAAGGAATACCTAATAGAATTTTACTTGTCAGTCAATAGAAGTTACTTATGTGATAGTAGTACAATGGATCATTGGACTTGAAATCATCATAGTACTTTGTGTATGATGAGTTACACTTTGTCATATTCTTTAAGACTGTTTGTGTATAACAAAGGATATGTTCGGGTATAATAAGTTATACATGGAGGTATGTGAATGATCAACAAATGATCTATCACTTTCAGTAAATAGAGAGAATGTCCTATGTAATTCGATAAATGACAACTCGAAAATCATTGGTCATGATGGAAAAAAAATTAGAAAGGAGTTTCTAATTTACATTAGAGTTGTGCATTTAAGAATTGAAATGCATATGATCAAATAAAATAAGATTTGACAGTAATTTCATGTCTTATATTTGATTAGGAGAAGGTCAGTAGTTCTAAAAAAGACAAAGGCAAAGTCGAGGCCACTGAGCAGCCTAAGATTTGATTATGTATTGATGTTTATGTTATCATGTACGAATAATATTAATCTTTTGTTAAGACTTATGATGTATTCTAAAGGTTAATGAAACTTGGGACAGTTATGTAAGTTAGGTATTGTTGTGATGTAAATAATTATGTTATTATGTAACGAATGGGTAGTTATATGTGTGATGTGTGGATGGTATCGTAAACACTGAATTCGAGGTGAGAGTACTTGAATTTGGGGGGGGGGGGGGGGGTCAAATACTATGCGTGTATGTATATATTTATATACAAGTTGATTGGAAAAAGAAAAAAAAAATTTTGGGAATTTATTTTTAGGAATGTACAACTCTTCAATTTTATAATCCAAATTAAAGAACAACTCTTCGTATCTAAAAGCTAATTACCGAAAATTATTAAAAGTCAATTCATATTGAGTTAAACCGCTCTTCAATTTTACAATCCAAATTGGAGAGCACCTTTTCATATCAAAAAGCTAATTGCGAAAATTTATTAGAAGTCGATTCCTATTGAATTAGACTGAGTTAGCTCGATTAATTAGTGTGAGTCAACTCTGTTGGTACGGATCGCCTCTTATGACTTTATATGTTAGTATTGATGAATGAACTTAATTATAATATGGTGTTACATGTTATATAGGACGAATTGAATGAGTTATGAGTAAAATGTCATTAATTTAGACTAGTGAAATTATCATAATAACCTCACCTTAGTGGCTCAGGCGGTAAATAATCACTCTATGATAATTAAAGGTTGGGGGATTCATTCTTGCCAAAGGCAAGAATGTTAAATTTTGCTTAAATTACCCAAAAAAGAAAAAAAGAAAAAAATATATCATAGTAAAAATATAATGTTAGAGTAATAAATAATTATATATTTAATAATATTTTATAATTATTTTAACAATACTTAATACAATAAATATCACTTATTATTTTGACAACATAATTTAAGTGCACAACTCGATTTGAGTCAATGAAATCTTAATTAGCCAATTCATGATAATCAAAAAGAGAGAAAGAGGGAGAGAAAGAAAAAAAATCAACAATATTGGTTTTTTTAAGAGGAAAATGATTTTTTTTTAATTCTCTTGTTTCTGAGAATATATACTATTACAATTTAATTTCGGAATACATTTCAACCCAATCTCAGGAGAACTTGAGAAAAAGGTTATAAAAAAGGAATTTTTTTTTTTTTTGTTAAGTAGTAACTCAAACGTATGATCTAATACAATAAAATAAAAATAAAAACCTTTAATAGGAAAATATGGCCTTTGATCTCCATAATAAAAATAGATTTTTCTTTTTTTGCTTACTTATTGGTACAACTTGGTTGTAAAATAGTAAACTGATTAAAATTGGACAAGACAACTTAGAGGTGAGCATGTTGCGGTTTGAAACTGTGACACCTCCAAATCTGAGTCCCTTGAACCACAAATTTGGTGCTCACGATACTATTCTACTCTATCATCACACCCATTCATTTCTGAATAAAATAACTTAATTTACAATATTACATAACTATCACAGGTTTACAGACCTTTAAATATTACAAAACACATATAATTTGTTCTATTACAACATATTACATTTACAATGACTCTATAGCTATACAATCAATGTTTGCTCACATTTCCCTTTCCTTTATCCGTTCTTGACCCCTCGACCTATTCGGGCTTAGCTAAAATATCATGTTAAAGTAAGAATGACCATAAAATAGCTCAGCAAGTACATAAACAAATAATGACATGATATTTCTGAATATTGAAAGAAAATCATTTACAATAAGGCTGATCCAATAACAGTTCAATGAATGAAAATAAAAATATATCGTAAAACTTTGCATGATTAACTTAAAACATGAAAACTTGCTTGCTATACGGTCACAAAACCAAGAACTCATTAAGAACAATACCAATCATAAAGACTGATACTGCCTGGGGTTTAGTCATAAGATTGCATTTCATTTTGGATGTGTACTCTAGGTGATCAGCCTATCATACCTTTATATTGTGAATAACATAAACATCTAGCGATGCAACTACGCTATAATTTTCTATTTCCTTTATCATCTATTCCCCTTTTATCAAGGTTATTCTATTACAACATTTCATAGAGTCCGCAACACAACAATGTGAATTGGAGGACATAACAAATAAATATCTGAATTCAACTTGAATCATTACATATGTCTAGCTGGATCAAAATTGGCATCGACATTTCTCAATAACAGTTCAATTATGGATGAACTTTAGAATGCTTAATAAATGCATAACATGACTTCCTGTTCAAGAATTTCAAAAGAGAGTTCAAGAAGAACACTTGCCTTCGTCCTCGTTTACCTCAACTGATAAAATCTTATCTCGTTTATGTCCTACATAACCATAGTATTGGTTCATGCATTAGTTATATACATATGCATTCTATAACTTGCTATACAAGCTATCATTTACCTTTACATAACTCTTAACACATAACACATTGTTCATTTATCCTTAACATCTACCACATTGATCATTTTTATCAATTTATGGCTTATAATACATATCTCTATCATTTACGTTAAAACATTTCATTTTGGAATTAAAATAAATTATTTTTAAAAATTAGCACACTGCGCCCCGGCACAGTGTTACTTCCTCATAACTTCGCTAGCCGCGAGAAGTCACACCGCGCCCCGGCGATGACTGATCTCACCCCCAGCCAGATCTTTGTAGTCCAACTGCGCCCCGACGCCATCTCTAGCACAAAACTCCTCACCTTGGCGTAGTCCTGCAGGTTTTAAAAAAAAATTATTTCCACAATTCATGCTATTTTTTGCCCTAAGTTAAATCTCTTGGTTCCAACACATCATTTAGCACATATAACATATATATGACATGCATGGGCCTTCAAAAAATTTAAAAGTTTTCAAATGGTTCAATTTTTCCATATAATTCATTTTAGGCATCAGTGAACATTTTTAAACGTTTAAAACTCGCATTTTATCGCCATAGACGTCAAACGACTCCCAATTCATTTCTAACACATGTATTTGCATGAAACTTAGTTGTTTAGATTCTTTTTACCATTAATTACCCAAAATGGCCAAAAATCACACTTTGATGGCATTTTGTCAACTTTACTCAATTCTATTCTTAAACTCAACTTAAGCCCTTGAACTCCATGCACCACATATGCTACCACATACACATTTAGTAAGTTTGTAAGTCCATATAACTTTTATATGTACCTTCTAAAGCACTTTATAGATTATGATTTGGTTTATATGTAAATCATAGCCTAATATTGTAATTTTTTTCATGAACAAGTCATGATTCTCTTCTATTAATGCACTTAGGATGTCATCTAACATAAAAATATACACGTATCAAACATGTTCAACACCTCCAACTAGGTTTTCATCACTTCTATCAACATATAACATATGATCATCCTTAAATCATGCTTCCTAATCATGAATACATGTATGAATAGTGTACCACATTTGTTCTACAACTTCAATACTTAGGGTTTCATGATAAACCAACCAAATAACACATAACTCACATAAATCACACCTTTGATCATAGATACATGCATTACTACATCTATTCTTGCATTTAAACACATAAATGATAAGTTTTATGGTTAGAAAATTGTTTTACCTTCTTTCTGCTCTTCTTCTTCTGGCTATAAACCTTCTTAAAGATAGAAGCTCCACTTTGATGGCTTATAACACTCCTCTGACACATTTTTTTTCTTGAATATTTCAAGCTTTCTTGCAAACCCTAGCCTTTCTTGTTTTTTCTCTCTTAGAACTTCCTTACTTAGCTAACTTAGAATGAAAATGAAGATAAGTGAACTTAGCTTATCTTATTACTTGTCAAATGTATATATACATAATTTATATCTAATGCTCCAACAACTAACCATCTTTGGTTAGCTTAACCATGAATGGTTAAAGCTATTTAAGTCATTTCCCTTCAACTAACAATGGCATTTAGGACATTTCTCATCAAGAAGGATGCCATATTCATTCTTCAAGTTGTTAAGGGCATTTTGGACATTTGCCAAAAATTCTAGACAATTAATTCCATTTAATTCATACTTACTTATTTTCAATCCAATTCAAATCCTTTTTTATCCAAATTTATTTCATTAGGCTTGAATTTTATTCTTTAATCAAATAATCCACAAATAACTTATCCCAAAACACTTGTCACACTTCAACAATTTAAATTCCATTAATTAATTATCATATTTATAAATTACCAAAGTTGCATATCATTACAGAAGCCCAAACTGCACATGAAACCGCTTAGGTGCGGTTTGAAAAATTCAAAACCGCACATAAAATCGTTTGTGATTGGTACGACATAGTTTTGAAGTATGCGATGCGATTTCATTTGGTACGGTTTAGGTTTCAAAATCAATTGAAACAATTAAATTTTATGCAATTTAAATTAGCAATTTAGCATCACACAATATTAAATTTGATAACACACACAACCTTACTTATACAATCTTGTATACATATTTATCTCTATAAAATTATCTAAACATGTGAAAAAAATTGTCGAGAAAATTATTTTATATTAGAAAACACAAGACAATATGATGTTACTTGGAGACTCTAATTTTGGAACAGAGTACCTCATCTTTGAAAGAAAATGAATGACGTAACAATGTCAATTTCTCTACATCTCCAATAGAAAATTAAAAAGTAATATGGATAAAATCAAAAAATCATTAAATACTGAAACCAATAACTTCATTATGGATTAAAAAAAAAAGTTCCTTAAAGTTCTTAACTAACGCCATCAAGCTATCAAAGAATCTATTGGCTGGGCACCATCTCTAGCATTTAACTAACACTTAAGTATGGAGATAACCATACGTGCCAGAAAATTAAGTAATCAGTTTGAGAATTACTAACTGTCGTAACTATAAAATCACTAAAGAATGCCACAATATAGTTGTCAAATCTAAAAATTCTAACAAGAGCATTATTCCATGACGTAGAATTAAGACAAAACTAGCAACATTATAACATCCCCAAATCCGGATTCCTCAAACCCTAGACTTGGTACGTCACGATACATCATCTTCATACATGTTCTATAACTAATGCGGAATATATAAACACAAATTGTTTATTCTACAACATTTCCCAAGGTTTCTAACCTTAACTTACATATATACCTTTAGATTCATAAAAAGGTTTACAAAATTACTTACATCATATAACAATTTAGTTATCATGCATAACACTATAATCTTGTCTTTTGCTTCTATCTCCGTCTCTACTCGGACGTTCGTATTATTCTGAAATTTGTTATCATGATATAGCAAGAGTGAGCAACGACTTTGCTCAGCAAGTTTAAATACAATAACGATATATCATGATTGAAAGAAAGAATAAGCTTTTGGATTTTCAACACTATAATAATTGTGAAAGAGTACGAATCTAATTTCAATAATTGAATGACTGAATCAATTTGAGTGTCAATAATGACCATGAACAAATTTAACTGAACCTTATGGTAATGAAGGTGATCAGCCTTTCATACCTAATGAACACATGCAACAAGCACTATGTGCGAATCAACAATTTAAAGAGGTGGAATAATTATACAGAATTAAACCATAGCATGCTTGAAACATAATAACTTGAGTTTGAATTAGGAACTTGAACAATAAAATAATATATCCTACTCGAATATAAATTGAGTAGGGTTTAGGAAACTTGCATGTCTTCTCAGCTACAATTAATGTCTAGCTTTAACTAACTGGCTTTGAAAGACCTAACATTAATAAAGTTGGTCTAATAATTAGTACGACGTATTTGCACAACTATACGCTTACTAAGGAACTTATCTACCACATAAGTACTAACACATGATATACATTAGTCAAAACAATATTATTAACCTTATAGACCCTCAATCATATTAGGTTAATAATTTAATCAGTTAGAAAATAATTTTCTCAAGTGTTAAACACTTATTAAACTATTAAACAATTTATTATAATTGTTTAAACAAAAGAGTTAAAAGACATTTTCTTTATTTCATTAAATCTAATTTCATTTAATTACTATTTATCATTAATTAAATAGTAAGTAATTAACTACCTTTAGTTATTATTTAATAATAAATAATAACTTACTAGATTTATTTATTATTTAAAGTTAATCAAATAACAAATAATTATATTATATTATAAATAATCAAATATATTTAGTTATTATTTAATAATAACTAACTAACTATGTGACGACCCCAAATCCGGGTTCCATAACCTCGAGTTTGGTTCTCACTATTCAACACATTACTAACAATTAAATACATACATTGCATTTAAATATCGCGGAATAATACATATTGGTTCCCTTCAAAAGGTTACAATACCAGGGTCTATCAACCTTAACATCAAACAGTTCCTATCATAAGGAATTACAAAAGGTATTTCAATAGTAAATACACATTTAAGCTTCTAATTAGCATGCATAAACTAACTTAAGCTCTGGCCTTTCCTTTTCCTTTATCCTTCTTTGAGTAATCAGGATTATCTGAAAAATGGTTCATGATATAGCAAGAATGAGCAACTAGTTTGCTCAGCAAGTTTAGAACAATCATATAGATTTAATATATCATGAATGAATGAGAAATATCATCAATGATTCAACAATAGATATAACAATTGTGAATGAAACAGGATTCAAATTTTAATAAACAGAATATTTGAATCTTAAAATGCTGAGTGGTCACTAAGGACCCTGAACTAACGAGGGTATAATAGAGTTTCCTCTGACCATTTGAGTTGTTTGGTTTTCAAGGGGATTAGCCTATTCAACCCGCTGTATATGCATTACATTTAGTCACTGGCGCCCAAAGTCGATTTCCTGACACAAAATCCCCTAATTTAGGGTTGTTCAATTCTCAGACTTAATATAAGAAATCCGCACCCAACAATGGTTTGGATAAGCTTTTAAAAGTATTCAAGTATTGAATTTATAAACGAAATGTCTAGCTGAACTATTAGCTTTTGACATTTTTAATACAGTTCATGAATTAAGAACTAATAAGCTTCAAGTGCACTAAGTGCGATTTTATAAACAGTATGGATGTGGAATAATTTTAAATAATTAAACCACTTCAAGCTTTGACAATAAATACAAGTATAGAAACTTGTTCAACAATAAATGAGTAGGGTTAGAGAACTTGTCTGTCTGCTCAGCTACAATAAATGTCTAGCTTTAACTAACTTGCTTTGAAAGACCTAACATTAATAAAGTCGGTCTAATAATTAGTACGGCATATTTGCATAACTATACGCTTAATAATGAACTTATTTACCACATAAGTACTAACACATAAATTACATTAGTCAAAAGAATATTATTAACTGTTGAACATTGAATGATTAAATTTGATGATTAGAAATAATGTACAAGGGCTGTATTAGATAAGATCAAAGCTGTTAGGTTGATCTATTATTAATTGTATAAAAGTCTTGTGTGTTGTACTAAGACTTAGATAGATCAAAACTGTTAGGTTGATCTGTTGATGTAATAAAGTCGTAGAAAGAACTCTACGATTTGTGTCAAGGAAACTCTACGACTGTGCTTCCGAAGACTCTACGATCAAGATAACCAATCGTAGAATGGACTCTATGATTATGGTCCAGAAGACTCTACGACCAACCAGACTGTTCTTTCCGAGAAACCTTAAATTGGACTCTACGATCAACATTCTAACAGCTGAGTAAACTCTACGATGATCAGTAAGAGATGATCATTTACAGATCAATCACGTAAGCAAGGGTATTCGTAGAGTTAATCATATAAGATCGTTGAGCAAAAAGGCAGGAGACATCACGTTTCTCAGATCAGGAGCCATTCTATTCAAGTATTTTAATCTTCATCAAAGTAACTAAAAAGGAATCTTCTGCAAATCGATCAAGTCAGAAAAGTCAGGAGTCTGACCCAAGCGCACTATGGAATAGAAAGAAGACTTTCAAGGCAGAAAAGTCAGAAGACTGTGTCCTATCAGACCTATAGTTTGGGAAGACCAAACGACTCTATAAAAGTTAGTGGGAACCTATGTCTGACATCTCTGTCACAGAGGAAAAAGGAAAGCAACCTTGTATGGACTAACAGGTCAGATCAAATAATGTCTCATCAGAGATTTAATGAGCTTTATTAATACAATATTCTGCAGCTCTCCTCTGTAAGGTAACGGGAAGAAATACACGTTCAAACAGATGATCCAACGGGAAGAAATCTGAAGCCCTTACCTCTTAAATACGAAGATCAGCAGAAGAAAAGAAGCAGCACTGCACAAAGAAAGAAAAACTCAAGAAGTGAAAAAGATTGAACTGATAAGAAAGCCTGCATTGCTACTAAGCCCTTCAAACATTCAAGCTGATAAACAACTTAGTAGCACATCCAAATATACATCAATCCAGAAGAGTTCTCTGTGAACTGATATAAGCAAGTCGATTAGACTTTGAGAGTTCTTTGTGAACTAGTGTAAGCAAGTCTGTTAGACTTGTGAAGTTCTTTGTGAACTAAAATTCCAAGACTGTGGGTCTTGAAGGAATCTTAGTGATTCAGCTATTGTAAAAGTATCCTTAGTGGATTTGCTGCTGAGAGAGCAGAACAGTGGAGTAGGAGTATTGTGTGCTTTGAACCACTTAAAACTCAGAGTCTCTTTCTTGGTGTCTTTCATTTGCTATATCTGTCATATAATTGTTTGTTGATTTATTAATTTAAAATTTCAAGAAAAGATTAACTAAATCTTATTCCGCTGTGTTAAACTTCTGGTTAAGAATTAATCAAGTAAGATAATTTCAAAGAGAAGAAATTTTAAAAGAATCTATTCAACCCCCCCCCCCCCCCCTTCTAGATTACTATCGTGTCATTGGGAACTAACAATTGGTATCAGAGCAGGTTCTCACATCTAAAGCCTTACAAGCTTGAGTAGATCAAATGGCACTCAACAAGAATGGATCGGAACTCGGTGGAGGTAACCGACCACCTATGTGTAATAAAGAAAAATTTGCTAACTGGAAAGTTCGTATGCAGGCTTACATGGATGCTATAGATGATGAACTGTTCGAGACAGTGATGAATGGGCCATTCATACCAATGAAGCTTGCACTATCAACTGAAGATCCAAGCAAGCTAGTAGCAAAGAAAAGAGACGAATGGATGAACAATGAAAAGAAGGATGTTCAAAGAGACAAAAGGGCTAAGAACATCTTGTTTCAATCTCTGGATGATGATCTATTTGAGAACGTTGTCAATTGCAAAACAGCTCAAGAAGTATGGCAAACTCTGTTGATCATGCATGAAGGAACAGAAGAAGTCAGAGAAAATAAGCAATCACTGCTTGTTCAACAGTATGAGATGTTCACTCACATCTCTGGTGAAAACATTACAACCACCTACGAGAGATTTAACTTGCTACTAAACTCTCTCAGATCTTATGGAAAAATCTATCCAAACAGAGATCTTATCATTAAATTCATGAGATCTCTGCCAAGCAAATGGGATGCCAAAACCACAGCCATCCGAGAGTCAAAGAACTTGCACGAGATGACTGTACAACAGTTATATGGAAATCTTCTCACCTATGAGCTGGAGCTAAATCAAAGAGCAGAAAATCTATCTGGTGAAAGAAAGAAGGAGAAAAACATTGCTCTTAAAGCCTCAATCTCAACTCACAGAAGCAATCACAAGGATATCTCTGACTCTGACAAAGATGAATCAAATGATGATGAAGGAGCTGCCATGCTAGTCAGACATTTTAAAAGATTCATCAACAGAAATAGATCTCAGAAGTTCAGAAGCAACAGCAGCAAAGAACAAGCAAATGACCTTTGCTATAATTGCAAGAAGCCAGGTCATTTCATTGCTAAATGTCCAAAACCATTGAGAGAAGAGGCGAAGAGGGACAAATCAAAAGCAAATCCAAAAAGAGAAGTCAAAAGCTTTCACAAACAAAAGAAGAAGGACAAAAGCTTCATAGCTGAAGGCTCCTGGAGTGACTCAGAAGAAGAACTAAACTCTGAGTCAAGTGATGATGAAGAGCCACAGAAGGCCAATCTGTGCTTAATGGCAAATGAAGAAGGAAGCAGCAAAAAGGAATTCATCATAGAGGAGGTATTTGATTTCTATTCTCCTGATTTAAGCATTGATGATCTTAAAGAAGGCATGCATGACTTAATGACAGAATTGCACAAATATATAAAATTGTTTAGAAGGTTATCTAAAGATTACTCTCATCTAAAAGAGGATAAAGAAAAAATAAGCATGGAATTAGAAGCCTCAGTTCAAACTGCACAACTTTACTCTAATCTTGAAACTGAGAATAAAAGACTAAAAGAGATAAATGAGTTGAGCACATATAAAGAATCCTCACTAGTCTCCAAGATTCAGGAACTAAAAAATACTATTTCTATGTGGAACAAGTCTAGTTTGTCTATGGACACCCTGATCTCAAGTCAAAGAGATGTGACTGATAGATCAGGATTGAGATTTGAGAATTTATTCTCAGAACCCAATATGGAGAAGTCAAAGGAAATAAATGAAGGCAAATCCTTTAATTTTAATAAAGGAATTGTGTTCATCAAATCCTCAGATTCTACCACCTATCCACATTCTGCTAAACCTACAATCAGTTTTAACAAAAATCACACAGGTCTTGGATTCAGAAAATTGAAAAATAAGTCAAGCAAAACTCACTCTACGAATCATGAGAATCGTAGAGTTGTATGGAAGCAGAATGTAGATCAGCAAAAGACTATGAGAAATCATAATCCATACAAGTCCTGGACGAACAAAAAGTCACAAATACACACATGTCATTATCAATATCACATTAATCATAGGCACCCTCATAAAAATGATAAATATTTGTTAAGATATCATAGAAGGCAAGGATCTAAAATCAAACAGATTTGGGTCCCAAAAGGTACTAACAAAGCAGGACCCAAACAGATATGGGTACCAAAATGAAGATTGATTTGTTATGCAGGTAAAAAGATCCATCTGGTATCTAGACAGTGGATGCTCACGACACATGACAGGAGATAAGGCTCTTCTATCAGAGTTTAAAGAAAAAGATGGACCTACTGTTATTTTTGGAGACAACAACTCAGGGAAAACCAGGGGTTATGGCTCAACTGGGAATGGTGCAATATCTTTCAGTAAAGTAGCATATGTTGAGGGACTAAAGCACAACTTGCTAAGTATAAGTCAACTCTGTGACAAAGGACATCAAGTCACCTTCCTCAACAACCAATGTTAAGTTAGAGACTTGAAAACTAATTCTCTAAAGCTAGAAGGAGTTCGAAAAGGAAATGTCTATGTGGTCAATCTTGCTAAATTAAGTTCAGAACAAACTGTCTGTTTTCTTGCTAAAGCCTCTGAAGATATGTGCTGGCTCTGGCATAGGAGGTTATCACATCTTAACTTCAAAAGCATTTCAAAGCTTGCCTCCAAAGATCTAGTAAAAGGATTGCCAAAGTTAAACTTCATTAAAGAAAAGCCCTGCAAAGCTTGTCAGTTTGGAAAGCAAACAAAGACGTCATTCCAAAGCAAATCAACAAACTCAAATGATAGAGCACTTCAACTACTTCACATGGATTTATTCGGTCCAGTATCTACGACCAGCCTCGGAGGAAAGAAATATTCTCTAGTTGTAGTTGATGACTACACCAGATATACATGGGTATTCTTTCTAAGCTCTAAAGATGAAACCATTTCACATCTCATCAAGCTCTTCAGACTGATCATGAATGAAAAGGGAGAAAAGATAAAGGCCATCAGAAGTGATCATGGACGAGAATTTGATTTCTCAGAAATGGACTTGTTTTGTGAAGAAAATGAAATAAATCACAACTTCTCAGCCCCAAGAACGCCTCAGCAAAATGGAGTAGCAGAAAGGAAGAATAGAACTCTTATTGAAGCAGGAAGAACCCTCTTAGCAGCAGCTTCTCTCCCTGAATATTTCTGGGCTGAAGCCATCAGTACTGCCTGTTATACTCAAAATAGGTCACGCATACACTCAACATTGAAGAAAACTCCGTACGAATTATGGAAAGGAAGAAAGCCAAATATAAGTTATTTTCATGCCTTTGGTTGCCTGTGTTACATACTCAACAATGGCAAGAAGCATCTAACCAAATTCCAGCCAAAATCAGATGAAGGAATCTTTCTTGGTTATGCAACAGATAGCAGAGCATTTAGAGTGTTCAACAAGGAGTCACTAACTGTTGAAATCTCCATCCACGTCACATTCGATGAATCAGATCCTGAAAAGAAAAGATCACCTTTCAACGAGTCGGTAGACACAAGCTCAACGATCGAAGAACTCAAAATCGTAGAGTCCGACTCTACGGCTATGGAACCAGCGACAGAAATCGTTGAGCTAGGAGAGGAGATCGTAGAGCACACCACATCAGACACTGGAACTCTACGATCAGAACCAGAAGCTGATTTAGAGGAACTCAGACAAGAGGGCACCAGAACAGACGTTCCTAGCAGAATAAAATGGACCAAAGATCACACTCAAGATCTTATTATTGGAGATCCAAACACCGGAATCAAGACTAGGGCTGCAACCTCTAATGAATGCTTTTACCTAAGCTTTCTCTCTCAAGAGGAACCCAAGAAGATTGAAGAGGCCTTAGAAGATTCAAGTTGGATAGAGGCCATGCAAGAGGAGCTAAATCAATTTGAAAGAAGCAAGGTCTGGAGATTAGTGGCCAGGCCTCAGCATAAACCTGTCATTGGCACCAAATGGGTTTTCAGAAACAAGATGGATGAAAATGGTGTGATAACAAGGAACAAAGCAAGACTAGTGGCCAAAGGATATTCTCAAGAAGAAGGAATTGACTACGATGAAACATATGCTCCAGTTGCCAGATTGGAAGCCATAAGGATTTTCCTTGCCCATGCTGCTCACATGAAGTTCAAAGTCTTCCAAATGGATGTCAAGAGTGCTTTTCTGAATGGGGAACTCCAAGAAGAAGTTTACGTGGAACAACCTCCAGGTTTCATCAATCCAACTTTTTCAAATTATGTCTATAAATTAGATAAAGCACTATATGGTCTAAAACAAACACCTAGAGCATGGTATGAAACCTTGACTAACTTTCTCATTGAAAAGGGATTTACTAGAGGAAGATTTGATACTACCTTATTTTTAAAGAAACATAAGGATAAGACACTGCTAGTTCAAATTTATGTGGATGATATCATATTTGGTTCCTCTGATGAAAAATTATGTGAAAGATTTGCCAAGCTCATGCAGAGTAAATTTGAAATGAGCTTGATGGGAGAACTCAACTTCTTCCTTGGACTACAAGTGAAGCAGACAAATGAAGGCATATTCATTAATCAAGCCAAATATATCAAAGACTTATTAAAGAAATATGGCATGGAATCTGCATCTATCATGAAGACTCCTATGCCACCTGCCACCAAGCTTGACAAAGATGAAAATGGCAAATCCACTGAAATCACTCAGTACAGAGGTATGATAGGTTCACTATTATATCTTACTGCGAGTCGACCAGATATAATGTTTGCTACATGTATATGTGCTAGATTTCAGGCTAACCCCAAAGAGTCACATCTATTAGCTGTGAAAAGAATTTTCAAGTATCTTAAAGGAACTCCAAATTTAGGATTATGGTATCCCAGGGAGTCCTCCTTTGATCTTGTGGGATACTCAGATGCTGACTATGCAGGATGCAAAATAGACAGAAAAAGCACAAGTGGAACTTGTCAGATGCTTGGCAACAGACTTGTTTCTTGGTTTAGTAAAAAGCAGAACTCAGTATCGACATCTACTGCAGAAGCTGAATATATAGCTGCAGGCAGTTGCTGTGCACAAATCCTATGGATGAAGACTCAGCTTGCAGACTATGGGTTTGAGCTAAAATCTATCCCTATATACTGTGATAATACTAGTGCAATTGCTATAACACATAATCTTGTTATGAACTCTAGAACTAAACACATAGATATAAGATATCATTTCATCAGGGATCATGTACAAAATGGAAATATATCACTTCACTACATCCCAACTGAAGATCAACTAGCAGATGTCTTTACAAAGCCTTTAGATGAATCAAGATTTAATAAACTAATAAATGAGTTAGGAATGCTAAATCTAGACCCTTAATGTATGTTTTCTTTAGTATACTAACTCTGCAGGAACAAAAGTATGCAAGAAAAGTAATGGACATGCTCAACTCAAGTCAACAATTGTCAAGGATCGTAGAGTATACTCAAGATCGTAGAGCTCACTCGACGATCATCAAGCCAAGAATCGTAGAACTTACTCAATGACTTTCAATCCAAGGATCGCAGAGTATTCCTCAATCGTAGAGACAACCCTACGAAAACTAAAAGAATCGTTGTGTGACTAAGGATCGTAAAGCTCTGAGGAACTAAGGGTAAAATGGTCATCAACCAACTGAAATGAGCCTATCAGAACGTGTCTCAGCAAATATAGAGGGAAGTTTTAAATACTTTGAAAACTGCACGTCGTTCATTTCTTCAAAGTTCAAAAATCTATATCTCTCTCTCTCTCTCTCCTCTCTCAATCCCGAACCCTAAGTTATCATTTCTCAGATAAACCGTTCTTCTCGTTTCAGAAAAACTATCAAATGGCACCTGCTCAAGTTATTTCTGGAAATGAGCTCAACTTTGAAGCCTTCGATACAGCAGATAAGCAGTTCAAAAGAATAATCCAGTTACTAGATAAAGCTGGACTGCGAGAAGCGTTGGGAACAAATACAAGGATTCTATCAAAGCTTGTTCGAGAGTTCTACGTAAATGGATCCTATGCCAACGGAACTCTAACCACCACTGTAAAAGGGGTTCAGCTCAACCTCACCGCTGAAGAATTCAACCTAGCCCTAGGTTTCAAGCAAGGGGGCCTGACATCTCTAAGTATGGTGTGCACCGAAGAAGGGCTGAGAAGAATGCACCATCAAAAGAATCCAGCACTGAAAGGGTTGAAGAAGAAAGAATTTCCTCAGAAATACGAGTTTTTAGCTGATGTTGTAGGAAAATGTCTCCTCTGTAAAGATTCAGCCCATGACTCAGTCAGTGAGATACAGCTGAAAATAATGACAGCCATAGTCAAAAAGACAAACATCAACTATGGCTCCTTGCTGCTGGAATGGATAGGAAATTGGGTCCTAAATACAGAAAAGGCTAAGGGGATTAGAAAAATGTTCTATGGAAGATTCATCAGCATTCTCCTTAGATCATCATTGGGGGATTTAATTGAGCATGATGAAGGAGAAGCCCTCAATACCAACAAAAGGATTACCCAGAAACTCTTTGACAACTGGAGGAGGAACCCAGTTGAAAATAGGAAACTATCTCGGTCAGGGGATAGTGAAGGTACACAAAGTGGTGCAGGGCCATCACTTCTGAAGAACACTCCTGCTGAAGAAGAATCTCAGGAGGTCAGCAGGCATTCTCCGGGTCTTGTCAGAAGAAGGAAAGGAAAAAGAGCTTTTGAGCTTGAAGAACCTCAAGGATCTTCAAATGAGGCTCCTGTTACTGCTCCTGAAGAAAAGGCTGCTTCAGGGGATGAGAGTTCAGATCTGCGAAGAGAGACTCGCAGCAAATATGAAGCTGAAGAGGTCATTCCAAAGGAGCCAAGGAAAAAGAGAAGAAGGCTAGTAAAGTTAGCCGACAAAAGCTCAGTAGCTAAGGGGGAGCTACTTGAAAGACCTGACCTTACTCCAGGTAAAAAGGAGTCATCTGAAGCAGTTGAGCCTATGGATGCTCAAGCTGAGGGGGAGTTTCCAATTATTCCTGAGCCAGCAGATGCTCTGGCTGAGGGGGAGACTCAAGATGACATTTCAATCCCTACAGCCACAATGAATGATGATGAAGAAGATGACATTGAAATAGTGGTCGTTGGAAGAAATGAGCAAAGGCACCTTAACTTCAACTGCCTGATAAAATTCTTGCCACTAATGCCATTCCACCGAGCTCTGGTGCACAATGCATGGGATCAACTCTTCTGGACCTTCAAAGCATATCCCAATGTGATGATTATTGCTCAAGGCTACCCTCAGAATCTGTTCTTTGCCCAGAAGCTCATCTCTAGCAGCCCCTTTTCACAAACTTTAGGGCAAAATGTACATTTTATTCCTCAAACCCTCATTCAAAATCATACTCCTTCACATATGTTCAATAAATTTGAGGAGTCCACAAGTACTCATCCTGCATCAAGCTCTACGACCCACACTTCCCCGATCGTAGAGTCCCCACCATCTACGATTGGTGGTCAAGAAAGCATACATGATCAAAACGTAGAGTGCCCTCCAGACTCTCCTGAAATTCTGCCTACTCAGCAAACAATTCCTCAGGCTCCATCTTCAAGACTCCTGTTAACACACGAGGATATTCCCTCCACCTCTGGTCACGAGTACTTTCATATTCCAAGCTCTACGGCTGACCAGGGACATTCATCTCAACTTCTCCAGGAAATTTTAGACAAGGTATCTCGGCTTCCTACATCTGAGGGCTTAACTGACCTGACAAGCCATATCCATACAGAGATACAAAACGACCTGGCATCGAAATCCCACAACCTTCAACGTAGAATGAACGACATCATTGATGCTGCCAATGGTCTCTCTACCAGTCTGAACAACCAATTTTCCACAAGACTGAAGCAGCTAACGGCAGCAGTCTCTGAAAATCTCAAGGAAAGGGATAGAATTATTCTGCAAGCCTTGAACTCACATCAGAAGGCCATTGTTATTCTTCAAGAAACAAATGATAAATCTATCACCCTCCTCACTAATGAAATCATTGCCTTGAAGGACTCTCTCAGAGAACAAAAACATCGATCGAATGACACTTTGTCATTGGTGGAGCAAAAACAAATCATGGCTAACGAAAGACTCCAAGCTCACCAAGATGATGTAGCTGCCACTAAGACCCAACTTCAAGAAATTATTCAGGGCATCCAGCAGATTTCAGAACAGGTAGCAACACTTGATGATGCCAACAAGGGGGAGAAGAAACTGAGCACAGTAGAGCAAACATGAACTAGCTCAGATCACAGCAGAAGAGGAAGAGCACCTCAAGGGATGAGGATGGTTCAAACTTCAATATATCCTCCTAGATTCGAAGCAGTACCATCTCGTCCCAGACAGGAGGTGACAGCAAGACCTTCTTCCTCAACTATGAGGACTTCTGGCTCACAACAGGAGGTGGTGACAGCAAGACCCTCTTCCTCATCAATGAGACCTTCTAGCTCACAGGAATGGTTTCAAATTAAAGAAGAAGAAGCTGTGTTGAGGGAAGAAGAACTAAGAAAAGCTGAAGAAGAAATGAGAGCATTCTTCAGGCAGAGGGAAGAAGAAGGCAGGAGGCCTCCTAGCAGAAGGAGATAAGTTAATTTTTTTCTTTTTCTGTTGTTTTCTCAATTGTATCATCTGACAAAAACATCAATAAAATTCATTTTTTTCTCTAGAAAATACAGCTGCTCACTGTATGATTGGGCATTCAATTACTCTTGCATTTTGCCTATATTAATATGCTCAAAATCACTATCTGTTAATAATGTTGTCATCATCAAATTGGGGGAGATTGTTGAACATTGAATGATTAAATTTGATGATTAGAAATAATGTACAAGGGCTGTATTAGATAAGATCAAAGCTGTTAGGTTGATCTATTATTAATTGTATAAAAGTCTTGTGTGTTGTACTAAGACTTAGATAGATCAAAACTGTTAGGTTGATCTGTTGATGTAATAAAGTCGTAGAAAGAACTCTACGATTTGTGTCAAGGAAACTCTACGATTCGAACAGACTCTACGATTAAGGCAACCAATCGTAGAATGGACTCTACGACTGTGCTTCCGAAGACTCTACGATCAAGACAACCAATCGTAGAATGGACTCTATGATTATGGTCCAGAAGACTCTACGACCAACCAGACTGTTCTTTCCGAGAAACCTTAAATTGGACTCTACGATCAACATTCTAACAGCTGAGTAAACTCTACGATGATCAGTAAGAGATGATCCTTTACAGATCAATCACGTAAGCAAGGGTATTCGTAGAGTTGATCATATAAGATCGTTGAGCAAAAAGGCAGGAGACATCACGTTTCTCAGATCAGGAGCCATTCTATTCAAGTATTTTAATCTTCATCAAAGTAACTAAAAAGGAAGCTTCTGCAAATCGATCAAGTCAGAAAAGTCAGGAGTCTGACCCAAGCGCACTATGGAACAGAAAGAAGACTTTCAAGGCAGAAAAGTCAGAAGACTGTGTCCTATCAGACCTATAGTTTGGGAAGACCAAACGACTCTATAAAAGTTAGTGGGAACCTATGTCTGACATCTCTGTCACAGAGGAAAAAGGAAAGCAACCTTGCATGGACTAACAGGTCAGATCAAATAATGTCTTATCAGAGATTTAATGAGCTTTATTAATACAATATTCTGCAGCTCTCCTCTGTAAGGTAACGGGAAGAAATACACGTTCAAACAGATGATCCAACGGGAAGAAATCTGAAGCCCTTACCTCTTAAATACGAAGATCAGCAGAAGAAAAGAAGCAGCACTGCACAAAGAAAGAAAAACGCAAGAAGTGAAAAAGATTGAACTGATAAGAAAGCCTGCATTGCTACTAAGCCCTTCAAACATTCAAGCTGATAAGCAACTTAGTAGCACATCCAAATATACATCAATCTAGAAGAGTTCTCTGTGAACTGATATAAGCAAGTCGATTAGACTTTGAGAGTTCTTTGTGAACTAGTGTAAGCAAGTCTGTTAGACTTGTGAAGTTCTTTGTGAACTAAAATTCCAAGACTGTGGGTCTTGAAGGAATGTTAGTGATTCAGCTATTGTAAAAGTATCCTTAGTGGATTTGCTGCTGAGAGAGCAGAACAGTGGAGTAGGAGTATTGTGTGCTCTGAACCACTTAAAACTCAGAGTCTCTTTCTTGGTGTCTTTCATTTGCTATATCTGTCATATAATTGTTTGTTGATTTATTAATTTAACATTTCAAGAAAAGATTAACTAAATCTTATTCCGCTGTGTTAAACTTCTGGTTAAGAATTAATCAAGTAAGATAATTTCAAAGAGAAGAAATTTTAAAAGAATCTATTCCCCCCCCCCCCCCCTTTCTAGATTACTATCGTGTCATTGGGAACTAACATTAACCTTATAGACCCTTAATCATTTTAGGTTAATAATTTAATAAGTTAGAAAATATTTTTCTTAAGTGTTGGACACTTATTAAACCCTTAAACAACTTATTACAATTGTTTAATTAAATCATAATTAAATTCAATTTATTTTATTAACTCAATCTCTATTTAATTACCATTTAATATTGATTAAATAGAAATTAATTAATTAACTCTAGTTATTATTTAAAATAAATAATAACTAATTGTACTTACTTATTATTTAATTATAATTAAATAATAAATTAATTATTAACTTAATTTTAACCATCTTTAATTTAATGTTAATCAACCAATAATTAACTAAGTAATTAACCTTACTTATTATTTAATTAAGGAAATTAAATAATAGTTTACTAATCTTAATCCTCTTTAATTATTATTTAATGTCAATTAAATAATAATTAATTATTATTTAAGGTTAAATAATAATCAAATCATTCTTATTTATTATTTAAATTAAATAATAAATTATTACTCTAATAACTTAATTTCCATTAATCGTTATTTAATGCTAATTAAATAATAATTAATTACTTAATTATCCTTATTTATTATTTAATAATATTTAAATAATAAATAATTAATTTATAAATTTTATCTCTCTTTAATTATTATTAAATAGGCATTAAATAATAATTGTTAATTTATCATCTTTATTTATTATTAACATTTAAAATAATAAATAAATAATAAATTTATTTAACTTAACCATGGTTTAGCTAACTAGATTAATATTTAAAATATTTAAATATTAAACTTATTGAAAAATATTCTCCCCAATATTATTTTTGTATTATTATTATTTTTGTTATAATTTTAAATTAATTTTCAAATATTTAAATTAATTAAAATTTACCCGAATGGCATTTTCGTAATTAAGTTGAAAAACCGGACCGATGGCAATTTCGTAATTAATCAGAAAACTGATCCGAGGGCAAAATGGTAATTCTGCCAAGAAAAACACGGAGGGGCAGAATCGTAATTCCGCCGAAAATTTTTTGTCACGCATGGTGCGCGTTTCAGATTATACGGCCCAAAACGACACCGTTTTTGAAAAGTCGGATACGGCTTCCGCGCGTACGCGCGGAGTAACTTTTTACGGACACCAAACGACGTCGTTTGGCTCCGTGTTTTCGGTGAACAGTGGCTGCGCGCGCATTGCGCGGAAACCCTTTTTTTTTTTTTCTTCTTCGCAGAATGTGAACAGTGTTCCGGCACATACATTTTAAATAAAAATATACCATCAAGTAAATTTTAAATCATCAATAAAAATCCAAAAAAATTACCAGTAACCTTATATTAATTTATAACATGAAAAATTAATTTGTCATGATTTAATATCATTATTTTTTTATAAAAAATTTTACATCACATAAACTACCACAAATCATAATTTTTTGTGTATAACTCCATTTTAAGTGATTCAAACTTTGTTTTTCTCATGATTTAATGTTCTACAATATTATAACATCAAACCTAAGTTTTATAAAAATATTTTAGGACATAAATTCCAAAACTTGTTTACACACTATTAAATACATATTTTAACATATAAAATATACCAAAATGCAAACCAAGCATATTAAACTCAAGCATGGCATAAATATTACCACTATACATTAATAACTATATTAACATGTTTATACTAACATGATGATTTATTTAATTTAAAAATAAAACTTCATTTAAAATAACCATTACCTTGATTTAATGGCTATTCTTCTTTTTCTCCCAAAATATGTTGTGAATCTTGAAGACATAAACTAGCTTAACACTCCTTCTCCTTCTCTTGCTCTCTCTCAAAATATTTTGCTCTCAAACTCTCTCTTTTGAAACTTGGAGAAAATAATGAAGTAACATTTACCCATTCCAAGTATACTTGAAAAATTAATAGATATACATAATGTATCTAATAATCTAGACCATCATGCACCTATATGGATACTTACACAAGAAAGCTAGCCATGACTTAGTTGGTGAAAAGAAGCATGGTTCATGTACTTAAAAAAATAAAACAAGCAACCATTAATTAAATAAATGGAAAATAAATTAAAATAAAACAAAAATCAATTTTTTCTCTCATCTCCCAACATGATGGTCGGCTGATGGCTTTTGATTTGTCCCAAAATGAGTGTCACATTCCACTTTTAAACAATTAATAGTTAATTTAAGTATTTTCCAAGTGGGTCAATCATTGGGCTTTAATTTAAAATACCAATTGGGCTTCTATTTATTAAATTGTTTGGGCTACTAAATTGTCAAATTTTATTATTCTCCACTTGGGCTACTAATTGACCCATGTTGTGTAACAACCCCAAATCCGGGTTTCTTTAACCCTAGACTTGGTACGTCACGATACATCATCTTCATACATGTTCTATAACTAATGCGGAATATATAAACACAAATTGTTTATTCTACAACATTTCCCAAGGTTTCTAACCTTAACTTACATATATACCTTTAGATTTATAAAAAGGTTTACAAAATTACTTACATCATATAACAATTTAGTTATAATGAATAACACTATAATCTTGTCTTTTGCTTCTGTCTCCGTCTCTCCTCAGACATTCGTATTATTCTGAAATTTGTTATCATGATATAGCAAGAGTGAGCAACGACTTTGCTCAGCAAGTTTAAATACAATAACGATATATCATGATTGAAAGAAAGAACAAGCTTTCGGATTTTCAACAATATAATAATTGTGAAAGAGTACGAATCATAATTTCAATAATTGAATGACTGAATCAAGTAATATTGAGTGTCAATAATGACCATGAACAATTTTAACTGAACCTTATGGTAATGAAGGTGATCAGCCTTTCATACCTGATGAACACATGCAACAAGCACTATGTGCGAATCAACAATTTAAAGATGTGGAATAATTATACAGAATTAAACCATAGCATGCTTGAAACGTAATAACTTGAATTTGAGTTAGGGACTTGAACAATAAAATAATATATCCTGCTCGAATATAAATTGAGTAGGGTTTAGGAAACTTGCCTGTTTGCTCAGCTACAATTAATGTCTAGCTTTAACTAACTGGCTTTGAAAGACCTAACATTAGTAAAGTTGGTCTAATAATTAGTACAGCGTATTTGTACAACTATACGCTCATTAAGAAACTTATCTACCACAAATAAGTACTAACACATAATTTACATCAGTCAAAACAATATTATTAACCTTATAGACCCTCAATCAAATTAGGTTAATAATTTAATAAATTAGAAAATATTTTTCTCAAGTGTTGGACACTTATTAAACTATTAAACAATTTATTATAATTGTTTAAACAAAAGAGTTAAAAGACATTTTCTTTATTTCATTAAATCTAATTTCATTTAATTACTATTTATCATTAATTAAATAGTAAGTAATTAACTACCTTTAGTTATTATTTAATAATAAATAATAACTTACAAGATTTATTTATTATTTAAAATTAATCAAATAATAAATAATTATATTATATTAAAAATAATCAAATATCTTTAGTTATTATTTAATAATAAATAATAACTAATTAACTAGATTCATTTATTATTTAAAGTTAATTAAATAATAAATAATAAAATTATATAGTAAATACTCAAATATTATTAGTTATTATTTAATAATAAATAATAACTAACTAAATTTATTTATTATTTAAAGTTAATCAAATAATAAATAATTAAATAATCAATCTTAGTTGTCTTTAATTATTATTTAATAGTAATTAAATAATAATTAATTAATTTATCATCCTTGTTTATTATTTAATATTAATTAAATAATAATTAGTTTAATCATAAATTCAGAAGATTAACTAGATTAATATTTACAACATTTAAATATTAATCCTAAATACTTATTATATTTAAAAAAAATATAATATTAAACTAACTAGATTAATATTTACAACATTTAAATATTAATCCTAAATACTTATTATATTTGAAAAAAATATAATATTAAACTAACTAGATTAATATTTACAACATTTAGATATTAATCCTAAATACTTATTATATTTGAAAAATATGATATTAAACTAACTAGATTAATATTTACAACATTTAAATATTAATCCTAAATACTTATTATATTTGAAAAATATAATATTCAACACCTAAATATCATTTTTGTATTATTAATATTTTTGTTATAATTTTAAATTAATTTTTAAACATTTAAATTAATTTAAATTATCCAGAATGGCAAAATCGTAAATAAACTGAAAAATCGGACCGATGGCAATTTCGTAATTAATCAGAAAACCGAACGGAGGGGCATTAAGGTAATTTCCGCCGAAAACTTACGCCCGCGCATTGCGCGCTTTAAGAAATTACAGGCCCCAAAACGGCACCGTTTTGGGGATATGTCGGCTGGCTTCCGCGCGTTTCGCGCGGCGACGCTTTTTATAGGAAAAACGGCGTCGTTTTTAGCCCCGCGTACGACAATGAACAGGGTCGCGCGCATTGCGCGGCACCCCCTTTTTCTTTCCCCTTAGCAGATTGTGAATAGTAATTTTAATACACCACTTTAATAAAAATTATACATTCAAGTAAGCTTTAAAAATCCAAAAAAATTACCAATCACTTGATATCAATTTATAACATGAAAATTTTAATTTTTCATGATTTAATATAAAAAAAAATTTATAAAAATTTTTACATCACATAAACTACCACAAATCATAACTTTTTGTGTATAACTCCATTTTGAGTGATTCAAGCTTTGTTTTTCTCATGATTTAATGTTCTATAATATTATAACATTAAATCTAAATTTTATAAAAATATTTTTCTTGTCATTACTTTGAGACTTGATTTAACACCACCAATCACATGTTTTTAGCATATAAATTATACCAAAATACAAACCAAGTATATTAAACTCAAGTATGGCATAAATATTACCACTACACATTATTAACTATATTAACATGTTTATACTAACATGATAATTTATTTAATTTAAAAACAAACTACATTTAAAATAATCATTACCTCATTTTAATGAATATCTTCATTTTTCTTCCAAAATGTGTTGTGAATGTCATGAACTAACTTATGCTTTCTTCTTCTTCCTTGAAGCTCCACCCAAAATCTCTCTCAAATATTTATCCTCTCAATATTTTGCTCTCAAGACTTAGAAGATGAAAGATAGAAAATGAATAACAAAACTCCTAAATTGTAAGTATACTTACAATTTGGATAGATATAAATTCTATATCTATTAAAATTTACCATCATGAGAGTAGTTGGAGACTTGTGCAAGAGATTTAAGTCAAGGACTAAGTGGGTGAAAAGAGGTATGGTTGTCATGTACAATAAAAGCAAACAAGCAACCATTTAATAAATAAATAAATAAGAAAATAAGAAAATCAACATTTCAATCTCTTTTACTCCTTCCTTGCCGGCTGATCCAAGAATCTTGTCCCAAAATGAATGTCACTATTCACTTTTTAAGAATTAATAGTTTTATAAAGTATTTTTCAAGTGGGCCAATCATTGGGCTTTAATTTAAAATACCAATTGGGCTTCTATTAAATTGTTTGGGCTACTAAATTGTCAAATTTTATTATTCTCCACTTGGGCTACTAATTGACCCATGTTGGGCTAATTTAATAATTTACACCTTAATTATTCAATCCATGATTAAATAAATAATTAGATTGAATAAATAATTAAATATTCTAACCCATAAGTATTAAATTACTAAATGGACTAATAATATTATTAATAATATTTTACATTATTTACATTAATTAATTATCATATTAATTAATTTATAAAATTTAATTCACTCATTATATTCAATTTAATTGAATTTTTAATTAATGACAACTTGTCAATTATTTTGAATATTAAAATTTTAGAGTGTGTTTGCTAATAATAATATATATAATCTATATATATTATTTATACACATTACTTTACCTCAAAAACAATTTCACAATAAATTATGAAATTAAAATAAATACAACATATAATTTAATATATTATTTAGGCCATAAATTAAATTATTTAATACATTTATATTAAATAATTCATTTCTCATCAATTATGGAAATAATTCCATTTACCCGAAAATACATTAAAAAAAAATAATATATTTACTCAATTTCTTATTTAAATAATTTATTAAATTATTTAATTAATATTACACAAATAATTGTACAATAAAATTTCTCACTCCCATAAATCATTTACAATGATTTATTTAATTATAGAATATATTCATTTAATATATTTAATTACTATTTAAAATTACTTAATTAATTTAATCCCTTTATATATATGTACATATATATGAAATTAAATGTTGTACATATATACAATTACTAATCTCCCTTAATTAATTCAACTACTTTATATAATTTATAATTATATAAATTACATACTTATTCCTCACAAATAATTTATCAACAATTTGCATAATTGTTGATTAATGAATAAATTAATTCCACAATAAACCTTTTAATTCAATTTGGATTAATTTAATATTACTCTATCTATTTATCACAATTTAATTAACCATTAAATTATGTTACTAAATATGCACGCATATATATATTCATATAAATACATATTTAATTTACACGCAACCACGTCGCATAATTACATAACTCCACTAATTAATTCTCTTAATTTAATTAGACTTGCTGTTAGTCAAGTTTATTGAATTATCACTTTACTTGCTAACTTATCAAAAATTTTGATATCACCATATCTAAGTTAGTCCGTTAAATTTAATTTGGACATCTATTTATCTATCACTACTAGGTTATCAAACTCCAACCTTTATTAAATATTAAATATTTTATTTCTAATTCATTTAAATATCCGGGATATTACATTCACCCTTTCTTCTAAAAATTTCGTCCCCGAAATTATCTCATACACATTTCTACCAATTTTCATCTCTGAGTATAACTCTTTACTCATCAAAGTCTATGACCACCATTTTCTAGGAAGTTCATACTTCTAAACTCATAATTCCAGAACAATGGAATATCTTGCAGAAGAATAAATTGAAAATCAATATCTTACAGAAGGATAATTTGAAAATCAAAATATTCATTAAAACTTTCATAATATGCTGAGGGGTCATCAAGACTGTGAACATGGAATTAACTGAATTCCGAATAAATAGTATTTATCCATGTAAATACTTATAAACAGAGTGTTTATCAATCACAAAGACTGAAAACATTCCATAGGTGTACGCTAGGTGATCAGCCTATCGTACTTTTGCGTTGTGCACAACGACTTCTCACGGGGTCGAACTCTTTGGATTTACCAACCCATATCAGCATGCCACCACTGTTGGGCGCCCCCTCTCGGGTTCTTTATTCATGGCTCTGACATATCCCCCATTACGGGGTTGTTCACCTCAGACTTACTACAAAATTCCGCTCCAGCATAAGTTGGATTGGAAAATAAAACTTGAGTCATTTCTGACCAAAAGTGTCCAGTCAAAATAAATGACATAGACTCACATCATTGAACTGTTCGTATATTACGATTCAAAAAAAAAAAAATCATTTCAGATTAGTTAAAGTACTAAAATTCATTTATAGGACTTCATGATACCGCACCGTTGCAACAGTGCGTTGAGGATTCCGTCTTTTTCATCTCTGCACCATGGCTTTAATGGCGTGTGATGATTTTATAAATACATTTTGATATTTTCAAATCAATTTGTCTTGCCGAAACAATTAGCATAGACTCTTCTTTAAACGTTTCAAAATACTAAAAATCATTTTGACTTTGTCATATTACATCATACCATAGTGGGCTTAAAAATACATCCAACACTAGGTTACTCTGCATTGATGACTCCATCGGTTATCATCTCTGCACTAAATACATTAATGATTTCAAAAATACATTTGTCTTTTCAAAAGCACAAAAGTGCGAATTTGGCACGATTTTTAAGAATTTCAAAGTCTAGCATAGCTAGAAGATTTGGAATATCCTAAAACCTCAAAACACCTCAAATTTTTCCTCTACATTCTTTTCCAGCTTAATAACTATATCTATTATAGCCTTAACCTGACTACTTAACTCTATCCATACCTACTGTTCATCAAACTTACCACATATTTGGGCTCAGCAACTTACCACAATCATATGGTTTGAGGAACTTGTCCTAGTCAGGCCAAAGTCGCCCATTCGCTGAGGGGCTCCACCACATGACTATGAGTCACGAACTTACTATGCGTGTCAGTTCTCAGAACACGAACTTATCTTAACATCCTCTACCTATCCGTTATACACATGAGAAAAGAATCACCTTCTCAACATACATATAGTGAATAGCGCGACACCAGGTTTCAGTTGATTATCATTATAGGAAGCCAAGTGATCGTCAAACCAAACACAATCTCCTGCCCATACAAGAAATTGGTCAACTCAGCCACTAATCAATATAGGAAGTTAAGCGGTCGTTAAACCAAGAACAAATCCCCTGCCCATACAAAGGACGGTTCAACTCAACCACTGTATCAATATAGAAAGCTAAGCGGTTCTAAAACCAAGCACTAATTCCCCGCCCATACAAGGAATTGTACAACTCAGCCACTAATATGAGTCCTCAATTAAAAACCTACAAACCTCTAACTTCTCTTAACTTGATATGAATTTTGTCAATTCATACCTTATCACACTCAACCTTTCAAGAGTCCACTTGTTACTATTTCAGTATCTTTATTGTTATAGCACCATGCTATCAACACAACCTCTTAATCATTTAACAGACCATTTGTCATTCCATGATTTTACTATGATCATCGTGATCTTATAACACAATTGATTTCACTGTACTATTTCTCCTTTATTCTAGGATCGTTTAATTCTATCATCTTATCATTCATCTCTGATCATTTTACTGTACGATCCTTCTCTTTTTAAATTCTTGAATCAAGTGTTCCCTGATTCTTATTCCATTTATTTGGATTACACTCATTGAAGATCCTTCTTTGAATCTTTTCATATATCTATGTATCTATATAGATTTATTTCCTCCTTTATAAACTGTATATGTCCATTTCTAAACTCTATCTGAGTTTATCATTTCACTGTCTTTATTATCTTTCCATGATTATAGCCTAAGGTACTACTACCTAAGAACTATAACCTATCAGCTCTGATACCAACTTGTAACAACCCCAAATCCGGGTTCCTTTAACCCTAGACTTGGTACGTCACGATACATCATCTTCATACATGTTCTATAACTAATGCGGAATATATAAACACAAATTGTTTATTCTACAACATTTCCCAAGGTTTCTAACCTTAACTTACATATATACCTTTAGATTTATAAAAAGGTTTACAAAATTACTTACATCATATAACAATTTAGTTATAATGAATAACACTATCATCTTGTCTTTTGCTTCTGTCTCCGTCTCTCCTCAGACATTCGTATTATTCTGAAATTTGTTATCATGATATAGCAAGAGTGAGCAACGACTTTGCTCAGCAAGTTTAAATACAATAACGATATATCATGATTGAAAGAAAGAACAAGCTTTCGGATTTTCAACAATATAATAATTGTGAAAGAGTACGAATCATAATTTCAATAATTGAATGACTGAATCAAGTAATATTGAGTGTCAATAATGACCATGAACAATTTTAACTGAACCTTATGGTAATGAAGGTGATCAGCCTTTCATACCTGATGAACACATGCAACAAGCACTATGTGCGAATCAACAATTTAAAGATGTGGAATAATTATACAGAATTAAACCATAGCATGCTTGAAACGTAATAACTTGAATTTGAGTTAGGGACTTGAACAATAAAATAATATATCCTGCTCGAATATAAATTGAGTAGGGTTTAGGAAACTTGCCTGTTTGCTCAGCTACAATTAATGTCTAGCTTTAACTAACTGGCTTTGAAAGACCTAACATTAGTAAAGTTGGTCTAATAATTAGTACAGCGTATTTGTACAACTATACGCTCATTAAGAAACTTATCTACCACAAATAAATACTAACACATAATTTACATCAGTCAAAACAATATTATTAACCTTATAGACCCTCAATCAAATTAGGTTAATAATTTAATAAATTAGAAAATATTTTTCTCAAGTGTTGGACACTTATTAAACTATTAAACAATTTATTATAATTGTTTAAACAAAAGAGTTAAAAGACATTTTCTTTATTTCATTAAATCTAATTTCATTTAATTACTATTTATCATTAATTAAATAGTAAGTAATTAACTACCTTTAGTTATTATTTAATAATAAATAATAACTTACAAGATTTATTTATTATTTAAAATTAATCAAATAATAAATAATTATATTATATTAAAAATAATCAAATATCTTTAGTTATTATTTAATAATAAATAATAACTAATTAACTAGATTCATTTATTATTTAAAGTTAATTAAATAATAAATAATAAAATTATATAGTAAATACTCAAATATTATTAGTTATTATTTAATAATAAATAATAACTAACTAAATTTATTTATTATTTAAAGTTAATCAAATAATAAATAATTAAATAATCAATCTTAGTTGTCTTTAATTATTATTTAATAGTAATTAAATAATAATTAATTAATTTATCATCCTTGTTTATTATTTAATATTAATTAAATAATAATTAGTTTAATCATAAATTCAGAAGATTAACTAGATTAATATTTACAACATTTAAATATTAATCCTAAATACTTATTATATTTAAAAAAAATATAATATTAAACTAACTAGATTAATATTTACAACATTTAAATATTAATCCTAAATACTTATTATATTTGAAAAAAATATAATATTAAACTAACTAGATTAATATTTACAACATTTAGATATTAATCCTAAATACTTATTATATTTGAAAAATATGATATTAAACTAACTAGATTAATATTTACAACATTTAAATATTAATCCTAAATACTTATTATATTTGAAAAATATAATATTCAACACCTAAATATCATTTTTGTATTATTAATATTTTTGTTATAATTTTAAATTAATTTTTAAACATTTAAATTAATTTAAATTATCCAGAATGGCAAAATCGTAAATAAACTGAAAAATCGGACCGATGGCAATTTCGTAATTAATCAGAAAACCGAACGGAGGGGCATTAAGGTAATTTCCGCCGAAAACTTACGCCCGCGCATTGCGCGCTTTAAGAAATTACAGGCCCCAAAACGGCACCGTTTTGGGGATATGTCGGCTGGCTTCCGCGCGTTTCGCGCGGCGACGCTTTTTATAGGAAAAACGGCGTCGTTTTTAGCCCCGCGTACGACAATGAACAGGGTCGCGCGCATTGCGCGGCACCCCCTTTTTCTTTCCCCTTAGCAGATTGTGAATAGTAATTTTAATACACCACTTTAATAAAAATTATACATTCAAGTAAGCTTTAAAAATCCAAAAAAATTACCAATCACTTGATATCAATTTATAACATGAAAATTTTAATTTTTCATGATTTAATATAAAAAAAAATTTATAAAAATTTTTACATCACATAAACTACCACAAATCATAACTTTTTGTGTATAACTCCATTTTGAGTGATTCAAGCTTTGTTTTTCTCATGATTTAATGTTCTATAATATTATAACATTAAATCTAAATTTTATAAAAATATTTTTCTTGTCATTACTTTGAGACTTGATTTAACACCACCAATCACATGTTTTTAGCATATAAATTATACCAAAATACAAACCAAGTATATTAAACTCAAGTATGGCATAAATATTACCACTACACATTATTAACTATATTAACATGTTTATACTAACATGATAATTTATTTAATTTAAAAACAAACTACATTTAAAATAATCATTACCTCATTTTAATGAATATCTTCATTTTTCTTCCAAAATGTGTTGTGAATGTCATGAACTAACTTATGCTTTCTTCTTCTTCCTTGAAGCTCCACCCAAAATCTCTCTCAAATATTTATCCTCTCAATATTTTGCTCTCAAGACTTAGAAGATGAAAGATAGAAAATGAATAACAAAACTCCTAAATTGTAAGTATACTTACAATTTGGATAGATATAAATTCTATATCTATTAAAATTTACCATCATGAGAGTAGTTGGAGACTTGTGCAAGAGATTTAAGTCAAGGACTAAGTGGGTGAAAAGAGGTATGGTTGTCATGTACAATAAAAGCAAACAAGCAACCATTTAATAAATAAATAAATAAGAAAATAAGAAAATCAACATTTCAATCTCTTTTACTCCTTCCTTGCCGGCTGATCCAAGAATCTTGTCCCAAAATGAATGTCACTATTCACTTTTTAAGAATTAATAGTTTTATAAAGTATTTTTCAAGTGGGCCAATCATTGGGCTTTAATTTAAAATACCAATTGGGCTTCTATTAAATTGTTTGGGCTACTAAATTGTCAAATTTTATTATTCTCCACTTGGGCTACTAATTGACCCATGTTGGGCTAATTTAATAATTTACACCTTAATTATTCAATCCATGATTAAATAAATAATTAGATTGAATAAATAATTAAATATTCTAACCCATAAGTATTAAATTACTAAATGGACTAATAATATTATTAATAATATTTTACATTATTTACATTAATTAATTATCATATTAATTAATTTATAAAATTTAATTCACTCATTATATTCAATTTAATTGAATTTTTAATTAATGACAACTTGTCAATTATTTTGAATATTAAAATTTTAGAGTGTGTTTGCTAATAATAATATATATAATCTATATATATTATTTATACACATTACTTTACCTCAAAAACAATTTCACAATAAATTATGAAATTAAAATAAATACAACATATAATTTAATATATTATTTAGGCCATAAATTAAATTATTTAATACATTTATATTAAATAATTCATTTCTCATCAATTATGGAAATAATTCCATTTACCCGAAAATACATTAAAAAAAAATAATATATTTACTCAATTTCTTATTTAAATAATTTATTAAATTATTTAATTAATATTACACAAATAATTGTACAATAAAATTTCTCACTCCCATAAATCATTTACAATGATTTATTTAATTATAGAATATATTCATTTAATATATTTAATTACTATTTAAAATTACTTAATTAATTTAATCCCTTTATATATATGTACATATATATGAAATTAAATGTTGTACATATATACAATTACTAATCTCCCTTAATTAATTCAACTACTTTATATAATTTATAATTATATAAATTACATACTTATTCCTCACAAATAATTTATCAACAATTTGCATAATTGTTGATTAATGAATAAATTAATTCCACAATAAACCTTTTAATTCAATTTGGATTAATTTAATATTACTCTATCTATTTATCACAATTTAATTAACCATTAAATTATGTTACTAAATATGCACGCATATATATATTCATATAAATACATATTTAATTTACACGCAACCACGTCGCATAATTACATAACTCCACTAATTAATTCTCTTAATTTAATTAGACTTGCTGTTAGTCAAGTTTATTGAATTATCACTTTACTTGCTAACTTATCAAAAATTTTGATATCACCATATCTAAGTTAGTCCGTTAAATTTAATTTGGACATCTATTTATCTATCACTACTAGGTTATCAAACTCCAACCTTTATTAAATATTAAATATTTTATTTCTAATTCATTTAAATATCCGGGATATTACATGTTGGGCTAATTTAATAATTTACACATTAATTATTCAATCCATGATTAAATAAATAATTAGATTGAATAAATAATTAAATATTTTAACCCATTAGTATTAAATTACTAAATGGACTAATAAATATTATTATTAATATTTCACATTATTTACATTAATTAATAATTATATTAATTAATTTATTATATTTAATTCACTCATTATATTAAATTTAATTGAATATTTAATTAATAGAAAACTTATCAATTATTTTGATATTAAAACTTTAGGGTTTGTTCACTAATTTAATAGCATATTAGTGACCCCCTTTAATTAATTTTAGTAATTAATTACATAATTATTTAATCACATAATTAATTAATCACATAAAAAGATTTAAATAATCTCGTAAAACTAACTCGTTGGAAATTAAATTAATAATTTAATTAATAAAGACGTGGAAATTCTAGGACATTACAAACTAGATTCATTTATTATTTAAAGTTAATTAAATAATAAATAATAAAATTATATAGTAAATACCCAAATATCATTAGTTATTATTTAATAATAAATAATACTAACTTAATTTATTTATTATTTAAAGTTAATCAAATAATAAATAATTAAATAATCAATCTTAGTTGTCTTTAATTATTATTTAATAGTAATTAAATAATAATTAATTAATTTATCATCCTTGTTTATTATTTAATATTAATTAAATAATAAATAATTAATTTAATCATAAATTCAGAAGATATAATATTAAACTAACTAGATTAATATTTAAAACATTTAAATATTAATCCTAAATATTTATTATATTTGAAAAATATAATATTAAACTAACTAGATTAATATTTAAAACATTTAAATATTAATCCTAAATACTTATTATATTTGGAAAATATAATATTAAATACCTAAATATCATTTTTGTATTATTATTATTTTTGTTATAATTTTAAATTAATTTTTAAACATTTAAATTAATTAAAAATATGCAGAATGACAAATTTGTAAATAAGCTGAAAAACCGGACAGATGACAATTTCGTAATTAATCAGAAAATCGAACGGAGGGGCAATTTGGTAATTTCAGCCGAAAACTGTCGCCCGCGCATCGCGTGTGATCAACTAAACCACGGCCCAAAACGATGCCGTTTTGGAGACCCCGGAGCCGGCCTCCGCGCGTAACGCGCGGAGTAAAGTTTTTCTTTTACAAAACGGCGTCGTTTGACTCCGCTATTCGCAGCCAACTGCTGGCGCGCAATGCGCGGCCAGCCATTTTTTTCTTCTTTAAGCAGATTGTGAACAGTAACTTTAATACACCACTTTAATAAAAATTATACCATCAAGTAAGCTTTAAAAAAAATAAAAAAAATTACCAATCACTTAATATCAATTTATAACATGAGAATTTAATTTTTCATGATTTAATATTAAAATTTTTATAAAAAATTTTTACATCACATAAACTACCACAAATCATAACTTTTTGTGTATAAGTCCATTTTGAGTTATTCAAACTTTATTTTTCTCATGATTTAATGTTCTATAATATTATAACATTAAATCTAAATTTTATAAAAATTATTTTTGGACATTATTTTGAGATTTGATTACACATCACCAAACACATGTTTTCCATCATTAAAACTTTATAAAACATAAGTTAAACTCATGATTAATTATAGAAGCATACATAGCATGATTTTAACAATAAAAATTACTATGTTAATATTCCTAGCATAAACTTGAAAGAAAACAAGATTAAGGTTTATAAAAATAACTACCTTGTTTTGATAGCTATTTTCTTCTTCTTTGCAAAATATGTTGTGAAGGAAGATGGCATGAACTACTTAGAATTTCTTCTTCTTTCTTGAAGCTCCACCCAAAATCTCTCTCAAATATTTACTCTCACAAGCTATTTCTCTCAACTCTCTCTTTTGGACTTGGAAAAATAAATGAAGTGCAATGTTTATCATTTCAAGTATACTTGTAAAATTATTAGATACAAAAATTATATCTATAATTCATGATGCTCCTACTTGGATACTTGCACAAGAAAGTTAGCCCATAACTTAGTTGGTGAGGATTTTGTGGGAAAAGACTCACCACAAAAATTAAAGCAAGCAACATACTTATTAAATAAATAAATAATAAAACAAATATCATTTCACCATCTTTTTCCTTCCTTGCCGGCAACATGCACCTTTAGTGTCCCAAAATGTTTGTCACATGTATTACTTTTAATAAATAATAAGTTATACAATGTATTTTTCAAGTGGGTCAAGTATTGGATTTTGTTTTAATTTCTTTTGGGTTTCATTTAAATTGTTTGGGCTACTAGTTTGCCAAGTTTTTTATTATTCTTCACTTGGGCTACTAATTGATCCATGTTGGGTTAATTTAATAGTTCACACATTAATTATTTAATCCATGATTAAATAAATAATTAAATTGAATAAATAATTAAATACACTAACCCATTAGTATTAAATTACTACATGGACTAATAAATATTATTATTAATATTTCACAGTATTTAAATTAATTAATTATCATATTAATTAATTTATAAAATTTAATTCGCTCATTATATTCAATTTCATTGAATATTTAATTAATGGCAACTTATCAATTATTTTGATATTAAACCTTAGGGTTTGTTCACTAATAATAATAATAATAATATATATATATATATATATATATATATATATATATATATATATATATATATATATTATTTATACATATTACTTTACTTCAAAAACAATTTCACAATAAATTATGAAATTAATATAAATACAATATATAATTTAATATATATTATTTAGGCCATAAATTAAATTATTTAATACATTTACATTAAATAATTCATTTCTCATCAATTATGGAAATAAATCCATTTACCCGAAAATACATTAAAATAATAATATATTTACTCAATTTCTTATTTAAATAATTTATTAAATTATTTAATTAATATTACACAAATAATTGTATAATTAAATTTCTCACTCCCATAAATCATCCATAAATCATTTACAATGATTTATTTAATTATAGAATATATTCATTTAATATATTCAATTACTATTTAAAATTACTCAATTAATTTAATCCCTTTATATATATATACATATATATGAAATTAAATATTATACAATATATATAATTACTATTATCCCTTAATTAATTCAACTACTTTATATAATTTATCATTATATAAATTACCTAATTATTCCCCACAAATAATTTATCAATAATCATCTAAAATATTGATTACTGAATATAATCAATATATTAACTAAATTAATTCCACAATAAACCTTTTAATTCAAATTGGATTAATTCAATATTAATCCCTTTATTTACCATAATTTATTTAACCATTAAATTATGTTACTAAATATGCACATACATATATTCATATAAATACATATTTAATTTACACGCAACCACGTCGCATAATTACATAACTCCATTAATTAATTCTCTTAATTTAATTAGACTTGCTATTAGTCAAGTTTATTGAATTATCACTTTACTTGCTAACTTATAAAAAAAAAAATTGATATCACCATATCTAAGTTAGTCCATTAAATTTAATTTGGACATCTATTTATCTACCGTTACTAGGTTATCAAACTCCAACCTTTATTAAATATTAAATATTTTATTTCTAATTTATTTAAATATCCGCGATATTACAAACATAATTTACCCTTAAAGCTGGTGCTACCTTATAAAGACGACGATGTTTTGGCCACTATTGGTGTGGTACGATTTATTCGGTGCACTAGATCAAAGAAATCGAAGCCAAATCGCAAATTTAATTTTTCAACCCTCCTAAAACCTTCATATACGTCAAAATTGTTGGTGCGATTTTATTGGTGCGGTTTGGTCATTTTTTGGTGCAGTTTTTGGGCTAATTTTGGTTTTTTTTCTCACCCCTAAGACAACTAATGAATTTGAAAGAAACATATGGGCTACGTTTGTTTGCAAAAAAACATGCTTGAAATTGGACTATTTGTATTAATTTAACACTACTTTGAATTATTTTATCTTATAATGGAGGATTAATAGTCCTGCAATGTTGGACTATTAGTCCTATAAAATTATTTAATAGCTTAAAATGAAGGGGTGTTGGGTATTTTCTATATGAATATATGCGTGCAAGTATATACGATCAACAAGTAATAAAGTGATAAAATAGAGTGTCAAACCCACAAAAAATTAAATAATAATTATTACGAAACACTAATTTAATATCAAATTAATTCTATTTAAACAATCTCAATTTAATTATAAAATAACTAATTAAAATTACTAACTAAATTAAACTAATAAAAATGATTAAATCAAATTAAAATAGTTAAGATCACAATTTTCTCCAATACTTCATTTAAATCCCTTTATTCTCTTTTTAATTAATTAACTATATAGAATTGTTAACTGAGATTTCTTAATTATTTACTAACATTTTTCAAGAATTAATAAAATGATTTATTCTAATTAAGTTGCTATATTGCTATGCAAAATAACTTGAAATAAACTCATTAAGATCAAACTCTCAACAAAGTTACATGTGGCATATAGGTATCTTCATCATATACACTATTATGCTACTCTTCCTAGAAAAAATCAACAAATTCACATGTTATCATATCTGAATTTAAATATATAATCCACTTTAGATTTCATATAGATTATCCCAATAATTAATCACAATTAATTAATACATTAATGCCCAAAATAATTAATTAGGTCTAAACACTTTAATCCATTTGTTAACTTCATATAGATTACCACATTAATTAATGAAACTAATTAAATACTTGAACACATAAAATATGATAAACAATTCAATTATAATCAATTTAATTAGAAAATAAATTAATTAATTTAAACTACACATTGGGTTCAATTGCAATCTCAAATAAAAATTAGTTCATAACTAGATAATAAATTAACCACAAAAAATTTGACATCTCAAAATTTCAAAAATAAAAGAGAAAGAAAAGAAATCAAATCTGTATTGATATCCGTCTGTCACTCGGATCACAGTTTCTAATTCCCAAGCTCCACCTTCAATTCTTAAATTCTTCGCGTTGAATATTTGCCCCTAAAACTACTCCTAAATTACTCTAATATAATATATTATGTTCTAACCTAATATATTCTGCTAAAAATAAAAGTTACATATCATATTTATAGGAGTACACTAATAATTCTAAGCTAATGTGAAAAAGAAATCAAATTTGGAATCAAATTAAAATAATAAATCGCGAATAATCCCGTTTTTCAGCAATTCTGTGTAACCAAACAGAGCCTCCGCTTACGCTGACCAATTCAGCCGAGCAAAACGACCGCGCATTGCGCGCGGTACTTTTTCTTTCGCCCGCGTCTAAACGACGACGTGTTGCTTGCCGGTTCTTATTTCCCTTCGCGCATTGCGCGCATGGTGTTGATCTGCTGAAGCATTTCCTTGGCTGCCAAAATTACAGAATTGCCATTCACAAATAATAAATTAGTTCATGACTAAATAATAAATTAACCACAAATAATTCAACATCTCAAAATTGCAAAAAATAAAAGAGAAAAAAAAGAAATCAAATCTGTGTTGATATCCGTCTGTCACTCGGATCACAGTCTCCAATTCTCAAGCTCCGCCTTCAATTCTTGAATCATTTGCGTTGAATATTTGTCCCTAAAACTACTCTTAAATTACTCTAATATAATATATTATGTTCTAACCTAATATATTCTGCTGAAAATAAAAGTTACATAGTATATTTATAGGAGTACACTAATAATTTTAAGCTAATGTGGAAAAGAATCCAATTTGGAATCAAATTAAAACACTAAATCGCGAATAATCCCGTTTTCCAGTAATTTTGTGCAACCAAACAGAGCCTCCGCGTACGTTGATCAAGTCAGCCCAGCAAAACGATCGCGCCTTGCGTGTTTAATTCCTTACGTAGCCGACCGCGCATTGCGCCAGATACTTTTTCTTTCGCCCGTGTCTAAACGACGACGTGTTGCTTGCAGGTTCCTATTTTCCTTCGCGCATTGCGCGCATGGTGTTAATCTGTTGATGCCTACGCCAAACGGCGCCGTTCAACCTCTTCAGCCCTACTATGCGCGCACCATGCGCTAAAGCATTTCCTTGGCTGCCAAAATTACAGAATTGCCATCCACTTTAATTTCTCTACAAAATTAAATATTAATTAATTAAAAATAAATAAAAGTAATATAAAAATATTAAAAATAATAATAATGCATAAAATTAAATAAATACCTAAAATTAATTAAAATACTTAAAAAATATCAAATAATTAAGCCTAAAAATATATAATAAATAGGTATAAAAACCTATTATTAGGTGGACTATTGATCTCATATTCATCATGTGTATAAATCCGTCATACATAGTCTTAGGAATGATAAAAAAATAGTTCATAGGACTATTTGAATGACTATTAATCCTTTATTATGGGATAAAATAATTCGAAATAGTATCAAATTAATATAGATAATTCAATCTCAAATATATTTTTTACAAACAAACATAACCATGAAGTAGTAATTTAAGAAATGCAAAAGTTTTTTGTCCTTAACTACTTCAAAGAGAGGATGGAGGTAAAAAAATTAATGATAAAAGTTGGGTCTAGATAATTACCGTGGTACTAGTATCCAAAGCAGAACAGTCCAAAAAAATTAAATTAATTAAATAGGAATATTTAATTTTTAAAATTTAATATTCAAAATGTAATTAATTAAAAAAAATTATATCTAATTTTGTTACATAATAAAAAAAAATCAACAATGGAAAAAGTATTACTATACTCCATATTTCATGTTAAAATGTTCTTTCAGAAGTGTTTCTTCATTTTTGCTGTTAGTACTTATTACTCGTTTTAGACCACATAATGAGTTTTATTTATAACTTTTTCATAAAAACAATTCACTTTTTAGATAATAATATAAGATGATACAATATTTTTATATTTGTCATCATAGTTTTATCATTGTACTACAATATTAATTAAAAATTTATTATTTTTTAGGGTATAAATAAAATAAAAATATATCATTAATATTCATAAATTTTGTAAATAATTTTTAAAGATACATTCAACTGAATTTCTTTAAACGTACAGAATCTTAAATAATCTAGATTGTCATAGTTTAATTGAAATAATTTTCATGCCCCAAATAAGGTCATTTTATATCACTCAAAGCTATGTTGACGAGCCGTCCAATGGATGTGTACGGAATCTGTTTGTTTAAAACATTTTACTAGCATCATCCCTTGTGAATGTCAGCTCGTGGGGGATCGCATGGACGATATATAATTAATATTTTATCAAATTAATTAAATTAAATATAAATTTTAGTATAAATTTTTAAAATTTATTAAAAATAAAAAAGTAATTAATTAATAATTAATTGTAAAATATAATATAAAAATAAATATTAAATTTTTTATTAAAAAAAATTCTAAAAACGTAGTTAAAAAAGAACGAATAGAGACAACTTCAGTATAATTAAATAATGTAATGGAATCAGAGAATGGTACAGTTTATATGTAAAATTGTTAATTTTAACATATTCGTTTTTCGCATTAATAGCAAGGGAGATCAAGGCCCTTGTTAAAGATTACTTTGTTGAAAAAAATAACATAAATTTATACTTGGAATAACAATTTTGCAGTAATATTTTATCTTATTTTTTAATTGGTTAAAAACAAAATGAAAATGAAAATAAAATAAAATTCTCTTGTTCTGTAAGGACAATAAAGGAAATGAAAATTTATAAAAAGACTTTATCATACTATCAAAATTTATAAAACCCCTATCCTATCCCTTCCGCTTCGTTTAGATTTAGCAGGGAAAGTAACACCTAGTTTAAAGAGGGGATTTATCTTGGTAAGTGGGAAGACAATGCAGGGCAGTTGGAGCTGAACAACTGTTTTTGTGAGTTTGGAGAGTGAAAAAAATAAAGAAATTTAAAATTTATAAGAGAAAAGAGGGTACAATAAAGAATTTTTTTTTTCTTGTAAGTTTTGGAAAGAAATTTTTACTTAAAATAGTATATTACAATTTTACTATTTGAGATTACATTTGAAAACTATTATAAAGATAATTTTTATATTTTAGTATATTATTTAAGTTTTTAATAAATTTTCTTTTAAATCTTTTCAAGTCTGGGAGAAAATTTTTGGGATAAATTTTTCAAAGAGTCCTGATATGTATTGTGATAAATTTGTGCTAAACTATAATTGCAAAACGTATTAATACATAAGATTTAATAGAATTATAAGAGTATCTCATTTATTATATGTCTCTCCAAAATACCACTTATATTTATCTACATAATTGTCAAAAAATTGTCGTAAACATTTGTAGTGTATATCATTTTTCTTTTGCAAAACTCTCTTTTTTTTCTCCTCAAAAAATTTTTACAAACAAATGACTTTTGATCTCCTTCCTAATCTCTCTCATTCTACTTTGGTTTCTCTCGTTTTTTAAAAACTCACAAACACAATGTAAGTGAGAATAGAAAAGAAAGAGATAGTGCAGATGATGACAAATGTGATTTAAATATTGGCAGTGGTGAGAAATTGGCCAAGTCGAGCTCACAAGCATTATCCTTGAGCCAAGATGAAGTGTTAGCAAAATAATGACCAAGAAGAAAAAAACCTTGCATTTATCATAATGAAGGTTTAGAAAATCATAGATCCAAAGATACGATGCCGTCAATAGGTCGAAATATATTAGGTTTTAATATTTTTTAAAACAAACGAAAGGATATAATGATGAATATCTTTCGATTATAAAATAAGAAAATAATAGAGTTTTGAGCAACATAATTTGTCATTTGGTGAACATTGACATAGCTAATGGTCTCAAAAGAACTTTCAAAATTCAGGTAATCCTAAATTAAAGAGCAAAAATACGAATTATTACTAGATGGCGAATGAAAAAAGACAGTACACAATACTCTTATAATCACTTTCAATAACAATCTAAATGTTAACGACCAAATTTATTCCTCGTATTCAACCACCAAGTGGGAGGTTAATTATAACTCCCACATGACTCCAAGCATAAAAGATAAACAACTTTCTACCAATTCTACACACATGGACTTTAATTTCTAATATGTTGGGCTATGTCACATTAATTCATGTGACCTCCTAATACTCACATTGGGTTTAATTTAATTACCCTCATTAATCCATTGCATTATTTAGTCGTCTCATAATTAATTAATTAATTAATCCATCTTAATCATTATGTCACACAAGGCATATTACATAAGCTTTAATTAATTATAAATCAAGTTTATCATCATCATCACTTACTTTATTATTTACCACATATTTAATTCAATTTAAATTGAAATATTAATGCTTGTAATATATCACATAAATGTATGAGCACACAAATAAATTTTAAAATACTCTTATTTCTCATTAATAATAATAGTACATTTTTCTTGGTTATTACATCCTTCACTCGTGTTCCATCTCCACATCGATTCCAAGTAAGTTTTTGTGACGCCCCGAAATCCCACTCCTCTTTAATCTTATCCGATTGTCTCAGAATATCATAATAATTAACTATAAAATCATTTTATATTCTCATAAAACACTTTCACAGTGATCTCATGCGTTAAAACTTAACCTTTATTCTTTGAAACCATTCAGTTGACCATAATGCGGTCTATATTTTTTTTTTTATCAAAACTTTATCTTATTTTCCTTACATATCCCAGGATCGCAACGTTTCTTACCTTTCATTAAACTTAGGTCAAACATTAATAATTTGTGACCTAGTCTATTACCTGTTTAAAATCATATATATTTATGGTATCATAATTTGTAAATAAAATTTTGCCGTGAACTATTTACACATGGCCTTGTTTACATATATACCTACTCCTGTTTGCTTATACCTGTTTACATACATTCTGTATTGCACATAACCTGCTTACATCACATAAGTTTACTACATAGTTCTATTTACCTATAATTGATCCATCATTTCTATCCATATATACATACATTTATCACATATATGCGAGTTTCATCAGATACACACTCGCCTTACAATATTAATACAATCATAATACCCTTTATCATTTCTCTGGTTTACATTCATCATTATACAAGAATATTACACAGATGAAATTATCAAATTCCCTTCATGCTTCTCCATGTACTCACATTCTTTACCTTAGCATAACTGGCACCTCCGGCCTTCTTATATTTTACCTGAAAAGTTAATAAGCTCAGCAAGTTAATCAGCTAACACCTTTCATGCTATCAATTTAATATATGCGTCATGCATCCTTTATCTTATCATACAATGCTTAATGTCTCATATGTCATGTAGCAAATAAATCACATAGTTGCATATAGGCACATTTCAACTCATTTCTATCACGTAGTTCATGTAGAATATCTATTATACTTAGATCTGAAGAACTTGCCTGGTCTGCATTATTTTACTTAACCTTTATTGTATTGCTTGGCCATTCTATCATTCCTTGCCTTAATTTGCTACCTCGAGCATTATCTTTAAACATACCATCTATATTCATCAATATAGGATCATAGCTTATATAACTTATCAATTTAAACCATAATTGTTTAACCATAAATCTCTATTCATTACACATTTGATGTATTATACCTTATGTAGGTTTATAATACATCCTATCTTGTTATTGACATTTTTCATAGCTTATAACTCACCTCAATTTAACTTTAGGCATGCTATATTATGCTATTTATCGTTTCATTATACCTTGACATCCTTTATATAGTCCATTCTTATTTATTTAGGGTTTACATAATCCATCTCTATCATTCTGTATCAAAACGTACCTTTTCGGACATTTTAAAATTTTTCAGTGCTACAGTAACCTCGCCCCGGCGCCATGTTTCTTCTTCCAGACTTCGCTGGCCGCGAAAAGCTCTCGGCCGATGAACAGTGACACTGCGCCTCGGCGCGATGTCTAGTGTAATAGACTGCGCCCCGACGCAGTCCTGCTCCAGCAGAATTCTGATTTTTGGTCCTGATTTGCTGATTTTTTTTCTTCTTAACCACAAATCCAATTCCCACCAAATTTGGCACAGTGCTAGACCTTGCTACATAGTATTTTACAAAATTTTCCTTTGCCTCGTCTGGCTTCTTAAAATCATAGAAAAACTAGCCCGTAGGAGGGCTGTTCAACTTGTTCCAACACTTAGGAAATTTTTAGAACTCAGAAATCCAACTTTTGCAACTTTGTGATTTTTGGCCATTTGCTTTAGAACTTCATTCCGACACTTAACATAGTTCACTTAGGTCACATATGACATGTCTAAACTTTCAAAACAATAAAACTTCGCACGAGGCGAGAATTGTTCGTAAAAATCCGTTTAGGATCGAATCGATCGTTCGATTTGCCATTTTGTTCAAATTTCAATTCGTTAATTACCAAATCGACTCTAACATGTGTATTATCATAAAACTTAAGAGTTTGACCTCATTTCACCTTTAGTTCTTCGAAATTGCCAAAAATCACCTTTAAATCGGATTTTCCTTAACTTTTCAAAATTTTCATAACTCAAAGCTTAACCTCTACTTGACACTTAAACCCAATACATCACATAGGGAATCATATACAGCTTTAACAACCTTGTAAGCCCACATAGCTTCTAACTGCACATTCTAATGCACTTTACAGATTATTATGTAATCTATACACAAAGTATAGCCTAATATTCAAATTTCTTCAAACAATTTATGCTTTTCAAGTATTCTTGAATATATAAAGCTATCTAGCATGCAATATCTCATGCTTCAAACATGTTTAACCTTCCAAACTAGGCTTTCGTCAAATCTAACAACATTTATCGCATAATCAACCATAAATCATAGCTTAATACCACCTTTTCTTAAACAAACATGTTTATCATCCATTTATGAATCTATAAAGCCTTTTAACATAAATTTTCTCATACATCTGACATTATCATCTTTTCTATCTAGGTTTCTATCAAAATCACGAACATATAACACATGATTCTCCATAAATCATGCTTCCTAACTTTGAATTTAGACATAAAAGGCTTTGTTTACAACATTTATGCTTAGGGTTTCATGACTTATTAAACATATAGTAAATAACTCACATAAACTCCATAATCAAACCATGTATGTCAAAGATACATGCATGGTGATACATATTCTTAAACTTAATCACATAAACTTCAAATTTTAAAACTAGATCATGCTTATACCTCCTTGGATGGAAAACTTCTTCACATAGATAGCTTTATATTGATGAGTTCTTCCTCTTTTCTTCTTGTTGCTTAGTCATTTGAGGTCTCTAGCTCCATGATTCCTAGCTTTTCTCCAAGACTTCCATAGCTCTTCTCTTCTTTCTCTATCTTTTCTCTCTTATTTTCCAGCAACTTCGAATGAAAGAAATTGAACAAGTCTGCATACTTATAAAATATACTCATGTATATGCTATATACATCTTCCCAACACTTAACCATATCATGGTTAAGTTAACTCATCCATGGTTAGGATATTTATGTCATCTCACATAACTAACTAAGGGTAGATTGGTCATTTCACCAACATAGGACACAATTGTCATTTCTTACATTGCCATGGGCACTTTGGTCATTATACCAAAACCTAGAGAATTAATTCTCTTAATTCATAACTTATTAAATTTTAAATCAATTCATGTCCTTTTTGATCCAAACTTGTTTCACTATACTTGAATTTAATTCCATCATCAAATACACCATAATTGGCTTATCCCATAACCCTTGTCACACTTCAAAATACCAATTTAATCAATTACTTATAATAATTTCCAATAATTGCAAATTTACATATACTTTCATACTTAATTTTCTAGGAACCCCTTTTTGGTTCCTCTTCAATCAAGTTCAACTTCCGACCTCTCAATATAGTCAACTTGCTCACTTTTCCGTAAATCGGTTCCTCGTGAAGCAAACCTCAATCGGATTACCAAAATCCATTGTTCTTTATCATTTAAACTCATAATATCATAATTACGTTTTTAACGTCCTTTCACTTATTTACTTCACTCATATAAATCAATTCTCAACATACTTGGAATCTACGTTCCTTATGCTCATATGTAAAAGTATTACCTTTTTGTCTTTACACATCATATCACGATTACCTTATTTCCATCATTTAATATCAATTTCCTTAACAAATTCATACATTCATATATCAAAACTTAATATTCCATAAACCCTTAATAACCAATTTAATTATACAGTTTCTTCTTTACTGCACAAACATACATACCTTATCTTGCCATTTTCATACCATCGTCTCTCCAGGCCTATTCATTAACCTCGTTCTCAATTTTATAACTTAAGCATTCAAAGCTCATTAACTTTATTATTCCATAATCCCTAATATATCAATTAGGTCAAATTATTCCTTCTTTCTTTATTCACTCAAATATACATATATACTTACACAACCTACCACATAGGTCATAATAGCATAATAATTAAATAATGAATCGTATTTAATCATTCTTACAACTTTTTGTCATTCAACGCTAGGTTTTATCTATTAACCTTTACTTAATTAATCATAATCCTCATTTGGAATTCTATAAAATCCTGGGGTGTCACAGTTTTCACCCTTTACTCGATATGGCTGGTGTAGATAGAACTGATAACCCTCAAATAAACCTTGCTTCGTCTCCTCTCTACTGGAGGTGAAGTAACGATGGTTGTCGTGAACATCCAAGAAGCATCTTCTTCTCAGTTTACTGTGACTGAATGTATGAAGGATTCAGAAGGGCATAACAGAAGCAAATACATAGGCACAAATTATAGGATATTGAATACCCCTTCTTCTATTTCTGATTCTAATTTCCTTTTGCTACGGCCCAAGTTCTATATTCCTGAAGATTATGATATTAGGAAACCTAAATCCCATAAGAGAATGTATTGGTAGTTGGAGGAGGGTAAGTGGATCAATGTTCATAGGCAACATTTTATATTTGGTCTTCGATTTCCCCTTGTGTCATTCGTTCTAGAATTAATTCATAAGATTAGTGTCTCTTTAAATTAGTTAACTCCAAATTCTTTTATTTATCTGAACAACTTTATCACCTTGTGCAAAGACAATTTTGTAACCCCTACCTTAGATTTCTTTTACAAATTTTTCTATCACCGGGGGTCGGGGGAAGGAAGTTTTTTAGATAATTAAGAATGTTAGTAGGGAGACCCTCATGGATACCCCTTCCAGTAATAAAGGATGACATAGGGATTGGTTTTTCATTAAGAGATCGAATACTGAGTTAATTGATCCCTGGTCAAACCCAAACAAAGACCATCTGAGCCCAAACCGTATTAAGAGAACTAGGTTAGAAGAGTTTGAGATTCTGTAAGAAAAGAGGCCTTCATAAAAGTTAAACCAGGACCTCTTAAATGACCAGGAAACTGTGCTTGTATAGAAGCTAAGAGAGGCCTCAGCTGCTTCAAAGGTGGAGAAGCCGAAGGATGCTGAATCAAAGGTCGAAAGACCTAAATCCAAAAGAAAATTAATAATTGCTAATCCTAGTCCTTCCCCGACTCTTGAAGTTGCTCCCCATATGGGGGTTGTCCCTTTCTCTGCTTCTGATTACCTAGGTATTAGCTCTAAAGAGCCTCTGCAGTTGCTGCTTATCATGGAGGCATTACTTTCGACTGCTGAGGAATCGAGGATGGGGAAAAAGAAGTTAGAGGGAGAAGGGCCTTCATCTCCTATGCCTGTTCCCAAGAAACAAAAGGGGGCAGCAAATCCGAGTTTTAAGGCCTTGATGTCCTCCAAGATCTCATTCAATTCATCAGGGTCCGAAGGGGCTACCTCGGAGGAAATTATGGATATGTTGTTTTCCTTCTGATAATGGGTTTTTATACCTATTTATTATATATTTTTAGGCTTAATAATTTATTAGTTTTTAAGTATTTTAATTGATTTTAGGTAATTTATTTAATTTTATATGTTTTGTAGGAAAAATAAAAGCTAGTGGCAGATCTGTAATTAGCAGCTACTTTGAGTGACAAATTCGTCATAAAGCAGATTCTGGGGCTTGATTGTAAATATCCAGCATGGCGGCATTTTAGTAACTAACTAAACAAGTCATACGCGTAATGCGCAGTAGAAATGAACCACGCATGGAGATAAAGCGACCTCGCATTTGGAGCAGCAGGAGAATGACCGCCGCAATGGCACGAGCGACTTAATTTGAGCACTACAGAGGCTAAACGATGTTGTTTTCACTAGAAGCATATTAACAGCTTAGCGCGCAATGCGTGCAGTTGTTTTGTCTGCGTTGACTAGGTCAGCTGGGCAAAAGACCTGCTTGGCAGCGCGTTAATTAGCCAGAACGGATTATTCGCAATTTTTGCATTAATTTGATTCCGAATTGGATTTATTTTCCACTAATGCTTATGATTATTATTGTACTCCTATAAATATATTATGTAGCTCTTATTTTCAGTACATTATTATACATTAACATACCTTAGAATATATTAACATAGATTAGAGCAAATTATTATTAGAATTATAATAGAGTAGATTTATTTTATTAGTTTAGAAGCAAATATTTAACGTGAAAGATTCAAGAATTGAAGGCAGAGCTTGAAAATTGGAGATTGTGATCTGAGTGACAGACAGATATCAAAATATACATTTGATTATTTTCTTTCTTTTGTATTTTTATAATTTTGAGATGTTGAATTATTTGTGGATAATTTATTATTTGGTTATGAGATAATTTATTATTGAGATTGCAATTGAACCCACTGTATAGTTTAATTTTATTTAATTTCTTTTTAATTATTAATGATTATATATGAGTTGTTTATCATATTTACTGTGTTTATGTGTAATTATTTTGCGCAATAATTAATGAGAGAATCTATATGAAATCAAATGTGGAGTATAGGTTTCGATTCGGATATAATAACATATGAATTTGTTTATTCTTTTTAGGAAGAATTACATGATAGTATATATGATGGATATATCTATATGTCGCATGTAACATATTGAGAGTTTATTCTTAATAAGTCTATTTTAAGTAGTTTGCATGAACATAAAAGAACTAACTGAAATAGGTCTTTTTATTAATTTTTGATAAAGGTTAATAAATAGTTAAGCATTCTTAGTTAACAATTCTACATAATTAATTAATTAAAAAGAAATGAAAGAGATTTAAATGAAGCATTGGGGAAAATTGTGATCTTAACTATTTTTAATTTGATTTAATCCTTTTTATTAGTTTAATTTAGTTAGTAATTTTAATTAAATTTTATTTTATAAATTTATTGCGATTGTTTAGATAAAGTTAATTTGATATTAACATTAGTATTTGGTATTAATTATTTTTAATTTCCTATGGGTTTGACACTCGACTTAATCATTATATTACTTATGGGCCGTGTATACTTGCTTGTAAATTCCTATTTAAAATTAGGCAAACACGTTTTTGGCGCCTTTGTCGGGGAATTAATTTAATAATTTTTGTCAATATTAATTTTAGTCAAATTAGTTTTAATTTAAACTTGTATATATTTTTTATTTTATTTTTCTTTTTAGGTATGATGACTACATTTAATTATCGACGGTCTTCTGAGAGGATGATTCAACGGAGTATGGCAGAAATAGCTGACCAATGGAATGCATAGTTTGTGGAGCTTGAAAGAAAAATTGAAGCTCTTAGATATCAATCAATTCAAAATGCCTATAATCAATAGCAATATAACTATACTTTAAACTGTTATCATCTGGGTTGACAGGATTATCCAAATCATTCATGGAATAATAATGATCAAGCCCAATATCTTGCTCTAGAATTATCATACCAGTCAGAATTTTCATATCAATCTCAATCGTACGAAGTCTCATATCAACAACCTCTACTGCAAGAAGGGGACACATCTAAGTTGGAGAAACTTCTTACCCAGTTTATAGAGGATAACGAGTTGATGAGAAAAAAAAATCAAGAACTACTTCGTAACCTCGAAAATCAATTGGGACAACTTATGAATTTAGTCAACAATTGCCTTCGCAATATGTTACCTAACAATATAGAGATAAATTTTGAGGAGAAAGGTAAAGAGTTGTGCGAGACAGATTCATTAGAAAATGACGAAGAGTTACATATGGCTAAAAGAGCAAATTTAAAGAAGTCTCGTTTGGATAAGGAAGATGATGATGTGGTTGAAAATAAGATTAACAAGGTTTGGGAAGAGGAAGAGAAGAATGAGAATGTTAAAACTGTGAGCTTAAATGGTATTAAGAAAAATTCGATAGTACCTTTCATGCAATAAATTCATAATTCTAAAGAGTACTATTGGGTTAACTTTGTTGAAGAATATAACTTGGATGAATACAATTTTGGGGTGGTTCGCAATTTTTCAAGGATGTCATAGAAATTAAAGAGAAAACGAAGATGAGGCGTGAAAAAATAATTTTTGCGATTGAGCTTGATTGAAGAAAAAGAGAGTAGTTGTGACCTCCCAGGATTTTACAGAATTTCTAAATTAAGGATTATGATTAATTAAGTAAATGTTATATGATAAAACCTAGAGTTGGAGGACAAATGATAACGATAAATGATTAAATGTGATTTTGATGTGATCAAGGTGTTATAAAGGACCTGAATGATTGAAATATTAAAGAGGGATCTATGTGGTTGAATATAGAAGATGAGTTAAGTTAGAGTATAATGGAAATGAGCAGCTATATATGTGAAATGTATAAGTGACGTAATAAATATGAAGTTATGATGATTACATTGTAATATAAAAGATTAAAGATTAATGATTGATGGTGATACCTACAATAAGGTAATTTGGGAAGAATTATTGTACGACGCGATATTATGTGTCAACGGGTTATGGATTGAATACGAGAATATGTGTATATGTACGTATTTGAGTTGAGAAGGAAATGGGAGTTTAAGTTATAGGATAAAGGATGTAAAAGGATTTAAGGAAATAATAAAGTAGATGGTATTTGAAAGTTTTGAAGTTATTAAGAAATTTATATTAAATTATTGAAATAAGATGATCATTTCTCATGATGCATAGATACAGATTGTGATACTCGAAAGTATGTAGAAAGAAAATAGATATTAATTATGTTGAGGATTGACAATTATGTTATAAGTAAATAAGTGAAAGAACGTAAGGATCGTAAAATGATTAAATGTGCGAATGAAGTTGAATGACGATGGATTTTTGTAAACCCGATCAAGGTTCGCTTCACGAGGAAGCGGTTTATGGAAAATTGAGCTAATTGGTTATATTGAAATGTCGGAAAGTGAAGTTTGTGAAATGAGGAACCAAAGGGTTCGTAGAAAATTGAAAAGAGTAATGTTATGTAAATCGTAAATGTTGCAAATTGATAAGTTATTCAAGAAATTCAAGTTCCTAAGTGTGACAAGTAATTTGGGACAAGCCAAGTGTGGACTAGTTGATGATGAAATAAAATTCAATCATGATAGAACAAGTTTGGATCAAAAAGGAGTTAAATTGGATGAGAAATGAGCCATGTATGAATTAAAGGAATTTAATTATCTAGATTTTGGGACAAAAGTCCAAAATGCCCTCGACAAGTTAAAGAATTGCATTGGAGTCCTATGTTGGTAAAATAACCATTATGTCCTTAATTAGCCATGGGAAATTATATGTATAACCTTGACCATGCATGAGTTAGCTAACTAATGTTGAGTTAATTGTTGGAGAAATTATATACAAAACATATATGTATATAATTTACAAGTATCAAGCCAAGTATGTTCATTTCCATCCTAGTTAGTCGGCTAAAGAGAGAAAGGAAGGAGAAAAGCTAGGGTTCCATAGGAATTCAAAGGAACTCAAGAAAAGTGGTCCAAGAGAAGGTGATCAAGTCATCAAAGTGATAAAGCATATCCTAGCAAGCTTTTTAGCTAGAAAGAAGAAGGTTTAAAGAAGGTATAACTATGTATTTGTTTTAAAGTTTGAAGTTTATGAGTTTAAATTCAAGTCTAAGAGTAGCCATGCATGGATTAGTGGCTAGATGTAAAGATTATGTGAGTTATGTGTTCTATATGTGAGTTGTGTTATGAAACCCTAAGCTCAAGTTTGCTATACCAAAGGTGGTGTACTATTCTTGTATTTTTCAAGCTAAAAAGCATGATTCATGGAGAATCATGTGTTATTTGGTGTTAGAAGTGATGAAAACCTAGTTTGAAAGATTGATTATGTTTGATGCAAGTAAAATTTTGTGTTAAATGACAAGCTAAATACCTAAATGGTTTAAAGGAAGGACTTGTGATAGATAATTGCAATATTAGGCTATACTTTTTGTATAGATTACGTTTTAATCTGTAAAGTGCATTAGTACGTGCATATAGAAGTTATGTGGACTTATAAAGTCGTTAATTGAGTACGTGATAACCTATGTGAATCATAGAGTCCAAAGATTGAAGATTAGTTTAAGGGATGAAATGAGTAAAGTTGACAAAATGTCACTCAAGTGTAATTTTGGCCATTGTGTGTAATTGGTGATCAAATGAGGCCAAAAAGCTAAGTTTGATATTAATATATGTGTTTGAAACGATTTGGAAGTTGTTTGGCATGTATGGCGACAATTGAGAATTTTAAACATTTTAAAACGTTCGTCGACGCCTAAATCGAATCATTTTGAAAAATGAAGTCATTTAAAAAGTTATAAACATTTTGAAGGCCCATACAAGTCAAATATGTGCTATATGTGGTAAACGATGAGTTAAAATCAAGTTTTGCATAGAGGGGCCAAGAGTAACACAAGTGTTGGAAAGGAAAAGTTTGTGAAATTTGATGAAAATGCAATCTAAAGGTGATTTTTGGCAATTTTGAGAATTTAAAAGTGAAATGAAATCAAATGAGTCATTTGCATGTTATTATACATGTTAGAGTCGAATTAGTAATCAACGGATTTAGAATTGAGTGAATTGGCGATTCGAACAATCGAAATCGATCGTTCGAATCGAAAAGGATTTTAACGGACAAAAGTCGCCTCGTGCGAAGTTTTATGGTTTTGAAAGCTTGGGCATGTCATTTAAGTCTTATGTGAACTATGTCAAAGGTTGGAATGGAATTTAGAAGCAAATGGCCAAAAATCACAAGCTTGCAAAAGTTAAGTTTTGAAAATCTGAAAAATTTTCTAAGTCTGGAAATGTTATGAACAACCCTCCTATGGGCTAGTGTATCTATGATTTTGAATATCCAAATGAGGCAAGTAAATTTTTTATAAAATACTATGTAGTAAGGACTAGATGTGGTCCAAATTTGAACTTAATTGGATGTATGGTGAAGGAGTTAAAATTCACCAAAGCAGCAGTAAAAATCAAAATTTCAGTTTTTGGCAAAAAAGAGGACCACGGCCGGGGCCATGGTTTTGTAGGCAAAACCACGGCCGGGGCCATGTTTGGCTGAGAGGTTTTGGCCGGGGCCATGGATTTCTAGGCCAAAAGCCGGCTGGGGCCGTGTGTAGCAGAGTTTAAAAAATGATATTTTTGACCCGAAATGAAATGTTTTGAAACTAAATGATAGAGATAAGTTATGTAAACCCTAGATTGATAAAAATAGACTATGTAAAGGGTGTTGTGGTATAATAAAATGATGGATGACATAATATAACATGTCTAAAGTTAAGCCAAGTCATGATATAAGTTATGAAAAAGGTCGGAAGCAAGTTAGGGTGTATTATAAACCTACATAAGGTGTGATACATCAAATGTGGAATGGTTATTGACGGATGGTCATGTAATTATGAATTAAGTTTGATAGGTTATATGAGTTTATGATCCTATAATGATGCATGTAGTGCAATGTTTACAGATAGCGCTCGAAGTAGCAACCCAATGCAATAAAGGATAGAAAGGCCAAACGATGCAATAAAGGTTAAGTATATAAAGGCGTACAGGCAAGTTCTTCAGACTTAAGTGTAATAGATATTCGATGTGAACTACGTGATAGCAAATGAGTTGTAATGTGCCATATGTGCAACTATGTGATTAAGTTTCTAAATGGATTACGTGACATTAAGCATAACATATTAAGGTAAAGGATACATGACGCATATTATGAACTGCAAGCATGAAAGATGTTATCTGAATTACTTGCCGAGCCTATGTGCTCATCCTTGCTATGACTAACATTTCAGGTAAGGTACGAGAAGGCCGGGGATTCCGGTGCAGCTAAGGTAAAGAATGTGAATAGATGGATCAACATGAGGAAATTTGTCATATGTAAATTTGTACAGAGGCAATTATGTAATAGTTGGTTTTAAAATGTTAAACTTAGATCATCGAAAGGAATGTATGGTTTGTAAATCCATATAGCTAATGAGCATGTATGTATTATTTAAAGTAGAGGTGGTAATGAGGCTGTATGATTGTATTATTATGATAAGTCGAGTCTGATATAAACTAGAACTCGCATATATGATACAGATGGATGAAACATGGAATGTATGATATAGATGTATGAAAGCAGGTATATGTGCACAGTAACAGGCACAGAACAGGTATATGCAAACAGGGTCATGTATAGACAGTTCATGGCAAAAATTTTATCTACAGGTTATGTAAATCATGATATGTATATGATTCGATAAATGAAATAGACTCGGTCACAATTGGTAATCGTTTGACCTAAGTTTAATGAAAGGTAAATGAACGTCGCGATCCTGAGACAGGTTTAAGGAATGTAAGTTAAATAAGTTTCAAGATAAAAAAAAAAAAATGGACCGAATTTATGGTCAACAAATTGGTTTTAAAGGTCAAGGTTTGATGCACGGGATCCCGGTTAATGTGGTTTAAGGTTTATGATTATGTCATCCAGAACAGAATGGATATAATTAAAGGAAGGTGGGATCTCGGGGCGTCACAGTAGTCAAGTTGAGACTTTAAAACAAGTACTTATTGGGAGGCAACCCAAGTTTTAATTTTTTTTTATATATTTTTAGTAAATTCTTTTAGTAGTAAATTTTAGTTTTTATTTATTTATTTATTTTAATACTTTATTTTTATTTTTTTTTAGGTTATTTATGCAATCCAAACTTAGCTGACTAAGAAAAAAATGCTACATATTCAAGGGAGTCCTTTGATTTTTTATTTTATTTTATACATTGAGGACAATGTCTGTTTTAAGTTTGGGGTTGTGGGTAAATTTTGAAAGAATTTTATAAAAAAAAAAAATAGTTTTTTTAGCTTAAATTTTAAAATTTTATGGGTAAATTCACTGCAAACCCTCACGAGACATAACTCTAATCCACTTGGAGTAACTTTGGGGTTTAAAAGCTTGTTGCGCATGCTATGTGCAATCATGTTTTCTACAAAAATGGGATAACTTAGTTTTTAGGATGAGTCTCTTGGGCAATAAATTAATATTTGAATCAATTTTTTGGTCGATGAAATTTTTTTTGGTTTTTACTTAATAATTTTTAAAAAATTGATAAATTATTATTAGTATGAATTTTGGCATATTGTTAGTTATTATTTTATTTGAGATCCTTAATTTTTAAGCACTCATATCCATTTGTTTTGAGTTAGTTTTGACTTGGAGAACGTTTATATGGTTAATTTCTTATGATAGATATTTATAAATTCTATAACTTATTTGATCATAACTTGAAGTAAAATATGAGGTATAATATATTTTGAGGGAGATGATTTAGATAAATTGTTCTAGGATTGTTTGAAGAATTGATACTTTTTCAAGTTGAATTAATAGTCATATGGTGAGTTGAGATAGAGGGTAAAATGCACTCACTCATAAAACATATGAAAAAATTGAGATGGAGTATAAAACGCACTCATGGGTATAAAAGAAAAAGAGAATGAGATGAAGCATAAAATGCACTCACCTATGACGAATGAAGAAAGAATATAATAATATGTTTGAAAATGAATGTGGTAAACTTAAAAAAAATGATCATATTGTACTTAATGTGGTGAAAAAAAACCTTTTGATCATTTAATTTATATTTGCCATTATTAGTGAATAGTGGTATGAAAATTGAGTTATAGAATTTTGTTTTGTAATTCTTTTATTGTGTAATATCTTTTATAATGCATTTAATTACATAAATTTATTTGAGTTTCAATTAGTTTGATATATTTGGATTCACACACACACGAAGGGTCTTGAGTAGAGTATGATTAATAAATATATTAAAATTTTGGATTTTGCATAGTTTTAAAAAAAAAATGAGTTATTATTTAAAAAATCTTTAGGGCTAAAGTTATAATTTATATTGATTTATTGTTTGAGTAATTTTGTTTTAGTTAGAAGAGTATTAGTTTTTTTTTTTTTTTTGCTTAAGGACAAGCAAAAAGTTATATTTGGGGATATTTAATAATGGATTTTTATACCTATTTATTATATATTTTTAAGCTTAATAATTTGTTAGTTTTTAAGCATTTTAATTGATTTCAGGTAATTTATTTAATTTTATGTGTTTTTATTTATTTTTAATTATTTAATATTTGATTTTGTAGGAAAAATAAAAGCTAGTGGTAGATCTGTAATTAACAGCAACTCTAAGTGGCAAAATCATAATAAAGCAGGTTCTGGGGGCTTGATTGTAGATATCCAGTGCAGTGGCATTTTAGTAATTAACTGAATAGGTCATACGTGCAATGCGCGGTAGAAAGGAACCACGCACGAAGATGAAGCGACGTCGCATTTGGAGCAGCAGGAGAATGACAGCCGCGCATGGCGCGGGTTGCTTAATTTGAGCACTACAGAGGCTAAACGGTGTCGTTTCGCCATAAGTTTATTAACAGTTAAGCGCGTAATACACGTGGTTGTTTTGTCTGCGTTGACCTGGTCTGCTGGGATAAGGACCTGTTTGGCAGCATGTTAATTAGCAAGAACTGATTGTTATTTTTCATTAATTTGATTCTGAATTAGATTTATTTTCCATTAATGCTTATGATTATTATTGTACTCCTATAAATATACTATGTAGCTCTTATTTTCAGTACATTATTATACATTAACATACATTAGAATATATTAAAATAGATTAGAGCAGATTATTATTAGAATTATAATAGAGTAGATTTCTTTTATTAGTTTAGAAGCTAATATTTAACGCGAATGATTCAAGAATTGAAGGCGAAACATGAAAATTGGAGACTGTGATCCGAGTGATAGATGGATATCAAAACACAGATTTGATTATTTTCTTTCTCATATATTTTTATAATTTTAAGATGTTGAATTATTTGTGGATAATTTATTATTTAGTTATGAGATAATTTATTATTGAGATTGAAATTGAACCCAATGTGTAATTTAATTTAATTTTTTATTTTTGATTATTAATGATTAAATATGAGTTGTTTATCATATTTAGTGGGTTCATGTATTATTATTTTACCTAATAATTAATGAGAGAATCTATATGAAATCAAAAGTGGAGTATAGGTTTCGATTGGTCTATGATAACATGTGAATCTGTTTATTCTTTTTAGGAAGAATTGCATGATAGTGTATAAGATGAATATATCTATATGCCGTATGTAACATATTGAGAGTTTGTTCTTAATGATTCTATTTTAAGTGGTTTGCATGAACATAAAAGAACTAACTGAAATAGGTCTTTTTATTAATTTTTGATAAAGGTTAATAAATAGTTAAGCATTTTTAGTTAGCAATTCTTCATAATGAATTAATTAAAAAAGAATTGGAGAGATTTAAATGAAACATTGAGAAAAATTGTGATCTTAACTATTTTTAATTTGATTTAATCATTTTTATTAGTTTAATTTAGTTAGTAATTTTAATTAGATTTTATTTTATAAATTTATTTTGATTGGTTAAATAAAGTTAATTTGATATTAAAATTAGTATTTGATATTAATTATTTTTAATTTCCTGTGGGTTCGACACTTGACTTAATCATTATATTACTTGTGGACTGCATATACTTCCATGTAAATTCCTATTTAAAATTAGACAAACACCTTCCACGCACAGTAATCGTAATCTTCTGTTCATCTTATCCTTTCTTAGTTCATATATCTGTTATTAGTAACATCTGAACTGGTATTGTCAGGGGAACATGGCCCCTTTTACTTGTCTTCAATGCATAGAAGGGCCTCAAACGTAAAGTGGAGCAGTTGAAGGGCGAGTTGAAGCTTACTAATAAAGAATTCTCCGAAGCTAAGGAAAAGGAAAATAAGTGGCATTATCAAGTGCTTAGCCAGTCCGAAGCTTTCCACATCATGAAGAATGATTGCGAGCAAGCGAAGAAGGAGAAAGCTCATACTGAAGCTAAAATAAAGTTATTGGAGGATGAAGTTAAGTTAGCCAAAGAGAAAAGGACTGAATATGAGGGTATTTCTCGTGAGGCCAACAAGAAGATGGAGGCTGAAGAGTGAAAATAGCTTCTCTTGAATAATGAACATACTCAGCTCGCTAAACAGGCCAAAAAGCAAGAGGAGGCTATGAAGCTACGGACTGAACAGTTGGGCCATCTGAAGGATAACATCCAGAAGATTGTTGAGGATTGGTCTTCAAGGGAAGCTGACTGGCTCAAATAGTCAACTACTTCTGCTTCTCCTAGCGTCATTCTTTTTTATCTTTGATAAAAAATCATTGAAGAGTACAAGACCTCCGATGATTTTAAGGAGGGTTTATTTATCGCGACAGTGAATGAGTATAATGATGGGTTCGAGTTTGCGAGGAACATGCTTCGGGAGAAGGGCCACGATCCTGATGCGCTTGGACTCATCTTTACCGATTCAAACACTGAAGGTCAGAATCAATATGAACTTGGGACTGGTTTGGTTGAATCTGCCCCTAAAGGACAAGGGTCCTGAAGTGGTTGATGTTGTGTATCCCAATCTGGTGTTTAGAGGAAATACCCCCACACTTAGCTTTTTGCTCGTCCTCAGGCAAAACAAAAATAAAAACTATAAAAATTAAAACTAATAACCAAACAACTTACTTGAGCAACTGATCAATATAAATTTCAAACTCCAGCCTCAAAGATTTTTTAAATGATAACTCAAAGAAAATTTCAAAACCATTCAAAGTCTAGAACTTTAACATATTTATCAATTCTACTTTACTCAAGACCTTTTGTGTGTGTGTGAATCCAAATGTATCAAACTAGCAAAAAACTTAGATCCGCTCACACAATTAAATGTCTCATAAATGATATCAAAAATGGTTAGTTTAACAACAAAACTCTATAGTCTTACTTTTCACATCATTTTTCATTAATATAGACACATATAACTAGAAGATCAAAATGTTTTTAACAATTAAACACACTAGGATTATTAATATGCATTTTTTCAAATATTTTTTTCATCATTTTTTTTAATGGGTGCATTTTATGCTCCATCCCATTTTTTTTTCACGGTGAGTGCATTTTATGCTCCATCTCACCAGCGAGTGCGTTTTACGCTCCATCTCGCTTTTTCATGTGTTTATGAGTGAGTGCGTTTTACGCTCCATCTCAACCTACCACAAGATTTTTCTTTTCAATAATAATCCTAGAAAAATTACCTAAATCATCTCTTCCAAATTATATTTTGCCTTATATTTCACTTCAAATAATGATCAAATAAAATATAGAGTTCAAAAATATCTTTTATAAGCATTTAACCATATAAACTTTCTCTAAATTAAAACTAGCTCAAACAAATGGATATGAGTGCATAAAAATTTAAAGGATCTCAAACAAAGTAATAATCAATAAAAAGTCAAAAATTCAAACTAAGCAAAAATTTATCATTTTTCCAAGAGTTATTAAATAAAAATAAAAATTTTATCATTGGCTAAAAATTTAAAATTCAAATTAACTCATTGCTCAAGTGACTCATCCTAAAAATAAAATAAAAAAATTACCCCATTTTCGTAGGAAACACGGTTACACTTAGCATGTGCAACAAGTCTTTAAACCCCAAGGTTACCCCAAGTGGACGAGTTTTGTCTCGTGAAGGTTTGCAGTGAATTTACCCATAAAATTCAAAATTTCAAATTTTTTTTAAAATTCCCTAATAATTTTTTTTTTGTTTTTTTTTTAAAATAAAACAAAATTTTAAAATTCCCTAAAAATAAAATAAATATCCTAAATCCCTTCCCCCACACTTAAAATTTACATTGTCCCCAATGTAAACTATAATGCAAAGAAACATGCACAAATAACTATAAAAAGAAAAAGGAAAAGAAATGCAAATCTGATTTCTTGGGTTGCCTCCCAAGCAGCGCCTTTCTTTATTGTCATTGGCTTGACAGCAGGTCAAAATACTACGTTACTCCTTCCTCTTGAATTTTGACAATCTCATCCATCTTTACTCCATTTATCATGGACTTGTTCAAACTCCCTTGCAGTGGATAGGAAGGTTCTACTCCCTCTTCAATGAACATATATTTGAGACGATTAGGGAGAAGCTTCAAATCTGGAATGTAATCCTGCAAAACAAAAGGTAAAGATTTCTTGTTAGGAACTGGTAAGTCAAAATATGGATCATTACTTGTGTTCGGAGAATCATTCACAGCCGCAACAGTTTTCTTTAAATCAACACTCAAGACTAACTCCTCTTTCTCTTTCCCAATATTCGGACTAAATGTCGTTTTCAATTCACCCTTTCCATCAGTTTTAGAAACTTTTGCTGCTAAAGAATCAATCACATCAACAGAGTAAACAGGATTATGACATTTCATGGCATCAAAAATATTAAACTTAACAATTTCGCCATCAAACTCCATTGTTAGTGTACCACTATGAACATCGATCTTAGTTTTGGAAGTCTTTAAGAAATGTCTTCCTAACAAAATAGGAGCATTTTGATCACCATTTTCCATATCAAGCACATAAAAATTAGCAGGAAAAATCAAATTATCTACTTGCACAAGAACATCCTCTACTATACCCTTAGGATAAGTGTTAGACCTATCAGTCAACTAAATCACAGTACCAGTTCTATTTAAAGGTTCAAGTTGCAAAGAAGCATATATAGAATATGGCATGACATTAATAGATGCTCCTAGATCTAACATAGCCTTTTCAAATCTCGTGTCTCCTATCTTACAAGGGATAGTAAACATTCCTGGATCTTGGCATTTTGTAGGGAGTTTTCTTTGAATTATGGCAGACACATTCTTTCCTACTTGTACCTTTTCATATCTTTTAAGTGCTTGTTTTCTCTTGTGTGTACACAATTCTTTCAAAAATTTAGCAAAGCGAGGTACTTGTTTAATTGCATCTAACAATGGAATTTTTACCTCGCATTGATGAAAAGTTTCGTATAAGTCTGAGTCTTTCTCGTATGTCCTTTTTTCTGTTAAAGCAAGAGGGAAAGGTGGTACCGATTTATAATCAGAGAGAGGTGGAAATTTATGCTTAGGGGTACCATTTTCGCCTTCATCCGTGTTCTTTGCTTTGTTTTTCTCGTTTGGTGCAGACTCTGTCTTTTTTGGAGTTTCAATCTCTTTACCGCTTCTCAAAGTGATTGCACTTGCGTTTTCTCTTGGATTCACCACCGTTTGAGAGGGTAATTTTCCAGAGCCTTGCGCCTCTAATCGACTAATTGCAGTTGCCATTTGTCCCATTTGTGTTTCCAAATTCTGCATATTTGCCTTTGTTTCATGTCGAAATTGCAAATTTTCCTGCTGAAATTGTACAGTGTTAGTACTAATTTGTTTAACCAAATCCTCTAAAGACAAAGTAGAATTAGATGATTGGCCCTGTTGTTTGTTGAGATATGGCTGCTTGTATTGGTGGTAACTTGCAAAGTTTGAATTTGTGGATTGATTTCCCTGTGGCTTTCCATAGCTAAAGTTAGGATGATCTTTCCAACCTGAGTTGTACGTATTTGAGTAGGGGTCATATCTTCTTTGTAGTTGACTAGGAAAACCACCTGCTGCATTTACTTGTTCATAGGACTCCTCTTGAAGAGTGGGGCACATATCTGTTGGATGTCCTACTACCGCACAAATTCCACAGGCTTTGACTTGTTGTTTATTACCTACAGCCATTTGACGAACAAGAGAAGTTAGACTAGCCATTTGTTCTTTAAGTGAAGAAATTTCTACCTCATTGACATTTTGGGATGTAAAATTAAGCCTTGTGCCGAATTGTTGGGAATTAGCCGCCATGTTTGCAATCAAGTTCCTTGCAGCTTCAGGCGTTTTGTCCACCAAAGCGCCTCCACTAGCAGCATCAATCATGCTTCTATCAGTAGACATGAGTCCCTCATAGAAGTATTGGATTAGGAGTTGTTCGCTGATTTGATGGTGGGGACAACTTGCACACAATTTCTTGAACCGTTCCCAATATTCGTATAGGGATTCTCCATAGTTCTGTCTCACACGACAAATTTCTTTTCCTATGCTGGCCGCCCTTGAAGCTGGAAAATATTTCTCCAAGAATAATCTCTTCACCTCTTCCCATGTGGTTATACTTCCGGATGGTAGATAGTAGAGCCAATCTTCTGCCAAATCTTTCAAAGAGAAGGGAAAAGCTCGTAATTTGATCTGCTCTTCAGTCACTCCGGGTGGTTTCATGCTCGTGCATACCACATGAAATTCTTTTATGTGCTTATGTGGGTCTTCACCTGCAAGTCCATGAAAAGTGGGCAAAAGATGTATTAGACCAGACTTTAACTCAAAAGAAGTGTTAACATCTAAATTGGGAAAAGTGATGCATAAAGGTTGTTGATTCAAATCTGGGGCCGCAAGTTCCTTCAAGGTTCGATTTCCAGCCATGATGTATGTGGCTTCAAGATTTGTTTGTCCGTCTTTCCTTAATCTGCGCAAAGTTCTTTCGATTTCTGGATCAAACCTTAAATCACTTTGATTAGTAGAACGAGTTATGGTCATACACAAGCAAGGAAATAAAAATAAAAATAACTACGAAAAATGACTAAAATAAAATAAAATAAAATAAACACAAAAATAAATAAATCAATTCCCTGGCAACGACGCCAAACTTTGGTGTGATGTCGCAAGCACCCAAAAATAAAATCTTACTTTGGAAAAATAAATATGTAGTAGTGCAAGTAAGAATCGATCCCACAGAGAATAATTATTTAATTTTATGTTTTTGCAAACAAGAATTGAGGGGTTTTTTTTAATTAAAGAAATAATAAAATTAAAATTAACTAAAATAATTAGGCAAATAATTTAATGAAATAAGTGAGAAGAAAAAGCCTTGGTTTAAGCTAATATCCACCATCAAGAATTTACAACTGATCACTGATGCAAAAATAAATCAATTAATATTTTGAAGATTCACCGTAGAAAGAACTACTCGCAGGTGGAATAATTTTTCTCCTCTCTCCTTAATTTTAGATAAGTAGAGCCACGTGGTCTAAATACCCATACTATTAAACAACCTCCGGCACGTGCTAAAGATTTAGTTTTAATAGCAACATAAAGAATTAGAAAGATCGTTGAACTAAACAACACAAGCCACGTGTTTGCATTTAATTTAGATGAATATTCTTCCTAAGATAAAATAATCTTTTGATCTGCAAAACAATTATTAAACTTAGTTGCTTCACAAATAGCAGTAAATTAATATGAATAATAAACTAGTAGGACTCCTAGCAATTAAACAAATTAATCATAAAATTAAGCATAGAAGAATATTCAATAATCAAAATATAAATCGAACAATTAAAATAAATTAGATCTCACAGTGTATAAATCTTGATGGCTTCAATCACTTAAACCAAGAAAAAGAATTTAGCTACTCATAATTGTAGAGAACACTAAAGAATAGAAGAGAGAATTTTTATTCTTAGAAAAGTTGTCTATTACATTGTGTGTCAAGCCCTCTATTTATAGGCTCTAAAATCCTCCTAACCCTAGTTGGAAGTATACTTTCCAAACCCTAATAGGATTTAAAATACAAATACAAATAAAAGAAAAAGAAAAATAATTATTATTCTAACCCTAGTTGCAATTAAAATCCAATTTGGAATCAAAAAGTAGCAAAATCCCGAAATAATCTCGTTTTGGCCAATTTTCGCGCAAACAAACAAGGCCTTCGCTACAGTACCGGTCTGCCGCCCAGCCCGCGCATTGCGCGATACCTTCCATTACCGAAACGACGTCATTTTCTGCTGTTCAGCCGTTTCTGCATCACTCCGCGCATTGCGCGGACGCTTCTTCACCCGTACACAAAACGACGTCGTTTTCTTCCGCGCTGATATTTCTTCCCCGCGCCATGCGCGCCGCCGATTTTCCGGAATTTACGGATTTGCCCCTAGCAGTTTGATATTTACCAGTTTGCCATCCAAGCTTTAATTTTCCTACAAAAATAAATATAAATTAATTAAAAATAAAAAAAATAATATAAAAATACTAAAAATCCTAAAAACACATAATAATAAATAAAACACCTAAAATAAATAAAAACACATAAATAAAAAGAAATATAAAAATACTATAAAATTACCTAAATTAACATAAATTAACTAAAATCATATAAAACCTATTAAAATCAAAATAAGCTAAATAATTAAACATTTAAGCATACAATAAATATAAAAACTAAGTATTGGGGAATAAAAATATCGTATAATTTAACTCTATCAAATATTAAAGAGCTTGGAGCTCAATTACCTGATCCTATCTCTGAAGGCTAACTTGAACCCATCCCCGAAGGTCAAGGTCCCAAAGGCCCTGGAACTTCGTTGACTAATCCTACTCATAGCTGATTTCGATCTATCCTTTATTTTTCTTGTAAATTTTATGATGTAACAACTTTTTTAAACTTGTTAATTTTTATGGCAGTTAATATTTTGTTGATGAATCTCATTATTATCCTTTCTCATGAGTTGGTTCTTCTGCTACCTTTATGTGTATAACTGTTGTACTAGCTTAAGACCTATACTTGCCCTATCCCTCATAGTCTTATCAAATCAATTGAAGTTAAGGCTAGAATAGAATTAAGTTAGTATAAAAACATAAATATTTAAATTGGAAGAACTTCTCATTATATTGATATCGAAAAGATAAAATTATCGGTTATTAAATAACCTCAAGATTTACTAAATATAAAATATTAATAATGATAGTATTTTCTAAGTCGAATAGCATGCCATGTGCTAGAGATAGGCTTCCTGTCCATTGTCTGAAGTTTTAGTTGTCGGCTTTGATTGCTTCAATGATTATATGTAGGCTCTCCTAAGTGGGCATAAGTTTTCCAGTTTCTTGTGGTGTAGATGCTTCAGCTTGCCGAAGGACTATATCTCCAACTTGAAATGTTCTATTCCTTCTTGTTGAAGTGTCGTATAGTACATTATTGGTAGGTGGCCAGCTTAAATACTGACGTGCCTCGGTTTTCTTCTAAAAGGTCAAGGTTCTGCCAGAGTCCTTTGCTGTTAAGAATTTTGTTAAAGTTCTAGACTTGGGATGAGTAGATCCCCTTTTCAACAGGTATTAGGGCTTCAACTCCATAAGCAATTTTGAAGGGGTTTCGCTAGTAGTAGTCTGAGGAGTGGTTTGATATGCCTATAATACATGTAAAAGCTCTTCGGGCCACGCTCCCTTAGCATCTTCAAGTCTTCGCTTTATTCCATTAAGTAGTGTTCTGTTATTGATTTCGACTTGACTGTTTGTTTGAGGATGGGCTACAAATGTTCGATGATGTTGAATGCGTAACTCTTTTAAGAATCCTTCAAATTTCTTCCCAATGAACTACAAGCCATTGTCGGAGACTAGTATCATCGGGATGCCAAATCTGAAAATAACTTATTCTCTAAAGAATTATAGACATATTTCTTCAGTTATACGGGCCAGAGGTTTGACTTTTACCTATTTGGTGAAGTAATCGATGGTTACCACAACAAATTTGACTTGTCCCCTGCCCTGTGAAAGTGGTCCCAATATATCTATACCTCATACTATAAAGAAGATCGAAAATAGTATTGGTGTAAGCTCTTCGGGGCAGTTGGTGTGGCACGCAAGCAAAGAGCTGGCATTTATGACATTTTTTGACATAATCTTTGGCGTCCTGAAGTATAGTCGACCAATAATATCCTCGTCTCAAGATTTTTTGTACCAATATCTTTGTTTCTGTGTGATCTCCACAGATTCCTTTGTGTACCTCCCGAATGGCATAATCTGTATCTCTAGGCCCTAAGCACCGACGTAGCGGAGAAGAATAAGAACTTCGGTAAAGTTGTTCTTGAATAAGGTAGTTCTTCATTGACTTGTATTTGATCTTACGGGCCAGAAATTTATCTTCGAGAAGACTATCATTCTTCAAGAAGTTAATGATTAATTTCATCCACGAATCTTCTTGGTCTATGTTTATTATCTCATGTACTATAGTGCTCGGCTGTTGTAAGACCTCTAGATATGCTGATCCTTTTAAGTTTCCTTAGTTCGTAGTCACTAGTTTTGGAGAGAGCATTGGCCATAGTATTGTTAGACCCTACCACGATGATGATCTTATACTTTGAAAAACATGTCAACATGCTACGAACTAATTGTAAATATGTCTGCAAGTGCATTTCTCGTGCTTTGTATTCACCCAAGACCAATTTGATAACCAGTTGTGAATCACTATAGATAGTTAGGTCCTTTACCTCTGAGCTTTGTGCTAGTCTTAATCCTTCTAAAAAGAACTCATACTCTGTCATATTATTCGTAGTCATGAATTCAAAATGTATGGCATGTTATACTTTGAACCCCTCGGGTGATGTGAGAATTACTCCTGCTCCACTCTTTGAACCGATAGAAGATCCATCCATGAATAAGGTCCATGCAGGTTCCTCAAGAATTTGTGTTGCAGAGGTAGGTGACTTTTGCTTTGATTCTTCTAGAAAAGAGCACTCAATAATAAAGTCAATAAGGGCCTATGCCTTGATTCCTATTCGAGGATGGAATTCTATGCTAAATTGATTGAGTTCTAATGCCCACACCACTAACCTGCCAGACAGATCAAGCTGATAAAGGATTTTCCTTAAAGGTTGATCTGTGAGGATTATGATGCTCCTTCCCTGGAAATAATGCCGAAGTTTTTAACTTGATATCACCAAGGCATAAGATAGCTTCTTTAGGTTCGGGTACCTCGTCTCTGCATCCCGAAGAGCATGGCTCACATAATAAACTAGTTTTTGTCCTTCTGTATCTTATATGATCAGGGCGAAACCAATGGCTAGAGGAGTCATAGATAAATACAAATAGAGGTTCTCTTTGAGGAAAGCTTTGGTCAATACGAGAGGAGAAGATATATACCTCTTTATTTTCTCAAAGGCCTTTTGGCATTCTTCTGTCCATTGAAAAGTCTTCTAGTTTTGGGCTCCTTTGAGAGTGTTGAAGAATGGGAGACACTTCTCCGCCGAGCTAACCACAAATCACCAAAGAGCTACTAGTTTACTTGTTAAACGTTGGACATGTTTAAAGCTCTTTGGTGATTGCGTATCAAGTATAACCGTTATTTTTTTTGGGTTTACTTCTATTCCTATTCGGCTAACCATATACCTAAGATATTTTTCTAACCCGAGGCCAAATGTGCATTTAGTGGGGTTGAGTCTCATGTTGTAATAACATATATTCTGAAAATATTCTTCGAGGTCAGCTAGATGATCTTCAGTCTCCATACTTCTGACTATCATATCGTCAACATAGACCTCCATATTTTTACCAATCTAATCACTAAATACTTTATTCATCATACGTTGATATCTAGCACTGACATTGATGAGGCCGAACGACATGACTTTGTAAGCTTATATGGCCTAGTGAGTTATGAAAGACATTTTTGGGATATCCTCATCATGTATAAAAATTTGATTGTATCTTGAGAATGTGTCAAGAAAGCTAAGCATCGTATGCTCAAATGTAGAATTGATGAGCTAATCGATGCTAGGCAGAAGGTAGTAATCTTTTGGACTTACTTTGTTGAGATCGGTATAATCAACACACATCCTCCACTTCCCGTTATGTTTCTTAACCAGAACTACATTGGCGAGCCACTCAGGATAGTTTATTTCAAAGATAAAGCCCATCGCCAAGAGTTTGCTAATTTTTTCATCAATCGTCGTCTGTCGTTCTAGAGTTATATTCTGATGTTTCTACTTTACAAGTTTAGTGCTAGGGTTGACACTGAGCTTATGAAGGGCTACGCTTTTATCTATCCCAGACATATCTACTGGAGTCCAGGCAAAGATAACTGAATACTCCCTTAAAAGGTTTATCAATTGAGCTCTAAAGTCTGCCCAAAGGATTTGCCCAATTTTTATAATTTTCTCGTTTTTTCAAGGGAATAACTCTATTTTCCCAGTTTCTTTGGCAGGCAGTGCTATTGGCTCTGTGCCTCCTTCTGTAAAAGGTTTCAATTCGATTTTCATTGTTACCTTTTGTTTACTAAACCCTACAGAAGTCGCGTAAATATTTTGAATATAACATTTTTGGGAGAGGTCTTGATCTCCAGTGACCTCTCCAATGCCGTTTTCTGTGGGAAATTTCATCTTTAAATGAGGTATAGAGGTAACTGCTATGAGCGTTGATAGGGTGGTTCTCCCTAAGATGGCACTGTATTTGTTTTCCACTTGGACTACATATAATTTAATCATGATAGATGCCTGTTTTGGGGCAGTACCAAAGATTACCGACAACTGTATTGTTCCTGCAATACGAACGGGGTTTTTGTTAAAACCATACAGTGGTGACTCGTTACATATCTCCAGCTTCGTGCCCTTCAAGTCCGGTCGATTATACGCATGATTGTAGAATATATTTTGTTGAAGGTTGTTTGATTTGATGATGGTGACTGTTGTGCAAAAAGGATTGTTCTAAATGTGCTTATGTGCTTACTTGATTCTGTGCGTAGATGTTCTAAATGTGCTTATGTGCTTACTTGATTCTGTGCGTAGATGTTCTAAATGTGCTTATGTGCTTACTTGTTTATGCGCACAGTTTGTCTAAAAGTGTTTATGTGGTTATTTGACAAAGTAATTATATGTTAATCTAATTATGTGCTTACACTATTATGGGTGTATGATATATATTACCTATTTCAAATACTGTGATGTGCACACTTGTATAGCACAAATATGATCTTGTTATATACTATCTGCTGCTTATTAAAGAGAATGAAAGTTATCTGGTTAAAATGTTGTAAAGTCCTTTTTAGATATATGTGTACAAAGGACTTAGATTTCAAAGATCAGAAATGTTAGGTTGATCTTTCAATAGAAGTCACTCTGCATAAACGATGTATGATATAAGCAGAGTTGCATAAGAATGAATCACTGTTGAATTTGTGCATATCAGAGTCTGTAAAAGTCCTTTCAATATGTAATGATGTAATAATGTAAGAAAGGACTTAGTTAGAAAAAGATCAAATATGTTAGGTTGATCAGTTTATATGATCGTAGAATGGACTCTACGATTCCAAGCAAAGAAGACTCAACGATTCGGCATGATCGTAGAGTGAAAGGTACGACTCTCAGCCCGGACGACTCTACGATCATCAAAGAGAGACAGACGTGCAAGAAGTCTATAGAATATTCATACAAAATCGAATAACTGATCAAGTACTAATCGTAGAGCTGAACTCTACGATCATCGAACAGACAGCCAAGCTAGCCTGCAGAAAACGCTGAACCAAAGAAGAGATATACTCTACGATATACACGCTCTTGCAAGATCGTAGAGTAAAACTTGAAGAGCAACCACATACAACAGAATTTTGCACAGATAGAAGAAGTCGTAAAGTGGCACAGAATGACAAGGCAATACAGAAGATTGCTATACACATGGAACAATCGTTGAGTAGAATTAAAGGATGAAGCAACAAAGACTACAATTCAACGATTTCACTAAAAAGCACGGCAGTTCACAAACTCTACGATTTGAACAAAAGGACAAGATCGTAGAACGAAATCATAAAGCAAAGCAGTGCAGACAAACTCTACGATCTGATCACAAAAGCAAGATCGCAGAGTAAAAGAGAAGTACGCTCCATCTCCACCATTTACCCGACATACTTCAAATGACGAGTGGAGATGAATTCGTAGAGTCCAAATGAGCAAACTATCACTCTACGATCTCAATAAGCAGCAAAGAATCATTACTGCAATATAGTGTGAGAGAAAAGAGAATACTCCCCGCCCAGATTCAATAAAGAGTAAGTGCTCTTTGGAAATCAGATGCATGTCAGAGTCAACAGAAGATTCTGTGCCTAAACGACTATAAGTCAGGACCCACTGCTCAGGAAGATGGTGAATAAAGTCAGAAATGGGACATCTCTGGATGCATCAGAACAGTTGGTTCTAAAAGTCAAAGAAGGTATTTATTGATGAATCAGAAGATTAATTAACAAAGGAAATAATAATCCTTGCTGAACAAATCTGGGTGTGCAACGGCTATAAATTCAGAGAAAGCTGAGCTACAGGTCAATATATCAGAACATGTCAGAAAAGGGAAAAGCACTGACACAAGCGGCAAGAAAGTCAAACATCAAAGATATTTAAGATCTGCACAAAGCCAAAGGAAACCAATGTGATTTATCTCAACGGTAAAATATGCTCAGAGATATAAAGGCGTACATAACAAACAGAAAAGATGTTGTTGAAAAAGCTACGAGAGAGATGATGGTAGACAACAATCGATCGTAGAGTGGAACAGAAAATGAATATGCTGAAGGACTCAACGATCCATCAGAACACTAAACACTGAATTGAGAGAGACATAGAGATAAATAACTCTATTACAAGAGAAGTGTTTAGAGCTGCTAGGTACATGGAAGAGAGAAGCTTAAACGCCAACTTGATACATACATGGTAGCAACTGAGTACCAAAAGAAAGGAGCTTCACAGTCATCTCAGAAGCCCATCTCGAGAAGCTATAATCTGTCTATGATAAAAAAGGAACAACTGAGTACCAAAAGAAAGGAGCATCACAGTCATCTCAGGAGTTCATCTCGAGAAGTTATCAAGTACCAAATGAGTTGAAGTACAAAAGCCTACCAGCACAATGGGTGATCACCAGAAGATATTGAGCATATAAAGAAGTCAAGCATCATTGCCGAACTTAATATTATCCCAGGAATGATCACACCCTGCTATTGAGTGTTTAAAGACAATAGGACTTAAAGTACAACTCAGTAGCAAATCCAACCTCTTTCAAACAAACAGGGGAGCTAAGTCTGTTGGACTTGAAGAGGGCAGATGTCCTTGTCATAGTGACTAAAGGAGCCAAGTCTGCTGGACTTGAAGAGGGCAGTAATGTCCTTGTCTTTGTGACTAAACTAACCAAACCTGCTGGGTTTGAAGGGTTCTTAGTGAACCAGAGTTTCCAGGCTAATGAGCTTGAAGGGTTCCGTATGAACCATCCTTAGTGGATTTCCTACTCATTGTAGTAGAAGAGTGGAGTAGGAGTTATTCAGTCTCCGAAACACTTAAAACTCTCGGGTGTTATTTACTTTCAGTCATTTACATTCTGTCTTTTATATATATATATATATATATATATATATATATATATATATATATATATATATATATATATATATATATATATACATATGACTGTTAATTGATTTACCTAACAAGTGGCTTTCTCCAATTTAGTCTTAACTCAACGGAGAAGTTCTACAAATCTTTAAGGGGTGTTTTCAAACTAATATTCCGCTGTGTAAACAAACATTGAGTAAATGAATTACTTGGTAATGAATTCTTAAAGTGAAAATTTCTAATAGATCTATTCAACCCCCCCTTCTAGATCACTTGTGTGCCTCTGGGAACTAACATATTTATTGAACTTCCATTATCCACAAGCATTCATTTCAAATTCATGGTGTCGACCTGTGCCGTTATGACCAAGGCATCTTCATGAGGCGTTACCATCCTTGATAAATAGTCTTCGTCTGAAAAGGTAATATTATCTGTCTTCACATTCCCAGGTTGTACAGACACGAGGTGAACTTCTTTGACAAATGCCTTACGTTTCCTATTAGAGATGACCGATGATGATCCACCAGATATTACATATACGACTCCCCTTGGAGCAGAGGAAGAGGGTGGTGGTGCTATCAGATCAAAGGGTGACTATCTATATCTCTCAATAATGTAGCAGTCTAGATTTTCGTTATGCACCTATGTTTCTAAGAAGTCCTTCAACTGGTAAGTGCAGTATCGATCTCCGTTCTTCTGCCTGGCAAAAACTCTAATCTTTAGGGGATTCTGGTAGAAGGGTTGATTCTTGATGTCATTAACAATGTTGGCCTTACTGGTATTCAGGGAAGTGTAATCTTTGTTATTATTCATGTTGTTCCGATCTTTAAAGCCTCCATTATTTTGTTGTTGATTACCTTTAGAATCTTTTTTCCCGTTCTCTTTCTTCTTGTCTTCTTTTTTATCAGTTTTCTTGCCCCTGGGTCTCTCTAGTAATAATCACCTATACTTTTCAAAGTACCCCGAAGATTGACAAGGACCTCTTCTAGCTCTACATATTTATCGACCTTCTCATAGGCCTCTAATAAAGTCTGAAGAACCTTTGAGACAATTTCTTCGATTAATCTATTGCATTTGTCGATACTTAGACCCATAGTTAAGAATTGAATCACCTGTTTTAGGTCTATAATGGGAATTTCGGACACTGTATCTCTAAATCTCTTGATGTATTGTCGAATAGTCTTATTCGGCCTCTACTTTATTTGAAGTAAAGATGTAATCATCTTGGCACGTCTCTTATTATTGCTAAAGCATGCATGTAATCGATCTTATAGTTCTTCCCAAGAGTCGATAGATCGGGGATGGAGAGAGATAATCCATTCATTCGTCGTTTTCTTCAAGGTAGAAATAAATAGGTGATACATTGCCGACGACTTGTGACCATGAAAGTGCATGGCCTGCTCGAAGGAGAAAGTGTGATCATTGTGGTCACCTACCCCATCGTACAACTCCAAGATTAGGACTTTCAGACTCCGGTCTATCTTGGTCTTTTTTTAACTCTTTTGTGAATACTGATTCACGTGGTTTCCTGGGCTTGCTCCGTTTATCCGAAGTTTCTTTTGGGGATGACTCTCCAGTGTGAAATCTTTCTCGGTCCCTTCTATCTCGATCCTCTTTGTTCTGACTTATGGGGGATCTCAATCGCTTACGACGATCTTTGGAATGGACCGAACGGGAGCTTATAATTACCCGATCTTAATGGCGATAGTGATGTCCTCTTAGATGGTGATCATGACGATTTGAGCTGGAAACCGAGCCTTTCTGGCTTAACAGGGCATTTTCGTCTTTCTCCAATTATTCGTACTATTTATCAAGCTCTTCATGCTAGATATTTTGAGCCTTTTCCAGTCAAGAACTTCCTGGAGGCAACGCTATTTTTCAGCTTCTGTTGTATAGTGAGATTATTATCATGCTTGCCTCTAAGAGTTGTTTGGGCTCTTTGGGGGTGGTGAGTTCTCCATGTTAGTTGTTTTTTGTTGAAAGAAATCACTACTAAACACTAGAAGACCCTTCTTCTAGTGCCAATGTTAACGCTCGAATATGTTCGTACGTTTAACCACCGACTGAGATGTTGACCCACACAGAAACAACCACCAAAAGTCCTGGATGGCTTGGGCTGCCGGGGAACACCTCTTGTGTGAGAGCAAGTACAGGCTTCGAAATGTGTTAATGGTGACAAAAAATGTTCAGTAGGAAAAGTATTGTGAAAGCTATATATTATTTACCTCAATTGTTCACCTGACATTTATAGCACTTACTCAGCTCCTTAGGGTTAAGACTCATTTTGGAAATTGTATCTTAGAGATATAGTTGGAGAAGGTAACTACCTTCTAAGCCAGAACTGAATAGGTAGCTCCCATTCTAATTCTAATCGGATATGGTAAGTCATTAACTATCCGAAAGTGACTAGAAGGCTAACTCAAGCGTATCAGACTCAAGGGATCCTCTTATGTGCACAATAGGGCTGGTGAGCCTTGTATGATTTATTCTCATAATAGATTATATAAGAGAAAGGGTAAAATTAGAAAATTTATACGAAGTACATGGGCTAAATAAGGGTTTATACATTTCGCCAGAGAGCTACTCCGGCAGTTGACTACTTACAGTTCTACCCAATACCCATATATAAACTTACCTACCAAAGAAATCACCGGAGAATCTCAACTCATATCCGTCGGAAAGTCCCCGTTCTGACAATTTTGGGGCATTCTTTCATTCATATTTCTCCCCTTCTCTATTTCTTTCGTCCCCAATCCATTGTCCCTAAATTGATTTAGGAGAAAGAGGATTCGCCAGCAAATTTTGGGGCATTCTTTCATTCATATTTCTCCCCTTCTCTATTTCTTTCGTCCCCAATCCATTGTCCCTAAATTGATTTAGGAGAAAGAGGATTCGCCAGCAAATTTTGGGGCATTCTTTCATTCATATTTCTCCCCTTCTCTATTTCTTTCGTCCCCAATCCATTGTCCCTCAATTAGGTTGCTACAATGGCGTCCTCTCTCTTAGTCTATGCAATTCTCTTATTTTCTCTATCAATTGTTTCCCATGCGGCTCCAGAGTCTTCAATCCGCAGGAACAAAAATGATGTTCAGGAGGTGAGTTAACTATTTCCCTTTTGATTACTTGACTAATTACCCCATGAAATTTTCATTTATGTACCTAATTCTAGGATTTTGATATTTATTATATTGCAATTCAGAACTTGGAACAAAGTACTCTAAGATTGCACTCACATGTAATTATGAATGTATTATGGCTTTACATTAAATGTTGGTCAAATAGGGAAAATTCTACTTGTGACTAAAAGAGCTTTGAGTATTTACTAAATTTTAAGGAATGAGGTCTTGGTACTTATCAAATTTAAGAAACGAATTCTAATTCTGTTATTTTGTACTTTGAAGTGAACAAATAATATCTTTTAAAGCAAAATTCTGATCACCGCGCAAAATTCTACATCTAATATCCTAATGTTTATAAGTCTGACAGTTGTAACTCTCAGGTGAAGTGAAACAGTTATTTATGTCCAAATGGACTATACCCGAGTTTCCCAAAGTTCTTCAACAGTCTTACTGTGGGTAACTTAGGCTATAACTGAATTTCCCATTGAATTCAACAATATTCTATCACCTTCATTTTCCACACCTTTTCCTCAATTTGCTTAAAATAACCGTGTAATCCCAAACACTGTTAGACATAATCTTTTTAATATAAATCCTTCAGACTCGTATCACATTGTCACATGACTAAGAAAGAGCTTATTTTTTTAATAATTTCTTATAAAATAATTGCCTTTAATTAAATCTAGTGGCATAATTCACATTCCACATGCAAAATGGTCTGCTGGATCATATTTTTTTTTAATGGATGATCCTGCTTCACTTAGATCCCTAAAACCAATTGAAATTTCAGTGCTACTACTGCTCAATGAGCATAAAACAGCTCACTTACAATTTTATTCAAGCTTCAAACTTTATGGATTTTCTAATCCTTGTAAACCGTAGACCCTATCCATTTTTTGCCATTATTTTTCTCATGTATATTTGGTTGGCATTTTTTTCTCAAGGATATTTGGTTGGCATTCTAGCTACTATACTCGATTAACTAACTATTTGAAATTCTTTTTTTAATTTAAGTGTAACGGTTTATAAGGGACTAGGGAAGGGATAAAAGAGGAAGAAAGAAGGGGAAGATGAAGAACCATGCCCGTAGGCAGAATAGCATTTAACTTTTTCTGAAATCAACCCTATTTCTGTATAGCCAAGATTATTTTAGGGCTGTAAGCTGCCCGTGAGCCCGGTCCGACGAGCTTGATTTGAACTCGTTAACGTGTCGAGGTCGAACAAGACTTTTAGGCCGTTTAGTTAAACGAACCGAGCTCGAACTGTTTGGTATTCAACTTAAGCCTGGCTCGTTTAGACCCGACTCTAGCTTGGCTTTAGCCCGGCTTTTTAAACCCGACTTGTTTAACAATTGTTTAATTAAAAAATTATTTTATTTATATGAAACATATTATACAAAAATAAACATAATTAAAACTAAGTTCTTAATTATGTTTGTGTATGCTATGTTTTAATTCTAATTATAATACATACATACATCTATACACACACACATAGCTAGAAGGTTTATGGGTCGCATGCCCGACACACATGTTTTGGATATGTATGTGTGTGTGTGTGTGTGTATATATATATATGTATGTGTATACACACACACACACACACACACACACACACACACATACACATATATGCACACACAGACACATATAATTGTCGGGATGCATGCCCCAAAACATTAGGAGTAGGTGGGCTCATAAGCATCTTATTATCTTCCTTTGTGACCAGATAGGGGATGATCTTAAAGATTTCATCTTCAAGCATCAAACCTTGAGAAGAAAGTAATGTATGAAAGAAATTGAGAGCTTCTTGCCCAAGTTCTGAATTTGGTTCAAGGTGCTTATTCTCTATCTTTCTTTGGCAATAAGATGAAAGAATATAGTATTCTGCTAGTCAAGCTCTATGTTAGAGCATTTCAATTATTTGAATTATATACAATCACACTGCTCTCTCTCTTTCCAGCCGGTATGTGTGTGTATATATATATATATAGCTGAAATGATAAAAATTTATTGTCTCATATGAGTTCTTAACTTTTTAAAGTCAATTGTAGTATTATTAGAATTAGTCATATCTAATTAGTGTTAGAGAACATGGTATATGAATATTCTCAATTGTCTTATTATAGTCAATCATCATTTCATCATTACTAAATTAAAAATTAAATAAATATGGTCATATCAATATATGTATCTAGTATGTAATGTGTTAGAAAGGTATATAATTTAATATTCTATTAGTCTATAAGATATATATACAGTCCACTTGGTAATGTGACTAATGTCCAACTACTGATATATATTCTTGCGAATTAACCTAGATTATAATATAAGTTTTTTAAAAATGTATCATAAGTAGATGACTATTACTAAATTATGATTGTAGATTTCTATGGAATTTTATTTTCATCATCTATCTAATCGAATTCGCTTCATTCTTCCTCATCCTTTGTCTATAGGTTGTTGAAGGTGACAATAGTGGCGGTGAATCCATTCCGATGCTTTTGAGGGTACCTTGATTTTTGACCCCTTTGGTGGTTATAACATGATTGGCTTTGGGGACATCCTCTTTCCTGGTTTGCTTATTGCGTTTTCATTTAGGTACTTCTTTTAGTGTTTCAAACGTTCCCTTTAACTTACAATCTCATACATAAACCAAATATTTTATAATTCTCTTGGAGATTATTTTCCGTGTTGCTTCTTTGACAAATGACAATACGTATGTATTTCTTTTCTAGCTAATGTTAGGAATTTTTAGTATCATAAACATTTTTGAGTTGTATAGACCTAAGTTGCATTATGTATATGACAAATGTGGGTTTATTCTCAACTCTTTTTTATGGTCTTTTATGATAAAAAGTTATGTACAAAGGAAAACCTCGGGATCAAGTTGTCCTTATACATCATAACCCATGAGCAAATTAAGCAACTGTTAAAGTCATATCTTTGTATGGTAAGAAAATTATACTTATATTTTCCTACGCGCAAGAGTCTGTGACAAAGAGCCCAAAGCTTATCTGGAGCCCTAGCTAGAATGATAATTCTATTTAATCAATGATTTTGGTTTGGCACAGCTATGCTGGTGTTTTCCAAAACTTTCAATGATATTAGTGACTCAAAATTGTCACAAAATTACACATCTCTTGGTACTTCTCAGTCTTGAACATTTATTTGAATGGGTGAAATATCCATTTTGAAACAATCTATATTAGAAAACGTTAGTAAGTAAAAGTGTAAAACACTCGGCTAAACGTAGCAAAGCCTTGTCCCACTACATGCAGTTGGTAGTGTGAATTCAATTTCTCCATTATGCTCTATCGAGGGGAAACATTTGAGTTCAGGAACAAGTTATCATGTTCTTCTCGATCTTCATCCATATTCTCTTTCAACATTAAAGTTACCTTCATCGAAAGCACGATCGTAAGATATGTGTGAAAGTAGTATGCCCTTAAGCTAATCACATTTAATGTGATAGCATTTACTTTGTAATCTTATTCATATTTACTAATAAAAGAATTTAATGAATTAAAGACATTTATTTATCTATGTTTAATTGTATGAATTACTTAATATGATAAACTCATAGTTTTGGAGCAGTACTTTTAGAATCATGAAGAGTTCATGTTAATGAGATCTAAATTCTAGATAGCTCAAAACTAAAGTTTTCTTAATCATAGGAACACTAATGTGGGGTTAGTAGATCCGGATAAATTAGTATATACTATACTTGCTCTTTAGAAGATGATGATTGATCTCATAATCATCTATGTGGAGACATTAAAACAAGTATGTAGTGCTTATTAGAGAATAAGTTCACTGAATGCGACCAATGTTCGAAAAAGCTAAAAGCGGTACGAGACGTTTTTTTCCGGACAAGGTGAAGCGTAAGCCTTGAGGCGAAGTGAGGCGTAAGCCTCGATTTGAAGACCTAAAAGTCACCAAAAAATTATTAAAAAATGATAATAAAATCATAAAATAATTTATCATTACAATCAAGGTCATAAAAGACATAAATAACGAACGTTACATAATTACAATTCTTTGTAATAAAAAAAAAACAAACTATTTAATAAAAAAATAAATTATATGCATGTAATCATCATTTATTTAACAAATTAATAAAACCTAATATGCATGTAACATAAACAGAAACGTAATTGAAATTAATTATGCAAAGATTTATAAGCTAAAAATTAATTATGAATTTAAGAAATGATGAAAAGTAATGGGGGGTTTTTATGGCATCTTTTTGTTAGTTTTGAATATTATATTTGGTATTATAGAAATCTTATGTATGTTGGTGTTTATAGGCAGCAACAGCAGAAGAAGAAGAAGAAGAAGAAGAAGAAGAAAAATTGAGCAGCATCCAGCAGCTGTAACAGTGAAGAAGCAGAAGCAGCAGTGAAGAAGAAGAAGAAGAGAGAGAGAGAGAGAGAGAGAGAGAGAGAGAGAGAACTTGGTCGAAGTTGCCTGGTCGAAGAAGACAGAGAGAGATAGAATCTTCGGCCGCTAAAAATGGAACAATAATCTCCAAGCATACTTGGGGTTTTTTTTTAACTCAAATCAAGGCCTACGCTTTTCGACGCCTTGAGGCGCAACAAGTTGAGGCGTAAGCCTCAGTCAAATAAGGCGCAAGTGATGGGAATTAGTTGGCAATTCACGTTATGTTTTTATTTAGGGACTTGATGTATTTAGTTATTTATGGGATTGTTATATTTTTATTTTCATTGGTAAGGGTATGTGTGTTCTTTTATTATTCCCATCATATTAGGGTTTTAGTAGCCTATTTAAACATATTGTATACTCATATTATTGACGCTATTGATTATTAATTCTGGGATTACCCTAATTATTAGTTGCGATTAATACCTTTCCTCCCTACTGCGGTTGGGAAACTTTAGGGGTAGTGGTTCTCCTACGGTTGGATCACCCTAGTTTTTATTAATCTTTCTTATTGAATTATCACTACCCGTTAATTATTTGGTCATCCATTTCCGTCCTACATTAGCAAGTTTCTCTTTGAAGTGCAAGCCTTGCCATAGCAACCTTCCACCTCGCTTTGAGGCGCGCCTCAAGGCGCACACCTCGATCGCAATTTCGAACAATTAACACGACTAGCTTGAAGGAGTGTACCTAATAGAGTTTTACTTGCCGAGTTCCTAAAGTGATAGTAGTACATGTGATCTTTAGACTTGAGATTATTATAGTACCTTGTGTATTCTGAGTTATATTTTGTCATATTCTTTAAGACTCTTTGGTATATCAAAGGGTATATTCGGGCATAATAAAGTGTAAATAGAGGTAGGTGACCAACAAATGATCTACCACTTCTAGTAAAGAGAGAGAATGTCTTATGCAATTCGATAAATGACAATTCAGAAATCTTTGGCTAAGGTGGAATGTAAATTAGAATAGAAAGGAGTTTCTAATTTACATTAATAAGAGTTGTGCATTTGAGAATTGAAATGCATATGATCAAATAAAATAAGATTTGACAGAAATTCCATGTCTTATATTTGATTGGGACATTGTATGGTAGAAGGATTGAATTGTACGGTAACTATTTACGGAATATGTTATTTGTGATCAAATGTTGAGTTTCATATTATCTGAAAAGTCATTTTATATGCTAAGACGCTTCACTCTTATTGTAGAATAAATATATTTATTTATTTTGAATTAAAGGAGTTTAATTCATAATAAATAATATTAGAATGGTTTTAAATTATTTATTCTGCAACCAATATAATATTGAACCTAAAGAGTCGCACCATAAAATAGAAATATTTATTTTAGAAGTAGATGACTTAATAGTAATAATAAATTAAGTATATTTAATTTATACTATAATGATAGAATAAATTAAATAACTTAATATTTATAATTAAGTATTTTGGAAATACTAATTATAAATTAAATAAGATTTTTATTATTATTGTTGTTATTATTATTATTATTATTATTATTATTATTATCATTATTATCATTATTATCATTATTATCATTATTATTATTATTATCATTATTATTATTATTATTATTATTATTATTATTATTCTTATTATCATTATTATTATTATTATCATTATTATTATTATTATTATTATTAAGTTTCTAAATGGTTTTGGAATTGTTATTATTATAATAATTAATTTAGTTCCTAATTAAATTGAGAATTAAATTAAAATCCTATTCCTAAAGAATTTTGGAGAGTTGAGTAAGTCTATAAATAAGAAGGGTCTTATCATAGATAGGGTTGTTGAAAGTATTATTAGAAGAATACTTACAATTCTCTACAATCTAAGGAGTTAGAGATAGAGAGAGAAAATTAGGGCTAGCCACCTAAGGTTTAGAGAAACTTAAATCTATTTCTTCAATTTATATACTCTTGGTGGATCACCTTTAGAGGTTGTACACTTGGGTAGCTAACGTTGATTTGTGGATTCTATTGAAGAAACACGAAAGATTTAAGGAGGTGAAATCGTAGTTGATCAAAAATTGATCGTCTTTTAAGGTATAATTTTTATCATTCCTTAATTAATAAGTATCGCATAAGGTAGATACTGGGTTGTTGAAGAAAATTTTTAAATTCAATTTATGTCATGCTTCCGCGTTTTATTACAATTTGATTGTATGTCTATGGTTTTCTGCAACTAACAATGTGAACATTAATGGTGTGTTTGGAACTCAGAAAACTTAAGGGGAAAGGAAGGAAAAGGAAAAACAAATTAAATCTAATAATTTATGTGAGCTCTTTTAACCATTTAATGCACTATATTTTAACATTGTTCTTAATGTTAGAATTTTTAAAGTATAGCTAATTAGATTTGTTCTCATTAAGATAATTTTTTACTTTTTACATTTATTTTTCTTTCCCTTTTCCTTTGCATTTCTAAGTTCCACATGTACCCTAAATAAGATTCCACTAGGAGGTGAATCCAGTTCCCGTATTCAAACCAAAGAGTGTTAACCACCACATCATGGAACCAATCTCTTAAGGTAACTGAAAAACATAAAAAAAAGAAGGGTTTATGTTAACCCATGTTTATTACATATAAGACCCGAATTGATACAACTTTGTCATTATGCTTATGAAACAAAGTGTATGTGCCATTACTAGTATTGCTCACGAATTTAAAGAACGATCTTTCTCAAGGTTGAACTCAGGCTTTTGTTTAGTGACTATGGCCGAAGGGTGACCCTTGATAAGCTAGAAGCGTAGAATCCTTTTGAAATTGCTTTTATGTTTAAATTGAAATTTTAGGCCTTTTTGCTCATTTACATGTGTTATGATCTATATAGCAGAAAAGGCCTCTTGATTTCTATGAGATGCAGCTACTCACAACGGGTGTTAAAGACAACTAGCTCTATTCTTGTGCTAATTATTCCTTTTCTTAAATACTAAAATATTTCAGTTTACCCCCATTCTTGTGAATCTTATTTATTGTGGATTTGGTTGTGCAGATCTGACAAAGCAAAGAAGAAAAGGTCTAGGAGGTGGATACTTTCTTTGGTTGATAAATGGCTATGGATTCGGTTTGTATTCTTGCATTATGTTTCTTTGCTTGCATGGTTGTGATGCTTATTATCATCAATAACGAAAATTTGTATTCTACTACTTGGATAGATACCAAGTATTGGGACACATGCCTGCTTGGTCAAACTAGGAGTTGGAGCAAATAAATTTTGTTGTCATCTTCATCTATTGGCCAATGGCCACTGATTGGCTTCTTATCAAGGCTTGGATAAGAATGCATTAAATTAGTCAAAAATAATTGAAGAATGTAAGAAAAGTTCATGTATATATGAGTTTTACCAAATATCCAAATATGAAGTGACCAGTGCCCTAGTGGCCAGTGCCCAGTGCCCAATGCCCAATGCTTAGTGATAAGGGAATGCATAGTCGACTTTGTGGCAGTTGAAAGTTGGAGAGAAGTGTGGAACTGTCTGGACAAGAATATAATTGGAAATGTACCTGGTTAGAAGTTTCTAAATTAAGCATTACTCATCTAAAGGAAGTTAGCATAAGGTCTTAAGAAGTGCTCATTTTAGTAGCTACACTAGGGTAAGCCAATTTGATCGTACAAATAGAAAAGTCGTATAAGTTTAAATTCAAATTGTTAGCTTGATGTACTTTGTTGGAGCCTCTCTTTAACAGCGTAAGCTTTTAGATAATTTGGTTACTTGACAAGGTATCAGAGCTATAATTGTGCAACGCTGCACGTTCCCCTTTATATTGATATGATGCAAATGCATTGAATTTCTCTTTTTGTGTATGCTTGTGAGGGGGTGTTAGCTTGATGTATATTGTTGGGGTCTCTAACAATTTAAGCTTTTAGACGAGTTGGTTACTTAACACAAACTTTGTGGGGGAAAATCCTTATATTCCAAAATATAAGATCAATATTGATTTTATGAAAGCCAATTTGACACATATTCAAATTTAAAATCGATATGAATCCGTTTAATATTATAAACTATCTAAAAAGTACTATTAATTGTAAGATTTATTATTTTTAAAATTTAAATGAATCATGTCAAATTTGCATTTGAAAATGTCATAAATTGACTTTCGCAAAGTCAAAATCGATCTTATATTTTAGAACAGAGTGAGTATATGAAATCTGAGCAAGTTGCAATTGAGCTCTACTCCCTTATATCTCTCACATCCGTTCTCTCCTTTTCCACCCTTTCTTCTCCACCAAGTTTTGTCTTTGATCCCTCTTTATTCCCCAAATTATCTATAAATAGTTCAGATTTCTCAGGTCCTAACAATCTGATATACGAGCAGTTTGAACCCTCTATGACCATTAGCATCTTCTTCCCATTTTTGTCTTCTTGATGGAGGAAGATAGTGTAAAAATGAATTTAATTAATGTGATTTATAATTTTCAGATTTTTAGTAGTTAGAAATATTTTATGCATGATTTTATGAATTAGTTTATCAATTAGGAAGATTAGGCTTTACAATGGATTTCAAAGTAGTATCAACTAGGAAGATCTTCAGCATAATCCTAGGGATTTAATTTATGCATTTAATTTTCATTTGACTTTTCTTTTTGAGTTGTAATCAACCTTTCTTATTAAAGGGCCTGCACTATTACATTGTAATTGAGCTTTTGATTAATAAAATTTATCTCTCTGGTGGATTTCAGGTTATTTTTCCTTGTGGATTCAAGGTCCCTAGTGGATTCTAGGGTTGTTTACCTAGTGGATTCTAGGGTTCGTCTACTAGAACGTTATCTAGTATTATTTCGTCTCTTCCGTCCCGAGTCACTTATGTTTGAATCCATCCGGTACTTCTGATGTTAAATCATGGGAGGATAGGAGAACAGTAAGGGAAGTTGGGAGTTAGAAGGTTAGGGACATCAGTGGCGGTGTTAGGTGTTTTGTGTAGATCATAAGCTGAATGTGATGCTCCTTGGGCTTAGATGTAAGAGGAGAGTGGTAAAGGATATAATTTAAAGTCTGCCCCTAATGTTGTCTTTGATCAAGAGTTGGAAGTTTGAGATAGTGGACAATAGCTTTGAGATCTGAGGTCTGAGGTTTTAAGGTTTGGATTTTTCCCTCTGTTTAATGGTTCTTGAGAAAGCATTTATTATCAGTTTGTCTTGATGTTAGGTGTCAGGGTTATGGCCCTAATTGACCAACAGATGGGCAAATTATTTGGGTGAAAAATTGGATGTGAATGGTCCGTCTGTGCATTGGACATGATTTCAGTGTCATCAGAAGATAAACATTTTGAAGTTCAGATGGCATAATCTGAATTTGTAATGCTAAAAATAAAAATTTTATCGTCTGAACATTACTTTTCATCACTTTTCATCTGATCAAATTTTGGTAGTTGGTTTTTACCTTTATCCTCAAACTTGTAGCTAGCTTACCATACCTGACAATGACACTATAAAATTCAACACAGCACAATTTTTGATTGATAAGTTGGTATAATTCAGATGAACAATGGATGTGCTAGTGTGTGTGTGTGTGTGTGTATTAAATTGGATGGATAGCTTCAGATTGAATAAATTATGCACATCAGCATGGATTTGACACTAATCAAGGCTTTCCTACTGCCGGCCGCCTCTGTACTTGCCTAGGTTTATATCTAACGAACAGACAAGGCCAACCTGCTCTCATGTATCTTTTTCCATGTACATTAGGTATGAACCATAACATCATCACAAGGGCAGATTCTATATACATATCAGAAAGCCTGAAAAGAATGAGGAATTCAGTAAAGATTTATTTTTTATTTTTTCTAACTTTCTTTGTGGCCCAGGGCCAATTGTTGTATTGGGTCTGGGGAGAGGTGAGCTGAAAGACCTCTGGAATTACAGCTTGGAGGACTCTTCACCTACGACACCATCTGAAGAAGCTTGACACAAGACTGATCGCACCTCCAAGCAAGAGGAGCAAGAGATAGAATGGCTCCAATATGCAGAGTCCATCATCAGCGTCAAAGGGTGCTTACCCTCATTATATCCTCAAAAAGATCTTTATGCATGACTGAAAAATATACAGGACCTGGAAATATAATTCACTCTTCGGTTGCCATTATTGTTGTAACATATAACATATTAAAAACTCTAGCAAGCAAACTGTATATTCGATAGTCCATCTTGCTTGTTGGACATCTGGAAATGAGTCTCCTTATAAAATCACTGTAGGATCCCGCTACATTTACGTATGGTTTTATCTTGATCTCCAATTAAATTAAAGTCAATTTTTTCTTATGAGTTTAGATATCAAAGTTGGAGTTTGGGTTTGGTATTGGGAGTATATCCATTTTGAATAAAGATTAAACAGGAGTATGTTTAGTAGTTGATTATGTTCCCTTTATTTTTAAAAAATAAAAATAAAATATTACTTGGTGCGTTTTCAGTTGAGGGCTTTTGTGGTTTTTGGGACGTTTGGCGGGCAAATGTACTTATAAACCTTTTCAATTGAGGGCCTCTGTGGTTTTTGGGACATTTGGAGTACAAATGCACTTGTAAACCTTGTTATTAAGTGCAATTTAATTTATTTAACTTACAGACATGGCGTATAAGCTCTTGATTTAGTGGGTTTTAGGACTTATATAAGCCATCCAAAAGTCACAAATCAAACACCCTAAATGCAACGAACTAGCCATAGACACTAATAAAAACCAACAGTTACACGAAATATAAGCTTTATTAATCCAGTATTGCTGAATGTTATTGCAATAATACGGCACAATGATGCTAGCTTTGGCAAATTGCCACTGCACTGAAAACCCACAATCTTACAAACTGGAGACCAATATAACAACAGAACAAAGACAGACTCACAATTCTTCTAAATGAAAAACTATAGCATCAACATAATAAAAGCAGCAGCATATTTAGAAGTTCATAGTAATATTATACTATCTAGCACTTGGGTGCATTAGTTATATTGCACTTGGCTGGGAGCTTAGTAGCAAGATCAGGGTCGATTCCAAAAGCAGGCAACAAAGTGGAGTTTTTATAGGAGCAGAGGCAATTCAGATCCGCTTTGGAGATGGCTGAACAGCAGGCGGCGGACGGTGGAGTCGGGTTTGGACGAGTCACCGACGGCCTGCATGTCACCAGACTTCCAATGGAGACTTTGCATACTGTTTGAGCGTTGGATACTTCAACTAGCAGACCAGTGCTGGCAATGGCAACCAGCATCATAGCCAAAACTCCAAAATTCTGATGGGAGGATTTCATGTTGATATCTCTCTCTCTCTCTCTGTTTTTTCTTTCTTTCTTCGTGTGTGTTTTATGTAGTTTTATACGCACAATACAAACAGTAGTACACAAAGAAAGAGAAAACATAGCGTGTGGATTCTAAAAAATTTAAAAATGTAACGTGTGGACTCTTGACTCTACCATTTAAATTATTGATGAGATTTAATAACTTTTTACTTTATTTTTTTAGATGACAAAAAGGTGAAATGGGGCTTCTTGATTATATAAGGGGGGGAAAAAATACGTCCACAATAAGTTATACACAAAGAGAAGAAATAATGAATGGATTGTACCATTTAAATTTTATTGGTGAGATTTATTAACCTTTTATATCATTTTCTATATAAATATATGATACTATGTGGATTAATAAGTCGACACAAAATAAAGTGTCAAATTATAAATAATTGATGCTTTAATATATGGACGAGTCTAATAGTTATAATCGATTATAATTATATACGTTATTTTATATCTTATTTTTACATTCATTGTTTATTTACGAAGTTAGTAGCGCGTGAACCTGAATTGGCGTTTTTCCATGTTATGGGGTTTTGATTTGGGGTGTAGATTGTAGAACCGATTTTCTAAGCATCTCCCCAACAACTTGTGATAGGTCCTAAAATTAGGCAACATCTGATTTTGACAATTGTTTATTTATTTATTTATTTTTGTAATTTATACTGTTAAAAAAATAATTTTATATTTAACGATATTTTTTTGATTATTATAACGATACATCATCCTTTATACAATATTTATTATTTTAATAATAAAATTTTTACTTTGAAAATATCAGTTGTGCTTTTTCTTTCTTTTAGATATGATAAAATTTGAACATATGTAATCCAAATCAACAGTCAAATGGAATTTATTTTTTTATTGGAGATATGAAATTTAACTTTTATACATCTTTGATTCTATCTCTCTGTCTAATTCTAAAATTCAAAAAAATTTATAATTTATAATTTACGTAAATTTTTTTGAATTTGAAAATAATAAAATTTATAATTTGTAATAATCTTCGGACAATTTACACTACTCACAAGTCACAAGCATATAAATTAAAATTAAATAATTTCATATTAATTTTGAATTAGGGAGTATTTGATAAAAACTGAATGAAATAGTTCTGAATGCTTAAGTAATTTGAATAAGCTAAATGAAGTAGATTTCTGAATACTAAATGAAAAAAATTATTTGATAAGTGACATATCTAAAATATCTGAATAACATATTTTTACTATTTTACCGATCTGAAAATATTCAAAATTATTGTAAATTTATTTAATATAATAGTTAATATTTTTATTTTATTTTTTATTTTATTCAGCTAAGATTTATCCATTCAGTCAAAAAAATTAGGCTTAACTATTCAGCCCAAAAATATGTCCGATTCAACTGTTCAACCAAAAACAAACGCATTGAATGACGAACCGATTTAACTATTAAATCATTCAACTCTATTCAGTCAAAATCAAACAGTCACTTAATATGAAAATATCTTGTAAAAGACATTTTAATAAATAAATGAAAAACTCTTTTTTCATATAGAGTTTTAAATATAAACTCTGAATTTTAAATGAACGTGTTTATGTGTTTTATTTTTAGTTATAATTGGTCCCAACATTTTCACTTTTTCATTATATTAGTGCATTATATTATATATGTGATGTTTACCACTACATTTAATATATAATTTTTCTTTGGAAAATTCCATACACTTTCCTCCTTTAGTTTTATAACAAATCCATCATTACACTCCGACAATAACAAGTGAAAAACGTAACATATACTTCTTCTATTATACAAAAAAAAAATAAAAAATTGTCATTCTTTTCTACACAATAAAATACTTTTAGTAATATTAGTATTATTGACATAATATAGTAAAATTTATTATCACAATTTCATTAATATAGCACAATACAAAATTAATAATTTTTTATTTTTAAAAATTTATGTTAAAGCATTATATATATATATATATATATATATATATATATATATATATATATTATAACGGTTCAAAAACATACCTCTTAAATAATATACTTCCTTAAGTAGCATATATTTATCAAAACGACATCGTTTTGAAAATTATTTGATAACATTTTCGTAAATAAAAAAAAATAAGTGGAACGCGCGAAATGTCATATCATGTCATATTTTCTTTTAATATTATATTTTTAAAATAAAAAATTTCAAAACGACATCATTTTGATAAATATATATACTATTTAAGAGAGAGATATTATTTAAAAAATATGTTTTAAATCTGTCTTATTTATATATATATATATATATATATCAGCTTTTATGAGACAAAAGGAGCATATAAAAGTGAGAGATGGGGGCACTGGGCAATGAATGTCATGTGGGTGGGTTTACTATATTTCCACCGTCTTGTAGAAATATCGTTGACAGAAGAAGACCTTGCAAAAATGTCCAGACCCACGAGTTGGTCAGATTTGATGGCTAAAATTTGGGTTTGAACTTTATTTTTGTAGTTTATAATAATTTGGGTTATTTTAGTTCGGCCGCGAGTGGCCCAGTCCGGCCTATTGATTTTTTTATATTTTATAATTACTAAAACAAAAAATATATATTTTAACTCACTTCTTTTATCACTTTTTAATTTAACGTATTATTTTTTTATAACCCAACTTTAGATTAATTTTCAATACAGTTTTCATAACAAGCTATATATATATATATATATATATATATATATATATATATAATCTTTTCTTCCGAAAGATAATTTTATTTGTCAATATTTTTTATTCCAAATAAAAAGTGTTTTATCATTTTTTTTTATGTTAATATACAATATTCATCCTCAAGTCTACACATTATTATTATTATTATTATTAGTATAATTATAATTTGAATAGATTTAGACTCTCTTTCTTAGAGGCTGAAATGAAGAATATCACCGTCATAAAAAAAATGAAAATCATAACTCTGTAGTATATATTATGTAAATATATATAATTAAGTTACTCTCTTTTTTTTTTTACTTATAAAAGAAATATGTTACAAATAAATAAAATGAACATATACAATTACAACTAAAACATCCCAACCAGTGGCAGTGTGGCACTTAAAAGAATTTTGGGAGCCTTTCTAATGCATAGGTTTTGATTCATCCCAGTGTTTCTACCCAAAATGCATGAATTGTTCCCTCTTCATAAGTTTTGAATTCATAAAAGTCGGTCCGGTTCAACTTAGACTATAAACCTCCTATTTCCTATTTTTAGCTAAAAAATATTTAAGTCATTTTAATCTGACTCATTTTAAACTCCGCCCATATAAATAGATCTGACCCGTTTGCTAGCTCTAGAAAGAGAAAAAGGATGAGCATGTTTCCGTAGGATTGACAGTGGGCAGAACTATGCATTTCATTTTTTTTCTTGGTGTTATAAAATATTTTTCGTATTTATTCTATTTTTTAATGAAAATTATTTATTAAAAATCAGCCATCTCACGGTAAATTTAATCTTTCTAAAAAAATTTATATTCCACTAATAATTAGTACTCTTATGAGTTTATAAAAGTAAAAATAAAATACTTATTTAACTATATTTATAGTAATGCACACATGAAAATGAATCACATGTTAACGCATATATAATAAAATTAATTCTAAAAAATAATAATTTTGTTATTATTAAAAAAATAAATTGATTTAATAATATAAAATTTATCAAAATATATTCAATTTACCTACTACAACAATGTTTATAAATTTATAATATATTTCATGAAAAGGTTAATAAGTGAAAAGAATAAAATATAATTCATATTGTATACTCATATTATTGACGCTATTGATTATTAATTCTGGGATTACCCTAATTATTAGTTGCGATTAATACCTTTCCTCCCTACTGCGGTCGGGAAACTTTAGGGGTAGTGATTCTCCTACGGTTGGATCACCCTAGTTTTTATTAATCTTTCTTATTGAATTATCACTACCCGTTAATTATTTGGTCATCCATTTCCGTCCTACAGTAGCAAGTTTCTCTTTGAAGTGCAAGCCTTGCCGTAGCAACCTTCCACCTCGCTTTGAGGCGCGCCTCAAGGCGCACACCTCGATCGCAATTTCGAACAATTAACACGACTAGCTTGAAGGAGTGTACCTAATAGAGTTTTACTTGCCGAGTTCCTAAAGTGATAGTACTACATCTGATCTTTGGACTTGAGATTATTATAGTACCTTGTGTATTCTGAGTTATATTTTGTCATATTCTTTAAGACTCTATGGTATATCAAAGGGTATATTCGGGTATAATAAAGTGTAAATAGAGGTAGGTGACCAACAAATGATCTACCACTTATAGTAAAGAGAGAGAATGTCTTATGCAATTTGATAAATGACAATTCAGAAATCTTTGGTTAAGGTGGAATGGAAAGTAGAATAGAAAAGAGTTTCTGTAAGACCCCGAATTTTATGAAATACAAAATTTAATTTTTCTTCATATAGATATTTTTTAAACAGTAAGTGGTTAAATCGATAAAGTTAAAAGTTAAGGATGTTATGTGCAAATTTTATTTTGTCGGACAATATTCGCTTTGTCGAGGAATATTCGTTTGGTCGGGGAATATTCGTTTGGTCCGACGGCGCCGAAATAACAAATTATTGGTGGACCCCACAACGGAATATTTGTCGGATATAGAAAACGACAGAAATAACCTTTTTAAATAAAAATAGTCAACGGAACTGTTAAAATACCGGTGATAAAAAATAGTAGCATACGGTAGTTATTGGTATTTTCTGTAGCACTCGGTACTCTACAGTAACACACGGTATTGCATAGTGTCTCATATTTTTGGTCTGATAATTGACACCGTAACTGTTACGCATCATTTCATCGATAATTGTCACTGCATAATATTTTATATTATCAATTCAATAATTGTTGTTACACAGTATTTTGCATTATTGATTTAATAATTGTCATTACACTGTATTTTATATCATTGAGTCAATAATTGTTGTTGCACTGTTTTTTAAAATTATTGAACCTAATAATTGTCACAGTAACATATGCACAGTAATTCACATTATTGAATCAATAATTGTCATTACACAGTAACGTATGCTTTATTTTACATTATCGTTATCTCTATTATGATGTTATTTAAACAGTTGTATTTCATTAATTTATTGACTTGATATCTAAGAGCTAACTATACTGTATTTATAACAATTAGTCATAATAATTGAATTGATAAAGTTATTTGTTTATAATATAAAGTTAGGTGATTATTAGGTGATATGAAATGAATGGTGTAGATTAAAGTGTGAATTATTGTTGAATAATTGAATTGATTTGTTTATAATATAAAGTTAGGTGATTATTAGGTGATATGAAATGAATGGTGTAGATTAAAGTGTGAATTATTGTTGAATAATTAAATTAATTTGTTTATAATATAAAGTTAGGTGATTATTAGGTGATATGAAATGAATGGTGTAGATTAAAGATAATATAATATTTGAAATGGAGGGTGTAGATTAAAAGATGATCTTTAAATGAATGGTTTAGATTAAATGAATGATAAGATTTTTGGCTATAAATAGAAGCCTTAACTTAAGGATTTTTCATAAACTTCCTTACTTGTTATTTCTTTCTCTCTCTAAATACTTCTTGTGAAAGTTCTCTCTAAGTGTGCTTAAGTCATCTTGAGTATTTGTGAAGATCTATAAGTATACGTGTACTGTTCAAGTTAATCAACCTCATTTAAATCAATATCCAGTCACGTGTTACAGTAAGGGATACCATCTTTTTCATCTTCCATTATTCAAACGTACTATGGTAAGGGATTATCATTATTTGATTCTCGATAATAATATTGTTTCTTCCTTACTCATAAGACATGCCTTTTATTTCCATGTATTAAATTGTGGGAATAACCTTACGGAGCGGATTGCCGCCTGTTGGTGAATAACCTTTCGTATTCATTCATTATTAATCTCTGAGAATAACCTTACGGAGCGGATTGCCGCCTGTTTGGTGAATAACTCTTTGTACTCAAATTCTATTAAATTGTGGGAATAACCTTACGGAGCGGATTGCCGCCTGTTGGTGAATAACCCTTTGTATTAATTTCTTTCACCTTTTGTTAATCAAACCTGCTACGGTAAGGGATATTATTTTCTTTCATACTCCTAAATCGAAATTTATTATGGAACTATTGCTTCTATAATTCCTGAAAATATTATATGTTCCATAATAGTTGAACTTCATTATTTCAACTGAACCTTCCTATTTACGTGAACCTTTCTATTGAATTGTAACCGTTATTCTGAACTGTGGATCTTGAATTTCACTCCACATCATGTTGACAATTTGGACATTATTTGAATCTGTACAAAGTAAACTTCCGATACTTATTGTTATCCTATTTCTTCTGTTCATCATTTATATCATTCTAATCATCCAAAAATCAAGCTGTTGTGAATATCTGTGGCCGGGGGCACAGATGTGATATATTTGTTGAACAGATGATAGGTTAAAGGCGATATAATAGGTTAAAGGCGATACATCTGTTCGGTGTCTTTTATGGCACGTGGTGAATGTTCTCTTTGGCCCGTAGTGCAAAGATGAACTGTTGTTTGGTATGATTATGACCAAAGGCTGAATCTGGTATAATCATGACCGTTGGTGCTATATTGAATATCTTTGGCCCGTAGTACAAAGATGAACTGTTGATGTGCATGATTATGATCAGGAACTGTGAATTTGTATTATCTTGACTAATGATATTTCAGATGATAAAAGTTGATGATGTTTTTCCTAAAAAGAGAACCGAGTGGACATTATAGTCTGCATTATTCTTCTAATAGATTACTCATTCCGCTGCTATTATTGATCTGAACGTTGTTTAAGAATTTAACTGCAGTTTTTGATATAAACCTTGTAGTCTATTGTATTCTATCAAGAACTCAACTGTTGAAGACTAATGATAATTTATTCGTCATTATCTTAGTCATGATATTCTTTACTGGGCTATTTGAGCTCACCCTTTCTTTTGTTCCATTGTTTTTCAACAGGAGATGAAAACATAACAGGGTCTAGCCGGGGAATGGAGTGAGGGTCCGAGGAATAGTTATCATAGTCTTCACGTTTTGTAAAATAGTGTGGCAATAATAGTGAAGACTTAGTTGTGTATTATTATACACTGTATTATTGTACGTTGTGCTTTGTTGTAATAATTTTGTTGTAGTATTTTGACGACTCAAGTTTGGGCTGTGTGGGCCCAGATTTGGGGGCGTCACAGTTGGCATCAGAGCTTAGGGATATGGTCTTTAATGGAGATCTGGGGTTAGAACTAGGAGGGGAGAGACGAATAGAATCAATCACTAGTGTGTCCTACCTAAATTAGATTTTTTTTTATCTAATGAATCGATTTGAATGTAGGAACATGAAGAGATGAGTCAGTTTATTTGAACTAACATTTATTTTGTGACCACAGTTAAGTATGGCATCTGGAAATCAGGAGGTTAACTATGAAATTACCGAAACAAATGTAGCTGCAGAACAAGAGGCGACGAATAATCTTCTTACAAACTCAGAGTTGAATCATTTGCCTAAGGCAAAAATTATACGTGTTCTATCTAGTAAGGATGAAGGTGAAAGCTCTGCTACAGTCGTTCCAGATCCATTCTTAGAAGCAATTAAAGGAAGTAACGAACTTGCGGAAATTATTGCCTTTAATTTACTCACTAATTGGGAGAGTGATATCACCTGGTTATGCTCTATAACAAAGGATCAGAATATATGGACTTTTCATATTAGTCTTTGGGATTTATGGTGTTCCAGCTATGATTTTCAAGATTATTTAAAAATGATGTTTCTATACTTTTGGGCGTTACAATTTAGAGGAATTCAGGTTAAGTTAGTCACTATCGTGGAAACTGCAGTCTATCGAAGATACTATTTTAATGGAAATCATTGGTACCTTACTACTGATGAAGTTGATGAACCCGAGAAACAGTTTGCTAAAAAATTATTCAGTGGTATTCCCATGGTTGAAATACGTGAAGATCCGAATGAAGTATTCGGGATTCGATTTGACGATAACAGTCAAGAAACCGAATGAGGTGATAACCGGTAAGCTATTCATAAATTCTCGTGAAGTCTACGCTTTGTTAGATACTGGCTCTACCCATTCTTTTATCTCACCTGCATGTGCTCAGCGTTTAAACTTAACTCCTGAAAATTTGGACTTTGACTTATCAGTTGAAACCCCATTAGGAGAAATGACCATTACATCTACTGTCTATAAATCTTGCCTAGTTCAAATCAACAACCTCACATTACCTGTTGACCTTATTTCTTTGGAGATGCATGAATTTGATGTGATTTTAGGAATTGATTGGTTGACTAACCATCATGCTAAAATTGATTGTTTTCATAAGATTATTAGTTTTCATATTCCTAATCAACCTGTCATGCAAATTCAAGCAACTAGACCATTGAAATCTATAACTATTATTTCTAGCCATAAAGCCATTCGTTTATTGAAAAACGGATGTCAAGCCTTTTTAGCTCATGTAACTGATTTGAACAAAAATACGTCAAACTTGAATGATATTCCCATTGTTAATGAGTTTCCTGACGTTTTTCCTGAAGAACTTCCTGGCTTACCCCCAAACCGTGAAATTGATTTTTATATTGATCTTGAACCCGGTACCAAGCCCATTTCCAAAGCTCCCTACCGAATGGCTCCCATTGAACTTCAAGAGTTAAAAGTCCAACTACAGGAATTGTTGGATACCGGTTTCATTCGTCCGAGTGCATCACCTTGGGGTGCTCCTGTTCTATTTGTGAAGAAGAAAGACGGGAGTATGAGATTGTGCATTGACTACCGAGAATTGAACCATGTCACCATCAAGAACAGGTACCCGTTACCTCGGATTGATGACATGTTTGATCAATTGCAAGGCGCTCAACATTTCTCAAAGATTGATCTCCGTTCTGGATATCATCAGTTAAAGGTTAAAAGCTGAGGACATTCCAAAGACTGCTTTCAGAACTCGTTATGGGCATTATGAGTTCTTAGTCATGCCTTTTGGACTAACTAATGCTCCTGCAGCTTTCATGGACATGATGAACCGGATATTCAAGGAACATTTGGATCATTTTGTGGTTGTCTTTATTGATGACATCCTCATATACTCCAAGAGTCGCGAGGATCATGAACAACACCTGAGATTGATACTACAAAAGCTCCATGAAAACAAATTATATGCCAAGTTGAAGAAATGTGAGTTCTGGCTTGAGGAGGTCGCGTTTCTTGGGCATGTGATTTCTAGTCAAGGAATATCAGTCGATCCTGCGAAGATTGAAACGGTACTAAATTGGGAACAACCCAAAACAGTAACCGAAGTCCGAAGTTTTCTGGGTCTAGCTGGTTATTATCGGAGATTCGTAGAAGGATTTTCTCGAATCGCCACTCCATTAACGCAGCTTACTCGGAAAAGCACAAAATTCATATGGAGCGAGGAATGCGAGAAAAGTTTTCAAGAACTCAAGAAGAGACTGGTTTCAGCTCCTGTTCTGACCATACCATCAGGATCAGGAGAATTTGTTATCTACAGCGATGCTTCTGGCAAAGGTCTAGGCTGTGTCCTTATGCAACATGGAAATGTTATAGCCTACGCCTCTCGACAACTCAAAGATTATGAGAAAAATTATCCTACTCATGATCTAGAGTTGGCAGCAGTCGTTTTCGCGTTGAAGATCTGGAGACACTACTTGTACGGAGAAAAAGTGGATATCTATACGGATCATAAAAGTCTCAAGTATTTCTTCACCCAGAAGGAACTCAACATGTGACAACGACGTTGGCTTGAGCTGTTAAAGGATTATGACCACACAATCCAGTATCACCCGGGAAAGGCGAACGTTGTAGCTGACGCTTTGAGCAGAAAATCTTATGCAAGTACAAGTGCACTGCTGACAACACAAAAGTGTATTTTGTACGACTTGCAAAAGATGGAGATAGAGCTAAAGACACCAGGGACCCACTCGAAGATTGCTCACGTGCGAGTAGAACCAACTTTAATCGATAAAATTAAAGCTGCTCAAGCTACCGATCCGGAACTGATAAACATGATAAAGAAAGTACAAGAAGGTGCCATTCCCGAAGCAAGAATCGACGAGAAAGGAATACTTCGAGTCAACTCTCGACTCTGTGTTCCTAACGATCCTGAATTAAAGCATAAAATCATGATGGAGGCACACAACACGCCGTTTGCAATCCACCCAGGAGGTACCAAGATGTATCGAGATCTTCGACATACATTTTGGTGGAACAATATGAAAAGAGAGATTGCGGAGTTTATCTCAAGGTGCCTAACTTGTCAACGTGTCAAGGTAGAACATCAAGTTCCTAAAGGTCCATTACAATCACTTGAAGTTCCCGAATGGAAGTGGGAACACATCAATATGGATTTCGTGACGGGTCTTCCAAAAGTTTCTCAAGGCTTAGATGCAATTTGGGTGATCGTAGATAGATTGACCAAATCTGCTCATTTCTTGCCTATACGAGAAAACTTTTCACTTGAACGTCTTGCCGGTATGTACATAAATGAGATCGTGAGATTGCATGGCATGCCAGTTTCCATAGTTTCTGATCGAGATCCTAGATTCACTTCACGCTTTTGGATCAGTCTACAAAAAGCTATGGGCACTGAACTACGTTTTAGTTCTGCATACCATCCTCAAACGGACGGACAATTGGAAAGGACGATCCAGACCCTCGAAGATCTTTTGAGACTTTGTGTATTAGACTTCAAAGGAAGTTGGGATAAGTACTTGCCATTGGTGGAATTTTCTTACAACAACAGTTACCAAGCAAGCATAGGCATTGCTCCATTCGAGGCATTGTATGGAAGGAAGTGTCGCTCTCCAATATGTTGGAATGAGGTAGGAGAAGCAAAATTGTTGGGACCCGAGTTGGTACGCTTGACGACCGAAAAGATCCAAATGATCCGACAACGAATACAGACCGCACAAGAACGACAAAAGAGTTATGCTGATCTTCATCGGAGAGACGAAAGTTTCAACGTCGGAGATCATGTATTCTTACGTGTTTCTCCATGGAAAGGGGTTACGAGATTCGGAAAGAGAGGAAAGCTCAACCCTCGATTTATTGGCCCATTTGAAATCCTCGATCGAATAGGAACCGTAGCCTACAGACTAGCCCTACCACCAAGTATGTCTCGCATCCATAACGTTTTTCACATATCTATGTTACGTAAATATGTGAAGGACCCAAACCACGTCATTGAGTTAGAACCAGACGTTATAGCAGAGGATTTAACATACGAGGAGGTACCTGTTAAGATCCTGGATAAGAAGGAGCAGATCCTACGCTCAAAGGTTATACCTCAAGTTAAGGTTTTATGGAGGAACCAAGATACTGAGGAAATGACCTGGGAGCTAGAATCTGAGATGAAATCTAAGTATCCTTACCTCTTCGATATGTCAGGTACGTCAATTTCGGGGACGAAATTTCATAAGGAGGGGAGGTTGTAAGACCCCGAATTTTATGAAATACAAAATTTAATTTTTCTTCATAAAGATATTTTTTAAACAGTAAGTGGTTAAATCGATAAAGTTAAAAGTTAAGGATGTTATGTGCAAATTTTATTTTGTCGGACAATATTCGCTTTGTCGAGGAATATTCGTTTGGTCGGGGAATATTCGTTTGGTCGGGGAATATTCGTTTGGTCCGACGGCGCCGAAATAACAAATTATTGGTGGACCCCACAACGGAATATTTGTCGGATATAGAAAACGACAGAAATAACCTTTTTAAATAAAAATAGTCAACGGAACTGTTAAAATACCGGTGATAAAAAATAGTAGCATACGGTAGTTATTGGTATTTTCTGTAGCACTCGGTACTCTACAGTAACACACGGTATTGCATAGTGTCTCATATTTTTGGTCTGATAATTGACACCGTAACTGTTACGCATCATTTCATCGATAATTGTCACTGCATAATATTTTATATTATCAATTCAATAATTGTTGTTACACAGTATTTTGCATTATTGATTTAATAATTGTCATTACACTGTATTTTATATCATTGAGTCAATAATTGTTGTTGCACTGTTTTTTAAAATTATTGAACCTAATAATTGTCACAGTAACATATGCACAGTAATTCACATTATTGAATCAATAATTGTCATTACACAGTAACGTATGCTTTATTTTACATTATTGTTATCTCTATTATGATGTTATTTAAACAGTTGTATTTCATTAATTTATTGACTTGATATCTAAGAGCTAACTATACTGTATTTATAACAATTAGTCATAATAATTGAATTGATAAAGTTATTTGTTTATAATATAAAGTTAGGTGATTATTAGGTGATATGAAATGAATGGTGTAGATTAAAGTGTGAATTATTGTTGAATAATTGAATTGATTTGTTTATAATATAAAGTTAGGTGATTATTAGGTGATATGAAATGAATGGTGTAGATTAAAGTGTGAATTATTGTTGAATAATTAAATTAATTTGTTTATAATATAAAGTTAGGTGATTATTAGGTGATATGAAATGAATGGTGTAGATTAAAGATAATATAATATTTGAAATGGAGGGTGTAGATTAAAAGATGATCTTTAAATGAATGGTTTAGATTAAATGAATGATAAGATTTTTGGCTATAAATAGAAGCCTTAACTTAAGGATTTTTCATAAACTTCCTTACTTGTTCTTTCTTTCTCTCTCTAAATACTTCTTGTGAAAGTTCTCTCTAAGTGTGCTTAAGTCATCTTGAGTATTTGTGAAGATCTATAAGTATACGTGTACTGTTCAAGTTAATCAACCTCATTTAAATCAATATTCAGTCACGTGTTACAGTAAGGGATACCATCTTTTTCATCTTCCATTATTCAAACGTATTATGGTAAGGGATTATCATTATTTGATTCTCGATAATAATATTGTTTCTTCCTTACTCATAAGACGTGCCTTTTATTTCCATGTATTAAATTGTGGGAATAACCTTACGGAGCGGATTGCCGCCTGTTGGTGAATAACCTTTCGTATTCATTCATTATTAATCTCTGAGAATAACCTTACGGAGCGGATTGCCGCCTGTTTGGTGAATAACTCTTTGTACTCAAATTCTATTAAATTGTGGGAATAACCTTACGGAGCGGATTGCCGCCTGTTGGTGAATAACCCTTTGTATTAATTTCTTTCACCTTTTGTTAATCAAACCTGCTACGGTAAGGGATATTATTTTCTTTCATACTCCTAAATCGAAATTTATTATGGAACTATTGCTTCTATAATTCCTGAAAATATTATATGTTCCATAATAGTTGAACTTCATTATTTCAACTGAACCTTCCTATTTACGTGAACCTTTCTATTGAATTGTAACCGTTATTCTGAACTGTGGATCTTGAATTTCACTCCACATCATGTTGACAATTTGGACATTATTTGAATCTGTACAAAGTAAACTTCCGATACTTATTGTTATCCTATTTCTTCTGTTCATCATTTATATCATTCTAATCATCCAAAAATCAAGCTGTTGTGAATATCTGTGGCCGGGGGCACAGATGTGATATATTTGTTGAACAGATGATAGGTTAAAGGCGATATAATAGGTTAAAGGCGATACATCTGTTCGGTGTCTTTTATGGCACGTGGTGAATGTTCTCTTTGGCCCGTAGTGCAAAGATGAACTGTTGTTTGGTATGATTATGACCAAAGGCTGAATCTGGTATAATCATGACCGTTGGTGCTATATTGAATATCTTTGGCCCGTAGTACAAAGATGAACTGTTGATGTGCATGATTATGATCAGGAACTGTGAATTTGTATTATCTTGACTAATGATATTTCAGATGATAAAAGTTGATGATGTTTTTCCTAAAAAGAGAACCGAGTGGACATTATAGTCTGCATTATTCTTCTAATAGATTACTCATTCCGCTGCTATTATTGATCTGAACGTTGTTTAAGAATTTAACTGCAGTTTTTGATATAAACCTTGTAGTCTATTGTATTCTATCAAGAACTCAACTGTTGAAGACTAATGATAATTTATTCGTCATTATCTTAGTCATGATATTCTTTACTGGGCTATTTGAGCTCACCCTTTCTTTTGTTCCATTGTTTTTCAACAGGAGATGAAAACATAACAGGGTCTAGCCGGGGAATGGAGTGAGGGTCCGAGGAATAGTTATCATAGTCTTCACGTTTTGTAAAATAGTGTGGCAATAATAGTGAAGACTTAGTTGTGTATTATTATACACTGTATTGTTGTACGTTGTGCTTTGTTGTAATAATTTTGTTGTAGTATTTTGACGACTCAAGTTTGGGCTGTGTGGGCCCAGATTTGGGGGCGTCACAGTTTCTAATTTACATTAATAAGAGTTGTGCATTTGAGAATTGAAATGCATATGATCAAATAAAATAAGATTTGACAGAAATTTCATGTCCTATATTTGATTGGGACATTGTATGGTAGAAGGATTAAATTGTACGGTAACTATTTACGGAATATGTTATTTGTGATCAAACGTTGAGTTTCATATTATCTGAAAAGTCATTTTATATGCTAAGACGCTTCACTCTTATTGTAGAATAAATAATATTAGAATGGTTTTAAATTATTTATTCTACAACTGGTATAATATTGAACCTAAAGGGCCGCACCATAAAATAGAAATATTTATTTTAGAAGTAGATGACTTAATAGTAATAATAAATTAAGTATATTTAATTTATACTATAATGATAGAATAAATTAAATAACTTAATATTTATAATTAAGTATTTTGGAAATACTAATTATAAATTAAATAAGAGTTTTCTTATTATTGTTGTTATAAATAATATAGTTTCTAAATAGTTTATGAATTATTATTATTATTATTATTATAAATAATTAAGTTTCTAAATGGTTTTGGATATGTTATTATTATAATAATTAATTTAGTTCCTAATTAAATTAAAATCCTATTCCTAAAGAATTTTGGAGAGTTGAGTAAGTCTATAACTAAGAAGGGTCTTATTATAGATAGGGTTGTTGAAAGTATTATTAGAAGAATACTTACAATTCTCTACAATCTAAGGAGTTAGAGATAGAGAGAGAAAATTAGGGCTAGCCACCTAAGGGTTGGAGAAACTTAAATCTATTTCTCCAATTTATATACTCTTGGTGGATCACCTTTAGAGGTTGCACACTTGGGTAGCTAACGTTGATTTGTGGATTCTATTGAAGAAACACGAAAGATTTAAGGAGGTGAAATCGTAGCTGATCAAAAGTTGATCATCTTTTAAGGTATAATTTTTATCATTCCTTAATTAATAAGTATCGCATAAGGTAGATACTGGGTTGTTGAAGAAAAATTTTAAATTCAATTTATGTCATGCTTTCGCGTTTTATTACAATTTGATTGTATGCCTATGGTTTTCTGCAACTAACAATGTGAACATTAATGGTGTGTTTGGAACTCAGAAAACTTAAGGGGAAAGGAAGGAAAAGGAAAAACAAATTAAATCTAATAATTTATGTGAGCTCTTTTAACCATTTAATGCACTATATTTTAACATTGTTCTTAATGTTAGAATTTTTAAAGTATAGCTAATTAGATTTATTCTCATTAAGATAATTTTTTACTTTTTACATTTATTTTTCTTTCCCTTTTCCTTTGCATTTCTAAGTTCCACATGCACCCTAAATAAGATTCCACTAGGAGGTGAATCCAGCTCCCGTATTCAAACCAAAGAGTGTTAACCACCACATCATGGAACCAATCTCTTAAGGTAACTGAAAAACATAAAAAAAAAAAGAAGGGTTTATGTTAACCCAAGTTTATTACATATAAGACCCGAATTGATACAACTTTGTCATTATGCTTATGAAACAAAGTGTATGTGCCATTACTAGTATTGCTCACGAATTTAAAGAACAATCTTTCTCAAGGTTGAACTCAGGCTTTTGTTTAGTGACCATGGCCAAAGGGTGACCCTTGATAAGCTAGAAGCGTAGAATCCTTTTGAAATTGCTTTTATGTTTAAATTGAAATTTTAGGCCTTTTTGCTCATTTACATGTGTTATGATCTATATAGCAGAAAAGGCCTCTTCATTTCTATGAGATGCAGCTACTCACAATGGGTGTTAAAGACAACTAGCTCTATTCTTGTGCTAATTATTCCTTTTCTTAAATACTAAAATATTTCAGTTTACCCCCATTCTTGTGAATCTTATTTATTGTGGATTTGTTTGTGCAGATCTGACAAAGCAAAGAAGAAAGGTCTAGGAGGTGGATACCTGCTTTGGTTGATAAATGGCTATGGATTCGGTTTCTATTCTTGCATTATGTTTCTTTGGTTGCATGGTTGTGATGCTTATTATCATCAATAACGAAAATTTGTATTCTACTACTTGGATAAATACCAAGTATTGGGACACATGCCTGCTTGGTCAAACTAGGAGTTGGAGCAAATAAATTTTGTTGTCATCTTCATCTATTGGCCAATGGCCACTGATTGGCTTCTTATCAAGGCTTGGATAAGAATGCATTTAATTAGTCAAAAATAATTGAAGAATGTAAGAAAAGTTCATGTATATATGAGTTTTACCAAATATCCAAATATGAAGTGACCAGTGCCCTAGTGGCCAGTGCCCAGTGTCCAATGCTTAGTGATAAGGGAATGCATAGTCGACTTTGTGGCAGTTGAAAGTTGGAGAGAAGTGTGGAACTGTCTGGACAAGAATATAATTGGAAATGTACCTAGTTAGAAGTTTCTAAATTAAGCATTACTCATCTAAAGGAAGTTAGCATAAGGTCTTAAGAAGTGCTCATTTTAGTAGCTACACTAGGGTAAGCCAGTTTGATCGTACAAATAGAAAAGTCGTATAAGATTAAATTCAAATTGTTAGCTTGATGTACTTTGTTGGAGCCTCTCTTTAACAGCGTAAGCTTTTAGATAATTTGGTTACTTGACAAGGTACCAGAGCTGTGACGCCCCCAAATCTAGGCCTACACAGCCCAAACTTGAGTCGTCAAAAGACTACAACAAAATTATTACAACAAAGCACAACGTACAACAATACAGTGTATAATAATAATACACAACTAAGTCTTCACTATTATTGTCACACTATTTTACAACACGTGAAGACTACGACAGCTATTCCTCGGACTCTCACTCCATCCCCCGGCTAGACCCCGTTATGTTTTCATCTCCTGTTGAAAAACAATGGAACAAAAGAAAGGGTGAGCTCAAATAGCCCAGTAAGAAATATCATGACTAAGATAATGACGAATAAATTATCATTAGCCTTCAACAGTTGAGTTCTTGATAGAATACAATAGACTACAAGGTTTATATCAAAAACTGTAGTTAAATTCTTAAACAACGTTCAGATCAATAATAGCAGCGGAATGAGCAATCTATTAGAAGAATAATGCAGACCATAATGTCCACTCGCTTCTCTTTTTAGTAAAAACATCATCAACTTTTATCATCTGAAATACCATTAGTCATGATAATAAAAATTCACAGTTCCTGGTCATAATCATGCAAATCAACAGTTCATCTTTGCACTACGGGCCAAAGATATTCAATAAAGCACCAACGGTCATGATTATACCAGATTCAGCCTTTGGTCATAATCATACCAACCAACAGTTCATCTTTGCACTACGGGCCAAAGAGAACATTCACCACGTGTCATAAAAGACACCGAACAGATGTATCGCCTTTAACCTAGTATATCGCCTTTAACCTATCATCTGTTCAACAATTATATCACATCTGTGCCCCCGGCCACAGATATTCACAACAGCTTGATTCTTGATGATTAATACAAATAACAGTGATACAAATGATGAACAGAAGAACAGGATAAACAATAAGTATCGGAAGTTTACTTTGTGCAGATTCAAATAATGTCCAAATTGCCAACATGATGTGGAGTGAAATTTAAAAATGATATTCAAGATCCACAGTTCAGAATAACGATTACAGTTCAATAGAAATGTTCAGAAAATAGGAAGGTTCAGTTGAAATAATGAAATTCAACTATTATGGAACATATAATATTTTCAGGAATTATAGAAGCAATAGTTCCATAATAAGTTTCGATTTAGGTGTATGGAAGAAAGTAATATCCCTTACCGTAGCAGGTTTGATTAACAAAAGGTGAAGGGAATTAATATCCCTTACCATAGTAAGTTTGAATAATGGAAGATGAAAAAGATGGTATCCCTTATGAGTATAAAGGAAAATGATATCACTTACGAATATGGAATAAAAGTGTCATGTGATAATTCGTGTAGACAAATTATTTCCGCACGAGACAAATAAAAAGGGTTATTCACCAACAGGCGATAATCCGCACCGTAAGGTTATTCCCATCAATTTGAATACGAATAGTTATTCACCAAACAGGCGATAATCCGCGCCGTAAGGTTATTCCCATCAATTTGAATACGAAGAGTTATTCACCAAACAGGCGATAATCCGCACCGTAAGGTTATTCTCAAAGATTAATAAGGAATGAATACAAAAGGTTATTCACCAACAGGCGGTAAACCGCGCCGTAAGGTTATTCCCATAATTTAATACATGAAAATAAATGGCACAAGAAAGAAACGATATTATTTCCGAGAATCAAAGAATGATAATCCCTTCAAGTAAGAAAGAAAATAATATCCATTTATGATGATGCAAAGAATGATACCCCTTACCGTAGTAAGTTTAAGAGTGTGAAAAGATTGATATTCCTTACCATAGTAAGTTTAAGAGTGTAAAAAGAATGATACCCCTTACCGTAGTAAGTTTAAATAATAGAAGATGAAAGAATATGACATTCCTTACCACAGTAAATTTAAGAGTGTGAAAAGAATAATATTCCTTACCATAGTAAGTTTAAGAGTGTGAAAAGAATGATACCCCTTACCGTAGTAAGTTTAAATAATAGAAGATGAAAGAATATGACATTCCTTACCACAGTAAATTTAAGAGTGTGAAAAGAATAATATTCCTTACCTTAACACGTGACTGGATATTGATTTAAATGAGGTTGATCAACCTATATATTTATAATAAAATTAGTAATTACAATATATAACTTTCAAAGTATATGATAACTCGTATAATATGAACTATCAAAATTATATATATTTAACATAATTTTTGTAGTATAATATAACTACTTTAAAATAGTTTTTAAAATAATATTCTAAAATAAATCTTCCAAAGAAAGCTTTTAAAAATGAATCTTCTCAAAGAAGAGTCTTCTAAAGGAAGATTTGTGGATACCGTGAAATATAGGAATTTATGAAATTACTACTCTTTAATAAAAGACTTACTTGAAAATTTTCTGCACTCCTTTTGGCTTTCAAACTCTCAAAATAACCTCACTATTCTCAGAGAAAACTCATAAAATTCTTATAGAAAATTTTTATGTTTTAGGTGTGATTTTTCTATTCAGCTGAACAAGCTATTTATAGGAGAAAAATGGTACTATGCGCGGTTGTTGGCAGCACGCCAATGTTGAAATCGGCAGAAGAGGCTGCGCAGCCTCTGCGCAGACGAATTCAACGAATTCAAATTTGGCACAGTAACTTGCACAGTAACTTGCATAGTAACTTCTGAATATAATAATATTTTTCTAATAAAACAAATAACTTTATATATTATATTGTCTAATAAAACAAACAACTTTATGAATATATTATAATAATCAAATTACCAAATAATACTACCATAGTAATAATTCATAATAATGTAACAACTACTATGCCAATTATTAGGTTCAATAATTTTTAACTACAGTGCATCAACAATTATTGATTCAATGATATGAAATACAGTGTAATGATAATTATTAAATCAATAATGCAAAATACTGTGTAACAACAATTATTGAATTGATAACATAAAATATTATGCAGCGATAATTATTGATGAAATGATGTGCAATAGTTACGGTGTCAATTATCAGATCAATAATATAGGACACTGCGCAATACCGTGTGCTACTGTAGAGTACCGTGTGCTACAGAAAATACCATAAACTACCGTATGCTACTATTCTTTTATCACCGGTATTTTAACAGTTAACACCGTTGACTATTTTTATTTAAAAAAATTACTTCTGTCGTTTTCTATATCCGACAAATATTCCGTTGTGGGTTCCACCAATAATTAGTTATTTCGGCGCCGTCGTACGACACGAATATTATATTGCGCCGTCGTACGGGCAAAACGAATATTCCCCGACAAAACGAATATTCCCCGACAAAAAGAATATTGTCCAATAAGGTATAATTTGCACGGAACATCCTTAACTTTTAACTTTGCCAATTTAACCACTTACTGTTTTATGAAGAAAAAAAAATATATATATGAAAAAATTAAATTTTATATTTCAGAAAATTCGGGGTCTTACAACCTCCCCTCCTTATGAAATTTCGTCCCCGAAATTGACGTACCTGACATTTCGAAGAGGTATGGATACCTAGACTTCATCTCAGATTCTAGCTCCCAGGTCATTTCCTCAATATCTTGGTTCCTCCATAAAACCTTAACTTGAGGTATAACCTTTGAGCGTAAGATCTGCTCCTTCTTATCTAGGATCTTAACAGGTACCTCCTCATACGTTAAATCTTCTGCTATAACGTCTGGTTCTAACTCAATGACGTGGTTTGGGTCCTTCACATATTTACGTAACATAGATATGTGAAAAACGTTATAGATGCGAGACATACTTGGTGGTAAGGCTAGTCTGTAGGCTACAGTTCCTACTCGATCGAGAATTTCAAATGGGCCAACAAATCGAGGGTTGAGTTTTCCTCTCTTTCCGAATCTCGTAACCCCTTTCCATGGAGAAACACATAAGAATACATGATCTCCGACGTTGAATCTCTCATCTCTCCGATGAAGATCGGCATAACTCTTTTGTCGTTCTTGTGCTGTCTGTATTCGTTGTCGGATCATTTGGATCTTTTCGGTCGTCAAGCGTACCAACTCGGGTCCCAACAGTTTTGCTTCTCCTACCTCATTCCAACATACTGGAGAGCGACACTTGCGTCCATATAAAGCCTCGAATGGAGCCATACCTATACTTGCTTGGTAACTGTTGTTGTAGGAAAATTCCACCAATGGCAAGTACTTATCCCAACTTCCTTTGAAATCTAGTACGCAAAGTCTCAAAAGATCTTCGAGGGTCTGAATCGTCCTTTCCGATTGTCCGTCCGTTTGAGGATGGTATGCAGAACTGAACCGTAGCTCAGTGCCCATAGCTTTTTGTAGACTGATCCAAAAGCGTGAAGTGAATCTAGGATCTCGATCAGAAACTATGGAAACTGGCATGCCATGCAATCTCACGATCTCATTTATGTACATACCGGCAAGACGTTCAAGTGAAAAGTTTTCTCGTATAGGCAAGAAATGAGCAGATTTGGTCAATCTATCTACGATCACCCAAATTGCATCTAAGCCTTGAGAAACTTTGGGAAGACCCGTCACGAAATCCATATTGATGTGTTCCCACTTCCATTCGGGAACCTCAAGTGGTTGTAAAGGACCCTTAGGTACTTGATGCTCTGCCTTGACACGTTGACAAGTTAAGCACCTTGAGATAAACTCTGCAATCTCCCTTTTCATATTGTTCCACCAAAATGTATGTCGAAGATCTCGATACATCTTGGTACCTCCAGGATGGATTGCAAATGGCGTGTTGTGTGCCTCCATCATGATTTTATGCTTTAATTCAGGATCGTTAGGAACACAGAGTCGAGAGTTGACTCGAAGTATTCCTTTCTCGTCGATTCTTGCTTCGGGAATGGCACCTTCTTGTACTTTCTTTATCATGTTTATCAGTTCCGGATCGGTAGCTTGAGCAGCTTTAATTTTATCGATTAAAGCTGGTTCTACTTGCACGTGAGCAATCTTCGAGTGGGTCCCTGGTGTCTTTAGCTCCATCTCCATCTTTTGCAAGTCGTACAAAATACGCTTTTGTGTTGTCAGCAGTGCACTTGTACTCGCATAAGATTTTCTGCTCAAAGCGTCAGCTACAACGTTCGCCTTTCCCGGGTGATACTGGATTGTGTGATCATAATCCTTCAACAGCTCAAGCCAACGTCGTTGTCGCATGTTGAGTTCCTTCTGGGTGAAGAAATACTTGAGACTTTTATGATCCGTATAGATATCCATTTTCTCTCCGTACAAGTAGTGTCTCCAGATCTTCAACGCGAAAACGACTGCTGCCAACTCTAGATCATGAGTAGGGTAATTTTTCTCATAATCTTTGAGTTGTCGAGAGGCATAGGCTATAACATTTCCATGTTGCATAAGGACACAGCCTAGACCTTTGCCTGAAGCATCGCTGTATATGACAAATTCTCCCGATCCTGATGGAATGGTCAGAACAGGAGCTGAAACAAGTCTCCTCTTAAGCTCTTGAAAACTTTTCTCGCATTGCTCGCTCCATATGAATTTTGTGCTTTTCCGAGTAAGCTGAGTTAATGGAGTGGCGATTCGAGAAAATCCTTCTACGAATCTCCGATAATAACCAGCTAGGCCCAGAAAACTTCGGACTTCGGTTACTGTCTTGGGTTGTTCCCAATTTAGTACCGTTTCAATCTTCGCAGGATCGACTGATATTCCTTGACTAGAAATCACATGCCCAAGAAACGTGACCTCCTCAAGCCAGAACTCACATTTCTTCAACTTGGCATATAATTTGTTCTCACGGAGCTTCTGGAGTATCAATCTCAGGTGTTGTTCATGATCCTCACGACTTTTGGAGTATATGAGGATGTCATCAATAAAGACAACCACAAAATGATCCAAATATTCCTTGAATATTCGGTTCATCATGTCCATGAAAGCTGCAGGAGCATTGGTTAGTCCAAAAGGCATGACTAAAAACTCATAATGCCCATAACGAGTTCTGAAAGCAGTCTTTGGAATGTCCTCAGCTTTAACCTTTAACTGATGATATCCAGAACGGAGATCAATCTTTGAGAAATGTTGAGCACCTTGTAATTGATCAAACATGTCATCAATTCGAGGTAACGGATACCTGTTTTTGATGGTGACATGGTTCAATTCTCGGTAGTCAATGCACAATCTCATACTCCCGTCTTTCTTCTTCACAAATAGAACAGGAGCACCCCAAGGTGATGCACTCGGACGAATGAAACCAGTATCCAACAATTCCTGTAGTTGGACTTTTAACTCTTGAAGTTCAATGGGAGCCATTCGGTATGGGGCTTTGGAAATGGGCTTGGTACCGGGTTCAAGATCAATACAAAATTCAATTTCACGGTTTGGGGGTAAGCCAGGAAGTTCTTCAGGAAAAACGTCAGGAAACTCATTAACAATGGGAATATCATTCAAGTTTGACGTATTTTTGTTCAAATCAGTGACATGAGCTAAAAAGGCTTGACATCCGTTTTTCAATAAACGAATGACTTTATGGCTAGAAATAACAGTTATAGATTTCAATGGTTTAGTTGCTTGAATTTGCATGACAGGTTGATTAGGAATATGAAAACTAATAATCTTATGAAAATAATCAATTTTAGCATGATGGGTAGTCAACCAATCAATTCCTAAAATCACATCAAATTCATGCATTTCCAAAGAAATAAGGTCAACAGGTAATGTGAGGTTGTTGATTTGAACTAGGCAAGATTTATAGACAGTAGATGTAATGGTCATTTCTCTTAATGGGGTTTCAACTGATAAGTCAAAGTCCAAATTTTCAGGAGTTAAGTTTAAACGCTGAGCACATGCAGGTGAGATAAAAGAATGGGTAGAGCCAGTATCTAACAAAGCGTAGACTTCACGAGAATTTATGAATAGCTTACCGGTCATCACCTCATTCGATTTCTTGATCATCAAGGCTGTCATCATCAAATCGAGTCCCATATACTTCATCCGGATCTTCACGTATTTCAACCATGGGGATACCACGAAATAGTTCTCTAACGAACTGTTTCTCAGATTCTTCAACTTCATCAGTAGTAGCGTACCAATGATTTCCATTAAAATAGTATTTTCGATAGACTACAGTTTCCACGATAGTGACTAACTTAACCTGAATTCCTCTAAATTGTAACGCCCAAAAGTATAGATACATCATTTTTAAATAATCTTGAAAATCATAGCTCGAACACCATAAATCCCAAAGACTTATATGGAACGTCCATATATTCTGATCCTTTGTTATCGAGCATAACCAGGTGATGATATGTTTCCAACTGTCGAGCAAATTAAAGGCAACAATTTCCGCAAGTTCCGGATATCCTTTAAAGAACGAATTTGGAAGAACGACGGTAGAACTTTCACCTTCTTCTTCTTTAGATCGGATACAAACAATTTTTGCTTTAGGCAAATTATTCAACTTTGAGTTTGTAGAAGAATTGTTTGTGGCCTCTACATTCACTTCGGGTACTCCGTGGTTAACCTCCTGATTTCCAGATGCCATACTTAACTGTGGTCACAAAATAGATGTTAGTTCAAATAAACTGACTCATCACTTCATGTCCCTATATTCAAATCAACTCATTAGATAATAAAATCTAATTTAGGTAGGACATACTAGTGACTGATTCTATTCGTCTCTCCCCTCCTAGTTCTAACCCCAGATCTCCATTAAAGACCATATCCCTAAGCTCTGATACCAACTGTGACGCCCCCAAATCTAGGCCTACACAGCCCAAACTTGAGTCGTCAAAAGACTACAACAAAATTATTACAACAAAGCACAACGTACAACAATACAGTGTATAATAATAATACACAACTAAGTCTTCACTATTATTGTCACACTATTTTACAACACGTGAAGACTACGACAGCTATTCCTCGGACTCTCACTCCATCCCCCGGCTAGACCCCGTTATGTTTTCATCTCCTGTTGAAAAACAATGGAACAAAAGAAAGGGTGAGCTCAAATAGCCCAGTAAGAAATATCATGACTAAGATAATGACGAATAAATTATCATTAGCCTTCAACAGTTGAGTTCTTGATAGAATACAATAGACTACAAGGTTTATATCAAAAACTGTAGTTAAATTCTTAAACAACGTTCAGATCAATAATAGCAGCGGAATGAGCAATCTATTAGAAGAATAATGCAGACCATAATGTCCACTCGCTTCTCTTTTTAGTAAAAACATCATCAACTTTTATCATCTGAAATACCATTAGTCATGATAATAAAAATTCACAGTTCCTGGTCATAATCATGCAAATCAACAGTTCATCTTTGCACTACGGGCCAAAGATATTCAATAAAGCACCAACGGTCATGATTATACCAGATTCAGCCTTTGGTCATAATCATACCAACCAACAGTTCATCTTTGCACTACGGGCCAAAGAGAACATTCACCACGTGTCATAAAAGACACCGAACAGATGTATCGCCTTTAACCTAGTATATCGCCTTTAACCTATCATCTGTTCAACAATTATATCACATCTGTGCCCCCGGCCACAGATATTCACAACAGCTTGATTCTTGATGATTAATACAAATAACAGTGATACAAATGATGAACAGAAGAACAGGATAAACAATAAGTATCGGAAGTTTACTTTGTGCAGATTCAAATAATGTCCAAATTGCCAACATGATGTGGAGTGAAATTTAAAAATGATATTCAAGATCCACAGTTCAGAATAACGATTACAGTTCAATAGAAATGTTCAGAAAATAGGAAGGTTCAGTTGAAATAATGAAATTCAACTATTATGGAACATATAATATTTTCAGGAATTATAGAAGCAATAGTTCCATAATAAGTTTCGATTTAGGTGTATGGAAGAAAGTAATATCCCTTACCGTAGCAGGTTTGATTAACAAAAGGTGAAGGGAATTAATATCCCTTACCATAGTAAGTTTGAATAATGGAAGATGAAAAAGATGGTATCCCTTATGAGTATAAAGGAAAATGATATCACTTACGAATATGGAATAAAAGTGTCATGTGATAATTCGTGTAGACAAATTATTTCCGCACGAGACAAATAAAAAGGGTTATTCACCAACAGGCGATAATCCGCACCGTAAGGTTATTCCCATCAATTTGAATACGAATAGTTATTCACCAAACAGGCGATAATCCGCGCCGTAAGGTTATTCCCATCAATTTGAATACGAAGAGTTATTCACCAAACAGGCGATAATCCGCACCGTAAGGTTATTCTCAAAGATTAATAAGGAATGAATACAAAAGGTTATTCACCAACAGGCGGTAAACCGCGCCGTAAGGTTATTCCCACAATTTAATACATGAAAATAAATGGCACAAGAAAGAAACGATATTATTTCCGAGAATCAAAGAATGATAATCCCTTCAAGTAAGAAAGAAAATAATATCCATTTATGATGATGCAAAGAATGATACCCCTTACCGTAGTAAGTTTAAGAGTGTGAAAAGATTGATATTCCTTACCATAGTAAGTTTAAGAGTGTAAAAAGAATGATACCCCTTACCGTAGTAAGTTTAAATAATAGAAGATGAAAGAATATGACATTCCTTACAACAGTAAATTTAAGAGTGTGAAAAGAATAATATTCCTTACCATAGTAAGTTTAAGAGTGTGAAAAGAATGATACCCCTTACCGTAGTAAGTTTAAATAATAGAAGATGAAAGAATATGACATTCCTTACCACAGTAAATTTAAGAGTGTGAAAAGAATAATATTCCTTACCTTAACACGTGACTGGATATTGATTTAAATGAGGTTGATCAACCTATATATTTATAATAAAATTAGTAATTACAATATATAACTTTCAAAGTATATGATAACTCGTATAATATGAACTATCAAAATTATATATATTTAACATAATTTTTGTAGTATAATATAACTACTTTAAAATAGTTTTTAAAATAATATTCTAAAATAAATCTTCCAAAGAAAGCTTTTAAAAATGAATCTTCTCAAAGAAGAGTCTTCTAAAGGAAAATTTGTGGATACCGTGAAATATAGGAATTTATGAAATTACTACTCTTTAATAAAAGACTTACTTGAAAATTTTCTGCACTCATTTTGGCTTTCAAACTCTCAAAATAACATCACTATTCTCAGAGAAAACTCATAAAATTCTTATAGAAAAATTTTATGTTTTAGGTGTGATTTTTCTATTCAGCTGAACAAGCTATTTATAGGAGAAAAATGGTACTATGCGCGGTTGTTGGCAGCACGCCAATGTTGAAATCGGCAGAAGAGGCTGCGCAGCCTCTGCGCAGACGAATTCAACGAATTCAAATTTGGCACAGTAACTTGCACAGTAACTTGCATAGTAACTTCTGAATATAATAATATTTTTCTAATAAAACAAATAACTTTATATATTATATTGTCTAATAAAACAAACAACTTTATGAATATATTATAATAATCAAATTACCAAATAATATTACCATAGTAATAATTCATAATAATGCAACAACTACTATGCCAATTATTAGGTTCAATAATTTTTAACTACAGTGCATCAACAATTATTGATTCAATGATATGAAATACAGTGTAATGATAATTATTAAATCAATAATGCAAAATACTGTGTAACAACAATTATTGAATTGATAACATAAAATATTATGCAGCGATAATTATTGATGAAATGATGTGCAATAGTTACGGTGTCAATTATCAGATCAATAATATAGGACACTGCGCAATACCGTGTGCTACTGTAGAGTACCGTGTGCTACAGAAAATACCATAAACTACCGTATGCTACTATTCTTTTATCACCGGTATTTTAACAGTTAACACCGTTGACTATTTTTATTTAAAAAAATTACTTCTGTCGTTTTCTATATCCGACAAATATTCCGTTGTGGGTTCCACCAATAATTAGTTATTTCGGCGCCGTCGTACGACACGAATATTATATTGCGCCGTCGTACGGGCAAAACGAATATTCCCCGACAAAACGAATATTCCCCGACAAAAAGAATATTGTCCAATAAGGTATAATTTGCACGGAACATCCTTAACTTTTAACTTTGCCAATTTAACCACTTACTGTTTTATGAAGAAAAAAATATATATATATATGAAAAAATTAAATTTTATATTTCAGAAAATTCGGGGTCTTACAAGAGCTATAATTGTGCAACGCTGCACGTTCCCCTTTATATTGATATGATGCAAATGCATTGAATTTCTCTTTTTGTGTATGCTTGTGAGGGGGTGTTAGCTTGATGTATATTGTTGGGGTCTCTAACAATTTAAGCTTTTAGACGAGTTGGTTACTTAACACAAACTTTGTGGGGGGAAAAATCCTTATATTCCAAAATATAAGATCAATATTGATTTTATGAAAGCCAATTTGACACATATTCAAATTTAAAATCGATATGAATCCGTTTAATATTATAAACTATCTAAAAAGTACTATTAATTGTAAGATTTATTATTTTTAAAATTTAAATGAATCATGTCAAATTTATATTTGAAAATGTCATAAATTGACTTTCGCAAAGTCAAAATCGATCTTATATTTTAGAACAGAGTGAGTATATGAAATCTGAGCAAGTTGCATTTGAGCTCTACTCCCTTATCTCTCTCACATCCGTTCTCTCCTTTTCCACCCTTTCTTCTCCACCAAGTTTTGTCTTTGATCCCTCTTTATTCCCCAAATTATCTATAAACAGTTCAGATTTCTCAGGTCCTAACAATCTAATATATGAGCAGTTTGAACCCTCTATGACCATTAGCATCTTCTTCTCATTTTTGTCTTCTTGATGGAGGAAGATAGTGTAAAAATGAATTTAATTAATGTGATTTATAATTTTCAGATTTTTAGTAGTTAGAAATATTTTATGCATGATTTTATCAATTAGTTTATCAATTAGGAAGATTAGGCTTTACAATGGATTTCAAAGTAATATCAACTAGGAAGATCTTCAGCATAATCCTAGGGATTTAATTTATGCATTTAATTTTCATTTGACTTTTCTTTTTGAGTTGTAATCAACCATTCTTATTAAAGGGCATGCACTATTACATTGTAATTGAGCTTTTGATTAATAAAATTTATCTCTCTGGTGGATTTCAGGTTATTTTTCCTTGTGGATTCTAGGGTTGTTTATCTAGTGGATTCTAGGGTTCGTCTACTAGAACGTTATCTAGTATTATTTCGTCGCTTCCGTCCCGAGTCACTTATGTTTGAATCCATCCGGTACTTCTGATGTTAAATCATGGGAGGATAGGAGAACAGTAAGGGAAGTTGGGAGTTAGAAGGTTAGGGACATCAGTGGCGGTGTTAGGTGTTTTGTGTAGATCATAAGCTGAATGTGATGCTCCTTGGGCTTAGATGTAAGAGGAGAGTGGTAAAGGATATAATTTGAAGTCTGCCCCTAATGTTGTCTTTGATCAAGAGTTGGAAGTTGGAGATAGTGGACAATAGCTTTGAGATCTGAGGTCTGAGGTTTTAAGGTTTGGATTTTTCCCTCTGTCTAATGGTTCTTGAGGAAGCATTTATTATCAGTTTGTCTTGATGTTAGGTGTCAGGGTTATGGCCCTAATTGACCAACAGATGGGCAAATTATTTGGGTGAAAAATTGGATGTGAATGGTCCGTCTGTGCATTGGACATGATTTCAGTGTCATTAGAAGATAAACATTTTGAAGTTCAGATGGCATAATCTGAATTTGTAATGCTAAAAATAAAAAATTTATCGTCTGAACATTACTTTTCATCACTTTTCATCTGATCAAATTTTGGTAGTTGGTTTTTACCTTTATCCTCAAACTTGTAGCTAGCTTACCATACCTGACAATGACACTACAAAATTCGACACAGCACAATTTTTGATTGATAAGTTGGTATAATTCAGATGAACAATGGATGTGCTAGTGTGTGTGTGTGTGTGTGTGTGTATTAAATTGGATGGATATCTTCAGATTGAATAAATTACGCACATCAGCATGGATTTGACACTAATCAAGGCTTTCCTACTGCCGGCCGCCTCTGTACTTGCCTAGGTTTATATCTAACGAACGGACAAGGCCAACCTGCTCTCATGTATCTTTTTCCATGTACATTAGGTATGAACCATAACATCATCACAAGGGCAGGTTCTATATACATATCAGAAAGCTTGAAAAGAATGAGGAATTCAGTAAAAAATTATTTTTTATTTTTTCTAACTTTCTTTGTGGCCCAGGGCCAATTGTTGTATTGGGTCTGGGGAGAGGTGAGCTGAAAGACCTCTGGAATTACAGCTTGGAGGACTCTTCACCTACGACACCATCTGAAGAAGCTTGACACAAGACTGATCGCACCTCCAAGCAAGACTGCAAGAGGAACAAGAGATAGAATGGCTCCAATATGCAGAGTCCATCATCAGCGTCAAAGGGTGCTTACCCTCATTATATCCTCAAAAAGATCTTTATGCATGACTGAAAAATATACAGGACCTGGAAATATAATTCACTCTTCGGTTGCCATTATTGTTGTAACATATAACATATTAAAAACTCTAGCAAGCAAACTGTATATTCGATAGTCCATCTTGCTTGTTGGACATCTGGAAATGAGTCTCCTTATAAAATCACTGTAGGATCCCGCTACATTTACGTATGGTTTTGTCTTGATCTCCAATTAAATTAAAGTCAATTTTTTCTTATGAGTTTAGATATCAAAATTGGAGTTTGGGTTTGGTATTGGGAGTATATCCATTTTGAATAAAGATTAAACAGGAGTATGTTTAGTAGTTGATTATGTTCCCTTTATTTTTAAAAAATAAAAATAAAATATTACTTGGTGCGTTTTCAGTTGAGGGCTTTTGTGGGTTTCGGGACGTTTGGAGGGCAAATGTACTTATAAACCTTTTCAATTGAGGGCCTCTGTGGTTTTTGGGACATTTGGAGTACAAATGCACTTGTAAACCTTGTTATTAAGTGCAATTTAATTTATTTAACTTACAAACATGGCGTATAAGCTCTTGATTTAGTGGGTTTTAGGACTTATATAAGCCATCCAAAAGTCACAAATCAAACACCCTAAATGCAACGAACTAGCCATACACACTAATAAAAACCAACAGTTACACGAAATATAAGCTTTATTAATCCAGTATTGCTGAATGTTATTGCAATAATACAGCACAATGATGGTAGCTTTGGCAAATTGCCACTACACTGAAAACCCACAATCTTACAAACTGGAGACCAATATAACAACAGAACAAAGACAGACTCACAATTCTTCTAAATGAAAAACTATAGCATCAACATAATAAAAGCAGCAGCATATTTAGAAGTTCATAGTAATATTATACTATCTAGCACTCGGGTGCATTAGTTATATTGCACTTGGCTGGGAGCTTAGTAGCAAGATCAGGGTCGATTCCAAAAGCAGGCAACAAAGTGGAGTTTTTATAGGAGCAGAGGCAATTCAGATCAGCATTGGACATGGCTGAACAGCAGGCGGCGGACGGTGGAGTCGGGTTTGGACTAGTCACCGACGGCCTGCATGTCATCAGACTTCCAATGGAGACGTTGCATACTGTTTGAGCGTTGGATACTTCAACTAGCAGACCAGTGCTGGCAATGGCAACCAGCATCATAGCCAAAACTCCAAAATTCTGATGGGAGGATTTCATGTTGATATCTCTCTCTCTCTCTCTGTTTTTTCTTTCTTTCTTCGTGTGTGTTTTATGTAGTTTTATACGCACAATACAAACAGTAGTACACAAAGAAAGAGAAAACATAGCGTGTGGATTCTAAAAAATTTAAAAATGTAACGTGTGGACTCTTGACTCTACCATTTAAATTATTGATGAGATTTAATAACTTTTTACTTTATTTTTTTAGATGACAAAAAGGTGAAATGGGGCTTCTTGATTATATAAGGGGGGGAAAAAATACGTCCACAATAAGTTATACACAAAGAGAAGAAATAATGAATGGATTGTACCATTTAAATTTTATTGGTGAGATTTATTAACCTTTTATATCATTTTCTATATAAATATATGATACTATGTTGATTAATAAGTCGACACAAAATAAAGTGTCAAATTATAAATAATTGATGCTTTAATATATGGACGAGTCTAATAGTTATAATCAATTATAATTATATACGTTATTTTATATCTTATTTTTACATTCATTGTTTATTTACGAAGTTAGTAGCGCGTGAACCTGAATTGGCGTTTTTCCATGTTATGGGGTTTTGATTTGGGGTGTAGATTGTAGAACCGATTTTCTAAGCATCTCCCCAACAACTTGTGATAGGTCCTAAAATTAGGCAACATCTGATTTTGACAATTGTTTATTTATTTATTTATTTTTGTAATTTATACTGTTAAAAAAATAATTTTATATTTAACGATATTTTTTTGATTATTATAACGATACATCATCCTTTATACAATATTTATTATTTTAATAATAAAATTTTTACTTTGAAAATATCAGTTGTGCTTTTTCTTTCTTTTAGATATGATAAAATTTGAACATATGTAATCCAAATCAACAGTCAAATGGAATTTATTTTTTTATTGGAGATATGAAATTTAACTTTTATACATCTTTGATTCTATCTCTCTGTCTAATTCTAAAATTCAAAAAAATTTATAATTTATAATTTACGTAAATTTTTTTGAATTTGAAAATAATAAAATTTATAATTTGTAATAATCTTCGGACAATTTACACTACTCACAAGTCACAAGCATATAAATTAAAATTAAATAATTTCATATTAATTTTGAATTAGGGAGTATTTGATAAAAACTGAATGAAATAGTTCTGAATGCTTAAGTAATTTGAATAAGCTAAATGAAGTAGATTTCTGAATACTAAATGAAAAAAATTATTTGATAAGTGACATATCTAAAATATCTGAATAACATATTTTTACTATTTTACCGATCTGAAAATATTCAAAATTATTGTAAATTTATTTAATATAATAGTTAATATTTTTATTTTATTTTTTATTTTATTCAGCTAAGATTTATCCATTCAGTCAAAAAAATTAGGCTTAACTATTCAGCCCAAAAATATGTCCGATTCAACTGTTCAACCAAAAACAAACGCATTGAATGACGAACCGATTTAACTATTAAATCATTCAACTCTATTCAGTCAAAATCAAACAGTCACTTAATATGAAAATATCTTGTAAAAGACATTTTAATAAATAAATGAAAAACTCTTTTTTCATATAGAGTTTTAAATATAAACTCTGAATTTTAAATGAACGTGTTTATGTGTTTTATTTTTAGTTATAATTGGTCCCAACATTTTCACTTTTTCATTATATTAGTGCATTATATTATATATGTGATGTTTACCACTACATTTAATATATAATTTTTCTTTGGAAAATTCCATACACTTTCCTCCTTTAGTTTTATAACAAATCCATCATTACACTCCGACAATAACAAGTGAAAAACGTAACATATACTTCTTCTATTATACAAAAAAAAAAATAAAAAATTGTCATTCTTTTCTACACAATAAAATACTTTTAGTAATATTAGTATTATTGACATAATATAGTAAAATTTATTATCACAATTTCATTAATATAGCACAATACAAAATTAATAATTTTTTATTTTTAAAAATTTATGTTAAAGCATTATATATATATATATATATATATATATATATATATATATTATAACGGTTCAAAAACATACCTCTTAAATAATATACTTCCTTAAGTAGCATATATTTATCAAAACGACATCGTTTTGAAAATTATTTGATAACATTTTCGTAAATAAAAAAAAATAAGTGGAACGCGCGAAATGTCATATCATGTCATATTTTCTTTTAATATTATATTTTTAAAATAAAAAATTTCAAAACGACATCATTTTGATAAATATATATACTATTTAAGAGAGAGATATTATTTAAAAAATATGTTTTAAATCTGTCTTATTTATATATATATATATATATATATATCAGCTTTTATGAGACAAAAGGAGCATATAAAAGTGAGAGATGGGGGCACTGGGCAATGAATGTCATGTGGGTGGGTTTACTATATTTCCACCGTCTTGTAGAAATATCGTTGACAGAAGAAGACCTTGCAAAAATGTCCAGACCCACGAGTTGGTCAGATTTGATGGCTAAAATTTGGGTTTGAACTTTATTTTTGTAGTTTATAATAATTTGGGTTATTTTAGTTCGGCCGCGAGTGGCCCAGTCCGGCCTATTGATTTTTTTATATTTTATAATTACTAAAACAAAAAATATATATTTTAACTCACTTCTTTTATCACTTTTTAATTTAACGTATTATTTTTTTATAACCCAACTTTAGATTAATTTTCAATACAGTTTTCATAACAAGCTATATATATATATATATATATATATATATATATATATATAATCTTTTCTTCCGAAAGATAATTTTATTTGTCAATATTTTTTATTCCAAATAAAAAGTGTTTTATCATTTTTTTTTATGTTAATATACAATATTCATCCTCAAGTCTACACATTATTATTATTATTATTATTAGTATAATTATAATTTGAATAGATTTAGACTCTCTTTCTTAGAGGCTGAAATGAAGAATATCACCGTCATAAAAAAAATGAAAATCATAACTCTGTAGTATATATTATGTAAATATATATAATTAAGTTACTCTCTTTTTTTTTTTACTTATAAAAGAAATATGTTACAAATAAATAAAATGAACATATACAATTACAACTAAAACATCCCAACCAGTGGCAGTGTGGCACTTAAAAGAATTTTGGGAGCCTTTCTAATGCATAGGTTTTGATTCATCCCAGTGTTTCTACCCAAAATGCATGAATTGTTCCCTCTTCATAAGTTTTGAATTCATAAAAGTCGGTCCGGTTCAACTTAGACTATAAACCTCCTATTTCCTATTTTTAGCTAAAAAATATTTAAGTCATTTTAATCTGACTCATTTTAAACTCCGCCCATATAAATAGATCTGACCCGTTTGCTAGCTCTAGAAAGAGAAAAAGGATGAGCATGTTTCCGTAGGATTGACAGTGGGCAGAACTATGCATTTCATTTTTTTTCTTGGTGTTATAAAATATTTTTCGTATTTATTCTATTTTTTAATGAAAATTATTTATTAAAAATCAGCCATCTCACGGTAAATTTAATCTTTCTAAAAAAATTTATATTCCACTAATAATTAGTACTCTTATGAGTTTATAAAAGTAAAAATAAAATACTTATTTAACTATATTTATAGTAATGCACACATGAAAATGAATCACATGTTAACGCATATATAATAAAATTAATTCTAAAAAATAATAATTTTGTTATTATTAAAAAAATAAATTGATTTAATAATATAAAATTTATCAAAATATATTCAATTTACCTACTACAACAATGTTTATAAATTTATAATATATTTCATGAAAAGGTTAATAAGTGAAAAGAATAAAATATAATTCATATTGTATACTCATATTATTGACGCTATTGATTATTAATTCTGGGATTACCCTAATTATTAGTTGCGATTAATACCTTTCCTCCCTACTGCGGTCGGGAAACTTTAGGGGTAGTGATTCTCCTACGGTTGGATCACCCTAGTTTTTATTAATCTTTCTTATTGAATTATCACTACCCGTTAATTATTTGGTCATCCATTTCCGTCCTACAGTAGCAAGTTTCTCTTTGAAGTGCAAGCCTTGCCGTAGCAACCTTCCACCTCGCTTTGAGGCGCGCCTCAAGGCGCACACCTCGATTGCAATTTCGAACAATTAACACGACTAGCTTGACGGAGTGCACCTAATAGAGTTTTACTTGCCGAGTTCCTAAAGTGATAGTACTACATCTGATCTTTGGACTTGAGATTATTATAGTACCTTGTGTATTCTGAGTTATATTTTGTCATATTCTTTAAGACTCTATGGTATATCAAAGGGTATATTCGGGTATAATAAAGTGTAAATAGAGGTAGGTGACCAACAAATGATCTACCACTTATAGTAAAGAGAGAGAATGTCTTATGCAATTTGATAAATGACAATTCAGAAATCTTTGGTTAAGGTGGAATGGAAAGTAGAATAGAAAAGAGTTTCTAATTTACATTAATAAGAGTTGTGCATTTGAGAATTGAAATGCATATGATCAAATAAAATAAGATTTGACAGAAATTTCATGTCCTATATTTGATTGGGACATTGTATGGTAGAATGATTGAATTGTACGGTAACTATTTACGGAATATGTTATTTGTGATCAAACGTTGAGTTTCATATTATCTGAAAAGTCATTTTATATGCTAAGACGCTTCACTCTTATTGTAGAATAAATAATATTAGAATGGTTTTAAATTATTTATTCTACAACCGGTATAATATTGAACCTAAAGGGCCGCACCATAAAATAGAAATATTTATTTTAGAAGTAGATGACTTAATAGTAATAATAAATTAAGTATATTTAATTTATACTATAATGATAGAATAAATTAAATAACTTAATATTTATAATTAAGTATTTTGGAAATACTAATTATAAATTAAATAAGAGTTTTCTTATTATTGTTGTTATAAATAATATAGTTTCTAAATGGTTTATGAATTATTATTATTATTATTATTATTATTATTATTATTATTATAAATAATTAAGTTTCTAAATGGTTTTGGATATGTTATTATTATAATAATTAATTTAGTTCCTAATTAAATTAAAATCCTATTCCTAAAGAATTTTGGAGAGTTGAGTAAGTCTATAACTAAGAAGGGTCTTATTATAGATAGGGTTGTTGAAAGTATTATTAGAAGAATACTTACAATTCTCTTCAATCTAAGGAGTTAGAGATAGAGAGAGAAAATTAGGGCTAGCCACCTAAGGTTTGGTGTAAGACCCCGAATTTTATGAAATATAAAATTTAATTTTTCTTCATATATATTTTTTCATGAAACAGTAAGTGGTTAAATTGATAAAATTGAAAGTTAAGGATGTTATGTGCAAATTTTATTTTGTCGGACAATATTCGTTTTGTCGGGGAATATTCGGGCCGTACGACGGCGCCGAAATAACTAATTATTGGTGGACCCCACAACGGAATATTTGTCGGATATAGAAAACGACAGAAGTAACCTTTTTAAATAAAAATAGTCAACGGTGTTGACTGTTAAAATACCGGTGATAAAAGAATAGTAGCATACGGTAATTTATGGTATTTTATTGTGGCACACGGTATTCTACAGTAGCACACGGTATTGCACAGTGTCTCATATTATTGACACCGTAACTGTTACGCATCATTTCATCAATAATTGTCACTACATAATATTTTATATTATCAATTCAATTATTGTTGCTACACAGTATTTTGCATTATTGATTCAATAATTGTCATTACACTGTATTTCATATCATTGACTCAATAATTGTTGCTGCACTGTTTTTTTTAAAATTATTGAACCTAATAATTGTCACAGTTGCAAATATACTGTAATTTATATTATTAAATTAATAATAATCTGTAACGTATTTATTACATTATTGTTGTAGCATTATTTTATTTTATATGTTGGACCCACAGGAAAAATAAAAATTTTTATTTTTCAAAAGTTACTATTCACTCCCGGAATTTACTATTCATTCCCGGAAAAGTTACTATTCACTGACGGAAGTCACTGTTCATCTCGGGGGAAGTTACTGTTCATCTACCGACAAAAGTTACTGTTCATTACTGTTCACTTTTTGAAAATTTTAAAGTTACTGTGCAAAATTACTGTGCAAGTATTGAAAATTTTTAAAAACGTTTGCGCCTCTGCTGAATTTTTTTTTAGTTCACCTACCACGCATAGTAACCTCTTTTCTCCTATAAATAGCTTGTTCAGCTGAATAGAAAAATCACACCTAAAACATAAAATTTTTCTATAAGAATTTTATGAGTTTTCTCTGAGAATAGTAAGGTTATTTTGAGAGTTTGAAAGCCAAAAGGAGTGCAGGAATTTTTCAAGTTGATCAGTCTCATTTAAATCAATATCCAGTCACGTGTTAAGGTAAGAAATGTCATTTTTTTTACACTCTTGAACTTGCTACGGTAAGGGATATTATTTTCTTTCATACTCCTGAATCGAAACTTATTATGGAACTATTGCTTCTATAATTCCTGAAAATATTATATGTTCCATAATAGTTGAATTTCAACTGAACCTTCCTATTTTCTGAATCTTTCTATTGAACTGTAACCGTTATTCTGAACTGAGAATCTTGAATAACATTTTTAAATTTCACTCCACATCATGTTGACAATTTGGACATTATTTGAATCTGCACAAAGTAAACTTCCGATACTTATTGTTTATCCTGTTCTTCTGTTCATCATTTGTATCACTGTTATTTGTATTAATCATCAAGAATCAAGCTGTTGTGAATATCTGTGGCCGGGGGCACAGATGCGATATAATTGTTGAACAGATGATAGGTTAAAGGCGATATACTAGGTTAAAGGCGATACATCTGTTCGGTGTCTTTTATGGCACGTGGTGAATGTTCTCTTTGGCCCGTAGTGCAAAGATGAACTGTTGATTGGTATGATTATTACCAAAGGCTGAATCTGGTATAATCATGACCGTTGGTGTTATATTGAATGTCTTTGGCCCATAGTGCAAAGATGAACTGTTGGTTGGTATGATTATGACCAAAGGCTGAATCTGGTATAATCATGACCGTTGGTGCTTTATTGAATATCTTTGGCCCGTAGTGCAAAGATGAACTGTTGATTGGTATGATTATTACCAAAGGCTGAATCTGGTATAATCATGACCGTTGGTGTTATATTAAATGTCTTTGGCCCGTAGTGCAAATATGAACTGTTGATCTGCATGATTATGATCAGGAACTGTGAATTTTTATTATCATGACTAATGGTATTTCAGATGATAAAAGTTGATGATATTTTTACAAAAAAGAGAAGCGAGTGGACATTATAGTCTGCATTATTCTTCTAATAGATTGCTCATTCCGCTGCTATTATTGATCTGAACGTTGTTTAAGAATTTAACTACAGTTTTTTATATAAACCTTGTAGTCTATTGTATTCTATCAAGAACTCAACTGTTGAAGGTTAATGATAATTTATTCATCATTATCTTAGTCATGATATTTTTTACTGGGCTATTTGAGCTCACCCTTTTGTTCCATTATTTTTCAACAGGATATGAGAACGTAGCTGGGTCTAGCCGGGGAATGGAGTGAGAGTCCGAGGGATATCTATTATAGTCTTCACGTGTTGTAAAATAGTGTGGCAATAATAGTGAAGACTTAGTTGTGTATTATTATACACGGTATTGTTGTACGTTGTGCTTTGTTGTAATAATTTTGTTGTAGTCTTTTGACGACTCAAGTTTGGGCTGTGTAGGCCTAGATTTGGGGGCGTCACATTTGGAGAAACTTAAATCTATTTCTTCAATTTATATACTCTTGGTGGATCACCTTTAGAGGTTGCACACTTGGGTAGCTAACGTTGATTTGTGGATTCTATTGAAGAAACACGAAAGATTTAAGGAGGTGAAATCGTAGCTGATCAAAAGTTGATCATCTTTTAAGGTATAATTTTTATCATTCCTTAATTAATAAGTATCGCATAAGGTAGATACTGGGTTGTTGAAGAAAAATTTTAAATTCAATTTATGTCATGCTTTCGCGTTTTATTACAATTTGATTGTATGCCTATGGTTTTCTGCAACTAACAATGTGAACATTAATGGTGTGTTTGGAACTCAGAAAACTTAAGGGGAAAGGAAGGAAAAGGAAAAACAAATTAAATCTAATAATTTATGTGAGCTCTTTTAACCATTTAATGCACTATATTTTAACATTGTTCTTAATGTTAGAATTTTTAAAGTATAGCTAATTAGATTTATTCTCATTAAGATAATTTTTTACTTTTTACATTTATTTTTCTTTCCCTTTTCCTTTGCATTTCTAAGTTCCACATGTACCCTAAATAAGATTCCACTAGGAGGTGAATCCAGCTCCCGTATTCAAACCAAAGAGTGTTAACCACCACATCATGGAACCAATCTCTTAAGGTAACTGAAAAACATAAAAAAAAAAGATGGGTTTATGTTAACCCATGTTTATTACATATAAGACCCGAATTGATACAACTTTGTCATTATGCTTATGAAACAAAGTGTATGTGCCATTACTAGTATTGCTCACGAATTTAAAGAACAATCTTTCTCAAGGTTGAACTCAGGCTTTTGTTTAGTGACTGTGGCCAAAGGGTGACCCTTGATAAGCTAGAAGCGTAGAATCCTTTTGAAATTGCTTTTATGTTTAAATTGAAATTTTAGGCCTTTTTGCTCATTTACATGTGTTATGATCTATATGGCAGAAAAGGCCTCTTGATTTCTATGAGATGCAGCTACTCACAATGGGTGTTAAAGACAACTAGCTCTATTCTTGTGCTAATTATTCCTTTTCTTAAATACTAAAATATTTCAGTTTACCCCCATTCTTGTGAATCTTATTTATTGTGGATTTGTTTGTGCAGATCTGACAAAGCAAAGAAGAAAGGTCTAGGAGGTGGATACTTGCTTTGGTTGATAAATGGCTATGGATTCGGTTTGTATTCTTGCATTATGTTTCTTTGGTTGCATGGTTGTGATACTTATTATCATCAATAACGAAAATTTGTATTCTACTACTTGGATAAATACCAAGTATTGGGACACATGCCTGCTTGGTCAAACTAGGAGCTGGAGCAAATAAATTTTGTTGTCATCTTCCTCTATTGGCCAATGGCCACTGATTGGCTTCTTATCAAGGCTTGGATAAGAATGCATTTAATTAGTCAAAAATAATTGAAGAATGTAAGAAAAGTTCATGTATATATGAGTTTTACCAAATATCCAAATATGAAGTGACCAGTGCCCTAGTGGCCAGTGCCCAGTGCCCAATGCTTAGTGATAAGGGAATGCGTAGTCGACTTTGTGGCAGTTGAAAGTTGGAGAGAAGTGTGGAACTGTCTGGACAAGAATATAATTGGAAATGTACCTAGTTAGAAGTTTCTAAATTAAGCATTACTCATCTAAAGGAAGTTAGCATAAGGTCTTAAGAAGTGCTCATTTTAGTAGCTACACTAGGGTAAGCCAGTTTGATCGTACAAATAGAAAAGTCGTATAAGATTAAATTCAAATTGTTAGCTTGATGTACTTTGTTGGAGCCTCTCTTTAACAGCGTAAGCTTTTAGATAATTTGGTTACTTGGCAAGGTACCAGAGCTATAATTGTGCAACGCTGCACGTTCCCCTTTATATTGATATGATGCAAATGCATTGAATTTCTCTTTTTGTGTATGCTTGTGAGGGGGTGTTAGCTTGATGTATATTGTTGGGGTCTCTAACAATTTAAGCTTTTAGACGAGTTGGTTACTTAACACAAACTTTGTGGGGGGGGGGGGGGGGGGGGAAATCCTTATATTCCAAAATATAAGATCAATATTGATTTTATGAAAGCCAATTTGACACATATTCAAATTTAAAATCGATATGAATCCGTTTAATATTATAAACTATCTAAAAAGTACTATTAATTGTAAGATTTATTATTTTTAAAATTTAAATGAATCATGTCAAATTTATATTTGAAAATGTCATAAATTGACATTCGCAAAGTCAAAATCGATCTTATATTTTAGAACAGAGTGAGTATATGAAATCTGAGCAAGTTGCATTTGAGCTCTACTCCCTTATCTCTCTCACATCCGTTCTCTCCTTTTTCACCCTTTCTTCTCCACCAAGTTTTGTCTTTGATCCCTCTTTATTCCCCAAATTATCTATAAACAGTTCAAATTTCTCAGGTCCTAACAATCTAATATATGAGCAGTTTGAACCCTCTATGACCATTAACATCTTCTTCTCATTTTTGTCTTCTTGATGGAGGAAGATAGTGTAAAAATGAATTTAATTAATGTGATTTATAATTTTCAGATTTTTAGTAGTTAGAAATATTTTATGCATGATTTTATCAATTAGTTTATCAACTAGGAAGATTAGGCTTTACAATGGATTTCAAAGTAGTATCAACTAGGAAGATCTTCAGCATAATCCTAGGGATTTAATTTATGCATTTAATTTTCATTTGACTTTTCTTTTTGAGTTGTAATCAACCATTCTTATTAAAGGGCCTGCACTATTCATTGTAATTGAGCTTTTGATTAATAAAATTTATCTCTCTGGTGGATTTCAGGTTATTTTTCCTTGTGGATTCAAGGTCCCTAGTGGATTCTAGGGTTGTTTATCTAGTGGATTCTAGGGTTCGTCTACTAGAACGTTATCTAGTATTATTTCGTCGCTTCCGTCCCGAGTCACTTATGTTTGAATCCATCCGGTACTTCTGATGTTAAATCATGGGGGGATAGGAGAACAGTAAGGGAAGTTGGGATTTAGAAGGTTAGGGACATCAGTGGCGGTGTTAGGTGTTTTGTGTAGATCATAAGCTGAATGTGATGCTCCTTGGGCTTAGATGTAAGAGGAGAGTGGTAAAGGATATAATTTGAAGTCTGCCCCTAATGTTGTCTTTGATCAAGAGTTGGAAGTTGGAGATAGTGGACAATAGCTTTGAGATCTGAGGTCTGAGGTTTTAAGGTTTGGATTTTTCCCTCTGTCTAATGGTTCTTGAGGAAGCATTTATTATCAGTTTGTCTTGATGTTAGGTGTCAGGGTTATGGCCCTAATTGACCAACAGATGGGCAAATTATTTGGGTGAAAAATTGGATGTGAATGGTCCGTCTGTGCATTGGACATGATTTCAGTGTCATCAGAAGATAAACATTTTGAAGTTCAGATGGCATAATCTGAATTTGTAATGCTAAAAATAAAAATTTTATCGTCTGAACATTACTTTTCATCACTTTTCATCTGATCAAATTTTGGTAGTTGGTTTTTACCTTTATCCTCAAACTTGTAGCTAGCTTACCATACCTGACAATGACACTATAAAATTCGACACAGCACAATTTTTGATTGATAAGTTGGTATAATTCAGATGAACAATGGATGTGCTAGTGTGTGTGTGTGTGTGTGTGTGTGTGTATTAAATTGGATGGATAGCTTCAGATTGAATAAATTACGCACATCAGCATGGATTTGACACTAATCAAGGCTTTCCTACTGCCGGCCGCCTCTGTACTTGCCTAGGTTTATATCTAACGAACGGACAAGGCCAACCTGCTCTCATGTATCTTTTTCCATGTACATTAGGTATGAACCATAACATCATCACAAGGGCAGGTTCTATATACATATCAGAAAGCTTGAAAAGAATGAGGAATTCAGTAAAAAATTATTTTTTATTTTTTCTAACTTTCTTTGTGGCCCAGGGCCAATTGTTGTATTGGGTCTGGGGAGAGGTGAGCTGAAAGACCTCTGGAATTACAGCTTGGAGGACTCTTCACCTACGACACCATCTGAAGAAGCTTGACACAAGACTGATCGCACCTCCAAGCAAGACTGCAAGAGGAACAAGAGATAGAATGGCTCCAATATGCAGAGTCCATCATCAGCGTCAAAGGGTGCTTACCCTCATTATATCCTCAAAAAGATCTTTATGCATGACTGAAAAATATACAGGACCTGGAAATATAATTCACTCTTCGGTTGCCATTATTGTTGTAACATATAACATATTAAAAACTCTAGCAAGCAAACTGTATATTCGATAGTCCATCTTGCTTGTTGGACATCTGGAAATGAGTCTCCTTATAAAATCACTGTAGGATCCCGCTACATTTACGTATGGTTTTATCTTGATCTCCAATTAAATTAAAGTCAATTTTTTCTTATGAGTTTAGATATCAAAATTGGAGTTTGGGTTTGGTATTGGGAGTATATCCATTTTGAATAAAGATTAAACAGGAGTATGTTTAGTAGTTGATTATGTTCCCTTTATTTTTAAAAAATAAAAATAAAATATTACTTGGTGCGTTTTCAGTTGAGGGCTTTTGTGGGTTTTGGGACGTTTGGAGGGCAAATGTACTTATAAACCTTTTCAATTGAGGGCCTCTGTGGTTTTTGGGACATTTGGAGTACAAATGCATTTGTAAACCTTGTTATTAAGTGCAATTTAATTTATTTAACTTACAAACATGGCGTATAAGCTCTTGATTTAGTGGGTTTTAGGACTTATATAAGCCATCCAAAAGTCACAAATCAAACACCCTAAATGCAACGAACTAGCCATACACACTAATAAAAACCAACAGTTACACGAAATATAAGCTTTATTAATCCAGTATTGCTGAATGTTATTGCAATAATACAGCACAATGATGGTAGCTTTGGCAAATTGCCACTACACTGAAAACCCACAATCTTACAAACTGGAGACCAATATAACAACAGAACAAAGACAGACTCACAATTCTTCTAAATGTAAAACTATAGCATCAACATAATAAAAGCAGCAGCATATTTAGAAGTTCATAGTAATATTATACTATCTAGCACTTGGGTGCATTAGTTATATTGCACTTGGCTGGGAGCTTAGTAGCAAGATCAGGGTCGATTCCAAAAGCAGGCAACAAAGTGGAGTTTTTATAGGAGCAGAGGCAATTCAGATCCGCTTTGGAGATGGCTGAACAGCAGGCGGCGGACGGTGGAGTCGGGTTTGGACGAGTCACCGACGGCCTGCATGTCACCAGACTTCCAATGGAGACTTTGCATACTGTTTGAGCGTTGGATACTTCAACTAGCAGACCAGTGCTGGCAATGGCAACCAGCATCATAGCCAAAACTCCAAAATTCTGATGGGAGGATTTCATGTTGATATCTCTCTCTCTCTCTCTCTGTTTTTTCTTTCTTTCTTCGTGTGTGTTTTATGTAGTTTTATACGCACAATACAAACAGTAGTACACAAAGAAAGAGAAAACATAGCGTGTGGATTCTAAAAAATTAAAAAATGTAACGTGTGGACTCTTAACTCTTCCATTTAAATTATTGATGAGATTTAATAACTTTTTACTTTATTTTTTTAGATGACAAAAAGGTGAAATGGGGCTTCTAGATTATATAAGGGATAAAAAAATTACGTGCACCATAAGTTATACGCAAAGAGAAGAAATAATGAATGGATTGTACCATTTAAATTTTATTGGTGAGATTTATTAACTTTTTATATCATTTTCTATATGACTATATAATGCTATGGTGATTAATAAGTCGACACAAAATAAAGTGTCAAATTATAAATAGTTGATGTTTTAATATATGGATGAGTTTAATGGTTATAATCGATTATAATTATATATGTTACTTTATATCTTATTTTTACATTCATTGTTTATTTACGAAGGAGTTACTAATTTTTTACTATATTCAATACATGGCGAGGTGCACATAAAATTATTCCAAAAAAAAAAACCCTTAATATTTTCATATATTTTTATGTAAATATATGATATATCTGTGTAAAAATATTATTTTCATGTGAAAAATATCAATTTTCAAATATCAAATCAAATCATTAGTTGCACGTGTTAGCGGACGGGATTTGAAGCTACAGAAGTTAGTAGCGCGTGAGGCTGAATCTACGCATCTCCCCAACAACTTGTGATAGGTCCTAAAATTAGGCAACATCTGATTTTGACAATTGTTTATTTATTTTTGTAACTTATACTGTTAAAAAAATAATTTTATATTTAACGATATTTTTTTAATTATTATAACGATACATCATCCTTTAAACAATATTTATTATTTTAATAATAAAATTTTTACTTTAAAAATATCAGTCGTGCTTTTTCTTTCTGTTAGATATGATAAAATTTGAATATATGTAATCCAAATCAACAGTCAAATGGAATTTATTTTTTTATTGGAGATATGAAATTTAACTTTTATACATCTTTGATTCTATCTCTCTCTCTAATTCTAAAATTCAAAAAAAAATTATAATTTATAATTTACGTAAATTTTCTTGAGTTTGAAAATAATAAAATTTATAATTTGTAATAATCTTCCGACAATTTACACTACTCACAAGTCACAAGCATATAAATTAAAATTAAATAATTTCATATTAATTTTGAATTATGGAGTATTTGATAAAAACTGAATGAAATAGTTCTGAATGCTTAAGTAATTTGAATAAGCTGAATGAAATAGATTTCTGAATACTAAATGAAAAAAGTTGTTTGATAAGTGACATATCTAAAACATCCGAATAACATATATTTACTATTTTATCCATCTGAAAAAATTTAAAATTATTGTAAATTTATTTAATATTATTACTTAATATAATAGTTAATATTTTTATTTTATTTTTTATTTTATTCAGCTAGGACTTAACTATTCAGTTATAATTGTTCCCAACATTTTCACTTTTTCATTATATTAGTGCATTATATTATATATGTGATGTTTACCGCTACATTTAATAAATAATTTTTCTTTGGAGAATTTCATGTACTTTCCTCCTTTAGTTTTATAACAAACCCATCATTACACTCCGATAATAACACGTGAAAAATGTAACATATACTTCTTCAATTATACAAAAAAAAAATAATAAAATTTGTCATTCTTTTCTACACAATAAAATACTTTTAGTAATATTAGTATTAATGACATAATATAATAAAATTTATTATATATATATATATATATATATAACGGTTCAAAAACATACTTCTTAAATAACATACTTCCTTAAGTAGCGTACATTTATCAAAATGACATCGTTTTGAAGATTTTTTGATAGCATTTTCGTAAATAAAAAGAAAAAAAGTGAAGCGCGCAAAATGTCATATCATGTCACATCTTTTTTTAATATTATATTTTTAAAATAAAAATCTTCAAAACGACGTCGTTTTGATAAATATATACTATTTAAGAGAGATATATTATTTAAAAGGTATATTTTAAATCTATCTTTTATATATATATATATATATATATATATATATATATATATATATATATATATATATATATATCAGCTTTTATGAGACAAAAGGAGCATATAAAAGTGAGAGATGGGGGCACTGGGCAATGAATGTCATGTGGGGTGGGTTTACTATATTTCCACCGTCTTGTAGAAATATCGTTGACAGAAGAAGACCTTGCAAAAATGTCCAGACCCACGAGTTGGTCAGATTTGATGGCTAAAATTTGGGTTTTGAACTTTATTTTTGTAGTTCATAATTATTTGGGTTATTTTAGTTCCGCCGCGAGTGGCCCAGTCCGGCCTGTTGATTTTTTTTTTTTGTTGCTAAAACAAAAAATATATATTTTAACTAACTTCTTTTATCACTTTTTAATTTAATGTATTATTTTTTTATAACTTAACTTTAGATTAATTTTCAATACAATTTTCATAACAAGCTATATATATATATATATATATATATATATATATATATATATATATATATAAAATCTTTTCTTCCGAAAGATAATTTTATTTGTCAATATTTTTTATTCCAAATAAAAAGTGTTTTATCATTTTTTTCGATGTTAATATACAATATTCATCCCGAAGTCTACAAATTATTATTATTATTATTATTATTATTATTATTATTATTATACATTGAATAGATTTAGACTCTCTTTCTTAGAGGATGAAATGAAGAATATCACCGTCATAAAAAAAATGAAAATCATAACTCTGTAGTATATATTATGTAAATATATATAATTAAGTAACTCTCTTTTTTTTTACTTATAAAGGAAATATGTTACAAATAAATAAAATGAACATATACAATTAAACAACTAAAACATCCCAACCAGTGGCAGTGTGGCACTTAAAAGAATTTTGATTCATCCCAGTGTTTTTACCCAAAATGCATGAATTGTTTACTCTTCGTAAGTTTTGAATTCATAAAAGTCAGTCCAGTTCAACTTAAATTATAAACCTCTTATTTTTAGTTTAAAAAAATTTAAATTATTTTAACTTGACTCATATTTAACTCGGCCCATTTAAATAGATCTGACCCGTTTGCTAGCTCTAGAAAGAGAAAAAGGATGAGCATGTTTCCGTAGAATGGAAAGTGGGCGAGAACTATACATTTTATCTTTTTTCTCGGCGTTATAAAATATTTTTTGTATTTATTCTATTTTTAATGAAAATTATTTATTAAAAATCAGCAATCTCACGGTAAATTTAATCTTTCTTGAAAAATTTATATTCCACTAAGAATTAGTACTTTTATGAGTTTATAAAAATAAAAATAAAATACTTATTTAACTATATTTATAGTAATGCACACATGAAAATGAATCACATTTTAACGCATATATAATAAAATTAATTCTAAAAAATAATAATTTTGTAATTACTAAACAAATAAATTAATTTAATAATATAAAATTTATCAAAATATATTCAATTTACCTACTACGACAATGTTTATGTTTATAAATTTATAATATATTTCATGAAAAGGTTAATAAGTGACAAGAATAAAATATAATTTTTCACCTTTATATATATATATATATATGAGGACGGTTTAAAAATATATCTCTTAAATAACATACTTTTTTAAGCAGTATACATTTATCAAAACGATGTCATTTTGATGATTCTTTGATAATATTTTTGTAAATAAAAGAAAAATAAGTGGGGTCGTAGAATGTCACATCTTCTTTTAATATTATTTTTAAAAATATATATATATTCAAAATGACGTTGTTTTGATAAATGTATGCTATTTAAGATGTATGTTTTAGATCCGTCTTCATATATATATATATATATATATATATATATATATATATATATATATATATATCCATAGCAAGTAGTTGTTATGGATCAAAAATTGATATACACCATATCTATAATTTAAAATAAGAATGAACTATAATGATTAGAAATTAAAAATAGACGAACGTTACTATTAGTAGTGAAGTTTAAAAAAATTGTAAACGTTCGCTATTAATAGTAACAGATGCTAATCCGAAAATTAAATCCTAAAAATCATATCTCATATCAGAAAGACGTCTGCTATTATTAAAAAAATTTGTAAGCGTTCGCTATTAATAGTAACAGATGTTGATCCGAAAATTAAATCCTAAAAATCATATCTCATATCAGAAAGACGTATGCTATTATTAAAAAAATTTGTAAGCGTTCGCTATTAATAGTAACAGATGGTGATCCAAAAATTAAATCCTAAAAATCATATCTCATATCAGAAAGACGTCCGTTATTATTAATAACGGATGTCTATTTTTAACTTTTAATCTTAATCGTTCTTCCTTATTTTGTACGATAGAGATAATATTTATCTTTTTTAATACATAAAAAATATTTACTACATATCATACCATATATATATATATATATATATATATATATATATATATATGAGGATTACCAATCCCTCCACATTCCCGGATGTAACCATATGCGATAACATATAATATAATTACGATTATGTAAATATATATGGGTATAAATATTAATTTATTAATGTATAATTATTCAGGATAGGATCGGATCGAACGGGGATTGAATGGGGAGAAGTAAATATAGACCAAGCTCTCCCTATGTCCATATGTGACTACTTAATAATTTCTCATTCTCACGCCATACTAAATAGTCAAAATTACTGTTCCACAATATGTTCCACAATATCTCGCGCAGACAGACCAAATTGTCATATTCCTTTTTGTCAAAATAGTTAGGCGGGTAGACTAGCCTAACACTTTAGTCAAGTTGATGTAGGAAAATAACCACTCACTCCTTCCTGGAAAGGTGGGTTCAAATTAAACTTAATGAGCAACCCATGTTAGTCTATATATAAATCAATTTGATTATAAATTTTTAAATAAAATTTATAAATAGTAAAACTTACTATTATCAGCTCAAATTTATTATCTGGGTCAACATACTATCATTTGACACCATTTATATATAAAACTTATAATTATTTATAAATTTTATTATAAGCTCAAATTTGCGCTCCTTTTTCTCTAATTAAAAGTATTCATCGACTATTGCCAATCAAATGAAAACTGTGAGAGAGGAAATTAAGACAAAATTCCTAACGACAATTCTCAACAAATCAATATGTAATGATACATATCATAAGCAAATTAAGATTACAAAGTTTAGTAACACAATTTTCATCTCAGTTTCATGGTTTACTTCAACAATTATATGGTCTCGTTTGTTGCAGCTTATTTGGCACAACTTATAGTTTATTTTAACAAGTTGATAAAGTAGTGTTTGTTTCAGCTTATTTAAAATAATCTATAGTCTAAGTACGACGCATTCAATGCACTTAAAGAGAACTGTTATCTAAGTGCTTATTTTTTAGGTTATAACTTATTCGACATTGTAAGTTTACTTTTTTGGTTTATTTGTCAAAATTAACAACTTATCTCATGTTAATCTGCTTTAGAAAAGTTCTGCCAAATAAGATACTCCAACTTATTAAATGAGTTAGATGTATGTTATTTAAAAATAAGTTGAAAGATAGACGTAATCTTACTATTTCAGTGTGATAGACTTCTCTTGTACTAAAAGCTTTAAGCTTTTCCAAAGGAGCTATGGTAGGTTAGAAATAGTAACAAGGACGAAGTTGAGTAGAAATAACTTAGAAGAGCGAATGGTGAAAATGCAATTTTAAGCAATTATCAAGGTCAAAGTGATAATCTTACAAGACGAGAAGAGAGTGAGAGAGGAGAGAGAACTTATTTTGAGAGATCGAGATAACAAAAAGACTAATCAATAACGCTATATAATATTATTGACTATTTTATTTACGATATCTTATCCTATAGTTTAAACTTAAAATTATTTACACCATAAATATAGTTTTTAATTGAAACGCTCTAAACTTTGTGTCAAAATAATTTGCACCCCTTGCACTAGAGTTTAGGGTTCAAATTATCTTCGGAGGTAGATATTGTTTAAGCACTAAAAGTTTAAGGTGTATCTAATTAAAAATAAAGTTTAGGGTGAAAATCGAATTGGGTCCAAAACTATAAGGCAAAATTTGTGAGTTAGTCAATGAAAAAGAGTTGGTCATAAATGTGAGACAGATTATTGGCCAAAACAAAAACAGGCCTACTTTTCGTACGTTGGCAAAGGCCCAAACACTCTCTTAATTATATACCTTTTCTATTCTGCAAAAAATAGTTTTATTTAACCTGTTTTTTAGTCAATTTATGACGTGCTAAAATTTAAAATTAATGTGATCTCAAAAAACATTATTATTAAGTATAAACTTGTTATTTTAAAAATTAAAATAGATCCACGTCACAGTTAAAATTTTAAGATTTTACAACTTAACTAGATTTAAGCTTAAATAAGAATGATACCTCTTTGACCTAAACCAAAATAAGAATTTTATTTCGATGTTAATTTTCTCAATACATCAAAATTTGTCATTAATATTTTTCAATTTAAATACAAAAATATTCTTTTAGCCATAATTTTAATATTTTAATTGGGGGTACAATAGGTTTAGGTGAAGTTCAATAATCAGTACTTAATTTAATAATCTTTTTCTTTTTTATTTTAATTCTCTGAATTGAATTCCTAATTCTGTCTCTATGCGCTTAAAGGATGCCAAGAAAGATGCCTCTTGGCTCCATATATCATGCTGCATTCCCAGTAGGGGTGCACAACAGTTGGTTTGATCGATTTGATAGATAAAAAAATAACCAAATCATTTAAGTCAGTTATAAAAAATTAAAAACCAAAATCGTTTAAATTTTTACCCCGTAATCAGGTATCGGTTTATTCGGTTATCGGTTTGATCGGTCGGTTTAATCGGTTATTAAAACTTAAAGATAAAAAATAGAGTTGGTATGTCACCAAATTTTAAAGCAATGTATTGTTGGATAATAAGGAATTAGTATGTCATCAAATTACAAAAAAATGCATATAATGAATATATAATTATATAAAATAAATAATTATTAGAAAAATATATAAATTATATTATAATATTAAAGTATTCGGTCGGTTTAGTCAGTTTCGATTTTTGAATAAACCAAACCGAAACCGACCAATATAGTTTCAGCTTTTTAGTTTTACAAGTTTCAATTTTTCGATTTTAGAATTTTCGGTTTGATTTGTTAACGGTTTGATTTGGTGGAGTCGATTTTTTGATTATTTTTGGTTTTGTGTGCATCCCTAATTCCCATGGTTTTTATGAATATTTGTTGTCTTGCCCAGGTATGTTTTATTAGGCAATTTAAGTTTGTTTATTAGAGTGTAATTTGTCTTGATTAGCCTCTCATTTGTCTGTACTGGAATTTGTTAAGCCTTAATTAAATGGTTAGGTTTTTATCGTTGTTAGATATAACAAAAATTAAGCAATATGAAAGAATATTCCCACTTGCGGTCTTTCCCATTTAACATTATTCTAGGATATGCTATATGATAACTTAAAGACATTTTGTCTTCACTGCTAGATCAACTAAGGTTCCTTCTGAACTTTTATGCGCTCCTTTTTATTGTCTGTTGAAATTGTCATAACAAAAATAATATTATTAAAGTAAATATTTTTTAATTATATTTTTATAATTATTTTAAGGACACATCACTTTAAATAATATTTATTATTGTGACAACATAATTTTTGCTAGGAGAATATTCATAATTTTTTAAAATTAGAAATATATTATTTCTAGTACCTCTCAAAATTAGAGTTATATTTATATTTTAAGATTATAAACTCGCATGAAAATTTTAAAATATCATTACTTATATACTAGCTAGGTAGATTAAGTATTATTGATCATGCTATGATTTTCGGGTTCTCAAATTGAAAAATTACTCAGATTTGTAATTTCTTTTGATAATGGTGATATCTATATTTCAGGGGTTGTAATGGTGTTCATTAGTTTTTGGCTACAATTGACCAAAATCATCCTAATTGATTTGATATCTGTTCTGATGGGGATTATGTTTGTGTTTTTTTTTTTCACTTGTAATCTTTTCATGAGTTATTGTACTTCCTCTTATAGTTTTCATAAACCTCTTAGAGAAAAATGCCGGTTGAGGTTAGAAACCATATCTCCAACTCCAATATGAAACGACGAGCATAAATTGGATTTTTATCTGGACAATAGAAGGCAAGTTTTCAGTTTTTGAACTCTGTTATGAGAGTGGTGTATTAAACTTTTCCTTTTGGATATCAAAGCAACTGGCTCTGCTTGGAACACAGAGTTTTCCCGTTACTGAATACTTACAAGTTGAAAAGGGTAATAAAAATGTGCTTTAAAGCCTTAAATTTTTTGAAAACCCTGGGCCAGATATCAAGGTTGTTATAGACACCCAAATTTTGCACTTCTCTACTAACCCTGGCAGGAGGGCAAAGTCGTCATTTGACCCGACAATCGAAAAGGAAGGTGGACCCCAACACGAAGCCATCCCAGCGACTTACGGTCAAAGCCGCCACAACGAACAACGAGCATCAGGTTACTTGAGTCAAGGCAAACAGTTGATCCAGAAAAACCTGATTTGATCACAAAAGACGACTAATGGCCACTACGCTTACGATGTTCGGGGGTCTCGCTCCCCGGTGAGCGAGCGGCTGCCCAGCTCGCCGGTGAGCTGGCGGGGGTGGAAGGGGGCAGTGCCCCCTGGAAGCCAAGCACAAAAAGCAATTTATACGTCAGGTAACAGCCTTCCAAAATAATACAGCAGAAATTGGCAATTTAAGACCGCGTGACACGGAAATCGAAAAAAACAAGCCGGACAGCCGCGGATGCACCTGCGGCCACCGACAAAGGGGACAGTGCGCGGCTCGAGGAGGCAACCCGGCAGCCGAGGATTCGGCGCGGGCGGCTAGCAGCCTAGCCGCAGATGCACCTGCAGCTGCCTGCGGAGCACTATACAGCGGCCATTTTCACCCGAGAAGAAAGAAGAAGAAAAAAAGTTAGTGAGTTTAGAGAGAGATAAACGCGAGAGGAAGAGAGAGAGGCTCGGGTGGAGTGATATTGAGTGATAAATTGTTGATTGTTGTTCAAATAGTTAGGCTTGCTTGTGGGTTTGCTCAAATCTTGGAATATAAAGCTTTTATCGGTGTATTGCAAGGTGAAATGGGGTGTTTCTTTAAATCTTTTGCTTATATTGTTATTGTAAATTTGGTGTTTTGATTTGTTTAACATAGTATGTTGTGATATCATTGAGGATCCGTGGATTAGGGATGATTAGCGAGGGTTCCATCGGAACGTAACTTCCTCCTAATATCCCAATGACATCCGTACGGTGAGATGTAGTTCGTCGTGTTCATGGATAGTTTGTGATGTTGGCATTGGGATTTTTGATTCATATAGCACCGTAACGAGTTTAGTATTGTTAGATTTGTCGTAGTGTTGGTTGTGCGACGATTTGGATAAGTGTGAGCCTAGGGAGGAGATCCTCGTGATCAAATCCCGATGATGGACATTTTTGGGTATATGTAATCCTTGTATAGGGTCCATGGCTGTATATATGTAATATCGGGCCTTAAAGCGATACCGAATCGTGATCGGGTTAAGGCCCCGTAATAATAAAATATGTGACTGTGGGTGTTTGGGGTTATTTAGATGGCTCACATGGCCATGGATAGCTCCGACACGTTTTGAATGCTTGTTTTGATTTACGACACAAAAAAATGGTTTCCAAAATAAGGAAAACGATAAAGATTTTTTTAAAAAAGGGATCAAATAAGGATATTAGATTCACGAGGTTTAAAAATTAAGAGTTTTGGCGAACTTTGATCCTTGTTTGACGAAAAGGCTTCATTTGATTTTGAAATGTCATAAAAGATGTTTTCGTAAAAGATAAATAAACGTTTTCATTAAACTTTGTGCATAGGGTTAAAGAGTTCTAGAAGTTGCCTTCATTTTATTTGAATTTATTGTTAGAAGGCAATGTATAGTCTCGATTCCTATTTGACAAAAGTTTTAAAAACTATTATTTTCTAAAAATGACATATAATAAAAAACCATCGTCGTTTTCAAAATTAAAATCAATCTTTATTATAAAAAAGCGAAGCCTTGTCATTTGGAACAAAAGACGTCTAAACGCTTTCCCGACAAAACACATTTGCCATATAAAATCAAAGCAACTTTTATGCAAAATTCACCACATCCATCACCTAGGCACGCACGCACACACACGCAACTCCTGCATTTTAGGATTTTTAAAGGATAGGAAAAACATCGAGATTGCGGTAACCGTGTTTCACGGAAGTCGGGGGGTGCCTAACACCTTCCCTTCGCTTAAGCAAGCCCCCGAACTCTATGAATCTCGATTTGCAGACCAATTAATTCGGAGTCACATATGAGCCAGCGATTACGAATTCGGATGAGTTGGTACATCCATTTTAAATATACCAACTGACGACTCTGGTCAAATGGCTCATCATAAATTCGATCTTTCGAACCTCGTCGACATTCAAGCCGACCCTTTTCCAAAAAACACATCTTAATCCAAAGGCTAAAATTGGAAAGGGCTTTTAATATTAAAAAACAAAACGACGAAATCCCGGCGTCGACAGTTGTAATGCTTAACAATATGAATACTGATAGTTTGTTTTATAAGGACTGATTTCGGATTCCGTGGTTATAAATTAGTTACCTAGCCTTTGTTGCAATATATTTCAATCAAGTAAAACAACATATATTCATTTATATACTTTTCCTTTTTGAGGGACAATGAGTGAGTAATCCATCTCAAATTATTTATCAGTTGTATTTTTTATTGTAAAAGTATAGAAATACCGTTCTTATTCAACATTGGATCAATTATGAGTTTTTAAAGTTTTTTTTTAATATATATTCAAAATTGATGAAATTTATTTTCCATTTGTAAACAATAAATTTGCATACGTAATCGTATATTATTTAAGTGTATATAGTTTAATGCACATCATGATCTCACTTGATTTTGTAATGATATGCAAATTGGCAATATTGTAAATTAATAATTAATCAATGAAAATTTATATTTTAATGTGTGACAAGTATTTTGGAACAAGCCAATTAGAGACTATTTGATGCTAGAATTAAATTCAAGCCTAATGAAATAATTTTGGATCAAAAAGTACTTGAATTGGATTAAAAACAAGCAAGTATTGATTTTTGAAAATTAAATTCTCTAGATTTTTGGAGAAAAGACTAAAGTGCCATTGACATTTTAAAAAAATGACAATTGAGTCCTAGAAGGGTATAATGACCAAGTTACCCTTACTTAGCAATAGGAAATGACATAAAAGGGCCTAACCATGCATGAGTTAGCTAACCAATACAAGTTAGTTGTTGAGATAACGCATACAACATATGTATGTATATATTTAGCAAGTATAAGCATTTGTGTGTTAGTTCATTTCACCTTCACTTCCAAGTTGCTCAAGTGAGAGTCTATAAAAGAGGAAGAAGAGAAAAAGCTAGGGTTTACTAAAATCTTGAAAGATTCCAAGAAAAAGTGTGCAAGAGAAGCATATCTAGACATAAAAGTTGAGCATCCATCATTAGCAAGCTTTATTTCAAGAAGAAAGAGAGCCACAAGAAGATAACAAGATGATTAAGTCTTATGAGTTGGTGTTTATGTAATTAAATGCTATAATAAGAGTAGTCATGCATGTATCTTGGTGTACATGTGTTGATTATATGCTTTATTATGAATTACATGCTATTTGAATGATATATGATAAAAACCCTAAGCTCAAAGTTGGCTAGAACAAATGTGGTGCACTATTCATGCCTATATTTAAAGTTAGAAAGCATGATTCATGGATGATCATGTGTTGTGTGTTGCTAGAAATGGATGATCATGACGAATTTTGGCCGAGAAGATCTCGCGGCCAGCGAGATCTTCCAGGTAAAACATCTCACGCGGAGCGAGATGTACTGTTCACAGAGAATAAATTTTTATTTTAAGTTCAAAATGAAATATTTTAATATTAAATGATAGAAATATGTATTGTAAATCATAATTTGATAAAAATAATCAATGTGGTAGATATTAAAGCTTAAGTGAACAATGTATTATATGTTAAGGGTTATGTAAAGCTAAATAGTAGCTTGTCTAGCAAGTTATGGTATGCATATGTATATAACTAATGCATGAACCCATATTATGGTTATGTAGGTCTTAATCGGGATTCGATTTGTCCAATTGAGATAGACGAGGACAAAGATAAGTCTTCTAACTGAACTTCCATTTATAATTCATTGAACAGTCATTCATGTTATGCACTCATATGATCGTATAAAGTTCATTCACTATTGAACTACTTTGAAAAGGTTGATGCCAATCTTGATTCCGGCTAGACACGTATGATGATACATGTTGAAATTAGATGTTTATTGTTATGTACTCCAATCCACATTGCTGTGGTACGGATTCTATGATATGTTGTAACAGAACAACCCTGATAAAAGGAAGTAAAGTATAAAGCAATATAATTTTATAGCGTGGTTGCGTCGCTAGATGTTTATGTAGTGCACAATATAAAAGTACAATGAGTTGATCACCCAAAGTACATATCTATTGAACAGCAGTCTTATGACTAACTTGGGCAGTATCAGTTTTGATGATTGATATTGTTCTTAGCGAGTTCTTGGTCTTGTAACCATACAACAAGCAAATTTCATGCTCCCAGTCCCTCATGTAAAGTTCATGTATAATTCTCATGTTCATATATTGAACTGATATTGATATTGATCCAGTTTATTAAACATGATTCAGTCTATTAATATTAACCCAACTTATTGAAAATATTTCGGTTAATTGATATTGATTCATTTATCATGCATGATTCAGTTAAATCGTATATGATTTTCATTCATCATTCTGGAATATGATGTCATCATTTGTTTATATACTTGCTGAGCTATTTTTTGCTCACTCTTGCTTTTAAACATGATATTTCAGTTAAACTTGAACAGACAGAGGGATCAGGAGTAGACAAAGAGAAAGGAAAAGCTAGTCAACAATGAAGTCCTAGTCAGAGAATTTTCAAAAATCAATATTATTATATTTTTGTAATATGTCAAGTACAGATGTGTGTATGTATAAAGGTATGTAGAACCTGAGATTAGATATGTATAAATGTAAATTATGTTTTATTATTTTATTTAGAATGAATGGATGTGATGACATGGTAGAATAGCAACGTGAGCACCGAACCCGTGGTTTAAGGAACCCGAATTTGGGAACGTCATATGTTTGATATAATAGGACAAGTTTACATATACAACATCCAAACATAAAATCAAACACTACATTCATCTTAACTATTAAAAAATGAGACATGACACGGATTTCAATGTCATGTCTCGCTTTTTAAAAATTAAAATAGATATAGTGTTTTGATATTATGTTTGGATGTTGTGCACTTATATTTATTCAATATAATAAATAGTTAGTAGATACGTACGTACGTATGTACATACATACGTATGTATATACACACACACAAGTACATGTTAACCGTAATTCCATGTAATAATTTTTACGGGTAAAAATTTATTGCGACCCTTATAATTTTCATCGAAAAAAATTATTGCAGCCTTAGTAGACTTATCAAATTTGTCTCTTTATTTATATATTGTTATAGATTTATAGATTCAATATATTTAAGTCATTTTTATACTATTTTGAAAAAAAGAAGTATTATTATACTATGGCTTATATTTTTAGTAAATATTAGAGGTATTTTTGAAAAAGTAATTTTTTTTTTAAAAGTCATAGTTTTAATATATATATATATATATATGGGGAGACAGTAATTCATGAAGCTTACATTTCCAATCAAACACTAACCATATCTGGTGGATCACATGTTTTCTTTTCATTTGGGGAAATAAAATTAATTCATTCCTTTTTCCATCTCAATGGTTAGTGTCATTTCACAATATATGACCTATCTTGGATTCTTTCCATACAACAAAAAGACAAAATTATCAATTGTAAAAGAACAGCTGACTTTAAATCTCGGAGATATAAAAATAGGGTTAAACACATTTTTGTATCTCGAAATATCATTTCTTTTATTCAAGTTACCTTAATTTAATAAAACTTATAATAATAATACCCTCCAAGTATATTTAAATAAGTAAAACTGACCTAAATTCATTTCCCGTGTCATCGGAAAGAGATGGAGTCGGTGTATTTTTATATTTTGTAGCGTATTTTACTATATTTTGCCATTAATATATGCATACCCATTTCCTTCCAACTCTACTCATACGTATTTTGCTGTCAAAACAAAATGAAGCTGCAGTATTTTTAGTTGAGGGATTGATGCTCTGAAATTATAATAATTTCTATATTAATTGGGGATTTTTGATAATTTTTTCCGTCAGATATTTTGATTTGATGTATTTCGGGAAGTTGTGATGAAGCAGAGCATAGAAAATTGATTTTTCCCCGAGATTAGCACTACCATTCTTGAGAAAATTGATTTGGCAGTGCCATTGCTGATGGTGTTGCTTCTTGAACCTGTGTGTTCACTGCTACAACAAGATCTTCATTTTTGGATTTTATAAACCAAATCCATGGTCTTAGAAAGTATGAGTTTTAGGAAGAAGAGAAACTTTGGGAAATTGGTGATATTTAGTATGAAGATTTCATAATTAAACTCCACAGCTTCGGAAGATAAAAATGGAGAATTGTGATTATACTATTGCACTTATAATTTTCTTCCCAGATTTAACTCTCTTTTTTTTCTTCCTTTTTTGATAATTATTTTAGTTATTTAGATTATTACAAATAGAGAAGACAAATACGTTGAAGAATAATTTGTATGCATATGTTTATTTGTGAGACGGAATGTATCAAAGTTAATTATTTTATTTATTTTAATACTAATGAGATTAATTATTTTACTCACTACACATTATCATACTATATATAAAATAATTAATCTCATTAATTATTTTATTTTATGTATAGTATAGTAATGTGTAGTGAATAAAATAATTAACTTTGATATTTTACTCAAATAAAATAATTAATTCTACTACTTAACTTAAATAAAATAACTATCTCAATTAATTAATTCAAATAAAATAATTGAATCCACTAATCAACCAAGTAAAATAATTAAAAAAGACTAATTAAAATAATTAAATTATTAACTCAATTAAGATAATTAAAATACGATAAAATACGTTAAAAATAACTATGTTAATTAGTGGAGTTTGATAATTATTTTATTTGAATTAATTATCTTAATGTATTTTGATCATTAACATATTTTAATTATCATAACATGTTTTGATAATTAAAATAATTAACCTATTTTTATAACGAACTAAATAATTAGTTTACTTGATTAATTAGCAGAGTTAACTATTTTATTTGAATTAATTAATTGAGTTTAGTTATTTTATTTAAGTGACTCATATACTGCATAACAATTGTGCGGTAGTGTTACAAATTGTTATGCGATATGCTTCTATCTAAGTCATTGGATATTACGATGGATAAATAAGATTAGGTTGAATGAAAAATGTCTCTGATCTTGATGTGTATCGCAGGTACCCAAAAATAAAATTTTACTTTCAAAAAATATTAATGTAGTAGTGCAAGTAAGAATCGACCCCACAGAGAATGATTAATTTAATTTTATATTTTCGTAAACCAAAAGTAGGGAATTTTTAATTAAAGAAATAATTTAAATAAAATTAACTAAAATAATTATGCGAGTAATTTAATAAAATAAATAAGAAGAAAAAAAAACTTGGTTTAGGTTAACATCTACCATCAAGAATTTACAACTGATCATTGTTACAAGAATAAATCAATTAATATTTTTAACATTCATCGGAGGAATAACTACTCACAGGTGGAATAATTTTTCTCCTCTTCTTAATTATAGTTAAGTAGAACCACTTGGTCTAAATACCCTTACTATTAAACAACCTCCGGCACTTGCTAAAGATTTAATTTAATAGCAGCTTTAAGAATTAGAGAAATCGTTGAACTAAACAACAAAAGCTATGCGTTTGCATTTAATTTAGATAAATATTTTTTCTAAGATATAATAATCTTTTGATCTGCAAAAATAATTATTAATCTTAGTAGCTTCACAAATAGCAGTAGATTAATGCGAATAATAAACTAGTATGCATCCTAGAATTAAACGAATAAATCATAAAATTAAACACAGAAGAATATCCAATACTCATAATATAAATTGAACAACTAAAATAAATTAGATCTCACAGTGCATAAATTTTGATGGCTTCCGTTAATTTAAACCAAGAACAATAATTTAACTACGCATAATAAAAGAAGAATAAGAATTATGTACAAGAGTATTTTATAGGAAAAAGTTGTGTACTACATTGTGTATTGCATCCTCTATTTATATGCTATATAATTTATTCTAACCCTAATAAAAATAATTATTTTCAAACCCTAATATGATTTAAAATATAAATAAAATAAATATAAAATTTCTATTTATTTTTCCTTTTCTAAATCTAAATTGGACATTATTTAATTTATTGATGGCTGGAACCGGAAACCACGTGTGGACTTTGGAAGAAACAAATTTGCTGCATGCACTATACACGTGCCTGACAAGGGACCCACACGCTATAGAAGAAATAAGCTACTCCACCTGCTTGTTGCTAAAGCTTACTGTTGATATCCGCACATTGTGCGCTCATCATTAATCCAAGGCTTCCCCGTACATTGCGCTGAAACTGCTGCCTTTCTTGCCTTAAACGGTGTTGTTCTACTTCAGCCGGTTGATCCACTCGCGCATTGCGCCTGTTTTGCTAGCTGTTCTATTTACGGAATTGCCATTTAATTCTCTTTAATTACCAATTTGCTCCTAGCAGTTGCTGTTAATTACAAAACTACCACCAATTCCTATAAAATAAAATAAAAAATTAATAAAAAATAGTATAAAAATAACAAAAAATACATAAAATTGAATAAATTACCTAAAACACTAAAAACACTTAAAAACTCACAAATAATTAAGAATAAAATACCTAATAAATAGGCATAAAATCTACTTATCACATGCCCCTTTGGCTATATATCATTCCCCATATATATATATGGGAGTCTATCCATAGAAACCGGTTGCTGGGCGTACTATTCCATTAATCAAATCTTACACCGTCCATAGCAATAATCAATGGGTGAGATTAATTTGGATAAAACTCTTGGCATTATAGGTTATAATGGCAGTTATAATACGCCGAAAATTATGGCCCCACTTTAACGAAGACAAAATGCCTGCCGCTACAGGTTGTAGCGGCAGGGGTCCCAAAATGGCAGCATTTTTGTAGTGGCATCATTCAAGAGACCCAAATTAATTATCTGTCGCTACAACCTGTAGCAGCAACTAAGTATTGGTAAAACAACAGTGTGACGCCCCCAAATCTAGGCCTACATAGCCCAATTTGAGACGCCATAAAATACACGATTTCTAATACAACAGTACATAGAACAGAAATACAGAACTCAATAATACACAACTAAGTCTTCACTATTATTGCCACATTATATACAACATGTGAAGACTACAATAGTTATCTCTCGAACCATCACTCAATTCCCCTACTAGACCTAGCTATTCTCTCGTTTTCTGAAAAACAATGGAATAAAAGAAAGGGTGAGCTCAAATAGCCCAGTAAGAAAATACCATGACTAAGATAATGACAAATAAATTATTATTAGCCTTCAACAGTTGAGTTCTTAATTGAATATAATAGACAATAAGCTTTATATAAAGAACTGCAGTTAAATTCTTGAATAAAGTTCAGATTAATGATAGCAGCGGAATGAGCAATCCATTAGAAAATAATGTAGACTATGATGTCCACTCGCTTCTCTTTTTAAGAAAAATATCATCAACTTTTATCATTAGAAACACCATTGATTATGATGATACAAATTCATAGTTTTTGGTCATAATCATGCAAGTCAACAGTTCATCTTTGCACTACGGGCTAAAGATATTCAATATATCACCAACGGTTATGATTATACCAGTATTCAGCCTTTGGTCATAATCATATCAAATAACAGTTCTTCTTTGCCCCTGGCCAAAGTGAACATTCACCACGTGCCCTAAAAGACACAAAAATTATATCGCCCTTTATCCTATCATCTGTGCCCCAGGCCACAGATATTTACAACAACATGGTTCTTAATGATTAGAATAATAATAGTGATATAGATGATGAATCAGAAGAAACAGTATGATCAATAAATATCGAAAGTTTATGATATTTCTTTGTGCAGATTCAAATAATGTCCAAATTGTCAACATGATGTGGACTTAAATTCAAGAATGATATTTAAGATCCACAGTTCAGAATAACGGTTAAGGTTCAATAGAAAGATTTAGAAAAATAGGAAGGCTCAATTGAAATAATATTAGATGAAGCGCAAACTATTAAAGAATATATAATCATTTCAGAAAACTTTACCAATAAGAGACAAATACGAAGAGTAATTCACTAAACATGCGGTAGTCTGCGTAGTCAGGTTATTCTCATAAATTAATAAGGAATGAATATGAAAGGTTATTCACCAAACATGCGGTAGTCTGCGTAGTCAGGTTATTCCCATAAATTAATAAGGAATGAATACGAAAGGTTATTCACCAAACATGCGGTAGTCCTTGTAGTCAGGTTATTCTCATAAATTAATACATGGAAATAAATGACACATCTTACGAGTAAGGAAGAAACGATATTATTTTCGAGAATCAAAGAATAATAATCCCTTACCGTAGTAAGTTTGAATAGTGGAAGATGAAAAAGATGGTATCTCTTATCTTAACAAGTGACTGGATATGAAGTTGATCAACCTATATTTTTATAATTTAATTATTAACTACCATATATAATTTCATGGTGTATACCAATTTGGGTGAAATTATCAAAAGTGATTTAATAGAATAAAGTAGAATAACTTCAATATAGTTTTTGAAGAAGATAATATTTCAAAATAAATCTTCCAAAGGAAGTTTTTCAAAATGAATCTTCTAAAGGAAGAGTCTTCTAAAGGAAGATTTATAAACATCGTGTGATGTGTGTGGTTACTTATATAACTTTTATAAAAAAACTTACTTGGTCAGTACTCGTACACTTACAGATCTTCACAAATACTCGAGATGACTTTAGCACACTCAAAGAGAATTTATATAAAGAAATATTTGGAGAGTGGAAAAAAGAATAAGCAATGAAGTTTTTTATAAAAAATTCTTAAGTTAAGGACTCTATTTATAGCCAAAAATCTTATCATAAACCAAGATTTCCTAATTTAATCCAAACCATATATTTCAAGATAATGTTTAATCTATACCACTCATTTCATCTTTTAAGATTTTCTTAATCTAAACCATTCATTTAAAGATCATCTTTAATCTATACCACTCATTTCATCTTTTAAGATTTTCTTAATTTAAACCATTTATTTAAAGATCATCTTTAATCTATACCATTCAATGTACTTTATATATATAAAACAACTAACTTTATATAAATCAATTAACTTTATATATAAAAATAAATAATTTTATATAATTTATTATAATAAAAATAAATAACTTTATTAATTCAATTATTCAGCAATAATTCACAATTATTCATTATTATGACTAATTGTTATAAATGTAGTATAGTTGGCTTTCTGAGTTAGATAAGTAGAGAAATTAACTAATAATAGAATACAATATTTTAATCAACATCATAAAAGAGATAACAATAATGCTGAAAATAAATAAGCACATTACTGTGTAATAAAAATTATTAATTCAGTAATGTGAATTACCGTGCATATGCTACTGTGACAATTATCAGCTCAATAATATAAATTATTAAGCATGTGACAATTATTGGTTCAATAAAGTCAATATAGTACAATAGCCACTTTATCAGTTCAATAATATGAAATACTGTGTAATAACGTGTGCTACTGTGCAATACCGTGTGCTACTATGCAATACCGTATGTTACTATTCTTTTACCACCGATTATTTTAACAATTAAAAGTGATAGTACTGTTGACTATATTTATTTAGAAATGTTACGTATGTCGCTTTCTATATCCGACAATAATTCGTTGTAGGGGTCCACCAATATTTGGTTATTTCGGCACCGTCGTACGAATCGAATATTCCCCGACAGAACGAATATTCCCTGACAAAACGAATATTCTCCAACAAGATAAAATTTGTACAAATATTTCTTAATTTTTACTTTTGTCAATTTATTCATTTACCATTTTCAGAAGAAAATATATAAAGAAAAAATTTAATTTGTATTTCATAAAAGTCGGGGTCTTACAACCTCCCCTACTTATGAAATTTCATCCTCGAAATTGACGTACCTGGTAATTCGAAGAGATAAGGATACTTAGATTTTATTTCAGATTCTAGCTCCTAGGTCATTTCCTTAGTATCTTGATTTCTCCATAAAACCTTGACTTGAGGTATAACCTTTGAGCGTAGGATCTGCTCTTTCTTATCTAAGATCTTGACAGGTAACTCTTCGTACGTTAAATCCTCTGCTATAACGTCTGACTCTAACTCAATGATGTGATTCGAATCTTTCACATATTTACGTAGCATGAATATGTGAAAAATGTTATGAATGCGAGACATACTTGGTGGTATGGCTAGTCTATAGGCCACGGTTCCTACTTGATCTAGAATTTCAAATGGGCCAATAAATCAAGGGTTGAGTTTTCCTCTCCTTCCGAATCTCGTAACTTCTTTCCATGGAGAAACACGTAAGAATACATGGTCTCCGACATTGAAACTTTCATCCATTCGATGAAGATCAGCATAGCTCTTTTGTCATTCTTGTGTGGTTTGTATTCGTTGTCGAATTGTTTGAATCTTTTCTGTTGTTAAATGTACCAACTCAGGCCCCAACAATTTTGCTTCTCATACCTCATTCCAACATACTGGAGAGCGACACTTTCGTCCATACAAAGCCTCAAATGGAGCCATGCATATGCTTGCTTGGTAACTGTTGTTGTAGGAGAATTCAACCAATGTCAAGTACTTGTCCTAACTTCCTTTGAAGTCTAGCACGCAAAGTCTCGAAAGATCTTCGAGGGTTTGGATCGTCCTTTCCAATTGTCCGTTCGTTTGAGGATGGTATGTAGAACTGAAACGTAGTTTAGTGCCCATAGCTTTTTATAGAATGATCCAAAAGTGTGAAGTGAATCTAGGATCTCGATTAGAAACTATGGAAACTGGTATGCCATGTAATCTCACAATCTCATTTATGTACATACCGGCAAGACGCTCAAGTGAAAAGTTTTCTTGTATAGGCAAGAAATGAGCTGATTTGGTCAATCTATCTACGATGACCCAAATTGCATCTAAGCCTTGAGAAACCTTGGGAAGACCCGTTACGAAGTCCATATTGATGTGTTCCCACTTCCATTCGGGAACCTCAAGTGGTTGCAATGGACCCTTAGGCACTTGATGCTCTGCCTTGACATGTTGACAAGTTAGGCACCTTGAGATAAACTTTGCAATCTTCCTTTTCATATTGTTCCACCAAAATATATGTCGAAGATCACGATACATCTTGGTACCTCTTGGGTGGATTGCAAACGGCGTGTTATGTGCCTCCATCATTATTTTACGCTTCAATTTAGGATCGTTAGGAACACAGAGTCGAGAGTGGACTCAAAATATTACTTTCTCATCGATTCTTAGTTCGGGAATGACACCTTCTTGTACTTTCTTCATCATGTTCATCAGTTCCAGATCGGTACCTTGAGCAGCTTTAATTTTATCGATTAAAGCCAGTTCTATTTGTACGTATGCAATCTTCAAGTAGGTCCCTGGTATCTTTAGCTCTATCTCCATTTTTTGTAAATCATACAAAATACGCTTTTGTGTTGTCAGCAGTGCACTTGTACTCACATAAGATCTTCTGCTTAAAGCATCAGTTGCAACGTTTGCCTTTCCCGGGTGATACTGGATGGTGTGATCATAATCCTTCAACAGCTCAAGCCAACATCGTTGTGGCATGTTGAGTTCCTTCTGAGTGAAAAAATACTTGAGGCTTTTATGATCCGTATAGATATCCATGTTGAAGGTTGTTTTGATTTGATGATGATGATTGTTGTGCAAAAATGATTGTGGTAAATGTGCTTACATGGTTGATTGTCAATGTGTATTTGACAAAGTGCATATGTGTTAATGTGCTTATGTGCTTAATTGATTATGTGCTTAGATACTTTGAAAGTGCTTATGTGCTTAATTGATTATGTGCTTAGATATTCTGAAAGTGCATATGTGCTTAATTGACAAAGTAATTATATGTTAATCAAATTATGTGTCGACATGATCATGTATGTATGATATATGTTACTTATGTCTAAATACTGTAAATCTAGCCACTTGTTTAACATAAATATAATCTTGCTGAAAACTATCTTGTCTCATAAAAGAAAATGAAAGTTGGAGATTCAAATGTTGTAAAGTCCTTTTAAAAGATATCTGTGTACAAAGGACTTAGATTTTAAAGATCAGAAATGTTAGGTTGATCTTTCAGTAAGAGTCACTCTGCATAAAAGTTGTATGATATAAGCAGAGTAGCATAAGAATGAATCATTGTTGTATTTTATGTATGTCAGAGTCTGTAAAGTCCTTTCAATATAATGATGTAACAATGTAAGAAAGGACTTAGTTAGAAAAGATCAAATCTGTTAGGTTGATCTTATGTTTGATCTGATCAGTCTATACGATCGTAGAACGGATACTACGATTCCTTGCACAGAAGACTCAACGATTCTGTATAGATCGTAGAGTGAACTATACGACTCATTACCAGGATAACTCTACGATCATCAAAGAGAGTCAGATGTGCAAGAGGTCTACTGAATTTACAAGCAAAATTAAAGAACTGATCAAGAACAAATCGTAGAGCTGAACTCTACGATCGTCGAACAGACAGCTAAGCAAGCCTGCAGTTTATGCTGAACCAGAGAAGAAATGTACTCTACGATATACACGTTCTAGCAAGATCGTAGAGTAAACTTAAAGAGCAAGCATACGAGATCTATACGATTTGAGCAAATAATAGAAATCGTGGAGTAATACAGGATGACAAGACATTACAGAAAAGTGCTCCACACATGGAACAATCGTTGAGTAGAATTAAACAATGTGCCAACAAAGACAACAACTCAACGATTTCACTAAGAAGCACGACAGTTCACAAACTCTACGATTTGAACAAAAGGACAAGATCGTAGAACGAAATCATAAAGCAAAGCACTGTAGACAAACTCTACGATCTGAACACAAAAGCAAGATCGCAGAGTAAAAGAGAAGATCACTCAAACTCAACCATTTACCCGACCTACTTCAAGTAATGAGTGAAGCTGAATTCGTAGAATCCAAATGAGCAGACAATCACTCTACGAATTCAATATAAGAAGCAGCAAAGGATCATAACTGCAATATGGTGCGAAAGGAGAGAGTGTATTTCTCTTCCAGATTCGAAAGAGATTAAGTGTTTTTGAGATACAGATGCATGTCAGAGTCACAAAAGACTTTGTGCCTAAACGACTATAAGTCAGGACCCACTGCTCAGGAAAATGGTGAATAAGGTTAGACTAATGGGACATCTCTGAATGCATCAGAACAGCTGGTTCTAAAAATCAAGGAAGGTATTTATTGATGAATTAGAAGATTAATTAGCAAAGAATATAATAAATCTTTGTTGAACAACTCTGTGAATGCAATGATTATAAATTCAGAGAAAGTTGAGCTACAAGTTAATATATCAGAACATGTCAGAAAAGGAAAAAACACTAACACAAGCAGCTAGAAAGTCAACATCGAAGATATTAAAGATCTGCGCAAAGCCAAATGAAACCAACGAGATTTCTTTCAACGGTAAAATATGCACAGAGATATAAAGGCTAAAATAACTCACAGAATAAGGTGGTTGTGAATACAAGAGAGATGATGGAAGATAACAACCGATCGTAGAGTGAAACAGAAAATGAATATGCAGAAGGACTCTACGATCCATCAGAACACTAATACTGAATTGAGAAAGACATAGAGTGAAATAACTCTATTACAAGAGAAGTGTTCAGAGCTGCTAAACACATAATGGAGAGAAATGCCAACTTGATACAGACATGGAAGCAACTGAGTACCAAAAGGAAGGAGCATTACAGTCATCTCAGAAGCCCATCTTGAGAAGCTATAAACGATCTATGATAAGAAGGAACAACTGAGTACTGAAAGGAATGAGCTTCACAGTCATCTCAGGAGTTCGTCTCGAGAAGTTATCAAGTACCAAAAGAGCTGAAGTTCAAAAACCTAGCAGCACAATGGGTGATCGCAAGAAGATATTGAGCATATAAAGAAGTCAAGCATCATTGCCGAACTCAATATCATTTCAGGAATGATCATATCTTGCTACTGAGTATTTAAAGACAATGGAACTGAAAGTACAACTCAGTAGCAACTCCAACATCTTTCAACAAGCAAGGAGCCAAGTCTGTTGGACTTGAAGAGGGTAGTTATGTCCGTGTCTTAGTGACTAAATGAGCCAAGTCTGCTGGACTTGAAGAGGGCAGTTGTGTCCTTGCCCTAGTGACTAAACTTGCCAAACCTGCTGGGTTTGAAGGGTTCTTGGTGAACCAGAGTTTCCAGGCGTGATGCGCTTGAAGGGTTCTGCATGAACCATTCTTAGTGAATTTCCTACTAGTTGTAGTAAAAGAGTGGAGTAGGAGTTATTCAATCTCCGAACCACTTAAAACTCCCTGGTGTCATTTACATTCTGTCCTATACACATATATATAGATATAACTGCTAAAATTGATTTACTTGACAAATGGTTATCTTCAATAATGTCTTAACTCAATGGAGCTGCTTTACAAATCTTTAAGGGGAGTTTTCAAACTAATATTCCGCTGTGTAAACAAATCTTGATTAAATGAATTAATTGGTAATAAACTTTTGAAGTTAATGAAAAAGTTTTTAAGAGATCTATTCAACCCCCCCTTATGGATCACTTGTGTGCCTCTGAGGACTAACAATTGGCATCAGAGCAGGTTCTCACGAACATACAAAGCTCACGCTTTGAGTAGATCCTATAGCACTAGCAAATTTCTGTTTTTGAGTTTAAGAATTGAAGTAAACCATTCCTTATGAACAAGCTTACAAATTAATGTTTTTTTTTCCAGGTACTATTAAATGTTGATTGTTGATACTCTTTCAGATGCTGTATAACTCATTGCCATTAATCCTTTCTAAGACTATTTCAGATGATCTCAGCTAAGAAGCTATCGAGTAATCTTTCAAAATTAAACTGATGCTACAAGATGAAGAAATCAAAAGGATGCTCTGTTGATAAGAATTATTAATCGACTCACTCGAAGAATACGATAACTTATGTTTCTGCTCTAAAGCAAACTGGGAAGTTCAAATCTTGATGCCAAAGGACACCAGATCCTATTCTTCTCAAAGGAAGCATCACTGAGCCAAGCACTAACAAATCTACTTCTCACCGTTTCTAGAGTTGATAGCAGAAGCAAGCCCAACAGAAATCTATACTTAAAGTGTTAAATGATTTTCTGTATACCAAATGTCAGCAGCTGAAATCAGTCTCGAATCTAATTATTCACTCGATGGGCTCAACATTAAGCTTTCCGATAAGCTTAAGGAATTCTATTCTAAGGATCTTATCTGAAGATGAATGTTAAAGGAAATGCGTCATTTATCTAAGAACAACATCAAGAGTTCTGTCAAGCTACATTATATGGTAATCAAAGATGAAATCCACAAACAGCATTTCTCATTTCTTATAGTGGATGATCTCTAGCTTGACTGGTTTTTGAGAAATCTATATCAAGAGTCTTCAATGGTCTTTTGGAACTACTTCTTTGAAATTGGGAGGTAAATCAAATTAGAGAGGTATACCTCACTACAATGTCCTTGGTGATGAATATCAAAGTCAATTTCCTAAATCACAAATACCAGGCCCGAGACCTGAAAATCAACTCAGCACTGATGAATGGACATATATATATCTATGATCACCGGATCTAAGATTCAGGCTGCAGATCATTAAAGTTCGAGAAGAGTTAAACAAAATCATTCATATTCAAAGTAGCTCATTCAATGAAGAAGTTCATACAATGCACACCTTGTGTACATGCTCAGTTTTAAAAAGCAAATGCTCTCAACGACAAATTTCTTCAAATTTTAATATGAATGAGGAGGATGAAAAGATCAAGGCAAAAAGGAGTAATCACGGATGACTTACTCTAAGATTCAGAAATCACCCTTCATTCTGTGAGAAGAGGAAAAGTTCATCTCAAGAAAAGTTCACACTCATAACCTTTGGCAGTAGGCTCTCCAACTTCAATGCATTAGAAAAAGCTCTAAGCTTGAAATGGTTGAAGATTTATCTGCTTGATATTCTATGAAAAAGTTAGGTCTATAAAAGGCCAAACCGGAAGTCTTTGAATAACATACATCCTCACAAATCATTCTGGATGGAGATAATCCAAGCAGAACAACAGGAAGGAATCAATGCTATAGTCTCAAGAGAAAAGCCCTACGATATAAAGAAGGTGGAGAAAATTGTTCTGAGACTCAACGATGAATTTTGTAGAATACCCTACTAAACGAATTTGCAGGATATCTCAAGGAAGTCAATCTATGAAAGATTGAATGGAGTCTGAATACTGATGCATGAAGAAAAATTGAATCTTGGGATTCTCTAGAAGAGAAAGAAGCTGGTCATAAAGGGAGGCATCTATTAATCTTTGAACTTACCTATTGATTTAGTGAAACTTGCCGAATCTGTTGTCACTAATATCATGGTAAGGTGAAAGATCTTTCAAGTCAGAAGAAAGTTCATCTTGCAAAGAAGAATCGTAGAGTTTGTCAGGCGATCGCAGGATAGGACTTAGCAAATCGAAGAGTCCTCTCGAAAGATCGTAGAGTTGTCTCCGCATCATAGAGCTAACTTTCAAGATCGTAGAGTCAACACAGTCAGTCACTCTACGACTCTCTAAACCCAGTCTAAGAATCAAAGAGCAACCTCTACTTGAGTAGTCTTGACAACGATTCTTACAAGTCCATTCAGAAAGCTGTCATTGAGCTGACAAACAGACTAAACAACGATCTTTGAGTTCATCTAAAGCCTCCAGTCTTAACAGAGATCGTACAACAGTTCAAATCATAACTCTACGTTTGCACTTCAGGAAAGATCGTAAAGTATCAAAGCCAAGTCGTAGAGTAAGAAAGCAAGCTCAGAAGTACAAAACTCATTAGAAGATAAAATTTGGGAAAATTATTGATTGATCACTTCGATCAACTCTGTTTCTTCGGAAGGAAAGCTAAAGGTAAATTGTATTCTTCATTGGGCTACCTTTCTCTTTCCAGTCACAAAGTCCCAAAACAATGTGATTGATGAACCAAATACACTTATCTCTCCGGTCATAATTTCTAAATTCTATGACTGATAGCCAAGCAAGTCTTATCATCTCAAATAGTAGAGTCACTTTCTGATCGTAGAGTATATTGAGTCTACGAGTGCACTTCATACAAATTTCTTGCTCATAAACTACTTCATAGCTTTTTACCAGCCTATAACTCATGACTTCAGTAATCAAGGCCATCTTTTGAAAGGATGATGGTTGAGTGTCTAGCAGCCAACTCTACGAACTGTTCAAGCTTACTCTAAACAGGGAAAGTGAACCACACGCCCTCCAAACTCAAGTGGGTTAGAATACTTGATGTACTTCAATTATAGAAAATGCAAAAGTTAAACCCACGTTCTACAAATGAGTATCTGACACGTGTACTCTGCAAAAATAAGAGGGAACTAGCGTAAGTCGTGTTTTTAAACTGACAATGGTCATTTCCCATCAGTTGTCAATACCCATTCTCCCAAAACTCATCAAAACCCTAGAAATCAAAAACTCTTCTGAAATCGATATTGGTATCTCTCTGTGTGCTATTCCCAAATCAGTTTAATCTCATGGCATCTCTTCAAGTTATTCCTGGAAATCTTGTTTGTTTTGAAAAGTTCGGAGATGCAGAGCAGAAATTCAAAGATATTCTTCATCAGGTCAAGAATGCTGGTTTCACCATATGTTTGGAAACCAGCACCAGGATTTTCTCTACACTTGTGAAAGAATTCTATTCAAACGCTGATTATCGAAGAAACACTCTCATCTCAAAGGTTAAAGAAATCTCAGTGCAAATAGGAGTTTCTGAAATCAATCTCAGTCTAGGTATTCCAAGCGGAGGAATTACTTCTCTTGACAAGATTAATATCGAGCTTGGACTGGAGCTGATGGGCTATCAGAAGAAGTCTCCTCTAAAAGGAATCAAGAAGAAGGATTTCCCTCAGCAATACGAGTTTCTGACTGACATTGTTGGGAAGAGCATCCTGTGCAAAGACACTGCATATGATACTATCAATGAAGATCAATTGAGGCTTATGACTGCTATTGCTCAAAGAAAGAAAATCAACTTTGGAGCAGTTCTCTTAGGATGGATAAAGAGATGGTTAGATGATGCTAAGGCAAGAGCTGAAGCAGGAAAGCCCACTCCCAAGATGCCCTATGGAAGATTTATAAGCATCATTTTAAAGAAATTGCTGGCAAATGCAATTGGGGAAGATGAAGGAGAAGTTCTAAACTGCAACAAAAGAATTACTCCAAGGTTGTTTGAAGATTGGAAAAAGAACCCTCATGCCAATAATAAGGGTAAGAAGAGACGAGGATCGATAAGCTTCAGTAGAAAGATGGAGGAGAAATCTAAAGGAAAAGGAAAAAGGGGAATAGAAGAGATGACAGAAGAAAAATTACAGAAAGGTAATGAGCAGTCTAGAAACAAAACTCTTGTGATCTATGATTGTCAGGAATCAAAGAAGAAAAGAAAATTCAATGAAGCACAGAAGACTGCAGAAGATAAAGATGTTAGTACAGGTAAAGCTAAGAAGGTGAAGACAAATCCTAAGGATTTGTGATTGAGAAGAAGAAAATGAAAAAGAAGACAGAAAAGAAAATTACTCACACTGTCCCAAGGAGAAGTTGGAGAATTAGAGAACAGTGGAGAAGTTCAATCATTACAGGGCGGCCTCAGGTTATAGAAATTGATGATGATGAAGCAAATTCGGATTCTGAAGAAAGAACATCTTATAGTTCAAAAGAAGAAACATCTATAGGCTCTTCAGAGGAAATATCAGAATGTCATAAAAATAGCCTGTCTGAAAAAGAAGTCTTATTGGGTTCTGATCAGGAAGCTGAACTAGTTGAAAAAGATTCAGCACCCGAGTCCAACGAAGATGATGATGTTGCTGAACCAGGGGAACAATTCTTGAAAAATTCTGATTATGGAAAAGCTATATCAAATGAGAAATGAGACTGTCAAGAAACTGTGATGAAAGAAGATAAACACCTTCAAGAAGAGGTCAACACTCATGATTTGGAAGAATCAAAAGACAAGTCAAGAAGGTCAAATAGAAGAAGAGGATTAAGTGGTTTAATGAAGAAAATAGGTAGGAGTTCAAGAACAAGTCATAAGGAGAGACAAATAAGGATGAAAGTTGAAAAGAAGCTGAAGAAAGTAAAACTACTAAGGAAACTGGAAAAGCAGCAATTTGAAGCATATCGACTGAAGCAGATTAAAAGGAGACGCAGAGAAAGAAGGAAGCATACAAGCCAGATGGAAAAATATTCTATTTCATGGGATCATGATCATCTACTCAGTTTCATTCCCATACTACCACTTCTAAGGGCTATACTCATGGATGATCAAAGGTCTATCAGCTGGAGCTACTCATCATTTCTAAATCTTTCATTAGTTGCCCAAAATTTCTCAAAGGCAATGACCATTGCAACCACACTAATAAGCAATGAGCCTTTCTATCCTCACTACCAAAGCTGCCAAGAAATATCCATCTGGAATCTGTCTAGAACTTAATCATCCAACCAGTTTGTGGGATATCACATTGCAGAAATCTGATAGTTCTCTCTTGTGACTCACTAAACTCCCAGTCACCCTACATTATCTCCCTAGTTGTAAAGTCCCAAAACTTTGCAAACATTTTTCAAAATACCAGCTTTCCAGTCATAGAGTCCCAACATTCTATGAACTATGAAAATGTACTTATTCTCAGTCTCGTAGAGTCTCAAAACTTTGTGTTAGACTTCAAGATATCTTGGTATCTAAACCAGCATTGGTTCAGTCAGCTCCATACAATATTGATGATGTCAAAAAGGGGGAGAGAATATAAGGAACTAAGGGGGAGCAACAACATCTATGAAGAAGAAGAATCATCCAACTAAGGGGGAGACAACAAACAGCCAACAAACTAAGTAAGAGAAAAGTGAAACAAGAAGAGCAGTTGTAAGTATGTACAACCTTTTGTATAATCTTTTTGCAAAAACGCTCATTTAATGAAATCATTACTTTGCACTAGCCATACAGTATTTCACTGTATCGTAAGACATATTTTACCTATCAAGTAGATGCATTATATGAATGTCATTTCAATATGTTTATTAGTTTTGTCATCATCAAATAGGGGGAGATTGTTGAAGGTTGTTTTGATTTGATGATGATGATTGTTGTGCAAAAATGATTGTGGTAAATGTGCTTACATGGTTGATTGTCAATGTGTATCTGACAAAGTGCATATGTGTTAATGTGCTTATGTGCTTAATCGATTATGTGCTTAGATACTTTGAAAGTGCTTATGTGCTTAATTGATTATGTGCTTAGATACTCTGAAAGTGCTTATGTGCTTAATTGACAAAGTAATTATATGTTAATCAAATTTTGTGTCTACATGATCATGTATGTATGATATATGTTACCTATGTCTAAATACTGTAAATCTAGACATTTGTTTAACATAAATATGATCTTGCTGAAAACTATCTTGTCTCATAAAAGAAAATGAAAGTTGGAGATTCAAATGTTGTAAAGTCCTTTTAAAAGATATCTGTGTACAAAGGACTTAGATTTTAAAGATCAGAAATGTTAGGTTGATCTTTCAGTAAGAGTCACTCTGCATAAAAGTTGTATGATATAAACAGAGTAGCATAAGAATGAATCATTGTTGTATTTTATGTATGTCAGAGTCTGTAAAGTCCTTTCAATATAATGATGTAACAATGTAAGAAAGGACTTAGTTAAAAAAGATCAAATCTGTTAGGTTGATCTTATGTTTGATCTGATCAGTCTATACGATCATAGAACGGACACTACGATTCCTTGCAAATAAAACTTAACGATTCTGTATAGATCGTAGAGTGAACTATACGACTCATTACCAGGATAACTCTACGATCATCAAAGAGAGTCAGATGTGCAAGAGGTCTACTGAATTTACAAGCAAAATTAAAGAACTGATCAAGTACAAATCGTAGAGCTGAACTCTACGATCGTCGAACAGACAGCTAAGCAAGCCTGCAGTTTATGCTGAACCAGAGAAGGAATGTACTCTACGATATACACGTTCTAGCAAGATCGTAGAGTATGCTTAAAGAGCAAGCATACGAGATCTATACGATTTGAGCAAATAATAGAAATCGTGGAGTAATACAGGATGACAAGACATTACAGAAAAGTGCTCCACACATGGAACAATCGTTGAGTAGAATTAAACAATGTGCCAACAAAGACAACAACTCAACGATTTCACTAAGAAGCATGACAGTTCACAAACTCTACGATTTGAACAAAAGGACAAGATCGTAGAACGAAATCATAAAGCAAAGCATTGTAGACAAACTCTACGATCTGAACACAAAAGCAAGATCGCAGAGTAAAAGAGAAGATCACTCAAACTCAACCATTTACCCGATATACTTCAAGTAACGAGTGGAGGTGAATTCGTAGAATCCAAATGAGCAGATAATCACTCTACGAATTCAATATAAGAAGCAGCAAAGGATCATAACTGCAATATGGTGCGAAAGGAGAGAGTGTATTTCTCTTCCAGATTTGAAAGAGATTAAGTGTTTTTGAAATACAGATGCATGTCAGAGTCACAGAAGACTTTGTGCCTAAACGACTATAAGTCAGGACCCACTGCTCAGGAAAATGGTGAATAAGGTCAGACTAATGGGACATCTCTGAATGCATCAGAACAGTTGGTTCTAAAAGTCAAGGAAGGTATTTATTGATGAATCAGAAGATTAATTAGCAAAGAATATAATAAATCTTTGCTGAACAACTCTGTGAATGCAACGACTATAAATTCAGAGAAAGCTGAGCTACAAGTTAATATATCAGAATATGTCAGAAAAGGGAAAAACACTGACACAAACAGCTAGAAAGTCAACATCGAAGATATTAAAGATCTGCGCAAAGCCAAATGAAACCAACGGGATTTCTTTCAACGGTAAAATATGCACAGAGATATAAAGGCTAAAATAACTCACAGAATAAGGTGGTTGTGAATACAAGAGAGATGATGGAAGATAACAACCGATCGTAGAGTGAAACAGAAAATGAATATGCAGAAGGACTCTACGATCCATCAGAACACTAATACTGAATTGAGAAAGACATAGAGTGAAATAACTCTATTACAAGAGAAGTGTTCAAAGCTGCTAAGCACATAGTGGAGAGAAATGCCAACTTGATACAGACATGGTAGCAACTGAGTACCAAAAGGAAGGAGCATTGCAGTTATCTCAGAAGCCCATCTTGAGAAGCTATAAACGATCTATGATAAGAAGGAACAACTGAGTACCGAAAGGTATGAGCTTCACAGTCATCTCAGAAGTTCGTCTCGAGAAGTTATCACGTACCAAAAGAGCTGAAGTTCAAAAATCTAGCAGCACAATGGGTGACCGCAAGAAGATATTGAGCATATAAAGAAGTCAAACATCATTGCCGAACTCAATATCATTTCAGGAATGATCACATCTTGCTACTGAGTATTTAAAGACAATGGAACTTAAAGTACAACTCAGTAGCAACTCCAACATCTTTCAACAAGCAATGAGCCAAGTCTGTTGGACTTGAAGAGGGCAGTTATGTCCGTGTCTTAGTGACTAAATGAGCCAAGTCTGCTGGACTTGAAGATGGCAGTTGTGTCCTTATCCTAGTGACTAAACTTGCCAAACCTGCTGGGTTTAAAGGGTTCTTGGTGAACTAGAGTTTCCAGGCGTGATGCGCTTGAAGGGTTCTGCATGAACCATTCTTAGTGAATTTTCTACTCGTTGTAGTAGAAGAGTGGAGTAGGAGTTAATCAATCTCCGAATCATTTAAAACTCTCTGGTGTCATTTACATTCAGTCATTTACATTCTGTCATATACATATATATATATATATATATATATATATATATATATATATATATATATATATATATATATATATATAACTGCTAAAATTGATTTACTTGACAAATGGTTATCTTCAATAATGTCTTAACTCAATGGAGCTGCTTTACAAATCTTTAAGGGGAGTTTTCAAACTAATATTCCGCTGTTTAAACAAATCTTGATTAAATGAATTAATTGGTAATAAACTTTTGAAGTTAATGAAAAAGTTTTTTAGAGATCTATTCAACCCGCCCTTCTAGATCACTTGTGTGCCTCTGAGGACTAACAATCCACTTTTTCTCCATACAAGTAATGTCTTTAGATCTTCAACGCGAAAACGACCGCTGCCAACTCTAGATCATGAGTAGGGTAATTTTTCTCATAATCTTTGAGTTGTCGAGAGGCATAGGCTACAACCTTTCCATGTTACATAAGAACACAACCTAGACCTTTTCCTGAAGCATTGTTGTAGATAACAAATTCTCCCAATCCTGATGGTATGGTCAGAACAGGAGCTGAAACAAGTCTCCTCTTGAGTTCTTGAAAACTTTTCTCGCATTCCTCGTTCTATACGAATTTGGTGCTTTTCACAGTAAGCTGAGTTAATGGAGTGGCGATTCGAGAAAATCCTTCTACGAATCTCCAATATTAACTAGCTAGACCCAGAAAGCTTCGGACTTCCGTTATTGTCTTGGGTTGTTCCCAATTTTGTATTGCTTCAATCTTCGTAGGGTCAACCGATATTCCCTGTTTTGAAATTACATGCCCAAGAAACGTGACTTTCTCAAGTCAGAACTCACATTTCTTCAACTTGGCATATAGTTTGTTCTCGAGAAGCTTTTTGAGTATCAATCTCAGGTGTTGTTCATGATCCTCACGACTCTTGGAGTATATGAGGATGTTATCAATAAAGACAACCACAAAATGATCTAAATATTCTTTGAATATTCGGTTCATCATGTCCATGAAAGCTGTATAAGCATTGGTTAATCCAAAAGGCATGACTAAGAACTCATAATGACCATAACGAGTTTTGAAAGCAGTCTTTGGAATGTCCTCAACTTTAACCTTCAACTGATGATATCCAAAGCGGAGATCAATCTTCGAGAAATATTGGGCACCCTGTAATTGATCGAATATGTCATCAATCCGAGGTAACGGGTACCTGTTTTTGATGGTGACATGATTCAATTCTCGATAGTCAATGCACAATCTCTTACTCCCATCTTTCTTCTTCACAAATAGAACAGGAGCACCCTAAGGTGATGCACTTTGACGAATGAAATCAGTATCCAAAAATTCCTGTAGTTGGACTTTTAACTCTTGAAGTTTAATGAGAGCCATTCGGTATGGGGCTTTGGAAATGGGCTTAGTACCAGGTTCAAGATTAATACAAAATTCAATTTCAGGGCTTGGGGGTAAGCCAGGAATATTTCTCAGGAAAAACGTCAGAAAACTCATTAATAATGGGGATATCATTCAAGTTTGACGTGTTTTTATTCAAATAAGTGACATGAGCTAAAAATGCTTGACATCCGTTTTTCAATAAACGAATGACTTTATGGCTAGAAGTAACAATTATAGATTTCAATGGTTTAGTTGTTTGAATTTGCACGACAGGTTGATTAGGAGTATGAAAATTAATAATCTTATGAAAACAATCAATTTTAGCATGATAGGTAGTCAACCAATCAATTCCTAAAATCACATCAAATTCATGCATTTTCAAAGAAATAAGGTCAACAGGTAATGTGAGGTTGTTGATTTGAACTAGGCAAGATTTATATACAGTAGATGTAATGGTCATTTCTCTTAATGGGGTTTTAACTGATAAGTCAAAGTCCAAAATTTTAAGAGTTAAGTTTAAACGTTAAGGACATGCATGTGAGATAAAAGAATGAGTAGAGCAAGTATATAACAGGGCATAAACTTCACAAGAATTTATGAATAGCTTACCGGTTATCACCTCATTCGGTTTCTTGACTGTTATCGTCAAATCGAATTCCAAATACTTCATCCGGATCTTCACGTATATCAACCATTGGAATACCACTAAATAATTTTTTAGCAAACTGTTTCTCGGGTTCATCAACTTCATCGGTAGTAATGTACTAATGATTTCCATTAAAATAGTATTTTCGATAAACTGCAGTTTCCACGATAATGACTAACTTAACCTGAATTCTTCTAAATTGTAACGCCCAAAAATATAAAAACATCATTTTTAAATAATCTTGAAAATCATAGCTAGAACACCATAAATCCCAAAGATCGGTATGAAAAGTCCATATATTTTGATCCTTTGTTATAGAGCATAACCAGGTGATATGACTCTTCCAATTAGTGAGCAGATTAAAGGCAATAATTTTCGCAAGTTCATTACATCCTTTAATTGCTTCTAAGAACGGATCTGGAACGACTGTAGTAGAGCTTTCACCTTCATCCTTCCTGGATAGAACACGAATAAATTTTTCCTTAGGCAAAAGATTCTACTCTGAGTTTGTAGGAAAATTATTTGTGGCCTCTTGATTCTCAGCTACATTGGCTTCGGGCATTCTATAGTTAACTTCCTTATTTTCAGATGTCATACTTAACTGTGTGGTCACAAAATAAATGTTAGTTAAGCAAACTGACTCGTCACTTCTTGTCCCCACATTCAAGCCAACTTATTAGATAACAAAATTTTATTTATGTAGGGCACACTAGTGATGTAATCTATTCGTCTCTCTCCTCATACTTCTACCCCATATCTCCATTAAAGATCATATCCCTAAGCTCGGATACCAAATGTGACGCCCCCAAACCTAGGCCTACATAACCCAATTTGAGACGCTATAAAATACACGATTTCTAATGCAACAGTACATAGAACAGAAATACAGAACTAAATAATCCACAACTAAGTCTTCACTATTATTGCCACACTATATACAACATGTGAAGATTACAATAGCTATCTCTCAGACCGTCACTCTATTCCCCTGCTAGACCCAGCTATTCTCTCGTTTTTTGAAAAACAATGGAACAAAAGAAAGGGTGAGCTTAAATAGCTCAGTAAGAAAATACCATGACTAAGATAATGACAAATAAATTATTATTAGCCTTCAACAGTTGAGTTCTTAATTGAATATAATAGATAATAAGCCTTATATTAATAACTGCAATTAAATTCTTGAATAAAGTTTAGATCAATGATAGCAGCGGAATGAGCAATTTTTTTATGAAATTTTTATGAGAGTGAAAGAAAAAATAAGCAACGAAGTTTTTATGAAATTTTTTTAAGTTAAGGCCTCTATTTATAGCCAAAAATCTTATCATAAACCAAGATTTCCTAATTTAATCCAAACCATATATTTCAAGATAATATTTAATCTATACCACTCAATTTATCTTTTAAGATTTTCTTAATCTAAACCATTCATTTAAAGATCATCTTTAATCTATACCACTTATTTCATCTTTTAAGATTTTCTTAATTTAAACCATTTATTTAAAGATCATCTTTAATCTATACCATTCAATTTACTTTATATATATAAAACAACTAACTTTATATAAATCAAATAACTTTATATATAAAAATAAATAACTTTATATAATTTATTATAATAAAAAGAAATAACTTTATCAATTCAATTATTCAACAATATTTCACAATTATTCATTATTATGATTAATCGTTATAAATGCAGTGTTGTTGACTTTCTGAGTTAGATAAGTAGAGAAATTAACTAATAATAGAATACAACAGTTTAATCAACATCATAAAAGAGATAACAATAATGCTGAAAATAAATAAGCACGTTACTATGTAATGACAATTATTAATTCAGTAATGTGAATTACTTTGCATATGCTTCTGTGACAATTATCAGCTCAATAATATAAATTATTATGCATGTGATAATTATTGGTTCAATAAAGTACTGTGCAATACCGTGTGTTATTGTGCAATACCGTGTGCTACTGTGCAATACCGTACGTTACTATGTTTTTACCACCAGTTATTTTAACAGTTAAAAGTGATAGTACCGTTGACTATATTTATTTAGAAAGGTTACGTATGCTTCTTTCTATATCCAACAATAATTCATTGTGGGGGTCCACCAATATTTGGTTATTTCGGCACCGTCGTATGAATCGAATATTCCCCGATAGAACGAATATTCCCTAACAAGACGAATATTCTCCGATAAGATAAAATTTGTACAAATATTTCTTAATTTTGACTTTTGATAATTTATTCATTTACCGCTTGTAGAAGAAAATATATAAAGAAATTTTTTTATTTATATTTCATAAAAGTCGGGGTCTTACAAACAGTATTTTAATGGCATGATAGCTTAGTTTGGCATGAAACAATACCGTTGGAGTGGCATGCCAAACCTTAATTCATTGGAGCTTAATAATAGATATTTTTTTTCTAATTTTAAATTAGAATTTAGATATTGAGGAATCTAAGTTTTTGATAAAAAAAAAATTCCTATGTTAAACAAAAATACTTCAACAAAAATGTATTTGATCAATTAATGAATTTATATATACTCTTTTTTTATCAAATAAATAAGTTACTTATGGCGCGATTTGTTTTGTTCCATAAAGAAACATATGACAGACAAATCCTAATTTCGTGGGGTTTTTTCCTTAAACAAGTCACAAGTCCGACAAGTGTCCGAAGATAGTGGAGTAGATTAATTGGATTTAAGTGGAACATGCACTTAATTAATTAATTAATTACAAAAAAAATTAATTAATTAACAGCTATTTCTAATAGTAGTAAAACTTATTAAGATGCTGCAACAAGATTAGAATTTTATAATTATAGAGGGGCATCTAACCTATAGAGTTGTAAGTGGCGTATATAGAAGGGCATCTATGATTTTAGCACAAACTAGATCCTTCTTTCATGATAATTAATACCTCCTTATGTAAATTAGATAATTATTTTTTTCCACCTAATTTTCTTTCTTTTAGAAATATTAAGAATTCTAGGTAAGATACATTACACCGATGGTGTTTTATAAGTATGTGAAAAAAAATTTAATAAACAAAAAAATTCAAAGAATGTTGAGAATATATCTAATTATGTTATATCCTTCGGTTGGATGTCCGTTTCTAGTGTGAGTCTAAATGTTATGGATCCAAGTTTTGGATAGAGACTAAAAAACTATCATTTTATGCATCTAAATGTTCTGGACCCAAGTTTTCACAACCCAGATCACTCAATAACATAATAACAGTCATATATAAACATTAAAATATAAATTCTATTGAATGATTAAAGATCTACAAGAAAATTAGGGTTTTTACCTCTATGAAGCAACTTTGCTAATCTTTCTCCAGATTCTGATCAAAGGAAGATCTAAGGTTTATGTGGCTTTGTTTAGGACCGATATATGATGTACATTTTGTGGGTTTTATCAGTGGTGAGACACTCTATTTATAGGAGAACTAAAGTTAGGGTTTAATGGTCTTTAAGCCATTTTTCTTGCTTGCTAAGTTTGATCAATTGATGATGATGCCATTGTGACACCCCCAAATCTAGGCCCACACAACCCAAACTTGAGTTGTCAAACGACTACAACAAAAATTATTACAAAGTAGAGCAACGTTCAACATTACAGCGTATAATAATACATAACTAAGTCTTCACTATTATTGTCACACTATTTTACAACACGTGAAGACTATGATAGCTATCCCTCGGACTCTCACTCCATTCCCCGGCTAGACCCAGCTACATTCTCATCTCCTGTTGAAAAACAATGGAACAAAAGAAAGGGTGAGCTCAAATAGCCCAGTAAGAAATATCATGACTAAGATAATGACGAATAATTTATCATTAGCCTTCAACAGTTGAGTTCTTGATAGAATACAATAGACTACAAGGTTCATATCAAAAACTGCAATTAAATTCTTGAACAATGTTCAGATCAATAATAGCAGCGGAATGAGCAATCTATTAGAAGAATAATGCAGACTATAATGTCCACTCGCTTCTCTTTTTAGTAAAAACATCATCAACTTTTATCATCTTAAATACCATTAGTCAAGATAATACAAATTCACAGTTTCTGGTCATAATCATGCAGATCAACAGTTCATCTTTGCACTACGGGCCAAAGATATTCAGTATAACACCAACGGTCATGATTATACCAAATTCAGTCTTTGATCATAATCATACCAAACAACAGTTCATCTATGCACTACGGGCCAAAGGGAACTTTCACCACGTGCCATAAAAGACACCGAACATATGTATCGCCTTTAACCTAGTATATCGCCTTTAACCTATCATCTGTTCAACAATTATATCACATCTGTGCCCCCGACCACAGATATTCACAACAGCTTGATTCTTGATGATTAATACAAATAACAGTGATACAAATGATGAACAGAAGAACAGGATAATCAATAAGTATCAGAAGTTTACTTTGTGCAGATTCAAATAATGTCCAAATTGTCAACATGATGTGGAGTGAAATTTAAAAATGATATTCAAAATCCACAGTTCAGAATAACGGTTAGAGGTCGATAGAAAGGTTCAGAAAATAGGAAGGTTCAGTTGAAATAATGAAGTTCAACTATTATGGATCATATAATATTTTCAGGAATTATAGAAGAAATAGTTCCATAATAAGTTTCGATTTAGGAGTATGAAAGAAAATAATATCCCTTACCGTAGCAGGTTTGATTAACAAAAGGTGAAGGAAATTAATATCCTTTACTATAGTAAGTTTTAATAATGGAAGATGAAAAAGATGGTATCCTTTATGAGTATAAAGGAAAATGATATTTCTTACGAATATGAAAGAAAATGATATTACAAACGAATATGGAATAAAAGTGTCATGTGATAATTCGTGTAGACAAATTATTTCCACACGAGACAAATAAAAAGGGTTATTCACCAACAGGCGGTAATTCGCGCCGTAAGGTTATTTCCATCAATTTGAATACAAAGAGTTATTCACCAAACAGGCGGTAATCCGCGCCGTAAGGTTATTCCCATCAATTTGAATACGAAGAGTTATTCACCAAACAGGCGGTAATCCGCGCCGTAAGGTTATTCTCAGAGATTAATAAGGAATGAATAGAAAAGGTTATTCACCAACATGCAGTAATCCGCGCCGTAAGGTTATTCCCACAATTTAATACATGGAAATAAATGGCACAAGAAATAAACGATATTATTTTCGAGAATCAAAGAATGATAATCCCTTCCAGTAAGAAAGAAAATAATATCCATTTATGGTGATGAAAAGAATGATACCCCTTACCTTAACACGTGATTGGATATTGATTTAAATGAGGTTGATCAACCTATATATTTTTAATAAAATTAGTATTTACAACATATAAATTTCAAGGTGTATGATAATTCATATATTATGAACTATCAAAATTATATATATTTAACATAATTTTTATAGTATAATATAACTACTTTAAAATAGTTTTTAAAATAATATTTCAAAATAAATCTTCCAAATAAAGCTTTTAAAAATGAATCTTCTCAAAGAAGAGTCATCTAAAGGAAGATTTGTGAATACCGTGAAAAATAGGAATTTATAAAATTACTACTCTTTAATAAAAGACTTACTTGAAAATTTTCTGCACTCCTTTTGGCTTTCAAACTCTCAAAATAACCTTACTATTCTCAGAGAAAACTCATAAAATTCTTATAGAAAAATTTTATATTTTAGGTGTGATTTTTCTATTAAGCTGAGTAAGCTATACATAGGAGAAAAGAAGTTACTATGCGCGGTAAGTGGGTGGCGTGCTGCACGCCAGTGCTGAAAATTCAGAAGGCTGCGCAGCAGCAGCCGTCACACGTTTTCAGCAACCAATTTAAGTTTCAATTTTCTCAAGTGGGTCCCACAGAGGCCCCACATATTACTATTCACGTTACTATTCCAAATAGTAAAATTAATTTATTTTTTTTAAAATATTTATTCTTCATGTGGGTCCAACATATAAAATAATGCTACAACAATAATTCAACAATAATGTAATAAATACGTTAGAGATTATTATTAATTTAATAATATAAATTATAGTATATTTGCTACTGTGACAGTTATTAGGTTCAATAATTTTAAAAAACGGTGTAGCAACAATTATTGACTCAATGATATAAAATACAGTGTAATGACAATTATTGAATCAATAATGCAAAATACTGTGTAGCAATAATTATTGAATTGATAACATAAAATATTATGCAGTGACAATTATTGATGAAATGATGCGCAACAGTTACGGTGTCAATTATCAGACCAATAATATGAGACACTGTGTAATACTGTGTGCTACAGAAAAATACCATAAATTACCGTATACTACTATTCTTTTATCACTGGTATTTTAGCAGTTAACACCGTTGACTATTTTTATATAAAAAGGTTACTTCTGTCGTTTTCTATATCCGACAAATATTCCGTTGTGGGGTCCATTAATAATTAGTTATTTCGGCACCGTCGTACGGCCCGAATATTCCCCGACAAAACGAATATTGTCCGACAAAATAAAATTTGCACATAACATCTTTAACTTTCAATTTTGTCAATTTAACCACTTACTGTTTCAGGAAAAAATATATATGAAGAAAAATTTAATTTTTATATTTCATAAAATTCGGGGTCTTACAGCCATGGTCGGTTTGTAGAGCCTACGATGCTCAATTAATGTTAGTGAATGCACTTGAATCATTACAATAGGTGACTTATTCATTTGCAAGTTCATGTGGACGAGAAATGTCATCCATTTTAATTAGAGTAAGAAAAGTCTCATTTTGCTTCCTTTGCCCTTTGTGTGGCTGAAATTCTAGGGGTATCATTTCTCATGCCTCTTTAGGGTTTAATTAGGGTTTAACCCTTAGAGTTTGGCCATTAGGGTTTGAAATTTAGGATTAGAGTTTTGTTAATTAAGATTTGGATTTTATAATTTTGGATTAGAGTTTCCTAATTAGGTTTAGGGTTTTCGAATTATGTTTTAATAATTTAATTTTAGAATGTTTTATCTTGTTTGTTAATATATAACAAGACAAATTATTTAATTAAAGTAATTACACATAATATTAAGAACAACCATGTTTACCTATATATTATTAAAAAAAATTATTACATAATTCCTATCAAGGTTTGAAATATCACAAGAAGGGCATCTATGATTTTAGCACAAACTAGATCCTTCTTTCCTGATAAATAATACTTCCATATGTAAATTAGATAATTATTTTATCCCACCTGATTTTCTGTTTTAGAAATATTAAGAATTCTAGGTAAGATACATTACACCGATGGTGTTTTATAAGTGTGTGAAACAAATTTTAATAAACAAAAAAATTTCAAAGAATGTTAGGAATATATCTAATTATGTTATATCTCTTAGTTGTCCATTTATAGTGTGAGTCTTGACTCATTCAGACCTATAAGAATCTCCTCACGGTGGCTAACAGTGTTCGACCGCCGTAGAACGTTTCCGGTGTGGTCGTTAGTAAATGAAAAGAGAGATATAATATCAATCTTAAAAGTTTCAAGTGCAAAATGAGTGTCTAACTTTTTCATAGTGGTTGTGCATCCTTTTTGTGTGAGGTAGCCTTGGAAGGTTCCCTCGGACACGTCCCATCGAAGAGCAATTGAAGGCTAACCCACGTGGGGTGTGCAAAGTTGATCCATCATAGGACAATAACACTGCCTCATATCCTGCACAGACGGTATGTGACTCCTCAAAGAGTTCCAACTATCTTTCCCGATGCCTAGTCGCCTCTCATCAGGTGGAGTCCTCATCGAAGGCGGGTTTTGACTTAATACTGAGTAAGAGGGCTTTTGGATCTTTGATGATATGGGCCTAATCATTGGGCTGAGAGTCACTTAAGACCGAGTAAGAGGGCTTTTGGACCTTCAATGATATGAGCCTGATCATTGGGATGAGAGTTCATATACTAATAATATCTAAAGTGTATACTAGACAAACTTTAATAAGAAAAAAATTACCAATAAATAAAATAAAAATCTAATTAATTTATGAACATAACAAATATATAAAAGGGAATAATTGTGGATTGAATATGCATCGAATGCAACTTTTTTTTTATACAATAGAACAATTTTCTATATATTTTACACAAAAAGGCTGAACTATAAGTTTCTCCCTCCAAGTTTCAAGGCCTTGCAATTATCAAAGTAATCACTTGTCCCCTTATAATTGTCACTTATAATGTAAATTATCTTTTTTGGGTTGATTTCTTTGAATTTCGTGTCATGTAATATTCATTCATTTGTTTAACGAGTGTATTTCATCATGTGAACGGTGTGAATTAAGAATGTCACATAATCAATTGACAAAAATATCCTAATTAAAAAGGTGTATGATTAGCATGTGACATGAAATTAAAAAAATGTCAAAGAACATAATTAATTGATACTAAATGAAAATCATAATGTGACAATTAGGCATTCAATTTAGTAATTGAGATAATATTTTAAAACTGACCAACAACTTAGAAAGACAAACATATAAATCAGCAAAAAAAAATGACGGTACAATTTTTTTCAATACCATATGAATATGTAAAAAGTTCATCCCTAATATATCATTATTCTATAAAAGAAGACCTGAAGCTTAATGAGGTCAATCAAAAACACAAAATTCCCAACAACTCACAGGTCGGACAAGTGTCTATAGACAGTGCAGTTGACGAAATGGATCTAAGTAGAACATGCAATTTATTAACAGTTATTTTATAATAATAATAATGGCTAATATTAGGAATAAAATATTTTTATGATATAGCCAGTTATAAACGATTTACTCAACTAACGTAATTATTCTACATCATTTAAAATAATATTTGAGATAAAAAAAATTGATACCCTTATCATTACTCAATAATAAAACTAAGAAGCTACAACAAGATTATTATAATTTTTATAATTATAAAAGGGCATCTACCAGTTAGAGTTGTTAGTGGCATACATACAAGGGAATCTATGATTTTAGCACAAACTAGATCCTTTTTTATAATATTCCCTCCTTAATGATGTAAATGAGAGACCCATTGATCCTTTTCTTTTTCTCTTAAGTTTCTTTCTTTTAGGAAAATTAAGGTTTCTAGATAATAAGAATTTTAAAAAAAATATATATATATTAAGAGTACATCTGAAATCTGTCCTAAACAAACTTTAATAAAAAAGAATAACATCAAAAAATAAAATAAAACTCTATTTTTTCGTACAGGGGGGGGGGGGGGGGGGGGGGTATATAAAAGGGAATAATTGTGAATCAAATATGCACCAAATGCAACTTTTTGCCTATATTCTATGTATTTCACACACAAATAAGTGACGCAATTTTTTAGTTTTTTATTATAAAAAGGGTACAGCAAAAAATTGCATTCGAAATATATTTGGTGCACAAAATTTGTCACAACTCGGGTCCGAATAATACACAGGCTTACTTCCTCACACTCTTTATATTTCCACCTTCGGCAACTTAATCACATGACATGATTTTAGCTTTCGTGAGTCGGCTCTAATAGCATATGTAATAATGTGGGTCATTCCGTTTTCGAATTAAATCATAATATACCAATGGGCCCAATCTATTGTATCAATATATAGTATCTTTTTGAATTATCTCAACCCACTAAAAATTCATCTAAAAGGTAATAACTAAAAATACTATCAGTAGTAGTTTGAGACCTTACATTATTATTGTATAAAAGGAGAGTTGAAGCTGAATGAATACACAAAACTGATAACAACATGGATTCTGAGAAAGTTTTCCACATGACTGGAGGAGTTGGAGAGACTAGCTATGCCAAAAATTCCTTGATTCAGGTCCCCCTCTGTCACAACTTCACACACACACACGAGCACACATATACACATTAATTTTTCCTCAACTCTTTACTAAATAATTAATCTTTTTGTTATGTAGAAAAAGGCATCTGATACGGCCAAGAACATAACCCTCCAAACCATTCAACAAGTGTATAATCTCAATACAACAACTCCAAAGAGTTTTGGCATAGCTGACTTGGGGTGTGGCTCAGGACACAACACTTTATCAATCATCAAACAAATGCTTGAAGCATGCACTTACGATGAATATGATGAAAACTTTAACACTGAGTTCCGTGTGTACCTAAATGACCTTCCAAACAACGATTTCAACGCAATCTTCAAGGCGTTTCCGGATTTCTACACGGAGTTGAGGAGGGATGGGAAGGGAAAGTTTGATCATTTATATATAGGTGCTTATCCTGGCTCTTTCTATGGAAGACTTTTTCCAGAAAAGTGCTTGCACTTTATTTATTCCAACAACAGCTTGCATTGGCTTTCTAAGGTAATTTCTTTAACCTAATGATTTCATTTTATACCTTTCCCATTTGTCCATTAATAGAAGGAGTGATATTAGATAAGTAGACAAAAATTATTTAGCATACATAAACTTAACATAGTTTTACAGTACAATACCATAGAGTTTTGTCTAATTACCTAGCATTTTCCTAATTTTAGAGGGATTCAGGCTTTGTTCAATTGTACTAGTATGTTTTTATTGTTTTTTGGGGTAACTTAGCAGTCCCAACTAAAAAATGGTCTGCAATTTATGTTTGTAAAAAATACAAGACTATTGATTATTTTAATTATTTCACAAACAATTGAGCTCCCTTTTTTTTCATTTTAGGTGTGCGAAAGGTCAGTAGTCCTCCTTGAGCACAAATGCAAAATTAACCCTTTATGTCCATAAAAACTGACAGTTTGATTTTTTTAGCATAAATTGATCATTTTTATAATTACTACTTGTACTATTTTATTACATATATAAGTCGAGGGGATTATGGACATAAGAAATTATAGAATTTACGCCTGATGTGTGAAATTTTGGATTTTAAATAAGTATGAATAATCATTAATTTGGGAATTGATATTTTCATAAAAAAAAGAGTGATAGTTTCACAATTTTTCTCTCACATAAATAATAAATGAGTCCTACACTCATTTGAGAGAGAATTTGTGAAAATGTCAAATTTTACTTGTGAAAATAATTATTTTCTTGACTTAATAACCATAAAAGTCAACCTCAGCCAATTTTCATGAGATGATGGTACTAAAATATATCACACTCGAATCCAAATTATATATTTGTCTGATCCCCGATCTCATGTTATGTATTGTTATCAAGTGTAATGTAAATATTTTTTAAAATAAGTAAGTATTCCTTGATACCAGCATGTGGTATGAAAAGTTGAATGAGAGACATCACATACATATCTACGTACAGCTGATGAATGACTAATTAAACGAAAGAAAAAGAGAGAATATAGTCTATGAACATAATCATATAGCAAATTAAGCAGGTACCACCATCCATTTATGACAAGCAAAACAATTCTATGAACAAGGGCAACATTTACATATCAGAATCAAGCCCCCTAGAGGTGTCTCAGGCATACTTTAGGCAGTTCCAAGAGGATTTCTTGCTGTTTCTCCGGTCCCGATCCGAAGAACTTGTTGCCGGAGGACGTATGGTGTTGATCGTGTCGGGCAGAAGTGGCCGGAATCATGACGACAGAGGCATTACATACTTATGGACACTTCTTTCTAAATCATTTGCAATTTTAGTTTCTCAGGTAATCCTGTTATCCTATTAACTATTTCCATTTCATAAAATTATTATTGACTTTTTATATCAAAAACACCATAAATTATCCAATACTGTGGTTGTATTACATAGACTCTTCTATATAAACACCAGAAGTACCTATATCGACACGACACGGGTACAGGTGTAGGTGTTGGACACAGTAATTTAATAAAAAAATAAACTAAAACATTTTTAAAATAGCCGTGTTTGTTTCATGATCTTTTAAGAATTTTTTATGAGTTACAGAGTCGATGAATTTAGATTCATGTAGAGGCCTACAAGTTTCGGAGTTTTTCGGTGCAGCCCAGCATCACAGAGTTGGTTCCTTACTTATCAATTAACAAAATTAGATAGTAATCCATATGTTGAGATATATTTCTAACCCCACTATGTTTAAAGAAAATCATATATTTCCTAACAAATCCGTTTGTTATAATTGTAGTATTGATGAAAGGATAGTATTCAATATATATATTTTGAAAATATATATTAATTTATAGTCTAAAATTAAAAAATATATCTCTAATTTAGAACATAGAACAGATCAAAAGAAAAGTATGTCTCTAAATTTGAAATTGTCATGTTTTATAGGGACTAGTTGAAGGGGAAAAACTTGATGGGTACGATGTTCAGTTCTATGCACCATCAGAAGATGAAATAAAAGATGAAGTAATAAGAGAGGGGTCTTTCCAAATGGACCGCTTTGAAATGTTTGAAATAGACAAGGTTGTTGACGGTGGTGCAAGCTACGGAGCGGCGGTGGCGAAGACGGCTAAGGCGGTACAAGGACCGATGATATGCCAACATTTTGGTGATGGAGTTCTAGACAGTGTGTTTGAGAACTATGGGAGATTAGTTGATGAAGAAATGGCTATAGAGGAGATACGACCTATATATTTTGTTTTTGTTCTTAGGAAATTATGAGCGAAAAAAAGTTTAAGCTTAATTAAGAGGAAAATAATTCTTCCCCATGTTGAATATTTTTTTGTTTTTTTCCAATTTTATGTGATAAAACCAATAGTTTATTGCAACCTAATAGACTCGATTACTATAAGCATGCCTAGTAGTTTTCTTCAAGAGTTTGCAATTAAAAAATGATGAAGTTTCTGGATGATGGTAATTAAATACATCAGCAGATGCATAAATTTTCAAAAGGCTTTTTAACATTTATGTTATAAGAGATTAAACTATTTTAAGTTATTTATACTTTAAACACTTCGTTCACTCTTGAATTAGTCTCAAGACAATAATCTCATGTACAATTTTTTTGCTACTTATATTATTAATGAGGGACTATATATACATGTACCCTTAATGTAAAATATTTAAGTTGTTTGTACTAAATTAAATATATATATTTTACAATAAATAGCTTGTATATATGTAGGTATGTATGTACGTACGTACGTACGTACGTACACGCACATATTAACCGTAATTCTATTTAATAATTTTTATCGGTGAAAATTTATTACGAGCCTAATAGTTTTCACCAGAAAAAAATAATTATGGCCCTAGTAGTGCTATGAAATTTGTCTCTTTATATATTGTTATATATTTAATATATTTCAAACATTCTTATACTATTTTGGAAAAAAAAAGGTATTACCATGCTTTGTGACTTATATTTCTAGTAAATGTTAGAGGTATTTTTAAAAAAGTAATTTTTTTTTTTTAAAAGTCATATTTTTAAGAATATATGTACGAGGAGAGAGTAATTTATGAAGCTTGCACTCTCAAACAAGCACTAACCATATCTGGTGGATGGCTTATTTTTGTTTCATTTGGGGAAGTAAAATTAATTCATTCCTTTTTCCATCTCAAAGGTTAGTTTAATTTCACAAGATATGACCCATTTTGGATTCTTACCATATAACAAAAAGACAAAATTATCAATTGTAAAAGAATAGCTGACTTTAAATCTCGGAGCTATAAAATATTATCTTCAAGAATCTCCTAGTTTAGGTATGCCCAATAGTTTTGTAACGTAGTGTAAATATTGATAAATTATTGAAACATCCGATTTAAAATATTAATGTGAGACTTTAACTTAATATGTCTCCAATATTATTTTAAAATATTGAATTCAAATCAATTGTTCAAATACATCATATGGAATTCTCATTTCGGTCAAGATGGAGTAGTCTTCGTTTCGGTTCATCCCACTAAAGTTTACTTATTGTGCATGTAGCCTAACTCAAGTTTTTTAGTTCTATTTTTCTTTTTTGAAACAATCTAAAGTTTTTATTTATTTATTTTTTAAAACAATCTAAAGTTTGTTCTAGTTTTAACTTTAGAAAGTTTAGAAAACGCATTTTTCAATATGTGATAGGAGTGAGTATGGTGCAGTTTGAAGTCCAAACCGCACATAAAACCGTTTAGGTGCGGTTTGACAAATTTAAAACCGTACATGAAACTGCTTGTGATTGGTGCGGTGCAGTTTCATTTAGTGCGATTTCGGTTCCAAAATCAATTGAAATAATTAAATTTTATGCAATTTAAATTAACAATTTAACATCACGCAATATTAAATACCACTTTGATAATACATAATTTTACTTAAAATGTTTTGTCTAAATAAAAACAAAATTGAACCTAAAAACATGAATAATAATATATCCTTACATATGAAAATTCTAAACAGAGATAATTACAATTTGGGATAATTCTAAATATTTGTACATTATAATAATACTTCTTGATATGCTTTATTTTGACAGTGCATGGTGCGGTGCGATTTCTTAGATGCGGTTTTGCCCATAAACCAAACCCAAACCGCATTTGTGGTTTTTCAACCACCTAAAATCGCAGCATACACCAAAACCGTTGGTGCGATTTTAATTTGTGTGATTTTTAGTGTAATTTTGGGGCAATTCGATTTCTTGATCACTCCTAATATGTGATGTTGCTTTTCATAAAGAAATGAAAAATGATATATATGTCGATAAATCTCATAATGAAATTAGATTGCGACTAACGTGAAATTCTAAATGATAAGATAAAATTATATGGTGTGGGGCCCTTCTTAATTCCTTCCTATCTATGTATCTGCATACGTCGACATTATCGACATAAATATGTCGTCATATATAACAGAACTCAACTGAACTTATACACAAAAAGTTGTGCATCAATAGTAAAACTCACGTATTACATATTAATAAAAATGTGTAAAAAATATCATAGTATGTTCGGTTTCTTTTTCTTTTTCTTTTTCTTTTTGTTGAATACTGCTTCTGCCTATGATATTATTCACCCATAATATAGCATATTACAATATCTTGCTACGATTTTTAAGTAATTAGGATAATCTTCAAACTAAATATTAATCTCTGAACACTTGTGATTATTTACAAACAATAATTCAATAATTGATAACAGCTAACATATATTCCCGTAGTACCATTGTTTTATTTATTCAATTATGAATACGTAGGTTAAATTTTTTAGTATTTTTTCTTAATCTAATTGTGTTGTTATGACCATTACAAGAAAGCAGACTAATTTTGACGAAATTATTTTCGACAGACTAAATTCTCTCAGAATTATGTTATTTTCGACGGAATATTTTCTCAAAAATAATTCTGTCGAACATAAATTAATACCGACGAAATTTGTAAGAAACATGGCTCGAACAGTTCCCATCAATGCGCACTATGTAAGCATGACGGAAATAATAATAATTCCGACAGATATTTCCATTGAAAATAAGTATTTACTTTACTAATTCTTCGCATGGCTTCTAGCCACCACTATTGAAGGATATTGCTACACATCTAAAGCTTATTCTGAACATCACAGAAGAAATGTTCAACGTTTACTTGATATAATGACGTCTTCCAATATGTGAACATTGCCACTAAAGACTGATGCGACACAACAGAATAGAAAGCGAGCTGACATGTCAGGGCAGAAAGAAGGCTGACATATCAAAAACAATAGCCGAAAGCAAACTGACATTTCTAAAATATCAACATCAGAGATCTTCAATATTAAAACATTAAGTGAAGCAACGACTATCTTCCAACGGACAAAGCTCTAAGTAAGGAAAAATAACTCTTGCAGAGCTAAACAATAATGGTGCAGTCTACAGAGTAATCAAACCGTAGAGAATATCATAGAGATAACAGAACGTAAAGCTGATGGATCATAAAACTGATCAAGTTGATGGATCATAAACTGATCATAGAATAGTAAAGCATAAGTCAAACTGAAGGATCCAAGAAGTTTTATAATTAATGAAGCTGAAACATGATTGATAATGGACTGACAACAAAATGATCTAAAGCATAGGAATGACAAGACAATGACTGGTTATCCAAAGTCAAAAATGAAGAATAAGACAAAGTTGTGTCTAACAGCTATCTGCCCAAAGCAACACTAGACACGAAATTTTTATTTTTGGTAAATTGACGAAGACAAGTTTAAAAGCAATCTGATATACAATATCTTCATCAAAGATTCTCTGCAATTGGAACGTTAAATGAAGCAACAGATATTTTTCGATGAATGAATCGTTAGACATCTCTCTATAAATAGAAGACCTATTCAAAATTCAAATGTGAGGTAGAAGGAGAGAGAATGAAAGATGAGACTGCCAGATAGAAGGAAGCTAAAGTCATTAGAATCGTAGAGTTTAAAAAGAAAAGAAAAAAGGTGATAATAAGATTGATCTGCCAAATGCTATATCATCAAACCAAGATTAATACACACCTTGGAGGATCAATCATATAATGATTTCAAACATATAAGAGTTAAAGCTAATCATAAATATGCAAGGGACTTAAAAGGAGAGGAAAGATCAACAGAATCAGTCTTCAGCTGCCAAGCTTTTTAAATGAGAGCTTAATGTTAGCTTAGCAACACCAACACACGCACACCACCACCAACAACAAAAGTTTAGACTTCGTGACTCACCTGATTCAGAGGAACCAACCCTAATGGGAAGAGGACTTAGTGTCCTATGGAGAGAATTGGGTGAGGCTCGTCTGATTCTTAATAAATCAGCCCATTTGAGGGAAGGGAACTTAGTGGCCCAAGTGAAGAAAATACGGGACTTAATGATCCACCTGATTCTTAGTGAATCAGACCCTATATGAGAGGACTTAAGGTCCTAAACTTAGTGTCCTAATGTAATGGTTTTTTATGAACCTGGTCTGAGTGATTATATCCTTAGTAGATTATCCCTACTCATCGGAGTGGAAGACAGAACTAGGAGTTATTCAGTCTCTAAACCTCTTAAAAATCTATGTGTTCTCAGAGTCTCTTTACCACCTTCTTTATCTTTCATATTTATGCTTGCAATGAATGCTTTATCTGCTTTAGTTATTTATTCACTAGCATACAAATTATAGAACTGTATAGTTAGTGTTAAAGTATTGGAAGGGGTTTTACCAAATATAGTATTACACTGCATGTTTAATTATTTTTTATATTTGGTAAATGTGCTTTAACACATAAAGCACACAGTAAAGAAAAAAGATCTATTCAACCCCATTCTAGATCACTTTCATGTATCTTTGGGAAACAACAGGTTGAATCTAGGTTATGAGAATATCGATGCTTATGAGCAGGATTGCATGTTATACTATAGGGAGGATAGAGATAAGGTGCAGTGTGATATTTGTAAGTTGTCTCAGTACAAGATGAAAAAATGTAGGGGGAAGGAGAAATATGTGCCTAAGAAGATCTTAGGTTACTTTCCTCTTGCGCCAAGGCTTCAATGTCTATTCATGTCATCGCATATTTTCGAGCATATGAGTTGGCATAAAATAAGGGACGTGGTGCATGTTCAGCTGACTCACCCTGTAGATGGAGATGAATGGAAGAAATTTGATAAAAAAAAATTTCATAATATGCTGAGGAGGTTCGGAATGTCAGGCTTGACATGGCTACGGATGACTTTTGCCCATTTAATAATTTTAGCCTGCCCGACTCTGTTTGGCTAGTAATCATGGTAGCTTACATTCCTACCATCGTTAATGCGCATGAGGGATTCGTATTTGTTTTTAACTTTACTTATATCGGGGGATAAGAGTCCTACAAAAGACATAAAATGTACCCCAGGCCGTTAGTTGCTGAACTTAAGCTGTTGTGGGAGATAGGGGTTCAGACTCATGATAAATTAGTGAGGAGAATTTTGTGATAAAGGCAGCTTTGTTGTAGACTATTACTGACTTTCCGACACTTGGGATGATTAGTGGATGTTTGACTCACGGGAAGTTGTTATGTCCAATATGTATGGGGGATGTTCAAGGCACATAGTTGAAACATGGTAGAAAAATGAGTTTCTTATGAACTACTCGTAGATTCATGCTTGCTGATCACAATTGTATAGGGTATATGGTGGGGGCCAATGGAAGAAAGAAAATAAAGAAGAAGAAAAAGGGTTCATGGGAGGAAGAGAGAAATGTGGGAAGAAAAATGTGGTAGGTGGGGGATGGTGGAAAGAAATGAAGGAATGGGTGGAGGAAAAATTAAATAAACAAGGATTAGTATAATAAAAGTTAGGCAAAAAATTTAGTTTTATATGAAATGAAATTTCAGAATTTGTGTATTGAGTTTTCTTTCAAAACTGGTGTGCCTCACCTAAAACACAGTGTGCTCCCTTTTCCTATAAATAGGTTGCTCAACAGAATAAGAAAATCACACCAAAATACCAAATTCTTATATTTCAACATTATGAGTATTTCTTTTGAGAATAGTAAGGTTACTCTGAGTGTTTGTTAAGCTAAAAGGAGTGAAAGAATTTCTCAAGTAAGTATTGTATTTAAAGGGTAGTAATTGTACAAATATTTGCTTCATATGGTAGTCACAAATCTTCTTTTATAGAATCTTCCTTTATAAGATTTATTTTGAAAAGCTTTTTTTTGAAAAATTTATTTGAAATATTATTTCAAAAACTATTTTTGAAGTTATTATATTTTATTCTTTACACTACAATTTTTTTTATTATATAAACACTTTTGATAGTTCATAATATACGAATTATTATACACTATGAAATTTATGTGTTGTAGTTACTAATTAAATTATAAATATATATAGGTTGATCCACTATCATTTAAGCAGTCTCTTTTCACGTATTAAGGTAAGTGATATCATTTTCTTTCACACTCTTAAACTTACTATGGTAAGTAGTGTTTGGTAAAATTCCTGAAATGATAAATAATTTGCGTTTCATTTAATATCATTTCAAGTGAACCTTACTTGAACCTTTCTATTAAAATTTAACCATTATTTTTTAACTATGGATCTTGAATATCATTTTTGAATTTGACTCCACAGCATGTTGACAATTTGGACATTATTTGAATCTACATAAAGTAAATTTGTAAACTTTCGATAACTATTGTTTATCATATTATTCTCTTTCTTCTGTCTTTCATTCATATCACTATTATTTGTACTAATCATCAAGAATCAAGTTGTTGTGGATATCTTTGGCCTGCGACACAGATGATAGGATAAAGTCGATATAATGGAAATGTGTCTTTTAGGGCACGTGGTGAAAGTTCTCTTTGGCCTGGGGTAAAGAAACCTTTGTTTATTGTTGATCTGAATTTTGTTAAAAAAATTAACTGCAGTTGTTAATTTGAAACTTGTTGTTTATTTATTCTATCAAGAACGTAACTATCGAAGGCTAATGATAATTTATTCGTTATTGTATTAGTCATGATATTCTTACTGGGCTATTTAAGCTCACCATATTTTTTGTTCCATTGTACAGGAAATAAGAGTGTAGCCGGGACTAGCAGAGAGAATAGGGGAATGGAGGAATGATCCGAGATAGTTGCTATAGCAGTATTCACCATATTGTAAAATAGTGTGACAATAATAGTGAAGACTTAGTTGTGTATTATTTTGCACTGTTTTGTTATGCATTGTACTGTTTTGTAATAGTTGTTCTGTATTTTGAACTCAAGTTTGGGCTATGTGGGCTCGGATTTGGGGTCGTCACAGTTGGTATCAGAGTTTAGGGATATGGTCTTTAATTGAGATCTGGGGTTTGAACTAGGAGGAGAGAGACGAATAGAACCAATCACTAGTGTGTCCTACATAAATTAATTTTTGTTATCTAATAAGTTGATTTGGATGTGAGGACAAGAAGTGACCAGTCAGTTTACTTAACTAACATTTATTTTGTGACCGTAGTTAAGAATGACTTTTAAAAATTAAGGAATTAACTATCTAATGCCCGAAGCGAATGTAGCTGAGAATTAGGAAGCGACAAATAATCCTCTTACAAACTCAGGAAATAATGCTCCTGATAACATGATGAACGATGAATTCTTTAGAAACTTTATGCAATTAATGCTAAATCAAGCGAGGGGAGCTTCTACCGGTGAAAACGCTGGTAATTCGAGGATAGTCACTATTAAGTAGTTTAAGGAGTTGGGACCACCTGAATTTTTCAGGAAGCCAGACCCACTCAAGGCGGAAGCATGGCTAAAACAGATGACAAAAATATTAGGTGTCCTACGATACGTCGATGATTAAAAGGTTCCATTTGTCATCTTCATGTTATGGGGTAAGGCAGACCATTAGTGGGAAGCGGTAAAACGTATCCATCATTTAGCACTCGAGATGTCTTGGATAGAATTTAAAGAGCTGTTTAACGAGACGTACTTTCCAAAAAGTATCCGCCACATGAAGGAGGTGGAGTTTATCAAGTTGGAGCAGGGGAACATGATTGTCTCACTGTATGAGGCCTAGTTTGCTGAGTTATCTCGATTTGTAAGCCATCTGGTGGACGACGAAGCACGAATGAGTCATATGTTCTTGCAAGGTTTGAGACCTAAAATTCACCAACACTTCAGCTCTCATAAATTTGGTTTATATTCAGATGTTGTGGATATGACTCAAAGGGTGGAATAAGAAAAAGAAATATTACAGTCAGGAGTCAATGACCAGCAAAGAGAGAAATAACGACAACAATCACTGGAACGATAACCATAGAGGAGGCAATCAACACTTTGGTCGTAATCCTGGCTCAAATAACAAAATAGGGGAATCAAGTGGGAACAATTTCAAGAGGAAGAGATCCTACAAGGATTACGAAAGGGCACCGGTACCAGCACCGACACCAATTTCAAGGGGAGGAGACGACCACCAGTAAGATGCTACAAGTGTGGTCAGGAGGGTCATATCAGCCTGGACTATACTTAGCAGTCTAAGTTGTGCTACAGTTGTGGGAATGAAGGACATATTGTGCGATTTTGTCCTATTATAAAAGCAAGTCCAGATGTAATGATGGCTCTAAGAACTAGCACAAATAAGAGAAAATTTGTAGTTCAGGGAAAAGCTTTCGTTGTGACATGCCAAATGGCACAGAACGCGAACGAGGTGATAACCGGTAAGCTATTTATAAATTCTCGTGAAGTTTATGCCCTGTTAGATACTGGTTCTATTCACTCTTTTATCTCACCTGCATGTGCTCAACGATTAAATTTAACTCTTAAAAATTTAGACTTTGACTTTTCAGTTGAAACCCCATTAGGAGAAATAGCTATTACATCTACTGTATATAAATCTTGCTTAGTTAAAATCAGCAGCCTCAAATTACCCGTTAACCGTATTTCTTTGGAAATGCATGAATTTGACGTGATTTTAGGAATTAATTGGTTGACTAACCATCACTCTAAAATTGATTATTTTCAAAAGATCATTAGTTTTCAGATTCCTAATCGATCTGTCATACAAATTCAATCAATCAAATCATTAAAATCTATAACTATGATTTTTAGCCATAAAGCCACTCATTTATTGAAAAACCATTGTCTAGCCTATTTAGCTCATGTTACTGATTTGAACAAAAATATGTCAAACTTGAATAATATTCATATTGTTAATGAGTTTTCTGACGTGTTTTTTTTTGAAGAACTTCATGGCTTACCCCCAAATCGTGAAATTGAATTTTGTATTGATCTTGAACCCAATACTAAGCCTATTTCCAAAGCTCTATACCGAATGACTCTTATTCAACTTCAAAAATTAAAAGTCCAACTACAAGAATTGTTGGATACTGGTTTCATATGTTCGAGTGCATTACCTTGAGACATTCCTGTTCTTTTTGTCAAGAAGAAAGACGAGAGTATGAGACTGTGCATTGATTACCGAGAGTTGAATCATGTCACCATAAAAAACAGGTACCCGTTACCTCAGATTGATGATATGTTTGATCAATTGCAATGTGCTCAATATTTCTCGAAGATTGATCTCCGTTTTGGATATCATCAGTTAAATGTTAAAGTTAAAGATATTCCAAAGACTGCTTTCAGAACTCGCTATAGGTATTATGAGTTATTGGTCATGCCTTTTGGATTAACTAATGTTCCTACAGCTTTCATGGACATGATGAACCAGATATTCAAGGAATATTTCGATCATTTTGTAGTTGTCATTATTGATGACATTTTCATATACTCCAAGAGTCGTGAGGATCATGAACAATACCTGAGATTGATACTCTAAAAGCTACGTGAGAACAAACAGTATGCTAAGTTGAAGAAGTGCGAGTTCTGGCTTGAGGAAGTCACGTTCCTTGGTTATGTGATTTCAAATCAAGAAATATTGGTTGATCCTACAAAGATTGAAGAAATATTAAATTGGGAGTAATCTCGATCAGTAATTGAAGTCCAAAGTTTTTTGGGCCTAGCTAGTTATTATCGGAGATTCGTAGAAGTATTTTCTCGAATCGCCACTACATTAACTCAACTAACTCGAAAAAGCATAAAATTCGTATGAAACGAGGAATGTGAGAAAAAATTTCAAGAACTTAAGAAGAGACTTATTTCAGCTCCTGTTCTGACCATACCATCAGGATCGAGAGAATTTGTCATCTACAACGATGCTTCAGGTAGAGGCCTAGGCTACGTTCTTATGCAACATGAAAAAGTTATAGCTTATGCCACTCGACAACTCAAGGATTATGAGAATAACTACTATAGTCATGATCTAGAGTTGACAGCGGTTGTTTTCGCGTTAAAAATATGGAGACACTATTTGTACGGGGAGAAAATAAAAATCTTTACGGATCACAAAAGTATCAAATATTTCTTCACCCAGAAGGAACTCAACATACGACAACGACATTGGCTTGAGCTGTTAAAGGATTACAACTACACCATCCAATATTACCCAAGAAAGGCAAACATTGTTGCTGACCCATTAAGTAGAAGATCTTATGTGGGTACAAGTATAATGCTGACGACGCAAAGAAGCATTTTGTACGACTTACAAAAGATGGAGATAGAGCTAAAGATACCAGGGACTCACTTAAACATTGTGCATGTGCGAGTAGAACTGACATTAAAGTTACTCAAGCTACTGACCCGAAAATAATGCACATGATAAAAAAAGTATAAGAAGGTGTTATTCATAAAGCAAGAATCGGCGAGAAAGGAATATTTTGAGTCAACTCTCGACTCTGTGTTCCGAACAACCCTGAATTGAAGCATGAAATCATGATGGAGACACACAACAAGCCGTTTGTAATTCACCTAGGAGGTACCAAAATGTATCATGACTTTCGACATATGTTTTGGTGGAACAATATGAAAAGGGAGATTGCAGAGTTTATCTTAAGATGCCTAACTTGTCAACGTGTCAAGGCAGAGTATCAAGTGCCTAAGGATCCATTGCAACCACTTGAGGTTCTTGAACGGAAGTGGGAACGCATCAATATGGATTTCATGATGGGTCTTCCTAAAGTTTCTCAAGGCTTAGATGCAATTTGGGTCATTATAGATAGATTGACAAAATCCGCTCATTTCTTGCCTATATGAGAAAACTTTTCACTTGAACGTCATGCCAGTATGTACATAAATGAGATTGTGAGATTGCATGGCATGCCAGTAGCCATAGTGTCTGATCAAGATCCTATATTCACTTCGCATTTTTGGATCAGTTTATAAAAAGCTATGGGCACCAAACTATGATTTAGTTCTGCATACCATCCTCAAACGGACGGACAATCGAAAAGGATGATCTAGACTCTCGAAGATCTTTTGAGACTTTGCGTACTAGACTTCAAGGAAAGTTGGGATAAGTACTTGTCATTGGTTGAATTCTCCGACAACAACAGTTATCAAGCAAGTATAAGCATGGCTCCATTCGAGGCTTTGTATGGGAGGAAGTGTCACTCTTCAGTATACTGGAATGAGGTAGTAGAAGAAAAATTATTGGGACCTGAGTTAGTACGCATGAAAACAGAGAAGATCTAAACGATCCGACAATGAATACAAACAGCACAAGAACGACAAAAGAGTTACGCTGATCTTCATCGAAAGGACGAGAGATTCAACGTCGAGACTATGTATTTTTACATGTTTTTTCATGGAAAGAAGGTTTGAGCTTTGAAAAAAGAGAAAAGTTCAACCCTCGATTTATTGGCCTATTTTAGATTCTCGATCGAGTAGGAACTGTGGCTTATGGACTAGCTCTACAACCAAACATGTCTCACATCTATAACGTTTTTCATATATCTATGTTATGTAAATATGTAAAGAACCCAAACCACATCATTAAGTTATAACCAGACATTATAGTAGATGATTTAACGTATGATGAGATATCTGTCAAGATCTTAGATAAGAAAGAAGAGATCCTACGCTCAAAAGTTATACTTCAAGTCAAAATTTTATGGAGAAACCAAGATACTGAGGAAATGATCTGGGAGCTCGAATCTAAAATGAAATCTAAGTATCCTTACCTCTTCGAAATGCTAGGTACGTCAATTTTGGGGACAAAATTTTATAAGGAGGGGAGGTTGTAAGACCCCGACTTTTATGAAATATAAATTTAATTTTTCTTCATATATATTTTTTTCTGAAACAGTAAGTGGTTAAATTTACAGAAGTTAAAATTAAGAATATTATATGTAAATTTTATTATGTCAGACATTATTCGAATTGTCGGGAAATATTCGTTTTGTCAGAGAATATTCGATTCGTACGATGGCGCCAAAATAACCAATCATTGGTGGACCCCACAACAAAATTTTGTCAAATATAAAAAATGACAAAAGTAACTTTTTTAAATAAAAATAGTCAACGGTACAATCACTTTCAACTGTTGGTAGATCTATTAATTTTAACTATTAAAATACCCGGTGATAAAAGAATAATAGCATATGGTATTCCATAGTAATACACGGTAATATATAGTAGCACACAGTATTGTATAGTAGTATACGGTATTGCACAACGTTTCACATTATTGAACTGATAAATTGGTTATTGCACAATATTTATTAATAATTGTTGTTACACAATATTTTTGTATTAATGAGTCAATAATTGCTATTGCTCTGTATTTTAAATTATTAAACCAATAATTGTTACAATAGCTTATGCACCGTATTAAATTAATAATTATCAGTAGCATGTTCCTACATTATTTTTGAATTACTATTATTGTAGCATTACCTTAATTATTGTATTGATAGTATGTATTTTGATTATTATAATATATATATATATATATATATATATATATATATATATATATATATATATATATATATATATATATATTGGGGAACATGTGGGGTTGTAGTGGGGGCCAATGGAAGAAAGAAAAGAAAGAAGAAGAAAAAAGGTTCACGGGAGGAAGAGAGAAATATGGGAAGCAAAATGAGGTAGGTGGGGGATGGTGGAAAGAAATGAAGGAATGGGTGTAGGAAAAATTAAACACAGAAGGATTAATATAATAAAAGTTAGGCATAAAATTTAGTATTATATGAAATGAAATTTCAGAATTTGCGTATTTAGTTTTCTTGCAAAACTGATGTGCCTCACCTATCGAACACAGTGCGCTCCCTTTTCCTATAAATAGGTTGCTTAACTGAATAAGAAAATCACACCAAAATACTAAATTCTTATATTTTAACATTATGAGTATTTCTTTTAAGAATAGTAAGGTTACTCCGAGTGTTTGTTAGGCCAAAAAAAGTACAAGAATTTCTCAAGTAAGTATTGTATTTAAGAGGTAGTAATTGTACATATACTCATTTCACATGGTATTCATAAATATTCTTTTATAAGACTCTTCCTTTAAAAGATTTATTTTAAAAAACTTCTTTTAGGAGATTTATTTGAAATATTATTTCAAAAACTATTTTTGAAGTTATTATATTTTATTCTTTATACCACAAAAATTTATATTCTATAAACACTTTTGATAGGTCATAATATATGAGTTATTGTACACTATAAAATTTATATGTAGTAGTTACTAATTAAATTATAAATATATATAGGTTGATCCACTACATTTAAGTAGTCTCTTTTCATGTATTAAGGTAAGGGATATCATTTTCTTTCACACTCCCTAAACTTACTATGGTAAGTATTGTTCGGTAAAATTCCTGAAATGATTAATAATTTGCGTTTCATTTAATATCATTTCAAGTAAACCTTACTTGAACCTTTCTATTGAACTTTAATCATTATTTTTGAATTATGGATCTTGAATATCATTTTTGAATTTGACTCCACATCATATTGACAATTTGGATATTATTTGAATCTGCACAAAGTAAATTTATAAGCTTTCGATAACTATTTTTTATCCTATTATTCTCTTTCTTCTGTCCTTCATTCATATCACTGTTATTTGTATTAATCATCAATAATTAAGTTGTGGATATCTGTGGCCTGAGGCACAGATGATAGGATAAAGGGGATATAATGGAGGTGTGTCTTTTAGGGAACGTGGTGAAAGTTCTCTTTGACCTAGTGCAAAGAAGAACCATTGTTTGGTCTGATCATGGCTAGTGGTATTTCAGATGGTAAATGTTGATGATGATTTTTCTGAAAAAGAGAAGCTAGTAGATATTATGATCTATATAATTTTTCTAATGGTTGTTATTCTGCTACAGTTGTTGATCTGAACTTTGTTCAAAAACTTAACTGTAGTTGTTAATTTAAAACTTCTTGTTTATTTATTTTATCAAGAACGCAACTATCGAAGGCTAATGATTATTTATTCGTCATTATCTTAGTCATGATATTCTTACTGAGCTATTTGAGCCTACCCTTTTTTTTTTGTTCCATTATTCAGGAAATGATAGTGTAGTCAGGACTAGCAAGGAGAAAAGGAGAATGGAGTGATGGTCCGAGATAGTTGTTATAGTAGTCTTCACTATATTGTAAAATAGTGTGACAATAATAGTGAAGACTTGGTTGTGTATTATTTTGCACTGTTTTGTTGTACACTGTACTGTTTTGTAATAGTTGTTCTGTATTTTGATGACTCAAGTTTGTGCTATGTAGGCTTGGATTTAGGGTCGTCATAACAGTTACAAAAAGATGTCTACATAGTTCAATAGAAAAATAGAGAAAACTGGGGTTATCGGTAGATTCTAGGATAGCGAGGTCTTAAGCTAACCGAACGATCTGAAATTTCCACCAGCAAAAAGGGAGCACAGTAAACTGAGAAAAATAGGCTACAAGAAGACTAATAACTGAACATACTTATCTAAGTGGTTTGAGTTTCCATACTTAGTCACGCTGATATTACGTCATTGTATTGATGTCATACATGTAGAAAAAAATATATTTGACAGCTTGTTTTACACCGTGCTAGATGCGAGTGGTAAAATAAAAGACAATGACAAGACACGATTAGATTTGGAGGCACTGAACATAAGGCTAGAATTGTGGCTTCGACTTGACAAGTTAAAACCTAAAGCTCTGTTTTCTCTTACCAAGCAATAGGTTGAAGACATTTGCAAGTGGGTTAGTGCGTTGAAGCTCTTAGATAGATATGCTTTTAACATATGTCATTGCAGTAAGGTTGAGTAATTAAAAATTATTGGGTTCAAGAGTCACGATTCTCATGTATTCATGCAGAAGTTAATGCTAATTGCATATCATGAGATGTTACCCAGGAAAGTTATAGATGCCTTGACTGAATTTTTAAATTTCTTTCAAAATCTATGTTCAGCGGTTATAACGTACAGTGATGTGGAGTAGATGGAGAAAAATATAGTACTGACAATGTGCAAGCTCGAAATAATCTTTCCTCTAGGATTCTTTGACTCGATAGAGCATTTGTCTATTTATCTAGCATATGAACTTAAGATTGGAGGACTGGTACAATATCGGTGGATGTATTCTTTTGAGAGATAATATCATCTATATTTTCATTTTGATGATATTTATAACTCATCTTCTTAATTAATTCCGTTCAGTCATCGTATTTTAGGTATATGTGTCGATAAAAATAGAAACTGAAAAATAAAGCTCGTGTAAAGGGTTCTATTGATGAATGTTATACGGAGGAAGAGCTTGTCAACTTCTGCTCCTTATATTTTGAGGATGTTATCTCAACAAAGCACAACTATTAAAGTCAGAATGAGGTTGTTGAACTCCAATCTCGTGGTGATGAGTTAGTTGTATTCACCTATCTAGCTAAACCATTTGGCCATGAGACGATGACTTACTTTAGCGATAAAGATTTGAAGATTATATTTACATGCATACTTCTAAATATGCCCGAAGTATCGTCATACATAAAATATGTATTTGTATTTGTAAAAATTTAAGATTTAATATTTACACGCGTATATGGTATTAAACCGTGTTATTAATTTTTCAGTACATTCGAAGATGAAGCGTATACTTCTAACCCGGGGTTAAATGTAGCACAATTGGAAGCATTCACTATTAAAAATTTTCAACAGTGGTTTAAGAGAAAAGTTAAAGAAGATAACCCTTATGAGCATTTTAGAGATGTCATTCAAGGTCTTTACAAACTTATTAGGCCATTTCCCGGATGCATTATGAATGGGTAGAAATTCAAGGTCGATGAGTTGAATGAACTAACATAAGTCAATTCTGACGTTGTCGTGTTGGGAAGCTGTTACCAAGAATCTGAGTCCAATTATTATGGACCTTTAGAGGAAGTGGTAATGCTTAATTATCTTGGGGGTAAAAATGTTGTTACATTTAAGTGTTGCTGGTTTGATACTGACAAGAGTGTTAAAATTGATCGTAATAGAATCGTTATAGTAGATATAAAGTCAAAGATAGAGTTTGATGACGTATTCATGTTAGCTAGTTAAGTGACTCAAGTGTACTACGTGCCTAATGTCGTTAATTGTAGAAGCCCTTAGTATACAGTTGTCACAACGAAGACTAAGGCATTTGTCGGTGCTCATCTGTCTGGGATTGATGAGTCATTACAAGAATACATTAGCAATCTCAGTCAGATAGCGCTAAATGATGACGATGTGTTGGTATATGATGTCGTCGACGTACCCGATGATGAGAAAGCTAAGAAGATGTGGTCGTCAATGACTATGTCGTCGTTGAAAATGATAACGACAAAGAAACCGATAATGAAGAGGAAGAGACAGAATCAGAGGATGATAATGATGTCGATTCTGATGAGTTTGATGACGTATTTTAAAATATCTTCTCATATAAATGTAGTAAGTGTAAACTTATTTATGTATTACTTATAAATCGCACTATTAATAACGCTTATTTAATTAAATTAGCTCTAATTAATTATGCTCTTTTAGTTATCTCAGTAGTATATATATGGCTAGACATAGAGGTAGTGGTCGCCGCGGTGATCACCGTACAGGATTCGTTGACGGTAGTCAGGGCGGGTTATCATCATTTAGTAAGTTTATTTTACATTAATTTGATTTCACCTTGTTTAAAGTTTTATTTATGTAAATTTACATAATGTATATATTTGACTTACAGATACTGGTCATCCACATCACCGATGGACTAACCTTGGTTTATTTGGCCGTCTGTCGATAGTTCCACTCACTTGTTTGTAGATGTCGGCTTTACTTAGTGTGTGTCATTAATATAATGTTTAATTTTGTTAATTAATTTGACGACAAAATGTATAACACAAGGGTTTTTGTTTTTATTGTAGTATTTTGGACCCTGTGGATAAGTTTATCATCCACACCATCTGCTTGACATACCTCCCCACTGGCTGTATGCTCTATAACCAATACGCGCGATGCTTCCTTTATAGATAATTTGTTGCGCGAGTTTCACGTAAGTTAAATTTACATAAGTTAAATCGTATACGTAAATAGTAGTTACACAATGCTCAACTTTTTTTTCCTTCCTGATATCTTATTATTTTTGCATAGATTTATTATAGATATGAGAAAGGTGTATCTCAACCGACCGACGACTCTATCATTACAGCTCATGTCGCGAAGAACTATGTCGACTGGTTGTGCGAGATCAGACAGAGGGTCGCACAGGCTGTTAAGGACTAGCTCAGTAGTACTATACGAGATCATCAACCCCAGATTATATCTGATGCACCATGGGAGGCTATGTATATGTATTGGGATGCTGATTATTTCAAGAAGAAGTCCGAGCAGATGAAGAAGAATCGTAGCAATCTCTGAGTAGTACATAATACTAGTTCACAGTCATTTGAGGAGTTGAAGTCGGTATGTATGTGTATTTAGTTATTTAGTTTAATATTGTCATAAAAAGTAGACCAAATAAATGTTATATTAATATATTTATTAGGCCATGCGGACGAGCTTGGGCCGACCTCCCACCGAGGTCGAGTTATGGGATAGAGCCTATAACGCCTCGGGATTCCAACCTTCTTTAATTCTATCCATTTATATCTGGATTACATAATCATTAACTTTAAATCTATTTTTATAATCATAAAACATATTTTCGGCGATCTCGTGCGTTAAACTTAACCTTTAATCCTTTAATACCTTTTTAATTGACCATAATTGCGGTTCATATATATATATATATATATATATTTAAACTTACAATAAATACATGTCTCAGGATCGTAACGTTCACTTACCTTTTATTAGGACTTAGGTCAAACATTATTTAATTGTGACCTAATTTATTACCATTTCATAAACAAATATATATATTCATGAGTTTCATAACCTGTAAATAAAATTTCGCCATGAAATATTCATCTATATGACCATGTTCACTTATAACTTTTCTGTACTTGATCCTATTTACACACAGTCATTCATTATACCTATACCATATATCATTATGTCTGCTTATAACTAATCTCTACATATGAGTTTATTACATTTAAAACTCAACTAACAATAATACATCATGAATATTACATCATCACAACTTTTCCCCATATATTAAATACATACAATCCAATCCCTACGGATTTACAATCATTTCAATCTCTGTTACTAACATGGTTTAACGTTTATAACCAGCCCGTTATATAACTTTTACATGTAACAAATCTCTTCGCGTTTATCAATGCATTCGTCACTCTTTACCTTAGCTTCGGCCTTCTCGTACCTTACCTGAAATGTTAGTTCATAGCAAGAATAAGCATAAAGCTCAGCAAGTAATTTAGATAATCACCTTTCATGCTTGCAATTTATAATATGCTTCATGCTTTCTCTACCTGAACATACTATGCTTAATGTCACGTATTGCACTTAACAATTAAATCACATAATTGCACATAGGCACGTTTCAAATTTCTTTACTACCACATAGTTCACTTAGAACAATAGTACATTTTAGTCTGAAAACTTGCCTGTACACTTTTATTTACTTAACCTTTGTCGCCTCGCTTGTCCCTGCTATCATTCCTTAACTCAGGTTACTTGTTTGAACCTTATCTGAAATATACAATCTATATTCATCATTATAGGATCATAATTTAATAATCTTTGTTAGACTCAATCCATAATTACATAACCATTAATATCTATTCATATCACATATGATGTATTATACCTTATGTAGGTTAATAATACATCATAGCTTGTTCCCGACTATCGATCTCACTTAAAACTTACTTTGATTTAGCTTTAGGCATATTAGTTTATGCCATATATCATTTCATTATACCTCGACACCCTTTATTTTGGTCATTCTTTATCTATCTAGGGTTTCCATAACTCATTTTTATCATTCCACATCAAAACATAGCTTTTCGGGCATTTAAAATTTTTCAGTGCTACAGTAACCTCGCCCTGGCGCTATGTTTCTTCTTCCAGACTTCGCTGGCCGCGAAAAGCTCTCTGCCCATAAACAGTAACACTGCGCCCCGGCGCAGTGGTCAGTGCAAAACACTGCGCCCCGATGCAGTCCCCTGAACCAGCATACTTAATTTTTGCTGCTATTTTGTTGATTTTTAACTTCTTAACCACACATCCAATTAACTCCAAATTTGGAACAGTGCTAGACTTCACTACATAGTATTTTACAAAATTTTCTCTTGCCTCATTTGGCTTCTCAAAATCAGTGCAAAACTAGCCTGTAGGAGGGCTGTTCAACTCAATTCAACACTTAGAAAAATTTTAAACTTCAAAACTCACTTTTTACCAACTTGGTGATTTTTGGCCATTTGCTTTAAAACTTAATTCTAACAATGTCAACATAGCTCATATAGGTCATATATGACATGTCCAAACTTTTAAAACCTTAAAACTTCGCACGATGCGATAATTGTCCGTTAAAATCCATTTCGAGTCACAACGATCGATTTCGATCGTTCGAATGGCCAATTCATTCAAATTTGAATCCGTTGATTACCAAATCAACCTAAATATATGTAATAACATAAAACTAAGTCATTTGACTTCATTTCACCTTTAATTCTTCAACATTGCCAAAAATCACACTTTGACGGTCATTTTGTCAACTTTTCAATTTCAAAACTTTAAACTCAACTCAAACTCTTTTTCAATCCTTGACTCCACACACCACATAGGCTATCACATATACATTTTACAACTATACAAGTTCATATAACTTCTATATGCACGTTCTAATGCACTTTATATATTACGATTTGGTCCATACACAAAGTATAGCCTAATATTGTAACTTTTTCTTAACAACTTATACTCATGAACCATTTATGATTATTTAAAACTTTCTAGCATGAAATTATGAATGCTTCATATATGATCAACCTTTCAAACTAGGTTTCCATCAAAACTTTCAACGTATAACACATGATCAAACCTTAAATCATAGTTTTTAGCTTGAATATACACATGAATAGTGTACCACCTTACAAATACATATCTTATGCTTAAGGTTTCAACATAACTCACATATATAGCACATAAATCACATAATCTTTACATTTAGTCACTAATTCAAGCATGACTACTCTTCTTCTTGAATTTAAACGCTTAAACATAAACTTTCATGGCTTAAACATGTTAATACCTTCCTTGAACTTGTCTTTCTTCATGCAATAAGGATTGCTAGAGTTTGAATCTTCACTTTGATGGCTAATTCTCCATCTCTTGCTCACTTTTCCTTGAATTCTTCAAGCCAACTTTGTAACCCTAGCTTACTTTCTCTTCTTTTTTCTCTCTTAGCTAACTTTGCTGGAAACTTTCGAATGGTGGGAAATAAAATGAACCAACAATGCTTGTTACTTACAATTATATACATACATGTGTTACATATAAATCCTCCAACAACTAACTCAACATTAGTTAGCTAACCATGCATGGCCAAGGTTATTTAAGTCATTTCACTTCATTAGGTAAGGACATAATGGTCATTACACCAACTTAGGATACCCAGGTCATTCTTCAACTTGTAAAGGGCAATATGGTCTTTTGTCCATTTCCTAGAGAATTTAATTCCCTTAAATCATTCTTTGCTTATTTCTTATTCAATTCAAGTCATTTTTGATCCAAACTATTTTCATCATGCTTGAATTTTATTCCTCATCAAATTAATTCACACTTGACTTGTCCCATATTACTTGTCACACTTCAAAACGTTAATTTCATCAATTAATAATAATAATTCACAACATTTGTCAATTTACATAATATTAATTCTTAATTATCTAAGAACCCTTATTGGTTCCTCATTTCATAAATTTCACTTTTCGACATCTCAATAATAATCGAATTACTCATCTTTTTCATAAATTGCTTCCTCGAGAAACGAACTTCGACCGGATTACCAAAATTCATTGTACTTTATCCTTTTAAACTCATATTGATGATTTACAATCTTTTTCGTCCTTTTGTTTATTTACTTCGCTCACATAAGCCAATTCTCAACATACATCGAATCTACTTTCCTTATACTCATATTTACGAGTATTACCTTTTTTGTCTTTACACATCGTATCATGATTATCTTATTTCCATCATTTAATATCAATTTCCTTAACAAATTCCATAAATACATATATCATGCACTTAATCTCCCATAAATCCTTAATAAACCGATTTGATCACACGATTCTTTCTTCACTACACTTACATACTCAGCTTAACTTATCATTCTCATATCTTCGCCTCTCCAAGCCTATAACGTAAGCTCAATTTACGTGTAATATCCTTATTTACATAATTAATTTTTAATTTTTTTTTTAACTTTAACTCTTCTTTCTATATTCGATCACACATACATATACACATATTTATACCATCAATCTATTACCGGCCGACACCTAATATCATGTCTTACAATAATTTCTTCAGATTACCCTATTATGGGTATTACAATCAATAACTCATCTTAATTCCATTATATCACCATTTGATCATCAAAATTCATATTCATTATTATTCCATCATATCTCAAGTCTTTCAAACACTTCAAATCTCTAACTGATCCATATACCTTTTATAAACCCTTATTTATCAAGAGTTTCGTTGTACCATTTCAACCACATAGGTCACTCTCTATCTTATCAACCACACATGTCACATCTATCATATTTATCACATAATAATTCACATTAATCACTTATCGTTATACTCTATCATTCAAATCTAGGTTTTATCACATAATCTTTACTTAATTAATCATAATCATCATTTAGAATTCTTATAAAATCCTAGGGTGTCACAGAGCCTATAAGTCGAAAGACTCTACTATATCTCTCACAACATTAGGTATACGGCTTACAATTTTAATTGTCATAAATAATTGTTAATATTAGGTAGTTACATTTATATGTATGTGTTATTATTGGGAATTATTTGGAGGATTAGCCATTTTGACATGTATGTTGGTTGTTGCAATTTATATGTATGTGTTGTTGTTGGGAAAAACTGATTGAAAACAGGTACATGTACACATTGGAGTTTTGAAATCGGGAAATTAAAAAAACAAAAAAATATTAAAAAAAATAGCAATATTTCCGACGAAATAAGTTAATTTCGACAAAAATTTCGTCTGAAATAATATTCCCAGAATCAGTTTCAAGGCAGCACATGGCAAGACATTTTCGACATAATATTTTGTCGAAATTTAATCCGGTTGAAAATACAGTAATACCGATGAAAATTTCGTCGGCAATAATTCCATTGGTAATAATTATTTTCGATGGAATATTCCATCGAAAAAAAAACCTTTTTCTTGTAGTGAACATTGAATTTGAAATATATTATTCTTCCAAGCAACTACATTATTGGTCAACCAAATTATTAATTTTTTGGTTAGGTTTAGAAGTTGGTGTAGAGACTATCTAAAATTCTTGTCTGAATAAATTACCAAGTAATGAATCAATCAATCAGTTTATATATGCAGCTGAATAATTGATCTATGAAAAACCTCTTTGATCTTTTAGAGAAATGTTAATTAGTTTGGTATTGAATAGAGTGCATCAGATGTACAGACCACAGAAGTTTAAGAATACAAATACGACTGATACCTCCCACTTTGACCTAAACCAAAAATATATATTCAATGACTTAAACCAGAATAGGAGTTTTATTTTTATGTTAATTTTCCCAACACATCAAAATTTGTCATAAGTATTTTTCAATTTTTTAAAAAATATTCTTTTAACCAATATTTTAATTGGGGGTACGATAGGTTTAGATGAAGTCCAATAATCGGTACTTAATCTAATAATCTTTTTCTTTTTTATTTTAATCCTCCGAATTAAATTCCTGATTTCGTCTCTAATGCGCTTAAAAGATGCCAAGAAAGATGCTTATTGGCTCCATATATCATGCTGCGTATGATGCGCTTAAAAGATGCCAAGAAAGATGCCTATTGACTCCATATATATTTTAACTTGACATTTTTGTCTTCACTCCAAGATCAACTAAGGGGGACTTTTTGAACTTTATGCTCTGCTTCTATTGTTATTGTCTGTTTAAATTGTCAAAATAAAAATAATATTATTAAAAAATATATTTTTTTAATTACTCTTTTTTAATTGTTTTAATGATCTATCACTTTAAACAATATTTATTATTTTGACAATATATTTTCGCTAAGAGAATGTTCACAGTTTTCTAAAATTAAAAATATATTATTTTATAGTACATTCCAAAATCAGAGTTAGATTTATATTTTAAGATTATAAACTCACATGAAATTCTTAAAATGTTATTACTTATCGAATAAGTATAATTATATAATATTTAAATACTATATTTATCTTAATTATTAAAAAATAACTAATTACGTAGATTAAGTATTATTGATGGCACTATGTTTTTCCAGTTCTCAAATTAAAAAATTAGTCAGATGTGTAATTTGTTTTGATACTCGTGATATCTTTATTTTAGGGGTTATAATGGTGTCCATAAGTTTTTGGCCCAATCATCCTAATTGATTTGATATATGTTCTGATGGGATTGTGTGTTTGTATTTTTTTTTTTTTTTCCCACTTGTAATCCTTTCATGAATTATACTAGACTAGCCCTTTAATCCGTGTTCGGTGGGTATAAATTAGTTACCTTAGCCTTTGTTATAATATATTTCTATCCAGTAAAATAAAATATATTTGTTCATATATTTTTCCTTTTTTTGGACAATTAGTGAGTAATCCATCTCAAATTAAGTATCATTTGTTTTTCTTATTGTAAAAGTATAGAAATATAGTTCTTATTCAACTTTGGATCAATTATGAGTTTTTAAAGTTCTTTTTATAATATATATATTCAAGATTGATGCAATTTATTGGCCATTTATAAACAATAAATTTGAACACGTAACCGCCTATTATTTAAATGTGTATAGTTTAATACTCATCATGACCTCATTTGATTTGACAAAACAAATAGCTAATAAGTAATGTACACATGCACGTATTAACTAATTTTATGTACTAATTTTACCTATAAAAATTTATTGCGATCCTAATAATTTCACCGGAAAAAATTTATTGCGACCCTATTAGACCTATGAAATTTGTCTCTTTATATATTGTTATAGATTTAATATATTTCAGTCATTCTTATACTATTTTGAAAGGAAAAATAATAGCATTATCATGCTCTGTGGCTTATATTTCTATTAAATGATGTTAGAGGTATTTTTGAAAATATAATTTTTTTTAAAGTCAATTTTAAATATATATATATATATATATATATATATGAGGAAATAGTAATTATGAAGCTTACACTTTCAATCAAACACTAACCATATCTGGTGGATCACTTATTTTTGTTTCATTTGGGGAAATGAAATTAATTCAACCCTTTTCCATCTCAAAGGTTGATTTCATTTCACAAGATATGACCTGTTTTGGATTCTTTCCATACTACAAAAAAGACAAAATTATTAATTGTAACAGAATAGCTGACTTTAAATCTCGGTGATATAAAATAATATCTTCAAGAGTCTCATAGTTTAGGTATCCCCAATAGTTTTGTAATGTAGTGTACATATGAATAAATTATTGAAATATTCATTTTAAAATAGTAATGTGGCACTTTAACTTAATACGTCAGATATTATTTTAAAATATTCAATTCAAAATCAATTGCTCAATTACATATAGTAAGGTTTCATATATATCAAATATAATTGATTAAAAACTTTAACCCAATATAAATAAGAAAAAAAGTTCAAACATCAAATGGGATTCTCATTTCGGCCAAGACGGAGTAGTCTTTGTTTCGGTTCATCACACAAAAGTTTACTTATTGTGCATGTAGCCTAACTCAAATTTTGTAATTCAATTTTTTTTTGGAAACAATCTAAATTTTTTATTTATTTATTTATTTTAATTTTTTGAAACAATCTAAAATTTGTTCTAGTTTTAACTTTTGAAAGTTTGGAAAATACATTTTTCAATATGCGATGTTGCTTTTCATAATGAAGAGAAAAATGATATATAGTAAAACCCACGTATTACATATTAATAAAAATGTGTGAAAAATATCATAGCATGTTCTGCTTCTATTTATTTTTTATTTTTGTTTGATACTGTTTCTGCCTTTGACATTATTCATCCATAATATAGCATATTATTATATCTTGCTACGGTTTTTAAGTAATTAGGATACTCTTCTAACTAAATAATAATCTCTTAAAACTTTTACTTATTCTAATAACAATAAATATATATATATATATATATATATATATATATATATATATATATATATATATATATATATATAGATAGATAGATAGATAGATATATCCCCGCAGTACCAATTATGAATACGTAGGTTAAAATTATTAGTATTTTTTTTTTCCTTAATCTAATTGTACTGTTGTGACGGCATTGAGTTTCAAATATATTATTCTTAATTCCAACCAACTACATTACCGGTCAACCAAATTATTAATTTTTTGGTTAGGTCCAAAAGGGCAAAGGTTTTAGGTTTGAATAAATTACTAAGTAATTAATCAATCAATCAGTTTATATATGAAACAAAACTAACTTTGCACAACAAATTAAATGCAATTAATTTGGATGAGTAAAGAAGTAAATAAATATTAAGTAAAATATCAAACTTGCACTATATAACTGGGAGGCTTTACATTTACTTATATATATATATATATATATATATATAAACATTAATTATTTGGAGATAAATGAGAATTTTTGTTGCCAGCAGACACATTATGTAAAAACTGGAAATAGATAATCAGTGAACGCGTTTAGTCGCAGCAAGAGTAACACTTTTTTGATAACAAGATATATGTCATTAATTTTTCTAAGATAATCATCAGATTAAATATTTCACAAGTAATCCTCGTATAAGTAATAACTATGTTAGGATACCTTAGTTGTGGCAATGAGTGGAAAAAATAACTTCCCATTTCTATTAAGAAATTAGAGATATGTTCTAAATTTTTTAAGTTTGTTTGACTAATCGTAAAATTCAATATAAAAAATAGAATAAAGTTTACAAACATAACTCTAAAACATAAATTCAAATACAAACTTTCATCTCACCGTTAAAAAATGTGAGTTGACAGAGAAATTCGTGTCAGACTCCACTTTTTAATGACGATATGAGAGTTTGTATTTAAATTTGTGTGTATAGACTTATCTTAAAAATAACTACTTCAAAGTACGTGGTTAAAAGTACAACATACACACCACCATATTTGTTACTTTCAAGCTTAAGTAAATTTATATTAATTAATTCTGATCCACTAGGGTTAGTTTCACCAATTGACTAAAAAAGTTAAAAATATAACTCTAACTTTGCACTGGAGGGGTAGTTCTGAGTAACTATTAATGATAGCTTTGTCATTTTATCAATTTCTTGTCATATTAATAAAAAGAAATTAACAGTTTACCATTTTATTGTTCAAAATTAAGTTCTTTTGAACGGTTTTACAAGGTTCTAGTTATTTGGAAAAAAAATTAAATCTATTTTTTTACAACATTAAACACTAAATATTTTAATCTTCCAACTACCTAAATATATATTCAAGTAATGTTAGATTTAAAAAAAAAGATTTAAATTAATGAATACAAGGTCCTACTTGTTTGAAATTTTTATATATCTATTTATTTTAACCCACATTAAGAACTCAATATATTACTCTTCCAAACTTAATAATTTATAGATTTGTCAAAAACTTACTAAATTATTAGTTTTTTTTTAATTCAAATCATGTTAGTTTGGGTAGTATATAAATACATAGCCATGCATGACACTGTCTCATCTCATCTCAAGTTCTCCATCTTGATTCAAATTGATTGTCATTTTGAGATTTGAGCATAATGTCACTTACAGGAGTTACATATCCTCCGTCTAAGCGTGTCCAGCAGCTGTCCATGGACGGCGATGAGCCGCCGGAGAGATTTATTGTTAGAAAAAATATGAATGACAGTTTGATAAATACAACACCACCACCACCTCCTCCATTAGATCATAATATTCCTATAGTGGATCTTAGTCTACTAACCAAAGAATCATCTACTGGTGAACAGGAGTACGAGCTTCACAAAATCAGATCAGCTCTCAGCTCATGGGGATGTTTTCAGGTCTCATTTAATTAATTGTTCAACATTTTTTTAATTCTTTTTAGTTAATAACTTTCTAGCTATAGAAACTTTTTTTTTTATTATTACTATTAATATTATTATTATTATGGCGAAATAAAAAAAAGATTTTTATTCATCATGAATTATAAACTTTACCCAAAAGGGTAATTGGATAGAGTCCATAAATTACATCCTAAATGAAACTTTTTTTTATTTGATTTTGATTTTGATTTGAATTATATATGTTGCTAAGTACATGTTTATTCCTCATGGGTATGTTTTCAGGTGTCATTTAATTGTTCTACATTTTTTTAGGTTAATTACTTTCTAGTTATAGCCATTTTAATTTGTATTTAATTTTTTTCCGAAAGGATTTTTATTCCTCATGAATTATAAAGTATTTGTATTTGACGTCACCACTCACATGGGCTAAATTCAATCCCGGAAACTCACTCACTCTATATATATATATATATATATATATATATATATATATATATATATATATATATGTTTGAGGGGTCTCATAAAATTTAATCGACGTGGGAGTACTTAACCCTATATTTTAAATTAGATATTATTTGGGTTAGATGATTAGTTGAGTAATTAATTTTTTATTTGGGTTATTTTTTTAGTTAATTATTTATTTGAATTAATTATTTAGTTTTAATGATGTTTTAGGATTAATTATTAGTAAGATTAATTATTTAGAATTATTATTGCGCGAATATATTAAAACCCTTTTTTTGTATTGATTTTGTTATTTCTATGTATTTATACTAATTAAATAAGTCAACTACCATATTTATATGGTCAACTATATTTAAATATTAAATTATATCACGTGACAATTTTTCCACAAATAAGATGACCCGAATTTTTGAAAGGATCTATCGTTGTTACTTAATGGTACTTTGGGTAGCGGGATGAGAGTGTTTAAACGTAAAGATATGATATGTAAAAGGGGTCATACTTTGAGGTCATAGATGCATTTAATCCTTTAAATTAATATGTCCATCTATAGTGAGTTTTATGGTCAAATTTAATCGATATGAGATTTTAACTTAATTAAGTTTGTAAATTACATCCTAACAAACTTTGTAGCCAATTAAAAAAAAAATCATAATAAAATTATCTAGGTTTAGCAACTAATTACTTAACATGCAACTTTTTTCAATGTATAGGCAATAGGTCACGGAATTTCGAATAATTTACTTGATAATGTGATAGATCTTACGAAAAAATTCTTTGCCCTTCCAATGGAAAGGAAAGAGAAGTATTCCAGATCATCTGATGGCATTCAAGGGTATGGAAATGATCCAATTTTGTCTGAAAAACAAGTCTTAGATTGGTCGGATCGCCTTTTTCTGCAGCTCCTCCCGGAGGATGAAAGAAATCTGGAATTTTGGCCACAAAATCCATCTGATTTTCGGTATGTCTCATTTTCCTTCCTTCTCATTTTAGTTGTTTTCTTTTGATTTGCATGTATGTTAAGAAAGTAAGCTTTAGATTATATGTACATCAAGAAAGTGGGAATATTATCTAGAAGTTAAAAAGGTCTTAAAATAATCTTTTTTTTTTTAATGTAAAAGTTAATATATGGTCTCGGTGGGAATCAAGATTAAATATCAACGTATATGAATATATAAGATAGAAGAAAATTAAGAATTGACTCACTCTAATTTCTTCTTTCTTATCGATCATAATTTCATATTAATCACAATTCAATTTCGTCATGAGATTTGTTAACATAAATATTATTTTCTTTCATTAAGAGTATCACTTTGGGTAATCTTAGACCACGATAGATATATCAAAAAATATAATTAATTATTGATAAAATTAGTACTATAATTATGCTAGTGTTTTTGGCACACACTATGTGTGTGGAGTTAGATAACTTTAAAGAAAATTATGAATTGATAAGAGTGGCACAGAAAAAAGAGAACTTTTAAAAGAGAAAATATGAACAAATTTTAAAATAGTGCTACAACTTCAAGAGAAGCTCTTGCTCTTTCTTAATTAATAATTTAGGTATTATTCAACGCATCATACATATTTTGATATGGAGATGTTGTTTTACAATTAATGTGTCCCATTTAAGAGAAATGATAATTCCCACGCAAAATAATTTTCCTTTACAATGCGAATGATGTTATACCCATTTATATATCATGTGTATTACAGATTCTCCTACCCGACATTAAATTTTATGTAAGACAAAACTAGAATTATTTTTTTTGTCTTGGAACATAAAAAACAAAAAATAAAACAAAAAAGGGAAATGATGGCAACTAATCTAGGACTGGGGAATTAAGTTTCTCTGTCTCTCATCAACTCTCCCTTTCTGTGTTTATTTATGTATACTTGAGGAATGCTAAGTAATTACATAAATATATCTAGTTTATATAGATAAAATATTGATGAATTGTACGTATTCTATAAGTAGGAATGAAATCAAATATATATTTTTTATTTTTAGGAGGTGGTTCGAGATATAATACTGTAAGATCAAGAATAATTTAGTATAGTTCGAGAATATCGTTTACAGTCCAAATTTTGTAAATTATTTTATAATTTTTGGTTGAAATAAATTTTTTTAATGATACAATATTATATATTGACGTACCCTTTATAGTACACAATGGAAGAAAGAGAGATCATAAAATTTGATATTTATATATTGATACCAAAAAAATAGGAAGAATGATATTTATGAATTTGTCCATATTTTAAATCGACTTAAAAAAATTTAAATAACTCTTATATTTAGAACAGAAGAAGTACCTTCGAATATTTTCTCAAATAGTATTATATATTACTTTATTTTTTTTATTTATAAATCTTGGGGATTGCCTGAAATAAAAATGTCAAAATTTAATTTATATTCTAAATTTTTATAAATTTTTTTAGGGTAGGCTGCCCATATAATTCCTATGTCCCTGTGTACCATTTGTCAATACTTAATTTGAATAAACTAAACAATTTTTATCTAATTACCTAATATTTTTCATATAATTATATTTGTCTATTCAATTTTCACTAACAAGCCTTTTTTCTATGCTGATTGATAGTGAACTACTGCGTGATTACTGCACAAAAATGGAGATAGTGACACACCGCATTTTGACGGCCTTAGCAAAGTCATTACACTTAGAAGCCGATAGCTTCTTAAAACAGTTTGGAGGACGAGCACAAATGCATGCAAGGTTTAATTTCTACCCTGTATGTTCCAAACCGGATAGAGTCTTGGGTTCAAAAGCACATTCAGACGGATCGGGAATCACCATTCTTCTGCAAGACAAAGAAGTTGAAGGCCTTCAAGTTCTCAAAGAGGATAAGTGGTATAGGGTTGGGATAATTCCTCATGCTCTTGTGGTCAATGTTGGGGATCAATTGCAGGTATGAAATCCCATCTTTTGTCTGAGTAGATAATTTGGGGTAATTCGTATGTTTTAGTCACTTTACTTTATGCCAAGATTGCATAAAGATCCCTTAATTTCATTGCTTACTATTTTATCCTTAAAAATGACAACACTTCGGGCTAAAAAAGAGTCCTATATTGTGAAAATTTTCTACTGATTTATGTATACGACATATATCAATACATGAGATTGAGTAAGATTATAAAGTTGATCTATCATATTACACATGATTAAAAATATTATCACAAATAGTTATTTACGTAACTAACAATAAAAAAGTCGATACATAAAATCGCAAGATATGTCATTTCCCACTAAAAAAACAATAAAACACTTGAATTGCTTTTAAAGAAAGGGTAAGCTGGGAATATAATGTGATAGTCTTAAAAATAAAAATATAACTCTAATATTTGCACGACCATAAAAGGAAAATGTATCTTATATTTTGAACGGATGAAATATTTTATTATTAATGGCTGAATTACAAACTTGTCGTTTCAAGTTGGCAACCAATGTTAAAGTAGCCCACCAATAAACATTTGTCTCTTCATAATTGTCACTTAGTGTCATTTCTATTCTTTGGTGTTAGATCAAGAATCTCAATCAAATGATTGAATTACTCCATGTACGTTTCTTGTTATTTAGTCTAGGTTCAATCATATGCAACATATTCATAATCCCTACAATTATGCTATCATGTAAATTAGTATATCCATCCCTAAAATTATGGGATTATTAAGTCTATTAGCTTGTATAGCTCATTAGTTTTTATATATATGTGAATACTGCTTAACGTATATTTTATGTGAGCAAAAACTAAACTCGTTAAAACTATTTGGTTTATTCTGATATTAAGAGCTGTAATCATCATCCCTCTTTGTTACAATTCTATCCTTTGATTGAGATTCTTGGTAACACTTGGGTCGACTTTTTTCCAATTTCATCACATACTAGACATGTGTGTGCATGTTTAATGAAAATCTCTTTGGCATTTCAATATGTAAAATATCTATTACGTTAAAATGCCTAAGGACATTCACGTGTTAATAATAAGAATCAAGTGTTTTATATCGTTAAATGACAAATCTATCCTCCTTAAATAGATATATGACTTGAGCGTAACCCGAAACTAAGAAAACACAACCTGCAAGTTGGTATCATGGAATGGTCTAAATTAACTAGTATATTTTGAGCAGATAATGAGCAATGGAATGTTACAAAGTCCACTTCACAAGGTGGTAGCTAATTCACAACAAGAGAGAATATCTTTGGCTGTGTTTTACATTCCTGATCCAGATGAAGAGATTGAACCAGTTCAAGGATTGATAGACAAAGAAAGGCCACAAATGTACCATAAAGTGAAAAACTATGCAGCAATAAACTTTGAGTGTTTTCAAAAGGGGACTATAGCACTGGATAAAGTGAAAATAACTAGGCCATAAAACCCTTTCTATCCGCATCTTTGTTAAATTAATGTGCGTTTTTCAAGATTGGATTGTTTGTATCGTTATATATATATATATATATATATATACACGTTTATGTCCCATAGCACCGGACAAAGTGAAGGCCATAAAACGCTTTGTATCTACTTATTTGTTAATTAAATGTGTGTTTTTCAAGATTAATATATATATATATATATATATATATATATATATATATATATATATATATATATATATATATATATATATATTGTCAACGCCTGATGTTTTACGCTAATTGAAATCACCAAACAATGAACTAACCTGTATAGTGAACCGACACTGCACTGATTACACCAAAAAGTTTGACGGCTTGGGCCGCCGAGAGATAACTTCGGTGTGAGAATAAGTACAGACCAAAAACATAAATAATGGAGGGATGTAAATTTGATGGAATAGTAAAAACATACTAATATTTGATGTTAAGTTGTGTGTTGATGACCCCAAGTGTAGATGTAATTATACTTTTCTTAGTAGTCTTACCATCGCACACCCAAGACCAATTAGGATTAAAAGTCCTAACGAGAGTTCCATTATGACTGTAATACATTACCTGGTCAATCTTATCCTTCTAATTTCTGAAAATATAGTCTGATAAGAAATAAGTTAGTTTGGATTTTGATCCTCCTAACATGTCAAACCATCAATGGACACTATAATGGGCCCACTATACTGTGTTAAAGGTAGGCCAACACCTGCGCCAGACCATGAATAATTGTGGGCCAACACCGAATACGGACCCTGAATAATTATATCTCAACATTTCTCCCCACTCTCCCGTTATAAAAAATTTATAATAGGAGAATAACACTAGAAATACAACGCTGACTAAATAAATCAAAAAAACTAGCGAACCCCTTAACTACCAATTGTAACTGCTATATCTTAAAGCCACTCCAATAATTCCCACTTGTGTCCAATTTAAACACGTCGTCGTTGATTATTGCACTTATCATTTTAACTTACACCCCCAAAACCTCCTGCATCCCATCACTTCTTACCAAATTGTTTGGACCTGTGTTTGACCAACTCAGTCAACTGAGAAAACATGCTAGCGCCCCAGCGCTCTATTTGAACGGAGGGACTTAACGCCCCAGAGCTGTCTCCAAAAATTAAAATTTTTTAAATAAATGGGACCAGTGCCCCGGCACTGGTTTCTAGTGTATTATCAGCGCCTCTGCACACCTAAGCAGAATGCTCAAGTCCATTTTTTAGCTTTGTCAATTTTTACCCTTTTTGATTTTAACTTCCATAACTTACTCATTTTACATCCAGATGAGCTCAAATCAGATACATTATTTCATAAACTCATATATCTTCAATATTCAAAATTTTAAATTATTTTTCAAAATATTTATTTAGCTAAAAACATTGGTTCTTCATGCTAGGGTTTCCAATTGATATGTTTTAGAAGAAAATTCATCATAAACACATTTTAACTCTGTTTTCGTTCGTTCCACTTGGATTACTTTAGTATTTCATAGATCTCGAACAAAATTTTTTTAGGTCATCCAAATAGCTTACACATTTTGTTCCAATTAATACCAAATCTCATGTTTTCACTAGGTATTTTAGGGTTTTATGTTCACACACATTTCTTTTGTTCATTTAAACATTAGACACATACGAATACCTACAAAACACATAATCTCCTTCATAAATCCATTCTTATACCTTTGAAATTCATCATGATTCTCACACACAAAATCCTCCCACAACCAAGCATATATATTTATACTACGAACTAAGTATAAAACAACTTATAAAACTTAAAGGTTAAGAAGTGTTATACCTCTTAGTTACTTTTCTTTTTCCTAGAGTTGAACTTTAGGTAACTCTCCACCTTTTTCTTCTTAATTCTTTGCTAGGCTTTGCTAAAACCACCAAATGACAATAGCTCTCCTAGTTTTTTTCCTTCTCTCTCTAGCTCTCTTGCTCTCTTATTTTCTCTCTACACTAACACTTAGCAAAATGCAAGTAACTTTGTAAAATGATTTAGGAACTCCTATTTATAGGAGAATTCCTATACGTAGACCATCCATATACATGCACAAATACATGTATTTTACATACCACTTCTTGGTTTTATCCATTGGATTAACAATAGTTGGTAAAAAGAATTTATAACTATAACACTTGTTAAATGATACATTTTAGATATATTGTAACACTATATATAACTAGAATAAGGGGAAAACTAATGAGTTTTAAAGTATAGTTCATTAATAAATCAATGTTAATTTATTTATTTTCAATATATACAATAATCAATGCTCTAAATTATAATTCAAATAAGTTTTCATTATTTTTGAAATTCTAAATTTTAAAATGAATGCTCTACTTATTAAAATTTAGACATCCATTAATAAGTTGATGTCCATTTTATATGTTTAGAGAAAACTATAGTGTGTATGAATATTTATAATCTATAATTATAACATTTAAATGATATTTATGACATTTATAACACTTGTTAAATGATTGATGAGTGGTATTTATACCTACAAATTGACTACTCTTGGAATTAATCTATTACTATCTTTATAAGTTTTTAAGATGTTTTTATTGGTTTTTGTGTTTAAATATCTCAAGAGATGCAAAGAAGGGTAAAAAGGACATTAGGAGTCTTTAATGACATTGTTGTACATATGGTGCCCCAATGAAGCACCTAGACGCTTGTTTAGTGCAAGAACTGGGCGCCTAGGCAACCAAGTGGTGAAAAAGTTTCAGCAATTGCTATTATAACCGAAATAGGAGGGAAACCTAAGGACCGTTTATTTTTTCTTCACAAGAACAAAGACAGAGCAAGTAGCTGGAGACAACGAGGAGCTTAAGAAGAAGGATTTCATCTAACTTGGATATCAGCAAAGTGAAGGGAGTGAATAGATATTGAACTCACTGTATTTAGGAGTCTTTATCTTAATCTTTTCTTAGCTTTTGTAATCCAAACATGCTTAATCTTGTGTTAATGAAAGTTATTTCAAAAGCTATGAACTGACTTCCATTCTAATATCATAATGGATCCTAATACTTAGTTTTAATTGATTCTCCCTCCTTTTAATGTTTATGGATGTAAATGAATGATTATCATATTGTATGCTTATTGTTTTGATTGCTTACTTTGTAAGTATTGTGGTGTTCTTTATAAAATTAGAAAATGGAGTAAAGAGCTTGACCTAGACGTGATAATATTTGTAGGATCATCAATCTTAGGATCGGTTGCCTAACTTGTATAAAGGATAGACATATACCTCTATACCTTGTATAGCCTTGTTGAGAATATGGGTTCTTTGCCATCTTGCTTAACTAGTTTCACATAGGAATATAGTGTTCTAGTTAGTTTGGTGTGAGTCATATAACTATCGGAACAAGTTTATGACTATAATTATTCTCAGGCTGGTATTCATTAGTTAAAAGGAGGGGAATGATTTTCTAATGAGGTGTTAGGAGAAGTTATGGTCTTAGCTTATTTAGAACTGATATTTGTTGCCATACATTACTTATTTTAAAATTCTATGTTAATCAAAATCACCAACTTTAGTAATTGTTTAAATAAGATTAGATTGTTATAAGTTTAATATTTGAAAAATGTTAGTGTTAACTCTCTATGGGGCCGACATAGAAATACTTTATACTACTTGAAGGCCGTGTATACTTGCACGTTAATATTAATCATGAAAATGACCGTCAAGTTTTTGGCGATGTTGTCGAGGAGTTATTTATCTAATTTCTCTATAATATTAAGCTCTATCAAGATAATTTTAATTTAAACGGTTATTTCTGTTTTTTTTTAGGTACTCTTGATTTTGTATGCAACCTTTTCATGATCCAAATTTAGCAACTTCGATCCTGAGATTGAAAGAACTCTGCGAAGACTGTGAAAATAAAGGAGGGGTCAAGTTATACACAATCAAGATACAATGGTAGAAGAAGATCATAAAATATTGCGGGAATACGTTATGTCGTAAGTCATAGATATCCATTCGAGCATCAATAGGCCAGTTGTTATAGCTACTAGTTTTAAGATCAAGTCGGGCACTATTCAAATGATTCAGAATCATGTACAGTATGGTGGGATGCCAAATGATGACCCAAATGCTCATTTGATAAACTTTTTGGAAATCTGTGACACTTTCATATATCAAGGAGTTTTCAAAGACACTCCTTGATAAGGCGAAGAGTTGGTTGCATTCTCTACCAGTGGGCTCCATTAGCACCTAGGCTGATCTAACTCAGAAATTCTTGGCAAAGTTCTTTCCGCCTACTAAAATAGCAAAAATGCGAAATGATATTACAACATTTTCATAACAGAATTCTGAGTCTCTCTATGAGACGTGGGAGAGTTTTAAGGATCTTCTCAGAAGATGTCCCCACCATGGTATACCTAAGTGGTTACAAGTATAGACATTTTATAACGGCTTGTCAAGTTCTACTCGACAAAGTATTGATGCCACAACTGATGGAGCCTTAATGGGGAAGAGTTATGATGAGGTGTATGAGCTTTTGGAAACCATGGCAGCAAATAATTATCAGTGGCCTTCTGAGAGGTTGACTCCAAGGAAAGTAGCGGGAATGCATGAAGTGAATGCACTTACATCCTTATTTGCACAAGTGGTTGCACTTGCAAGGAAAATTGATACTATTGGAGTGAAACATATATAAAGTGTAGCAGTGGTATGTGATATATGTTTTAGAGAACATCCTAGTGATCAATGTGCTATCAGGGCAGAATCAGTGTAGTATGTCAGTAATTACAATCGGCAGCAAAACAACAATATGCCGACTCATTATTATCTTGGAGTGAGAAATCATCCCAATTTCTTATAGAGCAATAATAACAATCAAGGACAATCTTCAGCTCCAAGGCAACCATATCCTCCAGGATTTTAAAATTATAATCAACAATAACAATAACAATCTCAACAAGCTCTTCCTCCTACGGAGAAGAAATCTAACTTGGAAGAACTTCTAACTAGATACATTTTCCAAAATGAGACAAGGATCAATAGCCAAGATGTTGTTATTCAAAATCTCAAAAACTAAGTGAGACAGCTTGCAATCACTATTAACAATCGTCTGCAAGGAACCTTGCCTAGTGACACTGAAGTCAATTTAAAGAGGGAAGGCAAGGAGCAATGCAAGACAGTTATACTGTGCAGTGGTAGACCTTTACTGAATACTACTGGAGAAACTACTATAGTGCCACCAAACCCAATTGAAGAGGAAGTAGTTGTTGAGGAAGAAAATTCAACAAGTGGAGTGCCAGAAATTCTGGTGGAAGAAGTCCAAGAGACAGTCCTAATAGTCAACAAGACTATTCCAAGAGTACAAACCATGCCATTTCCTCAAAGGCGGCAAAAATAGAAACTAGATAAACAGTTTTCTAAGTTCTTGGAAGTGTTAAAAAAGCTTCACATAAACATTCCATTTGCTGAAGCTTTGGAACAAATGCCAAGCTATATGAAATTTATGAAAGACATTCTGTCAAAGAAAAGGAAGTGTAGTGACTATGAGACTGTCGGGCTGACAGAGGAATATAACGCAATTCTTCAGAAAAGGCTTCCTTTAAAGCTAAAGGACCCTAGGAGTTTCACCATTCCTTGTTCCATTGGAAGTGAATTTAATGGCAAAACGTTATGTGATCTGGAAGCAAGCATCAATCTGATGCCCTTGTCTATCTATAAGCAGCTGGGGTTGAACGAAGCCAAGCCCACCAGTGTTACTCTATAGCTGGTTGATAGATCTCTAACATACCCTAAAGGAATAGTGGAGGATGTGCTGATAAAGGTTGACAAGTTCATCTTTCCAACTGACTTTATAGTTTTGGACTTTGAGGAGGACTGAGAGGTGCTTATTATATTAGGGCGTCCATTTCTAGCCACTGGGAGAACTATTATAGATGTCCAAAAGGGATAGCTCACCATTAGGGTTGAAGATCAAGAGATAACGTTCAACGTCTTCAAGTCTACGAAGTTTTCGAGTGACTCTAAGGACTGTTATAAGGTTGATGTGATTGATGGGGCAGTAAATGAAGTATTTATGAAAACTTGTGTATCTCCTTTGGAAGCTTCGATCATTGGAACGTCTACTTCTGAAGACCCTAACCATATAGAGTGTGTGAAAATATTGGATGCTTCTCCATAATTTACTAAACTCAGATATCCTTATGAATCTTTGGATTAAGCTGGAGCTTCTACGTCTAAATTAACTTTATCCAAGGAAGAAGCACATGTACTATAATTAAAACTGCTACCAAATCATTTGTGGTATGCATTTTTAGGAAAAGAATCAACTTATCCAGTTATAATTTCTACAGCTTTAAATGAGGAACAGAAAAGTGAACTCTTAAGTGTGCTTAGAGAGTTTAAGACAACTTTGGGTGGACTATATCAGACATAAAAGGGATTAGTCCATCCATTTGTATGCACAAGATCCTAATGAAAGATAAAGCCTAGCCTACCATTAAGCATCAAAGATGTCTTAACCCCATTATGAAAGAAGTAGTGAATAAGGAGATTATTAAATGGCTCGATGGTGGAATTATATATCCTATCTCTGATAGCCCATAAGTGAGTCCTGTTCAGTGCGTTCCGAAAAAAAGGGGGTATGACTGTTGTGTCAAATGATAATAATGAGCTAATTTCAACTTGGACGGTCACCAGTTTGAGGGTGTACATGGACTATCGGAAGCTAAACAAAGCAACTAGGAATGATCATTTTCCTCTTCCATTTATCGATCAAATGCTAGATAGACTAGTCGGGCATGAATTTTATTGTCTACTAGATGGATTCTCTAGTTATAATCAAATAGCTATCGCATCGGAAGATTAGGAGAAAACCACATTACATGTCCGTACGACACCTTTGCCTTCAGAAATATGTCATTTGGATTGTGTAATGCGCTTGCTACATTTCAGCGGTGCATGATGTCCATCTTTTTAGATATAATGGAATAAACTTTGGAAGTCTTCATGGATGATTTCTCGATATTCAAGAATTATTTTGAAGCTTGCTTAGAGAATTTAATGGCAATGTTAAAGAGATGTGTGGAGATAAATCTGGTTTTAAACTAGGAAAAATGTCATTTCATGGTGGAAGAAGGGATTATTCTCAGACATAGTCTCTGCAAAAGGAATTGAAGTTGATAAAGCTAAAATAGAGACTATCAAAAAATTCCACCACCATCATCTGTAAAGGGAGTTAGGAGTTTCTAGGCCGTACAGGGTTTTATAGATGATTTATTAAAGACTCCTCCAAAATCACTAAACCGCTTTGTAGTCTTTTGAAAAAAGATGTGCCCTTTAATATGGATAAAGCATGTCTCGAAGCATTTGATATGTTAAAGAAAAAACTCATATTTGCTCCGATAGTAGTTGCTTCAAATTGGGAGTTGTCGTTCAAATTGATGTGCGATGCAAGTGATTATGCTATTAGAGCAGTATTGGGACATCAGAAAGAGAAAATCCTCCACACCATCTACTATGCATGTAAGACGTTGTCGAATGCCCAACTTAACTATACAATCACTGAGAAAAAACTACTTACAGTTGTTTATGCCTTTGACAAATTTTGTTCCTATCTCATTGGAACAAAGGTAATAGTTTTTACCGATCATTATGCCATTAAATACCTAATATCCAAGAAAGATGTAAAATCGAGGCTGATTATATGGGTTCTGTTGCTCTAAGAATTTGACTTGTATTCATGACAAGAAAGGAACAGAAAACCAAGTCACTGATCATCTTTCGCGATTAGAGAATTCTGAGCAAACAAGTGGATATGGCAGGGTATTAATGAACATTTTTTGGATGAGCAAATATTTGCTATTCATGGTGAATTACCTTAGTATGCGGATTTCGCGAATTACATTGTGAGCAATGTGATCCCCCCGGATTTAAGTTATTAACAAAGGAAGAAGTTCTTAAGTGATGTGCGGTTCTTTGTGTGGGATGATCTTTTTCTATTCAAGCAATGCGCAGATCAAATTTTGAGGAGGGGTGTACCCAAAGAAGAAATGGGTGATATTCTTCATCACTGTTATTCATCTGATTATGGAGGACATTTTGATGGGGAGAGAATGACAGGGAAGGTTCTATAATTTAGGTTTTATTGGCCAACTTTGTTTAAAGATGCTCATTCTTTTGTAGCGAGATGCGATAATTGCCAAAGAACGATAAATATTTCAAGGAGACATGAAATTCCCCTTAACAGTATTCAAGAAATTAAAATCTTTCGTGTTTGTGGCATAGACTTCATAGGACCATTTCCGTCATCATATAACAATCAATATATACTAGTCATTGTAGACTATATAACCAAATGGGTCGAAGTTGTTGCTCTGCTGACCAATGATTTCAAAGTGGTACTTAACTTTCTGCGAAAACACATTTTTGCGCTTTGGCACTTAATGGGCTATTATTAGTGATGGGGGTTCACATTTCTGTAATAACTATTTTGCTGTCCTCCTTGCTAAATATAGGGTCACCCATAAGATTGATATGGCCTACCATCCGCAAACCAGTGGTCAAACAGAAGTTTCTAACCGAGAGATAAAACGTATTCTAGAAAAGACGGTGAATCCTAACAGAAAGGATTGGTCGAGAAAATTAAATGAGATGTGTCTTGGATTGCTAAATTAGTGTGTATGAATATTTATAATCTATAATTATAACATTTAAATGAAATTTATAACATTATAACACTCGTTAAATGATTGATGAGTGGTATTTATACCTATGAATTGAGTACTCTTGGAATTAATCTATTGCTATCTTTATAAGTTTTTAGGATGTTTTTATTAGTTTTTGTGTTTAAATATCTCAGGAGATGCAAAGAAGGGTAAAAAGGACATTCGGAGTCTTTAATGGTATTACTGTAAATATAGTGCCCCAGTGAAGTGCCTAGGCACTTGTTTAGTGCAAGAACTAGGTGCCTAAGCACCCAGGAGGTGGAAGAGTTTATGTGTTTATTGTTATAACTGAAAAAGGAGGGAAACCTAAGGATCGTTCATTTTTTCTTCACAAGAACAAAGACAGAGCAAGCAACTGGAGACAGCGAGAAGCTTAAGAAGAAGGATTTCATCTATCTTGGATATCAACAAAGTGAAGGGAGTGATTAGAGATTGAACTAACTGTGTTTAGGAGTCTTTATCTTAATCTTTTCTTAGCTTTTGTAATCCAAATATGCTTAATCTTGTGTTTGTAACGACCCCAAAATTCGATAAACCTTATTACCTTAAATTTCATGTTTATTATACATTATTTTCCTTACGTCCAAATTTTGGTTCGTTAATAAATCTTTAATCACCTTGTTTGATTCATTAAATGATATTATAATCATCAATTACCAAATTTTTCGGTATAATTTTTTTTTCTCAATCATTGTATTAAAACGTTTGGACATTTAAAAACTTCGCATCTCGTTCCTAGTCCCTGGATCGCAACCTTTACTTTTTCTTTTCTTTCCTAATAAGTGTTCTGGAATAATCAGAATACATGATTATCAATAATACATAAATGAACTCTATTCACCCGATCAATATTTATGATATCCATAACATACACAATATTATAATAAACTTTGCCAATTGCACTTGCAATAGTTCGTTCTACCAAAACATTGAATAATTATACTATACCCTTAATTGGTGTCATAGCATAACCTTCATATATCCTGATATTCTAAGATTCTCATTTTCACCTGCAAAATGTTAATATTGGGCAAGAATGAGCACAACAGCTCAACAAGTTCAACAGTGTGCATATAGCACATAACATAACATGCTCTGTGTGTTTCATACATCATGTGTGGTGCTTCTAGTAAAGCCATATATCTCATGTGCATCCCATTTACTTCATATTAACAATTACATTAAGAAAACATTAAATTATTTCACAAATAGTAACATCATTGCACCAAATCCACATTACGATCATGTTAACCACATATCACATAACACCTAATTTCTATATGCATTTGAACGTATAACATCATATAACAATTAATATTAAGTACTGGAGAACTTGCCTTAACATCCAATTATTAAATTGGTAGCTCAAAACCCTTTTTTTCGAACAACCTATAATCATAAAAATAAATTAATAACTATTTATCTCCTCATGATATTAATTTAGTTAATTAATATCATTTATGATGTAATTAACCCTACTCGACGGTTTATTTTAGGGTACCGGTCAATTACTAATTAATATGGTTAATTATATTAACCTCAACCCTTAATATATTAATTTAACAAATATAAAACGGATTCGATGCGAAGAACCCGGCTTGTCGGATTAAATTTAGCGTATTTGGTTGTCTGGATTTTCATTTAACCATTTTTCTAAATTTTAAACTTACTAGATTAATATTTAAAATATTAATTCTCAATATTTAATATTTTTACAAAAATATTAAATTTAATACCCAAATATCATTTCTATACTTTTAGTAATTTTCTATAATTTTTAAACAATTATTTTAATTAAAAACAAATTCTGAGGGCATTTTCGTAATTTCTGCAACCTTAGGACACGCTGATCATTTTCGAAAAAGTGCAGGGGCATGATCGTAATTTGACGAGGCCAAGGACACGCTCGGCATTATCTTAAAAGGCCAGGGGCACGCTGGTAATTAAACAGCGGTGTCGACCGCGCAATGCGCGACCCCTTCTGCTGTCGACACCAAACGATGTCGTTTCCCTTGCCAATTACCGAAGCCTCCGCGCATGGTGCGGCTTCCTTCTTCGCATCCCCAAAACGCCGTCGTTTTGACCCGGCGTTCGAAAAAAATATGGCTGCCACGCAATGCGCGGACAACCCTGAAATTTTTCTTTTCTTTTCTTCCGCAAACAGTAGCCAACCCAAGCAAAATTTATCCCCTTTTTTGCTCAAATTTTCTACAACATAATTATTCTAAACATGATATAATCCTCATATATACATCTAAAAAAATTATTTAGAATAATTATTCTAATTATTTACTATTTTTTCACAAAATTTATTTATCACCAAAATATTAAAATAAATCACATAAAAATGATTTATACATTCCTTGACTTGTAATTCTTCCTCTTGATGGCACCAAATATTTCCTTTCTTTGATGACTATGGTGGTTTCCAGTTGTGGGTGGTGGTAGCTTCGGGTGGTGAGTAAAAAACAAAGAGGGTGAGTATTTATTTTATTTAGCAATTGTTTTTTCTTTTCTTTTTTATTCTTTATTTCATTTGCTTTTATAACCAAAAGCACTTAACCAAGTTTGGAAACAAATTCAATTCCACCGACTCTACCACCACCAATTTTGGCTTTTTCGGATAGCAAAAATTTATGCATAATTGTGTATTTTAATACATTACGTAATTATCTCGTGTAATAAATATTTTATATAGTGTATATAAAATATTTATTTTACTTTACTAAAAATCATAAATCAATTTATAAATAATATTTATACCTTTTTCAGAAATTTTACTTGACAATTTTTATACACACATAATGACATGCATGTAATTATATGAGGTAATTATACCTCCAAAATTCATAAAATAATTCATACAACTTATAAAAATGATTTTTCATACTTTTTTCACTTTATTACATGGACAACATGTTTCATTAACATGTTCACATTTCTGAATTATTATTCCCCATAAAAATCATATCAATTCCATTATACAATAAACATAATTTTAATAAATTTAAAACATTCTGTAACGACCCCGAAATTTGACCCACTTTATTACCTTAAATTTCATATTTATTAAACATTATTTTTCCTTTCATCCAAATTTCGGTTCGTTAATAAATCTTTAATCACCTTCTTTTATCCATTAAATTAATTTCAAAATCATTAATTACCAAATTTTCGGTATAAATTTTTCTTTTTCTCGATTCAATCGTTGTATTTAAATACGTGAAGTATAACTGTGGAACTTGCTGAGCCGTTGTGCTCATTACTTGCTTAATAAACATTTTTGCAGGAAAGAAATGAAATTCAAGAATATCGGATTAATTGTTAAAGATGAATTGTCTAGAAGGTGTGAAACGTTTTGTTATATTTTCCATTCAATGTGGATACATGTGTTAAGTTTATAATGATGTTTCATATGTACATATAGTTTTTAATGAAATAAATGTTTAAAAATTGTTTAAAAATTATAGAAAATTATAGAAAAATACTAAAAATATAGAAATGATGTTTGGCCATTAAATTTAATATTTTTATAAAAATATTAAATATTGGGGATTAATATTTAAATATTTTAAATATTAATCTAATGAATTTAAAGGTTAGAAAATGAATAAATGAAAATTCGGATAACCGAATATGCTAAAATTTATCCGATGAGCTGGGTTGTCCGTAGTGAATGTATTTGATATTAAGTTAAATAAATATTTTAAGGAATGAGGTTAATATAATTAACCTTATTAGTTAACCCGGTACCCTAAAATAAATTGTCGGGTAGGGTTAATTACATTAGAGATGATATTAATTAATTAAATTAATATCATAAAGAGATAAATAATTATTATTTGATTATTTTATGATCATAGGCTGTACGAGAAGCTGTATAGAAGGGATGTTTATTATTTAATTCCGCAATTCAGGCAAGTTCTTCAGTCCTTTAATGTTAATTGTTGTCTGTTATGATATGTAAATACTTGTTTAAGTGCATACAAATTATGTGCTACGTGATACGTGATTAATATGACCACAATGTGTACTTTGTGCAACGATATGAATATATATGAGATATATTGTTATAGTAGAAGCACAAACACATGATGTATGACACACACCAAGCATGATAAGGTATGTGCTACGTGAAGTATAACTGTGGAACTTGCTGAGCCGTTGTGCTCATTACTTGCTTAATAAACATTTTTGCAGGAAAGAAATGAAATTCAAGAATATCGGATTAATTGTTAAAGATGAATTGTCTAGAAGGTGGGAAACGTTTTGTTATATTTTCCATTCAATGTGGATACATGTGTTAAGTTTATAATGATGTTTCATATGTACATATATGTTGAATCCAGACAGGATAAGAAAAGTTAAATTTTGAACTGTGATTGTACTAGATAGATGTTACGATAGAAATTATTATATGTTTGATTACGAATGACGCAACAAGGAATATTCGTATGAAAATAAATGACTGTAAATTTTAAATCAATGAATAGTTATATGGATATGAAAAGGTATTAAATTTGGAATGATGAGATTTAAGATATTGGTACAAAGAAAGAGAAAGAAAAAGTAAAGGTTGCGATCCATGGGACTAGGATCGTAATGTAAGGATTTTAAATATTCAAATGTTTTAAATACAACGATTGAATCGAGAAAAAGAAAAATTTATACCGAAAATTTGGTAATTGATGATTTTGAAATTAAATAATGGATCATATTAGGTGATGAAAGATTTATTAACGGACCGAAATTTGGACATAAAGAAAATAATGTTTATTGAATACGAGATTTAAGAGAATAAAGTGGGTCGAATTTCGGGGTCATTACACATTCATTCTCCTCATTTATTTTTCATTTCTTTATTATTTGGCACACTTTAAATATACACCATATAATAAAATATTGTACCATTTGTACAATTATATTTCCTTTCTTAATTAATATACTCATCTTATATAAATTATATAATCATTTTTATATAGTTTATATAATTATTATTTTCTTACTATTTACATTAACTTTCCTTATATAAATTATATAATTTATTATTATATAATTACTTTCTCCTTATATAATTTCCATTTTACCCAAAGTACAATTTATAAAAAATTTCTTCCATCCTTATTCAATTTAATCCTCTTATATAAATTATATAATTATTCTTATATAATTTATATAATTATTATTTTCTTCATTCTTTATTTTAATTTCCTTATATAAATCATATAATTTATTATTATATAATTTATATAATTACTTTTCTTCTCAATTAATTTTTAAACTTTCTCCATAATTATTGATTAAATCTAAAATCAATAATTACAATTTTACTAACTCCCTCATTAACTTTTCATTTAAATTTGGATTAATTTAATTATCAATCCCTTAATTTCCATAAACAATAAAATTTTATCAATATAACAATTGAACATATACATATACATACATATATATATATATATATATACACACACACACACACACACACACACACACACACACACACACCTATTTAAATCATAAACCTCACATTACCTCGTAACATCATTTAAATAATAATTTCTGCACATCCACAACAATTTTATTGTACCATTAATTGTAATTTATCTTATTCTTAATAAATTATTTTTTAAACAATTTATTTACTTTTCAATTATTTTAATTCAACACCAATTATCACCCTCTCTGTACAGATTTAATTTATCAATAAAATCTCATCACACACTTTAAATCATATAAAATATATCAATCATAAGTAATTTAAATAACCTTATCAATTTTTGTTATTTAAATTCTTATTTAATATTATTAAAGTGATCCCGAAAATTCAAGTCCTCACACTGTTAATGAAAGTTATTTCAAAAGCTATGAACTAACTTCCATTCTAATATCATAATAGATCCTAATACTTAGTTTTAATTGATTCTCCTTCCTTTAAATGTTAATGGATGTAAATGAATGGTTATTATGTCGTATGCTTATTGTTTTGATTGTTTACTTTGTAAGTATTGTCGTGTTCTTTAAAAAATTTGAAAATGGAGTAATGAGCTTGACCTAGACGTGATAATATTTGTAGGATCATCAATCTTAGGATCGATTGCCTAACTTATATAAAGGATAGACATATATCTTTATACCTTGTATAGCCTTGTTGAGAATCTGGGTTCTTTGCCATCTTGCTTAACTAGTTTCACAGAGGAATATAGTGTTCTAGTTAGTTTGGTGTGAGTCATATAACTATCGGAAGAGGTTTATGACTATAATTATTCTCAGGCTGGCATTCGTTAATTCATTAGTTAAAAGGAGGGGGATTATTTTCTAATGAGGTGTTAGGAGGAGAAGTTATGGTCTTAGCTTGTTTAGAATTGATATTTGTTTCCTTACATTACTTATTTTAAAATTCTATGTTAACCAAAATCACCAACTTTAGTAATTGTTTAAATAAGATTAGATTGTTATAAGTTTAACATTTGAAAAATATTAGTGTTCACTCTCTGTGGGATCGACATAGAAATACTTTATACTATTTGAAGACCGTATATACTTGCACGTTAATATTAATCGTGAAAACGACCGTCAATGTTCCAAAAGTTATATTGTAACACTTGTTAAATGATACATTTTAGATATTTTAACTTTATAATAGTAAAAATCTATTAACTATATTTAAATCAATTTATTTCAGTTTATTACTATTATAATAAAAATATTATTTTCTACTTTTTAGAAGTGAAATGACATATTTTAAAAATATATTTTGTATGATAGTGAAAAATAATTATTATATAAGGAAGATCACTAATAATTATTATTATAATAATAATAGTAGTAGTAGTAATAATAATAATAATAATAATAATAATAATAATAATAATAATAATAATAATAATAATAATAATAATAATAATAATAATAATAATAATAATACTAATAATAATACTAATAATTATAATAATAATACCACTAATAGTAATTACAATAGTAGTAGTAGTAGTAGTAGTAGTAGTAATAATAATAATAATAATAATAATAATAATAATAATAATAATAATAATAATTTATAATTTTCTTAATAATAATATTTTTATTTTTCAAATTTTAATTTAATTTTTTGTTATGTCGTGCCTTCAGGCACAAACAATTATTAATATATATATATATATATATATATATATATATATATATATATATATATATATATATATATATAAGTTATTCAGATACGAATTCGTATTCGGATATCCACCGGATATATTTACGGTTGGATGTTAAACGAATACGAATACACCTATATCTATATTCGTTTATTTACAGTTATCTTCAAACCGAATACGAATATATCTGTTTTTTTTCGAATGTGAATAATATTAGTTTTATTTCGAATACGAATTTTTTGGTTAGCATTTACAGCTCTACCCATCTTATTGGGCTAATCCAAATTTTTTTTTTAGGGCCATGTATAATTATTTCCATTGGGCTAATTAACAATTCTAATAATCTCACTTATATGGACTTTAATTTCTTAACACATTGGGTCATACCACTTTATGTAACATTTTTAATATTCATATTGGAATTAAATATTAATTCTTGTTAGTTCACTTAATTATTTCATTATTCTTGCAATTAATTAAATTAATTGCTTAATATATTCGTCGTTACACTTTATGTCACACGACTCATAATACATAAGCTTAGTTAATTATAACTTAAGCTCATTCACCATTATCACTTGATTTCTTGCCTGTCACACACCAAATTTAATTTAATTTAATTATTAATTCCATCAACATAAAATATATAGACATATAAGTGCACACAATTATTTTTAAATAATTTCTTATTTTTATTAATAATATTTTATAATTTTTTGGTTATTACATTCTCTCTCCACTTATAAAGATTCCGTCCTCAAAATCAGTACAAGGTCACACAAAAAGATGGGGGTAATCTATCTCCATTATATCTTCTAGCTCGCACGTAGCCTTCTCGACGTTGTGTTTTTACCATTCAACCTTTACCGAAGGTATTATCTTATTTCTTAATATTTTCTATTTTCTATCTATTATTTGTATAGGGATCTCCGCATATGTTAGATCCTTCTCAATTTAAATGGGCTCATAAGATATCATATGATGACCCCAAATCCGGGTCCCTCGAACCTCGGATCCGGTTCAACACGAGTACAATATTTTTCTTATCAATCATAACTTATAACAATATTAACATTGATATATAATCATTTATTTATAATTTTACAATATATCTTTCTATTCTAGAATCCCAATCTTTACAAATTCCTAGTATGTCTCAATATCATACATGATACGACATTCTAGTACAATCAATTTGAGTATTCAACACTCATATTACATACCAACCAATTCTTTATGCTACACAAATATTTTACCTGTCTAATTCGGACTGATATCTATAATATTCGTTTAGACCTTCAGTGAAAGTAATATGCTTTCCTGTTCCTTGATCTTTATTGAAAATTTTAAATAACCTGCACTATCTAAAAATATTGGTTTTATAGCAAGAGTGAGCACGACGGCTCAACAAGTTTAACAGCTACACATAACACATTACATGCTTCACATGTTATACATATTCTTCATTTTATTCCTACATCATGCATTTCATGCTTTTCATTTTATGAATACTTCATACTTCTTATGCATCGCATATAATACACATCTAGCATATATCAAGTCATGCTTCTTATTCTGTACGTACTTCGCATATAATCATACTTTATGCATTTCACATAACACAACTATCATCAATATATTCTTATATCAATAATTGAATAACATATGATTGCATAGAAATGCACATAGGAGCAAATTCTGAAAAACTTGTTTGGTTCGCTTATACCATTTACGCTTATTTTACGTCTTTCATTCAACCTACAATTTATATACGAAATTGACATCATCATTAGTTAAAATGACTATTACTTAGTCTTTATATAAGACTCTAACTTCAAATTATTAATGTGACGCCCCCAAATTCGGGTTCTAATTACCCGAATTCGGTCATCACGATCCAATACAAACATCCACCACTAAATAACATACAATAACTAAACGCGAAATAATAAACATATGTTGTTTATGCAAAATGTGTTACTAGTCCCAAAATACAGTAACCTTACAACAAAAGTACACAAATACCCTTAATAAAGTACGTAGGGTTTACATTACATAACAAGTAATTTAACTAACTAAAAGGCTGCATCCTGAAGTCTATCACTTCATCTTTTTCTTACCCTTGTTCTTCCCAGAAGTCTCAGGTTTCACTGCAATAAGGTTTATGATGTAGCAAGGGTGAGCAACTAGTTTGCTCAACAAGTTTAAATAACAACAAGAGACAATATATCATGAATGAAAGAGAATAGTTGAAACAATTTAACAATATGAATAATATAAGCAAGAATAATGATTTGCTTTTAGAATCAAAATAGTCAAGTAGACTATGAACTATAAACATCCACTGGAGTTAATAGTATGTTGATCCAATGGTTATTACCAGAAATATGTACTTGAGGGGATCAACCTCTCGTACACTATGTATATGTATAACATTTAATTTTTGAGTTTTGTACCTGATATTAGATACAAGGTACTCCCCTAAAATAAAGGGGTGTTCATAATAGTCCAAGAATACGCACCTTCAATAATTTGGATAACTTTTAAAATCTTTAACATAAATGTCTAGCCGAACAATGGCTTAGACCTACTTTGAACAATTCTTTAAACAATAGAAAGTTAAATAAGGTACAAGTCAAGGACTGTACAAGCTCAAGTGCACCAAGTGCGAATATCAATAATATTGATGTGGAATAATTGTAAAGTAATTAAACCACTTAAAGCATGCTTGAAATTACAGTTCAAGCTTAAATAAATAACTTGCTCAATGAAATAAGTTTAGAGATAAGGAACTTGCCTGTGTGCTCAGCTACAATTAACGTCTAGCTTTAATTAACTTGATTGGAAAGACCTAGATTAATAAAGTTGGTCTAACAATTAACACTGTGTATAATGGTATAGATACACTTACTAAGACTATTCAACTAACACAGAAGTCAAACACATAACACACATAGTCAACATATTATCATTAACCCTTTAGATAATTAATCAAACTTAGGTTGATGATTTAAGAATTTAACTAAGATTTTCTTAAGTGTTAAACACTTATTAAACTTTGAAACAATTTCCTATACTTAATTAATACTCTGATAAATACTTTATGTTTTATATCCTCAAATTATGTTTATCTATTATTTAATGGTTAATTAAATAACAATTAATTAAATGATAAAACTTATCTATGTTGGATTGTCATTGATAACCAAATTCAAAAGCTTTCTGCTTTCCTATCGTCGGGTGAATTGTCACTCAACGATTTATACTATCTGCCGTAGCAGACTTACTCTACGACTCATAAGGTCTGCCTCAAGAACCCATTCGACGAACAAAAACAGTTCTACGATCGGAGTGATCTCACCCTACGATCACTATGCAATGGCCTAGACCTGACTGAGGCTATACTACAATAGCCGAGGGCTTGGCTGAGGCCATTCTAGGATAGCTGAAGGCTTGGCCGAGGCCACTTTACGATAGCCAAAGGCGTGGCCGAGGCCACTTTACGATAGCCGAAAGCTTGGCCGAGACCACTTTACGATAACCGAAGGCTTCTAGATTTCAGTTTTAAACACACTAGTGAACATATTAACCCTTCTAATTCTTTAGACAGTTTATCAATACTTGGTGAAGCTACTGGTTTCTTTAATAGGTTGACATGAACACAAGTTACTTCATATCTTTTATACAACTTATATATATTAGACTCATCATGGTTCTTCATAACAGATTTCTCCCAACAGAAAGTAACCATAACAATCTATTTTAACATAATATTGATCAATAACTAACTTCCTTAAGATATTAAACATAATTATTTATACATTAAAGCTAGGTTGAAACAAAATGGGTTCTTAGTTGATGTTCTTCTTCTTCTCCCGAAGTAGGTGATGTAATCCGAGGACATCCATTTCACAGTTACTACCACTGGATACTTTACTCACAACTTCTCGATGGCTTCCTTGCTATATATCTCTCTCTCACTACACTCCTTCTATATTTCAGAGCTCACAAAGACTCTCTTATATCAGTATTGAATAACTCAACAAACTTTTCCAAGAGAAAACATGGTCTCTTTTTATAGAAAATCATTACCCGCTGGTTACTGAGGTTTAGGCGGAAGCTTTACCAACCCATCTCCCATCCATACATAGAAATCATCACTTTAGGTTGTAATCAATAGAGTAGGGTCATCAACCTAGCTCGACAGATTATACACATACGTAAAGATAAAATATTAGATTAGCCGTTAATAGTAAAAGACCTCATGACGGGTTACCTCTGATCTGGGACTATATAATAACTTAACTGTTCAGCAACCCATACACATAATTAGTTATTCTATCTCTTCCTATTCCACGACAGGTTTAGGGGTTTGTGTCCCAAAAGATTGCCACATGTTAACTCCTTTAATAAATAATAAGTTACACAATTAATTTCAAGTGACTCATGCTTTGGACTTCATTTAATACCCAACGGACTCCTATTAAATGACTTGGACTATTATTTAGTCAAGTCCATTTAATTTATCATCGTACTATTTAATATAACTCAATGATTAGTTATTAATTTTGTTACACATTAATTACTTAATCCATGATTAAATAAATAACTAGATTGACTAAATAATTAAATACTCTAACCCATTAGTATTAAATTACTAAATGGACTAATAAGTATTATTCTTAATATTTTGCATTGTTTGTATTAATTAATAATCATATTAATTAATGTGCAAAATTTAATTAACTCATTATATTCAATTTAATTGAATATTTAATTAATGGACAACTTATCAATTCTTTTGATATTAAAACTTTAGGGTTTGTTCACTAATTTAATTTAACTATTAGTGGCTCCCTTTAATTAACTCTAGCAATTAATTATATAATCATTTAATTACGTAATTAATTAATCACACGAAAATATTTAAATAACCTCGTAGCACTAACTCATTAAAAATTAAATTAGTAATTTAATTAATAATGACGTGAAAATTCAAGGACATTATAATTAACTTTTAAGATATCCGACAAACGAATCCTTAAGTTCTGGACAAAAACCCTAGCTCAAAACATAATTTGGACATATTAGTTACGCTTAACCAACTTACGCCTTCAATACACATTATCATACAACCCACTTTTAATAAGTTGTCCAAATTAGTCACAAATGGACTATTTACCTTGGTTTAATTCAATTAAATTTTCTTCTTTTACATAACTTAATAATTTGGATATTTAATAATGTATCAAATACCTCAAAATATTATTTACATTTGATAATACATATCTACATTCAAATATTATTAACCATTTAAAAATATTTTAGTCACTTATAAATATTATTATCCATTTAATAATATTTTAATCACTTATTAATATTATTAATCATTTAATAATATTTTAATCACTTATTAATATTATTAACCTTTTAATAATATTTTAATCACTTATTAATATTATTAACCATTTAATAATATCTTAATCTCTTACTAATATTATTAATCATTTAATAATATTTTAATTATTTAATTAATATTATTAACCATTTAATAAAATTTTAATCACATATTAATATTATTAAACATTTAATAATATTTTAATCACCTATTAATATTATTAACCATTTAATAATATTTTAATCACTTATTAATATTATTAACCATTTAATAATATTTTAATCACTTATTAATATTATTAACTATTTAATAATATTTTAATTATTTAATAATGTCATTAATTATTTAATAACACTTTCATCATATACTAATGCTATTATTCATTTAATAACATTTTAATCTTATACTAATATTATTCATCATTTAATAATATTTTAATATTCTTCAAACATTACCAATAGTTAACTTTTTAATTGTGTTAACATTAGTCTTTATTTTATACATTTAGATACCATTAAGTCACTAATAAACTCTACATATATAGGTTTAGTATTCAAACACATTCATTTTACATGTATTTCAACTTAAATTTCCATTAAAAACTCGACCCAGACTGACCCGACAGACTTGACCTGACCCGGACGGCTAAAATATGTCTCTGGCAGAATGTTTGATCGCTGCGGCGGTAGTTTCCATTGCTGCGGCGGTGGTACAAAATTTTCGAAACCCTAACTTGAGGACTACCCGACCCTCATTTACTAAAACTGTCATAAATTCTTCATTTCAAAATATTTTAGAGTTATTCTTGAGTCCATTCTCATCAGAATTTCCCCCTCTACACCTTCTCTTTATATCATAAATCCAAATCTCAAATGGATATAAGCTTAAAATGGCTCATAAGGACAAAATGAAAACTAGTTTCATAAATCATTGGTTCGATTGGTTCAAACATGATGCTACAAGCATTAGTTGCTAGACCATCATGTTTATACATCATATGCATATCATACATCATTTATAACTTTTCTAGTTCAACATTTAACAACATAAATAACAAGGTCTAGGTTAAGAAATCTTTTCAACCTTTAAAAGAAAATCTTTTTCTTGAAAATGGTTGGATCTCTTCCTTGATCTTCTTGATCTACCCGAACATAGCTATCCTCCTTGATGACTTAACCTTCATCTTACAAATATACACTAACACTTTGAAGAACATGGATGAACTCTCAAATGTGCTATCCCTTCTGATTAGAAACCTCTATCTACAATACTTAGAGAAACAACAAATGAATCAACCACCTATACAAGTCCTTGTTCCTCCTTATTTATTAAAGTCTAGGATCCTCCCAATTAAGCTCTTAATCAACCAACACTAGTCAATTAGTGGTCCTAAATATGCTTACTATTATATGGAATGACAACTTGGAATGACTAAAGTGAATGACTTCCATCAAGGTTGCTTGTAGGCAACTTTTGGAGTGAAAAATAAACAATATGAAGCAACACTCAACATTTTCATGTGGTACCCTCTCCAAATACGGGAATAACAGTAATTTTCACCAACTTGACTTTATTTTTATGTCTCATATCTTTATATATGCATCTATATATATATACACCAATATATTTATACATATTCACCTATACATGCACATTGGGCTCCACTTTGGACATTGAAATTAAATTTCAATTGGACTTTGAATTATCATTTCTTGGACTCAACAATTTAATTCATTTGGACTACTACATAAATTCATTTAAGTCATCACACTTGGACCCCCAATAATTAAATCAATTGAGAAACTATGACACTTGAAATAAAACAAGTATTGATAGTTTAACATATATTTTATATATGGCTCACTAATTAAATCATATAAGGCTACTACATTGGGTTTATTAAATAAACACATTAGTTTAATTATATAACCCAATTAGACTTGCTATTTATAAGTCCATTGAACTACTTAATTGAGTTAGTCTATTAAATCACTAACACTCAATGTATCTTGAGTTTATTTTATTAAAACCCTAGTGCTCATACGTACTATTATTTCAATTTGATTCAATAAACTATTATTTTTCAAACAGTCTGTACCACCGCTACAGCGGTAGTTCTAACTTTCATATTTCAAGGCCTACCACTGTGGCGGTAGTGTTGATTTTAATACACATTAATACAAGTACTTCGACTTGATTAAATTTTAATTCATTAACTACCTTTTACCATTAACTTGGGTTTAGAATATAATTACTCATACCTATACAGTTATTGTTACATTGGGTTACTTAATTAACTCATTCATGGTTAATTCTCATTATTACATTCATTCACCTATCAATTAACCAATGTTTGGTTAATGCCCTCTCTTGCCTACGAACTAGGGTTATTCAATTAACCCTACATTAGTTAATTCTCTAACTCATCAATCCTTGAAATTTCCCAACACATTGACCATCATTTGGTTTTTAAATGTTTGAACTTTATAGTTTACTTTTCATTGTGCTCTTTTATTTAATTACACACCTTCATGCAAATATTCCCATACTGGGCTAACATCTATAATCCTTTTGGGCTAGTCCACTAGTAGTAATTAAATTACTTGGACACTTCATGAGACTAGATCCTTAAATTTATTTGGACCTCTATATAATTACCAACAAGACTTACATCAATTAAATATTGGGCTTATTTTAAATTCATTAATAGACTCTATACAACAATTTAATAATTAAGTTAATTACTTAATTAATAACTTCACATTATTGTCATCCTAGACAATCATCCTAAATTTTTCTATAACTTTAACTCATAGCTAGAATAATTAACCTAATTAATTATAATTCATGACTTTTTCATCTTACTTCATATTTAAACTAATTAATTTATTAGTTTAATTAAATATTAATTTACTCATCCTCTTAGTGGGCTAACAAGCACACTTTAGGTATATATGAATAAATATAACCACTTTCACTTCTTAGTTGAATTTATTTCCTTAATAAATTCTCTACATGCATCATTAAAATATTCTCACATTTAATTTCTAACAAATAAATTATGTTAAAAAAAAATGTTTACCCATTTTCTACAAATCTCACTTCTCAAACTCTAGGTTTTAAACTATAACCTTTAAATAATATTTAAAAATCTTATCTACAATTCTTGTAAATATCTGGGATATTACATTCACCCATTCTTATAAGAATTTCGTCCCCGAAATTTCATCATACTAATTTCTACCAATTTTTTTTATCTCTGAGGATATCTCTTTACTCATCAAATTCTATAACCACCATTTTCTAGGAAGTTCATACTTCTAACTTACAATTCTAGAACAATGGAATATCTTGCAGAATAATAAATTGAAAATCAATATCTTATAAATGAATAAATTGAAAATTAAAATATTCATTAAAACTTTCATACTATGCTAAGGGATCATAAAGACCGTGAACATCTGCGAGAATGTTTATCAATCACAAATACTGAAAAATATTCCACAATTGTTTTGTACGCTTAGGTGATCAATCTATCGTACTATGGCGTTGTGCACAATGACTTCACTCAAGGTTGAACTCTTTGGATTTACCAACCCATATTTTGTTATATCAGCATGCCTCTACTCTTGGGCACTCCCTCATGGGTTCTTTATTCATGACTTTGACATATCCCCCATTATAGGGTTGTTCACCTCAGACTTACTACAAAAATCTGCTTTAGAATAATTTGGATTGGATAATAAAACTTAAGTCATTTCTGACCAAAAGTGTCCAGTAAAAAAAATGACATAGACTCACATCATTGAACTGTTCATATATTACGAACTGAAAATCATTTAGATTAGTTAAAATAACCAAAATTCATTTCTAGGACTTCATGATACCACACCATTGCAACAGTGCATTGAAGATTCCTTCTTTCTCATCTTCGTACCATGGCTTTACTGGCGCGTGATGATTTTATAAATACATTTTGAAATTTTTAAATCAATTTGTCTAGCCGAAATAATTAGCATAGACTCTTCTTTAAATGTTTTAAAATACTGAAAATCATTTTATGACTTTGTCATACTACATCATACCATAGTGGGCTTAAAAATACAACCAACACTAGGTTACTTTGTATTGATGACTCAACCGTTTATCATCTCTGCACTAAATGCATTAATGGTTATTAAAACATATTTTAATATTTTCAAAAGCACAAAAGTGCGAATTTAGCATAATTTTAAGAATTTCAAAGTCTAGCATAGCTAGAAGATTTGGAATATCCTAAAACCTCAAAACACCTCAAAATTTTCCTCTGCATTGTTTTCCAACTTAATAACTATACCTATTATAGCTTTAATCTTGCTACTTAACTCTACCCACACTCACTGTTCATCAAACTTACCACACATTAGAGGTTTAGGAACTTACCACAATCATATGGGTTGAGTAACTTATCCTAGTCAGACTAACATCGTTCATTCGTTGAGGGGTTCCACCATACGATTATGAGTCACGAACTTACCATCAGTATGAGTTTAAAGAACACGTACTTATCTTAATATTCTCTACTTATCCAATATATTATGAGAAAAGAATCACTTTCTCACCATATATACATCGAATAACGTGACACCAGGCTCAAATTGATTATCACTATAGGAAGCTTAGTAGTTGTCAAACCAAACACAATCTCCTGCTGATGAGTGGGTTTTATACCTACGAATTAGTACGTTTGACTTAATATTTTGTGAGTTATTATTGCCTATATTTATGAATTTTATACTCCCTAATGTCTCGTCGGTGTTTTGTAGGATTTTTGAGCTGAAAGGGCAAAATGGTAATTTTCACAAAAGACCACCGCCGCAGCGGTGGATTCTACCGCCGCGGCGGTCGACCATGCTGTTTTCTTACGGGATTTTTCTACTTAAGTGAGAAGGTGGCTTGACCTAATCTAATATGATTTTGACGCTTGAGAGCTGTTTTTCTTCATTTCTTCCAGCCTTCAAAGCTACTTGGATTGGTGTTAAGCTCAAGAACAAGAAGTTCATCAAGCTTGGATTGCTACATTTTGAAGGGAGTTTTAGTGTTTGAGACTTGTGTACAAGGAGTTTCATTCATTTGATTCATCTTCATGTTGTATAGTTTAAGTCTAATGAACAACTTGTTAATGGTTGTTAGTCATTTAGCTATGAACTAACTTCATTTCTAGGATCACAATGGATCTCACTACTAGATTTTAATGGAATATCTCTCTTTTTGATGTGAATGGATTGCTAATGAATGATTATCATGCTTTGTTCTTCATGTATGGATTATGTACTTTGTATGTATTGTGTGGTTGTTTATGATATTGAAAAATGGATTAAATAACTCGACCTAAAGCATGATAACACTTGTAGGTTGTTTTATCTTCGGATGAGTGCCTAATTTGTATCTCGGATAGGAATATACCGGTGTACCTTGTGTAACCTAGTTGATAAGTGCTTTTATCGCCATCTTGCTAAGTTAGGTCATATAGGAATATAGTGAACTAATTAGTAGGGTGTGAATCATTTAACTATCGAAAGAGGTTATTGGTTGCTTATTTTCTCTGGTTATCATTCGAGCGATCTTAGCATTGAGAAGAGGGGTGTGAGGGTTAAATGAGGTAGTGAGTGAAGTTGTGATCTTAGCTTGTTTTAATCGAATCTTTGTTGCTACGTTTTTATTGTTTAGGTTATTGTGTTAACAAAAACTCACCATCTTAATCATAGTTTAAATCGGATTAGATTGCATTAAGTTTGCTATGCAGATAACGTTAGTATAACTCCTCGTGGGATCGATAACTTACTTACATTATATTATTTGTTGATCGCGTATACTTGCGCGTTGCATTCATTCAAACGAATTCGGAATCGCGTGCTTTTTATAGGTGTCGATTCCGCTCAACAAGTTTTTGGCGCCGTTGCCGGGGAGTTATTTATCTAATTTCTCTGCATTATTAAGCTTTATCAATATAATCTTCGTTTAAACTGTACATTTGTCTAATTTGTTTTATTTGTATTTTTATTTTTGTTTTCTGCCAGGTACTCTTGATTGTGCATGCTTCCTTTTCAAGATCCTAATCTCGTACTTTTCAATCCTGAGATTGAAAGAACTTTGCGTGTATTGAGAAAAGAGAAGAGGGGTTAAGTTATTCACCATCAAGAAACAATGGCAGAAGAAGATTATAAAACTTTGCGGGAATATGCTACGCCGCAAGTTACCGATATTCATACAAGCATCAATAGGCCAGCCATTGTTGCTGCTAACTTTGAGATCAGGCCGGGCACTTTCCAAATGATTCAAAATCATGTGCAGTTCGGTGGGTTGCCTAATGAGGACCCGAATGATCATCTGGTCAAATTTTTGGAAATCTGTGACACGTTCAGATATCAAGGGGTTTCTGAAGACGCTCTCAGACTCCGTTTGTTCCCTTTCACGTTGCATGATAAGGCAAAGAGTTGGTTGCATTCTCTACCAGCAGGCTCCATTAGCACCTGAGCTGATCTAGCTCAGATATTCTTGGCTAAATTCTTTCCACCTGCCAGAACAGCAAGAATGCGAAATGACATCACAGCCTTTATCCAACAGGATGCGGAGCCTCTCTATGAAATGTGGGAGCGTTTTAAGGATCTTCTCAGAAGATGCCCCCACCATGGTATTCCTAAATGGTTACAAGTCCAGACATTCTATAACGGTTTATCTAATTATACCAGACAAAGTGTGGATGCTGCAGCTGGCGGAGCCTTAATGGGAAAAAGTTATGATGAAGCGCTTGAACTGTTGGAAATCATGGCAGCAAATAACTATCAGTGGCCTGCTGAAAGGTTCACTCCAAGGAAGGTAGCAGGAATGCATGAAGTGGATGCAGTTACTTCTTTATCTGCACAAGTGGCAGCGCTTGCTCGAAAAATTGACAATATGGGAACAAAACCTGTGCAAAGTGTAGCAGTGATATGTGACATATGTGCTGGAGAACATCCTAGTGAGCCATGTGCCATCAAGGCAGAATCAGTGCAGTATGTTAGTAATTACAATCGGCAGCAAAACATTAATGTGCCGTCACATTATTATCTTGGAGTCAGGAATCATCCTAATTTCTCGTGGAGCAATAACAATAATCAAGGACAATCTTCATCTTCGAGGCAACCATATCCTCCAGGATATCAAAATTACAATCCACAACAGCAACAACCACAACAGCTACAACCAACTCAACAACAACAACAACCACCTCCGCAACATCAACAAGCTCCTCCTCCTCCTCCTCCTACGGAAAAGAAAGCTAACTTGGAGGAACTTCTGACTAGATACATTTCACAGAATGAGACAAGGAGCAACAACCAAGATATTGCTATAAGGAACCTTGCAACCCAAGTGGGGCAACTTGCTAATGCTATGAACAATCGTCCGCAAGGAACTTTGCCTAGTGACACTGAGGTCAATCCAAAGAGGGATGGCAAGGAGCAATGCAAAGCAGTCACACTGCGCAGTGGTAGACCCTTAATGAATACCACTGGAGATACTACTACTGCGCCACCAAGTCTAACGGAAGAGGAAGTGGTTGTTGAGACAGAAAACACAACAACTGGGACTCCTGAAATTGTGGAAGAAGTCCAAGAGCCAAGTTCCATAGTCAACAAAACCCTTCCAAGAGTTCAACCCATGCCATTTCCTCAAAGGCAGCAAAAGCAGAAACTGGATAAACAGTTTTTAAAATTCTTGGAGGTATTGAAAAAGCTTCACATCAACATTCCATTTGCTGAAGCTTTGGAGCAAATGCCGAGCTATATGAAATTCATGAAGGATATACTGTCCAAGAAGAGGAAGCTTGGTGATTATGAGACGGTTGCTCTAACAGAGGAATGTAGTTCAATTCTTCAGAATAAGCTTCCTCCCAAGCTAAAGGATCCGGGAAGTTTCAATATTCCGTGCTCCATTGGAAGTGAATTCACTGGAAAAGCTTTATGTGATCTTGGAGCAAGCATCAATCTGATGCCCTTGTCTATCTATAGGAAGTTGGGGTTGAACGAAGCAAAGCCTACTAGTGTTACTCTACAACTTGCTGATAGATCTCTGACATACCCGAAAGGAATCGTGGAAGACGTGTTGGTAAAGGTTGACAAGTTTATCTTTCCAGCTGACTTTATAGTTCTGGACTTTGAGGAGGACAGGGAAGTCCCTATTATATTAGGGCGTCCATTTCTAGCCACGGGGAGAACTATTATCGATGTTCAGAAGGGAGAGCTCACTATGAGGGTTCAAGATCAAGAAATAAAGTTCAATGTCTTCAAATCTATGAAGTTTCCAAGTGATTCCGAAGAGTGCATTAGAGTCGATGTGGTTGACAGGTTTGTCCAGGAAGTTTTCATGAAAACTTGTGTTTCTGATCCGTTGGAGGCGTCGATCATTGAACCACGACTGCAGAAGATCCTACTCATACAGAATGCATGAAATATTTGGATTCGTCTCCTCGATTTGCCAAATTCAAACCGCACTATGAAGCTTTGGAACAACCAAGAACGTCTGTTTCAAGTTTATCTAAAGAGGAAGCACCAATATTGGAGCTCAAACCATTGCCAAATCATTTGAGGTATGCATTTCTGGAAAAAGAATATACTTATCCTGTTGTAATATCTGCAACTTTAAACGAGGAAAAGGAGAGTAAACTTTTAAGTGTGCTGAGGAAGTATAAAACGGCTTAAGGGTGGACTATAGCAGACATCAAAGGCATTAGTCCATCCTTCTGTATGCACAAGATTCTGATGGAAGAGGACAGCAAGCTGACTGTGGAACATCAGAGAAGGCTCAACCCTATCATGAAAGAGGTTGTTAAGAAGGAGATTCTGAAATTGCTAGATGTTGGGATCATATATCCTATCTCCGACAGTTCTTGGGTGAGTCCTGTCCAGTGTGTGCCCAAGAAAGGAGGGATGACAGTCGTCAGGAATGAGCAGAATGAGTTGATACCAACAAGGACAGTGACTGGTTGGAGGGTGTGCATGGACTACAGAAAGCTAAACAAAGCTACAAGAAAAGATCACTTTTCATTGTCATTCATTGACCAAATGTTGGACAGGCTGGCGGGTCACAAGTACTACTGTCTCCTGGATGGCTACTCGGGTTATAATCAGATAGCTATTGCACCTGAGGACTAGGAAAAGACAACCTTCACCTGACCCTACGGAACGTTTGCATTCAGACGAATGTCACCGGCAACATTTCAAAGGTGCATGATGGCCATCTTTTCTGGCATGGTGGAGCATAATGTGGAAGTCTTCATGGACGATTTCTCTGTATTCGGTGATTATTTTGAGCTGTGCCTAGAGAATTTGATTCTTGTGCTGAAACGCTGTGTAGAGACGAATCTAATTCTAAACTGGGAAAAATGCCATTTCATGGTACAGGAAGGAATTATCCTTGGGCACAAAGTCTCAGAAAAAGGGTTGGAGGTTGACAAGGCAAAGCTGGAGACAATTGAGAAATTGCCACCGCCTACAACTGTTAAGGGGGTGCGTAGTTTTTTAGGTCATGCGGGCTTTTATAGACGCTTTATCAAGGACTTCTCCAACATCTCCAAGCCTTTGTGTAGCCTATTAGAAAAGGAGGTCCAATTCAAATTCGATGAAGACTGCTTAGAGGCCTTTGAGCTATTGAAAATAAAGCTAACATCTGCACCCGTAATTGTAGCACCGGATTGGTCTGTACCCTTCGAATTGATGTGCGATGCGAGTGATTTTGCAGTTGGGGTAGTGTTGGGTCAGCGCAAGGAAAAGATCTTTCATGCCATCTACTATGCCAGCAAGACCTTAACAAATGCTCAGCTTAACTACACCACCACCGAGAAAGAGCTATTAGCGGTTGTATACGCTTTTGACAAATTTAGGTCATATCTCGTTGGAACAAAAGTTGTGGTGTATATTGATCACGCGGCTATAAGATATCTGATTTCCAAGAAAGATGCAAAGCCCCGACTTATAAGATGGATTCTTCTTCTCCAAGAGTTTGATTTGGAAATTCGAGACAAGAAGGGTTCAGAGAACCAAGTGGCGGATCATCTTTCTAGATTGGAGAATCCGGAGCATGAAAGGAAGGATGACAGGGTGATTAATGAGCATTTTTCGGATGAGCAGTTGTTTGCTGTGCACAGCGAATTACCTTGGTATGCGGATTTCGCGAACTTCATTGTGAGTAATGTGACTCCCCCGGATTTAAGCTATCAGCAACGGAAAAAGTTCTTAAGTGACGTCCGATTCTTTGTATGGGATGATCCTTTCTTGTTCAAGCATTGCACAGATCAATTATTGAGGAGGTGTGTGCCTCAAGAAGAAATGAGTGATATTCTTCACCACTGTCATTCATCTGATTATGGAGGACATTTCGGTGGGGAGAGAACAGCGGCAAAGGTCCTACAATCTGGGTTCTATTGGCCATCTTTGTTTAAAGACGCTCATTCCTTTGTAGCAAGATGCGACAAGTGCCAAAGAACGGGTAATATCTCTAGGAGACATGAAATGCCCTTGAACAGCATGCAAGAAATTGAAAATTTTGACGTTTGGGGCATAGACTTCATGGGACCATTCCCGTCATCTTATAACAACCAATACATACTAGTCGCTGTGGACTATGTATCAAAATGGGTTGAAGCTGTTGCTCTGCCGACCAATGATTCCAAAGTCGTTCTGAACTTTTTGCGTAAAAGCATCTTTTCGCGCTTTGGCACTCCACGGGCTATTATCAGTGATGGAGGTTCACATTTTTGGAACAAGTATTTCACTGCTCTCCTTGCTAAATATGGGGTCTCCCATAAAATTTCTACGACCTATTATCCGCAAACCAGTGGGCAAGCAGAAGTCTCTAACAGAGAAATAAAGCGGATTCTGGAAAAGACGGTAAATCCCAACAGGAAGGATTGGGCTAGGAAATTGGATGAAGCGTTATGGGCATACAGAACAGCTTTTAAATCGCCAATTGGAATGTCACCATATCGCTTGGTTTTCGGAAAATCTTGCCACTTGCCGGTTGAACTCGAGCATAACGCGTATTGGGCCATCAAAAAGATCAATTTTGATTTACATGCGGCCGGTGAGAAAAGGATGCTTCAATTGAACGAAATGGATGAATTCCGCCTCCAAGCATATGAGAACGCGAAAATTTATAAGGAAAAGACCAAACGATGGCATGATCAGAAAATTGTGGAGAGGAAGTTCGACATTGGCTAGAAAGTGCTTCTATATAATTCCCGGTTGAGACTCTTTCCGGGAAAGCTGAAATCTAGATGGTCGGGTCCCTTCACTGTCAAAAATGTATTCCCGCACGGTGCGGTTGAATTGGAAGATACCACGACGTTGAACACATTCAAGGTTAACGGCCAACGTCTTAAGCAATACATGGGGGGTGAGGTGGATCGGCAAAAAGTTTCTATCATTCTCACCGACCCGCAATGATTCAGGAAGTAGTCAAGCCCAAGACTTTAAATGAAGCGCTAAATGGGAGGCAACCCATTTTTATTGTCAATATGGCTTTATTTGCATTTCATTCTATATTTAGTCATTTTTTTGCGATAATTTGATTGGCTAAATTCTTTTGATATAGTATATTAGTAGACTATTGCTTATAATTAAATTTTTTTTGCTTTATAACTAATTGCAATTTCTATGTTTTTGAGTTAAAATTGTGATTAGTTATTAAGTTTTTGATACATCTATGTTAAACTTTCAGGTACTATCAAGGCAATGCTTCAATGTGGAATCAGTGAGCAAGAATTTTTTTTTCTGGCAGCAGCTTTTACCGCATTAGTACGTTTGACTTAATATTTTGTGAATTTTTGAGAGTTATTATTGCCTATATTTATGAATTTTATGGTCCCTAATGTCTCGTCGGTGTTTTGTAGGATTTTTGAGCTGAAAGGGAAAAATGGTAATTTTCACAAAAGACCACCGCCGCAGCGGTGGATTCTACCGCCGCGGCGGTCGACCATGCTATTTTTTGACGGGATTTTTCTACTTAAGTGAGAAGGTGGCTTGACCTAATCTAATCTGATTTTGACGCTTGAGAGCTCTTTTTCTTCATTTCTTCCAGCCTTCAAAGCTACTTGGATTGGTGTTAAGCTCAAGAACAAGAAGTTCATCAAGCTTGGATTGCTACATTTTGAAGGGAGTTTTAGTGTTTGAGACTTGTGTATAAGGAGTTTCATTCATTTGATTCATCTTCATGTTGTGTAGTTTAAGTCTAATGAACAACTTGTTAATGGTTGTTAGTCATTTAGCTATGAACTAACTTCATTTCTAGGATCACAATGGATCTCACTACTAGATTTTAATGGAATATCTCTCTTTTTGATGTGAATGGATTGCTAATGAATGATTATCATGCTTTGTTCTTCATGTATGGATTATGTACTTTGTATGTATTGTGTGGTTGTTTATGATATTGAAAAATGGATTAAATAACTCGACCTAAAACATGATAGCACTTGTAGGTTGTTTTATCTTCGGATGAGTGCCTAATTTGTATCTCGGATAGGAATATATACCGGTGGACCTTGTGTAACCTTGTTGATAAGTGCTTTTATCGCCATCTTGCTAAGTTAGGTCACATAGGAATATAGTGAACTAATTAGTATGGTGTGAATCATTTAACTATCGAAAGAGGTTATTGGTTGCTTATTTTCTATGGTTATCATTCGAGCGATCTTAGCATTGAGAAGAGGGGTGTGAGGGTTAAATGAGGTAGTGAGTGAAGTTGTGATCTTAGCTTGTTTTAATCGAATCTTTGTTGCTACGTTTTTATTGTTTAGGTTATTGTGTTAACAAAAACTCACCATCTTAATCATAGTTTAAATCGGATTAGATTGCATTAAGTTTGCTATGCAGATAACGTTAGTATAACTCCTCGTGGGATCGATAACTTACTTACATTATATTACTTGTTGATCGCGTATACTTGCGTGTTGCATTCATTCAAACGAATTCGGAATCGCGTGCTTTTTATAGGTGCCGATTCCGCTCAACACCTGCCCAAACAAGAAATTGGTCAACTTAGCCACTAATCAATATTGGAAGTTAAGCGGTCTTTAAACCAAGAACAAATACATCAGTTTCCCAACTCTTCAACACTGTAAGGAAACATCTGTCATCAGTTCATATCTTTCTTCTTTGATACATACTGATCGTGCAAGTTTCACAACAGCATCTCCCAAATTGGTTCACTGACATATCATAGCCCCCGCCCATACAAGGGTTCATTCAACTCAACCACTATATTAATATAGGAAGCTAAGTGGCTCTAAAACCAAGCACAAATTCCCCGCCCATACAAGGAATTGTACAACTCAATCACTAATATGAGTCCTCAATTAAAAACCTACAACTCTTTAACTTTCTTAACTGAATACGAATTTTCTTCATTCATATTTTAGTACATTTGATTCATTACGAGTTCATCTCTCTAGATCATTTCAGGACTTTGTTAGCATTTTCTTTCTCAAAATCTTATTATAAGATATCTTCTATCATTTCTTCAAACTAGGTACAACATGACCCTTTTCATTTCTCTTATATCTTCTCAAATCCATCTTGGGATAATCTTCTATATATGAATTTTTCAAATTCATCTTTTATTACTTAAACTCTACATGAGTTTATTCCTTTATCATTTTACTTATCTTCTACTACTGTTATAGCCTAAGGTTCTCTTACTTAAGGTTTTTAACCTATCAGCTCTGATACCAACTTGTGACGACCCCATATCCGATCCCTAGAACCTCGGATCCGATTCAACATGAGTACAACCTTTTCCTTATCAATCATAACATATAACAATATTAACATTGATATATAATCATTTATTTATAATTTTACAACATCTCTTTCTATTCTAGAATCGCAATCTTTAAAAATTCCTAGTATGTCTCAATATCATACATGATACGACATTCTATTACAATCAATTTAAGTATTTAACACTCATATTATATACCAACCAATTCTTTATTCTACACAACTATTTTACCTATCCAATTCGGACTGATATCTACAATATTCGTTTAGACCTTTAGTGAAAGTAATATATTTTCCTGTTCCTTGATCTTTATCGAAAATTTCGAATAACTTGCACTATCTAAAAATATTGGTTTTATAGCAAGAGTGAGCCCGACAGCTCAACAAATCTAATAGCTACACATAACACATTATATACTGCACATGTTATACATATTCTGCATTTTATTCCTACATCACGCATTTCATGCTTTTCATTTTATGAATACTTCATACTTCTTATGCATCGCATATAATATACGTCTAGCATATATCAAGCCATGCTTCTTATTCTGTACATACTTCACACATAATCATACTTTATGCGTTTCACATAACACAAATATCATCAATATAATCTCATATCAATAATTTAATAACATATGATTGTATAGAAATGCACATAAGAGCAAGTTTTGAAAAACTTGTCTGGTTCGCTTCTTCCATTTACGCTTATTTTGCGTCTTTCGTTCAATCTACAATTTATATATGAATATGAAATTGACATCATTATTAGTTAAATTGACTATTACTTAGTTTTTGTATAAGACATTAACTTCAAATTATTAACTCTTAAGATGTTCGACAAACGAACCCTTAAGTTCCGGACAAAAACCCTGGCCCAAAACATAATTCAGACATATCAGGTACGCTTAACCAACTTATGTCTTCACTACACGTCATCATACGACCCACTTTTAATAAGTTGTCTAAATTAGTCATAAATGGACTATTTACCTTGGTTTAATTCAATTAAACTTTCTTCTTTTACATAACTTAATGATTTGGACATTTAATAATATATCAAATACCTTAAAATATTATCTACATTTGATAATATACATCTCCATTCAAATATTATTAACTATTTAATAATATTTTAATCACTTATTAATATTATTAATTATTTAATAATATTTTAATCACTTATAAATATTATTATCCATTTAATAATATTTTAATCACTTATTAATATTATTAACATTTTAGTAATATTTTAATCACATATTAATATTATTAACCATTTAATAATATCTTGATCTCTTACTAATATTATTAATTATTTAATAATATTTTAATTATTTAATTAATACTATTAACCATTTAATAATACTTTAATCACATATTAATATTATTAACCATTTAATAATATTTTAATCACTTATTAATATTATTAAATATTTAATAATATTTTAATCACATATTAATATTATTAACCATTTAATAATATTTTAATAATTTAATAATATCATTAATTATTTAATAATATTTTCATCATATACTAATGTTATTATTCATTTAATAACCTTTTTAATCTTATACTAATATTATTCATTATTTAATAATATTTTAATATTCTTCAAACATTACCAATAGTTAACTTTTTAATTGTGTTAACTTTAGTCTTTATTTTATATATTTTGATACCATTAAATCACTAATAAAATCTACATATACAGGTTTAGTATTCAAACACATTCATTTTATATGTATTTCAACTTAAATTTCCACTAAAAACTTGACCCGGATTGACCCGACCCGACTCGGGCGGCTAAAACATATCTCTGGCAGAATGTTTGACCACTGTGGCGGTGATTTCCACCGCTGCGGTGGTGGTACAAAATTTTCGAAACCCTAACTTGAGGACTACGCGACCTTTCTTTACTAAAACTGTCATAACTTTTTCATTTCATAACATTTTTGGGTAATTTTTGAGTCAATTCTTATCAGAATTTCCCCTCTACAACTTATCTTTGTATCACAAATCCAAATTCCAAACGGATATAAGCTCAAAATTGTTCACAAGGACAGAATGAAAACTAATTTCATAAATCTTTGGTTCAATTGGTTCAAACATGATGCTATAAGCATTAGCTGCTAGGCCATCATGTTTTATGACGCTACATATATCATATACATATCATACATCATTTTTAACCTTTCTAGTTCAACATTTAACAACATAAATAACAAGGTATAGGTTAAGAAAACTTTTCAACCTTTAAAAGAAAATCTTCTTCTTGAAAATGGTTGGATCTCTTCATTGATCTTCTTGATCTACCCGAACATAGCTATCCTCCTTGACGACTTAACCTTCATCTTACAAATATACACTAAAACTTTGAAGAACATGGATGAACTCTCAAATGTGCTCTCCCTTCTCACTAGAAACCTCTCTCTATAATACTTGGAGAACCAACAAATGAATCAACAACCTATACAAATTATTGCTCCTCCTTATTTATAAAAGTCTAGGACCTCCTAATTAAACTTTTAATCAACCAACATTAGTCAATTAGTGGTCCTAAATATGATTACTATTGCATGGAATGACAACTTGGAATGACTAAAGTGAATGACTTCCATTAAGGTTGCTTGTAAGCAACTTTTGAAGTGAAAAATAAGCAATATGAAACAACACTCAACATTTCCATATGGGGCCCTCTCAAAATTTGGGAATAGCAATAATTTTTACCAACTTGACTTTATTTTTATGTCTTATATCATTATATAAGCATCCATATATATACACACTAATATATGTATATATGTTCGCCTATACATGCACATTGGGCTCCACTTTGGACATTGAAATTAAATTTCAATTGGACTTTGAATTATCATTGCTTGGACTCAACAATTTAATTCACTTGGGCTACTATATTAATTCATTTAAGTCATCACACTTGGGCTCCCAATAATTAAATCAATTGACTAACTATGACACTTGAAATAAAACAAGTATTGACTAGTTTAACTTAATTTGAACTCACCATATATTTTATATACGACTCACTAATTAAATCATATAAGGCTACTACATTGGGTTTATTAAATAAACACATTAGTTTAATTACATAATCCAATTAGACTTAGTATTTATAAGTCTATTGGACTACTTAATTGAGTTAGTCTATTAAATCACTAACACTTAATGTATCTTGGGTTTATTTTATTATAACCCTAATGCTCATACATACTAGTATTTTAATTTGATTCAATAAACTATTATTTTTCAAACAGTCTGTACCACCGCTACGACGGTAGTTCTAACTTTCACATTCCAAGGAGTTTCAACGCTGCGGCGGTGAAACCTACCACTGCGACGGTGAAACCTACCACTGCGACGGTAGTGCTGATTTTAATACACATTAATGCAAGTACTTCGACTTGATTAAATTTTAATTCATTAACTACCTTTTACCATTAACTTGGGTTTAGAATATAATTACCCATAACTATACAGTTATTCTTACATTGGTTACTCAATTAACTCATTCATGGTTAATTCTCGTTATTACATTCATTCACCTATCAATTAACCAATGTTTGGTTAATGCCCTCTCTTGCCTATCAACTAGGGTTATTCAGTTAACCCTACATTAGTTAATTCTCTAACTCATCAATCCTTGAAATTTCCCAACACATTGACCATCATTTGACTTTTAAATGTTTGAGCTTTATAGTTTACTTTTCATTGGGCTCTCTTATTTAATTACACATCTTCATGCAAGTATTCCCATATTGGGCTAACATCTATAATCCTTTTGGGCTAGTCTACTAGTAGTAATTAAATTATTTGGACTCTTCATGAGACTAAATCCTTAAATTTATTTGGACCTCTATATAATTACCAACAAAACTTACATCAATTAAATATTGGGCTTGTTTTAAATTCATTAATGGACTCTATACAACACCTTAATAATTAAGTTAATTACTAAATTAATTACTTCACATTATTGTCATCTTAGACAATCATCATAAAATTTTCTATAACTTTAACTCATAGCTAATATAATTAACCTAATTAATTATATTTCATGACCTTTTCATCTTACTTCATATTTAATGTAATTAATTTATTAGTTTAATTAAGTATTAATTTACTCATCCTCTTAGTGGGCTAACAAACACGCTTTAGGTATATATGAATCAATATAACCACTTTCACTTCTTAGTTGAATTTATTTCCTTAATAAATTCTCTACATGCATCACTAAAATATTCCCACATTTAATTTCTAACAAATAAATTATGTTAAAAAAAAATGTTTACCCATTTTCTACACATCTCACTTTTCCAACTCTAGGTTTTAAACTATAACCTTTAAATAATATTTAAAAATCTTATCTACAATTCTTATAAATATCTGGGATATTACATATCATGTGCTTATAATCGGGTTTATATGGTCGTAACATTGAGACATGGAACACATTATGGATATGTTCCAGTTCAGGAAGTAGAGTTACTTTGTACGCCACTTTGCCTACTTTCTTTAAAACCTCGAATGGTCCTATGAATCTTGGGTTTAATTTTCCCTCCTTTTCGAACCCCTTTTATGATGTTGATCTGCATATTTCTTCTGTCGATCTTGAGATGCTAGTAATTGGGCTCTTACTGTCTTCATAACCTCAGCTGTTTGTTAGACTAATTTCATCCCTAAAAGTCGTAGCTTTCTAACCTCATTCCAACATAATGATATTCTACACTTCTTTTTGTAGATATCTTCATACAGTGCATATTGATACTTGCATGATAGCAACTATTATGAGCAAATTTCCCTAAAGGCAAGTGGTCCTCGAAATTTCCTTTAAGATCCATCACACAAGCTCTAAGCATGTCTTCTAGCGTCCAAATTATTCACTCGCTCTATCTATCAATTTAAGGATAGTAAGCAGTACTTAACCTCAGCTGCGTTTCCATTCGCTATTGTAAACTCCTCCAAAAATTTGACGTAAAGTGCTGATCTTGGTCAAAAACAATCGATACCAGCACTCAATGTCGTGAAATAATCTCTCTTATACATAGCTTTATTAACTATCCCTGATTAAACTTAACCTTAATTAGCAAAAAATGTTCAGATTTCGTCAGTCTACCCACAATGACCTATATCACATCATACCCTTTCTAAGGAACTAGAAGTCCTAACACGAAATTCATCGTAATGTGCTCCCATTTTCCTTTTGGTATTTCTAATGGTTTAAGTAGACCACTCGGCCTCTGATGCTCTGCTTTCACATCTTGTCAAGTAAACATTTGCTGACATACTCCACAACTTCTCTTTTCAAATTAGGCCACCAAAAATGTTAATGAAAGTCTCGTTACATCCTTATGTTTCCTGGGTGAATAGAATAAGTCAAATTGTGTGCTTCATGCAAAATTTTATCCCTCAATTGTCACTATCAGAACCCCAACATGTTTTTCAAACCCCAATATTCCTCCCTTCTCCACCTTGAACTTTTCATCGCCATTTTTCGTTATTCTTTTCTTTACCGTCTCACACTTCTTATCTTTTTCCTGTGCATCCCCTTATCTTATCCAACAATGTCGGTCGAGCTTCCATTATAAATAACTTTTCTGCTATCTTTTATGGTCCTTTCACTTCTATCTCCCTCCTCGTCATTCCCTTAAATCAACTCCTTCTGAACTATCAACATCGATGGGAGGCTGTCGTTGACACTTCTAAAATTAAAACCTTACTTTTACTTTACGATCACAAAATTCAATATAGTGACAAGTAATGGTCGATCCCATAGAGAGTGATATGATCAATATATTTTACTGCTTTCAAAGTCTAAATAACAATAAATAAAAGAGGGGATTTGAATTATGATTATACTAAATAAACTGCAAGTAAAATTAAACTAAATATAAATAAGAAAAATTAATAGGAAAAGACTTCAGTTCTTCAGTTTAGTATCATATTTTCACAATAATAGATTAATTAATTTTAACATTATTTCTTCCTTCAATGAAATTAATAATCCTAATTAACAACAATTGTTAATTACCCGAAATTTCCATTAGATTTTAAATCTAATGTGATAATCGCCCTTACTAAAAGCTAACTATCATACAAACTAGAACTATTAGTCTAGATTTAGTATAACAATAATATTAAAAATTAGGGAATTAGATTATTCCAAGCAACAATCACACAATCGCAGATTATTTAACTTGCCTTCTTAATAACCATAGCAATACTCAAAAGCTTGACCACAATCATGTATTACTAATTACTACATATGAAAAGATACAATATCATTTACTTAATACTATATCCTAATCAAGTGGATGACAAAGCTTAATTAATTTAACTGCCATATTAAATCAATCAAAACAAATATAATTCAATTAATTAACATAGATTATCAAGAATAAATCTCATAATAGAAAGAAGAAATAATGTACATAATTAAATCATAAAATTATAAATAAGGGTCAACATCCCTTCAGAACAGAATAAAAGACTTAGCCTAACATGTTTTTTTTTTCTAACAAGATTAATCTTCAAGCTTCAATCCTTACACTAGTGAAAAAGTTACGTCTCTCCCTCTCTCGTTATAATAATAGTGCTTTATATTTTCCCCTAACACCCTAACTCTCCTCCAAGTCTCCTACATAAAGCAGTCTCTGTGACACCCCAGGATTTTATAGGATTTCCAAATGAGGATTATGGTTGATTAAGTAGGGTTATTAGATAAAAACCTAGTTATGAATGACAGAAAATGTAAGATTAATTAAATACGATTTGACATGTGATCAATGTGTTATTATGTGATTAAAGTTATTTAGTAGTTAAAGAAGTATTACAGATGACCTGTGATGGTTGATTAGCGATGTAATGGGTTTTTATGATTAAATATTAATATAATGGAATTAAGATAAAGGATTGAGTGTAATGCCACAATAAGACAGTTTGAAAGAAATTAAGGTAAGACACGATGTCATGTGTCCGCAAGTAATAGATTGATTATGTGTAAATATATATGTGATCGAATATAGAAAGATAAGCTAAAGTTTAGAAGAAATGGAAATGATGATGTATAATTGAATTGATATTTGGTTATGAAAGTTAATAGTAAGCTAAATAAACAGGCCTTGAGAGGCGATGTTACAAAAATGACAAGACAAGGTGAGTTGGAATATGCAAGATGAAGGAACAGTTTGACCTAACTGACATATTAGGTGTTAATGGATTATTAAAGCAATGATAAGTGACTATGTGGTAAGATATCAAGGAATGGATTTTAATGGATGGGAATAAGATAATAGAGATAGGATGTGTAAATTAGAAGGTAATACTCTCGAGAATGAGTACAAGGAATACAGATTGTATGTAGATTGAGAATTGGCATTATGTGTATTGAGTAAACAAGCGAAATGACGTAAAGATTGTAAATCGTCAATATAAGTTTTAAAAAGATAAAGGACGATGGATTTTTGGTAATCCGGTCAGGGTTCACTTCTCGAGGAAGCGGTTTATGGTAAAAGTGAGTAATCAGACTATTTGAGATATTGGGAATTTAAATGTGTGAATTATAGAACCGAAAAAGTTCCTAAAGAATTAAGTATGAAATAATATGTAAATTGCATTTATTAAAAATGATTATAATGGATGGATGAGATTAGTATTGGGAAGTGTGACAAGTGTTATAGGATAAGCTAATTATGAGGTAATTAATGATGGAATAAAATTTAAGCACGATGAAACAAGTTGGGATCAAAATAAGATTTATTTGGATGGAAATAAGCAAAGTATGAATTTTAAAGAAATTAAATCTCTAGATTTTTGGAGGAAAGACCAAAATGCCCTTGTGAAGTTATGTAATGACCATGGTGCCCTAACTTGGTCTAATAACCATTGTGCCCTTTCTTGGACAAGTAAAATGTCTCATATATCCTTAACCATGAAAGAGTTTACTTAACCTATAATGGTTAAGTGTTGGAAAGTTGATATTATATATATGTGTATATGTTTTAAGTATCCAACTTGGGATCATTTTCAGCATTTCGAAAGTTCTAGCAAGAGAGGGCAGGAGAACAAGAAAACAAGAGATAGAGTTAGGGTTTGTAGAAACTATGAAAGATTCAAGAGGAAAAGGTTCAAGCCAAGTGAGAAATAGCTAGTAAGGTGAAGAATTCAACCTTTAGAAGCTTTATTTCAAGAAAGAGAAGAACTCAAAGAAGGTATGAATAGTTTTGTTTTGAAAGTTTAGCACCTAAGTGTGTAAATGTAAGGAATGGAGTAGCCATGCATGTATCTATGGAGATACATGTTGATTATGTGATTTACATGTTATGTATGTGATTTATGATGGAACCCTAAGTGTTCATGTAGTATAAAAGTTGATGGACTATTTATGTTTATGTTCAAAGTTAGAAATCATGGTTTAGTGGATGATCATGTATTAATTGTTGAAAGGTTTGATAAAAATCTAGATGAAGTGTATGAACATGTCTAAAGCACATGAAATTACTAGCTAGATAGCATCATGAGTTAAGTCTTGGTTGAAAAGTATGATTTGTGAAATGAAATTACAATATTAAGCTATATTTCTTATATAAATCAATTCGTAATTAGTAAAGTGCATTAAAATGTGCAGTTAGAAGTTATGTGGACTTGTAAAGTCATTAAAAGTGTATGTGGTTGCCTATGTGGTGTGTTGAGTTTAAGTGTCAAGAGGAGTTTAAGTTTTGAATTTGAAAAAGTTAGTAAAAGTTGACAAAATGCCATCAAAGTATATTTTTGGCAAATTTGAGTAATTAAAGTTGAAATGAAGCCAAATGGCTTAGTTTTATGTTAATACAGGTGTTAGAGTCGATTTGGTAATCAACGGATTTAAATTTGAATGAATTGGCGATTCGAACGATCAAAATCGATCGTTTCGAATCGAAATGGATTATAACGGACAATTATTGCCTCGTGCGAAGTTTTATCATTTTGAAAGTTTGGAAATGTCATATATAGGTCATATGAACTATGTCAAGTGTTGGAATGACGTTTTAAAGCAAATGGCCAAAAATCACAAAGTTGCAAAAGTTGGTTTTTAAAGTTCAGAAAAATTTCTTAAGTGTTGGAATGTGTTGAATTGCCCTCCTACGGGCTACTTTTTCTATGGTTTAATGAAGTCAAATGTGCTAAGTGAAAATTTTGTAAAATACTTTGTAGTAAGGTCTAGCACTGTGCCAAATTTGGTGTTAATTGGATATATGGTTAAAGAGTTAAAAATCAACAAAGCAGCAGAGAAAATCAAAGTATGCTGGTTCAGGGCACTGTGTCGGGGCGCAGTGTTTTACACTGAACATTACGCCGGGGTGTAGTGTCACTGTTCATCGGCCGAGAGCTTTTCGCGGCCAGTGAGATGATGAAGAAGAATCACTGTGCTGGGGCGCAGTGTACTGTTCACTGAGAGCAAAATTTTCCGAAATGAGATATTTTGATACAGAATAATAAGAACGGTTTATGTAAACCCTAAATAGATAAGAATGGACTATATAAAGGATGTCAAGGTATAGTGAAATAAGAAATGGCATAACATAGCATGCCTAAAGCTAAGCCAAAGTAAGTTATGGGTTATGAAAAATGTCAATAATGAGTTAAAATATATTATGAACCTATATAAGGTTTAATGCATCAAATGGGAAATGATTAGAGACGAATGGTCGTGTAATTATGAGTTCAGTTTGTTAAGTTATATTAAGTTACAATCCTATAATGATAAATATAGATGGTATGTTTTCAGATAATGTTCAAACAAGCAACCTGAGTCAAGGAAGGATAGTAGGGCCAAGCGAGGCAACAAAGGTTAAGTAATTAAAGCATACCAGGCAAGTTTTCAGACTAAAGGTGTTATGGTTCTATGTGAACTAGATGGTAGTAAATAATTTGAGATGTGCCTTATGTGCAACTACATGATTAATTGTTAGAGTGCAATACGTGACATTAAGCATAGCATGTTGAAGTAGAGAAAGCTTATAAAATGTGAGTATGAAAAGTGTTATCTGAATTACTTGATGAGCTTTATGCTCATTCTTGCTATGAACTAACGTTTCAAGTAAAATACAAGAAGGCCGAAGGTTCCGGTGCCGCTAAGGTAAAGGAACATGAATGCCCAGATAAACATCGAGGATATTTGATATATGTAAAGTTATATAAAAGCAATTATGTACCAGTTTGGTTTTAATTGTTAAATCTAGAAGATAAAAACGAATGTATATGATTTGTATGATTAGAGAATGAAATGTGTACGTATGTATTATCCATGAAAAAAAAATGATACATGTGATAAACTTGTATGTATGGTATAGATATGATGAATGACTGTAAGCAAACAGGAACATGTACAGAACATGTATATACATAAATAGGGCCATGTATGAATAATGCATGACAAAATTTTATTTACAGGTTAAGTTAAATCATAATATATATATATATATATGATTATGAAATGAAATAGACTAGGTCACAATTTATAAACGTTTGACCTAAGTTCTAATAAATAGTAAGTGAATGTTACGATCTTGAGACATGATGATGATTGTAAGATAAAGTTTTATAAAAAAAAAAATATGGATCGTATTTATGGTCAATTAAAAAGGTATTAAAGGATTAAATGTTAAGTTTAACGCACGAGATCGCCATAAATATGTTTTATGATTATAAAAATGGATTTAAAGTTAATGATTATGTAATCCAGATATAAATGGATAGAATTAAGGAAGGTGGGATCCCGGGGCGTCACAGTCTCCCCAAGTCTTTTTTCTCTGATCATAATCGCCATGTCACCATCATGAATCTCATCTGGTTTAAGTCCCCTATCAGGAACCAAAGCCCTGTCTGCTAGCACATTATTAAATTTGTCGGCTGCCTCGGCACTAATAAATTTCTTCCTTTCAAAAGCCCTTGATGATGATGATGAACGTTCCTTGTGATGATGTTTGGGACCCATGTGATGCTAGACTCAAAGCTCAAACTGCGCAAATAGCTTTAATTGATCAAAATTGTTCTTTGTGGCAATTCGTCGAACAGTTGGCATGTGATACTATGTACCCCCAAACTTAAAGCTTACAACCTCAAATTCAATCAAACACCCACTGAAATTTCCACTTTACAATGCTAGAACAATTCCCAATCAACCACCAAAACCCCTCAAACTCCCCCAATTGGCCAACACAAACTAATTAGGGACCCAAGCAATAGATACGAACAAATAAAAAATAAAGAAGAATGAATGCACTTTTCTTTAATTTGTAATATTTAAACCATTACAAGTTACCTTAATTGAAGAATTTGGAGCCTCCAAGTGATGTTAGATCTTGAACCTAGTTGGTTTTGTTCTTGAAAGTGAACCTTAACTTGATAAGTGACTATGTTCTTGATTGGACTGAATATGGTGATGGGGGTGCGTGTAGACGACAGATTAGTGGGAGATGGAATAAAACTGGAATAGGTTTAGGGTTAGGGAACAATAGGTGAGAGTTTTTAATTTGTGGGTCAGAGAATCTGAAGTTGAGAAGGCTTGGGATGGTTTTAGGTTTGGTCTGATTGATATATGAATTGTTTTAAAAAAATTGGAACGCAACAACAGGGTCAGTGCCATTGGATTTGGCCTTAAAAGAGGGTTGGGGCGCACTTAAACAGAATGGAAAAGCACTAGGACGCTCTTTTGAGATCCGGGGCTCTTTTTTATATATATAGAATTGTTGAACAGGATTAGGGCCCTTGGATTTGTTCTTGAAAAAACGTTGGGGCTCTCTTAATCAAAAACTAAAAGCACTGGGGGAGCTCTTTTAAGAGCCGGGGCTCTCCTTCAAAGTTAAAAAAAAAAAAAAAATTAAATAATGTGTAAACACAATGGAGCACTTTTATTAGGGCTAGGGCTCTATTTTATTTCCCAAAGCTTGATTTGAACACTAAACTAGCTGCAACATAATTCACCTACAAGGATCAAAACTAACAAGATTGAGCACGATATCAAAATATTTATATCCTAACTAAAATTTATAAAAGTTCAATTTTTTTATAATAAATTTAAAGAAAATGATAAGCCGAAGTTGGGTTGCCTCCCAACAAGCGCTTTTATTTTATGTTGTTCGCTTGACATCCTTTATAGCTCAATCTTGGTAAACTGGTTCCACCAAATCTAGGATCTCGATGTTTTCCACCTGATGTCCTTCATAAAATGATTTCAGCCTATGACTATTCACTTTGAATATTTTTCCTGTTCTTGGGGTGTGAATCTCTATAGCACCATGAAGGAAGATATTGATAACAATAAATGGCCCTTCTCGCAAGAACGAAGCTTCCCTGGAAATAATTTCAGTCGTGAGTTGTATAGTAGAACTTTTTGTCTAGCTGTGAAAGTTTTCCTTAGAATCTGTTTGTCATGGAAAGCCTTAGTCTTTTCCTTGTAAAGTTTAGAGCTCTCATATGCTTCATTCCATAATTTCTCTAACTCTTGTAACTTTAACTTTCTATGTCCTCCAACTTGATCCAAGCTCATGTTGTAGTGCTTAATTACCCAAAAAGCCTTGTGTCCTAACTCCACAGGTAGATGACATGGTTTCCCAAACACGATCCAATATGGCAACATGCCTATATGAGTTTTATACGCTGTTCGATAGGCCCAAAGTGCGTCTTCTAATTTCAGACTCCAAAATTTTTTGTTCAGCTTGACTACTTTCTCCAGTATGGACTTGACCTCATGGTTGGATACCTTTTCTTGGCCATTGCTCTGCGAATGGTAGGTTGTAGAAACTCTGTGTATGAAATTGTATTTCTTGAACAAAGCTGATAGTATCCTATTACAAAATTGGGTTCCCCTATCACCGATGATGGCTCTTAGAGTTCCAAACTTGACAAATATATTAGACTTGATAAAATCTGGAACAACTTTAGAATCATTAGTCTTGGTGGCTTTAGCTTCCACCCATTTAGAAACATAATCAACAACCAAGATAATATAAACATTACCATAAGACGCAAAAAATGGAACCATAAAATCAATGCCCCAAACATAAAAAATTTCAACAATCAAAATGGGGTTTTGTGGCATTTGATTCCTACTTGATATATTTCCTGTCTTTTGACAATTTGCACAAGACTTTCAAAACATATAAGAGTCTTTAAAAATACTATGCCAAAAGAAATCACATTCTAAAATCTTATGAGCTATTATTTTAGGTCTGAAATGCCCTCCATAAGTATAAGAATGATAGAAAGTTTGAATGGATAAAAACTCAGAATTGGGCACATATCTTCTAACTACTTGGTCAGAGCAAAATTTCCACAAGTACGGGTCATCCCATACATAGTATTTTGCATCCTGCTTTAGCTTCTTTTTTTTTAAGTTTGAAAAACTTGCTCGATATATATGCACTGACTAAGTAATTCATAATATTAGCATACCAGGGTACATACTTATCAATGGAGAGTAGATGTTCATCTGGAAAAATATTTTTGCAATGGTAGTGTTTCTTCCTCTTTGATCAGTCTGCTCAAGTGATCTGCCACCAAGTTGTCTACTCCCTTCTTATTTTTAATTTTCAAGTCAAATTCTTGGAACAGCATGATCCATCTTATGATCCTAGGTTTTGAGTCCTTTTTGGTTAATAGATACCTGAGAGCAGCATGGTTAGAATAAATTATAACTTTAGTACGAGATAAGATCTAAATTTGTCTAAAGCAAAAACAACAAATAATAATTCTTTTTCCGTTGTAAAGTAGTTAATCTGAGTAGCGTTCAAAGTTCTGAAGGCATAATAGATTACATACATAGCTTTGTCATCTTTTTGGCCCAAGACAGCTCTTACGACATAATTGTTGGCATCACATATGATCTCAAATGACAAATTCCAATTTAATAGCTGTATCACTGGTGCTGAGGTCAATAGCTTTTTTAATTTGTCAAATGCCTCCTTATACTCATCATTAAATTGGAAATGCACATCTTTTTTTAGCAACTCACACAGTGGCAAAGCTATCTTCGAGAAGTCCTTGAAAAATCTATGATAGAAACCTGCATACCAAGAAAAGAACGAATCTCCTGCACACTTGAAGGGTAAGGCAACGTAGAAATAATCTCTATCTTAGCTTTATCCACTTCCAAACCTTTTGATGAGACTACAAGTCCAACTACTATACCTTGTTCTACCATAAAATGACATTTTTCGCAGTTTAGAACAAGATTAGTTTCTAAGCATTTGTCCAACACACGAGTTAAATTATCTAAGCATGCATCCAAATAATCACCATGAATTGTGAAGTCATCCATAAATGCGTCAATGCATTTTTCAAGAAGATCAAGAAATATGCTCACCATGCATCTTTGAAAGGCACCTGGGATTTTGTAAAGTCCAAAAGACATTCTATGATAGACGAATATATCGAATGGACAAGTGAACGTGGTCTTTTCCTGATCCTCTAGCACAATCACAATTTGTTTATAACCAGAAAAATCGTCTAGGAAGTAATAATAAGTATAACAAGCTAATCTTTCTAACATTTGATCAATAAAAATGAGAGAAAATGATCTTTTCTAGTTACAACATTCAGTTTCTTGTAATTAATACACACTCTCTAACCTTTTTGTATACGTGTAGGCACTAACTCATTATCATCTTTCTTAATTACATTTATACTAAACTTCTTTAGAACTACCTGCACTAGACTCACTAATGGACTGTACAAAATAGGATAAATAATACCTGTATCAAGAAGTTTAAAAACTTTTTCTTCACTACCTCCATCATGGGTGGATTCAATCTTCTTTGAGCTTATCGGGTTGGTTTGGTTCCTTTTTCCAAAAGAATGCGATGCATACACACAGTTGGATTTATATATTTGATGTCTACAATTGTCTAACCAAAGACTGTTATGTGGTCTCTTAAGACTCTTAGCAATTTATCTTCTTGAATTTTGTTCAAATTATTGGCAATAATCACTGGTAACGTGTCCTCCTTCCCTAGATATGCATACTTCAAGTGGGTTGGTAAAGGCTTTAATTCTAATGTAGGAGCCTGCATAACTAAATTTAACAATTTTTGATGAGTCATAGGTAATTAAATAGACGATATTGCATACTTATCTAAAATTTTCGATAAAGAATGTAATGCAACTATTGCATCCTTCAATTCCTACATCTGCTCAATTTCTTCTTCTTTGTCCTTCTCTAAACAGTTCGTGATGGCACTTTCTAAGCTGTCGTTATGCACTTGGTCAAAAGACTTTTGCACTAGAGAGTCAATGACATTAATAGCAAAAATAGGATTAACATCACTAGGGTATCTCATGGCCTTATACATGTTGAACTCAATCCTTTCGCCATCAAACTCCATGGTTAGGGTCCCATCGTGTACATAAATCATTGTTCTAGCTATTTTCAAAAACAACCTCCCTAATAAGATATGAGTAGGATTTGGAGATGTATCGTCATCCATTTTCACAATGTAAAAATTTACAGGAAATATAAGCTCATTCACTTGAACAAACACATCCTCAATTACCCCTTTAGGGTAAGTTTTAGTACGATCAGATAGTTGAATAATAACACAAATATTCTTTAAAGGTCCTATATTTAGAGAATCATAAATAAATAATGGCATGACGTTAATTGAAGCTCTTAAATCTAGCATAGCTTTTTCAAATGTGGTATTACCTATCTTGTATGGAGTTGTAAACATGTCTGGATCTTTATATTTAGGGGGCATTTTTCTTTGGAGCACTGCTGACACATTCTTTCCAATCGTCACTTTTTCATCATCTTTTAATTTCCTCTTATTAGTGCATAATTCTTTTAAAAATTTAGAATACCTTAGAACTTGCTTAATTGCATCTAATAAAGGAATATTCACCTTGACCTTCCTAAAAAGTCTCCAGAATCTCCTTCTCCTGCTCATCCTTCTTTGAAGTTCTGTGATTCCTGGGAGGATGTGACACCCCTAAATCCTGAGTCCCTTAAACATCGGGTTTGGTGCTCACTTTCAATAGAACCATACATCTATACTACCCATCATACAAAATGACATATATTAACTTATATTAGTTCCAAAAACATATAACATAACATCCTAGGTCATCTAACCGTTACTATTACATCACTTAAAACAAATATATACATACATGTTTTCTTACACGTTCAGAATAAAAGATTTAACAGTTACAAACTAATCGTGAGCTTTTTCCTTTCATTTGGCAGAAACTGTTCCACTTAGTTTTTCGCCTTTCACTGAAAATATTTATGTAAGCAAGAATGAGCGAATAGAAATGCTCAGCAAGTATAAATGGTGCAGAATAAATAGTTGAATGCAATTAAACTTCTTGGAAACCTTTCCACAGTAGAACGATAACTGTGAAAACAACATAAATAAATCAATCTCAAAACTCTTCCTTGATTTTGAATAAAATACTATTCTGAGCTTTACAAGACCTAGAAATCATTTTTGGTTTACAAGAATAACCATAGTGAACTCCAGACTATATAAGTCCTTAACCGTATTGTATGCAAAGGGGATTAGCCTTTTGTACCTTATGTATTGTGCACAACCATATGAAATGCATTCGCATTGACGATAAATAATAATAACAATGTTCCCCCTTTTTATAGGGTTAGATGATTCAATAATCACTACTGAATCTGTATTGTAATGAGATCAAAATTTAAGATAACTCAAAACTAAAATATTCCTAATCGTGGGATCACTAAAATGGGGATTAGTTAATCTATATATATTAGTACATAATATGCTTGCTCTTATGAAAAAGATGATTTGTAACGACACCAAATCTGAATCCTTTGAACCTCGGATTTGATTTTCCACTGTACAACATTTTCCTTATCATTCATGACTTACAACAATATTATAATTGCTAAATAACCATTTACTTTATAAAAAAAACTTTACAACTCTCTCTATTCCAGAATCGTAATCTTTACATAAATTTTATTCAACTCAGATCATATAAATCATAATCTAGTTCATTACGAAGTATACGAGTTTATCTATACAGTATTTCTCTAGTCCTCGTATTTCAATAATGCAAGTGTGTAACATATACAAATATTTTACTAACAATTAACAGGTTTTCTAATCTAGAACATTACAACATATCATACCCTTCTAGGGTTATAACAAAATACAATATAATTCCAATCAGTAAGTTTTATTGTCAAAACTTAACTCCAACGATTTCAAATCGAAACCTTTTTCCTTTCGTTTGCCAATACCGGATTTTTTTTTTACTTCTCGGATTTCTCTGAAAATGTGTTTTAAAGCAACAAGTTTAATAGTTACATATAACATATTACATGCTTCACATATTATATATATTTTGCATTTTATACCTACATCATGCTTTTCATTTTATATATGCTTCATACTTTTTATCCATCACATATAATACACAACTAATCTCTATTAAATCATGCTTCATATTTTGTATATACTTCACATGTAATTATACTTCATGCTTTTTACATACTTCACATATACTCATACTTTATTGTCTTCACATAACACAAATAAAATCAATACATTTTCATATCAACAATTTAATATCACATTGTAGTATAGCAATGCACATATGAGCAAAGTTATAAAAAAACTTGTCTGATATGCTTCTATCGTTTACGCTTGTTTACGTTTTTCGTATGACCAACATACATTTATGAGATCGACATATATATTAGTCATAACAAGACTCATTATATAATTTTACTATAACTAGTCTTTAATCATTACCTTAACTTTGACTTTTTAACTTTTATGTTAACTGATTTTTAAAACTTATTTACTTCATAATGCATTCATACCAACTCAGAATTGGCTCATCTTTGGACAGTGACCTATGTATAATATGTTCTAACTACCCCCATAGGTGGCATAAACCCAAAAATTCTTGAACTCAAAAAGTCCGTTTTAAGATCCCAAACCCGAGGGTTTTGCAGTCTTGGAGACTGTTGGACCTTGGCTCGCTTTAACAGCCATAACTTCTTCATTTCTTAACCATTGTGGGAGATTCAAAAGCTTATGCATTTGTAACTTTCTCTTCTACAACTTCTATTTAGGTAAAACCATCCATATCCTACCCAAAGTGGACTAAAATGCACTCATAAAAATAATATACAAATTAACTTTATACTTTCATGCTTTTATTACCAAACCCTAACATCGCATGCATTGTTTGGAGAGTTTATCATGCCAAATGACTTCCTAACCTTGTAATACATAACATGACTTATAAATATTTCAAATGTTTGAAAACATAAGATCTAAATTTAAGGGTTTCATCATAACATTAACAATAAACTAGGGTTTTAAGGAAAGAAAACTTTTAAACCTTTAAAATAAGATCTTCCTCTTAGATGCTAGACATAGTGGCTAGATTCCTTCTTCTTCTTCTTCTTCTTCTTCTTCTTCTCCTTTTACCAGAAATGGGTTCCTCCTTCCTTAGTTCTCTCTCAAATGCTCTCTAGCATTTCTTTCTTTAACTCTCACTACACTTATGTTGATGAATGAACAAGTGAACAAAACATTTACTAGCTGTGACACCCCAGGATTTTACAGAATTTCTAAATTAAGAATTATGGTTAATTAAGTAAAGGTTAATAGTTAAAACCTATTGTTGAATGACAGAAATTTATAAGGGAGATTAAATATGAGTTATTATGTGATCAATGTGCTATTATAACCTATGTGGTAGGTTGAATGTATGTATACTTGATTTGATAAAGAAGGAAGGATTTAATGTATAGAATAATGGAAATGAGAAAAATATAATTGGATTGAGCTTAAGTTATAAAATTGAGAACGAGGTTCATGAATAGGCTTGGAGAGGCGATGGTATGAAAATGGCAAGGTAAGGTAAGTATGTTTGTGCAGTAAAGAAGAAACCGTATAATTAAATTAGTTTATTAAGGATTTATGGAATATTAAGTGTTGATATATGAATATATGGATTTGTTAAGGAAATTGATATTAAATGATTGAAATAAGATAATCGTGATATGATGTGTAAAGACAAAAAGGTAATATTCTTAAATATGAGTATAAGGAATGTAGATTCTAAGTATGTTGAAAATTGGTATATGTGAGTGAAGTAAATAAGTGAAAGGACGTTAAAGTCGTAATTATGATATTATTAGTTTAAATGATAAAGGACGATGGATTTTGGTAATCCAGTCGAGGTTCACTTCACGAGGAAGCGGTTTATGAAAAAGTGAGTAATCCGACAATTTGAGATGTCAGAAATTGGAATTGAATTATTGAGGAATCAAAAGGATTATAGAAATTGGAATTAAATGAATAAAATGAAATTTTGGAAAATATTATAGTAATTAATATGTGATTAATGAAATTGATATTTCAAAGTGTGACAAGTGATATGGGACAAACCAATTATGGATTATTTGATGATGCAATAGAAGTCAAGCATAATGGGACAAGTTTGGATAAAAAATGAATTGATTTAAATGAAAAATAAGCAATTTGTGAATTATGGGGAAATTAAATTCCTAGAGTTTAAGGCTAAAGTAAATGATTCCCTTGACAAGTTTGGAAATGCCCACGGTATCCTAGTTGTGTGAAATGTCCATTATGCCCTTTCTTAGTTAAGTGAAATGACATAAAAGACCCTAACTAGACATGAGTTAACTTAACCAATTAATGGTTAAGTGTTGGAGAATTTATATACTACACATATATGTATATTTTCAAGTAAACAAGCTAGCTTATTTCATTTTTACCTTTCATTTTCGTAAGTCCTGGCAAAGGTAGCTCAAGAGAGAAAAGAGAGGAAGATGAGTTAGGGTTTCAAGGAATCATGAAGAATCTAAGAGCAAAAGGGATCAAGTGAACCTTATGAACTAGCAAAGTGAAGATTCAAGCACTAGCAAACTTTAAAGCTAGAAGAAGGAGTGCATATTGAAGGTATGTTTATGTTCAAGCCATGAGATTTAATATTTATGAGTTTAAATTCAAGTCTAAGAGTAGCCATGCATGGATTAGTGGCTGGATGTAAAGATTATGTGAGTTATGTGTTCTATATGTGAGTTGTGTTATGAAACACTAAGCTCAAGTTTGCTAGACCAAAGGTGGTGTACTATTCTTGTATTTTTCAAGCTAAAAAGCATGATTCATGGAGAATCATGTGTTATTTGGGGTTAGAAGTGACAAAAACCTAGTTTGAAAGGTTGATTATGTTTGATGCAAGTAAAATTTTGTGTTAAATGGCAAGCTAGATACCTAAATGGTTTAAAGGAAGGACTTGTAATAGATAATTACAATATTGGGCTAAACTTTTTGTATAGATTACGTTTTAATCTGTAAAGTGCATTAGTATGTGTATATAGAAGTTATGTAGACTTATAAAGTCGTTAATTGAGTACATGATAACCTATGTGAAGCATAGAGTCCAAAGATTGAAGATTGGTTTAAGGAAAGAAATGAGTAAAGTTGACAAAATGTCACTCAAGTGTAATTTTGGCCATTGTGTGTAATTGGTGATCAAATGAGGCCAAAAAGCTATGTTTGATATTAATATATGTGTTTGAAATGATTTGGAGGTTGTTTGGCGTGTATGGCGACAATTGAGGATTTTAAACGTTTTAAAACGTTCGCCGATGCCTAAATCGAATCATTTTGAGAAATGAAGTCATTTGAAAAGTTATAAACATTTTGAAGGCCCATACAAGTCAAATATGTGTTATATGTGGTAAATGATGAGTTAGAATCAAGTTTTGCATAGAAGGGTCAAGAGTAACACAAGTGTTGGAAAGGAAAAGTTTGTGAAATTTGATGAAAATGCAATCTAAAGGTGATTTTTGGCAATTTTGAGAATTTGAAGGTGAAATAAAGTCAAATGAGTCATTTTTATGGTGTTACATGTGTTTACATTGATTTGGTAATCAACAGAAGGAAATTTGAATGAAAATGGGTTTCGAACGATCGAAATCGATCGTTTCGATCCTAAACGGATTTTAACGGACAAAACTCGCCTCGTGCGAAGTTTTATGGTTTTAAAAGCTTGAACATGTCATATATAAGTTATGTGAACTATGTCAAGTGTTGGAATGAAGTTTTAAAGCTTATGGCCAAAAATCACAAAGTTGGATTTCAAAGTTCGAAAAAAAATTCTAAGCCTGAAATTATTGTGAATAGCCCTCCTACGGGCTAGTGTATCTATGATTTTGAGTAGCCAAATGAGGCAAGTAAAATTTTTATAAAATACTATATAGTAAGGACTAGACGTGGTCAGAATTTGGTCTTAATTGGATGTATGGTGAAGAAGTTAAAAATCACCAAAGTAGCATCAAAAATCAAAATTCCAGATTTTGGGCCACGGTCGGGGCCATGGTTTTGTAGGCAAAACCACAGCCGAGACCGTGTTTGGCTGAGAGGTCACGGCCGGGGCCATGATTTCTAGGCCAAAAGCTAGCTGGGGCCGCGGTTGACAGAGTTTAAAAAAATGATATTTTTGACCCGAAATGAAATGTTTTGATACTAAATGATAGAGATAAGTTATGTAAACCCTAGATTGATAAAAATAAACTATGTAAAGGGTGTTGTAGTATAATGAGATAATGAATGTCATAATATAACATGCCTAAAGCCAAGCCAAAGTATGTTAAGGTTGTGAAAAAGGTCGGGAACGAGCTAGGATGTATTATTAACCTATGTAAGGTATAATACATCAAATGTAATATGATTAGAGACGAATGGTCGTGTAATTATGAATTAAGTTTGACAAGTTAAATGAGTTTATGATCCTATAATGATGAATATAGATTGTGTGTTTACACATAGCGCTCGAAGTAGCAACCCAATTCAATGAAGGATAGAAAGGTCAAGCGAGGCAATAAATGTTAAGTATATAAAGGCGTACAGGCAAGTTCTTCAGACTTAAGTATAATAGATGCTCGATATGAACTACGTGATAGTAAATGAATTGAATTGTGCCATATGTGCAACTATGTGTTTTAATTGCTAAATGAATTACGTGACATTAAGTATAGTATGTTAAGGTAAAGGATGCATGACGCATAATATGAATTGTTAGCATGCAAGGTGTTAGCTGAATTACTTGCTGAGCTTTAGGCTCATTCTTGCTATAAACTAACTTTTCAGGTAAAGTACAAGAAGGCCGGATGTTCCGGTTAAGCTAAGGTAAAGAAACGTGAATGCATGAACAAGCGCGAGGAAATTTGTGACATGTAGATTTGTATAAATGCAAGTTATGTAATAGTTGATTTTAAATGATAAATCTAGATGGTATAAGAAGATATATGGTTTGTAAATTCGTATAGATAAATGAGAATGTATGTACTATTTAAAGTAGAGGATGTAATGAGGTCGTATGACTATAATATTATGATAAGTCGAGTCTGATATAAACTAGGACTCGCATGTATGGTTTAGATGTATGTATACAGGTATATGTGAACAGGAGCAAGTACAGAACAGGTATATATGTAAACAGGGCCATGTGTACATAGTTCATGGCGAAATTTTATTTACAGATTATGATATCATAAATATATATATATGATTTTAAACAGGTAATAGACTAGGTCACAAATTATTAATGTTTGACCTAAGTTTAATGAAAGGTAAGAAACGTTGCGATCCTGAGACAGGTAAGAGATGTAAGTTAAATTAAGTTTAAAAAAAAATGGACCGAATTTGTGGTCAACAATTTGGACTTAAAGGATTTAGAGGTTAAGTTTAACGCACGAGATTCTGGATAATAAGGTTTAAAGTTAATGGTTATGTAATCCAGATATAATTGGACTTAATTAAGGAAGGTGGGATCTCGGGGCGTCACAATAGCACCTTGGTCCCTTATATTTATAGGACTTTGGTAATCACCCTAAGTCCTTTTAATCAATTAACATAGGTGAATTAAAGTCTTAATCCATGTTTAATATTATTGTGAATGACTACTTGATTGACTTGGTGATTGACCAAGTGATCGATTAGATGATTGACTACAATGAATGACAACCATCAAGATAACTTACAAGCAAGCTCTTGAGTGTAAAAGAAGCAAGATAAAAGCTACAAGCCAACTCTCTTCCCACTTATTAACCATCATATGGTTAACTCTCTACACTTAAGTGACCTAAGTTAGCCCACATACTCAGCCATGGTCCAAGCTCATCATATCAATAGATATACGTATTTTAATATTTTTCACCAATTAACCAAACCAAGGTTAACCTTCTTCTAACAACTTACCTAAAGTGAATTTGCTAACTTCACTTTAGTTAATTCTCTACAACCATGTATACATATAATCTATATATCTATCCATTATCACCAACATCTCTTGTACAAATTAAATCCTAGATCCACTTTTTAGAAAATGTGATATGGTAATTGATTAGCATTTGACTTGATTAATTGATTGACTAGGGTTGGTGGGAGTGGTTAAACAACTTTGTTCATTGAGTAAACTTAAATCAACATGAAAACTAACACTTTTTCTCTCTCTTGCTGTCATGCTACTAGTATACTTGCATTATCATTACATATAAATTGTATATATATATATATATATATATATATATATATATATATATATATATATATATATATATATATATATATATATATTTACACCAATAAACTCAAGCATGGTTAACTCTTATCCTTCCACAAGACTTATGGTTATATTATTTTCACATACTTGATCAATTCTCATCTTATTTATATATTTACATATTTATACTTCTCCCACCAATTAACCTAAATAGGGTTAGAATTTCTTAACAATTAACTAATTTAGAGTTAACTCTTTACAAATTCACTAATACTAAAAAATTATCACATCACATTGACCAACATATGACTTTTAAATGTTTGGACTTTCTAATTTTATTTCTATTGGGCTCCTCATAATTCTTTTATATTGGACCCTTCATTTAAATTAATTGGGTTACCCAACACTACTAACACATCTCTCATATATTGAGCTTGGTAATTAATTTAAGTGAACTTCTCTTACTAAATCATTTAAACTAATTGGTTAGGTTTCCTTCTAAAACCTCAACACATAAACCCTCATGATTAACATCGATTTCTTTTAACTCAAGGTTAATTAAAACATGACCAACATAACTTACAAATCTTTGGCTTGATTAATTCTTTCATTGGGCTTCCAATAAATATAGTCACTATGACTAAGTCCATTAATCCTAATTAAAATACATAAATCCTTGGGCTCATTGAATACACATACCTACAAGACTCATATTTATAAGACTTGCACTTCATTCCCTAATTCATTAAGCTTTTAAATAAATTCTCATTGGCTTCTCTCCATATTAGGTTGATATTTTAATTCAACACTTAAACTTATAATCAATCATCACTATTGGGCTAGTTAGTTGGACTTAATTAAATATCAACACAAGAACTAGCTTATAACTTTTTCATTTATTATATTGGGTTATCTTGAATCCGTTCTTGGACTCTATTCTTAAATTGATAATTAAATTAACCACTTAACTAGTTAACTTCTTAATATTTCCATTCAAAGCAACATTCTAGCTTTCCAACTTACTAACATAACTTTAACTCATAACTCATATAATTAACTTAAATCATTATATTACATTTACTTCATATTTAAACTAATTAATTTATTTGTTTTGGCGAGTATTAATTTACTCATCTTCTTGATTGTATATATATATACATATAAGGCACAAAAGTATACATATATATGTATTTATACATATACACCTTTACTTCACTGCAATCATAACATCATTACCTCCCTTTTCATCTATGAAAAGGTCTAATCCTAACATATATGAATATTCGTAATTCCTTCAAAAACTTTATAATATTTTTATTTTTTCCAAATCTAAGTTTTGCATCTTAACCTTAATCACGTTTGATTTTTTTTCGAATCTCATAAATATCTGGGATATTACATGATTGCTCTCATAATCATTTGTGTAGAGACACTAAAGTAAGTATATAGGTGCTTTTTAAAAAATAAGTTCACTGAACGTGACTTGCTCAAGGAATATCAATTGGAATTCTATTTGTCTGTCAATAAGAGTTCCTTTTTGTGATAGTAGTACAAGTGATCCTTGGACTCGAGATTATTGTTGTACCTTGTGTATGATGAGTTATACTTTGACATATTCCTTAAGATCTTTAAGGTTTATCAAAGGGTATGATCAGGTAGAATAAGTTGTACATAGAGGTAGGTGAATGGTCAACAAAGATTCAGGGAGGCGGCTGGAGTAGTAGTTAACTTGGACATGACTCAAGCGTTGGGGTTCTTTACTATGGGGTTGGATGTCGGTAGGTCAAAGAAGTTGATGAAAGACATCATGTTCAAACCACTAAAGGATTTAGCCGATGCCTACGAGCATGCAAAAAACTTTATTGTAACTGAAGAGGCAATGACGACATTGGCAATGAATCAGAAAGGGTCGGAACATTACAAAACCAAAGAAGGAAAGTCAGACGTGTTGGATTGATTGGGCCCGAAGGGGAACAATCAAACGAATAGGCCACCAGTCTAACAGTCTAACCAAGATTTGAGCTGAAGTCATAACTCATTTGAACCTTGACCAGGTGCAGATATTAGAGGAGATCAGAGGAAAACTATTTTTTGAGCACCACCCCCCCCCCCCTGGAGAAAAAACTAAGGGGTATCAGGGATAAATGAATTTTTTTTTTGACTACCATCAGACGCCTGGGCATAACATGGAAATGAGCTATGAGTTGAAGGAGTTAATCGAGAAAACTGTCCAGAATGGAAGGTTATTACACTTTGTAGTAGGACGCAAAGTTCCACACCGAGGACGAGCACAAACGGATAACCAAACCAAGACAAACACAAACCAATCGAGGAGGGTTATTAATGTTATCACCGGATGAATACCTAAAAAACAGGCAGGGAAACATCGACGTTCGACTTTGGAGATTGTGATGGCGTTGGCGGGACAATCGACTAGACAAGAATGACTCTTTCTAAGGACAGTGATTTTATTCTCTGACGAAGATTACCCCCTCCCCCCCCCCCCCCCCCCATGCGGTGGAATCACACGATAGAGCCTTTGTGATAACAGCATAGGTAGGGCCTGTGCACATGAAGAGAATTATGATCGACAATGGGTCGTATGTTGATGTATTGTATAACCACACTTACCAACACATGGATATAGGAGTCAGGTTGGAGGTCAGCCAAGAGTCACCTTTATATGGATTCGGGAATGAAACGGTACCTGTAATCAGAACAGTTGAGTTGCTAGTGGTGTTCAGGGAAGCCCCTAAACAAGTTGAAATCAATGTGAAGTTTTTTGTAGTACAAGTGGACTCAACGCATAATGTCATTCTAGGACGGATGACCTTATCCGCCCTTCACATTGTTACAAGATGTTATCGGCATACATGAACAGTACCTGTGGTCGGGGTTAGTAAACAGAAGCAGACTTTAACTGTGGACATAGAACCATTCACCGAAGGAGTTACGGAACCCTTGGCACTCCCTGCTGAGGAGAATGAAGATGTGGAACTCATTCCAGGCAATAGGGAGAAGATGGTTAAAATAGGTGTCGGGCTACGAGGTACTTTGAAAAAAAGGTTGATAGAACTACTCAGAACATATACATATATCTTCGCTTGGACACCTCATGATATGCCAGGGATGGCAAAAAATGTGGCCATCCATAGGTTATTAGTTAATCCCAAAAAGAAACCCATGTTCCAGAAGAGGAGAATTTTCACACCCGAATGCTAGAAGATTATAAACAAAGAAGTGGGAAAGTTGTTGGATGCGGGGATAATTGAGGAAATAGAATATCCGTAGTGGCTCACCAACATGGTCTTAGTTCAAAAGAAGGATAAAAGGTGGAGGGTTTGTGTTGATTACACGAATCTCAATAAAGCTTGCCCAAAGGGTTTCTACCCTCTCCCTCATATAGACCAGCTAATCGATGCAACTTTGGGAAACATGTTATTGCCGAAATTGGAACTGTTTATTCTGTTTTTATATTTTTATTTATTTATCGAGTTCCGACCTCGACGAGTTCGTTTGAATGAACAAAACGCACAAGTATACGCGGTCAACAAGTAATACAGAGTAAGTAAAATTATCGATCCCACGAGGAATTAGTGTAAATGTTTTCCAACATCAATTTTATCGAGCATCTCTCAATTAAAACGGTTATCAATAATGGCAATGAAAATGTAAATACATGAATTACACTAGAAAGCAATTAAAGATAGGTGAATCTAAGATTGCAACTTCCCCCAATAGTTCATTTAAGTCTCATAACTCTCTCTTCAATTATATGGTCACGACCAATTGTCAACCGAGAATTTTTTATATTAGATATGGCCAACTCTCGTTGCACCATACCCGAATCCACCCAAATCTAACCCAAGGGCAACAGAAACGGGAAGGAACACCTTAACTAGGCAACTCATTATATCTCTATGAGAGTCAACACTAAAAAGGATTTGAAGAACAGATTCTCTCTTGGCTACACGAGGCGAGCTGGCATATCTCTATCCTAACTCACGAATCATGAATTCCAACTCAAGGAAGAATCACAAACACGTGTCATTGTATCTAGGTCTAAACTGGTACTCCCTTTCTCAGTTTCACACGAGTTACCACACTAATAACTAGGTCAAACAAATACGCGTTAGGCGCAAAATATGAAAACACATCCACACGGCCGTAGCCGATAAATGGTCAACCGAGAACTCTCTATGGTACTAACATGCCTCTATCGAGCATCATGTAGAGACATCCTACCCAAATCCGACACAAGGCAATAGAAACAAGAAGGATCGCCCAAGCTAAGAATAACAAGGGTTGAAGGTTAAGTTCTCAAAGTGTGCACATGGTGGATCGGTATATGTCTATCCTTTCCACGAATCATAATCCTAACGCCATGTGGAATCACGAACATGTGTAACATACTTGGGTCAAACACTATACTTCCTCTCTCAGTTCCGTATAGGCTACTAAGTAAATGCAAACCCTAGAAATTAAACCCAAATACAAGAACCAATCCATATGGTGCCAACCAAAGAGAGAGTAAATCAACTAGAACAACCTATTAGGTTCCATAACAAAACCTAGATTCATGGCTTAATCCAAAACACATGCACAAAACATCATTGATCAAGTGAGTAATAGCACATATAAGGAATCAAAACCATTTAGATTAACATTAAACCACGAAATATTACATTTATGGAAGAATATTCATCCAAAATAAACATTAAATAGATTACATAAGATAGAGAGAGAGAGACAGGAAGAAGAAATAAAGAAAACTCTCTAAATCATGGCATCAAATTGATGTAGAAGCACCATGGAAGCGCCATCTTGGCCTTCCAAAATTGCCCCAGCCGCCTCCTCTTGGAAGAAACTGATTATGCTTTGTTTTAGGGCACGAAAATCAACTTTTATAGCGAACTGTCGGCGGCTTGACCGACGTACGGCGCAGCTGCGCTTCTACCTAGTACAAAATGGGCGCAGCTGCGCCGTTTTGCAGAAATCTGACATTTGGCAGCTTCAGGGTCCTTTCGAATTTTGGCCATAACTTGTTCATACGAACTCCGATAAAGGTAAATCAAGATGTTATAGAAAGAAAATTTGTAGACCTACAACTTTTATGTTTTACAAAATTACAGAATCAGAAAGGATGAAGGCCAAACTTGGGCATGAAGTAGCTGCTGTGTAATTTCTTCATATTTTTGGTGTAGCTTTTGCGTCCGATCTCCGATTGAGATGATTCAAGATGTTTCGGAAAGCTGAGAAAAAGTTCTACAACTTTCATGTTTTGCACAAGCGAAGATTCTGACCGGAACAATGTCAAAAGCTGGCCTCTATGTACACGACACGCCGAAAATGCAAATCGGGCAATCCAAACCACGAACTAGCAAGCCCTTATTGTAATAACTACAAAACAACATAAAACACATAAAAAGTAATAGAAAATCACATCCTATAATAATGTGGTAAAAAGACGCGTAAATTAATACAAAACACATAAACTTACTATACAACCTAAATTACAACAAACACATACAAACTAACATAAATACTTAAAGATAAGCAATTTATCAAGCTCAAGTGTATTCAAAACATAGGTATAAACCCACTTATCAAAACGCCATATTAAGTTTCCTCGATGCATTTTCAAGGTACAATTATATTCTGATGGCAAAGGAAGATGTCCCGAAGATGTCTTTTATTACTCATTGGGTCATTTATACGTATAATAGAATGACGTTCGGGCTTATTAATGCTGGGGCAACCTACCAGAGGATGATGAACAAGGTGTTTTTTAAAACAAATAGGCTGGAATATGGAGATATATGTAAATGACATGATTGTTCGGAGTTCGAGGCTGCACGACCACTTGGAGGATTTGGAAGAATGCTTTTGGACAGTCTACCATTACCACATGTGGCTCAACCCTACAAAGTGCACCTTTGGGCTCGGCTTAGGGAAATTCTTGGGATACTTGGTCAATAGAAGAGTTATCGAGGCCAATCTAGAAAAGTTCATGGAAATTATTGATATGAAATCACCCCAAAACTTTAAGGATGTACAAAGATTGAAGGGTAAGATAGCTGTTCTTTAATCGTTCATGTCCCGATCAGCAGAAAGGTGTTTGTCATTCTTCAACACATTTAAAGGACCTAAAAATGAAAAATCTTTCCACTGGACTTCGGATTGTGAGGATGCATTTTAAGGGATCAAGTGATATTTATCCTTGACTCCATTATTACAGAAACCGTTACCTAGGGAGTTGCTTTATTTATACTTGGCAATGAGTTTATTAGCAGTTGGGGCAGTTTTGATTTGGGAGGAGAGAGGCTGCCAGAGCCCGGTCTATTATGTTAGTCATGCTCTAAGGGATGCTGAGACAATATACCCCAATTTGGAGATATGTATTTACTCTTTGGTAATTGTGAGCAGGAAACTTAGACATTATTTTTAGAGTCAAGTGATAGTTATTTATACTAACTAGCCGTTAAAGAAAATTTAACACAAACCTAATTCATCGAGGAGGATGGCAGCATGGGTTATTGACTTAAGCCAATTCTCGTTAGAGTATCATCCCTGAATGGCGATTAAGGTACAAGCACTATCAGATTTTATGGCGGAATGCATGTTCTTCGAAGGAGAACCCATTACTTGTTCGGTATCAAAAATGACGTTTGTTGTGACGCCCCCAAATCTAGATCCCTTGAACCACAGATCTGGTGCTCGCGATACGACATTACCATTCAATCACGTCCATTCATTCTAAATAATAAAACTTAATTTACATTAATACATAACTATCCTATGTTCTAAATACCTTTATACATACAACACATTCATACCTGACATATTACAAAAATATAATATTTACATCAACTCTATCACTGTATATCTATTGTTTGCTGACTTTTCCTTTCCCCTTGTCTGTACCCGACCCCTCAGCCTACTCAGCTATAATATCATCTTAAAGCAAAGGTGAGCATAAAATAGCACAAAAAGTACCTAATCAAATATTGACATGATATTTCAGAAATAATGAAAGAAAATTATTAACAATAAGGATTATCTAATAACAGTTCAATGACTGAAGATAACAATATATCGTGAAACTTTGCATGATTAACTTAAAACACAAAACTTGCTTGTTGTATAGTCACAAGACCAAGAATTCGTTAAGAACAATACCAATCATAAAGAATGATATTGCCCAGGGTTCAGTCATAAGATTGCATTTCATTTTTAAATGTGAACTCTAGGTGATCAGCCTATCGTACCTTTATATTGTGCACAACATAAACATCTAGCAACGCAACCATGCCATAATTTTACATTTCCTTTATCCTTTATTTTCCTTTTTATCAGGGTTGTTCTGTTACAGCATTTCATAGAGTCTGCCCCACAACAATGTGGATCGGAGGACATAACAATAAATATATGAATTTACATGAATCATTATATATGTCTAGCCGGAATCAAGATTGGCATCGACCTTTTTCAATAACAATTCAATGATGAATGAACTTTAGTATGACTTAGCATGAATGCATAACATGTATCATTGTTCAAGAACTACAAAAGAGAGTTAGAGAAGAAAACTTGCATTTATCCTCGTTTACCTCAACTGATAAAATATTATCCTGTTTATGTCCTTCATAACCATAATATTGGTTCATGCATTAGTTATATACATATGCATGTTATAACTTGCTATACAAGCTATCATTTACTTTTACATAACCCTTAACGCATAACACATTGTTCATTTACACCTTAATGTCTACCATATTGATCATTTTTATCAATTTATGATTTACAATACATGTCTCAATCATTTAATATCAAAACATTTTATTTTGGTCATAAAATAATTATTTTTCAAAAGTAGCAGGACAGCGCCCTGACGGATAAGATAGCGCCCCCAACGAAATTTTTTCAGCCAGACGATGCCCCGGCAAGCTCTGAAGGCGCTGCCAGCGAGATCATCTTAGTGCCACAATGCTCCGGCGCCATCTCCAGTGCAAATCTCCTCGCCCCGGTGCAATGCTGCTGTTTTAAAAAAAAATTATTTCCAATTTCCAAGTTATATTTGGCCCTAAATTGAATTTCTTGGTTCCAACACATCATTCAGCATATATAACATATATATGACATGCAAGGGCCTTCAAAACATTTAAAAGTTTTCAAATGGTTCGATTTTTCTATATAATTCATTTTTGGCGTCGGCGACGTTTTTAAATGTTTAAAACTCGCATTTATTGTCATAGACACCAAACGACTTCCAATTCGATTCTAACACGTGTATTTACATGAAACTTAGTTGTTTGACTCCTTTTTACTATAAATTATTCAAAATGGCCAAAAATCACCCTTTTGTGGCATTTTGTCATTTTAACTCAATTTCATTCGTAAACTCAACTTAAGTTATTACACTCCATGCTTCACATACCTTACCACATACATATTTAGTAACTTTGTGTATTCATATAAGTTCTATACGTACCTTCTAAAGCACTTTTCAGATTATGATTTGGTTTATAAGCGAATCATAGCCTAATATATAATTTTTCCTTCACAAATCATGATTTTCAGCCTTCAATGCATCTTGTATGCTATCTAACATGAAAATTTACACGTATCAACATGTTCAACACCTCCAACTAGGTTTTTATCACTTATATCAACATATAACACATGATCATCCTTAAATCATGCTTCCTAATCAAGAATACATACATGAATAGTGCATCACCTTTGTTCTACAACTTCAACACTTAGGGTTTCATGATAAATCAACTAAATAGGACATAACTCACATAAATCACACCTTTGATCATAGATATATGCATGACTACATCTATTATTGCATTAAGCCACATAAATGGTAAGTTTTATTGTTAGAACATTGTTATACCTTCTTTGTGCTCTTCTTCTTCTAGCTATAAACCTTCTTAAAGATAGAAGCTCCAATTTGATGGCTTATAGCACTCCTCTTGCACACTTTTTCTTGAAACTTTCAAGCTTTCTTGCAAACCCTAGACTTTCTTGCTCTTTCTCTCTTAGAACTTCCTTACTTAGCTAACTTGGAATGAAAATAAAGATAAGTGAACTTAGCTTATCTTATTTCTTGCCAAATGTATAAATACATAATTTGTACCTAATGCTCCAACAACTAACCATCTTTGGTTAGCTTAACCATGCATGGCCAAGGCTATTTAACTCATCTCCCGTCAACTAGTAATGACATTTAGGACATTTCTCATCAAGAAGGATACCATGGTCATTCTTCAAGTTGTGAAGGGCATTTTGGACATTTGCCAAAAATCCTAGACAATTAATTCCATTTAATTCATACTTGCTTATTTTCAATCCAATTCAAATTCTTTTTTTATCCAAATTTGTTTTATTAGGCTTGAAATTTATTCTTTCATCAATTAACCCATAAATAACTTGTCCCAAAACACTTGTCACACTTCCAAATTTTAATTTTCATTAATTAATTATCATATTTACAAATTACCAAAGTTGCATATCATTACATTCTTCCCTCCTTATAAGGATTATGTCCTTGAAATCACTATTACAAGGTTACACAAATAAATTCGGATAATCCTTCTTCATTCTTTCTTCTAACTCACACGTTGCTTCCTTAGCATTGTGGTTCCTCCACACTACCTTTACAGAAGGTATCACATTGTTCACTAAAATTTGCTCCTTCCTATCAATAATTTGAATAGGAGTTTCCTCATACGTTAAGTCCTTAATCTGGATAGGCTCATACTCAATCTTATACTTGTAATATGGCTTAGACGGTCACAATACCGATACATGGAACACATTATGTATATGCTCTAACTCTGAAAGTAATGCCACAGTATAGGCTACCTCTCCTATCGTTCTCAGCACTTCAAAAGGTCTAATAAATCTTGGACTTAGCTTTCCCTTCTTTCCAAATCTGATTTCCCTCTCCAGAGAGATACCTTTAAGAACATAAAGGACCCTACTTCAAATTCTCATTTCTGCCAATGCAAGTCTGTATATTTCTTCTATATGTCTTGTGCTGCTATGAGACTTGATCTTATTACTTTGACAATCTTTGTTGTCTGTTGCACTACTTCTGGTCCCAATAGCTTACGCTGTGACAACCCGAAATTTTGAATATATTTTATAAGAATTTAATACATATAAAATTCTTATTATAAGACGAAACGGGTCAGATGAATAAAATATGTATATATTTAAATGTGAAATATATACAATTATTTTAAAAGGAAAGCTAATAGTTAATTAAAACTATTGATTAATTAATTGGAATTAGTTATGAAATTGTATTATGTTATGGAAAATATGGTTATGTGTATTATATATACACCTATATTTTGAAAAAATGAGAATTTATAGTTAAATAAACTATTGAATTCATTGATTTGAATTAACCAAGGAAATGATGTATGAGAGCCAAGCCAAGAAAAATTAATAAATCAATATTAACTAATTGGTATTGAGTTAAGATTATAATATAAATTAATATAATTTGTAAGCCTTGAATGGCAATGGAGTCTTTATGAATTAAATTTCATAAATGTGTAATTAATTCACTTAAATAAAATAGTGAATTAATGAATATATATTATATTATGACAAACAGAAATAAATTAAATATGAAATGAGGGAAGTAATTCATTAATCTTTATTAGTGGATGAATATGTTAACTTTAATTAATTGAATAAAGAAAGTTATTTTCTTTTATTTAGTTAATGTTGAGGATTATGGTACACTAATTAAAAATGTAACATAAATAAGTGTATAATATTTAATATTATATCAGATTGAGGTGAATTAAATATTATGAATGGTTCAATACATAAAATGTGTAATTGGAACCAAATGTGTAAATTAAATTCATAATTTGAATTGTAATTAATTGTTAATGTATTTAATATTATACTTAGTGGACCATTCTAGCATTAGTTGATAGCTCTAGGGGGCTGGGGAAGCGACTGACGGTGCCATCTCAGCAAAACTAGTATAGCAGCCTCTAATGCAGCTAAGATGGGATGTACTAGGCGTGTAGGGGCTTTGTAGATTTCTTTAGGGGCCATTGTAGCTGTGGACTCCAGCTGATGACAATGGAAGAAGTATTATATATATATATATATATATATATATATATATATATATATATTATACACCACCAGTCAAGCCATCCGAAAATTTGCTACACTAGAAATTTATTAGGTCAACTAGAGGGAAAGAGAGATTCGGCTGTAAAGGGTGAAGAGAAGAACTTCAGCAGAAATAATCTAAGTCCGACTAATAGCAAGAAGTTTCTTCCAAACAATGAAGGTATTAAAGCACTCTTTCATTTAAACTTCTAAATAGCTTAAGATGATTTAGGTTCATATGTATTGATACTTTGTGTTGTCGGTGGGAGTTATTTTTTGTGTATGGCGGATCACGGTGGATCCGGGTGGTATAAGGATGGATAATCTGCTGGAGTTATACGTTAAACGTACCTATGTGTTTTGTATGAGGGTAATGTTTTGAAATGCTACACAAATAAAGAATGCCCATCAACTGTTTGTTGAAAGTCCTGTGAGGACTGTTAATGGCTAAGTTTTGTGATTTTGCCACGTTTGACCATATGAGTAGAATCATGACTAGGCGAGATTTTATCTGATATTATATTGGTGTACCAATATTTTTTCCTTGTATGAGAGGTTTAAAAACAATAAAACTTAATATCAATGGTTATATGTTCATGATCCATGAATGGTAAGATTGGTGTAGATGAGCATGAACTGGTCTTAAAACCTTATGTAAGCTATTCTGGCAAAGTGCTAACTCAACATACATGTTATATTTTCTATAGCAAGTATGTGTTTGTAGTAAGTTTATACTATACTAAGTTGAAGAAAATGAGTAAAAGAATATCACAAAGCATTATATGTTAAGAAGGAATGTTGCAGCCATGTTGCTGTTTGTCATTGCCAGTTTCGGCAGTCCACTATGTAAAATAGTTGTAGTCAAAGCCTTGTGTACATAGGGTATTTTCAGATTTAGGTGGTTGTGTTTGTTCTAAATGTAATTGCAGAATTTGGTTAAAATGAAAGTGGAATTATGTGAAGCTTCTTGTTGATTTGTTTATCTGTGTGGTTTTGAGTTCCTGAGATGATGGGGAACTGAACTGGGCAGAAAAGTGATGAAAAAAAATTGCCGGAAAACTTTTTGGATCGCCGGAGAAGATGACCGGAGAGTCGCCGCCGGCGAACTTTCCGGCATAACTGTTTCTGCTATTTTCTAGCCAGAATTTAAAGAAACTTTGTACTAGAAAGTTGTAGAGAATTAAATTTCATGTGAAATGGACATAAAATTCATAATTTTTGGATAAACGGGCTAATTATTATGATTTTCGTAAGTTTCAGCACTTTAAAAATTATAAATAAATTATAGAAAAATTATTTTGTTCTGAAAATTATTTTTCAGTAATGTTGTGATATTATTTCTGAAGTATTGAAAATTTTTGGTGAATTATTGGAGAGCGTAGATATTTATTGTATTTTTATGGTTATTTAAAAATAGTGGAAATTCATAGAAAGTCCTGTGAATAGTGAAAAATTATGAAACTTGGTGAAAAATCCTATAATATCATTTCAGAATTTCTGGAAAGTTTTGGAAAATTATTGAAGCGAAGATGTATTTGTTGTACTTTTTAAGCCATTTAAAGTTAGTTTAAAAATGGTGGAAATTCAAAGAAAATTCTATGAATGGTGGAAAATTATGAAATTTTGTAAAAAATCTTATAATAATATCAGATTAGTATTTGTGATATTTGGAGGGTATAAAAGTGTATTGAGTTAATATTAATATCTAAAACACACAAGTTGTACGGATAGAATATTAGCAAAGACCTGTAAAATATATGTTTGAGTGCTAAAATCTATATTTGGAAAGATTATTATTCTGTAATTAATTCAAATGGATCCCAACAAAGAATTAGTATGATACTAAAGGTTCAAAGTGGTTATTTGGTATAGAAATAAGGTATGGGACTGAAGTTCACCAATATAGGTGGTACGTTAACGCAAATTATTACGGAAGTCTACCAACATTATATGGGTTAAGAATTATGAATTAACCAACTTGGAATTTGTGTAAAATGAAGTTGAGCCCAAAGTTAGGAAATTAGTTTAATAATCTAATTTGAAGGAAATGATTAAAAACTTGAATGTTATATACATATTTAATGAAGGAAATCAAGTTGTATACTTGGGTATATTATTCAAAGTTCCACCGGTGGAATGGGAGGGAATATTATTATTCCTAGCATGACAATTATAATACATGAATACTTGCATTTTGGTAGAGTCCAAGCAAGCCACCCGAATTGAGGAGTGTGGGTTCCTTTGCATGCATGTAGACTAATTATGCAAGTAGACTAATTCTAGCTAATTGGAAACGAATTGTTTAATTATTTTAATGATTAGAATTGTTATGAATATATTAATGACTATATGTCATGCATCTTTATATTAAACTCCTAGCCATTCTCGGTGGAGTGTATATTTTATTTGCATGAACACCTTATGTGTGTGTGTGTGTGTGTAGAATCCTAACAATTTAGAAATGATGTCAAGAAAAATTAAGTTCAGGGGACTTGGTGTAATAAACTAAATCAATAAATGGTAAAGATATTCATAACTTAGTTTTATTTTCATAAAACAAGCTAAACAAACCTAATTGGGAATTTTGGAACCAATGTGGTTTGTCAGATTGTGTGTGTTATATACACAGTGAATTACTAGTGCTTCAAGTTAGTACATGGATAGATTAGAAGTGGAAACGGTTGATGGTTATAAAGTAAACTTTTGGAACCGATGTTGTTAAACATAAAAGATATACAAAGGACGACGATTAAAATTCGAATCTTAATATAAGATTAAGTTAAAGTCAAACTTTGATTGACAATGTGCATTGTTGATCTCACATACCGTGTAGGTCATGCGAAGGACATGGAAGGTTAGCGTAATGGTAAAACGCCAGTACAGGCAAGTTTTTCAGAACTTGCTCTTATGTGATAACTGTTATTATGTATGACATGTTTTTATATGTAAACATGAGTTAATATGCTTTTATGCCATAATGTGATTAAACTGTTGTTGTTCAATTGATAAGTTGATTTAGCTGTTATTTGTGAACGGTATAAATTGTAAAGTGACCAGCATGTTAATGCAGATCATGAATTATATCTTAGCCCATCTACATGTATAAAATGTCATACATGGATATATTGATAAGCATATATGATGCATGAATTATGTGTTATGTGTAACTGTTAAACTTGCTGAGCAACGTAGTTGTTCATTCTTGCTTAAATAAATATTTTCAGCTACGTGCGAGATATATGAGGTTCCAGTAAAGATCAAGGACAGGAAATGTTATGCACTATCCCAGGAGATATAGATAATTTTGATAAACCATTTGGGGGTAAACAGTTTTACCAAAGGGTATAAACTGTAATGAAATGTTAGTTTAACAGTTAAATCTGTTGTGTATCAAAGCGAGGTGCTGTTTAGTTATGTGTAAGAGTGAATGGTTGAAATAAGTTTTGAATGATAAATAGACTTAAAAGATAATTGTAAAGTTAAGGGCAATAAATCTGCATATCTTTTGTATTAAATTAGGTCATGATATATATTTATATATATGATCTAAGTTGTTCAAAGATTTATGTAAAGATTGCGATCCTGAGACAAATGACTAAAGAATTATGTGTAAAAGTTTAAATTTAATGAGTTTTTATCAACTATATTATTGAGATATATTGTGGATTTAAGTACAAGGTTGTACGTCTAACGAGCGGGACCCGACGTGGCCAGCATGTGGATTTTCGGGTCGTTACATATGCTCTCCTACCTCATCCCAACAAAGAGGTGTTCTGCACTTTCTCTCATACAATGCCTCATAAGGTGGCATACTAATACTCGCATGATAACTGTCATTATATGCGAATTTAACCAATGGTAAATGGTTGTCCTAATTACCTTTGAAATCCATTATGCATGCCCTAAACATATCTTCTAATGTCTGGATTGTTCGTTCACTTTGCCCGTCTGTTTGAGGATGATACGTCATGCTCAACCTCAACTGTGTGCCCATACACTTCTGAAAACTCTTCAAAAAGTTAGACATGAATCGCGAATCTCGATCTGAAACAATCGATACCAAAACTCCATGTCTAGACACAATTTCCTTTACATAAAGCTTTGCCAATTAATCTAAGTTGAACTTGATTTTGATCGGCAAGAAGTGTGTATACTTCGTTAGTCGATCCACTATCACTCATATCGCGTCATAACCTGTCTGAGTAGTTGGAAGTCACATTACAAAATCCATCCTAATGTGCTCCCACTTCCATTCTGGAATATCTAGCGGTTGTAGTAGTCCACTAGACCTCTAATGTTCTGCCTTGACTATTTGACAAGTCAGGCATTTACAAACATATTCTGCCACGTCTTTCTTCATATTAGGCCACCAAAAGTGTTGTAGAAGATCTTGATACCTTTTCGTGCTTCCTGGATGAATTGAATACCTTGAACTGTGCGCTTCCTACAAAATCTCATCTTTCAGATCGAATACCATCGACACCCATATTTTTTCTTCAAATCTGAGTAATCCTTTTTCATCTAATTTAAACTTAAGCTCTTATCCACTCAATATTTGTTCCTTTATTCTGGCACATTCCTCATCAAGCATTTGAGCTTCCTTCACTCTATCCAATAATGTTGGACGAGCTTCTATTACATACAGCTTCTCTTCCGACTCCCTCGGACCCTTTACCTTTATTTTCATCTTTTCCATTTCTTTAATTAGCTCTTCTTGAATGGTTAACATTTCCAGTGTTTCCCGACCCTTTCTACTTAAGGCGTCAGCTACAACATTTGTTTTTCCTGGATGGTATAGAATCTCACAATCATAATCCTTGATTATTTCTAACCATCTTCTCTGCCTCATATTCAAGTCATTCTGAGTGAAAATATACTTCAAACTTTTGTGGTCTGTGTATATTTCACATTTCTCTTTGTATAGATAATGTCGTCATATCTTCAAAGCAAAAACCACCGCTATCAATTCCAAATCATGGGTAGGATATCATTTCTCATAATCTTTCAACTGTCTTGACGCATACGCTATGACCTTCCCGTGTTACATTAACACACAACCAAGTCCTTTATATGATGCGTCGCTAAACACTACAAACCCTCATGTATCATCAGGCAACGACAACATAGGCGCTTCACTTAACCTCTTCTTGAGTTTTAGAAAACTTTCTTCATATTTATCTGACCAAACAAATTTCATAACTTTCCTCATCAAGTTAGTTAAAGGTCCTGATAATTTTTAAAAATCCTTGATAAATCTTCTGTAATATCCAACTAAACAAAGAAAACTCCTCACCTCCGTTGGTGTCTTTGGTTGTTCCCAATTCATTACCGACTCTACCTTTGTTGGGTCCATTGATATCCCTTCCTAATCAATCACGTGCCCTAGAAATTACACTCTTTCCAACCAAAATTCATATTGCATATAACTTCTCTTCCCTCAACTTTTAAAACACTATCCTCAAGTGTTCCACATGCTCCTCCAGAGTCTTTGAATAAATCAAAATGTCATCGATGAATACCACCACAAATTTTTCTAAATATTGCTTGAACACTCTATTCATCAAATCCATAAATGTAGCTGGTGCATTTGTCAAACCAAAAGACATCACCAGGAACTAGTAAGAGTCCTAAATGCTATCTTAGGTACATACTCAGGTCTCACCTTCAGCTGGTGATAACCGCTTCTCAAGTCTCTTCGAAAAATACTTGGCTCCTCGTAACTGATCAAACAAATCATCGATCATTGGTAGCGGATACTTGTTCTTAATTGTTACTTTGTTCAAATCTTTGTAGTCGATACGAAGCCTTAACGATCCATCTTTCTTCTTTACAAATAAAATTGGTGCTCCCCAAGGAGACACACTTGATTGGATATACTTCTTGTCCAGTAACTCTTGCAATTGTACCATCAATTTTTTCAATTCGACTGTAGCCATTCTATACGGTGCCTGTAATATCCAAGAAATTTATAAGTGATTATATCAATGAAATTGATGAATTGCTTGAAAGATTAGTTGTGTGCTCATACATTTATGTATTGTGTGGCAAACATTAGCAGTTTAATTAAATATGTGATAAATAATAATGTAAGTGATGTTGAGGATGAACTTAATTAATGTAAGTTTATGTAATATGCCTTGTGTGGCATAATTGTTAAGATGGACTAATTAATTAATTTATGCAATTAATGGTGAGATGATTAAATAATGTCATGGATTAATGAGAGTAATTAAATTAAACTCAATGTGAATATTAGGAGGTTACAAGAATAATGTGACATAACCTAACATGTTATAAATTAAAAGTCCATGTGTGTAGAATTGCTAAATTTAAATTAATCGACCCACATAAAGAATCTATTTTCTATATATATGATGTAGATATACAAGATTGCTAGAAAATTGTTTGTCTTTTATGCTTGGAGCCATGTGGGAGTTATTATTATATATAGGGTAAGGCTAGAATGCTAATCTTATTTTTTTAAATGAAGCTATGTAAGTAATCATGAATGGAGGCATGGAAATAAGCCTTAAATTGAGAAAATATTGACAACACTTTACCAAATCTTTCTTAGCCAATGGGTAATGAATGCTTGGAGGATATTAACACTCCTATAAATTGGAGTTCTCAAATTTCATTTTAAGGTTTGCTAGCTTTTGACTAAGTTGATATATAGAGAGAGTAAGAGAGAAATTGAGAAAAAAATAGAAAATATTGAGGAACTCTTGCAAATTGTGGTTCAAGTGTGATCTAGCAAAGAGAAGAAGGTGGAAAGCTATCTTAAGTTTATTCCTAGGGAAGGAAAGCTAGTGAAAGGTATAAACTCCTAACTTTTAAAAATTTTATGGGTTAAACTTGTATATGGTAGTTTATAGTGTAAAATGCATGTTTGGGTGTGGGGGATCTTGTGTTATGGGATCATGAAGGATCCGAAGGTATAAGGACGACTTTGTGAAGGAGAGTATGTGTTTTGTATGTCTTCATATATGTTTTATGTCCAAATGAACAAAAGAAATACATATGAACATGAAAATCCTAAGTGTACTAGTGAAAACATGTGATTTGGGTAAAAATAGAATAAAATGGGTAAATCATTTTCATAATCTAAAAATTGTATGTTGTAGTTCTATGAAACACTAAGATATTCCAAGTGGAACGAACAAAAAACGGAGCTAAAATGGATTTATGGTGAATTTTCTTGTAAAGGATGTCAATATAGAACTCTAGCTTGAAAAACTAATAAATTTGGTTAAATAAATATTTTTAAGAATAATAAAAAAATTGGAATGTTGAATAGTTATAAGTTTATGAGCCAACAAAACTGATTTGAGCTCATTTGGATTTAAAATGAGCAAGATATGAAAGATTGAATCAAAAAGAGTAGGAAAACAAAAATTGAAAAAAATAAAATTTTTGGTTTCTGCAGTGGGCGCTGTAGCGCCACCCCATAGTATAAAATCGGGCGCTACAGCGCCGGTCAAGATTTTCAGTTGACCCGGGCCGGTCAAATCAGTTGGGTTAACCGATCAAACCCGGTCCGACCGAGAAAAAAAAAGTTTTATTTTAAATTATAATAATAATTAAAAATAATAATAATAAACAAATAAAAAATATATTTATATTATTAAACAATTAAAATTATACTTTAAAATTATTTTACTGGTGATTTGATTAAATAATATTAAAGAAATAAAATAATACCTTTAAATTATTTTATTTGTGAGTTAAATAAATAACATTAAAGAAATAAAATAATGCCTTAAAATTATTTTATTTATGAGTTGATTAATATATATATATATATATATATATATATATATATATATATATATATATATATATTAAACAAATAAAATAGTAATCTAAAATTATTTTATTTGTAAGTTAACATTAAACGGATAAAATAATAACTAAAAATTATTTTATTTGTGACTTAATAATAAAGATTATTTATAAAATCAAAATAGTATTAAAGGACTATTTTAATTGTGGATTCATAATACATAAGCAATTAAAATAATATTATGAGTTATTTTAATTGTGAATTAATAAAAGTAAACAATTAAAATAATATTGAGACTTATTTTAATTGTAAATCAATAAATAATATGTAATTAAATAATGTTAACAATTATTTTAATTGTGAATTATTAAAGGATTAACAATTAAAATAATATTAATAATTATTTTAATTGAGTACTAATGAGGCATAAATAAATTAAGATAAGAGTAAAGCTTACTCTAATTGGGAAATCGAGCACATAAAATGATAACTTAAATTATTTTATTTATGGATTAATAAAGGATATTCAGAGATTATAATAATAAGTTATGAATAAATAAAGTGATATCATTTTATTGTGAATCATTAAAGCGATGATAAAGAATAATGAAAGAAATAGAATAATACAAAGTATTATACTATTTGTGATAGTTAATGAATGAATGAAATAAGGAATGTGGGAGACAATAATGTACAAACAAATAATTTTATTTGAAATTATATGCGTAATGATTTGAGAGTCCAAGTTATATGGAACTTGTAAGTTAAATCTATTAGATTATTCTGTGAAGTTTAATAGAATTTAACCGTTAGACAAATATGTTGAACATAGGTTGTTCAAAGGATAAGGAATTACAGTCTGATAGAGTCAGCAATCCAGACAAGCACTTTAACTTATACTTTTATCAATTCGTACAAGTAGAATTAATTAATAGATTAATTCCTGTTTATCTACATTGCAAAGATTAAATTACTATCTTTGAAACTTGACTTAATATCATGATTATATCCTTGAACGATTATTCGAACCCTAGTTGCGAACATTGAAATTATCAATTGTTCCTAGTTGTGTTGAGATGTATGTCTATGTCATTTGTATCGGCTAGACTAATGATAAGATCGAGTTCATAGTTGTGTTGAGAAGTACGTCTATGCCATTTTTATCGACTAGACCAATGATAAGATCGATTGTTAATCAATCATATTTTCTTGAAAAAACTATCCAAACCAATTGCATTGGTGATGACTCTTATAGTATGCTGAGATGAACAACTCTTTTACGTCAGGGAACCAACACGCGCGTGAATAGCATTTCTGAGTGTTATGCATAACATAGGGTACTTTAGGTTGATCACCTATTGTACTTGTTTATTATTGTGAATTTTCAGTAAAATATTGTTAATTCAAGCATGTGTTTACGGTCCATAGTGACCGCTCAATTCAATTATTTATTTATCTGAAAATGTTGAAATTCTTGATTTCATATATATCCTTCAGTCCATAGTGACTTCCCAGTAATATAAACGATCAGAATTGGAACTTTTGACACTTCATTGTTCACAATTCATTTATTTAATTCCCGAACTTTTATTTATTGTTATATACATTGATATATGAATCTCGGTACATAAATGCTTACTACTATTGTTTATTTACTTTCTGCGCAAACTTGTTGCTCACCCTTGTTTCCCTTAAACATTATAGTTAAGTTTGAGCAATGAATTGGTTCAGGAAAGGACAAAGGAAAAGGCAAAGTTGCTGAGTAGCCTTATCTAGACGTTATAGTCAATCTTATTTGGTATTGTATTAAGACTTATGTTTGTACATAATATTTTAAGTGATGTTGTACTATTAACAGTTGCGAGAATTGGGACGCAAATATTTATCTTATCTCAATGTAAATATTTCTTATTTTTTCGCATTTAGATGATATTAACTGTTTTATGAGTTGGATCGTGATGCACCAGATTCGAGGTACAAGTATCTGAATTTATGGGTGTTACAGTGCATTTGAAACTGGCGTCGTTCCTGGTACAAGATCTATAACAAATTTGATCTCCATGTCTGGCAGAAGACCCAATAATTCATCTGGAAATACATCTGCATACTCTTTTTACTACTAGTATCTGACCCATTTTTTATCCTACTATCCATGTATCAAGACATGAGCCAAATATCCCATACATCCCTTCCTTAACAACTTATTGGCCTGCATCATCGTTAGACAACAAGATTGCCTTGGCGACTTGCTACCATAGAATACTATCTTAGATCTAGCAGGAGTCTGAAGGTTTACACATTTCTTTTAGGTGTCAATCACCGCCCCATGGTTATACAACCAATCTATTCCAAGTATTACATCAAATTCTCCTAACCGAATAGGAATTTAATCCATTATTAACTTGTGTCATCTTATCGTTAGACAACAATCTCGATGAATATTTTCCACTTGAATTACTTCCTTGTTTGCTACTTCTATACTCAACACATTTTCTAACTTTGCTTGGGGTAAGTTCAATTTCTTTGCAAACTCGTCAGAAATAAAGGAGTAGGTAGCACCCGAATCAAATAATACATAGGCATTTATATTATTGATAGGAATAATAGCTGACACCGTGTCTTTTGATACCACCGCATCCTGCACAGTCATGTTAAAGGTACGTGTTGTCTATCTCCTCGGCTAAGTAGGTCTGCTAATTGCCAACTTTCCACCACAAGCACCCTTATTTCCACTTCCTCCATCGACTTTCTTCTTTGGATAATCTTTGATCTGATGCCCCACTTCTCCATAATAAAAACATCCATTACTTGCTTTCAGAGTCAAACAATTTGGTGCGATGTGACCCTCTTAACCGCATCTGAAACAGACGTTCTTTCCTTTCAAATATACCCATAAGTGTCCCATTTCACAATTGGGACATGGCTCCATTTTCTTCTTTAACACTCCTTGTTTACTTCCCGAAGTGTTGGGGTTATTTTTCCATTTTCGCTTGTTTGTGTTACTTCCCCCACTGCTTCCTTCTCGGTTGACTCCATCACTTTTCCTGCCACGCTGTTCTTGCTTGTACTTTGTCAAGGCGTCACTGTCTCTTTCTATTAAAATAGCTTTCTCCATTACCCCCGCAAAAGTCTCAATCTGAAACATTAACACCTTGCTATAAATCCATGGCTTTAACCCGTGTTTAAAGTGTCTTGCCTTTCTTTGTTCTATGTCCACCTGGTGTGGAGCAAACCTTGCCAACTCATTGAACTTAGCAGCATACTTGGCCACAGTTATATTTCCTTGCTTAACCTCCATCATATCTTGGGTTATTGGAGAAAAGTAAGCCTCGAAAAATATCTCCTTAAATCTTTCCCAAGGTGCAGCCCTGGTTCCTAACCTTCCTTTATTAGCAATTCACCAATAATTAGCTTCTCCTTGAAGCATCAATGTAGCAAAGGTAGTTTTTTGTTCTTCTGTCACATTTGCTACGTCGAACACTTTTTCCATTTCAATCACTAGTTCTGGGCCTCTACTGGATTCATAGTCCCCTTGAACTCTGGGGGTCCTACTACTTTAAAATATTTGAATGTGGCAATCTGAGCTGTTACCGGTTGATCACCCACAGGATTAATATTCCTGTTCTGAAAAACTCGTATCAATAAGTCCACAAATTGCTGTATAGGATTAACTGGCTTCTCTGGAGCATTTACTGACTCCTCTGGTGGAGGTTGAACATTCGGTTTTCATCTAGGCAGCATTTTTGTTTAATAATTTTACGTAATAATCAATATCTTATCAATCACATATTACATTCTTGCGTTAACTTAAACACAGTCATTTCAAAACATATTTAACAACTGGATTTATATTCATATACAAATTGATTAGTGCCTAGCACCTTACACTAGACTTAGCATATTGCTATACAACTTATATCCTGATAGACTACAAAAGTTGGGATTCACATTTCATAACTTTATACAACAAACTTAGACATTCCCTCCTTAGGACAAAAGAGGTTACTTGACATTTTCTATCCCTTCTATAACAAAAAGCTAAGGATTTATATCACATACACACGTAAACATATACATAACCATATACACCTATTACATATATCCTACAAAAGCATTCCAAGCCTAACAGCATCGTCATACTCTTCATCCATAATGGCAATCATCTTCCACCTGCTCAGGGTATTACTCACCTGATTATACTCTATAGGGTAATAATACACTTTATCCTGTGCCCTTCCAAACGCTGTGCGAAATGCATAGCTCATATCATCCATTCTTACACTCATGCTATCCATCCTTGTTTTCTTAGCCTTCACTTCTTCTTCTACTAAATTTATCCTCCTTACGGTTACGGCTTTAGCCCCAGCTCGTTCATACCTAGCTATCTCATCAGTTGCCTCCCTCAGCTTAGACTTCAAGGCTTCCTTATCATTTTTCAGTTCTTGGACTGTCTATTTTTCTTGCCTCAATTTATCTCACAACTCCATATTTCTATTAACTAATACTTTGACTGCATTCTCATTCTGTTCAATAGTTGTTTGCCATTCAGCTGCTTGAGTCTCTAGCTCCAAGATCCTATCTACAAATTCACTATTTTGTTGTATTACCCCGGTTACCCATTCTTGGTCGGCTTCCCTCTGCTCGGATGATGCATTATCTGTTAATGCCCCATCAGAGTCTCCTTCTAGCTCATCCGGATCTTCTTCCTGTCCACTATCCTCAGCTGGTACTACTGCCATAGCTGGTACTACTGCCATAGCTGGTACAGTAGTCATTACATCTATCTGAATGTCTTGATATTCTTCCTCTACTGCTCGACTGGATTCTCCAATCTCTGGCATACTATAAAATCACAAGAATACTTATTTTAGTTCAATACAATTTTTCTTATCTCTATTACATATAGCACGTAGCACATAACACATGTTGTGAATTTTTTTAACTTTAACAGTTCCCACCATTCGCCTCTTAGAACTCAAACTGAGTTTCACTATATTCTTGAAGGTCATATTCCGAAGATTTTTCCACCTAAGGTTCATAACCTATCAGCTCTGATATCAACCTGTGACGTCATTAAATTCGGATCCTTTGAACCACAGATCTGGTGCTCACGATACTACACTACCATTCAATCACATCCATTCATTCAGAATAATAAAACTTAATTTATATTAATACATAACTATATCAGGTTTTAAATACCTTTATATATACAACACATTCATACCTGACATATTAAAAAAATATAATATTTACAACAACTCTATCACTGTATATCTATTGTTTGCTGACTTTTCCTTTCCCCTTGTCTATACCCAACCCCTTAGCTTGCTCAGGTTTTGCTGTAATATCATGTTAAAGCAAAGGTGATCATAAAATAGCCCAGCAATCAAATAATGACATGATATTTCAAAAATAATGAAAGAAAATTATTAACAATAAGGCCAATCCAATAACAATTCAATGAATGAAGATAACAATATATCGTGAAACTTTGCATGATTAACTTAAAACACAAAAACTTGATTGATGTACGGTCACAAGACTAAGAACTCGTTAAGAATAATACCAATCATAAAGACTGAAACTGCCCGGGGTTCAGTCATAAGACTGCATTTCATTTTCAGATGTGTACTCTAAGTGATCAGCCTATCGTACATTTATATTGTGCACAACATAAACATCTGGAAACCCAACCACTCTATAATTTTACATTTCCTTTATCATTTAATTTATTCCCCTTTTTATCAGGGTTGTTCTGTAATAGCATTTCATAGAGTCCGCCCCACAACAATATGGATCGGAGGACATAACAATAAATATCTGAATTTACATGAATCATTGTATATGTTTAGCCGGAATCAAGATTGGCATCAACATTTTTCAATAACAATTCAATTATGAATGAATTTCAATATGGCCTACCATAAATGCATAACACGTATCATTGTTCAAAAACTACAAAAGAGAGTTCGAGAAGAACATTTGCTTTTATCCTTGTTTACCTTAACTAATAAAATCTTATCCCGTTTATGTCCTACATAACCATAATATTGGTTCATGCATTAGTTATATACTTATGCATGTTATAACTTGTTATACAAGCTATCATGTACCTTTACATAATCCTTAACACATAAGACATTGTTCATTTACATCTTAATGCCTACCATATTGATCATTTTTATCAATTTATGGTTTACAATACATGTCTCTATCATTTAATATCAAAACATTTTATTTTGGACATAAAATAATCATTTTTCAAAAGTAGCAGGACTGCGCTCTGGCGAAGAAGACCGCACCCCCAAGGAAATCCTCTCGACCAGACGACGCCTCGACGAGCTCTGAAGGCGCTGCCAACGAGATCCTCTCAGTGCCACTACACCCCGGCACCATCTCTAGTGCAAATCTCCTCGCCCTGGCGCAGTGATGCTGTTTCAAAAAATAATTTTCTTTCCAATTTCTAAGTTATTTTTGGCCCTAAATTAAATTTTTTGGTTCCAACACATCATTCAGCACACATAACATATATATGACATGTATGGGCCTTCAAAACATTTAAAATTTTTCAAATGGTTCACTTTTCCATATAATTCATTTTAGGCGTCGGTGAACGTTTTTAAACGTTTAAAACTCATATTTATCGCCATAGACACCAAAAGATTTCCAATTCGATTTTAACACGTGTATTTACATGAAACTTAGTTGTTTGACTCCTTTTTGCTATAAATTTTCTAAAATTGCCAAAAATACCCTTTTATGGCATTTTATCATTTTAACTCAACTTAAGTTCTTGCACTCCATTCTTCACACAACCTACCACATACATATTTAGCAACTTTGTGCATTTAAATAACTTCCATATGTACTTTCTAAAGCACTTTTCAGATTATGATTTAGTTTATAAGCAAATCATAGCCTAATACTACCAATTTCCTTCACAAATCATGTTTTTCAACCTTCAATGCATCTTGTATGCTATCTAACATGAAAATTTACATGTCTCATACATGTTCAACACCTCAAACTAGGTTTTCATCACTTTTATCAACATATAACACATGATCATCCTTAAATCATATTTCCTAATCATGAATACATGAATGAATAGTGCACCACCATTGTTCTATAACTTCAACACTTAGGTTTTCATGATAAACCAACCAAATAGCATATAACTCACATAAATCACACATTTGATCATAGATACATGCATGGCTACATCTCTTCTTGCATTTAAACACATAAATGGTAAGTTCTATGGTTAGAACATTGTTATACCTTATTTGTGCTCTTCTTCTTCTAGCTATAAACCTTCTTAGAGATATAAGCTCCACTTTGATGGCTTATAACACTCCTCTTGCACACTTTTTCTTAAATCTTTCAATCTTTCTTGAAAACCCTAGCCTTTGTTGCTCTTTCTCTCTTAAAACTTCCTTACTTAGCTAACTTGGAATGAAAATGAAGATAAGTGCACTTAGCTTATCTTATTTCTTGTCAAATGTATATATACATAATTTGTACCTAATGCTCCAACAACTAACCATCTTTGGTTAGCTTAACCGTGCATGGTCAAGGCTATTTAAGTCCTTTCCCTTCAACTAGCAATGGCATTTAGGACATTTCTCATCAAGAAAGATACTATGGTCATTCTTCAAGTTGTCAAGGGCATTTTGGACATTTGCCAAAAATCCTAGATAAATTCCGTTTAATTCATACTTACTTATTTTCAATCCAATTCAAATCCTTTTTTATCCAAATTTGTTTCATTAGGCTTAAATTTTATTCTTTAATCAATTAATCCATAAATAACTTGTCCCACTTCAAAATTTTAATTTCCATTAATTAAGTATCATATTTACAAATTACCAAAGTTGCATATCATTACATTGGTAGCTGGGGGGGGGGGGGGCAATCGACCCCATCTTATTCATAGACTTTATGTGTGGATGGGTCGTCTATGGCAGATTCAAGTGAGGTTGGAATCATTCTAACTAGCCCTGAAGGGTTCAAAGTCCAGCCGGCTATCCAGTTCAAGTTTCAGGCAACCAACAATGAGGCAGAGTATAAAGCTATCTTGGCAGGCCTAAGATTGGCTCGAAGTTTCGAAGTCAAAAATTTATTAATTCTTAGTGATTCACAGTTGGTGGTAAAGCAAATTCAAGGGGGTACGAAGCCCGAGGAGTTAAAATGACAAAGTATTTGTCCGAGGTGAAGAATATTTTGTAGCATTTTGATTATTACTTATTATAGAACATTGATTGAAATGATAATACTGTGGCTGATGCATTATCAAGACTTTCTACTACTCCAAACGAGTCTTTATCAGGGTTAGTATATGTTGAAGAGTTACTCAAGCCCAGTATTCTGAGGAAGGAAATCAAGTGTTTGGAGAGGTCTAATTGTTGGCTCACGCCTTATTTAAAATATACTTGGCTGATGGGAAGTTGTCAATCGATAAAGTTTTGGCGAAAAAGATAAATTATATAAGTACTTATTTTTGTTTGATCGATAAAGATTTGTTTCGATGAACGTATTCGAGACCCTTAGTGAAGTGTCTTGTCCTATCTAAAGCATCGTATGCTCTTCAAAAAGTCCATGAGGGTATTTGTGGGGACCATATGGGAGCAAAGTCTTTGGCATATAAATTGGTTCGACAAGGATATTATTGGTCGACGATGTTTTGAGAAGCGAAGGAGTTTATGCAAAAGTACTCGAAGTGTCAGTTGAATAGTTATGTTGCACACCGGCCACCCAATGAGCTATCTTTAGTGATGCCCCTTGTTCCTTTTGCAGTTTGGGGGGTTGATTTGGTAAGGCCTATGCCAAAGGCTAAAGGTCAGTTTGCTTACATGATTATGGAAATTGATGACATAACAAAATGGGTAGAGGCGAAGCCATATCAACGGATCACCGAATAAGATTGTATTCACTTCCTTAAAGAAAATGTTAATTTTTGATTCAAGATTCCCATGGTATTAGTATCAGATAGCGGGTTGTAGTTTGTGGGTTTTGAATTTGAAAAATTCCTTTCGAAATTGGGGATACAGCATTGGAGGGCGTCAATAGCCCATCCTCGAGCCAATGGGCAGGTTGTAGTAATGAATGGGACATTATTAAATGTACTTAAAAGGAGACTTGTTAATGCTAAAGGTAGATGGCCCGAGGAACTTCCTAGTGTCTTTTGGGCTTATCGGACGACTCTAAGGTCAACAACAGGCAATTCTCCTTTTCAGCTGGCATATGGGATTCAAGCTTTATTTCCAGTAGAGATCGGGTCTCCATCTTTTCAGGTGATAAATTTTAATGTATTGTATAATGATCGGGGGCTTCAACTTAATCTCGATTTATTAGATGATGTTCGGGATGTTGCGGTTATGAAATTGGTATTTTATCAGCAGAAGACCGCAAGACATTACAATCGAAGGGTTAAGCAAAGGCGTTTCAAGGTAGGTGATTTGGTTCTTCGAGAGGCTGAGGCATCTACTCCTTTAAATACTGGCAAATTGATGCCGAATTGGGAAGTGCCTTACGAGGTTATTATGTTGGTTTGTAAAAATCAAAGACACGCAATCAAATTGCATAAAATAGCGGAAGCATGGTAAAATCAAATTTAAAATTTACAAACCATAATCCAGGATCGACCTTTATGCGCAACTATTAATTAATAAATAAGAAGTTAGAGATATACCCTTGTAGAACTTAAATCTTCAACAGGTACAAGTTCACCTTCAAATCATTTGCATTCTCCTTGAATTTCACCGATTGGATTCCAATGATCAACGTTAGCCACCCAAGTGTTTGGCCTCTAAAGGTGATCCACCAAGGAATAATAATAATTCAAGAAGTGGGTGATGGCAAACCCTAGTTTTCTCTCTCTAGAGAATATGTGAGTACTCTCCCAAAACTTATGGAAGTGTATGTGTGTAACCTTAATCCATAATAAGACTTCTCTTATTTATAGATTTAGTAAACCCTCCTAACACCTTTAGGAATAGGGTTTTTAATTAAACTGCTAATCTAATTAGAAACTTAATTAATTGAATAAAATAATTATAATTCCTAAACTATTTAGGAACTTAATTATTAATTATGAGAGTACTCTTATTAATTAATTCCGAAACCATTTAGGAACTAAATAATAATGATAATAGTAATAATAATAATAATAAGACTCATCTTATTAATTTATAATTAGTATTTCTAAAATACTAAATAATAAATATTAAGCTATTTAATTTATTCTATCCACATAGTATAAATGAAATATACTTAATTCATTATTACAGTTATGTCATTTACTTCTTAAATAATTATTTTTCTTTTGCGGTGTGACCCTTAGGTTCTCAATATTAAACCGGTTATAGAATAAATTAATTAGAACTATTCTAATCTTATTTATATAAATAAATTAAACTATTTAATTAATTTAAATAAATAATATTTACTGCATAATAAGGGTAAGCCCCTTAGCGATCAACGGCTTTCCAGATAATATAGATTTCAACATTTAATCATAAAAGAAACTATTCAGCAAATAGTTACTGTACAATTCAATCTTTCTACCTCACAATGTCCCAATCAAATATAAGACATGGTATTACTGTCAAGTCTTATTTTATTTGATTATATGCATTTCAATCCTTAAATGAATAACTCTAATTAATGTAAATTAGAAACAACTTTCTAATTTCCATTCTGCCTTGGCCAAGGACTACTGAGTTGTCATTTATCGAATCGCATAAGACATTCTCTTCTTTTACTAGAAGTGGTAGATTCTTTGTTGATCATTCACCTATCTCCATGTATGACTTATTAATATCCGATCATACCCTTTGATACACCCTAAAGGATTTAAGGATTATATGTCAAAACATAATTCATCATACACAAGATACTATGATGATCTCAAGTGTGACGCCCCCAAATCTAGGCCTACACAGCCCAAACTTGAGTCCTCAAAAGACTACAACAAAATTATTACAAACAAACACAACGTACAACAAAACAGTGTATAATAATACACAACTAAGTCTTCACTATTATTGCCACACTATTTTACAACACGTGAAGACTACGACAGCTATTCCTCGGACTCTCACTCCATCCCCCGGCTAGACCCTGTTACGTTTTCATCTCCTGTTGAAAAACAATGGAACAAAAGAAAGGGTGAGCTCAAATAGCCCAGTAAGAAATATCATGACTAAGATAATGACGAATAAATTATCATTAGCCTTCAACAGTTGAGTTCTTGATAGAATACAATAGACTACAAGGTTTATATCAGAAACTGCAGTTAAATTCTTGAACAATGTTCAGATCAGTAATAGCAGCGGAATGAGCAATCTATTAGAAGAATAATGCAGACTATAATGTCCACTCGCTTCTCTTTTTAGTAAAAACATCATCATCTGAAATACCATTAGTCATGATAATAAAAATTCACAGTTCCTGATCATAATCATGCAAATCAACAGTTCGTCCTTGCACTATGGGCCAAAGATATTCAATATAACACCAACGGTCATGATTATTCCAAATTCAGCCTTTGGTCATAATCATACCAACCAACAGTTCATCTTTGCATTACGGGCCAAAGAGAACTTTCACCACGTGCCATAAAAGACATCGAACAGATGTATCGCCTTTAACCTAGTATATCGCCTTTAACCTATCATCTGTTCAACAATTATATCACATCTGTGCCCCCGGCCACAGATATTCACAACAGCTTGATTCTTGATGATTAATATAAATAACAGTGATACAAATGATGAACAGAAGAAACATGATAAACAATAAGTATCAGAAGTTTACTTTGTGCAGATTCAAATAATGTCCAAATTGTCAACATGATGTGGAGTAAAATTTAAAAATGATATTCAAGATCCACAGTTCAGAATAACGGTTACGGTTCAATAGAAAGGTTCAGAAAATAGGAAGGTTCAGTTGAAATAATGAAGTTCAACTATTATGGAACATATAATATTTTCAGGAATTATAGAAGCAATAATTCCATAATAAGTTTCGATTTAGGAGTATGAAAGAAATTACGGTTTTGCCCCTGAACTTTCCGGGAAATGCCGGTTGTGTCCCTAAGAGCGCGGAAATTACGAAAATGCCCCTGGGCTTTCCAGAAAATTCCGGTTATGTCCCTAGGGCGCTGAAATTACCAAAATGCCCCCAGAATCAGTTTTTAGTTAAATAAATGTTTAAAAATTATTTAAAAATCATAGAAAATTATAGAAAAATACTAAAAATATAAAAATGATGTTTGGGCATTTAATTTAATATTTTTGTAAAAATATTAAATATTGGGGATTAATATTTAAACATTAATCCATTAAGTTTAAATGTTAGAAAGTGAATAAATGAAAATTTGGACAACCGAATAAGCTAAAATTTATCCGATAAGCCGGGTCGTCCGTAGTGAATGTATTTGATATTAAGTTAAATTAATATATTAAGGGACGATGTTAATATAATTAACCGTATAAATTGAAAATTAGTCCGGAGATGATATTAATTAAATAAATTAGTATCATAAAGAGATGAATAATTATTATTTGATTATTTTATGATCATAGGTTGACCGAGAGAGGGTTTGAGCTAACAATTTAAATAACTGGACGCCAGGCAAGTTCTTCAGTCCCTTTTATGTTAAATGTTGGACTATTATAATATGTAATTTTTGTTTTAACTGCATACAAATTATGTGTTACGTGATACGTGATTAATATGATCACAATGTGTATTTTGTGCAACAATATGAATATATAGGAGATATATTGCTATAGTAGAAGCACAAGCACATGATGTATGACACACACCAAGCATGATAAGGTATGTGTTATGTGAAGTATAACTGTTGAACTTGCTGAGCCGTTGTGCTCATTACTTGCTTAAATTAAACTTTTGCAGGTTAAGAAATGAATTTCAGAAATATCGGATTTTATTAGAGATGGATCAACCAAGAAGGTTGTAAATGCAATAGTTATATTCAATATAGTGAATTGCAAAGTTATTTTGACATTTTGTATATTCATATACGTTGGATCCGTATAGGATGATTAGAGTTAAATTATGAACCGTGAATGTTTAAATTAATTTTTACGATAGAAATTATTATACGTTTGATTATGAACGATGCAACAAGAAATATTTGTATGAAAATAAAAGACTGTAAATTTTGAATAATGATCATTATAATACGTGTAACAGTAAGAAAAAGTAAAGGTTGCGATCCAGGAACTAGGATCCAAATGTAAGAATTTAAATATCCAAATATTTTAATACAATGATTGAATTGGGAAAAAAAATTTATACCGAAAATTTAGTAATTATTGTTTTTTAAATATCAGATAATGGATCAATTAAGGTGGTTAAAGATATATTAACGAACCAAAATTTGGACGTTAAGGAAATAATGTATAATAAATATGAAAATTAAGGTAATAACGTGGGTCGAATTTCGGGGTCGTTACAACATCAAATGGGATTGGCTTGAGGGCACACTACTTTCATATTAAAGTTATAAAACCTGGAACATACCGACTTCGAGATATGTCTAGTTCAGTTTTAAAGAATTTTTGGCATGCAACTAGATTAAGGAATTATTTTTAGTAGTTCGGGAAGGTCATATTAATTTATTTTTACTTGATAAGATTCTATTAATATTTGAAAAGACATTAATAAAGTATGAATTTTTCATTAAATTTGGGTCAATTTACATTTCAAAAAAAGATGGTATATATTTAAGCATCGGAGGCGTCGTCATCAGTGTCGGAGAATATGGAAAGGTCCACATCAGCTTTTGTTGCTTTTGTTATGGCATACTAGAACCATTGGCTAAACCGATCTATTATCTCTTCCAGCAAATCCGGAGAGGATCGACACTCTTCAAGTATTTGTTGGCGAAGCTCGGAGGTCTCATGTCTGGCTTGTCTTTTAAAAATTTGTTGGCTTTTTCTAGCTCATAGATGGTGGACAGGGAGCTGGTCATGGTGCTTTGTTGACGTTTGACTTCGGATGTTAGGTGGTCGTTTTGTTTCTTTAACTTCATGATTTCCTCATATTGCTGTTGAGCTTGCTTTATTGTTTCTGAGTTCTCCTGTTGAACTCGGGTAAGCTATTTGAATTTATGTTGTTTTACTTCGAGGATGATGTTGAATTATTGTTGAAAATTATCATTGGAGGTTTGGAGGCAAGTATTGTCCTTGGCCAGTTGTTTCTTCTCCTTTTTTATAGCCTTATATTTGGCCTTCAACTTCTTCATTTTAGCATCCCTGTTATTTGGCTTTGGCATAAGAATAAGGGCAAAGATAATTTAAAAGTAAATTCTTACTTTGCCTTGGTGGATTGTGGTGACTAGGATAAGTTCCCGATCAGAATAGTCTCGGAAGGCTTCGTTATCGACCGAAAAGTTGAAGCTGTTATAGGCAAAAAAAGGGATTGGGAGATATATATCGTCCGGAAAGAAGGTTGGGGGTGTTTGGGATATCCCGAGAATATCTAATGGTTGTCGTGGAGGGTGTCTACTTGTGAATGGGTTGGTTTCATGTTGTTTAGGTTCTTCGAAGATTGCTTGTTTGGGTTGGTCGGGGGTTGGTTGCTTAGGTTTTTCGGGGGTTAGTTTTTTGGGATGATCGAGAGTTGGTTGTTTGGGTTATTCGGGATTTGGTTGTTCGGGTTGATCGGGGATTGTTTGTTCAGGCTTTTGTGAAGTGGGTTTGGGTGAGTGTGATTGAGGTCTTGGTGGATGAAAGATTTTTAGTTTTTTAGCCTTCATATGTTTCTTGAGTTCCGAGTCTGATATTTCGAAGACACTCATTTTCCTTGTTATTTTTGGGCCTTTCCTTTTTGAGGTTTCTGGTGGAGGATATTGGTTTGTAATATTCATAGACGCAATCAAATTGCACAAATTAAGACCAGTAAGTGAGAGAGTCAAAGACTAGTACAAAACCCTAGAGACAGAGAGTTGACAGTTTAAATACATCATCTGTTTCAAAGTTTTCCTTCACCTTAAGTGACTCCTTTTATTTCTTTTCCTTTCTTCTTTAATATACTTCTTTCGATTACCCTTATTCTCTGCGCGATCTATCTTTCTCTTTGGTAGTTTATAGTTTAAGCATGCCTACTTTGGTAAAATCAAATTTAAAAATTTACAAACCATAATCCAGGATCGACCTTTATGCGCAATTATTAATTAATAAAGAAGTTAGAGAATTACCCTTGTAGAACTCAAATCTTCAACGGGTACAAGTTCACCTCCAAATTCTTCGAGTTCTCCTTGAATTTCACCGATTGGATTCCAATGATCCTTGTGGAAGTGTATGTGTGTAACCTTAATCCATAATAAGACTTCTCTTATTTATAAATTTAGTAAACCCTCCTAACACCTTTAGGAATAGGGTTTTTAATTAAACTCCTAATCTAATTAGAAACTTAATTAATTTAATATAATAATTATAATTCCTAAACTATTTAGGAACTTAATTATTAATTATGAGAGTACTCTTATTAATTAATTCCTAAACCATTTAGGAACTAAATAATAATGATAATAGTAATAATAATAATAATAATAATAAGACTCCTCTTATTAATTTATAATTAGTATTTCCAAAATACTAAATAATAAATATTAAGTTATTTAATTTATTCTATCCATTTAGTATAAATTAAATATACTTAATTCATTATTACAATTATGTCATTTACTTCTTAAATAATTATTTTCCTTTTGCGGTGTGACCATTTAGGTTCTCCATATTAAACCGGTTATAGAATAAATTAATTAGAACTATTCTAATCTTATTTATATAAATAAATTAAACTATTTAATTCATTTAAAGAAATAATATTTATTCCATAATAAGGGTAAGCCTCCTTAGCGATCAACGACTTTCCAGATAATATAGATTTCAACATTTAATCACAAAAGAACCTATTCAGTGAATAGTTACCGTACAATTCAATCCTTCTACCTCACAACGTCCCAATCAAAAATAAGACATGGTATAACTGTCAAGTCTTATTTTATTTGATTATATGCATTTCAATCCTTAAATGAATAACTCTAATTAATGTAAATTAGAAACTACTTTCTAATTTTCATTCTGCCTTGGTCAAGGACTACTGAGTTGTCATTTATCGAATCGCATAGGACATTCTCTTCTTTTACTAGAAGTGGTAGATTCTTTGTTGATCATTCACCTATCTCCATGTATGACTTATTATATCCAATCATACCATTTGATACACCCTAAATGTTTTAAGGAATATGTCAAAATATAATTCATCATACACAAGATACTATGATGATCTCAAGTCCAACGATCACTTGTACTACTATCACAAAAGGAACTCCTATTGACAGGCAAGTAAGACTCCATTAGGTGTTCCTTGAGCGAGTCACGTTCAGTGAACTTATTCTCTAATAAGCACCTACATACTTGCTTTAGTGTCTATACACAAATGATTATGAGATCAATCATTCTCTTCATAAGAGCAAGCATAGTATGTACTAATCTATCCGGATTCACTAATCCCCATTTTAGTGATCCAACGATTAGGAACAATTTTAGTTTTGAGCTATCTAGAATTTAGATATCATTAGCATGATTCTCATCATGGTTCTAAAAGCATTGCTCGAAAACTATGGGTTTATCCATTTGATTAATTCTAGTAATTAATCATGAATAAAGAAATGTCTTGATACTTTTATTATTAAATGAACAAGATTACAAAGTATATGCTTATCACATCAAATGTGATTGGCTTGAGGGCATACTACTTTCAAAGGATTAGCCGAAGATGATGAAGGTTGGTTCAGATGAGTAAGGTTCGTGGTCTGGGGGGGGGGGTAAATCCCGTGAAGGGCAAGGTTTGTGCAGTTACTTGGGTAGAATTATGGGTTTTTGGAGTCGGTTTGGAAGAGTAGATTGGAGTATCTTTTGAGGTTGCTGAGGAGGAAGAAGCTCTCAATTTCTAGATTAGTGGTTCGGTAGATGGAATGGATTCTTCCAATGAGGTTGGTGAGGGGATAAAGATTAGACTTTTTGTGGTTGTGTTTGAATGTCTGAAGGTCGGCTAGCTGGGTTCTCTTATAAATTTCAAAAGATTACTACTATATAGGAGATTGATAAAGTTCAGCCAAATGATTAAATCAAAATATCTTAAGACAGATCGAGTACTTACTTCCGTGGAAAATAATCAGTTAGGGTCGCTGAAGAGGTTGATCGACCAAGGTGTGGTCGACATAGTGGACAAGAGTTTTTCAAGATTGGCCTCTCGAACGTTCTCGATATGGTCGAAGCCTAAAGAGCTTTTGTTTAGTTCTCCCCAACGTTGTAGAAGTCAGGTATCGGTGGCTTGGAGAAAGAACCAGGATGAGTGCCATCCTTTGTTGCTTGAAGGAGTGGTTATCCATATTTTTCGATTAGCATATCGGGTCAGGACTTTAAACTCTTTTTCTTTTGAATTGATCAGCTTAAAGTAGTTCAAAAATAGATCCAAGGTTGGATCTACGTTCTGGTCTCTGCAGTGGACAATGAAACAGATTAAGTAAAAATAGAAATTGTGGACTAATTGAAAAAACCCGATTCCTATGAACCATAGGAATTCGGTTATAAAAGGGATGAAGGGGGAATCGGACGCCGTGTTTTAAGGTCCAGGTGGGTACCCCTATCCAACCCCTTGCAAGCTGACGTACATTCTTTCATGAGGTTCGAAGGCTCGAAGCTCATACTATAAGGGAATCTGGTATTCATGGTGGATGAAGTTAAGTTGGGCAAAGGTGACTATAAAATGGGTGTTTGCTGCTAGAGAGTCTTGTTATTTTTTTTTCGATTGCATTTTCTTTCTCCATATCAAACGGAGGAGGAAAGTTATCTGGGGCTTAGGAAGAAGATGTTTGACCTTGGGTAACCATAGCTTGTAAGGGTTTGAAGAGATTTCGAGGGTGTTTGCAGAAATTGGGGAGACGAAGGAACTGATGATTTGGGGGGATAAAAGTAGGATATGAGGGAAGGTAATTTGGAGGGTTTTATTAAGGAAATGAGGCACACAAAGTTCCAAAGACAGCGAGTTTTGGGGGATGTGATGGAGTAGTGATGTTCGTGTGTTTGTAGTGGAAGCTAGGCTTTGTTTGGATATATTCAATGTACGAGAGAACTTAATTATTTGAATTACTCTCCTATTTAAAGCTCTTAAAAGTAGGAGAGTGGTGGACAATGTTGAGATAGAATTACTTGGGCCCGAGTATGGATCAATCCATTTTATTTTATTAGGTTGGGGCATGACTTGGTCAGTTCACTCTACACAGTTTGCGTTAGGAGAGTCAAAGTCCTCATCATAGTGGGATTGTGTTTCCTTATTTGGGGGAGATAAGAAAATCTATTTTGGGAATTAATCTATCAAATCATTAATTGATAAGTTATAAAGAGATTTGGAAATGGACTCCTATTCCTAATTGTTTTCAGATGACTACACACTTGTATATATACGGTGCTTCATGGAGGCGTTATATAGTGACATCATCTACAACTTACAGAACTATTATTTTTCAGCACTTAGGCTCTTCATTATTTTTAGATAAATTTGTAAACACGATTATTATATTAGTAAATTCTTCTCTCTCTTTGTGATTTTTTTTCAATTAGATTTTCACGTAAAATCTCTCGTGTTCTTGTATTAATTTCTTACGATTTATTCGTGTTTGGCGTCTATTTTTTTGCATGATATGTGTTTTACTTCATGTTTGGAATCAACTCCTTTACACATACCTTGTTTATTTTTGAAGAATTTTGATTCGATCTATCTATTTCAATTATTTAGATATATCGATCTTACTTTTTGGGATGGATTTCTTGAAAGACCATTGGCTTGAGCATATATATATTCAATTATTTAGATATATTTTGGAATATGATGGATTTCTTGAAAGACCATTGACTTGAGCATATATATCTTATATGATATATCTCAAGTTAGAAGTAATGTTGGGGGTTGTACTTCTCGGAGACCAAATATATCTTATACGATACACGGGTTAAATTACTTTTTTTGTTACTTAACTGAACTTCAAGTTATATACGTATTATTAAATTAATTTTTTTTTGTAAAATTAAAATTTTTCATTCACGACTATTAAAATTTAACGGACTTATGACGTAGCATGTTATATGATATATCACGTCACTAGTCCGTTAAATTTTAACAGTAATGAACGAAAAGTTCAAATTTTATAAAAAAAAATCCAATTCAATGATACGATTATAAAAATAAATAATTTTTTTTTTAATAATACATATATAAATTAGAGTCCAGTTTACTAGGAAAAAAAAAAGTGATTTAGAAGAATTACCATTGGCTTGTGCATGTATATCTTATACAATATATCTTAAGTTAGAAGTAATGTTGGGGGATGTATTTCACGGAGACCAGATATATCTTAATTATATGATATATCTTAAGTTAGAGGAATTACTTATGCTGGCTTTAATGTTGGGGGAGACGTGGAGATCTTCCACGTCACATGTGTGTACATAAGAAATTAATATATGTTTAAAATTTAATTTAATTTATTTATGACATTTTAATATTTAATTTATTATATATATTTGGGTAACTATATATTAATGTTTTTACTCATCTAACCAAGTTCAAAGTTAGAAATAAATTATTCAACTGGAAAGTGGAAACTAGTCATCAGACATTTTCATACTTAGAAGTACTTAACATTTCAATCAACCATTCATTTCAATCAAACTTTTATGTTCAACGATATGTGTATGCCTTATCAACAACCGTATGAGACGTGTGTATCAGGCAATCTTCACCGCTGCGGAAAATGAATAAGTTTACGAACATAATTTTAAAATATAAATTTAAATAAAAAAAAATTATTTTATTAATAAAAAGTTGAGTCTGACAAAAAAAAATTTATTTTTTAATGGTGGAATGACAGTTTGTGTTTGAATTTATATTTAATATTTGTGTATGTAGACTTATACTAAAAATTATATCCTCTCCAAAATTAACGCTTGGCGTGTACTGGCCGGATTGATTAGTCAACTTCTATGGTGCTTAATTTCTTCTCACCTTTTGTCTTACACATGATTCCTTCAAAGCAAATGGGATACGTGTAATTGTGACTAAAGAAATGGATACATACATATCATATGGTTAATCCCCCATTACAGAAATATTGAAAGCAGCCACCCCGCCCGCCGCCGCTGCCCCCCACCCCCCGCTACTGTGTTGAATTCATTTTTAATTTTATTATCAGCAGAAAAGTCTCACCTCTACTTTACCATGCAAACCCTATAAATACCACTCAGACTTGGCAATTCAATATAGAAATTATAAAAAGAAGAGAGACTTAGGCAAATTAATTAAAATGATGATGAGGTACGGCCTGACATTGGTTTTGTTGTGTTACTTGGGCATGCTGCTTGGCGCCTCGGCACAAGGTGATATTGGTAGCCTCATTACCAAGCCCCTGTTTGAGGAGATGTTGAAGCATCGCAATGATGCAAATTGTCCGGCTAACGGCTTCTACACTTACGAAGCTTTTATAAATGCTGCCAAGTCGTTTGGAGCCTTTGGAACCTTCGGTGACACGGACACACGTAAAAGAGAAATCGCTGCCTTCTTGGCTCAAACCTCACATGAGACCACCGGTAATTAATTAACTAACTTTGATTTTTTTTTAAAGATCAACCTAGGGAGTGTATATAATTAACATGCATGCATAAATATATATGCAGGTGGATGGGCAAGTGCACCTGATGGAGCATATGCATGGGGATACTGCTTCAAAGAGGAACAAGGCAATCCCCCAGATTACTGCGTTGCAAATCAACAGTGGCCATGCGCTCCCAATAAGAAGTACTATGGCCGAGGTCCCATACAAATCTCATAGTAAGTATATATATACCGTACATATATAGTAGGAGTAACATGCATATATATACACTATGCATACATATTTTTAATTATTCAAGTCACACGATATTCCTAATTTGCAATCACTTTTCTGCTATAATATCTTTGGTCACACCTTAAAAGTAGTATAAAATCATCCTTAAAAAATGGTTGTTTTATAAATGTATGTTTAATTTTGGAACAAATAGGTAAATATTAATTATATATATGGCTAATTGGGTGATGCATGCATGCGCGCAGCAACTACAACTATGGACCGGCAGGAAGAGCGATAGGGTCTGATCTCCTAAATAACCCGGACTTGGTTGCAACTGATCCGACAATTTCATTCAAGACTGCACTGTGGTTTTGGATGACCCCCCAGTCGCCAAAGCCGTCATCACACGATGCTATAACAGGCAAATGGACGCCTTCGGCCGCAGACACAGCAGCAGGGAGAGTTCCAGGGTACGGAGTGGTTACAAACATCATCAATGGCGGGATTGAATGTGGTAAAGGATCAAACCCTCAGGTTGAGGATCGGATCGGCTTCTTTAGGAGATACTGCACCATACTTGGAGTTAGCCCTGGCAACAACCTAGACTGCTACAACCAAAGACCTTTTGCTTAATTAATTTGTTAATTAAACTATACCTTCCATCATTCTATATATATTATATATACTATATGGTCGAAAATAAGCTCCTACAGTACCACGTGTGCGTTGCAGGAGGCAGCAAGCAAATTCTCCATATGTACCTCTGATTGACATGAGGCAATTATTAATAAATTATTACTACTAATAAATAAACTTGCTTTATCGAAATGGACGTCTTTTTCTTGATCTCTTTAAGAGTTGCTGGTTTATCCGTAAAATATATATCATTAAATAATTTGTGAGAACAATTAGTTTTCACATATATATATATATATATATATATATATATATATATATATATATATATATATATATATAATTCTTCTTTTCAAAATATAAAATCAAATTTGACTTTTAAATTCAACTTACAATATTTTTAAATTCAAAATTAAAATTATGATTCATTGAATTTTTAAAAATCAACTTTTTGTTATCACTACTTACTTTAATAAATATGAATGGTAACTCTTTTAAAGAGATATATAATATAATGGTTTATTTTTATAATCTTACTCAATCTCATGTAATAATGTATTCGCAATTATACATTATTTGACTACAAACTTTCACAATACGTAATAGAACTCACAATAATATTACCTTGACATTTCCCATCTTCCTATTATATAGGCATACAGGCAAGCTCCTATATATAGTAGGTTTCGAAGGGAGTTGGACCGATGCATGCCACGCCTTATTAAGGACTCCATCTAAATTGTAGTACAAAATACATACGAGCCAGTACGAGCAAATGTGTTGAGGGCTAAGTTGGGGTCGGTAAGGGATTGTTTTAGTTTAGTTGCCCAAAAACCTTTTTTGCTTATCATGAGAAAAAGTTACTTCCTCACTTCCAAAATTATAGATAAATTTTTCTTTCTTTTATTTTAAAATTAGGAATATATTTTAATTTTTAAATTATAAATTAACATAAAATTCTAAACTTACCATTATTTTTATGTTTGGGTGAGTGAGTATATTCACGTACTACATGTTGACATGCGAATATGTCTAATTCCGAAATTACCCAACAACAAGTTTCCTGCACTCAAAAAAATCCGTTAACACCCCACAGATCATATCACGGCTCGGGTCGTCCGAGGATGCTTCGGTGTAAGAGTAAGTATAGGTGATAAACGTTACAATGAAGTGCCAAATATTGCTGGAATAGATATGATATTTGATATCTCAGTTCATTTGTTAAAAAAATAGCATTACTTGGTTCACTTGTGAGGTTTTATGAACATATTCATCCATGCACCAGTCCTATCAACTTTATTAAGTGAAAAAATAATATCTTCTCCCACTAACCCAAACCATCTCAAAGATAAGAATACTTGAATGGGCCAATGGGCCAACCCAAGGTCTGGTCCATCATAGTATGCAAAAGAGTCCAACACACCAACCCAACTCCATATATATAAGAATTAATCTATCCCTCATTGAGCCTCTACCATGCTGCATGTGTGGTTTATGGAGGATCCCTGATGATCCCTACTTGAACTCCTTCTTTCCGTCATAAAAACTACCGTCAAACCAAACAAAATCGGTGATTTGTATATCAAATATCAAGGCCCTCCTTCTATCGCCAATATTGACATGTGAATCTATCTCCTGTTGAAATCTCCTAACAACAAGGTTCTTGTACTCAAAAGTACCCGTTAACACCGCACAGACCAGGTCACGACTTAGGCTGTCCAGGAATGCTCCGGTATAAGAGTAAGTACATGTGATAAACATCACAATGAAGAGCTAAATAATGCCAGAATATATGATATTTGATATCTCAGTTTGTTTGTTAAAAAAATAAAGAACATTACCTGGTTCTCTTGTGAGGTTTTATGTATATATTCATCCATGCACCGCCAGAAGTTCCATCAACTTTATTACGAGAAAAAATAATATCTTCTTCCCCTAACCCAAACCGCCTCAAAAGATAAGAATACCAGAATGGGCCGACCCAAGGTCCAGGCTCATCATAGTATGCAAACGAGTCTAACCCAACTCCAAATATGAATTAATCATTTGCCCATATTAAAATATACGAGGTGCAATAAATTAGGTTCCAACACTACTAATACTATATTTTAACCGATTGTTAGGAATAAATTTAGAAAACTAAAATTTTCTTTAAAAGTGATTGTTTTATAAATGCATTTGTAATTTTATAAAAGACGGAGTACAAAATTAAATGAAATTACCGAAGCCTATTCAATAGCCTCCTTAAAAAAAATGAGTTCTTTAAATTCCAATAAAATTTAAGAAAAAATTATGATTTTTGTTGGAAAAATACTGCAATAATAAGCCAAATGTAAATTCAAAAAATAAAATTGGAATAATTTATCTGATGATAATGAGTGAGCTAAGGCGCAACGAAACTACAGTCCTAAAAGGTGATTTCGCCCCACTGCTTCATGACCGAAGTATAGATGAGCACCGACGTCCCCTCTCCAAAATTCAACAACATAAGGAAGTCTTGGACTTGTCATGTGAATAGCCTAGAAAAAAATTAAAGCATTGGTGCATAGTTTTTGAGTGTATTTCAAAAAAAAAATCTGTGTACCGGAATAATGAATAGGAACGATTTTTATAAAGGAAATAAGGTAACGATTATTATAAAGGAAATAAAGTAAAGTTAGAGAAAACTGAAAGCAAAAAACGTGGGTAACGTTTGTGCTTAATGTCTCGAACGGACTGGATTTAAATATTCTGTGACAAAAAACGTGAGTAACGTTTGTGCTTAAAGTCTGGAACGGACTGGAATTAAATATTCTGTGACTTGCCAACTTCTCCATGATTTTGCTTTTTTTGTTCCCTGGCCTAACTTTTGGAATTTCTTAAACCTTTAATGTGTTTCACTGGCCCATATGTCTATCAGCATACTTGCATTTTTTGAACTTGTTAAACAATGAAGGTGTTTCCCTGGCCATATGTCTATCACCATACGTGCATGGGTTCTCTTGGGGTAACCTTTTTAATTAAACGGTAAAAGTTGACTTAATCAAACGCTGTTATAAAAATTAAATAAAACAAAAACAATGCATTGGGCCCAACAATTATTTTTTTTTACCAAGAGAGTAATGTGGGACTTCGAATTATACAAAAAAATTTGGAGTATAACTATCAACTCCAACATAAATATTAATGATGCGTTAAAAAAAAAATTAAACGCTAGTGGTTATGATTATAACTTGCATAAAAATACTGAAAATGGGAAAGTACAGTCTCGGTCAGTTTGGACAAAGCTGAACATGTTGAAAGAGTGGTGAGGTTAGAGCGTGACCAAATAAACTAGGTTTGGCAAGTTTTGACTATTCGGATCAAAAGGTAGCCACCATTGAATAAAATTCCGTCATGTATCCACATCACCTGGCAAGAAATTAAGACCGCGCGAGACTTCTAGTACTGCATCTGGTCATTCGCATTTGCGCTAATGAAAGTTCAAGTTGGCCCGAATGGATGGATAAGTGACTAAAGAATTGAACTTGGATTTTTTATTTTTTTTTTGAGTGAGAAATTAAGGATTTTCAACTCTACCCCGGAATAAATAAAAATATAAAAAATTACTCGAATTCTTGACCTTTATATTAATAGAAATAAGTGATACTAGTGAATCAAGTGGTTATAATAAAAAAACAAACAGAAAATGTTTAGGAGATATTTTTAGAAATAAAATTTCCTTGTTATAGTCATAAAGAGAGGTAGCACCATTTGTTGACTTGGGATAAACCCAACATTAGCTTGATGCTCACTAATCTATCTATATTATAGCCTCTGCGAGACTTTTGGTGATTTTGGGTCACACACCCGTTTGACCTCTTTTTTTAACTCTATAACTTTTTATATATAATTATTTTGTTATTTTTAATTTCATTTTTTAAATCTTTTTATTTAATCTTTTAAATTTTATAAAATTATAATTTTATCCTACATAATTTATATAGGCGTACGTGACAGGCTTATTCTCTCTCTTTTCTAAAGCCTTAATACGATTTTCTTCCTCTTTCAACATCACCATTGGAAATTCCTTCCTCTACATACGGCTAAAAGAGTTTCAATTTAACAAGTTCAAATTACAATTTGATACAATGTACTTGTTATGCTTTCCGAATCGAGAAGAATTGCACATTTACTAGTAGTATAATTTTATAAGGCTCCTCTCGCCATCGTCTTTAGACTCATCATCATACATATCAAAAAATTATTCCATGGTCTTAGGGCTTGATCACGTGGTGTTTCAAGACCACTCACATGCTGTCATTTAAGCATGTATAGTGAAGTGGCCTATTGTATATGCTGAAATGACAGCATATTAGTCTGGGACACCATGTGACAGTGTTTCAAGCCCACTAAATAACTTCTCATACATACCCCTTTATTCACAAAGTGGACTACAATCTTAGCTTGTGTAGTTTCTAAGGTAATATTATAGTTTGCAAGAAATAGAATTAAGAAGAAGTAAAATCTAATGTCATTTTTATAGTATTCACAAACATTAAGGTTATATATATATATAATATTATTTTCTTTCAAAAAAAGTTATATATAATTTTTGGTTTTATATTTATCCATAAATATAATAATGGTTTAGTTTAGTAGTGATGACATTGACATGCTAATAAAATTTTGATTTTTTACAGACATCATGTTATTTTACACCACTATCAATAAAAAAACATGAGACTCTTTTGTGGAGAATATTAATTTTTTTTAAATGGGATTTTTTTTTTTTTTTTTGAAAAACAGAGGAATTTGTTGTCCATCTATATTGGCAAATGTACTCCACAAATAACCACTCGGCCCATTCCATTCCATTAGAAGTGCAAACCGAGCGAGCTTCAATGAAAGTTTGATTTTTAATTTTGTTTACGCAAATTAGGTTTTTCAATTACACAGTCGATTGTAGTTTTCGTTCACAAATAAAAGATTGAGAAAATTAAAAGAAACATTATTATATTTTAAGATGTAATTTATTTTTTGATAAATCGGTAGAATTATAAAAAAGCAAGAAGAAGAATACAATAACATTATATTTACATTTATTGGACCAGGTTAGGGCCATTGCTTTGTTGGGCCAATTCACGGCCTCACCTTCATATATCGTGAAGTTCCTTGCACATGACTCTCTTTGTGACATCCCAGATTTTTACATGATTTTCAAATGAGGATTATGATTAATTAAGTAAAGGTTATGTGATAAAACCTGGCTTTAAAGGACAAAATATAATGATAAATGATTAAATATAATTATGATTTAATGAATGTGCTAAAGTGGCCTGTGTGGTTGAAAGGAAGTAAAACGTATTAAAGGTTAAGGAAGAAAAATAATTAGTGTAAGACGTTATGATGTGTCAGCAAGTAATAGCTTAAATGTATGAATATGTGTGTATGTATGTATCTGATCAAGTATAGAAGGAAGAGTTAAAGTTAGAAAAAAAATGGAAATGATGGAATATAAGGAATTTTGTTAAGGAATTCATATTAAATGATTAAAATAAGATAATCATGCATACGATGTGAGGATATAGAATGTGATACCCTGCAAGTGCGTAGAAGGAATACAGATTGTATGTCGTGACTGAGAATTGGCTTATGTGTATGAAATAAATAAGGGAGTGAACGTTAAAATCGTAATTATGATATTATGAGCTTAAAGGATAATGATGATGAATTTTGGTAACTCGGTCGAGGTTTGCTTCTCGAGGAAGCAGTTTTTGGAAAAGATGAGCAATTCGATAATATTGAGATATTGAAAAGTAAAATTGATTGAATAAGAACCAAAAGGTTTAGTAGATATTTGAGAGTGGAATGTTATGCAAATTGACAATTTATTGTGAAATAATATAATTAATTGATGGAATGCAGTTTTGAAAGTGTGACAAGTGTTGTGGGATAAGCCAATTATGAGGTATTTAATGATGGAATAATGTTCAAGTATAATGAAACAAGTTTGGATCAAAATGAACTTGAATTGGTGCAAAATTGAGCAAATTATGAATTAAAGAGAATAAATTCTCTATATTTTGAGGCTAATGACCATGTTGCCCCTTGACAAGTTAAAGTATGACATTTGTATCCTAAATTGATATAATGACCATTATGCCCTTACTTGGCCAAATGAAATGTCCTATGTGACTCTAACCATACATGGTTAAATTAACCAATATATGGTTAGTTGTTGGAGATTAGATTACACATATATTTTCAAGTAGCAAGCTTTGTTGGTTTAGTTTTATTTCTCTCATTCGAAGTCGCTTGAGAACTTAAGAGAGAAAAAGAGAGAAAGGCTAGGGTTTCAAGAGGATTGCTGGAAAAATGTTCTAGGGGAGCATATAAAGCCATCAAGGTGAAGATTCAAGCTCTAGCAAGCTTTAAAGTTAGAAGAAAGAGAACATATTGAAGGTATAATCATGTTCGAGTCTAAAGATTTTGTATTTATGTATTCTAAGTGATTAAAGTTAAAATTTATTAGTAGCCATGCCAGTATTCATGGTAAGAAGTAAAGATTATGTGAGTTATGTGTTTTATGTTTGAGATTTGATGAAGTCCTAAGCTTGAAGGTTGTGTTATAAAGGTGGTGCACTATTTATGTATGATTTTTAAACTAGAAACCATGACTTATTAGATGATCATGTGTTATTTGTTGAAAGTTTGGATGAAAACCTAATTTGAAAGGTTGATTATATTTCATACAACTAAAATTTTGTGCAAAATGGAAAGCTAGATAACCTAAGTGGTTTGATAGAATGATTTGTTAAGAAAAAGATACAATATTAGGCTATACTTTGTGTATAGATCGAATTATAATCTGTAAAGTATTTTGAAAGGTGCGTATAGAAGTTACGTGATTATCTAAAGTTGTTGTATGTGTATGTGATTATGCATGTAAAGCATAGAGTCCAAAGATTTAAGTTTGGTTTAAGGATGAAATTAGCTAAGTTGGCAAAAAAGTAATCAATTTTTGAATTTTGGCCATTTTGTGTAATTGGTGGTTTAATGAGGCCAAAAAGCTAAGTTTGATATTAATATATGTGTTAGAGTCGAATTGGAAGTCATTCGGTTCACATGGCGACAATTGTGGATTTTAAACGTTTTAAAATGTTCGCCGACGACTAAAACGAACCATTTAGAAAAATGGAGTCAAATGAAAAGTTTTAAACATTTTGAAGGCCCATACAAGTCAAATATGTGCTATGTGTGGTAAATGATGAGTTAGAATCAAGTATTGCACAAATGGGCCAAGAATAGCATATGTTTTGGAAATGAGAAGTTTAGGAAAGTTTATGAAATGTGATGAAATTGCACCCAAATTGTGATTTTTGGCCATTGTGGATATTTAAAGGTGAAAAGAAGTCAAATAAGTTAGGTTTATGTTATTACATGTGTTTATATTGATTTGATAATCAACAGATAGGAAATTGAATGAAAATGAGTTTCGAACGATCGAAATTGATCGTTTCAACTCGAAACGGACTTTTACGGACAAAACTCACCTCAAGTATAATTTAATGGTTTGAAAGGCCTAGGCATGTCATGTATGACCTATGTGGACTTTGTCAAGTGTTATAATTGAGTTTTGAAGTTAAAAAAATTTGAAGTTTGGAAATGTGTTGAACAACCCTCTTATGGGCTAGTGTCTCACTGATTTTAAGAAGCCAAATGAGGCAAGTAAATTTTTTATAAAGTACTAGGTAGTGAGGTCTAGATGTGGTCCAAATTTAAGCTTATTTGGATGTAAGATGAAGGAGTTAAAAATGGACAAAGGTAGTGCAAAAATCAGAAATTCTGTTTCTAAACATTGCGCCTAGGCGTAATGTTTTGTACAAAACATTGCGTTGGGGGCGCAATGTACTGTTCATGGTTGAGGAGATTTTGTGGCCAGCGAGCTCTGAAAGCTGCGGGGCGCAATGTCTGTGCATTTGAAAAAAATTTAAGCTTCCAAAAAGTTATATTTTGATATGAGATGATATAAACAAATTATATAAACCCTAGAATTGATAATAATGGTCAAATTAAAGGGTGTTAAAGTATAATGAAATGATGAATGACATAGTATAGCATACCTAAAGCTAAGTCTACCCATGTTATGGGTTAGGTAAAAAGTTGGGAGCAAGCTAGGATGTATTATTAACCTATGTAAGGTGTAATACATCAAATGTAAAATGATTAGAGATGAATGGTTGTGTAATTATGAGATAAGTTTGACAAGTTATATTGAGTTTTATGATCCTGTATTGATATATAGATGCAATATTGACAGATAAGGTTCGAACTAGCAACCTGAGGCAAGAAATGAAAGAAAGGCCAAGCGAGGCGGTAAAGGTTAAGTAAAATAAATGCAGACAGACAAGTTTTTCAGACTTGATTGTACTAAATATTCTACGTGAACTATGTGATAGTTGATATGTGCACTGCGTGCTACTACATGTTCTAACTGTTAAGTGGATTCTGTGACATTATGCATAGCATAGAAAAGTAAATGAAGGCATAACACATATTATATAATGCGAGCATGTAATGTGTTATCTAAATGACTTGCTGAGCTTTATGTTCACTTTTGCTATAAACTAACATTTCAGGTAAGGTACGAGAAGGCCGGAGGTTCCGGTGCAGTTAAGGTAAAGAATGTGAATAGATGGATCAGCATGAGGAAATTTGATATATGTATTTGTGTAATTTGCAAATAAGCCAGATATATGTAAACAAATAATGGTATTAAGGAATGTATGGTTTATAAATTCATAGTGATAAATGTATGTATTTATGTATTATTCAAGGAAAGGTTTTAAAAGGATAAGGTAAAAGTGGTAGAGTTTTATATGTAATAAACTCATATGTATGGATCAATTATAAGTAGACGGGATTATGTACGGTACAGAGAAATGTGAACAAGATCAGATATGGAATAGGTAATAGCAAACAAAATTATGTATGAATATTTATGCATGGCGATTGATACTCACAGGTTAAGTTAACACAAAAATCATAATATATATATATATATATATATATATATATATATATATATATATATATATATATGATTGTGAAACAGTAATAGACTATGTCACAATTTATAAATGTTTGACCTAAGTGCTAATGAATGTTAAGTGAGCATTGCGATCCTGAGACAGGTAAGGAGTAAAAGAAGAAAAAAATGGACCGCATTATGGTCAAGTGAATGGTTTCAAAGATTAAAGATTAAGTTAACGCACGAGATTTCAGTTATTATGGTTTAAAGTTAATATTTATGTAATCCAGATATAATTGGATCGAATTAAGAAAGGTGGGATCTCGGTGCGCTACACTCTCTCTCTCTCTCTCATACCCTACAAAAACCCTATTGAAATAAGACTCTAACTATCAAATGGAGGAGGAATAGAGGGAAAATGGGGAAGATACCACCATCTATGAGAGTAGCTAAATTCCCAGTAGCAACCCTCATAAAAAAAAATCTTCCTACCGCACAATAGTTGTGCATAGCTTTTATTTTTAGGCAAGAATAATAAGGACAATTGGTATTGTAGGTATGCACATGCTCATGTTTATTAGACTCTTAATAACAGTTGTTACAAATTATTTTTTTCTCAACTATTAGATCAAGTAATGGAGGGTTAGATCTCCGTTGGAAGGATATAAGCTCCCACACCCAATTATATATATATATATATATATATATATATATATGTGTGTGTGTGTGTGTGTGTGTGTGTGTGTGTGTGTGTGTGTGTGTGTGTGTGTGTGTGTGTGTGTGTGTTAGGGTCGTTTGTTTGGGCTCAATAATCATAAGGTGACACCTAAGATGTGGGGTTAGTTATGGGTCAAAGTGTTTATGACATAGCTGGTTAAGATTGGGTTTAGATAATGACTTCAGGGTATAGGATTGACAACAGATATATGTATGGCATGATATTAGAGGAGAATAAGCAAGAGGAAGAAAAACACTTATCAAAAAGTTACATGATGGTGGCTAAGAGGTGGACTTGCCAATTAGTTACTTGACTAGGAAATAGTCAATCCTAAGAGCATGATGGAAAGCATAAAAGCATCAAGGATCATGAAGAAAAAAAAAAAGCCTTAGGGGTCGGAAGGTTATAGTGGTTAGCATGGTCTCATCATGATTCTAAAAGTATTGCTCGAAATTATGAGTTTAATAATAATTAAACATTGATAAATAAATAACTTTAAACAAATCAATTATTTTATTAATAAATAAATAAGATTACAAAATAAATCATCTATCACATTAAATATGATTGACTTAAGTGCATACTACTTTCACTTTAGAAGTTGGGTTATGTATACATAGTTGTTGAAATATTAAAATCCGTAGACATATCCTCTAAAACTTGGAAGCTTGTGGAAGATTTTGGAACAAGTAGATTTGGATATTAGTGGGTGTAATGACATGGAATTATTGCAATATTGCAAATATTGCTAATGTTGTAAATTAATAAATAATTATGAAATTAAAATTTTAAAGTGTGTCAATTGTCTTGGGACAAGTCATTTATGTGTTATTTGATTGTGGAATAAAATTCAAGTTCACTGAAACAAATTTGGATAAAAAAAGGAGTTGAAAAAGATTAAAAACGAGCAAGAAATGATTTAATAGGAATTAAATTTGTCTAGAAATTTTGGATATTTACCAAAGTACCCTTAGCAACTTGAATAATGACCTTGGTGTCCTAGAATGGTTTAATGTTCATTTGGTCCTTACTTGTTAATGTGAAATGCCTTAAATGACCTTAACCATACATGAGTTAAGCTTAACTAGGGATGGTTAAGAGTTGGAGCAATATATACAAATTATGTATGTATATATTTAGTAAGTATAAGCCAAGTTCATCTTATTTCATTTTCTAAGTTGCTAAGTGTGAGAGAGCTTGAAGAGAGAAATAAGAGAGCTAGGGTTGCTTGAAAACTTGAGAGATTCCAAGAAGAAGAGAGCAAGAAAAGCATATCTAGCCACCAAAGTGGATCATCTATCACTAAGGAGCTTTATAGCAAGAAGGAAGAAAGAACAAAGAAGGTCATAAACGAGATAATAAATTAACTATAAGCGTAAACGATGACAAGGGCAAGTTTTCTTTTTGTAGTTCCTTGAATAGTAAATTATGCCATGTAGTTATATAACTCATTTTGAAGTTCATTCTTATTTAACTATGTTTTCTGAGAAATATCAATGCCAATCTTTTTTCGGCTAGACATATGTGATGATTCATGTTGATTTGGATATTTATTTTTATGTCATCCAATCCATATTGTTGTGTTGCAGAATCTATGGAATGTTATAACAGAACTATCCTAATAGAAAGGGGAACAAATGTAAAAGGAAGTATAAATTTATGGCGTTGTTGCGTTGTTAGATGTTTATATTGTGCACAATGTAAAGGTATGATAGGCTGATCACCTATAGTACACATCTGAAAGGAAATGTATTTTTATAACTGACTTGAGCAGTATCAGTCTTTGTGATTGGTATTGTTTTTAACGTGTTCTTGGTCTTGTGACCGTACAACTAGCAAGTTTATGTTATGTTCTCAAGTTCACTTCCAGAATTGTTAACGTCACAACCTTATTGCATCAGAATTCATTTCATTATTCAGAAATATCATGTCATTACTTGTTTATGTACTTGCTGAGCTATTTTATGCTCATTTTTGCTTTAACATGATATTTCAGTTAAGCCCGAACAGGCCAAAGAGTCAGGAACGGATAAAGGAAAAAGAAAGGCTAGCAAGTAGTGAATGTATAGTTATAGAGTCTTTATAAATGTAATATATTTTAATAAAACATATTTTATATATTTTGTACTATTTAAAGGTCTGTAAACCTGGGATAGTTATGTAATATTGTAAATTAAGTTATTTTATTCAGAAATGAATTAATGTGATGATAGGGTATAATAGTATAGTGAGCACCAAATCTATGGTTTGAGGGACCCAGATTTGGGGGTGTCACAGGTTGGTATCAGAGCTGATAAGTTATAAACCTTAGGTGGGAAAAACCTTAGGAATATGACCGTAAAGAAGATAGTGGGACTCATTTCGAGTTTTAGGAGGCGAATGGTGGAAATGGTTAAAGTACAATTTTCATAATATGTATTATATGCTATGTGTATTAGAGGTAAGAAAAAATTGCATTGAACTAAATAATTGTTCTTGTGATTTTATAGTATGCCAAAGATTGGAGAATCCAGTCGGGTGATAGGGGAAGAATGGCAAGACATTCAAGTGGATGTAATTACTGCAGTACCAATCACGACAATTCCACTGGTTGAGGAAATGGGTATGAAGAAGAACTAGAAGGAGACTCTGATGGGGCATTATCGGAGAATGCGTCATCCGAGCAAAGGAAGGTTGACCAAGAATGGGTAACCGGCTTGATACAACAGAATAACGAGTTTGTAGACAGAATCTTGGAGTTAGAAATCAAGCCGCAGAACATTAGATGGCAGTGGAGCAGAATGAGACGGTGGTGCAAGTATTGGTCAATAGGAATATGGAGCTGGGAGATAAGTTGAGACAAGAAGAAGAAAAAGTTCAAGAATTAAAGAATGACAAAGAAGTCTTGGAGGCTAAATTGAGGGAGGCAACTATGGAGATAGCCATGCATGAACATGTTGGGGCTAAAGCAGTAAGGAGAGTGAATTTGGTGGAGGAAGAAGTAAGAGCTAAGAAAGCTAGAATAGATAGTATGGAAGTAAAGATGGACGATATGAGATATGCATTACGCACGACTTTTGGAAGGGCACAAGATAGGGTGTATTATTACCCTGTGGAGTTTGACCAGACTAGTAATACCTTAATTAGGTGGAGGATGACAGCTATTATGGATGAAGAATACGATGATGTGGTTCAACGTGGAATGCTTCCATAGGATACTGTAATTGATGTATATAGTTGTTTATATATCTCTGTGCATATGAAATGCAAATCCCTAGTTTTTGCTATAGAAGGGATAAAATTTGTGATGTAACCCTTTTTGTCTTTAAGGAGGGAAGCTTTAAAGTTGTTATATATAGTTATGAAATGTGAATTCTGACTTTCATAGCAATGTACTAATGCAATGTATGGTGCTAGACACTAGTCAATTTGTATGTGAGTATAAATTCAAGAACATATGTAGGAAATACTAAAGCGAAAGCAGAGTTAAAAAAAAGAAGAAAAAAAGAAAGATTGGGCCAAGTGCACACACGCTCACAGTAGCTGTGGCTACGTCCAAGTCTTCTATTTTGGAAATTGTAAAGGAGCACACCTACACTCAAATTAACCGTAGTTGCGCCGAAGTCCTCTATTTAGAAATTCTGGAGCAGCGCACCTGCGCTCGAAATGACTGCAGCTGCGCCTGAACTTTGTGCTAAGATTTTGTTAAGGACCGCACCTAAGGCCCAAGGGAGCGCACCTACGCCGGGACCAGCGCAGCTGCGTCAGGTCCGAGCGTAGCTGCGCCTAACCCTACTGTTTTCAGAATGTGATTTTCTTGTATAATGCATTTGGGTTGTCTAAAAGTAGTTCATGTACACCTAAACACATACTAATTGACATACATAGATGTTATATGATGTAAATATGGACCTAAGTTGGTAAGACATGGTATAATGAACCAACGTGGTAAGTGTGTAAAGCGAACTAACGAATTTAAAGCTAAGTTATGAGTTGAACTGCTTAGATCAAAACTAAGACTACTTGACCAATGCGAATGTATGTATGTATTTGAGAAGACTATGTGTTTAAATTAACATAAGAATGAGATATGTGAATGATAAAAATAATAATCTTTACATAAATTGTTAAAAAAAAATGTCGCCTAAGCGATGACAGAATGCTCAACCCCCACCGATTAACCCTATGCAGCGATTTGTTGACTTTTTAATGGGAGCTTTTCAAAATAGGAACCTTAATTCTGCGGGTGATCAATTTGTAGCTACTCGTATTGCCACTTTCAAGGATTTCATAGCGTTAGGACCCCAGCGTTCAAGGGGACTATGAATCTAGTAGAGACCTAGAATTGGATAATCAAAATGGAAAAAGTGTTCGATGTAGCTAATGTGGCCGAGGAACATAAAACTGATTTTGCTACGTTTATGTTAAAAGGATAAGCTAACTATTGGTAGGTTGCCAATAAAAGAAAGATTGGGAACGAGAGCTGCACCCTGGGAAAGATTCAAGGAGATGTTTTTCGAGGCATACTTTCCTCCGGTGACTCAAGATATAATGAAAGTGCAATTCTTAGAATTCAAGGAAGGGAATATGACTGTGGCCGAGTATGCGGCTAAGTTCAACGAGTTAGCAAGATTTGCTCCACATCAAATGGATACAGAACAAAGAAAGGGAAAACGTATTAAACGTGGATTGAAGTCGTGGATTTATTACAAGGTTTCAATGTTTCAGATTGGAACTTTTGCTGGGGTAATGGATAAAGCCATTCTAGCTGAAGGCGGCAGTGACGCCTTAACCAAGTATAAAGAAGAGCAACGAAGCAAGAAAGGAAATGGAGTAAATAGAGAAGGAAGCAGTGAGGGGAAGTAATTTTAACAAATGGAAATGGAACAGTAACAACCCCAACACTTCTGGATGCAAACAAGGAAGACAGAAGAAGAAAATGGAATCGTGTGCCACTTGCAGGAAGGGACACTCAGGAGTGTGCTTGAAAGGGAATAATGCATGTTTCGGATGCGGTCAAGAAGGACACATCGCACCGAACTGTCTGACTCTGAAGGCAAGCAAGGGATGTTTCCATTGTGGAGAAATGTGGCACTAAATTAAGATTGTCCGAAGAAGAAAGCTGATGGAGGAGGTGAAAGCAAGGGTACTGGCAGTGGCAGACTGTCAATTGGCGGACTTACTCAGCCAGGGAGACTGACAACACGCACATTCAATATGATCGTGCATGATGCAGTGGCTTCAAAAGATGTGGTGTCAGGTATCATTCCTATTAATAATATAAACGCTTATGTATTGTTTAATTCAGGTGCTACCTGCTCATTTATGTCTAATGAATTTGCCAAGAGATTTAATTTACCCCAAGTAAAGTTAGAAAATGTATTAATTATAGAAGTAGCAAACAAGAAAGTGATTCAGGTGAAAAATATTCATTGGGATTACTGTTTATCAATAAGAGGGCATAAGCTAATAGTGGATTTAATTCCTATTCGATTAGGAGAGTTTGATGTGATATTGGGAATGGATTTGTTGCATAACCATGGGGTGATGATTGACTGCCAAAAGAAATGTGTGAACCTTCAGACTCCTGCCAAGTCTAAGGTATTATTCTGTGGTAGTAAATCGCCAAGACAATATTGTTGCCTAACGATGATGCAACCTAAAAAGTTGTTAAGGAAGGGGTGCATTGGATAATTGGCTCATGTGGTTGATACACAGAGAGTAGGATCAGAAATGGGTTAGATACCTGTAGTGAAGGAGTATGCGGATATATTTCCAGATGAATTGTCGGGTCTTCCACTAGATAGAGAGATCGAATTTGTTATAGATCTTGTACCAGGAATGACCCCAATTTTAAAGGCACCATACAGAATGGCTCCAGTCGAGTTGAAAGAATTGATGGTCCAGCTGCAAGAGTTATTGGACAAGAAGTATATCCAACCAAGTGTGTCTCCTTAGGGAGCACCGATTTTATTTATAAAGAAGAAAGACGGATCACTAAAGCTTTGTATCGACTACAGGGAGTTGAACAAAGTAATAATTAAGAACAAGTATCCGCTACCAAGGATCGATGATTTATTTGATCAGCTATGGGGAGCCAAGTATTTCTCAAAGATTGCCTTGAGAAGTGGTTATCACCAGTTGAAGGTGAGACCTGAAGATGTACTTAAGATAGCATTTAGAACTCGTTATGGTCATTACTAGTTTTTGGTAATGTCTTTTGGTTTGACTAATGCACCAGCTGCATTTATAGATTTGATGAATAGAGTATTCAAGCCTTATTTAGATAAGATTGTGGTGGTGTTCATCGATGATATTCTGATTTATTCGAAGACCCAGGAGGATCATGCGAAACATTTGAGAATAGTATTGAAAAAGTTGAGGGAAGCGAAGTTGTATGTAAAGTTCTCAAATTTTGAATTTTGGTTGGAAAGGGTGAAATTTTTGGGGCACGTGATTGATCAAGAAGGGATATCAATGGATCCAGCAAAGGTAGAGGCAGTAATCAACTAGGAACAACCAAAGACTCCTACAGAGGTGCAGAGTTTTCTTGGTTTACTAGGATATTACAGAAGATTCATCAAGGACTTTTCAAAGTTATCAGGACCTCTAACTAATTTAACAAGGAAAGCGGTGAAGTTTGTATGGTCAAAGAAATGTGAAGAGAGTTTTTGGAACTCAATAAGAGGTTAAGTGAAGCGCCTGCATTATCATTGCCTGATAATACAGGAGGATTTGTAGTGTATAGTGACGCATCGCATAAAGGACTTAGTTGTTTGTTGATGCAGCAAGGTAAGGTCATAACATACGCGTCAAAGCAGCCGAAGGACTATGAAAAAAGGGTATCCTACCCAAGACTTAGAATTGGCAGCAGTGGTTTTTGCCTTGAAGATATAGAGACATTATTTGTATGGAGAGAAGTGTGAAATATACACAGACCACAAAAGTCTGAAGTATATTTTCACTCAGAAGGATTTGATTATGAGGCAAAGAAGATGGTTAGAATTAATTAAGGATTAGAACTATGAAATTCTACACCATCAAGGGAAAGTTAATATTGTGGTCGATGCCTTAAGTAGGAAGGGTCGGGAAAGATTGAAAATGATAACTGCTCAAGAAGAGTTAATCAAAGAAATGAAAAGGATTGAAATAGAAGTGACGTATCCGATAGAATCAAAAGAGAAATTATATGTAGTTGAAAGCTTATCCAACGTTTTGGGATAAAGTGAAAGAAGCTCAAATGCAAGATCAAGAATGCGGCCAAATCAGGAAATGCATAGCTGATGGACAAGAGACTAGGTTCAAAATAGATGACAACAGATTACTCAAATTTGAAGGAAGAATATGGGTGCTGATGGTAACCAAATTAAAAGAAGAGATTCTGTAAGAAGTGCACAGTTCAAGATATTCAATTCATCCAGGAAGTACGAAAATGTATCAAGATCTTCAACAACATTTCTGGTGGCCCGACATGAAGAAGGACGTGGCAGAATGTATCAGTAAATATATGACTTGTCAAAGAGTTAAGGCAGAACATCAGAGACCTAGTGTGCTGCTACAATCCTTAGAGATTCCGGAATGGAAGTAGGAGCACATTACAATGAATTTCGTAGTGGGACTTCCGACTACACAGAAAGGTTATGATGCGATATGGGTGATAGTGAATTGACTAACAAAGTCTGCACACTTCTTGTCAATCAAGATCAAATTCAACTTGGATCAACTAGCAAAACTTTATGTGAAGGAGATTGTGTCTAGACATGGAGTTCCGGTATCCATTATTTCAGATCGAGATTCGCGATTCACATCCAAACTTTGGAAGAGTTTTCAGGAGCATATAGGCATGCTGTTGAGATTGAGCATAGTGTATCATTCTCAAACAGATGGGCAGAGTGAAAGAATGATCCAGATGTTGGAAGATATGGTGAAAGCATGCATAATGTATTTCAAGGGTAATTAGGATGATCATTTACTGTTAGTGGAATTTGCATATAATAATAGTTATCATGCGAGTATTGGTATGCCGCCTTATGAGGCACTGTATGGAAGAAAGTGCAGAACACCTCTGTGTTGGGATGAAGTAGGTGAACGCAAACTACTAGGACCGAAAATTATATAGGAGACTACAGAGATTGTTAAAGTGATAAGATCAAGGCTCATAACAGCACAAGACAGACAGAAGAAGTATGTAGACCTGCATCGACATAAAAGAGATTTTGATGTAGGGTCCTATGTGTTCTTAAAGGTATCTCTTTGGAAAAGGGAAGATAAGATTTGGAAAGAAGGGAAAGTTAAGTCCAAGATTCATTGGACCTTTTGAAGTGCTGAGAATGATATGAGAGGTGGCTTATACTGTGGCATTACCTCTCGAGTTAGAGCACATACATAACGTATTTCACGTGTGTACTGAGGCCATATAAACCGATTCAAATTGAGAAGGGCTTAACGTATGAGGAAACTCCAGTTTAAATTATTGACATGAAGGAACAAATTTTAAGGAACAAGATAATACCTTCTATAAAGGTAGTGTGGAGGAACCACAATGCTGAGGAAGCAACGTGAGAGTTAGAAGAGAAAATGAAGAAGGAATATCCGAATTTATTTGTGTAGCCTTATAATGATGATGATGATTCCGGGGATGGAATCCTTATAAGGAGGAAAGAATGTAATGACATGGAATTTTTGCAATATTGTAAATGTTGTAAATTAATAAATAATTAATGAAATAAAAATTTTGAAGTGTGACAAGTGTCTTGGGACAAGTCATTTATGTGTTATTTGATTGTGGATTAAAATTCATGTTTAATGAAACAAATTTGAATAAAAAATGAGTTAAAATGGATTAAAAATGAGCAAGAAATGATTTAATAGGAATTAAATTTGTCTAGAAATTTTGGATATTTACCAAAGTACCCTTGGTAACTTGAATAATGACCTTGGTGTCCTAGAATGGTTTGATGTCCATTTGGTCCTTACTTATCAATGTGAAATGCCTTAAATGACCTTGACCATACATGAGTTAAGCTTAACTAGGGATGGTTAAGAGTTGGAGCAATACATACAAATTATGTATGTATATATTTAGTAACTATAAGCTAAGTTCATCTTATTTCATCTTCTAAGGTTCTAAGTGTGAGAGAGCTTGAAGAGAGAAAGAAGAGAGATAGGGTTGCTTGAAAACTTGAGAGATTCCAAGAAGAAGAGAGCAAGAGAAGCATATCTAGCCACCAAAATGGATCATCTATCACTAAGGAGCTTTATAGCAAGAAGGAAGAGAGCACAAATAAAGTTATAAACAGGATAATATATTAACTATAAGCGTAAACGAGGACAAAAGCAAGTTTTCTTTTCGAACTCCCTTTTTGTAGTTCCTTGAACAGTAAATTATGCCATGTAGTTATATAACTCATTTTGAAGTTCATTGTTATTGAACTATGTTTTCTGAGAAAGGTCAATTCCAATCTTGTTTTGGCTAGACATATGTGATGATTTATGTTGATTCGGATATTTATTTTTATGTCCTCCAATCGATATTGTTATGGTGCAAAATCTATGAAATGTTGTAATAGAACAACCTTGATAGAAAAGGGAACAAATGTAAAAGGAAATATAAATTATGGCGTGGTTGCGTCGTTAGATGTTTATGTTGTGCGCAATATAAAGGTACAATAAGCTGATCACCTAAAGTACATATCTAGAAGGAAATGTATTTTTATAACTGACTTGAGTAGTATCAATCTTTGTGATTAATATTGTTCTTAACATGTTCTTGGTCTTGTGACCGTACAACTAGCAAGTTTATGTTTTCAAATTAATCATGCAAAGTTTGATGTTATATTCTCAAGTTCATTTCCAGAACTGTTAACATCACAGCCTTATTGCATTAAAATTCATTTCATTATTCGGAAATATCATGTCATTACTTGTTTATGTACTTGCTGAGCTATTGTATGCTCATTCTTGCTTTAACATGATATTTTAGCTAAGCCCGAATAGGCCGAGGGGTCAGGTATGGATGAAGGAAAAGGAACGGCTAGCAGGTAGTGAATTTATAACTATAGAGTCTTTGTTAATGTAATATGTTTAATAGAACAGATTGTATATGTTTTCTATTATTTAAAGGTCTGTAAACCTGGGATAGTTATGTAATGTAATAAATTAAGTTATTTTATTCAGAAATAAATTGATGTGATGATAGGGTTGAATAGTATCGTGAGCACCAAATCTCTGGTTCGAGAGACCCAGATTTGGGGGCGTCATAGTGGGGCTAGAACAATGGTTAGAAATGAGGCCCTTGTTTAACTAAGAGCCTAAACAAGCACTCCAAGCTACTCCTCATGCCTTGGATATGAGCTATGCCTCCAAGGCCGCCAGTCTTTTGTTGTGCATTTTTTTAACTTTTTTCTTTGGCATGATCTGCTTATAATGCTAAATGTTATATCTATGCTTTTTAACTCATCATTCACATTCTCCATTTGCTCTTCACATGATATTCTCTCAGTTTTGTTATCAATAACCATCTTATTGATCTAACATGGTACCTATTAGTGAATCTTAAAGAAAACTTTAAGCCTTCTGAAGAAAATTATAAACTATATATATAGCCTTGCTATTTATAGAAGCACAAATAGAGAAAAAAGGAAACAAGATGAGTAACTTAGTGTTTTTTCAATATAATGTGATTAGCTTGTAGGTTCTCCTTTGAATTCAATTATCTTGGTACACATTTGGCCAATGATGTTATCTTCTTAGATTTTTTTCCTCTTTATTCCTTCTACTTACCATTTCCATTTTATTTAAGGTCGTATTACGATGCATCTTTTGTTAAATCTAAAAAGAGAAGGTTAGACGATGGAAATAAAGAGAAGATTGGACGAGAGCATTAAATCACATTTTAATTTCAAGTAATATTAAGGGTTTTAAAATAGGAAATTGATACTACAACCCTTTTTGATATTTTCACATAAAAATTATCATTATAGACCTATAACATTGGTTAAAATCACCGTTATAGACCTATAACTATGGTTTAACCATCGCTATAAGTCTATAACGATAACTTTTATGTGAAAATATCAAAAAATACTGTGGAAATATCAATTTTCTTAAAATATTAGTTTGAAATGGGTTTGAAATGATGTTACATTTAATATTTTAGTGATAATTTTAATATAATCGATCATAACAAATGTATCTTATCAACATATTCCTTCCATCCCCAAAAGGATGATTTAAGTGACATAAAAAACTTTGTTATGCAAAATTATGACTAAAGTATAAAATTTTACATTGACTAATTTATCTTTGACCATATTACATAATAGTCAAACACTAAATTAGTTACATCATAAATGAATTGCTCAAGTTAGTTCAATCTCCATCATAAATCTAAGAGTGAAGTAAAATAATTAACACACATACCAATAAAAGGACAAAATATAAAGTAAATTTATAAAATATTGCGATATTTGTAGTGATTAGATATAATAATATAGCAAAAAGGAGAAATGCCCTAGATAATCTACCTATATGTTTACTTGCATTAAAAGTCCTAATATTTTTGTTGTAAAATATATCATTTTTTGTCAAATGATGCTATAGATAATGAGGCTTTTGTTTGGTTCAACTAAATAATTTTTATTTTAACAATTCAAGTTAAGAATTTTAAGTCCAAAGTTAATAATCGGGGGTGAACTAGAGAGATGAAAGATTTACAGAGGTTGGAATAAGCTGAGTCAAGAAAGTTAAGGGAGGAAAATAAGCAAGAACGACATGACAATAAGCAAAATATTTCCCTCTAGGTAAGACTGGTTAAATTGTCATATCATTGTCACTATTTATAGTGAACATGGGTTTAGATCCATGTGGCACATTATGGTCATGCCACGTGGCAAGCCACACGTATAACTAGACGTCACGTGTCCGAATGAGTTCCAAAATGCCGCCAATGTCTTCCACATCTGAGAGGGACTTCACCCTCTCGGTAATCTGGTTCTCCTAGTCATCAAGCCAGATCCTTACAGAGATATCCTAATATCACTACCAAGACATCCTAAAACCTTCTATCGAGAGAGCTAAGATATGTTTAAAGCCTTCAATATAAGTATTTTTGTTCCACTAGAAGTTATGTACACGGTATCACCCGGGAATGCCATATGGTAACCCATGATAGGGCAACGTGGTGGCTTAAGAAATGGCTAGGTGCTGACCTTTGAAAGGTCCACACGATAGCTACCGAGAGCTCCCCGTGGCAACCTCGAGAGGTCCGCGTAGCCGATTGCAATGGTCTAGGATGTTATCGTGTGCTTCCATTTGCGTCTCATACTCTACACTCAAATGGGTCCACGAGCCTACATAATGGGTCCGAGCCCATATTTTTCCCCTTGTGCAAAAGCCCAAATAATTAAAAGGGTTTTGTACAACCATTGAGGTGTGGCAAAACAAGGCAATGCTTCAGTATCTGTGCAGCTTTGATTTTTGCGCCCCTCCTCATAGTACCCCATGTGTGTGTGTGTGTATGTGTGTGTGTGTGTGTATTATTCATATAACAGTGCAGAGGTTAACCCACTTTGTGTTTTCCTACATCTCTCATCCACCAATACTCTCTTAGGGCTATTATGGCATCCGGTGTGACATCTTGGATTTTTACAGGACTTCTAAATGAAGATTATGGCTAATTAAGTAAAGGTTAGAGGATTAAAACCTAGTTTAGATGGATATGATGTATTATTATGCAATAAAATTTAATCATTTTTTTAATCAATGTGATAGCAGTGACCTATGTGGTTGAAATGATATGGAAGGACTTTTGATGTAAATAAGGGTCTATAGAACGTACGAGGATAAGCTATTTATTAAAGTGTATTAGCAATGTAACAGATCATGAAATTATTATGAATATAAATTCTGATGGTTAAATGGCAGTGTGAAGGATTAAATAGAATGATAAATTGTAATGCCCACAATATGGTAATTTGAAAGGAATTAAGGTAAGACATTGTGTTGTGTCTGTATATAATAAGTTGAATATGTAAATATGTATGTATTTGATCTGATAAAGAATGAAGGAATTAAAGCTGAGAATGGAGGAAATGAGAAAAAAATATGTGAAGTAAGCTTTTGTTATAGATATTAATAGCAAGCTTAATGAAAAAGGCCTTGAGATGCTGGGACATAAATAACAAGGTAAGGCATGATAGAGTATGCGCAGAAAAGAAGGAAAGAACCGTTTAACCTAATCGATTTATTGGAATTAAAGGAATAGTAAGGCTATTGATCGTTGAACATTTGAAGTTATTAAGAAATTGATCTTGAATGATTGAAATAAGATAATCTTGTATACGATGTGTAAATACAGAATGTAATACCCCGAGAATGTGTATAAAGAATGTAATATGCAAGCAGTGTGCAAATTGGCATTATGTGTGTAAGTAAATATGTGAATCGACGTTAAAGTTGTAATTACGATATTATAAGTGAGAAAGGCTAAATGATAATGGATTTTGGTAAACTAGTCAAGGTTCGCTTCTTGAGGAAGCGGTTTAAGGAGATAATGAGCAATTCAATTATATTGAGATATCGAAAAGTAAAATTGATTGAATGTGGAACCGAAAAGGGTTCGTAGACAATTGAAAATGAATATTATGCATATTGACAAATTTTTGTAAATTATTATAAGTAAATAATGAAATAGGTATTTGGAAATGAGACAAGTGTTATGGGATAAACAAGTTATGGAGTATTTTATTGCGGAATAAAATTCAAGCCTAATGAAACAAGTTTGAATCAAAATGGATTTGGAATGAATTAAGAATAAACAATTATGATTTTATTGAGAATTAAAAATGCTCTAGGAAAATTGAGTAATGACCATGTTGCCCTTAACAAATTGGAAAATGACAATTGTGTCCTAGAAGGGTATAATGACCAAAATGCCCTCAATAATTTGATTAATGACCTTTGTGTCCTAAAGGAAGAAATGACCAAATTACCCTTGACAAATTAAGTAATGACCGTTGTGTCCCAAAAGTTGAAATGGCGAAAATGCCCTTGAATAATTATGTGAAAAGACCAAATTACCCTTGGTTGGGTTAACCATGATTAAGTTGAATTAACTAGCTTGGGGTTAACTCTCATCAAACACAAAGCAAGCACTCTTCTTTCTTATTTTCATGTTGTTGGAAATTTTAGCCTTAAGAGAGAGAATAGAGAAGCCATGAAAGCTTTGGAAAATGACAATTGTGTCCTAAAAGGGTATAATGACCAAAATGCCCTCAATAATTTGATTAATGACCTTTGTGTCCTAAAGGACAAAAGGACCAAATTACCCTTGACAAATTAAGTAATGACCGTTGTGTCCCAAGAGTTGAAATGGCAAAAATGCCCTTGAATAATTATGTGAAAAGACCAAAATACCCTTGGTTGGGTTAACCATGATTAAGTTGAATTAACTAGCTTGGGGTTAACTCTCATCAAACACAAAGCAAGCGTTCTTCTTTCTTATTTTCATGTTGTTGGAAATTTTAGCCTTAAGAGAGAGAATAGAGAAGCCATGAAAGCTTAGGCAAGAAAGCTTGGATTCTTGGAGCTAGGAAGCTTAGATTAACATAGAGCAAGAAGAAAATAGGAAGGTCTCATCATGAGGAAGCTTTTTATGTAAGGAAGTTGGACATCCAAGAAGATATAACTATGTTCAAGCTTTAAGATTTTGTGTTTATGTATTTAAGTTCAAGAACAAGGATAGTCATGCATGAATCTTTGGCTATATGTGTTGATTAGGTGGAGTATGTGCGATATGTGTGTAGATTATTATGAAACCCTAAGTGTTGAAGTAGTAGACCAAAGGTGGTGCACTATTTATGCATGAATTCAAGCTAGCAATCATAATTTAAGATATGATCATGTGTTATATGTTGCTAGATTTGATGAAAATCTAGTTTGAAAGGTTGAACAAGTAAGAAGTATACACATTTTTATGCTAGATAGCTTCAAAGATGCATGGAAGGTTGAAAATCATGTTTTGTAAAGGAAGTTACAATATTAGACTATGATTTACAATGAAATCAAATCATAATCTATAAAGTGTTTAGAAAAGCGTATATAAAAGTTACATGAATATACAAAGTTGCTAAATATGTATGTGGTAGCCTATGTGGTGTATGGAGTTTAAGGACTTAAGTTGAGTTAAAGTTTCAAATTTAAAAGTTGACAAAATGCCGTCAAATGGTTATTTTTGGCAATTTTAAAGAACTAAAGGTGAAATGAAGTCAAATGACCTAGTTTTATATAAATATATGTGTTTGAGTTGATTTGAAAATCAACGGATTGAAATTTTAATAAAAAGGCGATTCTAACGATCAAAATCGATTTTTTCGACCCTAAATGAATTTTAATGGACAAATATCGCCTCGTGTGAACTTTTATGGTTTTAAAAGTTTGGGCATGTCATATATGACATATATGAACTTTTTTAAGTGTTAGAATGATGTTTTGAAACAAATGGTCAAAAATCACAAAGTTGGTAAATTTTGGTTTTAAGGTTAAAAACGAGTTTAAACGCCCTCCAACGGGCTAGTGTTTCACTGATTTTGCGAAGTCAAATAAGGCAAGAAAATTTTTTGTAAAATACTAGGTGGTAAGACTTAGTACTATTCCAAATTTGGACTTGATTGGATGTTTAATGAAGGAGTTAAAAATCAGCAAAGTGGCAACAAAAATAAAAAAAAGTCTGATGTAGAGGCACTGAGCCGGGGCGCAGTGTAGTTCATGGCTGCGAAGACTTTGCGGCCAACGAACTCTGAAGCGGCCGGGGTGCAATGTACTATTCACAAAAAAAATTAAAATGTCCAAAATGCGACGTTTTGATACAGAATGATAAAGATAAGCTATGTAAACCCTAGATAGATAAAAAATGGACTCTATAAAGGGTGTTAAGGTATAATGAAATAATAAATGACATAATATAATTTGCCTAAAGCTAAGTCAAATCATGATATAAGTTATGAAAAATGTCGGTAACGAGTTAGGATGTATTATTAACCTACACAAGTTATAATACATCAAATGTGAAATGATTAGAGACGAATGGTTGTGTAATTATGAGATAAGTTTGACAAGTTATAGAAAGTTTATGATCTTATATTAATGCATATTGTGCAATGTTTACAGATAGCACTAGAGGTAGCAGACCGACAAGACAGTTATGAAAGGATAGGAAGGCCACGCAAGGCAGTAAAGGTTAAGTGTAAGATAAATGCAGATCGGGCAAGTTTTTCACACTTAAATGTGCTAATTGTTCTACGTAACCTATGTGATAGTTGAAATGTGCTATTCGTGCAACTATGTGTATTAATTGTGAAGTGGAATATATGTCATTAAGCATAGCATGGTAAAACAGAGGATTGCATGACGCATAAATATAAACTATAAGCATGAAATGTGTTATCTGATTTACTTACTGAGCCCATGTGCTCACTCTTGCTATGAACTAACATTTCAGGTAAAGTACGAGAAGGTCGGATGTAATGATTAAGCTAAAGTAAAAAAATGTGAATGTATGGACAAGCAAGAAGCAAATTTGTTATATATAATTTGTGCAATGTGCAAGCATGCTAGTTAAATGCAAAGATGTACAGATGTAAGTGATGAAACGTTTTGCTTTTAAATATTAAACCATGATTGTAATTGGAATGAATGAGTGATTTGTAAATCCTTAGCAATAGCAGTGAATGTAATTTATTTTGAGAAATGTTGTAATAAGATAAAATGAAGGTATTATGTGGTAATCGAGTTTTATATGTAATAAACTCCCATATATGGTACAGATGTGTATAAACAGATACATGTATGTATATAGATACGATGGATGATTGTATGTAAATAGGATTAGATACAGAGCATGCATGAGGTAAGCAGAGTTTTATATATGATAGAGATATATGATAAATATATTCAAAGGTCATGTTAAGTTGAACCACAAATTATACGATTATGAAATTGTAATAGACTAGGTCACAGTGAATAAATGTTTGACCTAAGTTCTAATAAATGGTAAGTGAACATTACGGTCCTGAGGCACGTATAGAATGTAAGATAAATAAACAGATTTATGGATCGCGTTATGGTCAAATATTGATTTTAAAGGTTAAAAGTTACGTTTTAACGCACGAAATCGCCATTAAGATGATTGGGGATAATATAAATTAATTTTAAGATTAATAATTATGAAATCCAGAATTGAATGGATAGAATTAAGGAACATAGGGATTTCGGTAGCGTTACAGGTGGTATCAAAACAGACAGATTATAGACCTTAAGTAGGAGTACCTTAGGCTATGACCTTTGTGAGAAAGAAGGAAAAAGTAAAGAAAGGGACTCTAGAGGAGTTGAGTAATAAAGAAATGAATTTTGGGAATTCAGGATTAAGAAATGATAAAGGATATCTTAAGATAAGATATTAAAAAATAGTAAAAGGGTTATGAGATCATAAATGATCAAAGATAAGGAACTCTTGATGAGTCGTGAATGGTAAGATAAGATTAAGAGACTCTTGATGAGTTATAAATTGTCAGATATGAATAAAAGGGACTATTGACGAGTTGTGAACAGTAAGATATGAGTTAATGAAATTCATATCAGAGTAAGGAAAAGCTAAGTTAAGGAAATGTTAGGGTATGTGGGATTTTTTATTGAGGACTCATGGTAGTAACTGAGTTGTACATTTCCTTGTATGGGTGGGGATTTATACTTACTTAGCTTTCTATAATGATAATTAGTGGAGATCCAGCGTCACGGTATCGATTATATATGTTGAAAAGGTAATTCTTTTCTTCTACATATACTTGATACATATGAAGTGATAATGATTAAGTGAGAAAGAGTAAGGTTAGTTGCGTGTTCTAAAAACCCAAGCATATAGTAAGTTCGTGACTCATGATCGTGTGGTGGAGTCCCTCAACGAATGGGCGACTTTGGCCTGACTAGGACAAACTCCTCAAGCCATATGATTATGGTAAGTTCCTGAGCCCAAATGTGTGGCAAGTTTAATGAACATGGGTGGGTTAGAAAAGAGAGTCATAAGTTAAGAGAAATAGTTCTCAGAGATTGGTTAAGGACAAGGAAATAGGAAAGAAATAGAAATGTTAAGGAGGAATAGAATGAGTTAAAGGAAGGAAATGAATGATGATTAGGATTGAGTAGGTAATCCACTTTTCTAGCTATGCTAGATCATCAAAGTTTTTAAAATGTGCTTCTTCTCACACATTGGTGTATTGAAAATATTTTGTTCAAGTATCGAAAATTTTTTAAAATTTCGTGATTCATGGTCTATGCCAATTATTTTGGCTAGACAGAGTTATTTGAAAATTTTAAAATGTATTTATGAAATCATTGTCACACTGTTGAATATGGTGTGTAATGATAAAATGGTAGAATTTTCAACGTACTTATATGTCAGTACGGTATTAAGAGGACTTTAATGACCAAATTATCAATATACTGCTAAGAAAGTGTGGTATTATGAAGCCTTTTTAAAAGAATTTTCTTAGGTTCAAGTTTTGAGCCAATGATAGCATTCTTGAAAAGTTCATGTTTGAAATAAACGAACAGTTAATGATGTAAGTCTTGAAAGTAATATGCCCTCAAGCCAATCACATTTGATGTGATAAGCATATACTTTGTAATCTTGTTTATTTATTAATAAAAGTATCAAGGCATTTCTTTATTCATGATTAATTACTTGAATTAATCAAATGGATAAACTCATAGTTTTCGAGCAATGCTTTTAGAATCATGATGAGGATCATGCTAATGAGATCTAAATTCAAGATAACTCAAAACTAAAATTGTTCCTAATCGTTGGATCACTAAAAAAGGGATTAGTAGATCTGGATAGATTGGTACATACTATGCTTGCTCTTATGAAGAGAATGATTGATCTCATAATCATTTGTGTAGAGACACTAAAGCAAGTATATAGGTGCTTATTAGAGAATAAGTTCACTGAACGTGACTCGCTCAAGGAACACCTAATGGAGTTTGACTTGTCTGTCAATAGGAGTTCCTTATGTGATAGTCGTACAAGTGATCCTTAGACTTGAGATCATCTTAGTATCTTGTGTGTACTAAGTTATACTTTGACATATTCCTTAAGACTTATTGGTATATCAAATGATATGATTGGGTATAATAAGGTACACATGGAGATAGATGAATGATCAACAAATGATCTACCACGTAAAGGGAGAGAATGTCTTATGCGATTCAATAAGTGACAACTCAGAAATCCCTGGCCAGGGTTGAATGAAATTAGAAAGGAGTTTCTAATTTACATTAACTAGAGTTGTGTATTTGTGAATTGAAATGCATATGATCAAATTAATAAGACTTGACAGAAATTCCATGTCTTATATTTGATTGAGACATTGTATGGTAGAAGGATTGAATTGTACGGTAACTATTTGCTGAAATGTTCTTTTTACGATCAAATGTTGAAATCTATATTATCTAGAAATTCGACTAATCGCTAAGGGGGCTTACCCTTATTGTGGAATAATTATTTTTTCTAAATTAAAGAGTTAATTCGTAATAAATGAATTAGAATTGTTCTAATTTATTTATTATAAAACCGGTTTAATATGGAGAACCTAAAGGGTCACACCGCAAAAGAGTAATATTTATTTTAGAAGTGGATGGCATAATCGTAATAATAAATTAAGTATATTTAATTTATACTATGGTAATAGAATAAATTAAATAGCTTAATATTTATAATTTAGTATTTTAGAAATACTAATTATAAATTAATAAGTAGAGTCTTATTATTATTATTATTATTATTATTATTATTATTATTATTATTATTATTATTATTATTATTATCATCATCATCATCATCATCATCATCATCATCATCATCATCATTGTAACACCCCGAACCCGCTACAGGCCCGTAGTGTCACATGCCGCAAGCACAAAGTTCGCAAGGCAACAATATCAAAAGCGCAGCCCAAAAACAACACAACGATACTAGACTTAAAATCCAACAATCTTTCATTATCAAATTTCACCTGAGTTCAAAAACTAAATACCAAAAACATAACTTCGGAGACGCAGCTCCCTTAAACAAAAGTCTTATCAAATTCAAAATAATAATAACGCCATAACTAAAAGGACTTCAGCCATCCACAAAAGCATCCACATTGTTCGACTCTTAACAATGGACCCTGTAAAAGTTAATGTAAGGGTGAGCGGTGAAGCCCAGCAAGTAACAATCTTCACTATTTAGGTGGATCAAGTACTATTTGCAAAACACTTTTTCGAAATACCTTTTGTTCAATAACAGTAATAAATATACCTTTTTGAAATAACATTTTCTTGTTCAATAACAATAGTCAATATTTACTTTCAAAATCAAAATCAATAATTACAAAATACAATTCAAAGACAAATTTCGATAAGCTCAATATATTCGATCAACGATTTCGATAAGTTCAATATATTCGATGTATCTTTTAATCCACAGAACGACTAAGGTTACAGCAGCCCTGTAACACGGCCCTTATGTTCGATAATGTCAATGATACACCCCCTACTAAGGTATCTTATCATGCACGCGCCCCGAAGAGCGCCCCCCGAAGGGTATCTAATGGTGTGCGCCTTAGTAGGTCCTAAATTGTTCCGGAACTAGCGTAAACACTAACGGTTTCAATACATAGTCGGACTGAGGTTTCTAAAAATAATTTCTCAATATTTTCGATATTCAATACTATACTTATTTCACAGTTCAAAATCATATAATCTCATTTTCTAAATCAAAATTCTATTTTAATACTTGATCCGAGTTTTTAACAAAATATAAGTGTAACATTTTCATTCAAATGGAAGCCTTAAATAAAGAATAACAATATTTGAAACAATACATTTAGGCATCCGAATAATTTCTAAAGCATACATAATTATAAACGATAATTTTAAAATACTAAATAGCTCGGAAAGTCACTTACCTCGATATCGCTGAACACAAAATTAATAGTTGAACAGATCCTAAATATAAATTCAGGACAATTAAACGTTATTAGAATAATTTTATTATGCAACATTCTTCTTATTCATTTTAAAATAGCTATAAGTATATCTTAAAATATTCTTTCAATCTTTAATCATTTTCCAAACAATTAAACCATTATTCCAAAACTTTAAAGTTACTAAAATAATAATCTAAAACAATACTTAAAGTCAATAATATTAATCCAAAACTATTTACTATTAATCTAAATGCAAAACAATAATTAAAATCAATAGTACTAATCCAAAACTATTTACTATTAATCTAAATGCAAAACAATAATTAAAATCAATAATACTAATCCAAAACTATTTACTATTAATCTAAATACAAAACAATAATTAAAACTACAAAAATAACAACAATGCAAAAATACTAATTACCAACAAAATATACTAAATACTAACTAACAAACTAAATACAATACTTAAAACAATAATAACAATGCAAAAATTTAAATAAGAACATACCCGAAAAATACGAGTACCGAAAATTGCCTACGCCCTCGACACTGGAAAAATTTAACTAAGGAGGTCTTTTATAAAAACCCCTCTCACAACAAAGCCTTTCTCAAAATGAAGGTCTTAATTGTTGGTGGCTTAAAACCAAAGGGGTAGAGTTATATTTATAGCTAAAGGAAGGAAAATATTTTAGGAGAGTGGGTGATGTGGGACTTTTCATAAAAGTAACCGGGTATTACATTACCTCCCCCTTAAAAAAATTTGATCCTCCAAATTTCAAATCATAAGCGTATATCTAAAAATAACATGTTCAAATACCAAAATAGTTACATACCTTAATACTGGTTGCCTGAAAGTTGAAACACACGTCCTCGAGTTAGCCTTGGACTTGCTATAGTTACTTCCTCCTTCCTTGCATCTTCTTTAGGTGGAGGGTTCTTGGGACATTGCGCAATTTTATGACCTAACTCTCCACAATGAAAGCACGCACCCGTATTCCAATGACATTCTTTGTCTGGGTGGTTCCTACCACATCTCCCACATTTTAATTTGTCCTCTTGGTTTCTTTGATTCTCTCGAAATCTAACAGTTTGGGTATTTATCTTTTTCGTTGATCCCCCATAGATCGACTCTCCCCCGAATGACTCATCTCTCTTTCGATTGCCGTTCTTTCCATTCTCAATTTCTATTAGGCCCTTCTCAATTACTAACGCCTTATGAAGCACCGCATCATATGTGGGTAACTCAAAACACGCAACACCATGCCTTATGTCGACACGTAACCCGTCCTCTAACCTACGGGCTTTTGTCACCTCATCTGGTATTAAGGTCGGTGCATACTTAGCGAGCTTCGCAAACTCGGCTTCATATTCAGCAACCGTCTTGTTCCCTTGTTCTAGCCTAATGAATTCCCTCTCCTTTTGTGCTCGAATTGTTCTAGGAAAGTACTTGTTGGTAAATGCCTCTTTGAACATGGTCCAAGTGTAGGGTACGGGATTTCCCTCATGCTTCCTTTTCTCCATAAGCCACCAATCATAAGCCCCACCCTGCAGTTGGTAAACCGCCAACGTCACCTTATTAATTTCAGTGCTCCCTAACAAGTCAAACGCCTTCTCCATTTCCTGAATCCACTTATCAACGATAGCAGGGTCTGTAGTTCCTTCAAATATGGGCGGGTTCAATCGCTTGAATTCTGCTACTATACCACGTTGCCCAGACTGTTGATTTTGTACTAATTGGGCTAAGGTATTAACTAGCTGAGTCATACCATCAGCGCCACTATCATTGTTAGTAGAGTTACTTCTTCTAGGCGGCATTTTCTACACAATAAAGCAATCCCCACTAAACAACACTATACAAAACTAGTATCAAAACATATATCAATTTATTCAATAGTAAACGAAATACTAATCCGTAAAAATTTAAGTTCAAAATGCAAAATAACAACTAATCAGACAATGCAAATATTTTTCACCGTATTCTATCTCTCACTCCAAATTCTTAAATTTAGTCAAGACTATACCCACAGTTAACTCCCAAAATCACTCCCCAGGGAATGTGTAGGTTTTTCAACCTAACACACTACGAGGGGCCACCGCTCTGATACCAACTCTGTAACACCCCGAACCCGCTACAGGCCCGTAGTGTCACATGCCGCAAGCACAAAGTTCGCAAGGCAACAATATCAAAAGCGCAGCCCAAAAACAACACAACGATACTAGACTTAAAATCCAACAATCTTTCATTATCAAATTTCACCTGAGTTCAAAAACTAAATACCAAAAACATAACTTCGGAGACGCAGCTCCCTTAAACAAAAGTCTTATCAAATTCAAAATAATAATAACGCCATAACTAAAAGGACTTCAGCCATCCACAAAAGCATCCACATTGTTCGACTCTTAACAATGGACCCTGTAAAAGTTAATGTAAGGGTGAGCGGTGAAGCCCAGCAAGTAACAATCTTCACTATTTAGGTGGATCAAGTACTATTTGCAAAACACTTTTTCGAAATACCTTTTGTTCAATAACAGTAATAAATATACCTTTTTGAAATAACATTTTCTTGTTCAATAACAATAGTCAATATTTACTTTCAAAATCAAAATCAATAATTACAAAATACAATTCAAAGACAAATTTCGATAAGCTCAATATATTCGATCAACGATTTCGATAAGTTCAATATATTCGATGTATCTTTTAATCCACAGAACGACTAAGGTTACAGCAGCCCTGTAACACGGCCCTTATGTTCGATAATGTCAATGATACACCCCCTACTAAGGTATCTTATCATGCACGCGCCCCGAAGAGCGCCCCCCGAAGGGTATCTAATGGTGTGCGCCTTAGTAGGTCCTAAATTGTTCCGGAACTAGCGTAAACACTAACGGTTTCAATACATAGTCGGACTGAGGTTTCTAAAAATAATTTCTCAATATTTTCGATATTCAATACTATACTTATTTCACAGTTCAAAATCATATAATCTCATTTTCTAAATCAAAATTCTATTTTAATACTTGATCCGAGTTTTTAACAAAATATAAGTGTAACATTTTCATTCAAATGGAAGCCTTAAATAAAGAATAACAATATTTGAAACAATACATTTAGGCATCCGAATAATTTCTAAAGCATACATAATTATAAACGATAATTTTAAAATACTAAATAGCTCGGAAAGTCACTTACCTCGATATCGCTGAACACAAAATTAATAGTTGAACATATCCTAAATATAAATTCAGGACAATTAAACGTTATTAGAATAATTTTATTATGCAACATTCTTCTTATTCATTTTAAAATAGCTATAAGTATATCTTAAAATATTCTTTCAATCTTTAATCATTTTCCAAACAATTAAACCATTATTCCAAAACTTTAAAGTTACTAAAATAATAATCTAAAACAATACTTAAAGTCAATAATATTAATCCAAAACTATTTACTATTAATCTAAATGCAAAACAATAATTAAAATCAATAGTACTAATCCAAAACTATTTACTATTAATCTAAATGCAAAACAATAATTAAAATCAATAATACTAATCCAAAACTATTTACTATTAATCTAAATACAAAACAATAATTAAAACTACAAAAATAACAACAATGCAAAAATACTAATTACCAACAAAATATACTAAATACTAACTAACAAACTAAATACAATACTTAAAACAATAATAACAATGCAAAAATTTAAATAAGAACATACCCGAAAAATACGAGTACCGAAAATTGCCTACGCCCTCGACACTGGAAAAATTTAACTAAGGAGGTCTTTTATAAAAACCCCTCTCACAACAAAGCCTTTCTCAAAATGAAGGTCTTAATTGTTGGTGGCTTAAAACCAAAGGGGTAGAGTTATATTTATAGCTAAAGGAAGGAAAATATTTTAGGAGAGTGAGTGATGTGGGACTTTTCATAAAAGTAACCGGGTATTACAATCATCATCATCATCATTATTAATTTTATTATTATTATTATTATTATTATTATTATTATTAATTGATTTAGAAATTTTTGGGTAGTTTAAAGCTTGTTTGTTGGTGTTTTAATGGAGATTTGTACTACCGAAGAGGATGAAAATGGCGAACTGGTGAAGTGCCGAAACAGGAAATGATATGATTCAGTAGAAAGAGTTCTAAATTTTGAAAGTTTGAGATATTTACGATAATGCCATCAGAATTCAGTTTTAATTAATTTAAATGATTAAAAATTATAAAAAAAATAGTAAAAATACAAAAAAATGATATTTAGGTATTTAATATTATATTTTCCAAATATAATAAATATTTCGGATTAATATTTAAATATTTTAAATATTAATCTAGTTAGTTTAATATTATATTTTTCAAATATAATAAGTATTTAGGTTTAATATTTAAATATTTTAAATATTAATCTAGTTAGTTTAATATTATATTTTCCAAATATAATAAGTATTTAGGATTAATATTCTAATATTTTAAATATTAATCTAGTTAGTTTAATATTATATTTTTCAAATATAATAAGTATTTAGGATTAATATTTAAATATTTTAAATATTAATCTAGTTAGTTTAATATTATATTTTCCAAATATAATAAGTATTTAGGATTAATATTCTAATATTTTAAATATTAATCTAGTTAGTTTAATATAATATTTTTCAAATATAATAAATATTTAGGATTAATAGTTAAATGTTTTAAATATTAAACTAGTTAGTTTAATATTATATTTTTCCAAATATAATAAATATTTAGGATCAATATTTAAATATTTTAAATATTAACATAAGTACGTGTTTTTAAAACTCATATTGATGGTAAGTTCGTGACTCATAATCGTATGGTGGAACCCCTCAGCGAATGGACTATGTTGGTCTAACTAGGATAAGTTCCTCAACCCATATGATTGTGGTAAGTTCCTGAACCCCTAATGTGTGGTAAGTTTGATGAACAGTGAGTATGGGTAGAGTTAAGTAGCCAGATTAAAGCTATACTAGATATAGTTATTAAGTTGAAAAATAATGTGGAGGAAAAATTTGAGGTGTTTTGAGGTTTTAGGATATTCCAAATCTTCTAGCTATGCTAGACTTTGAAATTCTTAAAATCGTGCTAAATTCGCACATTTGTGCTTTTGAAAATGTCAAAATGTTGTTTAATAATCATTAATGCATTTAGTGCAGAGATGATAAATGATGGAGTCATCAATGCAGAGTAACCTAGTGTTGGATGTTTAAAGCCCACTATGGAATAATGTAGTATGACGAAGTCATAAAATAATTTTTAGTATTTTGAAACGTTTAAAGAAGAGTCTATGCTAATTGTTTCGGCTAGACAAATTGATTAGAGAATATCAAAATGTATTTATGAAATCATCACACGCCATTAAAGCCATGGTGTGGGGATGCAAAGGACGGAATCCTCAACGTATTGTCAAGATGTGCGGTATCATGAAGTCATGAATTAATGACGGAATCCTCAACGTACTGTCAAGATGATGCGGTATCATGAAGTCCTATAAATGAATTTTAGTTATTTCAACTAATATGAAATGATTTTTGAATCGTAATATACGAATATTTCAATGATGTGAGTCTTTGTCATTTATTTTGACTGGACAATTTTGGTCAGAATTGACTCAAGTTTTATTATCCAATCCAAATTATTTTGGAACGGAATTTTGTAGTAAGTCTGAGGTGAACAAGTGCAAAAACAAATATATTCTGTCGGCTAAAGCAGATATATTTTTGTCGGCATATAGCTCCGACTGGCGCCTAAAAAAAAAACTAAGACGTTCTGCACGACGTATGGTACAATAGGCTGATCACCTAGCGTACACCTATAGAGTGTTTTCAGTCTTTGGGATTGATAAACACTCTGCTTATAAGTATTTACAGGGATAAATACTATTTATTTGGAATTCAGTTAATTCCATTCGGATGTTCACAGTCCTTATGACCCCTCAGCATATTATGAAAGTTTTAATGAATATTTTGATTTTCAATTTATTCTTCTGTAAGATATTGATTTTCAATTTATTCTTCTGCAAGATATTTCATTGTTCTGGAATTATGAGTTTAGAAGTATGAACTTCCTAGAAAAGGGTGGTCATAGAATTTGATGAGTAAAGAGTTATACTCAGAGATGAAAATTGGTAGAAATGTGTATGAGATAATTTCGGGGACGAAATTTTTAGAAGAAGGGGTGAATGTAATATCCCGGATATTTAAATGAATTAGAAATAAAATATTTAATATTTAATAAAGGTTGGAGTTTGATAACCTAGTAGTGGTAGATAAATAGATGTCCAAATTAAATTTAATGGACTAACTTAGATTTGGTGATATCATTTTTTTTTTTTTTTGATAAGTTAGCGAGTAAAGTGATAATTCAATAAACTTGACTAATAGCAAGTCTAATTAAATTAAGAGAATTAATTAGTGGAGTTATGTATTTATGCGACGTGGTTGCGTGTAAATTAAATATGTATTTATATGAATATATGTATGTGCATATTTAGTAACATAATTTAATGGTTAAATAAATTATGGTAAATAAAGGGATTAATATTGAATTAATCCGATTTGAATTAAAAGCTTTATTGTGAAACTAATTTAGTTAATATATTGATTATATTCATTAATCAATATTTTTGCTGATTATTGATAAATTATTTGTGGGGAATAATTAGGTAATTTATATAATGATAAAATATATAAAATAGTTGAATTAATTAAGGGAGAATAGTAATTATGTATATTGTACAATATTTAATTTCATATATATGTATATATATATAAAGGAATTAAATTAATTGAGTAATTTTAAATAGTAATTGAATATATTAAATAAATATATTCCATAATTAAGTAAATCATTGTAAATGATTTATGGAAGTGGGTAATTTAATTACGGAATTATTTTTGTAATATTTAAATTATTTAATAAATTATTTAAATAAGAAATTAATTAAATAAATTGTTATTTTTAAATACATTAAAAATATATTATTTTTAATGTGTGTAAATGTATAAGATATATATATATATATATGTAAGAATCGTGTGTAGGGTAATACACATATATATAGATAAACGCATGTGTGTGACAGTGTGGGTGTCCAAGTATTTGGGTTTGGGCATGCGTGTAAGGATATTTATATATATATATATATATATATATATATATATATATATATATATATCAATTATTTAATTTCACAATAAATAGTGAAAATATTCATATAATGAATTAAATTATAAAAATAATATATATATTAATTATATATATTATTTTATTATTTTTGGAGGTGTAAAGTGTACTAAATTATTAATATGTGATAAAATAAAGTACATCCGTTTTTAGTGAAACGAATTTTAAAATGATCGTGAAGATATATACTATTTTATGGTATATTTAATTTTTATACATATGGTGATATTCTTTACACTGTGTGTATAACTAAGGAGTATTTAAAGTATAAATATTAAATAATTAATATATTAAAAGGTACCAGTCATTGTGGCGTGTTTGGTAAGAAGTTTTGGAGTGTTTCCTTCTTGTTGGCGTGTTCCAAGATTGTATGTCAGTAGAAGTATGAGGGGTATTATTTATTTGTTCATTATCTCTCTCTTCTCTCCACGGAAAGCTAAGTTGCTCAAAACCTCCATAGAATTTTCATCCGAAAATTTCATAGCCATCAAGGAAATTGCTAGAAGAAGAATATTAATCTAGCTCTCAAATAGAAATTATCAAAGAAGGTAATACTTATTTTACTTTTTGAAAGTATACTTTCTTTCCTATTTTAATTATCTAAAAGAATTGTTTGTTAAGTAATAAATTATTTGGATAATGTAGAAAAATTATTATTTTGGTATAGAATAATTTGTAATATTTGTTTATGTGATTATTTATGGGATTGGAGGTTGAAAATCATAATTTTGATGTATTTATGGAATTAATTATGTGAACAAATTTTTCTCCAAAAATTTGTGAAATAATTCATGGGTATTTAATTTTTAATGTTATTAATTGTTGTTAGGTTTTTTGTAATTGATTTAGAAATTTTTGGGTAGTTTAAAGCTTGTTTGTTGGTGTTTTAATGGAGGTTTGTACTACCGAAGAGGATGAAAATGGCGAACTGGTGAAGTGCCGAAACAGGAAATGATATGATTCAGTAGAAAGAGTTCTAAATTTTGAAAGTTTGAGATATTTACGATAATGCCATCAGAATTTAGTTTTAATTAATTTAAATGATTAAAAATTATAAAAAAAATAGTAAAAATACAAAAAAATGATATTTAGGTATTTAATATTATATTTTTCAAATATAATAAGTATTTAGGATTAATATTTAAATATTTTAAATATTAATCTAGTTAGTTTAATATTATATTTTCCAAATATAATAAGTATTTAGGATTAATATTCTAATATTTTAAATATTAATCTAGTTAGTTTAATATTATATTTTTCAAATATAATAAGTATTTAGGATTAATATTTAAATATTTTAAATATTAATCTAGTTAGTTTAATATTATATTTTCCAAATATAATAAGTATTTAGGATTAATATTCTAATATTTTAAATATTAATCTAGTTAGTTTAATATTATATTTTTCAAATATAATAAATATTTAGGATTAATAGTTAAATGTTTTAAATATTAAACTAGTTAGTTTAATATTATATTTTTCCAAATATAATAAATATTTAGGATCAATATTTAAATATTTTAAATATTAATCTAGTTAGTTTAATATTATATTTTCCAAATATAATAAATATTTAGGATTAATATTTAAATATTTTAAATATTAATCAAGTTAGTTTAATATTATATTTTTCAAATATAATAAATATTTAGGATTAATATTTAAAGGTTTTAAATATTAATCTAGTTAGTTTAATATTATATTTTCTGAATTTATGATTAAATTAATTATTTATTATTTAATATTAATTAAATAATAAACAAGGATGATAAATTAATTAATTATTATTTAATTACTATTAAATAATAATTAAAGACAACTAAGATTGATTATTTAATTATTTATAATTGGATTAACCTTAAATAATAAATAAATTCAGTTAGTTATTATTTATTATTAAATAATAACTAATGATATTTGAGTATTTACTATATAATTTTATTATTTATTATTTAATTAAATTTAAATAATAAATGAATCTAGTTAGTTAGTTATTATTTAATAATAAATAATAACTAAATATATTTGATTATTTATAATATAATATAATTATTTGTTATTTGACTAACTTTAAATAATAAATAAATCTAGTAAGTTATTATTTATTATTAAATAATAACTAAAGGTAGTTAATTACTTACTATTTAATTAATGATAAATAGTAATTAAATGAAATTAGATTTAATGAAATAAAGAAAATGTCTTTTAACTCTTTTGTTTAAACAATTATAATAAATTGTTTAATAGCTTAATAAGTGTTTAACACTTGAGAAAATTATTTTCTAACTGATTAAATTATTAACCTAATATGATTGAGGGTCTATAAGGTTAATAATATTGTTTGACTAATGTATATCATGTGTTAGTACTTATGTGGTAGATAAGTTCATTAGTAAGCGTATAGTTGTGCAAATACGCCGTACTAATTATTAGACCAACTTTATTAATGTTAGGTCTTTCAAAGCCAGTTAGTTAAAGCTAAACATTTATTGTAGCTGAGCAGACAGACAAGTTTCCTAAACCCTACTCAATTTATATTCGAGCAGGATATATTATTTTATTGTTCAAGTTCCTAACTCAAACTCAAGTTATTATGTTTCAAGCATGCTATGGTTTAATTCTGTATAATTATTCCACTTCTTTAAATTGTTGATTCGCACATAGTGCATGTTGCATGTGTTCATCAGGTATGAAAGGCTGATCACCTTCATTACCATAAGGTTCAGTTAAATTTGTTCATGATCATTATTAGCATTCAATATTAATTGATTCAGTCATTCAATTATTGAAATTATAATTCGTACTCTTTCACAATTATTATATTGTTGAAAATCCAAAATTTTATTCTTTCTTTCAATCATGATATATCGTTATTGTATTTAAACTTGCTGAGCAAAGTCGTTGCTCACTCTTGCTATATCATGATAACAAATTTCAGAATAATACGAATGTCCGAGGAGAGACGGAGACATAAGCAAAAGACAAGATTATAGTATTATGCATGATAACTAAATTGTTATATGATGTAAGTAATTTTGTAAACATTTTTATGAATCTAAAAGTATATATGTAAGTTAAGGTTAGAAACCTTGGGAAAATGTCGTAGAATAAACAATTTATGTTTATATATTCCGCATTAGTTATAGAACATGTATGAAGATGATGTATCGTGACGTACCAAGTCTAGGGTTCAAGGAACCCGGATTTGGGGTCGTTACAAGTTGGTATCAGAGCTGATAGGTTATAGTTCTTAGGTAGCAGTACCTTAGGCTATAATCATGAAAGGATAATGAAGACCGTGAAAGGATAAACTCAGATAGAGTTTAGAAATGAACATATACAGTTCATAAAGTAGGAAATAAATCTATATAGATACATAGATATATGAAAAGATTCAAAGAAGAATCTTCAATGAGTGTAATCCAAATAAATGGAATAAGAATCAGGGAACACTTGATTCAATAATTTAAAAAGAGAAGGATCGTACAGTAAAATGATCAAAGAGGAATGATAAGGTGATAGAATTAAACGATCCTAGAATAAAGGAGAAATAGTACAGTGAAATCAATTGCGTTATAAGATCACGATGATCATAGTAAAATCATGGAATGACAAATGGTCTGTTAAATGATTAAAGAGGTGGTTTTGATAGCATGGTGCTATAACAATGAAGATACTGAAATAGTAACAAGTGGACTCTTGAAGTGTTGAGTGTGATAAGGTATGAATTGACAAAATTCATATCAAGTTAAGAGAAGTTAGAGGTTTGTAGGTTTTTAATTGAGGACTCATATTAGTGGTTGAGTTGTACAATTTCTTGTATGGGCAGGGAATTTGTGCTTGGTTTTAGAGCCACTTAGCTTCTTATATTAATATAATAGTTGAGTTGAACAGTTCTTTGTATGGGTAGGGGATTTGTTCGTGGTTTAACGACCGCTTAACTTTCTATATTGATTAGTGGCCAAGTTGACCAATTTCTTGTATGGGCAGGAGATTGTGTTTGGTTTGACAACCACTTAGCTTCCTATAATGATAATCAATTTGAACCCGGTGTCACGCTATTCGATGTATATATGGTGAGAAGGTGATTCTTTTCTCATAATATATTGGGTAGGTAGAGAATATTAACATAAGTACATGTTTTTAAAACTCATATTGATGGTAAGTTCGTGACTCATAATCGTATGGTGGAACCCCTCAGCGAATGGACTATATTGGTCTAACTAGGATAAGTTCCTCAACCCATATGATTGTGGTAAGTTCCTGAACCCCTAATGTGTGGTAAGTTTGATGAACAGTGAGTATGGGTAGAGTTAAGTAGCAAGATTAAAGCTATACTAGATATAGTTATTAAGTTGAAAAATAATGTGGAGGAAAAATTTGAGGTGTTTTGAGGTTTTAGGATATTCCAAATCTTCTAGCTATGCTAGACTTTGAAATTCTTAAAATCGTGCTAAATTCGCACATTTGTGCTTTTGAAAATGTCAAAATGTGTTTTCATAATCATTAATGCATTTAGTGCAGAGATGATAAATGATGGAGTCATCAATGCAGAGTAACCTAGTGTTGGATGTTTAAAGCCCACTATGGAATAATGTAGTATGACGAAGTCATAAAATAATTTTTAGTATTTTGAAACGTTTAAAGAAGAGTCTATGCTAATTGTTTCGGCTAGACAAATTGATTAGAGAATATCAAAATGTATTTATGAAATCATCACACGCCATTAAAGCCATGGTGTGGGGATGCAAAGGACGGAATCCTCAACGTACTGTCAAGATGTGCGGTATCATGAAGTCATGAATTAATGACGGAATCCTCAACGTACTGTCAAGATGATGCGGTATCATGAAGTCCTATAAATGAATTTTAGTTATTTCAACTAATCTGAAATGATTTTTGAATCGTAATATACGAATAGTTCAATGATGTGAGTCTTTGTCATTTATTTTGACTGAACATTTTTGGTCAGAATTGACTCAAGTTTTATTATCCAATCCAAATTATTTTGGAACGGAATTTTGTAGTAAGTCTGAGATGAACAAGTGCAAAAACAAATATATTCTGTCGGCTAAAGCAGATATATTTTTGTCGGCATATAGCTCCGACTGGCGCCTAAAAAAAAACTAAGATGTTCTGCACGACGTATGGTACAATAGGCTGATCACCTAGCGTACACCTATGGAGTGTTTTCAGTCTTTGGGATTGATAAACACTCTGTTTATAAGTATTTACAGGGATAAATACTATTTATTTGGAATTCAGTTAATTCCATTCGGATGTTCACAGTCCTTATGACCCCTCAGCATATTATGAAAGTTTTAATGAATATTTTGATTTTCAATTTACTCTTCTGTAAGATATTGATTTTTAATTTATTCTTCTGCAAGATATTTCATTGTTTTGGAATTATGAGTTTAGAAGTATGAACTTCCTAGAAAAGGGTGGTCATAGAATTTGATGAGTAAAGAGTTATACTCAGAGATGAAAATTGGTAGAAATGTGTATGAGATAATTTCGGGGACGAAATTTTTAGAAGAAGGGGTGAATGTAATATCCCGGATATTTAAATGAATTAGAAATAAAATATTTAATATTTAATAAAGGTTGGAGTTTGATAACCTAGTAGTGGTAGATAAATAGATGTCCAAATTAAATTTAATGGACTAACTTAGATTTGGTGATATCAATTTTTTTTTTTTTTGATAAGTTAGCGAGTAAAGTGATAATTCAATAAACTTGACTAATAGCAAGTCTAATTAAATTAAGAGAATTAATTAGTGGAGTTATGTAATTATGCGACGTGGTTGCGTGTAAATTAAATATGTATTTATATGAATATATGTATGTGCATATTTAGTAACATAATTTAATGGTTAAATAAATTATGGTAAATAAAGGGATTAATATTGAATTAATCCGATTTGAATTAAAAGGTTTATTGTGAAACTAATTTAGTTAATATATTGATTATATTCATTAATCAATATTTTTGCTGATTATTGATAAATTATTTGTGGGGAATAATTAGGTAATTTATATAATGATAAAATATATAAAATAGTTGAATTAATTAAGGGAGAATAGTAATTATGTATATTGTACAATATTTAATTTCATATATATGTATATATATATAAAGGAATTAAATTAATTGAGTAATTTTAAATAGTAATTGAATATATTAAATAAATATATTCCATAATTAAGTAAATCATTGTAAATGATTTATGGAAGTGGGTAATTTAATTACGGAATTATTTTTGTAATATTTAAATTATTTAATAAATTATTTAAATAAGGAATTAATTAAATAAATTGTTATTTTTAAATACATTAAAAATATATTATTTTTAATGTGTGTAAATGTATAAGATATATATATATATATATGTAAGAATCGTGTGTAGGGTAATACACATATATATAGATAAACGCATGTGTGTGACAGTGTGGGTGTCCAAGTATTTGGGTTTGGGCATGCGTGTAAGGATGTTTATATATATATATATATATATATATATATATATATATATATATATATATATATATATATATATATATCAATTATTTAATTTCACAATAAATAGTGAAAATATTTATATAATGAATTAAATTATAAAAATAATATATATATTAATTATATATATTATTTTATTATTTTTGGAGGTGTAAAGTGTACTAAATTATTAATATGTGATAAAATAAAGTACATCCGTTTTTAGTGAAACGAATTTTAAAATGATCGTGAAGATATATACTATTTTATGGTATATTTAATTTTTATACATATAGTGATATTCTTTACACTGTGTGTATAACTAAGGAGTATTTAAAGTATAAATATTAAATAATTAATATATTAAAAGGTACCAGTCGTTGTTGCGTGTTTGGTAAGAAGTTTTGGAGTGTTTCCTTCTTGTTGGCGTGTTCCAAGATTGTATGTCAGTAGAAGTGTGACGCCCCCAAATCCGGGTCCCTTGAACCACGAGTTTGGTGCTCACGTAATCTATTCTACCCTGTCATCTCATTCAACCATTCTGAATAAAATAATAATTATAAACTTCATTTACATTCATACATCACTATTCCCAGGTTCTACGTACCTTCATACATCCAACTGTCATATCTGACATAATACAAAATATAATAATGAATACAACATTAGCTAGCTTCTAGTGCTGGCCGACCTTTCCTTTCCCTTTATCTATTCCCGACCCTTCGGCCTTCTCTGGCTTAAATGAAATGTCATGAATGAAAGCAAGAGTGAGCCTAAATAGCTCAGCAAGTATAACAATAAATGATATCATGAATAATTCCAAATGAAAAGAGGAGAGTCATAGACAATTTTATCTGAATTATGCATAATAACTGAATGAATATCAATAATCGAATCACCAAGATGAAATGATCAATATTAATTCAATAAGTGAATCAAGAACTGAAATTTAGCTTTTATGAATAATGGTATAATGAAATTCTTCTGCTGTACGGTCACAAGACCAAGAACACGTTTAGAACAATACCAATCGTATAGAATGATATTGCCCAAGTTAGTCAAAGGACTGCTATTTCAAATAGATGCGTACTCTGGGTGATCAGCCCATTGTACCTTTATATTGTGCACAACATAAACATCTAGCGACGCAACCACGTCATAAAATTATAATTATATCCCCTTTTTAGGGTTGTTCTATTACAGCATAACATAGAAGCCGCACCACAACCAATGTGGATTGGAGCATATAACAATGAACATTCGATCTCAACATAAATCATTTCATATGTGTCTAGCCAGATTCAAGATTGGCATTGAGCTTTTCAATTTAATTCAATAATGAATAAAATTTTGCATAGCAATATAAATGAATAACGTGAATATCTGTTCAAAGAACTGCAATAGAAGTTCAGTAAGGAAACTTGCCTTCGTCCTCGTCTATCACAATCGGTATATTATTATCCCGTGTATAACCTACATGACCACAATATTGGTTCATGCATTAGTTACATATACATGCATGCCATAACTTGCTAAACAAGCTACCCATTAACTATACATAACCTAATCACATAACATATTGCTCAAATATATCTTAACGTCTACCATATTGATTATTTTTATCAAATTATGGTTTACATATGTGTTCCTATCATTTAATATTAAAACATTTCATTTTAGAATTAAAATAAATTATTTTTCAAAAATTGGTCAACTGCGCCCCGGCGGAAACACTGCGCTGGCCGCGAGATTGCCTCGGCTGACGGCGCCCCGGCGAGCCCTGGTCTCGCCCCCAACGGAAACCTTGCAGCCAACCTGCGCCCCGGCGCAGTCTCCAGCACAAAAACTCGCGCCCCGGCGCCATGCTGCAGAATCAGAAAAATTTTTCTTTCCAAAAATGATGTTATCTTTGGCCCTAATGTGAATTTTCCAATTCCAACATTTCACATAGCATATATAACATATAATTGACTTGTGTAGGCCTTCGAAACATTTAAAAATCATCGTTTGGTCATAGTTTCCCAAATAGTTCATTTAAGTCGCCGGTTTACGTTTTAAAACGTTCAGATTAGTCATTTATCGCCTTATGCACCATTTAGCTCCCAAACTGATTCTAACACGTATATTTACTTATAACTTACATGTTTGGCCTCATTTAACACGAAATCAACCAAAATGGCCAATTATCATAACTTAGTTGCATTTCTACCAATTTACAAAACTCTCTTATAAACCAACTTTGGGATTCTTGTACTTTAACCACATATATGTCAACACATACTTATTTGACAACTTGATATACTCACATAGCTTATATATGTTCCTTCCAATGCACTTTACAGATTATAATTTCATTTAGGCAAAAAGTATAGCCTAGTATTCATTCCCTATTCACAAAGCTTGCTTTGGACATCATTAATGCTTCTATAATACTCCATAACATGTAATAATGCATGTAACTCATTTCTTTTACCTCTCAAGCTAGGTTTCATCATGTATAGCAACTTAAAACACACAATCAAGACTTAGATCATAACTTTAATCTTAGCTGTAATGACCCAGAAAATTCATAAGACTGATGAATACGGTCTTAGAAAATTGATGTGATTTGAGGCTATGCTAAATCTCGGATGAGGAAGTAGTGGATAGTCGATTTGTGGAAATTTTAAGCTTTCGAGGATTCGAGCAAATTTTGAGGTTAACATATGAAGCTAACCCTGGTAAAGTGATGGACGATCACTGGAAAGGAATTGGAGTCCTGTCACTAATAGACTAGGACAGTGTTTATAAAACAATAAGTAAAGCGATGCTTAGAATAAGATAATCGAGGTGATTAGTCGGATAGACATGAGTTGTGAAGAGTTAGAAATGAAACAAACTCTGATATTTATTGGTAATATAAATTCCAAGGATGGAATCATTTGTGAGGATTGAGTCTACAACTTAATTTGAGGAAAACAATTGTTGGGAGTTTAAAACCTAGAATTGGTTAAAGGGGTATACGATAATGTATACACTGAGTTAGGTATCTATATGGTATATAGGTACAGAGAACCTGATAAGGAAGAATTACCCTCATATTTTTGATTTACCTTATATTGAAATTTCGGGGACGAAATTATTATAAGGGGGGAAGAATGTAACGACCAGGAATATTTTAATATAAACAAAGGAAATTAGTAACAGTAATTGTAAATTTCTGGGCGATTAAATTAAATCTGTAATTGATGGCTTAGTTTATTTAATTACGTGTTGATACAATTAAAGGACTTATAGGGAGGTTCAGTTAATGGGTTGATTAAATTAATGGACCAACCTAGGTTGTATAATATCAAGGTCTGATTATGCTAATGAGTTAGGTGATGATTTAATTAATTTGATATATAACAAGTTAATTTGGTGTGGTAAATTAATTAAGGTGGTTATTAATTAATGAGAATGCGTAAATATTAAGAAAGGGCAAAATGGCCAAATAGTCAAAGATCGACTAAAGGAAGTCAACAACCCGAATTTGAGTTCGGGATGGAATTGGGAGACGCGGACTGCACCGTTGAGTCTGGAACGTCGAATTTAGCTAGAAGAGATGGTAAACACATTTTGGTGTCGGGGTTGACTTTTTGGTCAAAGTCAACCGTTTGACTTGTAAATGTGAAAAGTCAAAATTTGAGTTTGGAGAAGAATTTTGAGAAACGGACTTCACCGTTGCGACGGGAACATCGAATTTAGTAAGTATGGACTGTAAACACGATATGTGTTTCGATTGACTTTTTGGTCAAAGTTGACCGTTTGACTTTTTAGGATAAAATGTCGAACTTGAAGTTCGGAAGTGAATTTGAAGAAACGGATGTTACCACGACGACGGGGACGTCGAAATTAGTAGGAATCGACTGTAAGTTTTTAATTTTGACACTTCGGGTCAAAAAGTCAAAGAACGGGTCAAATAATTAAATGTAGGACCCAAAAGAGAAATTTAATCCTACAGATTTTGGAGTGGGCCAGCTGGATTTCTCAGCAATTTAGTGTGGGAATTAATTAAGCCAACTCATCCTAAGGAAATCCACTCCAACCAATCACATTTCATTCTCATATCTTATCTTAGATATTATCAATTAAATTATTTAAACTAAACCCACTATATTGAGAGAATATTTAGCAAATTAGAAGAGAAAGAGAGAGCTGAGACTCACGCGAAGAGAGAGAGAGAAGAAGCCATGGAAATGGAAGAAGAAAAGCTTAAGTTTGATGAGCTAGAATGGTCGGATGAACATGGAGCAAGAATTAAAGATGAAGCCCTCATCATGGGGAGTCTCTAGAGCCAAGAAAGAAGATCATCCGTGAAGGTTTAAAATTTTTCTAAACTCCAACTTTTGTAGAAATTATGTTTTAGGGTTTCCTATATAGTTATTGTAGGAAAGCTTTATATTTTGTGTGTTGGATCGCAGTGAATCCAAGTTCTAAGATGGTCAAGAGTTGGGGTTATGTGTATCTAGATGTATATAGCATGCTAGATACATAGATAAGTAAAAATGATTAAGGTTTTGTGTTGGTGAAACCTAGTTTTGATGGTTTTATTTTGATATAAACCAATTTTATGGTGAAAGGTTATATTTAAATATTCATAGGTGTTTATTATGAGTCTATAAATATTGGAGATGAGTTTATACGTGTTGAGGATGTATTTTTTTGTGCTATGAATTGATAAATAGCATACAAGAGGCTTTGAAGATTAAGAAACATGTTTTGTGCAAGAAAGTTACAATATTAGGCTATACTTTGTGTATAGACTACGTAATAATCTGTAAAGTGACTTGGAAGGTATATAAGGAAGTTATGTGAATACATAAAGTGGTTAAATGTATATATGTTAAGGTATTTGATGTGTAGAGTACAAGAATTCAAAGAGGGTTTAAAGTTATATTATGAAAGTTAGGCAAAAATGTCACCCATGTGTGAATTTGGCCATTTTGTGTAATTGGTGATCAAATAAGGCCAAAAAGCTAAGTTTGATATATATATACGTGTGTTCAAGTTGATTTGGAAGTTATTTGGTTCGTATGGCGACAATTGTGGATTTTAAACGTTTTAAAACGTTCGCCGACGCCTAAGATGAACCTTTTGGAAAAATGAATTCAAATGAAAAATTTTAAATAATTTGACGGCCCATGTAAGTTAAATAGGTGCTATATGTGTTAAATGAAGTGTTAGAATTAAGTATTGCACAAAGGGGGCAAGAATAGCTTATGTTTTGGAAATGATAAATTTGTGAAAAGTTGATGAAAATGACGTCAAAGTGTGATTTTTGGCAATTTTGAGAAATTAAAGTTAAAAGGGAGTCAAATGATTAAGTTTTATGTTATTACACATGTTTAGATTGATTTGGAAATCAATTGATGGAAGTTTGAATGAAAATGAGTTTCGAACGATCGAAATCGATCGTTTCGACCCGAAATGGATTTTAACGGACAAATATCGCCTCGTGCGAAGTTTTATGATTTTGAAAGTTTGGACATGTCATATATAGGTTATATGAACTATGTCAAATGTTGGAATTGAGTTTTGAAGCTTATGGCCAAAAATCACAAAGTTGGATTTCAAAGTTCAAAAATTTTCTAAGTCTGGAAATCAGTCGGACAGCCCTCTTACAAGCTAGCTTATCTCTAATTTTAAGAAGCCAAATGAGGCAATAGAAAATTTTATAAAATACTATGGTATGAGGTCTACATGTTTACCAAATTTGGTGTCAATTGGATGTACGGTTAAAGAATTAAAAATCACCAAAGCAACAGCAAAAATCAAAATTTCAGATTTTTGGGCCACGGCCTAGGCCAGATTTTCTAGGCCAAAATCCGGCCGGGGCCAGAATTGGCTGTGAGGTCACGGCCGGGGCCGTCGATTTCTAGGCCAAAATCCGGCCGGGGCCACGGTTGACAGATTTCAATAAAATGATATTTTTGACCCAAAATGAAATGTTTTGATACTAAATGATAGAGATAAGTTATGAAAACTCTAGATTGATAAAAATGGACTATGTAAAGGGTGTTGCGGCATAATGTGATAATGAATGGCATAATGTAACATGCCTAAAGCTAAGTTAAGCATGTTTAAGGTTATGAAAAAGGTCGGGAACTAGCTAGGATGTATTATTAACCTATGTAAGGTATAATACATCAAATGTGAAATGATTAGAGACTAATGGTCTAATAATTATGGTTTAAGTGAAAGGAGTTATATAAAGTTTTATGATCCTATATTGATGCATGCAGTACAATGTTTACAGATAGTGCTCGAAGTAGCAACCCAATGCAATGAAGGATAGAAAAGACTATCAAGGAAGTAAAGGTTAAACTAAATAAAAGCGTGCAGGCAAGTCTTTCAGAACTTGCTCCTATGTGTTAAATGTTTTTATGTGAAAACATGTGATTATATGCCTTTGTGCAATAACATGCGATATATTGTCAATGTGCATAGATGTTTATTTTATATTGAGCTGATATGATATTATGAATGCGGTACATGAGATGTATGAAGCATAGTATTAAATGCAGAGCATGATACGCATAATATATGTATGAATTGCAAAGCATGAGATGCATGAAGCATGATAAAATGTAGCTACTTGTTACGTGTTAACTGTTGGACTTGCTGAGTCGTCGTGCTCATTCCACTTTAAAACAAACAGTTTCAGGAAAATACGAGAAGGCAGGAATTTCCGATAAAGCTAAAGGTTATAGAAGACTAATTGCGTAGTTTCGCGCGGAGTGTTAAATTGTTTGTTATAATTAATCAATTGGATGAATGAGATTCATTAAAGGTATAAATCGTCTAACGTGTATTTTGATATTGAATCTTATCGTTAGAAATTGATGGGTGTGATTGTATGAATCTATTAAAGTTAACCTCAGTTGTAAATTTGATTATAGAAGCTTGTAATAAGATACCATCAGAGTATCAGGGTCCAATTAGAGGTATATGTAAATAAATCTCAAATTATCGATTAGAGATGTGTAAATACAAAAAGATTTGTATGGCTAGGTGAATGATAATTATATTCACAGGTTTTTATATTTGTTTAAAAATCATAGTGTTTATGATTTCAATGATATTAGATTTGATCATGAGGTTATGATCGGAGATCTAAAGAGGAATGTAAAGATTTCGATTCTGAGACCAAATCATGCTAAAGTTGTATAAACTCTATTTTAAACAACTATAATTTTGTTATAAGTTATGAATGTGATTGTAATAGTTTTAAAATAAACTAGTTTAATTAATTATATTACTGAGATTTGTTGTGAAATTAAGTACAAGTTTGTACGTCTAACGAGCGGGATCTGTCGTGGCCAGCACGCGGATTTCCGGGTCGTCACAGTTGGTATCAGAGCTGATAGGTTATAAACCTTAGGTAGAAGTACCTTAGGCTATAACCTTGGTAAGAAAGAGTAAGGTTAGTTGCGTGTTCTAAAAAACCCAAGCGTATAGTAAGCTCATGACTCACGATTGTCTGGTGGAGCCCCTCAGCGAATGGGCGACTATGGCCTGACTAGGACAAGCTCCTCAAGCCATATGATTGTGGTAAGTTCCTGAGCCCAAATACGTGATAAGTTTGATGAACATGGAAGGATTAGAGTAGAGAGCCATAAGTTGAGAAATATAGTTCTCAGATATTGGCTAAGGTTAAGAAAAATGTTAAATGATCTGTTAAAGGATTAACAACATGTTTAGACAGCAAGATGCTATAACCAAAAGATACTATGGGAAATAGTAGTAAACTCGTAAAGAGTGGTATGTGTTGAAATATGGAGTTTAAGCCATAAGTGCTGAATATATGAAATTCATAAGGTATATTTGAGGGGATTCAAGGAAGGATCTTCATGGATGTATTCAAAGCGAATAAAAAGGAAGGATCATATAGTAGAATGATTTAAGATGAGTGAGTAGACTGTGAAATTAAACGATCCTAGAATAGAGGAGAAATTGTACTGTGAAATCAATTATAAAATAAGATCATGGTGATCAGAGTAAAATCATGGAATGACAAATGGTCTGTTAAATGATTAAGAGAATTTATAAATAGCATTATGCTATAAGAATGAAGATACTATGAAATAGTAATAAGTAAACTCTTGAAGTGCTGAGTGTTATAAGGTATGAATTGAGAAAATTCATATCAAGTTAAGAAGCAGCTAGAGGTTTGTGGGTTTGTAATTGAGGACTCATGTTAGTAGCTGAGTTGTACAATTCCTTGTATGGGCGGGGAATTTGTGCTTGGTTTTAGAACCGCTTAGCTTCCTATATTGATATAGTGGTTGAGTTGAACAGTTCTTTGTATGGGCAGGGGATTTGTTCTTGGTTTAACGACCGCTTAACTTCCTATATTGATTAGTGGCTGAGTTGACAAATTTCTTGTATGGGCAGGAGATTGTGTTTGGTTTGACGACCACTTGGCTTCCTATAGTGATAATCAATTGAAACCTGGTGTCGCGCTATTTGTTATATGTATGTTGAGAAGGTGATTCTTTTCTCATGTGTATAACAGATAGGTAAAGGATGTTAAGATAAGTTCGTGTTCTGAGAACTGACACGTATGGTAAGTTCGTGACTCATAGTCATGTGGTGGAGCCCCTCAGCGAATGAGCGACTTTGGCCTGACTAGGACAATCTCCTCAAACCATATGATTGTGGTAAGTTCCTGAGCCCAAATACGTGGTAAGTTTAATGAACAATGAGTGTGGGTAGAGTTAAGTAGCAAGATTAAAGCTATAATAGATATAGTTATTAAGCTGGAAAAGATGAGGAAAAAAAATTGGTGAATATTTGAGGTTTTAGGATATTCCAAATCTTCTAGCTATGCTAGATTTTAAAATTCTTAAAATCGTGCCAAATTCGCACTGTTGTGCTTTTGAAAAGACAAATGAATTTTCTTGTTTTATTATTAAGTCGCAGTAACACGAGGTGTGGAGAAGTCCATCGTTACTGGTGATGACATAATAAACGATGGAATCATCAATACAGAGTAACCTAGTGGTTGATGTTGCCTTAAGCCCACTGTGGTATGATGTAATAAGACAAAGTCATAAAATGATTTTCAATATTTTGAAACGTTTAAAGAAGAGTCTATGCTAATTGCTTCGGCTAGACAAATTGATTTGAAAATATCAAAATGTATTTATAAAATCATCACGTGCCATTAAAGCCATGGTGCAGAGATGAAAAAGACGGAATATTCAACGCACTGTTGCAACGGTGCGGTAGTATAAAGTCCTAAAAATGAATTTCGGTTATTTTAACCAATCTAAATGATTTTCAGTTCGTAATATACGAGCAGTTCAATGATGTGAGTCTACGTCATTTATTTTGACTAGACACTTTTGGTCAGAAATGACTCAAGTTTTATTATCCAATCCAAATTATTTGGAGCGGAATTTTGTAGTAAGTCTGAGGTGAACAACCCTATAATGGGGGATATGTCAGAGCCATGAATAAAGAACCCATGAGGGGGCGCCCAAGAGTGGTGGCATGCTGATAGAACAAAATATTGGTTGGTAAATCCAGAGAGTTCAACCCTAATCGAAGTCGTTGTGCACAGCGCTAGCGTACGATAGGCTGATCACCTAGCGTACAAAATAATTGTGGAATGTTTTCAGTCTTTGTGATTGATAAACCTTCTCACAGATGTTCACGGTCTTTATGACCCCTCAGCATAGTATGAACGTTTTAATGAATATTTTGATTTTCAATTTATTCTTTTGTAATATATTGATTTTCAATTTATCCTTTTGTAAGGTGTTCCAATGTTCTGGACATCGAATGGATAAATGGGTTATTTGAAGGGGGTTATTTTTACTTCCTGATTATTCAAATTCATTCACAGTTATTGATCAATTGTGAAGACTCCTAGAAGATGTTCTAATGTTCTGGACATCGAATGGGTAAAGGGGTAAGTGTGCTGTAATTTCGAGGACGAAATTCTTAGAAGAAAGGGTGAATGTAATGACCCAGAAAATTCATAAGACTGATGAATACGGTCTTAGAAAATTGATGTGATTTGAGGCTACGCTAAATCTCGGATGAGGAAGTAGTGGATAGTCGATTTGTGGAAATTTTAAGCTTTCGAGGATTCGAGCAAATTTTGAGGTTAACATATGAAGCTAACCCTGGTAAAGTGATGGACGATCACTGGAAAGGAATTGGAGTCCTGTCACTAATAGACTAGGACAGTGTTTATAAAACAATAAGTAAAGCGATGCTTAGAATAAGATAATCGAGGTGATTAGTCGGATAGACATGAGTTGTGAAGAGTAAGAAATGAAACAAACTCTGATATTTATTGGTAATATAAATTCCAAGGATGGAATCATTTGTGAGGATTGAGTCTACAACTTAATTTGAGGAAAACAATTGTTGGGAGTTTAAAACCTAGAATTGGTTAAAGGGGTATACGATAATGTATACACTGAGTTAGGTATCTATATGGTATATAGGTACAGAGAACCTGATAAGGAAGAATTACCCTCATATTTTTGATTTACCTTATATTGAAATTTCGGGGACGAAATTATTATAAGGGGGGAAGAATGTAACGACCAGGAATATTTTAATATAAACAAAGGAAATTAGTAACAGTAATTGTAAATTTCTGGGCGATTAAATTAAATCTGTAATTGATGGCTTAGTTTATTTAATTACGTGTTGATACAATTAAAGGACTTATAGGGAGGTTCAGTTAATGGGTTGATTAAATTAATGGACCAACCTAGGTTGTATAATATCAAGGTCTGATTATGCTAATGAGTTAGGTGATGATTTAATTAATTTGATATATAACAAGTTAATTTGGTGTGGTAAATTAATTAAGGTGGTTATTAATTAATGAGAATGCGTAAATATTAAGAAAGGGCAAAATGGTCAAATAGTCAAAGATCGACTAAAGGAAGTCAACAACCCGAATTTGAGTTCGGGATGGAATTGGGAGACGCGGACTGCACCGTTGAGTCTGGAACGTCGAATTTAGCTAGAAGAAATGGTAAACACATTTTGGTGTCGGGGTTGACTTTTTGGTCAAAGTCAACCGTTTGACTTGTAAATGTGAAAAGTCAAAATTTGAGTTTGGAGAAGAATTTTGAGAAACGGACTTCACCGTTGCGACGGGAACATCGAATTTAGTAAGTATGGACTGTAAACACGATATGTGTTTCGATTGACTTTTTGGTCAAAGTTGACCGTTTGACTTTTTAGGATAAAATGTCGAACTTGAAGTTCGGAAGTGAATTTGAAGAAACGGATGTTACCACGACGACGGGGACGTCGAAATTAGTAGGAATCGACTGTAAGTTTTTAATTTTGACACTTCGGGTCAAAAAGTCAAAGAGCGGGTCAAATAATTAAATGTAGGACCCAAAAGAGAAATTTAATCCTACAGATTTTGGAGTGGGCCAGCTGGATTTCTCAGCAATTTAGTGTGGGAATTAATTAAGCCAACTCATCCTAAGGAAATCCACTCCAACCAATCACATTTCATTCTCATATCTTATCTTAGATATTATCAATTAAATTATTTAAACTAAACCCACTATATTGAGAGAATATTTAGCAAATTAGAAGAGAAAGAGAGAGCTGAGACTCACGCGAAGAGAGAGAGAGAAGAAGCCATGGAAATGGAAGAAGAAAAGCTTAAGTTTGATGAGCTAGAATGGTCGGATGAACATGGAGCAAGAATTAAAGATAAAGCCCTCATCATGGGGAGTCTCTAGAGCCAAGAAAGAAGATCATCCGTGAAGGTTTAAAATTTTTCTAAACTCCAACTTTTGTAGAAATTATGTTTTAGGGTTTCCTATATAGTTATTGTAGGAAAGCTTTGTATTTTGTGTGTTGGATCGCAGTGAATCCAAGTTCTAAGATGGTCAAGAGTTGGGGTTATGTGTATCTAGATGTATATAGCATGCTAGATACATAGATAAGTAAAAATGATTAAGGTTTTGTGTTGGTGAAACCTAGTTTTGATGGTTTTATTTTGATATAAACCAATTTTATGGTGAAAGGTTATATTTAAATATTCATAGGTGTTTATTATGAGTCTATAAATATTGGAGATGAGTTTATACGTGTTGAGGATGTATTTTTTTGTGCTATGAATTGATAAATAGCATACAAGAGGCTTTGAAGATTAAGAAACATGTTTTGTGCAAGAAAGTTACAATATTAGGCTATACTTTGTGTATAGACTACGTAATAATCTGTAAAGTGACTTGGAAGGTATATAAGGAAGTTATGTGAATACATAAAGTGGTTAAATGTATATATGTTAAGGTATTTGATGTGTAGAGTACAAGAATTCAAAGAGGGTTTAAAGTTATATTATGAAAGTTAGGCAAAAATGTCACCCATGTGTGAATTTGGCCATTTTGTGTAATTGGTGATCAAATAAGGCCAAAAAGCTAAGTTTGATATATATACGTGTGTTCAAGTTGATTTGGAAGTTATTTGGTTCGTATGGCGACAATTGTGGATTTTAAACGTTTTAAAACGTTCGCCGACGCCTAAGATGAACCTTTTGGAAAAATGAATTCAAATGAAAAGTTTTAAATAATTTGACGGCCCATGTAAGTTAAATAGGTGCTATATGTGTTAAATGAAGTGTTAGAATTAAGTATTGCACAAAGGGGCAAGAATAGCTTATGTTTTGGAAATGATAAATTTGTGAAAAGTTGATGAAAATGACGTCAAAGTGTGATTTTTGGCAATTTTGAGAAATTAAAGTTAAAAGGGAGTCAAATGATTAAGTTTTATGTTATTACACATGTTTAGATTGATTTGGAAATCAATTGATGGAAGTTTGAATGAAAATGAGTTTCGAACGATTGAAATCGATCGTTTCGACCCGAAATGGATTTTAACGGACAAATATCGCCTCGTGCGAAGTTTTATGGTTTTGAAAGTTTGGACATGTCATATATAGGTTATATGAACTATGTCAAGTGTTGGAATTGAGTTTTGAAGCTTATGGCCAAAAATCACAAAGTTGGATTTCAAAGTTCAAAAATTTTCTAAGTCTGGAAATCAGTCGGACAGCCCTCTTACAAGCTAGCTTATCTCTAATTTTAAGAAGCCAAATGAGGCAATAGAAAATTTTATAAAATACTATGGTATGAGGTCTACATGTTTACCAAATTTGGTGTCAATTGGATGTACGGTTAAAGAATTAAAAATCACCAAAGCAGCAGCAAAAATCAAAATTTTAGATTTCTGGGTCACGGCCTACGCCAGATTTTCTAGGCCAAAATCCGGCCGGGGCCAGAATTGGCTGAGAGGTCACGGTCGGGGCCGTCGATTTCTAGTCCAAAATCCGGCCGGGGCCACGGTTGACAGATTTCAATAAAATGATATTTTTGACCCAAAATGAAATGTTTTGATACTAAATGATAGAGATAAGTTATGAAAACCCTAGATTGATAAAAATGGACTATGTAAAGGGTGTTGCGGCATAATGAGATAATGAATGGCATAATGTAACATGCCTAAAGCTAAGTTAAGCATGTTTAAGGTTATGAAAAAGGTCGGGAACTAGCTAGGATGTATTATTAACCTATGTAAGGTATAATACATCAAATGTGAAATGATTAGAGACTAATGGTCTAATAATTATGGTTTAAGTGAAAGGAGTTATATAAAGTTTTATGATCCTATATTGATGCATGCAGTACAATGTTTACAGATAGTGCTCGAAGTAGCAACCCAATGCAATGAAGGATAGAAAAGACTATCAAGGAAGTAAAGGTTAAACTAAATAAAAGCGTGCAGGCAAGTCTTTCAGAACTTGCTCCTATGTGTTAAATGTTTTTATGTGAAAACATGTGATTATATGCCTTTGTGCAATAACATGCGATATATTGTCAATGTGCATAGATGTTTATTTTATATTGAGCTGATATGATATTATGAATGCGGTACATGAGATGTATGAAGCATAGTATTAAATGCAGAGCATGATACGCATAATATATGTATGAATTGCAAAGCATGAGATGCATGAAGCATGATAAAATGTAGCTACTTGTTACGTGTTAACTGTTGGACTTGCTGAGCCGTCGTGCTCATTCCACTTTAAAACAAACAGTTTCAGGAAAATACGAGAAGGCAGGAATTTTCGATAAAGCTAAAGGTTATAGAAGACTAATTGCGTAGTTTCGCGCGGAGTGTTAAATTGTTTGTTATAATTAATCAATTGGATGAATGAGATTCATTAAAGGTATAAATCGTCTAACGTGTATTTTGATATTGAATCTTATCGTTAGAAATTGATGGGTGTGATTGTATGAATCTATTAAAGTTAACCTCAGTTGTAAATTTGATTATAGAAGCTTGTAATAAGATACCATCAGAGTATCAGGGTCCAATTAAAGGTATATGTAAATAAATCTCAAATTATCGATTAGAGATGTGTAAATACAAAAAGATTTGTATGGCTAGGTGAATGATAATTATATTCACAGGTTTTTATATTTGTTTAAAAATCATAGTGTTTATGATTTCAATGATATTAGATTTGATCATGAGGTTATGATCGGAGATCTAAAGAGGAATGTAAAGATTTCGATTCTGAGACCAAATCATGCTAAAGTTGTATAAACTCTATTTTAAACAACTATAATTTTGTTATAAGTTATGAATGAGATTGTAATAGTTTTAAAATAAACTAGTTTAATTAATTATATTACTGAGATTTGTTGTGAAATTAAGTACAAGTTTGTACGTCTAACGAGCGGGATCTGTCGTGGCCAGCACGCGGATTTCCGGGTCGTTACATTAGCTATTCATGTAAATAGTACAACACCTTTGCTATACACAACTCAATCACTAGGTTTTCATGATCTAGCCAACTTGAAGCACATATATCACATAATATACACATATGATCCAAGACTCATGCATGGCTTCATCTATTTCAACTTATAAACACATAATCTTTGAATTTCATAACTTAAACTCTTTCATACCTTCTTCTAGCTTTACTTCTTCTAGCTAAAAACCTTGCCAAGCTTTGATTCTCCACCTTGATCACTTACTTTGCTTGCCTAGAACACTTTTCTCTTGAGTTCTCTTTGAGTTTCTTCAAACCCTAGCTCCTAGCTCTCTCTTCTCTCTTATCTTGCAAGCTTCGAATGAACTTGGATAATAGCAACTAGAATGCTGAAAATTGGTTTGCATGTATGCTTATAACAAATGTCTAGCAACTAACCATGGTTGGTACATTTAACTTAGCATGGTCAAGGTTAAATGAGTCTTTTTCCATGATTAACTAAGGATATCTTGGACATTTAGCTAACTTGGGATACAATTGCCATAACATAACTTGTTAACATTCCCTTAGTCATTTAACCAATTCCTAGCAATTCAATTTCTATGAATTTTCCTTAAAATACAAGATTTGCTCATTTTAATTTCCAATTCTCATCCATTTAATTCCAAATTTATTTCATAATTCTGGTATTTCATTTCCCCCATTTAGTGACTCATAATACCCTTGTCCCAAATTACATGTCACACCTCTAAATATTTTATTTCTATTAATAACTTATTCAAAAGAATTTAATATCCATTTATAAATTAGAATTTTATATATATCAAAAATACGTATCGTTACAAGAAGTATGAGGGGTATTATTTATTTGTTCATTATCTCTCTCTCCTCTCCACGGAAAGCTAAGTTGCTCAAAACCTCCATAGAATTTTCATCCGAAAATTTCATATCCATCAAGGAAATTGCTAGAAGAAGAATATTAATCTAGCTCTCAAATAGAAATTATCAAAGAAGGTAATACTTATTTTACTTTTTGAAAGTATAATTTCTTTCCTATTTTAATTATCTAAAAGAATTGTTTGTTAAGTAATAAATTGTTTGGATAATGTAGAAAAATTATTATTTTGGTATAGAATAATTTGTAATATTTGTTTATGTGATTATTTATGGGATTGAAGGTTGAAAATCATAATTTTGATGTATTTATGGAATTAATTATGTGAAAAAATTTTCTCCAAAAATTTGTGAAATAATTCATGGGTATTTAATTTTTAATGTTATTAATTGTTGTTAAGTTTTTTGTAATTGATTTAGAAATTTTTGGGTAGTTTAAAGCTTGTTTGTTGGTGTTTTAGTGGAGGTTTGTACTACCGAAGAGGATGAAAATGGCGAACTGGTGAAGTGTCGAAACAGGAAATGATATGATTCGGTAGAAAGAGTTCTAAATTTTGAAAGTTTGAGATATTTAAGATAATGCCATCAGAATTTAGTTTTAATTAATTTAAATGATTAAAAATTATAAAAAAATAGTAAAAATACAAAAAAATGATATTTAGGTATTTAATATTATATTTTCCAAATATAATAAATATTTAGGATTAATATTTAAATATTTTAAATATTAATCTAGTTAGTTTAATATTATATTTTCCAAATATAATAAGTATTTAGGATTAATATTCTAATATTTTAAATATTAATCTAGTTAGTTTAATATTATATTTTTCAAATATAATAAGTATTTAGGATTAATATTTAAATATTTTAAATATTAATCTAGTTAGTTTAATATTATATTTTTCAAATATAATAAGTATTTAGGATTAATATTCTAATATTTTAAATATTAATCTAGTTAGTTTAATATTATATTTTTCAAATATAATAAATATTTAGGATTAATAGTTAAATGTTTTAAATATTAAACTAGTTAGTTTAATATTATATTTTTCCAAATATAATAAATATTTAGGATCAATATTTAAATATTTTAAATATTAATCTAGTTAGTTTAATATTATATTTTCCAAATATAATAAATATTTAGGATCAATATTTAAATATTTTAAATATTAATCTAGTTAGTTTAATATTATATTTTTCAAATATAATAAATATTTAGGATTAATATTTAAATGTTTTAAATATTAATCTAGTTAGTTTAATATTATATTTTCTGAATTTATGATTAAATTAATTATTTATTATTTAATTAATATTAAATAATAAACAAGGATGATAAATTAATTAATTATTATTTAATTACTATTAAATAATAATTAAAGACAACTAAGATTGATTATTTAATTATTTATAATTGGATTAACCTTAAATAATAAATAAATTCAGTTAGTTATTATTTATTATTAAATAATAACTAATGATACTTGAGTATTTACTATATAATTTTATTATTTATTATTTAATTAAATTTAAATAATAAATGAATCTAGTTAGTTAGTTATTATTTAATAATAAATAATAAGTAAATATATTTGATTATTTATAATATAATATAATTATTTGTTATTTGATTAACTTTAAATAATAAATAAATCTAGTAAGTTATTATTTATTATTAAATAATAACTAAAGGTAGTTAATTACTTACTATTTAATTAATGATAAATAGTAATTAAATGAAATTAGATTTAATGAAATAAAGAAAATGTCTTTTAACTCTTTTGTTTAAACAATTATAATAAATTGTTTAATAGTTTAATAAGTGTTTAACACTTGAGAAAATTATTTTCTAACTGATTAAATTATTAACCTAATATGATCGAGGGTCTATAATGTTAATAATATTGTTTTGACTAATGTATATCATGTGTTAGTACTTATGTGGTAGATAAGTTCATTAGTAAGCGTATAGTTGTGCAAATACGCCGTACTAATTATTAGACCAACTTTATTAATGTTAGGTCTTTCAAAGCCAGTTAGTTAAAGCTAAACATTTATTGTAGCTGAGCAGACAGACAAGTTTCCTAAACCCTACTCAATTTATATTCGAGCAGGATATATTATTTTATTGTTCAAGTTCCTAACTCAAACTCAAGTTATTATGTTTCAAGCATGCTATGGTTTAATTCTGTATAATTATTCCACTTCTTTAAATTGTTGATTCGCACATAGTGCATGTTGCATGTGTTCATCAGGTATGAAAGACTGATCACCTTCATTACCATAAGGTTCAGTTAAATTTGTTCATGGTCATTATTGGCATTCAATATTAATTGATTCAGTCATTCAATTATTGAAATTATAATTCGTACTCTTTCACAATTATTATATTGTTGAAAATCCAAAATCTTATTCTTTCTTTCAATCATGATATATCGTTATTGTATTTAAACTTGCTAAGCAAAGTCGTTGCTCACTCTTGCTATATCATGATAACAAATTTCAGAATAATACGAATGTCCGAGGAGAGACGGAGACAGAAGCAAAAGACAAGATTATAGTATTATGCATGATAACTAAATTGTTATATGATGTAAGTAATTTTGTAAACCTTTTTATGAATCTAAAGGTATATATGTAAGTTAAGGTTAGAAACCTTGGAAAAATGTCGTAGAATAAACAATTTATGTTTATATATTCCGCATTAGTTATAGAACATGTATGAAGATGATGTATCGTGACGTACCAAGTCTAGGGTTCAAGGAACCCGGATTTGGGGTCGTTACAAGTTGGTATCAGAGCTGATAGGTTATAGTTCTTAGGTAGCAGTACCTTAGGCTATAATCATGAAAGGATAATGAAGACCGTGAAAGGATAAACTCAGATAGAGTTTAGAAATGAACATATACAGTTCATAAAGTAGGAAATAAATCTATATAGATACATAGATATATGAAAAGATTCAAAGAAGAATCTTCAATGAGTGTAATCCAAATAAATGGAATAAGAATCAGGGAACACTTGATTCAAGAATTTAAAAGGAGAAGGATCGTACAGTAAAATGATCAAAGAGGAATGATAAGGTGATAGAATTAAACGATCCTAGAATAAAGGAGAAATAGTACAGTGAAATCAATTGCGTTATAAGATCACGATGATCATAGTAAAATCATGGAATGACAAATGGTCTGTTAAATGATTAAAGAGGTGGTTTTGATAGCATGGTGCTATAACAATGAAGATACTGAAATAGTAACAAGTGGACTCTTGAAGTGTTGAGTGTGATAAGGTATGAATTGACAAAATTCATATCAAGTTAAGAGAAGTTAGAGGTTTGTAGGTTTTTAATTGAGGACTCATATTAGTGGTTGAGTTGTACAATTTCTTGTATGGGCAGGGAATTTGTGCTTGGTTTTAGAGCCACTTAGCTTCTTATATTAATATAATAGTTGAGTTGAACAGTTCTTTGTATGGGCAGGGGATTTGTTCGTGGTTTAACGACCGCTTAACTTTCTATATTGATTAGTGGCCAAGTTGACCAATTTCTTGTATGGGCAGGAGATTGTGTTTGGTTTGACAACCACTTAGCTTCCTATAATGATAATCAATTTGAACCCGGTGTCACGCTATTCGATGTATATATGGTGAGAAGGTGATTCTTTTCTCATAATATATTGGGTAGGTAGAGAATATTAACATAAGTACGTGTTTTTAAAACTCATATTGATGGTAAGTTCGTGACTCGTAATCGTATGGTGGAACCCCTCAGCGAATGGACTATGTTGGTCTAACTAGGATAAGTTCCTCAACCCATATGATTGTGGTAAGTTCCTGAACCCCTAATGTGTGGTAAGTTTGATGAACAGTGAGTATGGGTAGAGTTAAGTAGCAAGATTAAAGCTATACTAGATATAGTTATTAAGTTGAAAAATAATGTGGAGGAAAAATTTGAGGTGTTTTGAGGTTTTAGGATATTCCAAATCTTCTAGCTATGCTAGACTTTGAAATTCTTAAAATCGTGCTAAATTCGCACATTTGTGCTTTTGAAAATGTCAAAATGTGTTTTCATAATCATTAATGCATTTAGTGCAGAGATGATAAATGATGGAGTCATCAATGCAGAGTAACCTAGTGTTGGATGTTTAAAGCCCACTATGGAATAATGTAGTATGACGAAGTCATAAAATAATTTTTAGTATTTTGAAACGTTTAAAGAAGAGTCTATGCTAATTGTTTCGGCTAGACAAATTGATTAGAGAATATCAAAATGTATTTATGAAATCATCACACGCCATTAAAGCCATGGCGTGGGGATGCAAAGGACGGAATCCTCAACGTACTGTCAAGATGTGCGGTATCATGAAGTCATGAATTAATGACGGAATCCTCAACGTACTGTCAAGATGATGCGGTATCATGAAGTCCTATAAATGAATTTTAGTTATTTCAACTAATCTGAAATGATTTTTGAATCGTAATATACGAATAGTTCAATGATGTGAGTCTTTGTCATTTATTTTGACTGGACATTTTTGGTCAGAATTGACTCAAGTTTTATTATGCAATCCAAATTATTTTGGAACGGAATTTTGTAGTAAGTCTGAGGTGAACAAGTGCAAAAACAAATATATTCTGTCGGCTAAAGCAGATATATTTTTGTCGGCATATAGCTCCGACTGGCGCCTAAAAAAAAAACTAAGACGTTCTGCACGACGTATGGTACAATAGGCTGATCACCTAGCGTACACCTATGGAGTGTTTTCAGTCTTTGGGATTGATAAACACTCTGTTTATAAGTATTTACAGGGATAAATACTATTTATTTGGAATTCAGTTAATTCCATTCGGATGTTCAGAGTCCTTATGACCCCTCAGCATATTATGAAAGTTTTAATGAATATTTTGATTTTCAATTTACTCTTCTGTAAGATATTGATTTTTAATTTATTCTTCTGCAAGATATTTCATTGTTCTGGAATTATGAGTTTAGAAGTATGAACTTCCTAAAAAATGGTGGTCATAGAATTTGATGAGTAAAGAGTTATACTCAGAGATAAAAATTGGTAGAAATGTGTATGAGATAATTTCGGGGACGAAATTTTTAGAAGAAGGGGTGAATGTAATATCCCGGATATTTAAATGAATTAGAAATAAAATATTTAATATTTAATAAAGGTTGGAGTTTGATAACCTAGTAGTGGTAGATAAATAGAGGTCCAAATTAAATTTAATGGACTAACTTAGCTTTGGTGATATCAATTTTTTTTTTTTGATAAGTTAGCGAGTAAAGTGATAATTCAATAAACTTGTCTAATATCAAGTCTAATTAAATTAAGAGAATTAATTAGTGGAGTTATGTAATTATGCGACGTGGTTGCGTGTAAATTAAATATGTATTTATATGAATATATGTATGTGCATATTTAGTAACATAATTTAATGGTTAAATAAATTATGGTAAATAAAGGGATTAATATTGAATTAATCCGATTTGAATTAAAAGGTTTATTGTGAAACTAATTTAGTTAATATATTGATTATATTCATTAATCAATATTTTTGCTGATTATTGATAAATTATTTGTGGGGAATAATTAGGTAATTTATATAATGATAAAATATATAAAATAGTTGAATTAATTAAGGGAGAATAGTAATTATGTATATTGTACAATATTTAATTTCATATATATGTATATATATATATAAAGGAATTAAATTAATTGAGTAATTTTAAATAGTAATTGAATATATTAAATAAATATATTCCATAATTAAGTAAATCATTGTAAATGATTTATGGAAGTGGGTAATTTAATTACGCAATTATTTTTGTAATATTTAAATTATTTAATAAATTATTTAAATAAGGAATTAATTAAATAAATTGTTATTTTTAAATACATTAAAAATATATTATTTTTAATGTGTGTAAATGTATAAGATATATATATATATATATATGTATGTAAGAATCGTGTGTAGGGTAATACACATATATATAGATAAACGCATGTGTGTGACAGTGTGGGTGTCCAAGTATTTGGGTTTGGGCATGCGTGTAAGGATGTTTATATATATATATATATATATATATATATATATATATATATCAATTATTTATTTTCACAATAAATAGTGAAAATATTTATATAATGAATTAAATTATAAAAATAATATATATATTAATTATATATATTATTTTATTATTTTTGGAGGTGTAAAGTGTACTAAATTATTAATATGTGATAAAATAAAGTACATCCGTTTTTAGTGAAACGAATTTTAAAATGATCGTGAAGATATATACTATTTTATGGTATATTTAATTTTTATACATATGGTGATATTCTTTACACTGTGTATAACTAAGGAGTATTTAAAGTATAAATATTAAATAATTAATATATTAAAAGGTACCAGTCGTTGTGGCGTGTTTGGTAAGAAGTTTTGGAGTGTTTCCTTCTTGTTGGCGTGTTCCAAGATTGTATGTCAGTAGAAGTATGAGGGGTATTATTTATTTGTTCATTATCTCTCTCTTCTCTCCACGGAAAGCTAAGTTGCTCAAAACCTCCATAGAATTTTCATCCGAAAATTTCATAGCCATCAAGGAAATTGCTAGAAGAAGAATATTAATCTAGCTCTCAAATAGAAATTATCAAAGAAGGTAATACTTATTTTACTTTTTGAAAGTATACTTTCTTTCCTATTTTAATTATCTAAAAGAATTGTTTGTTAAGTAATAAATTGTTTGGATAATGTAGAAAAATTATTATTTTGGTATAGAATAATTTGTAATATTTGTTTATGTGATTATTTATGGGATTGGAGGTTGAATATCATAATTTTGATGTATTTATGGAATTAATTATGTGAACATATTTTTCTCCAAAAATTTGTGAAATAATTCATGGGTATTTAATTTTTAATGTTATTAATTGTTGTTAAGTTTTTTGTAATTGATTTAGAAATTTTTGGGTAGTTTAAAGCTTGTTTGTTGGTGTTTTAATGGAGGTTTGTACTACCGAAGAGGATGAAAATGGCGAACTGGTGAAGTGCCGAAACAGGAAATGATATGATTCAGTAGAAAGAGTACTAAATTTTGAAACTTTGAGATATTTACGATAATGCCATCAGAATTTAGTTTTAATTAATTTAAATGATTAAAAATTATAAAAAAATAGTAAAAATACAAAAAAAATGATATTTAGGTATTGAATATTATATTTTCCAAATATAATAAATATTTAGGATTAATATTTAAATATTTTAAATATTAATCTAGTTAGTTTAATATTATATTTTTCAAATATAATAAGTATTTAGGATTAATATTTAAATATTTTAAATATTAATCTAGTTAGTTTAATATTATATTTTTCAAATATAATAAGTATTTAGGATTAATATTTAAATATTTTAAATATTAATTTAGTTAGTTTAATATTATATTTTCCAAATATAATAAGTATTTAGGATTAATATTCTAATATTTTAAATATTAATCTAGTTAGTTTAATATTATATTTTTCAAATATAATAAGTATTTAGGATTAATATTTAAATATTTTAAATATTAATCTAGTTAGTTTAATATTATATTTTCCAAATATAATAAGTATTTAGGATTAATATTCTAATATTTTAAATATTAATCTAGTTAGTTTAATATTATATTTTTCAAATATAATAAATATTTAGGATTAATAGTTAAATGTTTTAAATATTAAACTAGTTAGTTTAATATTATATTTTTCCAAATATAATAAATATTTAGGATCAATATTTAAATATTTTAAATATTAATCTAGTTAGTTTAATATTATATTTTCCAAATATAATAAATATTTAGGATTAATATTTAAATATTTTAAATATTAATCTAGTTAGTTTAATATTATATTTTTCAAATATAATAAAGATTTAGGATTATTTTTTAAATGTTTTAAATATTAATCTAGTTAGTTTAATATTATATTTTCTGAATTTATGATTAAATTAATTATTTATTATTTAATTAATATTAAATAATAAACAAGGATGATAAATTAATTAATTATTATTTAATTACTATTAAATAATAATTAAAGACAACTAAGATTGATTATTTAATTATTTATAATTGGATTAACCTTAAATAATAAATAAATTCAGTTAGTTATTATTTATTATTAAATAATAACTAATGATATTTGAGTATTTACTATATAATTTTATTATTTGTTATTTGATTAACTTTAAATAATAAATAAATCTAGTAAGTTATTATTTATTATTAAATAATAACTAAAGGTAGTTAATTACTTACTATTTAATTAATGATAAATAGTAATTAAATGAAATTAGATTTAATGAAATAAAGAAAATGTCTATTAACTCTTTTGTTTAAACAATTATAATAAATTGTTTAATAGTTTAATAAGTGTTTAACACTTGAGAAAATTATTTTCTAACTGATTAAATTATTAACCTAATATGATTGAGGGTCTATAAGGTTAATAATATTGTTTTGACTAATGTATATCATGTGTTAGTACTTATGTGGTAGATAAGTTCATTAGTAAGCGTATAGTTGTGCAAATACGCTGTACTAATTATTAGACCAACTTTATTAATGTTAGGTCTTTCAAAGCCAGTTAGTTAAAGCTAAACATTTATTGTAGCTGAGCAGACAGACAAGTTTCCTAAACCCTACTCAATTTATATTCGAGCAGGATATATTATTTTATTGTTCAAGTTCCTAACTCAAACTCAAGTTATTATGTTTCAAGCATGCTATGGTTTAATTCTGTATAATTATTCCACTTCTTTAAATTGTTGATTCGCACATAGTGCATGTTGCATGTGTTCATCAGGTATGAAAGGCTGATCACCTTCATTACCATAAGGTTCAGTTAAATTTGTTCATGGTCATTATTGGCATTCAATATTAATTGATTCAGTCATTCAATTATTGAAATTATAATTCGTACTCTTTCACAATTATTATATTGTTGAAAATCCAAAATCTTATTCTTTCTTTCAATCATGATATATCGTTATTGTATTTAAACTTGCTAAGCAAAGTCGTTGATCACTCTTGCTATATCATGATAACAAATTTCAGAATAATACGAATGTCCGAGGAGAGACGGAGACAGAAACAAAAGACAAGATTATAGTATTATGCATGATAACTAAATTGTTATATGATGTAAGTAATTTTGTAAACCTTTTTATGAATCTAAAAGTATATATGTAAGTTAAGGTTAGAAACCTTGGAAAAATGTCGTAGAATAAACAATTTATGTTTATATATTCCGCATTAGTTATAGAACATGTATGAAGATGATGTATCGTGACGTACCAAGTCTAGGGTTCAAGGACACCACCACCACCACCACCACCACCAGCACACCACTACTACCACTACCACTACCACTACCACTACCACTACCACTACTACTACTACTACTACTATTACTACTACTATTATTATTATTATTATTACTACTATTATATTTATTATTATTATTATTATTATTATTATTATTATTATTATTATTATTATTATTATCATCATCATCATTATTACTATTATTATTATTATTATTATTATTATTATTATTATTATTATTATTATTATTATTATTATTATTATTATTATTATTATCATTATTACTATTATTATTATTATTATTATTATTACTATTATTATTATTACTATTATGATTACTACTATTATTATTGTGACGACCCCAAATCCGGGTTCCATAACCTCGAGTTTGGTTCTCACTATTCAACACATTACTAAAAATTAAATACATACATTGCATTTAAATATCGCGGAATAATACATATTGGTTCCCTTCAAAAGGTTACAATACCAGGGTCTATCAACCTTAACATAAAAACAGTTCCTATCATAAGGAATTACAAAAGGTTTAACAACCGTAAATACATAAATAAAGATCTAACTAGCATGCATAAGCTACTTAAGCTTTGGCCTTTCCTTTTCCCTTATCCTTCCTGGAGCAATCAGGATTATCTGAAAAATGGTTCATGATATAGCAAGAATGAGCAACTAGTTTGCTCAGCAAGTTTATAACAATCATATAGATTTAATATATCATGAATGAATGGGAAAGATCATCAATGGTTCAACAATAGATATAACAATTGTGAAAGAAACAAGATTCAAATTTTAATAAACAGAATATTTGAATCTTAAAATGCTGAGTGGTCACTAAGGACCCTGAACTAACTAGGGTATAATAGAGTTTCCTCTGACCCTTTGAGTTGTTTGGTTTTCAAGGGGATCAGCCTATTCAACCCGCTGTATATGCATTACATTTAGTCACTGGCGCCCAAAGTCGGTTTCCCGACACAAAATCCCCTAATTTAGGGTTGTTCAATTCTCAGACTTAATATAAGAAATCCGCACCCAACAATGGTTTGGATAAGCTTTTAAAAGTATTCAAGTTATTGAATTTAGAAACGTAATGTCTAGCTGAATTATTAGCTTAAGACATTTTTAATACAGTTCATGAATCAAGAACTAATAAGCTTCAAATGCACTAAGTGCGATTGTATAAACAATATGGATGTGGAATAATTTTAAATAATTAAACCACTGCAAGCTTTAACAATAAATACAAGTATGGAAACTTGTTCAACGATAATAATTGAGTAGGGTTAGAGAACTTGCCTGTTTGCTCAGCTACAATAATTGTCTAGCTTTAACTAACTTGCTTTGAAAGACCTAACATTAATAAAGTCGGTCTAATAATTAGTACGGCGTATTTGCATAACTATACGCTTAATAACGAACTTATTTACCACACATAAGTACTAACACATAATTTACATTAGTCAAAACAATATTATTAACCTTATAGACACTCAATCATTTTAGGTTAATAATTTAATAAGTTAGAAAATATTTTTCTTAAGTGTTGGACACTTATTAAACCTTTAAACAACTTATTATAATTGTTTAATTAAATTCAATTTATTTTATTAACTCAATCTCTTTTTAATTACTATTTAATATTGATTAAATAGAAATTAATTAATTAACTCTAGTTATTATAAATAATAACTAATTGTACTTACATATTATTAAATAATAAATAATTATTAACTTAATTTTAACCTTCTTTAATTTAATGTTAATCAACCAATAATTAACCAAGTAATTAACCTCACTTATTATTTAATTAAGGAAATTAAATAATAGTTTACTAATCTTAATCCTCTTTAATTATTATTTAATGTCAATTAAATAATAATTAATTATTTAATTAATTTTAATTATTATTTAAGGTTAAATAATAATCAAATCATTCTTATTTATTATTTAAATTAAATAATAAATTATTATTCTAATAACTTAATTTCCATTAATCATTATTTAATGTTAATTAAATAATAATTAATTACTTAATTATCTTTATTTATTATTTAATAATATTTAAATAATAAATAATTAATTTATAAATTTTATCTCTCTTTAAATATTATTTAATAGGCATTAAATAATAATTGCTATTATCATCTTTATTTATTATTAACATTTAAAATAATAAATAAATAATAAATTTATTTAACCTAACCATGGTTTAGCTAACTAGATTAATATTTAAAATATTTAAATATTAAACTTATTGAAAAACATCCTCCCCAATATTATTTTTGTATTATTATTATTTTTGTTATAATTTTAAATTAATTTTCAAATATTTAAATTAATTAAAATTAACCCGAATGGCATTTTCGTAAATAAGTTGAAAAACCGGACCGAGGGCAGAATGGTAATTCTGCCAAGAAAAACACGGAGGGGCAAAATGGTAATTTCTCAGAAAACCGGTGCTCGCGCATGGCGCGCGCCTTCAGTGACAACGGATCAAAACGGTGCCGTTTTGAGAAGCCGTAAACGGCTTCCGCGCATTGCGCGGAGTAAAGTCTTACAGAGGCCAAACGACGTCGTTTGGCTCCGCGTTCTTTAGTCGATAACCTTCCGCGCATTGCGCGGAAAATTCCTTTTTTTATTTTCTTCCGACAGAACGTGAACAGTACCCATTTTAATGAAAAATATACCATCAAGTAAGTTTTAAATCCTCAATAAAAATCCAAAAAAATTACCAATCACCTTATATTAATTTATAACATGAAAAATTAATTTTTCATGATTTAAAATCATTATTTTTTTATAAAAATTTTTACATCACATAAACTACCACAAATCATAACTTTTTGTGTATAACTCTATTTTGAGTGATTCAAACTTTGTTTTTCTCATGATTTAATGTTCTATAATATTAGAACATCAAACTTAAGTTTTATAAAAAATATTTTTGGACATAAATTCCAAAACTTGTTTACACACTATTAAATACATATTTTAGCATATAAAATGTACAAAAATACAAACCAAGCATATTAAACTCAAGCATGGCATATATATTACCACTACACATTAATAACCATATTAACATGTTTATACTAACATGATGATTTATTTAATTTAAAAACAAAACTTCATTTAAAATAACCATTACCTTGATTTAATGGCTATTCTTCTTTTTCTCACAAAATATGTTGTGAATCTTGAAGGCATAAACTAGCTTAGCACTCCTTCTCCTTCTCTTGCTCTCTCTCAAAATATTTTGCTCTCAAACTCTCTCTTTTGATTTTTGGAGCAAAATGAAATAACATCTATCAACTTTTCAAGTATACTTGAAAAATTAGTAGATACACATAATGTATCTAATAATTTTGACCACTACAAGCTAGCTAATGGATACTTACACAAGTTAACAAGCCATGACTTGGTTGGTGAAAAGAAGCATGGTTCATGTACTTAAAAAAATAAAACAAGCAACCTTTAATTAAATAAATGGAAAATAAAATAAAATATCAAAAAAATCAATTTTTTTTCTCTCTCCTCCATGCCATTCGGCTGATGGACTTCAAAAGTCAAAAAAAATAAATTCACTTTTCTTATTTTAATTAATTAATAAGTTATTTAATTGTTTTTCCAAGTGGGCCAATCATTGGGCTTTAATTTAAAATACCAATTGGGCTTCTATTAAATTGTTTGGGCTACTAAATTGTCAAATTTTATTATTCCCCACTTGGGCTACTAATTGACCCATGTTGGGCTAATTTAATAATTTACACATTAATTATTCAATCCATGTTAAATAAATAATTAGATTGAATAAATAATTAAATATTTTAACCCATAAGTATTAAATTACCAAATGGACTAATAAATATTATTATTAACATTTCACATTATTTACATTAATTAATAATCATATTAATTAATTTATTATATTTAATTCACTCATTATATTCAATTTAATTGAATATTTAATTAATAGGAAACTTATCAATTATTTTGATATTAAAACTTTAGGGTTTGTTCACTAATTTAATAACATATTAGTGACCCCCTTTAATTAATTTTAGTAATTAATTACATAATTATTTAATCACATAATTAATTAATCACATAAAAAGATTTAAATAATCTCATAAAACTAACTCGTTGGAAATTAAATTAATATTTTAATTAATAAAAATGTGGAAATTCTAGGACATTACATTCTCCCCTCCTTATAAAAATTCCGTCCTCGGAATTGTAAAATAAGGTTACTCAAATAAAAACGGGTAATTTGTCCTCATTTCCTCCTCTAATTCCCACGTAGATTCTTCAATGGCGTGATTCCTCCAAAGTACTTTGACAGAATGAATTATCTTATTTCTCAGTTTCTGTTCCTTCCTATCGAGTATCTGAACAGGAACTTCTTCATATGATAAGTCCTTCCCGACTTGAATTGGCTCATACGAGATAACGTGCTTGTAGTCTGGTTTGTATGGCCGCAATACCGACACATGAAACACATTGTGAATATGTTCCAATTCAGGAGGTAAAGCTACCTCGTATGCTACTTCACCCACTCTTCTCAATATTTCGAACGGTCCTATGAACCTTGGACTCAATTTCCCCTTCTTTCCAAACCTGATCTTCCCTTTCCAGGGAGATACCTTAATGAACACAAAACTCCCCACCTCGAAGTCTCGTTTCTGTCGATGTAAATCGGCGTATTTCTTTTGACGGTCTTGAGCTGCTACTAGCCGAGCTCTTATTACCTTGATAATTTCTACCGTCTGTTGGACCAATTCTGGCCCCAACAGTCGGCGTTCTCCTACCTCATCCCAACATAGAGGTGTTCTGCATTTTCTGCCATATAAAGCTTCGTAAGGCGGCATACCTATGCTCGCATGATAACTGTTGTTGTATGCAAACTCAACTAGTGGTAGATGGATTTCCCAACTGCCCTTGAAATCCATTACGCAGGCCCTGAGCATATCTTCCAATGTCTGAATTGTTCTCTCACTTTGCCCATCGGTCTGCGGATGATACGCTGTACTCATTCTTAACTGTGTCCCCAATCTCTCCTGAAGACTTCTCCAAAATTTTGACGTGAAGCGCGGATCTCTGTCTGACACAATCGATACCGGCACCCCATGTCTTGAAACTATCTCTTTGATGTACAGTTTGGACAACTGATCCAAACTGAACCTAATCTTGATCGGCAAAAAGTGCGCTGACTTTGTTAGCCGATCCACAATCACCCAAATTGCGTCATATCCCTTCTGTGTTGCTGGAAGTCCTACCACAAAATCCATTGTGATATGCTCCCATTTCCACTCAGGAATTTCTAACGGCTGTAACAATCCACTTGGTCTCTGATGTTCGGCCTTTACCCTCTGACAAGTTAGGCATCGGCTGACACATTCTGCAACCTCCCTCTTTAAATTCGGCCACCAAAAATGCTGACGTAGATCTTGATACATCTTCGTACTTCCCGGATGTATCGAGTATCTAGTACTGTGAGCCTCTTGCAAAATTTCCTCTCGTAATTCAGGCACTAGCGGTACCCAAACACGATTTTCAAATCTCAGCAATCCCATGCTATCAATTTTAAACTTGACCTCTTCTCCATCGGTCATCCTCTTCCGGATTCTGTCACATTCCTCATCTTTGTCTTGAGCCTCTTTCACCCTATCTAACAAGGTTGGGCTCACCTCGACTTCTATTGACTCGTTTGGACTTCTCACTTCCAACTCCATTCGAGCCATCTCTTGAACCAATTGTTCTTGATCTGTCAATATGAACAATTTCTCCCTGCTCTTTCTACTCAGAGCATCCGCTACTACGTTGGCCTTGCCGGGATGATATAGAATTTCACAATCATAATCTTTGATCAATTCCAACCATCTCCGTTGCCTCATATTCAGCTCCTTCTGTGTGAAGATATACTTCAGACTCTTATGGTCTGTGAATATCTCACATTTTTCTCCGTACAGATAATGTCTCCAAATTTTAAGGGCAAACACTACCGCTGCCAGCTCCAAGTCGTGGGTAGGATATCCCTTCTCATAATCTTTTAATTGTCTGGACGCATACGCAACGACTTTGCCGTTTTGCATAAGCACACAGCCAAGCCCCTTGTGCGATGCATCACTGTAGACCGTAAAACCTCCTGTATCGTCTGGTAAGGTCAATACAGGTGCTTCACTAAGTCTTTTCTTTAACTCCTGAAAACTTTCCTCACACTTCTCTGTCCACACGTATTTCACCGTCTTTCTTGTTAAGTTGGTCAACGGTGTTGCTATCTTTGAGAAGTCTTGAATGAACCTCCGATAGTAACCCGCTAACCCTAAGAAACTTCTTACTTCTGTCGGCGTCCTTGGTTGCTCCCAATTCATTACCGATTCAACCTTCGCCGGATCAACCGAAACTCCTTCCTTGTCAATAACATGACCTAAAAATTGAACTCTTTCCAACCAGAATTCACACTTTGAAAACTTAGCGTACAACCGCTCCTTCCGTAAAATCTCCAACACCAATCTTAGGTGTTCAGCATGCTCCTCCTCCGTTTTGGAATACACCAGAATATCGTCAATGAACACGACTACAAATTTATCCAAGTATTGCTTGAATATTCTGTTCATCATGTCCATAAATGCGGCTGGCGCATTCGTTAGTCCAAACGACATCACCAGAAACTCATAATGCCCATATCGAGTTCTGAATGCCGTCTTGGGTATATCCTCCTTCCTGACTTTCAACTGATGATAACCAGTCCTTAAGTCAATCTTTGAAAAGTACTTCGCCCCTTTCAATTGATCGAAAAGATCGTCAATTCGTGGTAACGGGTACTTGTTCTTAATTGTCACCTTATTCAGCTCTCTATAATCCATACACAATCTCATCGATCCATCCTTCTTCTTTACAAACAGCACCGGTGCTCCCCATGGAGAAACACTTGGCTGAATGTACTTATTGTCTAGCAACTCCTGCAATTGCACCATCAATTCCTTTAGTTCTACCGGAGCCATCCTATATGGTGCTTTCGATATCGGTGCTGTCCCCGGTACTAAATCAATCACAAATTCTATCTCCCTGTCCGGCGGTAAACCCGGCAGTACATCTGGGAAAACATCCGTAAATTCCCTAACTACTGGTATTTGCTCCATCTCGGGACTCACCACTTGTGTGTCAACCACATGAGCCAAATACCCTACACAACCTTTCTTCAATAATTTCTTGGCCTGCATCATCGTCAGACAAGAAGACTGTCTTGACGATTTGCTGCCATAAAATACGACCTTAGACTTATTTGGTGTCTTAAGGTGTATGCACTTCTTCTGACAATCAATTATCGCCCCGTGGTTAAACAACCAATCCATCCCAAGTATTACATCAAATTCCCCCAGACGTATTGGAATTAGATTCACATTTAATTTCTGACCCCTGATTTCAGCACAACAATTTCTATGTATGTACTCTACCGGAATCACTTCTTTATTAGCAACTTCTATGTTCATTGAGTTTTCTAGTTTGTCCCTAGGCAACTCTAATCGTCTAGCGAAATCATCAGACACAAATGAACAGGTAGCACCCGAATCAAACAATACATATGCATTTATATTATTGATCGGAATAATACCTGACACCACGTCTTTTGACCCCACGGCATCCTGTACCGTCATATTGAAAGTCCGGGCTGTCGGCTTGTTCTGTGGTACCGGTCCCCCGATAGCCAATTTGCTGTTATTGCCCCTGTAGCCGCTACCCCCGTCATTCTTCTTCTTAGGGCAATCCTTTATCAGGTGGTCAGATGCTCCGCAAGAAAAGCATCTCACTTTCTTTGGGAGGGGACAATTTGGAGAAATATGTCCCACCTGACCACAATTGTAGCATGTATTCTTCCCTTTCCTGCACTCTCCGAAGTGGTTCTTTCCACATATATTGCATGCTGGCTTTTTCTGAACACTTCCTTGTTGATTCCCCGAGCTCTTGTCGTTGCTGCTGTTGTCCCATTTGCGCTTGTTGTTATTATTGTTGTTATTATTGCCTCCACTGTTGCTGTTCTTGCTTCCCCCTTCATTTTTCTTTTTGTTTCTCTCCTGGTTGTACTTGGTTAATGCGTCGCTTCCTCCTTCAGCAATGATTGACTTCTCCAACAAAGTTGCGAATGAGTCAATCTGCAGTACCGCTACCTTGTTGAATATCCAAGGTCTCAATCCATTTTCGAATCTTCTGGCCTTGCGTTCCTCCGTATCCACTTGATGTGGAGCGAACCTGGCCAGCTCATTAAATCTTGCCGCGTACTCAGGTACCGACATGTTTTCCTGCTTCAGTTCTAGAAATTTCACTTCCATCCTACTTTTCATACTCTTCGGGAAATAATTCTCATCGAATATTTCCTTAAATCTTGTCCATGACACCACCCCCTCGCCAGCCCTATTCTGATTGGCTTCCCACCAGAAATTGGCCTCTCCCTTCATCATATAGGTAGCAAAGATTGTCTTTTGCTCCTCAGCTACCCTCGCGATAACGAACGCTTTCTCTATTTCCTTTATCCATGACTGGGCCTCTATCGGGTCCGACGTTCCCCTAAACTCTGGCGGTCCCACCGCTTTAAAATCTTTAAAATTCGCCAACTGATTTGGTGGTGGTGGCGGATTTGCTACTACAGGGTGGCGGTTTTGCATTGCCTCAGCTAGCATGTCGACAAAGTTTTGCATAGGGTCTACGTTGTGTCCCCCCGCGTCGTTGTTAACTGACTCTTCTACCCCCTGGTTCCTTGGTGGTTGTCTACGTGGCGGCATTTTCTGTTATAAACAAAAATTTACATTATTATACTGGTTTCATCTTTTTCATTTCATTATTTTGTATCTTAGACAATGTTTAGCTAAAATACAAGTAATTATTTCAACACGCATATAAACATAAATTCAACTGCATTTATACTCATATGCTAAAACAGGAGTGCGTAGCACTTTACATCAAAAGCATACTGCTATAAATGCTTCTATCCCAGAGAAGCTACAAAAGATGGGATCTGACATATTCTACAACTTCCTAGAGTTGGGATTTAGTGACATATTAACCCTTTAATAAAACAAAAGTTGGGTTCTACTGCATCTATTTACATACGAAATTAGAAAACAACTACTACTACTACTGACTGCGCATCCCCCTACGGATCGCGTCGTCATACTCCTCATCCCCGATGGCCATCACCACACTCCTGCTGATGGTGTGCATAGACTGGCCCTCCTCAGCTGGGTAGTAGTGCACCCTGCTCTGAAGCCTACCATATGAAGATCGGTAGACGTAACTAAGTCTATCCGTCCTCACCCGCTTCTCGCGGACCTCCTCCTCTAGCTCAATTATCTGTCCATAAGCGGCATCCCGCTGTCTCTCCATCTCAATACGGTCCTCTATCGCCTCCTGCCAGTGTGCATGGATGGCGGCCTTCTCTGCCTGAACCTGCTGAACCTTCAGCTCAGCCTCGGCTAACCTAGTCTCAGCTACTGCTAACTTAGCCTGCAGCTCCACATCCTGATCTACTAGCTGATGTGTCAGCACTGCAAAGTGCTCCACCGAATCCTCGTACTCCTGTACCTGATCCTCCAGTCCTACTATCCTCTCCTTCAGCTCTGTGTTCTCGCCAGAGAACTGGTAAGCCGCATCCCTATACTGATCCTCCATGTGCTGGTGGGTCAGATTCTGCTCCTCTAGATGCTGGACCCTTGCCTCCAGCCCCTCGTTCCTATCGGTCAGTCCCTCTATGATGTCAGCGGCAGTGGTGCCCATGCCATCAGCTGACTCCTCCTCCTCAGACTCCTCTGACTCTGCCTCATCCTCACTGTAAGGCCTCATGACTCCGCCCCAGACGGGCTCCACACGATCCCCCTCCTCAGGATCTGACTCTGGCTCCTCTACGGGTGCAGCCACCAGCGGCTGTGCAGTATCCATATGGATATCAATATAGTCCTCCTCAGCAGTGCGACTCGACTGTCCGATCTCTGCCATCCTATAACATAAAACAATAACACACGTTAGTACAGCAATAAAATATATTCATTGATGAAATGAAATGATATTTTATCATGTACATCTCGGCTCGATGGATTTTCTCAATCCATCTCCAAAAATACACAACATGATGAATCTCCCCGATTCATCCCCTAACGCACTCGATATGAGTTTAATACTAAGGTTATAACTTAGGTTTCGCAAATCCTAACGTTTCTAACCTACGGCTCTGATACCAACCTGTGACGACCCCAAATCCGGGTTCCATAACCTCGAGTTTGGTTCTCACTATTCAACACATTACTAACAATTAAATACATACATTGCATTTAAATATCGCGGAATAATACATATTGGTTCCCTTCAAAAGGTTACAATACCAGGGTCTATCAACCTTAACATAAAAACAGTTCCTATCATAAGGAATTACAAAAGGTTTAACAACCGTAAATACATAAATAAAGATCTAACTAGCATGCATAAGCTACTTAAGCTTTGGCCTTTCCTTTTCCCTTATCCTTCCTGGAGCAATCAGGATTATCTGAAAAATGGTTCATGATATAGCAAGAATGAGCAACTAGTTTGCTCAGCAAGTTTATAACAATCATATAGATTTAATATATCATGAATGAATGGGAAAGATCATCAATGGTTCAACAATAGATATAACAATTGTGAAAGAAACAGGATTCAAATTTTAATAAACAGAATATTTGAATCTTAAAATGCTGAGTGGTCACTAAGGACCCTGAACTAACTAGGGTATAATAGAGTTTCCTCTGACCCTTTGAGTTGTTTGGTTTTCAAGGGGATCAGCCTATTCAACCCGCTGTATATGCATTACATTTAGTCACTGGCGCCCAAAGTCGGTTTCCCGACACAAAATCCCCTAATTTAGGGTTGTTCAATTCTCAGACTTAATATAAGAAATCCGCACCCAACAATGGTTTGGATAAGCTTTTAAAAGTATTCAAGTTATTGAATTTAGAAACGTAATGTCTAGCTGAATTATTAGCTTAAGACATTTTTAATACAGTTCATGAATCAAGAACTAATAAGCTTCAAATGCACTAAGTGCGATTGTATAAACAATATGGATGTGGAATAATTTTAAATAATTAAACCACTGCAAGCTTTAACAATAAATACAAGTATGGAAACTTGTTCAACGATAATAATTGAGTAGGGTTAGAGAACTTGCCTGTTTGCTCAGCTACAATAATTGTCTAGCTTTAACTAACTTGCTTTGAAAGACCTAACATTAATAAAGTCGGTCTAATAATTAGTACGGCGTATTTGCATAACTATACGCTTAATAACGAACTTATTTACCACACATAAGTACTAACACATAATTTACATTAGTCAAAACAATATTATTAACCTTATAGACACTCAATCATTTTAGGTTAATAATTTAATAAGTTAGAAAATATTTTTCTTAAGTGTTGGACACTTATTAAACCTTTAAACAACTTATTATAATTGTTTAATTAAATTCAATTTATTTTATTAACTCAATCTCTTTTTAATTACTATTTAATATTGATTAAATAGAAATTAATTAATTAACTCTAGTTATTATAAATAATAACTAATTGTACTTACATATTATTAAATAATAAATAATTATTAACTTAATTTTAACCTTCTTTAATTTAATGTTAATCAACCAATAATTAACCAAGTAATTAACCTCACTTATTATTTAATTAAGGAAATTAAATAATAGTTTACTAATCTTAATCCTCTTTAATTATTATTTAATGTCAATTAAATAATAATTAATTATTTAATTAATTTTAATTATTATTTAAGGTTAAATAATAATCAAATCATTCTTATTTATTATTTAAATTAAATAATAAATTATTATTCTAATAACTTAATTTCCATTAATCATTATTTAATGTTAATTAAATAATAATTAATTACTTAATTATCTTTATTTATTATTTAATAATATTTAAATAATAAATAATTAATTTATAAATTTTATCTCTCTTTAAATATTATTTAATAGGCATTAAATAATAATTGCTATTATCATCTTTATTTATTATTAACATTTAAAATAATAAATAAATAATAAATTTATTTAACCTAACCATGGTTTAGCTAACTAGATTAATATTTAAAATATTTAAATATTAAACTTATTGAAAAACATCCTCCCCAATATTATTTTTGTATTATTATTATTTTTGTTATAATTTTAAATTAATTTTCAAATATTTAAATTAATTAAAATTAACCCGAATGGCATTTTCGTAAATAAGTTGAAAAACCGGACCGAGGGCAGAATGGTAATTCTGCCAAGAAAAACACGGAGGGGCAAAATGGTAATTTCTCAGAAAACCGGTGCTCGCGCATGGCGCGCGCCTTCAGTGACAACGGATCAAAACGGTGCCGTTTTGAGAAGCCGTAAACGGCTTCCGCGCATTGCGCGGAGTAAAGTCTTACAGAGGCCAAACGACGTCGTTTGGCTCCGCGTTCTTTAGTCGATAACCTTCCGCGCATTGCGCGGAAAATTCCTTTTTTTATTTTCTTCCGACAGAACGTGAACAGTACCCATTTTAATGAAAAATATACCATCAAGTAAGTTTTAAATCCTCAATAAAAATCCAAAAAAATTACCAATCACCTTATATTAATTTATAACATGAAAAATTAATTTTTCATGATTTAAAATCATTATTTTTTTATAAAAATTTTTACATCACATAAACTACCACAAATCATAACTTTTTGTGTATAACTCCATTTTGAGTGATTCAAACTTTGTTTTTCTCATGATTTAATGTTCTATAATATTAGAACATCAAACTTAAGTTTTATAAAAAATATTTTTGGACATAAATTCCAAAACTTGTTTACACACTATTAAATACATATTTTAGCATATAAAATGTACAAAAATACAAACCAAGCATATTAAACTCAAGCATGGCATATATATTACCACTACACATTAATAACCATATTAACATGTTTATACTAACATGATGATTTATTTAATTTAAAAACAAAACTTCATTTAAAATAACCATTACCTTGATTTAATGGCTATTCTTCTTTTTCTCACAAAATATGTTGTGAATCTTGAAGGCATAAACTAGCTTAGCACTCCTTCTCCTTCTCTTGCTCTCTCTCAAAATATTTTGCTCTCAAACTCTCTCTTTTGATTTTTGGAGCAAAATGAAATAACATCTATCAACTTTTCAAGTATACTTGAAAAATTAGTAGATACACATAATGTATCTAATAATTTTGACCACTACAAGCTAGCTAATGGATACTTACACAAGTTAACAAGCCATGACTTGGTTGGTGAAAAGAAGCATGGTTCATGTACTTAAAAAAATAAAACAAGCAACCTTTAATTAAATAAATGGAAAATAAAATAAAATATCAAAAAAATCAATTTTTTTTCTCTCTCCTCCATGCCATTCGGCTGATGGACTTCAAAAGTCAAAAAAAATAAATTCACTTTTCTTATTTTAATTAATTAATAAGTTATTTAATTGTTTTTCCAAGTGGGCCAATCATTGGGCTTTAATTTAAAATACCAATTGGGCTTCTATTAAATTGTTTGGGCTACTAAATTGTCAAATTTTATTATTCCCCACTTGGGCTACTAATTGACCCATGTTGGGCTAATTTAATAATTTACACATTAATTATTCAATCCATGTTAAATAAATAATTAGATTGAATAAATAATTAAATATTTTAACCCATAAGTATTAAATTACCAAATGGACTAATAAATATTATTATTAACATTTCACATTATTTACATTAATTAATAATCATATTAATTAATTTATTATATTTAATTCACTCATTATATTCAATTTAATTGAATATTTAATTAATAGGAAACTTATCAATTATTTTGATATTAAAACTTTAGGGTTTGTTCACTAATTTAATAACATATTAGTGACCCCCTTTAATTAATTTTAGTAATTAATTACATAATTATTTAATCACATAATTAATTAATCACATAAAAAGATTTAAATAATCTCATAAAACTAACTCGTTGGAAATTAAATTAATATTTTAATTAATAAAAATATGGAAATTCTAGGACATTACAATTATTACTACTATTATTATTATTATTACTACTACTACTATTACTACTACTACTACTACTACTACTACTACTACTACTACTACTACTACTACTACTACTACTACTACTATTATTATCATTATTACTATTATTATTATTATTATTATTACTATTATTATTATTATTATTATTATTATTATTATTATTATTATTATTATTATTACTATTATTATTATTACTATTATTATCATTATTACTATTATTATTACTATTATTATTATTACTATTATGATTACCACCACCACCACCACCACCACCACCACTATTATTATTATTATTATTATTATTATTATTATTATTATTATTATTACTACTACTATTATTACTACTACTACTATTATTATTATTATTACTAGTATTATATTTAGTTCCTAAATGGTTTAAGAATTAATTAATAAGTAGTAGTATTATAGTAAATAATTAAATTCCTAAATAGTTTAGGAATTATAATTATAATAATTAATTAACTTACTAAATGGTTTAGTAATTAATTAATAAGAAATACACTCATTATTAAATAATTAGATTCCTAAATGGTTTAGGAATTGTAATTAATTAATTTAGTTCTTAATTAAATTGGGAATTAAATTAAAACCCTAATCCTAAATAGTTTAGGAGGGTTGACTAGATCTATAAATAAGAGGAGTCTTATCATAGATCAAGGTTACACATTCTTTCATTAGAATAGATAGAGTACTCCATAATTTTCTAGATCTAAGGAGTTTTAGAGAGAGAGAGAATTAGGGCTAGCCAACCATGGTTTAGAGAAACCAAGATCCACTTCTTTAATTCATAGATCTCTTGGTGGATCACCTCTAGAGGCTTCACACTTGGGGAGCTAACATTGATCCATGGAATCTAATCGGTGAATTTGAAGAAGAACATGAAGGATTAAAAGCAGATAAACTTGTACCCGTGGAAGCTTGGTTCTACAAAGGTATAAATTCTTTTATCCTTTCCTCAATTAATAATAGTCGCATAAGAAAGATCTGGGTTATTGGTTTGTACAAAAATTTTAAAATCTATTTTTTATTGCTTCCGTTACGCTTATATAATTTGATTATATGTATGCCATATTTTTGCAAACCAACAAGTCTATGCCATTTGTTTTGGCTAAACCATTTTTCTAAAGAAATGAGTAAATGATTTTGAATCCAGAAATGGATAAAGAAAAATATTTTTAAAGTTTAAGGTGAACAACCTTGAAAAAGGGTAATATGTAGGTTGGTTAATGTTATTCAACCTAAAAATGAAAAAAGGGTATAATAGGTTGATCACCTAGCGTACTAATAGGCCAGGGAAAAAGAGTGGTGTGGTTGCGTCATAACTCATGTTCCTGGTGTTTATGACCCGTGGATATTCTCAGTCTTCGTGATTGATAATATTCTTAACGTGTTCATGGTCTTTGTGACCCCTCAACAAAAGCAAAAGTTTTATTTTGAAAAGAAATAGTTTTATGTTTTATGGAAAAGTTATTCTTATTTATTCATACTGTTTCACAGTTATTGAACAATTGTGAAGATTCCTTGAAGACATTCCAATCTTCTGGAATGAATGATAGAAAGGAGTAAGATGGGTAGAGAGATGAGAGAATGTAAATGTTAGTTGAAAACCTAGTTGAGATAAAATGAATGCAAATAGATGTGTATGTTGCAAATGAGCAAGATATGAATGTAACTTATCATACACAAGATACTATGAGGATTTTAGTCCAAGGATCATTTGTACTATTATCACATTAGGAATTCCTATTAACAGCCAAGTAAAATTCCATTAGTGAGTCTTGTTCAGTGAACTTATTATCTAATGAGCACATACATACTTGCTTTAGTATATCTATACAAATAATTATGAGATCAATCATCATCTTCATAAGAGCAAGTATAGTATGTACTAATCTATCCGGATTCATTTATTCTTTTTTTAGTGATCCCACGATTAGGAACAATTTTAGTTCTTAAGATATCTTGAATTTAGATCTCATCAAAATTAATATCATTAATTAAATATAGATAAAGAAAATGCCTTTTGTATAAATAAACTTTTATTAATAAACGAATAAGATTATAAAGTATATGCTATATTACATCTAATATCATTAGCTTGTGTGAATATTACTTTCAAGCTGACCCTATCAATCGTCATATTCTTCTCTTTCACCTCATCCTCCAACTCGAGCATCTGTCCATAAGCGGCTTCCCTCTATGCCACAATCTCAATCATCGCCTCAATATCCTCCTGTCAATGGGCCTCAATAGAATGCATCTCAGTCTGCATTTGCTAGACCTTCTGCTCTGCCTTAGCTAACTAATGCTCTGATTCTTCTAGTCTAGTCTGCATCTCAGTATCTTAAGTAACCAACTCATGAGTCAACGCTCCAATATGCTCTACAGAGTCCACATATTCATGAACCCGTTCCTTCAACTCTGTCACCTTATCCTTCAACTTAGTATTCTCACTCACGAATTGATACACTAACGCCTTGTACTGATCCTCCATATTTTGGTAGGTCAGATTCTCCTCCTCTAGATGATGAACTCTATCCTCTAACTCAGTATTCCAATCTATCATCTTCTCAATGATGTCACTAGCAGTAGTGCACATGTCATCCGCATACTCAACTGGCTCCTCAGGCTCATCAACCTCATCCTCAGTCTCAGGTTCAAACTTGTGGTCCTCAATTATCACAAACTTACTGTCTGAATCAACCCATAGATCCTCCGTAGGGTCCAACTCTGGCTCAGCCTCCTCCTGTACTACTAGTTGCACTGTATTCACATGGATATCTATAAACTCCTTCTCTACAATCGAGCTATATTCACCAATCTCAGGCATCCTACCAGCCACAAACAAGCAAATAATAATAGTATCATAATAAAATAACTTCATTAATAGAATAAAATTATATTCTATTATGATACAACTCAAATAGATGAATTCCCAAAAATCCATCTCCTAAAACTCGATATGAGTTGACTCTTCTAAGATTATATCCCTAAGGTTTTCGTATACTAAATTTTTATAAACTACATCTCTGATACCAACCTGTGACATCCCAAATTTAAGTTCCATGACGTCGAATTTAGTGTTCACAATCCAATACATAAATAACATCTAAATACACAGTATTCATTAAATTTAGCGGAATAATACATAATTGTTCCTTAAAAAAGGTAATACAATCACAAGGTCTTATAATCTTGACATAATCAATACATATCTTAAGGGTTCACAAAAGATTTACAACATAAAAATAAATACAACACAATAAACTACTACCATGCAATTTTTAGTATTTGGCTTTTGTCTTGCCCTTATCTTTCTTGGAGCACTCGTGCTTAGTTGAAAAATAGTTCATGATATAGCAAGGGTGAGCAACTAGCTTGCTCAGCAAGTTTAAGAACAATAATTACTAGAATGATATATCATGATTGAATAGAAATAATTTCTGAGATTTTAACAATATAAAATAATTGTGAAAGAATGAGAATCAAATGTCAATTAAAAGAATTGATTGATTCTTTAAAGCTAAGTGGTCGCTAAGGACCATGAACTAATACTCAAGGTAAATCAGACATGTGTCTGACCCTTTTATTATTTTGGTATTCGAAGGGATTAGCCTCTTGTACCCTATGTATATACATAACATTCAGACATCTTGCACAATAGTCGATTTTTCGATAATAATCCCCTTTTAAGGTTATTGGTTCTCCGTCTTATAATAAAAATCCACTATAACTAATGGTTTGGATAAGCTTTAACTACATTCAAGTGAATGAATTTAACATGCTATGTTTAGCTGTACAATTAGCATAGACTACTTTTAAACAGTTCATGAATAAAATAACTTTAATCTTTGAATGCACTATGTGCAAATACATAAACAACATTGATGTGGTTTAATTTTTAATAATTAACCCATTTATAGCTCTTGAAAAATAATTACAAGTTTTGGGTATAGAGAACTTGCCTCGATGGTTGTCTACGGTTAACCAACACAATTTAATTTTCTTTGAAAGGACCTAACATTAATAAAGTTGATATTTCAGTTAGTAACACATATTGTTCATATTAATAACCTTTGTACATCTTAATTTAGTAGCATTTAATCATATAATTAAATATTTAATAATACATGAAACAATTAGAAATATTATCGTCATTTAATAATATTTAATCACATAAAACCAATATTAATCATTTAATATTGTTTAAATCTTTATCTAAAATTATTAATCAAATAATAATATTTAAGTCGTTTACTAATATTATATATTATTTAATAATATTTTAACCATTTATATTATAGTAAACACTTACAAATATTATTAATCATTTAATAATATTTTATTTCTTTTATAATATTATTAATCATTTAATAATATTTTATTCATTTACTAATATTATTAATTATTTAATAATGTTTTATTAATTTTTTAATATTATTAATTATTTAATAATTTTTTATTAACTTTTTAATATTATTAATCATTTAATCATATTTTATTTATTTACTAATATTATTAATCATTTAATAATATTTTAATTATTTGAATTTAGTCTAATAATAATATTATTTAATTTTACATTTTTTTGACCCATTTTATACTCAAAAGATTCGACCCAACCCATTTTATACTCAAAAGATCCGACTCGACCCTTTTAATCAAACCTACCCGACCCGGAATAAAATATATATTTTTTCTTTAAACAGGTAACAACGCCTTGGCCCTGTTATTGGCAGAAAGTTTGATTCAATCTTCAATAAAACATGTTATACACATCCACATGACACCAAATCAGATTTGTTAGCTACTTAACTTCTTGTTCTTCAATATTTCATGGATCGATCGCATTTTTGAAAATATTTTTGACATAAAATTTAAGATCGATCGACTAGAGTTTCAAAAATGACATATTTTACCATATTGACCATAACTTGCACCTTTCTTCATAATTTTCAAATATTCAAGTTGGGTTATTCTTATGACTCATAAAGCTATCTTTTAAGCCATAAAACTCATAAAATAACACTCGCAACATATTTTACAACCCATCAAACCACATAACAAGCTAGGATTTTTACCTGTAACATGCTTTCATGCATTGCCTTCTTTCACTTTTCATACTAAAGATGTTAATACACCTATTAAACATATTTAACCATGGATCTACATATATATCATAGATCCACTATTAAAAAGCTTGAAAATAGATTTTGGACCATCAATAATACTTTTTGACCATCAAAATCACCTTACATACCTATTGATACATATATACACATAGTTCTCATATAACTCCGCTAAAAATCCTCTCTTATACCTTCGAACCATTCATGGTTCCACGACCAACCATGACAAACATTTATAAAACAAATATTAACCACATAAATGAAAGACTAAGCGGTAGAAAACTTTTAAACCTCTTGATTTTGCTAGCTTTCTCCCTTCTAGACAAGAAATGAGCTAGAGCCTCCACCTTGAACACTTGATAACTAACATAAACGACTATCTAAGTGTATTTTCTTAAGAGTTTTCTCTCCCTTCTCTCTAGAACTCTATCTCTCTCTAAAAATACTAGTAATGAGCAAATGAAGCAAACTCTTTACAAGCCAAACCAAGGTTTCTATTTATAGACCAAACTCATCATCCAAAATGTATACATACAAATTCTACATAATCTCCAGCTCATCTTATCCCTTAAAATTCAAATTAGCTAGATTTTAAGAATTTTACTTACACAAGTACTAGGGTTGGTAATAGTGGTTCAACAACTAGTCCTTTAGAAGCTTTTCCAAGCAACAAGAAAAATACTCCAAACCTCTTGTGGTCCCCACTTTGGCCGGCTATTCTCTCTATTTTCCAAACACTTTCTTTATTTTTATCTCTTATATATATATATATATATTGACCAACTTTGACTTCACATTAGGCTCCACTTTGGGTTCTAGGAATTAATTCAATTGGGCTCATTCATTTAAATTGTTTGGGCTCAATTAATTCATTTCATTGGGCTAACATTAACTAACTCATGATACTTTAAATTAAAATAAATTTTAAGGTAGTTTAATTATAACATTGACTCATTACATGGATTACCCATTACATTAAATTTATAGACTACTAAAATAATTCCATTAGATCTAGTTGAATAATTTAATTGAACTTAATATATAATCCAATTAGACTTGCCTTATTAAAGTCAATAGGGCTACTAGATTAAACTAGTTTTTCTTTATTTCAATACTTGAACTCTTCTTTAATTAATTAATTAATTAATTAATTAATTATCATACCTTGATACACAATAATAAATGAACAAATACATAATCAAATTAATATATTTATTCAATTACATAAGAGCATAATTAATTAATACAAAAATTTACTGCATTGCTAATTATTTAACTATTATAATGACAATGTGACTTAGAATTCATGGTTATTACATTATTCTCCTCTTATAAGAATTCTGTCGCCGAAATTACAAATTCAAGGTTACTCAAAAAGACTAGGGTATTCCTCATTTTTTCTTCAAGTTTCCACGAAACTTCTTCGGCGTTGTTGTTCCTACAAAGCACTTTGACTGAATGTAAAAACATATTTTTTAATGTCTGTTCTTTCTTATCTAATATCTAGACGGGAATTTATTCATATGATAAGTCTATCTCAACTTGAATCAGCTCTTAGGATATGACATGTTTATAATCAGACTTATTTTGTCGTAACACTAATACAAAAAATATATTATGGATATGTTCCAATTCAGGAGGTAGGGCAACCTCGTACGCCACTTCCCCTGTGACGCACCCAAAACACTATACTTTTTTATATCTGATTTGATGCTCACTATGAATGCTAAATCATTAGGTCTATAGATGATTTTATTTATTCATAAACAAAGTTCTCATCTTAATTTCCAAGGATCTCTCATTATTTCATACCAAGTCCTTGTAATCGATGTAAGGGACTTAATACTTATTTTTAATATTTTAACCTTAAGATTCAGATATTCCATAACTTTACATATTCCAAGATTCAAGGCATTAAATCAGTGAATCTCACGTTGAATGTTTGTATCTTCATCCGTGATAAATGGTTGCATCTTTATTCGTGAAAAATGTTTGTTTCTTTGTTAGGTACAAAATTCTCTTTTCGTACAGAACATACCTAGCTAGTTAAAACCCTCACTCGAAACACATTTGGTTATAGTGATAACTCTTTATATCAATAATCCTACATATATGGTATTTAGAATAATAATAACAAGCTTGTACTTGGGTTCGATGAACCAAATGATGAATTTAACCATTTAACATTGATTAGTCCTATCTTGGATGCTTACAGTACTCATAGTGTTATTTACTATTCTCATTCTGATAAGTAGTTCATATCAATACTGTGTTAATGTTTAACAGTTCTAAGTCTTATAAAAGTAAAAACTTAATAAGAGAATGTGTTGAAATATTATAATATTAATATAATATTCAGTTACATAGGGTGTTTGTTCGTATTACATAAGTTATCAAGACTTTAAACAAAAAGACAAACAATTAATAAAATATGTAAACTAGTCTAAATATTTCTTCTTTTCTTTCTTCTTTGAGCCAGAGCTCTCAGGTTTGTTTGCAAATTAAGTTTATTTGCAAGGGTGAGCTAAAAATTCTTAGCAAGTCTTAAACACATAGCATATAAGTGAATTCACACCAATATGGATTGAAAAGATTCATAGCACAACAATTGATATTACAAATATTTGAACATAACAAAACTGAGCGGTGGTTAGACCTTGAACTGTTCGTTTATCTTTCGACTTAGACCCATATACTGTGGATATAGAAAGAGGATCAACCTAACGACATCATATGTTATGCATAACATACACTATATTGGACTAATCTTGAGCAGTGCTACATATTCATTCATCTCAGTTTACTTCACATGTCAAGGTCGCCCCAAGACAACTTGGTTTGATAAAATAAAGCATAGTTTAAAATATATCACGAAGGAACATTTCATTTCTCAAGTTATGCCAAAATAAGAAGCAATAACTTTCATATCAAAGATTTATAACACATTGGTTGTACAATATGTATAAATTACATAAAAAACAAGTAAAAAAACAGTTAATGATAGAAAACATGCCTTGAAGGGGTTTTTCGGTAAAGTAGTTATAAGCCTACAAAGAGGGTTACGTATACCCAAATGTTAGTGTACCCACTTTTACTTTTGAATAAGTCTTAGGATAACTTAACTAGACAATTTTGATTAATTAAATTATTTGTTTAAGTATCTAGTTCAAAATCATTTTTTTCATGGCTTGTACCCGGGGGGTCCCTTAAATTTTAAACTTTAAACTTTAACCTCTTTTCTGGTAACTGTCATAACTTTGTTATAAGAAAATATTTTGAGGTGATTCCTGAGTCTATATTGCTTATAATTTCATGATATTCAACTTTAATTTGTATTGCTAAGGCATATTCGGACTTAAAGTTTTTGAAAAATGGCAAAATAGGCAGTATGCATGCTTTAACCAATATTTTTATGGTTAACCATACGAAACATAGTACTGCTGATAGTGTTAAATTATACAATATTTTTATTTCTTAATACTTAGTTATTATATTTATTGTGTATTTAAATGTTTAATTATTTAGCTTATTTTAGTTTTAATAGGTTTTATAGGGTTTTAGTTAATTTATGTTAATTTAGGTAATTTTATAGTATTTTTATATTTCTTTTTATTCATCTGTTTTTATTTATTTTTAGTATTATAGGAGTTTTATTTATTATTATTTGTTTTTAGGATTTTTAGTATTTTTATATTATTTTTATTTATTTTTAATTATTTTATATTTTATTTTGTAAAAAAAATAAGCTTGGGGGTAAATCTATAAATTCTATAAAAGTCTGATGACATTTTCGTAAATAACCAGAAGAATGGCAGAACAGTAATTAAGCGAAATGCGTCCACGCAATGCGTAGATGGCATTTTGGTAAATAACTAGAAGAATGACAGAACATCGTTTGGTAGCAGAAATGAGTTCGCGCAATGCGCGAAGGGCATGATGACGTCATCCAAGCGCGGGAGCGTTAACTTGGTTTGACTGCGCATTAAGGGCGTGTTTGTTTGATGCGTAATTGCTGAAAACAGAATTATTTCGGGATTTTGCTACTTTTTGATTCCAAATTGAATTTTAATTCCAACTAGGGTTATGATAATAATTATTTTATTTTTAATTGTAAATCCTAAGGTTCAGACAAGTTAGAGGCCTATAAATAGAAAGTCAACCTCTCATTATTCATTGTAAGTTTTTTGGGAGATCTTTCTTCTAGTTTCTTGGAGAGAGCTTTTCAACCAGTGGAGATTATTTTGAAGCATGTCAGGCTAAGTTTTTATTTTCAGTTCTAAAGGGATGTTGAACCTTATTTTTAACTGATGTTTTAATTGAGTTTTATAATTTATTCCTTCATGCATGAGATTTATTCTTAATAATATGTTTTAATTGTTTTATGATATTTGTTTGATTAATTTGATATGGGCCTTTTAAGTTAATCAATAATTTATCATGTGCTAGATTAAGAATTGATATTAACCAAACGATATTTTATCTGATCGTAAGTAGTAATTAATAATATTTGATTGTGGACAAACTTTTGAATATTGTTATGATTATTAAGATGGCAAGTTAAATAATCTGCAATGTTATGATTGTTGCTTGGAATAATTTAATTCTCTAATTTTTAACGTAATTGTTATATTAAATCTAGACTGATAGTTCTAGGTCTATGATAGTTAGGTTCTTTTGTGAGTGATTGCTGCATTAGATTTATAATTTAAGGAAGGTTTAGGGTAGCTTGGCGATTATCGGTTATCTAGGATTATTAATTTCAATTAAAGGAAAAGATAATAATAACTTAATTAATTTGTTGATTAAAAGAAGGGGATACTGAACTAAGGAACTGAAGTTTGTTTTAATTAATTTATCTCATCTTTATTATTTATTATTTAGTTTTATTTGTTTGAATTTTAATTAGTTAAATAATTAATTCAAAATCCCCCAATTCTGGTTTACAAAAACATAAAATTAAATTAATCATTCTCTGTGGGATCGACTCTTGCTTACACTACTACATTAAATTTTTTCAAAAGTAAGATTTTATTTTTGGGTGTCTGCGACAGCATCCTAAATTTTGGCACCGTTGTCGGGGGAGTGTTATTTGTTTTATTTATCTTTGTTTTCTTTAGTTAACTATTTAATTTGTTTTCTTTACTTTGTAGTGTATGACCCGCTCCTCTCAAATTGGCGAATTGAATTTTGATCCAGAAATCGAGAAAACTGCAAGAAGGTTAAGAAGAGAGACTCATCAAGCTAAGAGAGCAGTTGAGGAAGAAGCTTTTATATCCTCACCAGGCCTCAACGTTGCACTTGAACTCTATTCCAATAGTTCACATAGCGATTTCGACGAGGAGGAGATGGCTATAAATCATAACAACAACAAGACTTTAAAGGAGTTGGTTACTCCTAATTTAAATCAACAGTCATTGTGCATTGAGTATCCTACTTTAGATGCTTCTTTTGAACTTAAATCTGGACTAATCCATCTTTTGCCTACTTTTTGTGGTCTTACAGGTGAAGATCCATACAAGCATCTAAAGGAGTTCCACATGGTATGTTCAACCATGAAACCACAAGGAGTCAATAAGGAGCACATCAAGCTGAGAGCATTCCCTTTCTCCTTAGCAGACCTAGCCAAGGATTGGTTGTACTTTCTCCCTTCAGGTTCAATACAATCATGGAGTGACATGCCAAGGCTATTCTAGGAAAAATACTTTCCTCCTTCTAGAGTTACCAACATAAGGAAGGAGATATGCGTCATCCGTCAGTACAATGGAGAGACTCTGTACGAGTATTGGGAAAGGTTCAAGAAGTTGTGCTCAAGCTGTCCACTACACCAAATCGATGAACAACATCTTATCCAATATTTTTATGAGGGATTATTGCCAATGGATAGATGTATGATCAATGTTGCAACTGGTGGAGCACTAGTTGACAAGACTCCCGACGCTGCAAAGAACTTGATTGCAAATATGGCAGCTAACTCACAGCAGTATGGAACTAGGGTGGATCACTCACCGAAGAGGGTCAATGAGGTGAACACAGACAATATTGAGCAAAAATTGTCAGATTTAACTACTTTAGTTTTGAAGATGTCCGCGGGAAATACACCTGTTGCAAAGAGTTGTGGGATTTATTTGTCATCGGATCATGTTATAGATGTTGCCCCACATTATAAGAGGATGACAACACACAACAAGCCAACGCAGTAGGGAACTTCCAAGAACAACCTCAACGCGGATATGATCCCTATTCTAACACATACAATCCAGGATGGCGAGATTATCCTAATCTAAGCTATGGAGGAAATGGACCACCACAGCAAAATGCCTTTCCGAACAAGCAACAAGGTTTTCAAATAGCTCAACAACAGTACCTACCTCGACAAGCACAACCTGCAAATTCTGGGACATCGTTGGAGGATATGTTCAAAGCTTTCATGAACCAAACCTAACAGTTTCAACAAGATACAAGGGCTTCCATTCACAATCTAGAGAGTCAGATAAGTCAGTTGGCTACAACCGTTGGTCGATTAGATTCTCAAGGCTCGGGAAAGTTACCTTCACAAACTGTTATAAATCCTAGAGAAAATGCAAGTGTCATTACGTTAAGGAGTGGAACACAGTTGGACATACCAAGGGCTACTGTTTAATTTGACGAGGATAAAGCTAAGGAAGAAGCAAAAATTTCGAAGGTAATCCCTAACCCTCCTATTCAGCTTAAGTCTAATCCTTTACCTTTTCCTCCCAGGAATCCTATAACTTCAAAGAAGAATGAGAAAGAGAAGGAGATTCTAGAGACCTTCAGGAAGGTAGAAGTAAATATTCCTCTATTAGACACAATCAAGCAAGTGCCAAGGTATGCGAAATTTTTGAAAGAATTATGCACTAATAAGAGGAAATTAAAAGTCGATGAAAAAGTGACGGTCGGAGAGAACGTATCAACAGTTCTCCAAAGAAAGATGCCCCCTAAATGCAAGGATCCAGGTATGTTCACTATCCTATGCAAAATAGGTAATACCAGATTTGAGAAAGTCATGCTAGATTTATGAGCTCCAATCAATGTCATGCCATTATCTATTTATGCTTCTTTAAATCTAGGTCCTTTGGAAAATACTGGTGTTATTATTCAATTAGCTGGTCGTACTAACACTTACCCCGAAGGGGTAATTGAGGATGTGTTGGTGCAGGTCAATGAGCTTATATTTCCTGCAGATTTTTACATCGTGGATATGGAGGATGTTACATCTCCAAATCCTGCCCATATACTGTTAGGGAGGCCATTTTTTAAGACAGCAAGAACCATGATTGATGTGCACAATGGAACCTTGACCATGGAGTTCGATGGCGAGAAAATTCAGTTCAATATCTATGAGGCCATGAGGTATCCTAGCGATGTCAATTCTGTTTTTGCTATTAACGTCATTGATTCATTAGTGCAGGATTCATTCGATCAAGTGCATAAGGATAGCTTGGAGGTTGTCATCACAAAGAGTTTGGAGGTGAACCAAGAGGAGGAGATTGAGCAAACACAAGAATTGAAAGAGACAATAGCTGTCTTGCATTCATTGCCTAAAATTTCAGCAAAGTATGCAGTTTCATCTATTCAATTACCTGTGACTCATCAAAAACTGTTACCTTCTGTTGTGCAGGCACCCACATTAGAATTGAAGCCGTTACCGACACATTTGAAGTATGCATACCTAGGGAAGGAGGACACCCTACCAGTGATCATTGCCAACGATCTAACCAAAGTTCAAGAAGATAAACTGCTTCAAGTCTTGAGGGACCACATCACAGTCTTTGGTTGAACTATCGCAGACATCAAAGGCATAAGTCCGGTTGTGTGTATGCATCAGATACTTTTGGAGGAAGGAGTTAAACCGACAAGAGAGGCTCAAAGGAGATTGAATCCACCCATGATGGAGGTAGTAAAAAAAGTGGTGATCAAACTACTCGATGCAGGTATTATCTATACTATCTCTGATAGTCAATGGGTAAGTCCAGTACAGGTAGTTCCAAAGAAATCTGGTATAACTGTTGTTAAGAATGATAAAAATGAGTTAGTGCCCACACGAATGCAAATAGGGTGGAGAGTGTGTATCGATTATAGGAAGTTAAATGCTGTAACTAGAAAGGATCACTTCCCTCTCCCCTTTATTGATCAAATGTTGGAAAGATTAGCTGGTCACACTTATTATTGCTTTCTAGATGGTTTTTCAGGTTATAACAAAATTGTGATAGCACCGAAAGACCAGGAAAATACCATTTTCACATGTCCATTCGGTACATTTGCCTATCGAAGGATGTCTTTTGGATTGTGCAATGCACCAGGTACTTTTCAAAGATGCATGGTGAGTCTATTTTCCGATCTTCTTGAGAAATGTATTGAAGTTTTTATGGATGATTTCACAATTCATGATGATTCTTTGGATGCATGCTTAGACAATTTAACTCGTGTACTTGACAGATGTTTAGAAACTAATCTTGTTCTTAATTGGAAAAAATGTCATTTTATGGTAGAGCAAGGTATAATACTTGGTCATGTAGTTTCAGCTAGAGGATTAGAAGTCGATAGAACTAAGATAGACATTATTTCTGCTTTGCCTTATCCTACCAGTGTGAAGGAGATACGTTCTTTTCTTGGTCATGCAGGATTCTATCGTAGATTTATCAAGGACTTCTCAAAGATAGCCTTACCGTTGTGCGAATTGTTGAAAAAGGATGTGTAATTCCAATTTAATGATGATTACAAGGAGGCGTTTAACAAGTTGAAGAAATTATTAACCTCCGCACCAGTCATACAGCCACCAGCTTGGAGTTTGTCATTTGAGATCAAGTGTGATGCTAGCAACTATGTCGTAGAAGCTATCTTGGGCCAACGAGTGAACAAAGTTGTGCATGCCATCTACTATGCTTCCCGAACTTTAAACGTTGCTCAGATTAACTACTCAACAACGGAAAAAGAATTACTCTCTGTTATTTTCGCTTTAGAAAAATTTTGATCTTATCTTCTTGGCACTAAAGTTGTAGTTTATTCTAACCATGCAGCTCTCAGATACCTGTTAACCAAGAAGGATTCAAAATCGAGGATTATCAAATGGATCTTACTGCTCCAAGAATTTGATTTGGAAATCAAAGATAAGAAAGGAGAAGAAAACTTGGTGGCAAACCATTTGAGCAGGCTGATTAAGGACGAAAACTCTTTACCATTACAAGATTCATTTCTATACGAACATCTCCTTTCCATTGAAAATTCGGTACCCTGGTATGCACATCTCGTTAACTATTTGGTTAGTGCTTACATGCCTAGTGAGTTTTCTAAACTCCAAAAAGAAAAGCTAAAACGAGATGCGAAATATTATGTGTGGGATGATCCGTACTTGTGAAAATTTTGTTCTAATCAGGTAATTAAAAGGTGTGTGCCTGATAGTGAGTTTTTGTCTATTCTTACTTTCTGTCACTCTTATGCTTGTGGAGGACATTTTGGACCTAAAAGAACAACCCCATAAAGTTTTAGAATCTGGTTTCTTTTGGCCAACTATTTTTAAAGATTCCTATCTGTTTTGTAAATCATGTGCTAATTGCCAAAGGATAGAAAATATATCAAGTAGAAATCAAATGCCACAAAACCCTATCTTAATTGTTGAAATTTTTTATGTTTGGGGTATTGATTTTATGGGACCATTTCCTGCTTCTTATGGTAATGTTTACATTCTATGTTTCAAAATGGGTGGAAGCTAAAGCCACTAGGATTGACGATTCTAAAGTTGTTGCAGATTTTATTAAGTCTAACATCTTTGTCATGTTTGGAACTCCAAGGGCTATTATCAGGGACAAAGGAACTCATTTCTGCAATAGGATACTAACGGCTCTGTTTACGAAGTATAATGTTCTACATAGAGTCTCTACAGCCTATCACCCACAAAGCAATGGCCAAGCTGAAGTGTCCAACCGTGAAGTCCAGTCCATTTTAGAGAAGGTTGTCAAGCCAAACAAAAAGGCTTGAAGTCTGAAACTGGAAGATGCACTATGGGCGTATAGGACAGCATTTAAAACTCCTATAGGGATGTCACCCTACAAGATTGTGTTCGGAAAGCCATGTCATCTGCCAGTGGAACTAGAACACAAAGCTTTTTGGGCGATCAAGCAGTGCAATATAAGCCTAGATCGAGCAGGAGAGCACCGGAAATTGCAATTACAAGAGCTTGAAGAACTCCGAAATGAAGCATATGAAAGCTCGAAGTTATATAAAGAAAAGACAAAGGTGTTCCACAACAAGAAAATTTTAAGGAAAACCTTTACAGTGGGTCAACAAGTCATCCTATACAATTCCCGATTGAAATTATTTCCAGGAAAACTTCGTTCTCGGAGGGAAGGTCCATTATTGTTAATATTTTTCCTCATGGTGCAGTAGAAATCCATAATCCGAGTACTGGAAAAATATTCAAAGTAAACGGCCATCGACTCAAACCATTATATGATGGTCATCATGTGGAAAACGTGGAGATCTTGGCGTTGACGAATTCCGTTTACCAAGATTGAGAACAGCAAGTGGTCGAGCCAATGACAATAAACAAATGCGCTGCTTGGGAGGCAACCCAAGAAATCATATTTGCATTTCTTTTCTTTTTTTTCTTTTTATAGTTATTTATGCTTGTTTCTTTGCATTATAGTTTACATTGGGGATAATGTAAATTTTAAGTGTAGGGGAGGGGATTTAGGATATTTATTTTATTTTATTTTTAAGGAATTTTAAAATTTGTTTTATTTTTAGGAAATTTTAAAAATTTTAAATTTTGAATTTTGTGGGTATATTCACTATAAATCCTCACGAGACAAAACTCGTCCACTTGGGGTAACCTTGGGGTTTAAAGGCTTGTTGCGCGTGCTAAGTGTAACCGTGTTGCCTATGAAAATGGGATAATTTTTTTTTTTTAAGAATTGAGTCAGTTGAGTGATAGGACTAAATTATACGATATTTTTATGCCCTAATACTTAGTTTTTATATTTATTGTGATTAAATGTTTAATTATTTAGCATATTTTGGTTTTAATAAGTATTATAGGATTTTAGTTAATTTATGTTAATTTAGGTAATTTTATAATATTTTTATATTTCTTTTTATTTATGTGATTTTATGTATTTTTAGTATTTTAGGTGTTTTATTTATTATTATGTGTTTTTTGGATTTTTAGTATTTTTATATTATTTTTATTTATTTTTAATTAGTTTATATTTTATTTTGTAGGAAAAATAAAGCTTGGGGGCAAATCTGAAAAATTCGCAAAAGTCTGATGGCAATACTGTAATTAACCAGCACGGATGGCAAAAGTGTAAATAAGAAGAAAAGACGCGGAGGGGCAAAACCGTAAATATCGGAAAATAGAGGTCGCGCATTACGCGCTGGAATTTGTTTCAGCAACACAAAAACGACGCCGTTCGGTAGGAATTTAGAGCGACTGCGCCATACGCGCGCACAGTAAACCGCACACGGAGGAAACAACGTCGTTTGGAGAAGCGACAGTTAAAAAAAATAAAAAACCTGCACAATGCGCGGGCGAACGCTGACGTCAGCAGGAGCGGAAACCGCGTTGACCAAGTCAACTAAGGCGCGTTTGGTTGCGCATTATTGCTGGGAAATCAGATTTTTCGGGATTTTTGCTACTTTTTGATTCCAAATTGGATTTTAATTCCAACTAGGGTTAGGATAATAATTATTTTTCTTTTTCTTTTATTTTTAATTGTAAATCCTATTAGGGTTTGGACAAATTAGAGGCCTATAAATAGAGGGCCAAGCTCTCTCATTATTCATTGTAAGCTTTTAGGAGTTCTTTCTTCTAATTTCTTGGAGAGAGCTTTTCAACTATTGAAGATTATTTTGAAGAATGTCAGGCTAAGTTTTTATTTTCAGTTCTAAAGGGATGTTGAACCTTATTTTTAATTAATGTTTTAATTGAGTTTTATTATTTATTCCTTCATGCATGAGATTTATTCTTGATAATCTGTTTTAATTGTTTTATGATATTTATTTGATTAATTTGATTTGGCTAGTTGAATTAATTAAGTTTTTTTCATATGCTAGATTAAGATTTAATATTAAGCAAACGATATTTTATCTGATCTTAAGTAGCAATTAATAATATTTGATTGTGGACAAACTTTTGAATACTATTATGATTATCAAGATGGCAAGTTAAATGGTCCGCGATGTTGAGATTGTTGCTTGGAATAATCTAATTCTCTAATTTTTAATGCAACTGTTATATTAAATCTAGACTGATAGTTCTAGGTTGTATGATAGTTAGGGTCTTTTGTGAGCGATTGCTGCATTAGATTTATAATTTAAGGAGGATTTCGGGTAGCTTGGCGATTGTCGGTTATCTAGGATTATTAATTTCAATTGAAGGAAAATATAATAATAACTTGATTAATTTGTTGATTAAAAGAAGGGGATACTGAACTAAGGAACTGAAGTTTGTTTTTAATTGATTTTTCTCATCTTTATTATTTATTATTTAGTTTTATTTTAATTAGTTAATTAATAATTCAAAACCCCCCATTTAATTAGATATTCTTGAAAACATTAGATTTATTAAAACAATTCACTCTCTGTGGGTTCGACTCTTACTTTCACTACTACATTAATATTTTTCAAAGTAAGATTTTATTTTTGGTTGCTTGCGACAGCTTCCCATTGAGCAATATTTTGATTTTAATTTTAATTTTTAACCGATGATAAAATTTTGATTTTTATTTAATAAATCTTGAAAAATTGATAAATTTTGCGTAATCTAAATTTTGACAATGTTGTTGGTCAGTACTTTGTTTGAAATCTTTTATTTTATTATTTGCACATATCCATATGTTTGAACTAATTTTAATTTGGAGAAAATTTATTTGGTTAAATGCTTATAGGATATGTTTTTAATTCTATATCTTATTTGAACATTACTTGAAACGAATATAAGGTAAATGTAATGGGGAGAAATGATTAAGGTAATTTTTCTGGGATTATGAGATTAACCTTACCCGAAAAAAGAAAAAAAAAAGAAGTAAAACAATTGTCATGTGATGGGTTGAGATGGAGCATAAAACGCACTCACTCATAAACATATGCAGCGAGATGGAGCCTAAAACACACTCGCTGGTGAGATGGAGCATAAAATGCACTCACCGTGAAAAAAAAAACATGAAGAAAAAAAAAAGAGAAAAAGCCTTACTAGCAGATTTTAATGATACATGGGAAGGTATGTGATTAAAGTTAAATTCTAGTGTGGTTAAAATATAAAACCTTTTGATCTTCTAGTTTTGTATTTATCTGTATTAAATAGAAAGTGATGTGAAAATAAATGTATAGAATTTTAATATATTTTGTGATGTATTTGATTAGATGAATTGATCTAAGTTTTTATTAGTTTGATATATATGGATTTTCACACACACGCGAACGATTGAGAATAAAGTGGAATTAATAATTAAGTTAAAATTTTGGATGGTGTATTATTTTAAAATTTTCTATGAGTTGTTGAATATAATCTTTGAGGTTGATGTGAAGTTCATATTAATTTATTGCTCATGTAAAAAGTCAAGTTAGTTGTGTCGCTTTAGTCTTATGGGCTAGTTAGATTTATTTTATTTTTGTTTATTTTTATTTTTATTTTGCCCGAGAAAGAGCAAAAGCTAAGTGTGGGGGTATTTGATAGGGTTAAATTATACAATTTTTTTATTCTCTAATACTTAGTTTTTATATTTATTGTGTGTTTAAATGTTTAATTATTTAGCTTATTTTGGTTTTAATAGGTTTTATAGGGTTTTAGTTAATTTATGTTAATTTAGATAATTTTATAGTATTTTTATAATTTTTTTTATTTATGTGTTTTTATTTATTTTTAGTATTTTAGGAGTTTTATTTATTATTATGTGTTTTTAGGATTTTTAGTATTTTTAATTATTTTATATTTTATTTTGTAGGAAAAATAAGCTTGGAGGCAAATCTGTAAATTTTGTAAAAGTCCGATGGCATTTTGGTAAATAACCAGAAGAAGGGCAGAACCGTAATTAAGCGACTGGTGGCAGAATCGTAATTTCGATAGGATGGTTATCCACGCAATGCGCTAGAGGTATTAGGACACAACAGGTGCGCATAATAGAAACGACATCGTTTGGCAGCAGAAATGCGTCTGCGCAATGCGCGAAGGGCATGATGACGTCATCCAAGCGCAGGAACGTTGACTTGATTTGACTGCGCGTTAGGGGCCTGTTTGTTTGGCTCGTAATTGCTGGAAACAGAATTATTTTGGGATTTTGCTACTTTTTGATTCCAAATTAGATTTTAATTCCAACTAGGGTTAGGATAATAATTATTTTATTTTTCTTTTATTTTTAATTGTAAATCCTATTAGGGTTTGGACAAGTTAGAGGCCTATAAATAGAGAGCCAACATCTCACTATTCATTGTAAATTTTTGGGAGATCTTTCTTCTAGTTTCTTGGAGAGAGCTTTTCAACTAGTGGAGATTATTTTGAAGCATGTCAGGCTAATTTTTTATTTTCAGTTCTAAAGGGATGTTGAACCTTATTTTTAATTGATGTTTTAATTGAGTTTTATAATTTATTCCTTCATGCATGAGATTTATTCTTAATAATCTGTTTTAATTGTTTTATGATATTTGCTTGATTAATTTGATAAGGGTCTGTTAAGATAATCAATAATTTATCATATGCTAGATTAAAAATTGATATTAAGCAAACGATATTTTATCTGATCTTAAGTAGCAATTAATAATATTTGATTGTGGACAAACTTTTGAATATTGTTATGATTATCAAGATGGCAAGTTAAATAATCTGCGATGTTATGATTGTTGCTTAGAATAATCTAATTCTCTAAATTTTAACGCAACTGTTATATTAAATCTAGACTGATAATTCTAGGTCTATGATAGTTAGGTTCTTTTGTGAGCGATTGCTGCATTAGATTTATAATTTAAGGAGGGTTTCGGGTAGCTTGGCGATTATCGGTTATCTAGGATTATTAATTTCAATTGAAGGAAAAGATAATAATAACTTGATTAAATTGTTGATTAAAAGAAGGGGATACTGAACTAAGGAACTGAAGTTTGTTTTAATTAATTTCTCTCATCTTTATTATTTATTATTTAGTTTTATTTGTTTGAATTTTAATTAGTTAAATAATTAATTCAAAACCCCCCAATTCTGGTTTACGAAAACATAAAATTAAATTAATCATTCTCTATGGGATCGACTCTTGCTTACACAACTACATTAATATTTTTCAAAAGTAAGATTTTATTTTTGGGTGCCTGCAACAGCATCCAGCTGAGTCCAAGGTTCATAGGACCGTTCGAGATATTAAAGAGAATGGGTGAAGTGGTGTACGAGGTAGCTTTACCTCCTGAATTGGAGCATATTCACAATGTGTTCCACGTATCAGTGTTGCGACCATACAAACTAGACTACAAGCATGTCATATCCTATGAGCCAATACAAGTCGAAAAAGATCTATCGTACGAGAAAATTCATGTCCAGATACTAGATAGGAAAGAGCAGAAATTACGGAATAAGGTTATACATTCTGTTAAAATCCTCTGGAGGAACCACAACGTTGAGGAAGCTACGTGGGAGCTTGAAGAAAAGATGAGGGCTAACTATCCGAATCTTTTTTAGTAGTTTAAATTTGTAATTCCGATGACGGAATTCTTATAAGGGGGGAGAATGAAATGACCACGAATTTCATTAGTCATTGTAATTGTAATTAATAAATAATTAGCAATGAATTTAAAATTTTTGGTATTATTGTGTATTAGATAATTAAATAAATGTACTTATGTATGTGTATATTTATTTAAAGAATTAAAGCAATGTGTATAATTAATTAAAGCAAATCTAATTGGATTATATTTTAAATCCAAATGAGTTGTTAAACTAGGTCAAAGATATTAACCTAGTAGCCCATGTAATTAATTTAATTACTAGCCCATGTAATTAATTTAACAAGCCAATGCTTATTTTAATTAAAGATAGCATAGTTATTTAAATGCTAGCCCAATGTGTTATTTAAATTGAGCCCAAACCAATTCAATGGATGAGCCCAATATATTTAATCCTAAGGTCCAATATGGAGCCCAATAAGAAGTCAAAAATGATCAACATTGTTACATATACATATATATATATATATATATATATATATATATATATATATATAGGAGTATATATACATAATTAAAGCATTAAAAATAAATTAAAAATGGGTGATTAAATCCCATTTTTGCTGAGATTTTAGGGGGCCCACTTGGGGTTACTTGATCTTGCATGTTGCTTCAAACTCACACTAAATCAAAATTGGCCAACAACCCTAGTCAATCACAATGTCACTTACATTGTCTATCCATGCAACAGTAAGCTTAATTAGCTTGTAATTTCACCAACATTGGTTGATTAAGAATGTTAATGAAGTGTTAGTAGAGTACTATATATAGAGCACTCCACACTTGTAGCAAGTTTGCTAGTTCATTTCCTAGAGAATACAAGAGAGAAAGTGAGAGCATTTGAGAGATACACTTGGGTGTTGAGTGAAAAAGCTAGAGAATGAGCTTGGTGAATGTCCCCTAGCTTCACAACATATTTTGGTAGGAGAAGAAGAAGAGCATCCAAGACCAAAAGGTTTAAAAGTGCTCTAACTTCTCTTAAATTTTATTTTTGTAGCCTAGATAACTTTTGAACGGTCAAAATCTATTTTTAACCGATCAAAACTTATTTTGATGTGCTAGAGGTATTTAACTATGTAATATATATATTCATAGTATGACGTGTTTATATCATAATTTGGTAGGTGTGTAATGCATAAAAATTAGTAGAAATGTTCATAACACATTTTACCGGTAAAACCCTAACGATGCATGTTAGGTTTAATGTTGTATTTTGAAATATATAAGTTGGGAATTGAATTTTTATGGTTATAAAGTTAGATCTATGAGTTTTAAAGAAAATCTAACTTGAAGCTTTCAAAAATATTGAATAACGAAGAAGTTATAGCTTTTACCGCAAAGGATGTCGTTTTTAAACCCTAGGTGGTTCGATCTTTAAATTTCGTGTCAAACGTTTTCAAAAATGTGATTGAACCATAAAATATTGGAAAACAAGAAGTTACAAGGTTAACAAAACTGAGTTTGTGTCATTTGGACATATAGATCACATTTTATTCAAGTTTGAACCAATAAAACTAGGGATTTGTGAAGTTAGTTTTCACCTTATCCTTGTGATCAGTTTTGAGTCTAGTTACGTTCGTAATTTGGATTTGTGATCTAAAGAGAAATTGTAGAAGGGAAAATTCTGATGAGAATGGACTCAAGAATCATATCAAAATATTTTAAAATGAAGAAGTTATGGCTGTCGGAGCGTCAGATGGTCGTGCAGCCAAAAATTTAAGTTTTGGACAGACTAGCCGAGCGCACCTGCGCTCGGTGTGGGCGCAACTGCGCCCGGACATTCTGCCTAGCAGATTTTGGTCAGTCCGGGTCGAGTTTTTTAACAAATTAAGTTAAAATAAGTTTAAAATAAATGTATTTGGATATTAAATCAATATATGGAGTTTATTAGTAACTAATTGGTAGCTAAATGCATAAAATAAAGGCTAACATTAACACAATTAAAAACTTAACTATTGGTATTGTTTGTAATGAAATATTATTAAGTGGTTAATAATATTAATATGTGATTAAAATGTTATTAAATGATTATAACATTTGTAAATGATTAATTATTACTACATGGGTAATAATATTAATAAGTCAATGAAATATCATTAAATAAGTAATAATATTGGTAAATGAATAAAATATTATGATTAATAATATTAGATAATGAATAAAGTATTATTAAATGATTAATAATATTAAAAGACGAAAAAATATTATTAAATGATTAATAATATTACAAGGTTAATAAAATATTATTAAATAATTAATAATATTAGATAAGGAATAAAATATTATTAAATGATTAATAATATTAGATAATTATTAAAATATTATTAAATGATTAATAATATTAATAATGTGATAAAGTATTATTAAATGGTTAATAATATTAAAAGATTAATAAAATATTATTAAGGGATTATTAATATTATAAGGATAATAGAATATTATTAATTGATTAATAATATTATAAGACTAATAGAATATTATTAATTGTTAATAATGTTAGAGAAGAATGTGAACTATATTAAGTAATTAATATAGGTTTTATGTGATTGAAATATTATCAAGTAATAATAATATTTCCTAAGTGTTTAAATATACCCTTGATTATTTAATTATGTGGTTAGGTATAACATTTATAGATGTTATCATATGAATGTGTATATAATACTAATTTGAAGATCAACTTGATTAATTGTTAGGTCTATCTAAAGAGAATTAAATTGAATTGGTTAGCAGTAGACCACGTACAAGGCAAGTTTCTTCTTAACCCTAACTTGTATTTATTGTTGCAAATTTTCTTCAACTGTAATTACATTGAGTAATTCAATTATTATTGAGCAAATATCTACACTCGTAGTTATTTGACAGAGCTTAAAGTGGATTAATTATCTAAAATTATTTCACATCATTATTTGTTATTTTATTCGCACTTAGTGCTTTTACAAATGTTATAGTTCATTAATTCAAGAACTGTTTAAGAATGTCTAAGCTAATTGTTTCGGCTATACAATGCATGTTTAAATTCTTCAAATTGAATACTTTAAAAGTTTATCCAAACCAATTGTTGGTGCGAATTCTTATAGTAAGACTGAAAATTAACAACCCTAGTTAAGGGGGATTTTTATTTGTCAGGAAACCGAATTTGTGCAAGAAATCTAAATGTTATGCATATACATAGGACATAAGAGGATTGATCCTCTCGAGTGTCTCGTTTTTCGAGGTGTCAGATATATGTATGTTTGTTCTACCTTAGTAACAGTTCATGGTCATTAAAGACCACTCAGCAGTAAAGAGTCAATCCCTTCTTATATTGAAACATTGATTCTTGATTTCTTTCACAACTGTTATTCATTGTGGAAAACCCTGATGTTATTTCCCTTTTCATCATGATATATCGTATGTTGTTGTTTATAAACTTGCTGCGTCATTTAGTTGCTCATTCTTGCTATATCATAACTTAATTTCAGCTAAACCCGAATGTTCTAAACAAGACAAAGGCAAGGGAAAAGCAAACGCGTAGATTAGTAGATGCATGCTAGACTTAAATTACTGTTATGTAATTTTCTTGTAAATCTTTTGTATTTCCCTTAAGATATGTAATGTTACGATTAAGGTTAATCGACATTGGGAAGTGTAGCCTTTTTATAATGAACATTTTGTATTATTCTGCGAAGTTTAAATGTAATTTATGTATTTAATTGTTAGTAAGTATTGTACAGTGGAGAACCAACCCGAGGTTATGAAACCCGGATTTGGGGACGTCACAATACCGAATTGTTACAAATAACCCCAAAAATAAAGTCTTTTCATTTTATTCATTGATGGAATCACATTACACCACGATTTTAAATTAAAAGAGAGATTTCAATGGTGGATTTGGACATACCCCTGAGCAGCTAATAAGCACCCTGATGCTTTGGCCATTACTACTTCAAAAGTTAATAAAGTCTATACTGAGCTACTATCATTTCTTCATTCTAGATTGAGATCTTCTTCAAACATGATAAACAAATATATGGAATAGTAGCAAATAACATCTTTCTAGCAACTGGACGGAAAGTGGTTTAGGAAAGGGCTTTAGAATCGAATGCGCTCGCCCAATGAGAAAGGCCCTGACCTTGCCAAACAATTTAAAATAAAAAACATAGAACAGAACGAAAGGAGAAGATAACTTCGTATTTTGATAACTCTCTAAGAGTCATGTTTAACCTTGAATGCTACTAATAGATTCAACAACAAGTCACTTGGACTCGAAAAGTAATAACAACAATGGTTAACCCAATAGCAAATCCACTACTGTCACTGGCAGAAACAATAAAGCAAAAGATTGACCCATCGTATCATCTGAAAAAACAAAAAATACCAAAAAGTTTAATTTCACATCTAATAACATTGATTCAATTGGAATTGACATAATACAAATATTTCGTCTGTTAAGGAGGATTCCTTGAATAGTGAAATAGAGATGATTATAGAAAATGTAAAATATTTGATATAATCCATTTCAGAGATTTGCAAGAACTCTAACTCTATCTTACCATTTTTTGAAATTGATGGGTAAAAAAAAATATTTATATCTAGATTTTATTAATATTATATCGCACTAATTTATAAGTGATAGATTTTTTAATGATTCTGGAATACACATAAGATGGAAAGACGAGATGAAAGAAAGAATTTTATTAGATTTAAGTATATTTTATTATTGTTTCATTGTATCCATAGAATAAGTATAAAATACATTAAAATGTTTATATACTTGTGTGTGTGTGTGTGTATATATTTGCAAAACAATATCTTATGCAGAATTAAAATACCAGCAAGAACTTTCATTAGATAATTAAAAACTTAATAATTGACCTCAAATAGAAAGAAGGGGCAAAAAAACATAAAGTGTACAACGAAAGGAGGTGGTATTTATTAAAAAAGGGAATATAAGAAAAGAGATCAAAAAATATCGTGATCTAGATTTATTATATTAATGGTCATTAGTATTATATCGCACTAAGGTATAGGTGCTAGATTTTTTTAATGATTCTGGAATCTATATAAGATGAAAGGAAGAGTTTTATTATATTTAGGCATATTTTATTATTTATTTATTTATTTATTGATATAAAAATAAATAAAATATTTTACTAGAATATTCGATTTCATGATAGCGAGCTGGGAGTTTCATTTTTACGACCATTATATACTGTTAGTATTTATTCCTTTGCAAGACAAAGGCACTTCCCCCCCCCCCCCCCCCCCCCCCCCCCCCCCCCCCCCCCTTATTTGATTATTTACTTTAATAAAAATTATCATATATAATATATAAAATTAATTAGAATTTATAATAACACGATATTATATTATTATGCACTCTATAAATTTTAAGAATTATTATATGTCTTTGTCAGAAACCTCCATCTATATCATATATTAGTACTCTCCCCACTTCAAAACATAAAATTATTATTAATTTTTAAAAATTAATTTGAGACATTTTAAATTAAAAATCGAGATGATATTGCAATTGTACAACAATAAAAATTATAATTAGTTATATTTTCTAGATAATTTATAGAAAAATTGAATAATTTTATATCAATTTTGAGTTTGAAAATATTCAAATGAATTTTAAGAAGCCAATAATTATCTTATTTTGAAATATAATGAATATATAAAATTAACAAACAATCTCATAATAACAAAATCTTGCATATTATGCATTTTAGATTTTGAGATTTTGAGAATCAATGTATAAATCTACACAAAAGAAAGAAAAAAAAAACTCTTTTAGGAAGAGATAATATAAATTTTTAATATGATAAGTATTCTTTAGCTTTTAGATAAAAATTTTGAGTTTATTTTCATAAATAACTTTAAAAAGAATATTCGTTTCTGAGTCAACTCATGACCAATCAAAAAATTAAATTAATTTAGCCAACTTTTTTTGTTCTTATTATATATAATATTGATATTGATTGATTGATTGATTATAAATATATTCACTAATATTTATTTTTTATTACGACACTTCAAGTTTAATCATATAATTTTATTGTATGAACAAGTATCAAGTGCAAATGACTATTATTATCTTATAATTAAAAATATGTTATTAATGCATAATGTCTTATAATGAATCAAAATATAATCATAATAGACGACACATAAATGTTAATATTTATCTATTTAATAAATATAACACATATTGCTTGATATTACCGACCCCAAACTCGAATTGAGTTGAGTTTAGGTACAACTTTTTCACCACCCTATTCCAATGGTTGGTCAATTAGTTATGTTCTCTTGAGTCTTTAATTATTCTAAATGCCTGTCCAAAAATGATAATAAAATTAAATTAAATTAATCTATATGAAACTTAATTGCCAAATGGTTGGCCACTAATCCTATGCTCCGTAGATGGATGACCCATTCCGCACAATCTATAACAAATTACATGCACAATTAGGACAAGTTATGATTTCAGTTTCCATACATTGACGAGAGAACATTGGACGTTAAAGACACCCTATTTTTCTTTCACAGAGAGAGAGAGAGAGAGACGAGGCTAAAGACTAGGAGAAATATAGAGGACCAATAAAAGCGGTTATAGTTACGGAAGAGAGAAATGCAAGGAGAATTCAAGGGCCATAATTCTCTTCCTCTAATGCTCAACTATTCATATATAAAAAGGTCATAGGGGTGGCAATGGCACTTTCAAAACACCAAACTTAATTCACAATCCCTCCTTAACACCAAAAGGGAGTGTAAAAAAACTAGAAAAATTGAAGATATCAAAAGGGGGACAATTATATATAAATAAATATAGAGGGGCTAAAAAAAAAAATGGGTAGGGTTAAATTTCAAGTTCTTGGTTTATTGATATCTTGGCTCTTGGCATCAGTCTATGCGGAGGACCCTTACTTGTTCTATGAATGGAAGGTTACCTATGGAACCCTTTCTCCTTTAGGTGTTCCCCAACAAGTCATTCTCATCAATGGCGAATTCCCGGGTCCGGTCATAAACTGCACTTCAAACAACAACATTGTTGTCAATGTTTTTAACAATATCGACGAGCCGTTTTCGTTCCATTGGCACGGCATCCAACAGAGGAAGAATTCTTGGCAAGAGGGGTTGCCGGGAACTAGCTGCCCTATTCCCCCTGGCACCAACTATACCTATCATTTCCAGGTTAAGGATCAGATTGGTAGCTACTATTATTATCCATCCATGGCGATGCACAAAGCTGCCGGGGGTTATGGTAGCATCCGCATTCACAGCCGTGCCCTCATTCCTATTCCGTTCCCTGACCCCGAGGCAGAGTTCTCTGTTATGATTGGGGATTGGTATTCTAAGAGCCATTCTGCCTTGAAGAAACATTTGGACAGCGGTCGTACTTTGCAAAAGCCTGATGGTGTTGTTATCAATGGAAAGGCTGGAAAGGGAGACGGAAAGGATGAACCAATGTTTACTTTCCTAACAGGCAAGACTTACCGGTTCAGGTTCTGTAATGTGGGATTCAAGTACTCACTAAACGTCCGAATTCAGAACCATGTCATGAAAGTAGTCGAGATCGAAGGGTCCCACACGGTTCAGAACTTGTATGATGCACTTGATGTGCATGTGGGGCAATGCTACTCAATGTTGGTGACAGCAGATCAAGAGCCTAAAGACTACTTCATGGTGGTTTCCACCAGATTCTCCAAGACTGTTCTCACCTCCACCGCCACCATCCGATACCAAGGCGGCAAGGGGCCCGCCTCGACGGTTCTGCCCGAGGCTCCAACAGGTTGGGCCTGGTCTCTTAACCAGTTCCGTTCGTTCCGCTGGAACCTGACCGCAAGTGCTGCCAGGCCTAACCCACAAGGTTCTTACCATTACGGAAAGATTAACATTACCCGAACCATCAAACTTGCAAACACAGCAGGCACAGCTGATGGAAAGCTTAGATACGCTACCAACGGCGTGTCACACGTGGATCCTGAGACCCCATTAAAGCTCGCAGAGTACTTTGGAGTTGCAGACAAGGTGTTCAAATACAACCTTATCAACGATGATCCGCCAGCAAAAGACGAAGAGAAGGTCCTTGTGGCACCTAATGTTCTCAATGCCACTTTCCGTAATTTTGTAGAAATTATATTCGAGAATCATGAGAAGAGCACTCAGACCTGGCACTTATCTGGATATTCGTTCTTCCCAGTCGCGTAAGTATATATACGAACATATATATACAAGTATTGGAGTTCTACTGAACATCCCTTTCTCCAGTAACATAGAATTTACAAAAAAAAATTCTAAGTATTATATCTAAGTTCTCTAATTATAAGTTCACATGCATTATTGCAACAGCATTGAAGCAGGCACATGGAGTCCAGAAAAGAGGAAGAACTACAATCTTCTTGATACAGTGAGCAGGACAACAATTCAAGTCTATCCTAAAGGTTGGGCAGCAATTATGTTGACATTGGACAACGCTGGCATGTGGAACGTTAGGTCAATGTTATTGGAGAGGTCATACTTGGGGCAACAGCTCTACATAAGCGTTCTCTCCCCAGAAAAATCTCTCCGGGATGAATACAACATCCCTGATAATACACCATTGTGTGGTATCATAAAGGGTATGCCTATGCCAAAACCTTATACTATATAAATTACCTGCATTCGCCCGGCCTTGTCCCTTAATAACAGCCCAGAGAGAGTGAAGAATGAACAAATAGCATTTCAGAAATCCAAAAGAAAAAAGGTTCATGTTTGCAGAAAACATTATGAGGTACAATAAACTGTGTGAGCATTTTTGAAAAAAGAGCAAAAAATATGGAAAAGAGAATAATATATTTACATGTATGTTTGATTGTTGTAGTAGTCATGTCCTAATTCTCTCTCAAAATTTGTGAGATCATAGAGTTTTTATTGATTTCAATATTGATATATTGTTTAGCTATTTGTTTAATGTGTAATTCAGTTTGTTTATAAGATATTATTCCATCCATTCTTATTGGAAGTATGAGATTCTTTTCCTTAGGCTATATATGTCCTGGAACTTTAGTAACAAAAGAAAAGGGGGATATATATCATATCAGTCAATAGCATAAAGTATGCTAAATGCAAGTATCTACTAACCGTTATCCAAAAAGCAAGTATTCTTCTGGGAATCCCCTAATTCCAGATTCTCTAGGAAATACTTAGTTTTGTTGATGATAAGAATTGAAAATATTACTAATACTATATACTATACTACTTAAATATTTTTTTATGTATTAATACTATCAGTGAAATTAGTACATATTTTCTAAATTCCAGGATAGTATTAGTCCATATATTTTTTGTTTTCTTAATTTTTTTACATTTTATCATGAATTATATTTAATGGTATTAAAATTTTAGTGTGTGCATGTATGTGTGTGTGTACATACATATGTATATAAAAACTATATTTAATATTAAAAAATCTGTCGAATTTGGGACATCTCATTCATTAAATTTAGTCGAACCATCGAGACCCCGTACGGCAAACCTAAATCCTTACTTCATAGGGTTATGTTTTTATCTCACCGTACTAAAATTGATTGTTAACATATTCTCTAATACTTCTAAATGAATGTTGACATGCACAACGAGCTCACTTCAGGTTAGACCTCTAAAACTTTCTAGTAGAAAATGCAAATACAAATATTCTACACAAGATTCTCCAAATCAACCATACCCTTGATTATATATATATATAGATAGATAGATAGATAGATAGATAGATAGATAGATATAGATTTATTATTTATTTTTGTAACAAGAACCAGTTTCACCACACACAACCCACTCATGCAGAGCTGCACTGCAAACCACCAAATACTAACCACCACCCACAGGACAAAATCAGTTAAGACTTAAATCTGATACCCTTGATCTTTCACTCAACTAAGCAAGGATCTTATTTTCAACTCCTAATCAGGGCACCCGCACATTAATAACAAATCCAGTTGTTTAACAAAGATATTGATATAATTTTATAGAATTTCTCATACCTCTGATAGTTATATTCAGAATATATTATAATTATCCCATCATCTAATAAATTTAATAGAATTTCTCATACCTCTGATAGTTATATTCAGAATATATTATAATTATCCCATCATCTAATAAATTTTCAGAATCCCTTTAAATAAGTTCATCAAAATTCTTGATACCCTAAATTATCCAGCTCTCAATAATTTTATTGTCAAAATTTAACCACAGCTAAGCAGAATTGATTCCACCCTTCAGAATTGGTAGAAAATTTAACTAGCATGCCCAAATTCCAGTTCCATGACATAGATTCATAATCATAATAATAATCTAATAATAATAATAATAATAATAATAATAATAATAATAATAAATGCATTCAATAAAAGAGGAATTACTCCACACAAGCAGATTCTTGAAATTGATTATATAGTTCAATTTACCTAGTTTTTCGTTCTTAATTCAATGCAATGGAATATAAAATATCAGCTGAAAAGCATTTAGATCAAAATCTTTTGGAATGAATAAGAAAAATGAGAAGACAACAATGAAAACAATGCTTGAGCAGGCCAAACTCAGTTTAAGGGGTCATGTTCACTAATAAGGTCAGTAGACATGGAAGAAGATATTCTGTGGCGCTTTAAGATTTGAGAAGTGGCTATTTTTGCTAAACCATAGTTCAAAACAATGACTCTATCATCATCAAGATCAAACCTTATACCCTGTTGATTGCATTCTTCTACAAGCCGGCATAAATGCTTCAAATTCACAACTTCAACATCATTAACCTTCTTCACCTGCTCAACAGAAAGTTATTCAGATGTTATTGAGAAGAATAACGCCAAACCAACAAACACCTGGTTACTCCCTTTGTCCCATAAAATATGTCTCAAGTGAAAAAAGAAATTATCATTTAAAAGACGTTATCGTACACAATTCAAATATAAAATATTATATAAAGTCTATTTTATCCTTAAAGAGTACTTACTACTTTGAAGAAAAAGAGTGAATTTTTAGCGCATTTATGTGGGATCCATTTTGTATAAAATAGGAACTTATTTATACTCTCTCTTCTACTTTTTTAAGACATCATTTATGGGACAAATGGAGTATTATGCAAGCAAATAACTATTATTAACAACAATCAAACTCGTGCTTGTAAAGTCAACTACACCTGAAAACACAAACCAAACAATGGTCTTTTAATGCTTGCAGACCAGTGCCGAAGCAAGAATTTCTTTTCAATGGGGTCAAAATTATTACAGACCAGTGCTGAAGCAACCAAATTTTTTTTTTAATACTTTTGCACTTTCGGAGATTGCATATATAAAACATATATTTTAATACAATGATAATATGATAACTAGGAACATCAATATATGTGTGTGTGTATATATATATATATATACACCTTATTGGCCCTTAATAGACTTTTTTGATCACAAATTGTTCATAAATAATTGATTCTTTAATTGATTCAAAAAATAATGTAAATTAAATTATTATTTAGTTTTAAAATATTATAGCAAATACATAATATATATAGAGAGGGGGTAGGAGTAATATGAGATTGCAATTTGATGGAGAAAGTTATAAAATTTTGATTTAACCCATATATTAGAAAATTTATAAAATTTCAGTGGGGTCATATATATATATATATATATTACACCTAAAATTTTCTAAATTTGCCATATATAAATAAATAAAAAATCAGTGGGGTCAATGACCCACTCTGTCCTATGTCCCTCCGTCCCTGTTACAGACAACCCCAATTTTCTTTCTTGTTTTTTACCAAAGAAAGAAGCCAAAGTGATTTTTAAAGGTGGGTATTGATTACTATACAAAAATGACATTAACCAGAATATTTGTGGACGGACAAAACCTATAGTATTACTAATTGAGCCCATGCACAGTGAACTGGAAATCGATGTACAACCATAATACTAAAGCAGCAAGAATGTATGTACCTGTAATTCAGCGAGACGCTCATAACCCGCATTAATATCATCCATCAACACCTGAGTTAATCACTAGATCACATAAGTAGGACGTAATAATTTTCATGATGTATGACTCAAAAAATAATAAATAAATAGATCATCAAACATGATACGCTTTTGGGAATGAAAAAAACTAGACAAAAGCGTAAAGAAAGATGAAGCAACACAAATTTGTTCATGGTTCAACTGCTCAAGTTATTTGTTAATGTGGTTAATGAAGAAGAATGAAAACAGGTCTTTCATGAGCTTGCAGCAGAGTGCCATAAGAGGCATATCTGTTTAGGAGAAAAGAGAAGAGAAAGTTTAGGAGAGAAGAGAAGAGAAGAGAAATTCATTTTCACCCCCATTAGGTCGGGAGTTTAAAGAGAGAAGGGAAAATTGCTATTATTTTACAAGTAGGAAAGAAAGTTGCTATCCTTCTTGCTGCTTGGAAGTTGAAAAGAAAAGAAAATATAAGGGAATAATGTTTACTCTTTACCATTAGAAAATAAATTTAAAAAGAAAGAAATGACAAGACAATTGAGGATAAAGTTGGAGGGATTAAATGGAATTTCATTAAATAGACTTTCTTCCACTCTCTTTCCAAATTGAAAAGCAAGAAAAAAGGATAGCAAGTGAGGATCTTCCTTTCCATTTATTTCCTTTTCCCTCCATTTAAACTCTCAAGCATAGTTTCTATATCAAAAGCATACAAATCTATACTATAATTAAATAGACAATTTGGTTCATCCACATTTTTTTGGTCCTCTTTTTTTTGGTTCGACCTTTTACTTTTTATTAAAATATAGATACTATAACGCAAGTTCAAGTAAAATTATATTACTACTTAGATAATATAATTTGAGAAGGAAAATTATCAAAAAAATAATCCACCTACTTTAAATTTGATAATATTATTAAAATATAAGTATAATTATAATATTGAGTATGGTTAGATTTAATTATTATTTAAATAATATAATTTTTGAAGAAAACTATTTTCTTTTCAAAATCACCTTAACCAATACTGAATTATACTATAAGTATTAATGTCTATATTATTTGAATATAGAAAGAATACATGAATAAATTAATAATCCACTTCGAATGAAGAAATAATTAAAAAAATATTGCTTCCAGATATGGCAATTACTCAAATTCGAAGCAAGTATCTCCTGTATATATATATAATATGATTTAATTATTAAATTAAATATTAAATATTAATTACTCTATTTAATAATATATTATAAAAAAAATACAATAATCAATTAACAATATCATAATTATACAATAAGACCATTAGAAACAAAGATACATAATATAATTTTACGGTAAAACAATCATAAGATCATATTATCTAATATTAATTTATTATTATTATAAAATCTAAGTATAATTATATTTCAAATATAAGTAAGATTTCATTATTATTAATTATATAATATAACTTTAGAAGGAAACTATAATTAAGAGGATTGATATTTCCACAAGAGAAATTGATATTTCCGCAAGACTCTACTCACGTGAATAGTAAGTGGAGTCACTTTCATGTGAGTAGAGTCTTGCAGAAATATCAATTTTCCTTGTGAAAATATCAATTCCCGTATGAAAATATAAATTCCCATAATTAAAAGCACAATTTGGCTCATTCGATTGAACTGAGTGAAACACAAGGATTGATAATATAGCTTTCAATTATAGTATGAATGTGGGTTTAAGTTATATTTATTACTACCTAGATAACATGGCTTGCGAAGAAAAAAAAATTCTTACAAAAATTATCTTACCTAACTTGAATTTGTTACTATTATCAAAATATAAATATACTTAGTTTAGAGTGTAAGTATGTTTTTTATTATTTCTTAAATATATAATATTAGGACATAATTTTATCGTGAGGATTATCTTACCTAATATTAAATTCTACAATTATTTAAATATATACAAGTATAAATATAATACATTAAAAGATAACAAAACCCTTCATTCGATTCAACTAAATAAAAAAACAAAAGTTAGTAATATAGTTTATAAGGAAACAATCATAAAATGTAATATTAATTTATTACCATTATTAAATAAGAGTTTATTGCAACTTAAATTAAATATAGTTTAAGAAGAAAATACTTTTTTCACAAAAATCGTTTTACCTAACTTGAATTGATATATATTATTAAAATATAAGCATAATCATATTACAAGTATAAGTAGAATTTTATTATTATTCATATAGTATAATTTTAGAAAGAAAATATTTTCTATTGAAAATTATTTTACCTAAATCTAATAATATATTTATAAGAAAAATTAATAAAATATTAATAATATCATAACTCTAAAATAAGATTCATACTTCGCATGGGGTGTAGATGCTAGTATATAGATAAATATACATAAATAATATTTTTAATAGAATGAAAAGCATATTTTTTCTACAGTGATGATTTGTATTGGATAAAGATTAAATTCACAGATAACATACTAAACAAATTCCACTAGTAAACAAAATGCAACACATCCACAATCATAATATGAGATCTGTTTTCATTTTGTTTTCTCTTTTCTCTCACAGATGCAAATCAGCGAAAGCTAAAGCCAATTGTTAACCTCAGAATTTCCTATATCCCCTGTTTCTTCTCACTTGTGTTTTTTCTCGTGGATCAGATGTTTGTGGAATGTTAGTAGCTGAGTTTCAGATTTGACAATTTAAGTAGAAGACAGAAAAGAAGCACAGGTTAGTAGAGAATAAGAAAGACCTGTGACAAAATTACAAGCTGTTCACCAGCCTTTTTAGGGAGTTCTCTGAGTGCTCGTTCACATAATCGCCGTGGTGAGGTATTATACCAGTCTTCTCCATATTCATGGAGGTATGGCTGGGTCAACGGAATAAAGACCAGACCGGCAAAGATGAAATAACTAGGAAGCTTATCAAACTGATGAACTGGAACAAGTGGCTGCAACTGCAAAATAAAATGTAATTAGCAAGATATTTTACTAAAAAGTGGCAGCAGAAACGGATGTCATATGATTATTCACAACATGCAAACACTAATATTAACAGCGAATAATTAATATTTATCATGAGATATTGAGACTAAAATACTAAATGATGCGATATGGCTATTAATATGGCTGATTTAATAATTATGCTTCTGTATTAATAACTTTGAAATATTATGCAGACAGTCAATTTCAACATCATATTGTTACTTCTCTCAGCAATAACACTAAACAGAATATTATATTTTCCTGATCAAGTTGCAGCAGCCGGCTTCTTGACTCTACTTTTGTCCCCCAAAACCTAGACAGTGATAGGAGACTGTATACTCAAGTGGCTAAACCTTTCACGTGCCAAAAAAATTCTGAGCCTTGGTAAGTGTGATCATCATAGTTGTTAGAATTGTACGATACAATATGATATGGAGCCAATTTGATATGTATCGCAGGATGAATCAAAAATAAAACCGTATCATACAATTCAATTTCGATACGATTCTTGCGAAACGATACAATGCACAATACTTTTTTGAAGTTAACAACCGACTTGAAAATGATTTTATGTAGATCCAAAAGAGTAAAAACAAAACTTTTAAGTTTTCTACCACTTCAAATGAAGAAGTTTTTTAGCAAAAACATATTATATAGCGTTTGATAAGCCCTTGATCATTTTTTTAAAGTTTTATATCTTCTTCTTCTTCAGAATGTCGCTCTATTTTTCTCACACTCCTTTCCATAAAGTAGATACATAAATCTCCATTTGTTAATTTGAATTATTCTCTTTTGTTTTATAGATTAAAAATAAATTTAAAATAATATCTAGTAAATTAATTTAAAGTATTATGGCTACTATTTAACTTTAAAATTTATTTTTAGTCTACAATAATATTTACTATACTACTTTATATATAGTCAAGCTAATATGCTTGATTGTCCTGTTTTATATGTTTAAATTTATATTACCACATTTTTCATTTTGTTTCCGTATCATAGGATATGATTCACAATACGATACATGAAACACGATACGGGGATTTTCAATATGCAATATGATTCACAATTTGACAACTATGATGATCATCCCCTTACTCCAGCACTATACATACACTATGCCTATAGATTGACACCTTCGGCATAGTGCAGCTGTTGTACATGTCCAAGTCCAACATTGATTGCATTAACCGCTTGTAAGTTTCTCATCACAGTTGATAAGCATATTATGTTTGTATTATGAGAATGAGAGCAAAAGAGCTACAGCAGCACACCCACACAAATTATTTCCATCTTTCTTTTCTCTTAGAAAATACTATTGGTGGCAAACTTTAGCATCAACTGGAATATTGTTTATCTAAACAAAAGTCAGTAAAAACATAAAGTAACACTCGGTCCAAACAAACCTCAGGAAGCACACTATCTTTGGTTAATGTAAGTTTGAAGAATGAAGGAACTGAATTGGTTAGTTATCATTGATACCATTAATTAAATTGAAAACACTGGCTAATGAAAACATCTCCAAAGCACAATGGAAAGAAATAATCCACTGAAGGGGGCGGAACCCGCCACCACCAGCTTTGGACAAAAATAAGACCACCAATAAACAGACGAACTTTCACATGAATTAAGTTTATTACAGTAAAAAATGATCATTAACAGCTATTCATTGGTATTGCTCTTGAAAAATATATGGAACAAATGCAACTGATTTAGAAAATAATGACTTACTGGACGAACAGTGACAGTGAATTCATGCTCTTCACCGTTTCTTAACACTCTAACTTCAGCAGTTTCATTAGGCTTCTTCATAGAAACAAGGTGATCAAAGGTTATACGCTCTCTGTTTCGGAAATGAACTGCATAATAGAAAATATGATGCCAATAAGAGACTATTAAACAATATATTGGCCAAGTGAACAAATGATCAAAAATATAAAAGTAGCCTTTGCGTAGAAAAGGATGCAAAAGGTTGTCAAATCCAATTTCACCCCCATTTTGCATAGTTGGAGGCGCGACTGACCATGGTTGGGTGTCCATTTTTGTCTTAGAATTTTTTTTTGACATGAGAATGTACCAAGGTTTTCATTAATAAAGAAAAAATCATTACAGGGAAAAGACACAACTGGAGGGAAATTAGTCCTAATAGAAAGTACAAGAATATGAAACCCAATCACATGTAATGCTAGATACCGTCACACTACATAAAGAAACCCAAATCATGTCACTAAGAGCAAGAATGAAAAAAATCGTATTAGAAGACGGTGAGAGAGGAGAGACCGATATTGACAAATTACTACTCCTTTCTGTCCAAATTTGCGTATGACTGCACACTTCTAGAGAAGAGCATCCTCATTCATCTACCAAAACCCCAAATACGTGGCCATATCTTTCCATTAAGGTTGGACAATCCAAAATTTTCCCCGCAAACCCCAATTAAGTTTCATAAAAACACAAAGCTAGAGGACAATGGAAGAGAAGGTGAGTCTTGTATTACAACATATGTATGGACAATGCTTTATATGGCCTCGGCACCATAGAAAGCCATTTAGTGTCGATCATTGATTGCCCAGAAGCTTTGATCTCGACAGAACTTTGGAATTTTTCGAATATTTTCTAAAACAGGATTGACATAGCTTTGGATTATACATATTTATGCAAAGAGAGAATTTATTAACAGAGAAAAAGACAGATTCCAAAGGAATAGTCAGGAGTCCTCCCAAAGAAACAGCAAAAATAGTCAAACAAGAATAGCTCGATAATCTCTATAGCTGTGACTAACCAGTAGACCTCTAGATTCTGCAGAAACCATGATAAGCAATCTGATCCAACTGAAAAATGAAAGGAAGGTATTAATCTATAACTAACCTCAAATTTCCTTCCGTCCAATACTCAAAAGATCACTACTAACCCACGTCTCTAAAGGATCTTAGTATTGCTGTCTTTTACTTTATATTTTGTACATACTCAGAGCTCCCTGCCTTCATTTGACAGCTTGTGAGATACTCTTCCAGAAGGAAACCAAAGAGCTACTAAACTAGAACTTTTATGCAGCAGAGTACTCCTGAAAGACCTGTTTTTTATTTTATTTTTCAGTGAATACCTCTGTATATTTGCACAATTCAACTAAAGATTTTTCATTCTTCTGTAAAATCATAAAGAATATGCAAAACAAAAAAGACGAAGAAAAGGAAAGAAAGAAAGAAAGAGGAAGTTGAACCAAAAACCTCCAGCCAAGCCAACATGCTTGTTCAATATTAGAACCACAAACTGAAAAACTACATAAATTTTTTTTGAAAAGAAAATTTTACCTGTTCCATCATTTGCTATGGGTACACCATCAAATGCTAAGACAATGTCATCCTTTTTTAGGACTTTATGTGCATCAGAAAGTGGGTTAATTTTACTCACAAGCACCCCAGTCAATTCAGGACGCATTCGGAAGTGCTCACGAAGTTGAACATTTTCAGTAGGTTGGCACGACAAACCAAGAGAGCAAAATCCAACATATTTTCCACACTCTTCCACACCGGCTATGAAATGTTTAATGACAGGGACAGGAATTATATAACTGCGCAATTGAAGTCATCAGAAAATAATATCCTATAAAAAGATAACAAACTGGAATAAACAATAAACGACAAAACAAAATCACATGGCTAGATTTATTAAATGAATATTTATTTATTTTTTGATAAAAGAAGAAATTTTATTAATAGAGAAGAAAGGATACAATAAATGGGGAAGAAAAAGTTCATCCTCAGCAGACTAAAAGATCAAAAACAAAAAAAAAACATTTAAAAAAGTACATCCCTCCAATTTCTACATAAATCAATAACAGAGATACCTCTAAAAGCTCCCCATAGCAAAAATCCAAAGAATTGCAAAAATAACCCTATCATTCAATAGCTTTAAGGATAAGTAACTTTCTCTAAACAACTTAACATTATGCTCATTCCAAATTCCTCACAAGATAGTAAAGACGGAACACTTCCATAAAATTTTAGCATTCCTCTTACTTCCAAATCCTCTAAAACGAATTAATAGCATATCTTCCACCATAGCAAGACACGCCCACTCCTCTCTTAGCACTCCAAAGAGAGAGCTCCACAATCCCTAAGCAACAGGAAAATGTAAAAATAAATGAGCATGTGTCTCATTACTTTGCCTGCACATAAAACAAATATCCGGAGATAGAACTTTGTAAAACCTGCGACCTTAATAAAGATCATTAGTATTTATTTTTTGTAAAACCAAAGACCACACAAAAGCCTTGACTTTGGAAGGGACCTTAACTTTCCAAATGTATGAAGCCAATGGAAATGGACGAGGAACAACAGACCGAGTCAAAAAAGAGGAGTAACTGTTACAAGAAACTTAACTAGTTGGATCTAAAGCCCAAATACGCTTCTTATCAAAAGAGACACATAGATGAACCGAATAAAGCAATGTTAGCAAATATTCAATCTCATTAGACTCCAAATATGAAAGATTCCTGAAAAAATGAAAATCCCAAGAAAATGAGCTCCCATCACGCTTTATGAAGTTAGAAATGGGAGCATCGTGAAGTGAAGAAATACAATACACGATTAAAAACAAGAGAAAAACGGTTATCTCCCAACCAATAATCCTCCCAGAATTGAATTGGATGATGACCATTTCCGACTCCATATCTCAAATGTCGACTAAAGGAAGTATAACATTGGGAGATGAATTTCCAAGGACTTGCATGAGTAACATAAATCCCGGGCCTAGCATCCCACCCATTCAAATGCACGCCAAATTTGCTCCTAATAACCTTATGCCAAAGGGAATGAGGTTCCAAAAGAAATCTTCAAAGTCATTACAAACCAAAGCAACATTCCTGAGGAACAAATTACCCAGTCCCAAACCCCCCTCCAGCTTAGGACACTGTTTTTCACCCAACCAAATGATCCTTCCTCTAATCACTAACTCCCAACCAAATAAAATCTCTCATTAACTTTTCTAGTGTGTTAGCTACACTAACTGCAATCCTAAAAAGAGAAAGATAATATCGGGGTATACTAGACAAGCAAGCCTAAATCAAAGTAATCCTACCCCCCAAGGAAAAATACATACCTTTCCACCTATCTAAACGTTGACTCGCTCTTTCAACTACCGGATCCCAAAATGAGACTGACCTAGGATTCCCACCAAACGGGACCCCAAGGTAAGCGGAAATTCCTCAATTCTAAAACCAGCCAGAGACGAATACGCTAAAAGCTCCCCCATATCCATGTTGATCCCAGCTACACTACATTTGAACAAATTAACCCACATACCAGAAATAGCCTCGAAAACTTGAAGAATAGTTAACACATTTTTAAAACCTCCCCTCTAAAAGAAAGAGAATAGTATCATCAACAAATTGGAGGTGAGAAACCCTCACCTCTTCATGCCTAATTACATAACCTGTAAGGATGCCACACTCCTCTCCCTAGTCGAGCATCTTGCTCAAAACATCAACAACTAAAGTAAACAAGAGAGGTAACAAAGGGTATCCCTACCTCAAACCTTAGGAAGACTTAAACTAAGACTTGGGCTCCCCATTCACAATAATAAAAAAATGAAAAGAGACAGAACACCCTTTCATCCAAGAGCGTCACCTAACTCTGAAACCTTTCCTCTCCAACACCTTATCATCCAAGAAGCTCTAACTAACCCTATTATAAGCTTTTTCAAAATCCAGTTTAAGCATAAGACCCTTTCTCCCTCTCCTATGTACATCCTCCACAACTTTATTAGCTACTAAAGCTGCATCAATAATCTGTCTGCCACCCACAAAAGCACTCTGAGAACTCGAAATTGTATCCCCAACAACATTACCCAATCTCTTAGAGAGAACTTTAGTAAGAATTTTATACACTAGTCACAAGACTAATAGGTCTAAAATCCGTCACCTTAACAAAATGATCTTTCTTAGGCATTAGGGTAATGAAGGTAAAATTAATATTTTTCCCAATAATACTTGTTGCAAAGAACTCCTGAAAAACTCTAATGAGATTATCTTTCACCGCATCCCAACTTATATGATAGTAAGCCATTGTAAACCCATCAGGTCCAGGAGCTTTCTCGCTACCCATTTCAAAAACAACCCTCTTGATTTCCTCCTCCGTAAACGGTTCTTTCAACCAAAAATTCTTCTCTCAAAATCAAACACCAATCTAAACCCTCTACCATAGGCTTTTCCTCAACCTACTCCTCAAAGAGTTTTCTATAAAAATCAGTAATTCCATTAGCAATCAAATCAGAATTTATCACCATCTCATCGATTCAAGCTTTAACTCCCTAATAAAATTTCTACGATTTCTACCACTAGCAACCTTTTGACAAAAGTCTTGAATTACAATCTCTGCCTTTCACCCAAGTAAACATAGTTTTCTGCCTCCAACCAACTTCCTCGGGCAAAGTCACCTCCTTAAACTCATTACACAACTGAGCTCGTCTACTAATTAAATCCTCCAAAATATCACTACTTTCCTCAATCCTATCAATTTCTTCTCTCTTTCAAAATTGCTTTCTTACTATCTCTCACATCGCCAAACACCTCCTTATTACATTCTTTTAACTTACATTGAACATACCCCCAACCTTTTCATAAAACAAAAACCTCTCTCCAACCCACACCACTCTACCATTGCTTAATTAACTTGGAGAAATTGGGATGAGAAATCCACTTATTCTCAAAACGAAAATGAGTGGGGCCCGGGGCCCCATTTGAGAGGGTTAGATTCTAAGACAACAGGAAAATGATCAGAAACTACTCGCAGAAGAACTTCTTGCCCCAAATCAGGAAAAGCATCCTCCCAATCATTACTAAACAAAAATCGATCAATACGAGTTACCTTTGTACACTCACCAGAAACTGACCAAGTGAATTGGGCATTTGAAAGAGCAATAACTCTTAAACTGCAATCTCTTATAAATTTATCAAACCCCCTCATACTCGTCGTAGTTCTTGACCCACCAATTTTTTTAGAAAAAAACCCTAATAACATTGAAATCTCCACAATACATGCCATAAAGATCATAAAGCTCCTCCCAGAAAGCACATCTATCTCTAGGCCAATTACGTCCATGCCCTCTAATCTCTAAATGAACAGAAATTGAATAAGTGCCCAAAACAGACTCAATAAGAGTCGCACATCGAGTATCCCAAATGACAATAATACATTTAGAAGCCCCACAAGGCGGAAGAAAAATCCCAAAATTTAAACCTCAAATCCCAAATATTCCTAATCATCATACCGATAACCAACTCCAATTTAGACTCTTGAAGAAAGACTAAATCAAGGGCAGCCTTAGAAATTAACTCCCTAATCAACCTCCACTTACGCCTATTCCCTAGACCTCTCACGTTCCAACTTACAATCTTCATAAGGAATATTATATAAGACCACCTCTCCTTTCCAAAACCTCCTCATAGTTCACTGATAGTGCAAACGTTTACTCCATTTTTTCTTCTTAGAACCACTCTCAATAGACTTAGACTTGACCTGCACCCTAACACCAGTTCCTGTCAGACTGACCAAACCAACCTAATCCCCATCCTATCTAACACTCCTTGAGGATCTCTGTCCTCATCCATCATCCCTAAAGGATTAATGGCCAAGACTTCTCCCTTATCCCCTCCTTCCCTTTGGCAATTCGATATCAAAGAGACAAGTTTAACATCCAAAGGAATTGGTAAAATTCCCTTCCTTGAACTTTTGCTCCCCACAGCAGGCCCTGAAGAATCATCCACCATTAAATTTCAGTGTGAACCTTCTTTTAGAAATGACTGGTTTGTTGTCTAAGCCCACTGCTACTTCCTTACTTAAACTTTGTTGATTTTGAATAAGTTTAGGTATATAAATAAGTTTCCCCAAATTAGAATAATTACCCCCAAGGGACTTTAAGTCTTTCCTCAGTTAAACTTCTCATGAGCTCCCCTAAAATACTATACATTGATTTGTAGGAAAGGTGAGTCTTCCAAACACATAACCCCTAATATTATCAGCTCCTTTGTTAGACTCCTCCATAACATGACATCCATTATCTCTCTTCCCAACCTCTTTCCGTTGTTGTAAATGACCCTTACCATCCTTCCTAAAAGCACCACATGTTGCTTTCTTATAGTTCTCATGCATCGAATGAACATCCTGCATCCAAGAAGACAAGATTCTTCGAAGTCCACCCAAAATTTGCTAGAGGACAACCCATCATTGGAAATATCTCCTCATAAATGCAAATCTTAAAACACCACTATACGCACTGTCTAAACCACTAGAATTGAAAGCCATGTCCACCTTAAGAAATTCCCTACATAAATCTCCAATATCTCGAAAAACAGAGAAGTCCCAAAGATGAATTTGCAACCCTAAAACTGATATCCACCTTGTCCTCATTCTACAAATCCGAACATAACATTTTTGTCCCAGAAATCCAGATGAAGAAAAACCCCTTGCTACTCCGTCCTTCCATCAAAACTCGTCTAGTCTATGACTCAGACAACAAGCAAAACAAAACACGATTATCCAGAAATTGAAGAACTTAAACGAAAGTAACAACATTCCATACTCGTTTAACCCATATTTCAATGCTCGCAAGAGAGCCTGCATTACCTAGAAAACAACCTACTAAACAACTACGTAAAAAACGCAGCATTCCATCCAACCCCTTCTTATCAGTTGTGATAAAAATGCTTGAATTCAAAACTTTCACCTCGCTATCACCATTTAAAAGGGAATGTTAGTAGAGCAGCTATATCTCGAAAACTTAACACCGTGAAAAATTATAAAAAAACACAAAATAGCACAAGACCTTTACAAAAAACATTTGGAACCACCAACATGAGGGAAAGAGAAACTAATTTTCTGCAGAAAAAATAAGTATGATCGGAGCTTTGGCAAAACTTTTCCGGTGCCGACGAGATTTTCTGACTACGTCCTTTTCCGACGGCGACCCTACCACCAGACTCTCCTCCCTTGGCCGAGTACTCCTATATATTCAGATCATCAATGCGCTAACTGAGTAAGAATAGATCTAACTTTCTATATTCCGACAAACAAAAATTTCCAGCGCCGACCCACCCTATTGCCAGACTCGCTTCTCTTCCAAGAGCACTCCCATGAGATCAAAACTCCACCCACCTACTCAGATTGCAGTCAACAAGAGTTTTACCAGCAGGCTTTTGAAATGCAATATCCTACTAGAATATTTAACATCACAATATCATAACTAATTATTTATATCCCTTCACAAGGAAAAAAAAAAAGAAAAAAGAAACAGACACTTTTAAGGTAAAATGATGAAAGATTCAGCTACTAATTTGAGTGCTTGCGAAGCGCACGCGAGGGAATTGGGGGTAGTTATCTATGTAGTCTTCGGCACTAAATGTCTGCCCTAAGAAACAAACACTTTTAAGGTAATATGATGAAAGATTCGGCTCCTAATTTGAGTGCTTGGGAAATGCGGGCCGAGGGTGGGGGGTGTACCTATGTAGCCTTCGGCATTTAATGTCTGCCCTGGAGTTTAGGCTCAAGCCCTGCAATCTTACCTCTGTTAGCCAGAGCTTTTACCAGTTCACGCAAAGAGCACTAATAAAAATGTTAATAACTTGTAATGCGTAATTGTTCGGCTGAAGTAGTGTCTTATCAAAGTTTTTTGAACATTTTTCTTGAAATGCAAATAATGTTGGCAACTAAATCATGTATAATTTTGATAGTTGTATACTTCAAATATATCGTGTAATATATTTTTGCTATTTGTACTTCTGAAGAGTGATACATCTAAGTTGAAAATATAATATGTTGGATGTATAACCCTCTGAGTATCACTATACATACCAAGCACAATGCTACTACTCCCGCCATAAATATTCACACAGTTATTGACATCCAAAGGTCAAGAGTATTTACTAGAGTAGAAAATGGAAACAGATATAGAAAACTAGATAAACTGTATGGCTACAGACGTATATATAGTCATCTAAATTTACATAGCTGCCCTTAATTTATACTTTCCTCCATACCCATATCACAAAAGCACAAGGAAAGCAGGTAATACTGACCCAATATTCTCAGCACCCGAAAGATTTTGAAAAGCTACACCAGCAACCTTGTCGCCCATGATTGCTGGGCCTCCGCTGTTCCCTGGATTAATAGCAGCATCAATCTGTATTGCCAAGAGTTGGGTTGCACCATGTACATATTGAGTAGGTTCAACTCTGGAAACAACACCTTTTGTAACAGAAATATTGTCTCCTCCTGCAACCATGTAGTTAATGGTGTAAATAAGTAAAATGACAACGCAAACAAATATTATTTGAAGAACATAAAAGCACATAAACAAACGCCACACCCCTCATCCCATGCCCAAAAGAAAATACGACCCCAGTTTATTTCCACTTATGATTTTCCTACATTCACCACAGAGATATTACTTCGGTTCATACATCAAATAGTGGGATGCATATTGTTAGAACTGTTATGGTGAGGGTATTTATGTCATTAGATAGTAAAGTGTGGAGCTATCTGAAGTTATGCTCTTCAATTCCTTCCCCTTCCCCTCTGACTTAACTTCATTGATGGTAAAAATAGTGAAGTTAAGTTTTTCTAGAACTTTATTGATTGCTAGAATCCAAATATTAAGTCTTTTCAATTATTTAAGGCCAAAAAAGTTAGGTCCTCCTAAATGACAACATAATATTACTACATCTGTTCCAAAATATAGGATCAATTTTGATTTTTAGAAGTATTTGAAATAACTTTAATTCAAAACTAATATGAATCCATTTTATTTTAGACCATAATTATGAAAAATGTAAACTATTTAAAAAGTACTACTAATTACAAGATTTATTATTTTCTAAAGTTAAATGAATCACATCAAATTATAATTTGCAAATATTTCAAACCGACTTTCAAAAGACAAATATGAGCTTATATTTCGGAACGGAGGGTAAATAGTTTATAAATATTAACTTAATCATCTACTAATAGAGTGAATAAATAAATAAAAAATTTAAAAACGAGAGTTATTGGTTGAATGGAGAAAATACAAGATGGCGAACAAGAAGTTCACCAAATAGAACAAGTGTTAAAAACAAAAAGAAGCAATTGTACCAAGAAAGTATTTCAGTATGTTCTTTGGTTGGGCAAACATGAAAGATAGGACACCTTGCAAATACTCGGCCTCTCTAGTACTGACAGGGGGGGAGGTGTGGGCAAGTAGTAAGAAAAGCATATAATATACTTCTTGTTGATTCATTAATCGGGGATGGAGTCGGCAGAAAAAATGTTGTTCGGGTACATGTGTTCTTTAGCACTCATTTTTCGCACGGACACATTCAAGTCAGCTTAAACACACTATTAGATGTTCCGCACAAGATATTTTTCCCTATTAAACTGGTACAATCACTAGGATAAAGAGCTACTGTTGTCTCTTGTAAGAAAAACAAAAAGCAGTAAGAGGTTGTGTGAAAGGAGACAGGGGTATCTTTCCTATCATATTAACATGTCTAATGATTAATAAGTTCAATCATTTTTTCCTCCTATCTTATGTTCCATTAAATGCATATTAATAACTTATACTCACTGGAAAAGAAGTAAACTAGCTTCTCTTATCAACTACCATACTTATATTTATATGCCGAGACATCTATTAAATTTACTTTTTGTTTGGATACAGAAGACTTTCATGAAAAGAGAGAGAAATATCAAAGTGGAGAAGAGGTCCGCCGTTCACCAGAAACATCAATGAAAGCTATTAATTTAATTTCATATTTTCTTGGAATGAATAACAAAACACACTTTTTGAAATGGTAAAAGAAAATCAACTCATTTATTACATTAGAGGTATGTTTATCATTTAATATGTTACCTTGCGGATAACCAACAACAGCAACAGCTTCTTGCAAAAATGGAATGTCACCAAGCTCCAAAAAGTTCATTCCATCCCAAAATTCTTCGCTTTCAACAACAAGAATAGCCAAGTCACATTCATGACCAACAGCTTGGACTTTTGCTCTATGCTTAGTAGGAGAACCATGCTTTCTTACAAGTACAAAAGTATGATCAGCCACTACATGAGCATTAGTAAGGATCCTCTTCCCAGGGATAACAAATCCTACATATCATATAGATTGAAATTAGGAAAGAACCTTAATGCGATGGAAGGGGAAAAAAGAAGAAAAAAGTAGACAAAAGAACAACAGAAAAAGAAAGAAAGATAAGTGTAGCTCTTAGAATTTTAATATTCCATAATCACTGTGGAATGCCAATAACTAGACCTTGACTTATGACAAATATAAATTCTATAATTAATTGTTATTAGAAATTCATATTATGGAGCCTCAAGTAGCTCGCAAAAACTTTTCTACCAAGCCAGCTATAATGAGGTACAGGTATAGGACACAAGGAATTTCACACACAGAGATGTTCTCACAAGGAGAATTTCATAAAATCTCAAATAATTCTATAATTCAATGTATCAAAAATAATGAAGTACATCCCTTTTTATAATACTCTTAGACAACTCTCCTAACCTAAATTGGACTCTAATAAGATAAATACAAATTAAATAAGTTAACTACTAATTACCAAAACAAATTAAAATACAACTCCTAATTAAAATACAACATTTAATTTATGGGCTTTCAAAGCCTTTTATATTGCTCCAACCAATTTTCACAGGCTCTTCGTCTTCGTCCTGCATCAAGCTAAGTCGATTGATCAAGCAAGCACAATAATATATCAAAAGGAAGTTGTCTGAACTATGTTTGAGGGTGTTGGGAGCACTGGATTTGGTAGAAATCCAATCCACAGTGTTAACAACATAAACTAGATGAATCTCATATGTGACCCACTCTCTTTCGTCTGACTGAGCTATATGATAAGTACCCTATCTCTCTCTCAATGTGATTTATTTATTTAGTTTTACATGAAAGTGTTCTTCCATATTGCACAAAGGCTACATTGAATCATTCAAACCAAAGTCTTAGAAGACCATAAAGAACTTCTGAAGTTTTTTTCCCCATACATTGCCAAAAGGCAATGTGGATCAACTTAGGGGCACATGCCTAGTATGTCGTTTTAATAATCAATCAAAACAATAATATAGGGGATTTCCTGACCTCCATAATATGAAGAAGAAAAAAAAAGAGGAGGGGCTTAAACCTTACTTCTTGATAATAAAGACTAGTGATAAACAAAGAAAAGCATATATATATACTAGAAAATTACAAAAAACATAAATATTAATGAATCTCTTCCAAAAAATTCCATCCATAGCCTTCTGTAATCCATCACAACTACCTAACTGCGTACTGAGTGGCATCTTCATGGACAATTCTATTAACATAAGAGGAGAGGGATGCTAAAGGATTATAAATCCTCATAGCCTTGTGAGTGTAAGTCTCAGCTGCAAGAGAATCAGCAGCTTTATTGCCTTGCCTAAAGATGTGTTATATCTGAAAATCTTCTTGCATTAGAGCCTAGCATTCTATATATATCTCAAACAAATTCCATGGGAGCATAAACCCGCCTTGCTTACACTTCACAACAAAGTAGTCACGGGTAACTGCTGAGGCAAATAGGCGTCCGCTTGTTGGATTCTCCTTGTTGAAACGCCTAAGCATGCACCGCCTGGACGGAGATAGATTGGTCATGAAATTGGGCTGCTGAGTGTGAAATTGGGCGCCTGGATCCGGTTATGCAAAGTTCAATTTATTTGAATTGTGAGCATCACATTAACAGATATTGTGTCCAAATAAACTCCAAATTCGCAAACAAAGAAATGATCTGTTCTTTTCTAACCTAGCAAGAAGCCTTTGCTGTGAACTTCTCATCCTCTGCACTAGGGTCCAATTTATTTTGGAGTAATTTCTGCAATGCCCAGGCTGCAACCAAATGAGACATAATTCAAGAACTCGGGATACTTAACTGCTTGATTAAGTGTAATATTAGGCTGCAAACATCCATCAACCCAAAGAATGCTACCACACCAGTTGTCATTCCAAAATGAGATGTTTCCCTTACCTATAGTTCAAAGAAATAGGTAAACTGTCCTTAATTAAAGGCTGAATAGCCCTCCACACATGCGAGGTTTCTTGAGGACTGCTATTAGCAACATGAACTGGCAAACATATCCAACTCTAGCAATCTTTGGCCCAAGAGATATACCTACCAAAAAAATTCCAAGCAAACATAGATCTTTCATATTCAACTAAAAATATCTAATGCGTATATGCCCCATTTTGATAAAGCATTACAAATCTTATCCCAGCCTATCCAACTATTTTTCTTCTCACCTTGATGAGACTATAGAATATTTGAAAATAAAGATTGCACAGAGTTCACAACAGCCTTTGGGATTTTAGTAAATGACATAGTATGACTATGAATAGAAGTTAACACACTTCTTAATAGCACAATGTTGGCTCCAAAAGACAAAAAAATTGTTTTCCATTCACCAATTTATGATGCAGGACGAGGAAGAGGACGATGACGTGAAACTTGGTTGGAGCAGTACACAAGACTTTGGAAGTGTAATTAAGAGTTGTATTTTAATTAAGAGTTATATTTTAATTAAAAGTTGTATTTAAATTAGTTTTTATAATTTGTATTTATCTTATTAGAGTCGTATTTAGAATAGGAGAGTTATTTAGGAGCATTATAAATAGGGATGTAATTTTTTATTTTTGATACATTGAATTACAAAATCAATTGAGATTTTGTTTGAAATATATCTATGTGGAAATTTCTTTGCCTTTCCCGTGCCCCATTATTTTTGGTATCGGAGCACCAGATCCTACCCCTTCGACCTCCCGCTACACTGCCTCAGAACCGAAAGCCTAATTCTCCAAACCCTAAAATAACTTTTTGTTGTCACCCAAACCCTAATTTTTCTGCCGCAAACCCTATAGTCGCTACTACCCACCAAAATCAGAAACCCACCCAAAATCCCAAACCCATAATCACCCACCAACAGCCACGAATCCCCTAGAATCGCAACCACACAGCCGTAACTCATAGCCCAAATCCCAGTATTTTCAGGAAAAAAAAAACAGAAACACTGACATCGTTTAAGACGAAGGAAAAAGAAAAGAAAACATACCATAGAAATGCAATCGCCACCGCTTAGCAATCTCTACTACCCATCACCGCCGCTTATCAAAAGCAATCTATCGGAGAAAGATCGAAAAAAGCAAAAGAAAGAGAAACGAAATAAAGAAGAAAAAAGTAAAAGAAGAACAGAAGGAAAAATAAGAACAAGGAGGAAGCTTCAGTTGACTGTTTAACTGATCTGTGGAGGAAGTTAAATATCTTGGGCAAATTATAGTTGGGTACCTCAACATTTCATAAAGCGTTTTAAAATACCCCCTGAACTTCTAAATTTTACATATTAGCCCCTATACTTTTTTCTTTATTACAATTTAACTACTGAAGTTTCATTAGTTTCATACCAGTCCTTGTACTTTCATTCTCTTCAATTTCAGCCCCTGAAGTTTAAATAGTTGTCAGTTTAGTCTCTATAAAGAAAAAGAAAAAAAAAAGAGGGAAAAAATATAGATATATTATAGCAGTTATGGTGACTTTATAATTGGAAGGATCGTCTTAGAAGAATTGAAAAATTCATTGCAATACTTGTAGCAAATTAGACAAATATTTCAAAATTCATCACCACAATTTCAACACGTGGTTAAGGAATCAGCACAAATGTTAAAACTATGTTGTTGGATCCTACAAATAAAATACAAGGCGTCAGTGAAACTCTTAAAGAACAAGAACCTCAACATGTTGAGACTCGTGAGGATTTTAAAGTGCCTGAAGTAGAGGTGATGCAGGACAGAGAAGACGACGAAGAGCATGGTTGGAATATTATAACAGATTTTGGAAGCCCCTGGATGAAGACCGTAAATTAGAATTGTATTTTAGTTAGGAGTTATTTTAATTAATTATAATTACCTTGTTTAAGTTGTAATTATCTTTTAAAGACCAAATTGGTTTAGGAGAGTTGTTAGGGATGTTATAAATAGGGTTATAATGCATTATTTTATATAGATTGAATTATTTGAGTTGTGAAATTCTCCGTGTGAGAATATCTCTTCGTGAAACGGATATCTCTTAGTAAGACGGATCCCCACTATTTTTGTATCAAAGCCTAACCCTAAACCCACCTTCTGTTGCCACCCAAAACCTACTCCTAACCCTAATCCTTCTGCCGTAGATTTTTTTCAGCCACTCAAACCAAACAAATCACAAACACAACAGTTACCGTAGCCCAAGCCAAAATTACAAACCACCTAAAATCAGAAAACACCAAAATCAGTAAACACCCTAATCCAAACGCAATCCTTCTATCGCACTGCCCATAAAAGCCAAATCAAAACGCCAATCTCCCAACAACTAAATCACCTTCTGTAAACCCCAAATCTTACTCGACATCGACGACGTTCCGTGAACCAAAATCCGCGAGAACGAAAAAAAAAAAAAAACTAGAAGAGAGAGAAAACGAGAAAAAGAAGAAAATTTACTAGACAAAACGCTGCCACCGTCATTGCCTCACGTTGGCGTCACCATCGGCATTTGTCGACGCTGCCTCCCAACGCGTCGATCTTATTCTCCGAGTACTGGAACAAAAGAAAAAGAAAGAAGCAAAAACGAAGAAGAAAGGAAAAGCAGAAGAAGACTAACGCTGTTGCTGATCTGCTAACTTAAAATATCTTGGAAAATTATAGTTTAAACCCCAAGGTTTCATAAAGTTTTTAAAATACCCCCTAAACTTTTAAAGTTTTACACATTTACTACTAAACTTTTATATTTTTACAGTGTAGCTCCTGAAGTTTCTGTAATTTCATTTTAGTCCCTGTATTTGCAGTTTTTACATTACAACCCCTTCAGTTTCAAAACTTTTCAGTTTAGTCCCTGTTTCAAAAAAAAAGAAGAGAAAATAGATATAATAAAGTAGTTATGGTGGATTATGATTGGAGAGATCGTCATAGAAAAATTGAAGAAAACATTGCAAAACTTAATGCATATGTTCAGACAATTGTCAATTGCAGCAAAGGTAGAGGTACTCACGGAACGCGTAACACAGAAATACGAAGTCAGTGAGACAAAACAAGAACCTCAACATGCTGAGATTTGTGAGGATCTTAACGAGACTATTGAAGTAATTGAAGATGCAAAGGTGGTTTTTTGCCTTAAAGAAAGTGCAGTACAAGCGATGAATCATGAGGACCAAGAATTTGAACACAAAAGGAAGGATACCAGTAAGGTAGAACATGTTGACTTTCTTTTGCCAGATCCTGTATTGGAGTCCAAAGCTGCATCTACTTTCGTTCTTGTGTCAATGTTACTCCCGCAAATTGTGCTCGTGACATTAAACATTCGGATGTGCATATGTTATTGGAATGTCTCTCATGGGATATGGTTTATTATTCTTCGTTATTTCAAAACTCGAGGTCGAGTTTTTTTCAAAGGCGAGGAGAATGATGTAGGACAAAGAAGACGACGAAGAGCTTGGTTGGAATATTATTTTAGTTAGGAGTTATTTTAATTAATTGTAATTACCTTATTTAAGTTGTAATTATCTTTTAGAGTCCAAATTGGTTTAGGAGAGTTGTTAGGGATATTATAAATAGGGTTGTAATGCGTTATTTTATATAAATTGAATTATTTGAGTTGTGTAATTCTCTGTGTGAGAATATCTCTTCGTGAGACGGATCCCCACCAAGAGGATGTTGTATTAATTGAAGATTCAAATGTCGTTTGCATTAAAGAAAGTGTAGTGCAAAAGGTGAACTCCAGAAGTTGATACCAAAAATAATGGGGGCATGGGAAAGGCAAAGAAATTTCCACAAACAGATCTCTCAAACAAAATCTCACCTAATTCTATAATTCAATGTATCAAAAATAATGAAGTATATCCCTTTTTATAATACTTCTAAACAACTCTCCTAACTTAAATTGGACTCTAATAAGATAAATACAAATAAAATAAGGTAACTACTAATTACAAAAACTAATTAAAATACAACTTCTAATTAAAATACAACTCCTAATCATAGTTGTCAAGTCGTGAATCGTATCGTGTATCGAAAAATCCCATATCGTGTTTCATGTATCGTATCGTGAATCGTATCGTAAAATACGAAAACAAAATAAAAAATATAGTAATATATATTTAAACATATAAAACACAAGCTTGACTATATATAAAAGCAATCAAGTAAATATTACTATAGACTAAAAATAAATTTTAAAGTTAAACAATAGCCAAAATACTCTAAATTAATTTATTGATATTATTTCAGTATTCTTTATAAAGTAACAAGAGAAAACGAAAATTCAAATTCTTCTTTAATCTATAAAACAAAAGAAAATAATTCAAATTAACAAGTGGAGATTTATATATCCGTTTATAGAAAGTGACATGAGAAAATAGAGAAACATTTTCAATAAGATATAATACTCTAAAAAGTTATTAAATGCTCGTGAAGCAATATAGAATATCTTTGTGCTAGAAAACCTCTTCAATTGAAATGGTAAAAGGTTTAAAAGTTTTGTTTTTAATCTTTCGGATCGACATGAAAACTTTTTCAAGATGGTTACTTTAAAAAGTATCGTGTATTATATCGTATCATGAGAATCGTATCGAATCGTAATTGAATGGTACGATACGGTATCATTTTAGATTCAATCTGCGATACGTATTGAATTATCTCTGTATCGTATCGTAATATACGCATCCCGTATCGTAAGATTCTGACAACTACGCTCCTAATTAAAATACAACTTTAATTTATGGGCTTCTAAAGCCTTTTATATTGCTTCAACCAATTTTCGTGGCCTCTTTGTCTTCGTCCTGCATCAGTCTCCTCACCTTTGAAAAAAAATTGTCCTCGAGTTTTGAAATATTGAAGAATAATAAACCATATTCCAGATAATTCTCTTGTGATTAATACTGGGAGTTGTAAGGATGTTATTTCTGAGGAAGCAGTCAAGATGCTTGGACTAAAAGTTGAGCCTCACCCAGAGTCATATGATGTTACATGGGTTACCAATACAAAATTGCAAGTTTCCCAAATATGTTTGGTTACATTTTCAGTTGGCAAGCTTAAAGATACGGTTACGTGTGATGTTCTACCCCTTAAGGTTTGTTATATCATCTTAGGGAGTACATGGTTATGGGATCGTCACGCACACCATGATGCTCGTACTAATACCTTTTTAACCAATTAAAAGTTCATATACAATGTAGATAGTATTAGAGTGGGACTTGCAATACATTCCCAAAGTTGGTCTCTGGAAATTGTTTCCATCCAAACAAAATAAGTTAATTGATAACACTGGATATCGGATAGCCAAAGTTTTAAGCTATACCCCTTTTTGTTATTTTCTTTGAAGTAGAAATTTTGACAGAAAAAAAATTATGAACTAAATCTCGGGGAAAACAATCCATGCGTTATCAGAGACAAATTAAGAAACATAAGTTATTTATCCAAAATAAAAACAAAACAAAAACACTGTAATATATTGAAAGAAGCATTTTCACAAACAGATAAACTACATTGACCGAAAACAAATACTGATAACAATGAACTAACCAGAACCCATAGATTCTCTCTGGGACTTATTCTGCCATGGAAGAGTATAATTGGGGCTGCTGGAGACTGTAAAAATCTTGACCACAGAGTCCAGCGCCAGCTCTATAGCCGAATACGCATCGCTATCAACCGCAATACTAGTAGCAGCTTTTGGGGCTTCTGCTGAAGAATCAAAATCATCAACTAATAGCTTATTATCCGCAATGCTACAATGGCTTCTTCTGTTACTGAAATCATTACAACTGGAAGCTTGATTAAGGGAATAATGGATAAAAGAAGATAACCCAAGTCCAGTATTTGTGCAATTACTACTTCTACAAGTGACAGGAATAATGGGACGATGAGAACGGTTATGGCGGTAGAAAGAGTGGTGGAATGGAAGCTTGCGAACAAAGCGAGTAACGGTTGATTTTAGCATTATTTGGGATTTCTATTTGCAGTAATAGGGGAGTTTTGTGGGTTTATATTCACTTCATCATAGTAATGACCATGAGAAATTGCGAAACCAGGAACTTGTGATAAACCCCAAAACCCTCCCTCTTTTATTGTCACCGCATTAGATAAATCGGTTAAATGTAAATAAATCCCTGAACTCTAGGGTTTTTAGACTGTTCAAAGTTTAATTAGAAAAAAAACACTTCTACACTAGTTTAAATTAACAATCTCAATATTAACACTTCAACACTTTAACATTTTCACCATCCGAGCACCACGGGCCTAGCTACAAATTTAAGATAAAAAATTCTTAATATACTGTAACAACATATTTCCCCCGCACATTGATCAAAAGACGATCGTACCCCCCTCTCCCACTTGACTTGCACCTTTCGCTTTCTTTTATATGACTCGAATAATATTATAATAATAATAATAATAATAATAATAATAGTAGTAGTAGTAGTAATAATAATAATGATTATTATTATTATAATAATATAATAATAATAATAATAATATATTAATATTAATAATAATATAATATTAATAAAAATAAAAATAATATGCTCTATTTGTTGGGTAAAAATAATATTAGTATAGTATATGCTCTAGTTATAACAATATTAGTATAGTATATGCTCTATTTGTTGGATAAAAATAATAAATGTCTTGTATTGCTTGGGTGGTTTGATGGTTGTAGTTCCAAATTAGAGGTTTTTAGTTCAAATCCTTCTAGAAGCATAATTTTTCACTTATGCACATGTAACACCTGATGACTCAATATCCAAATTTTTTAAATAGTACGAGGCTCGATTTGTATTGACCAAAGAAAGATGCTCAAAGTCCAAAAATTCTAGAGTTCAGGGGACTTATTTGCATTTAACCCCTAGATAAATTAAGGCTCCATTTGTTAAATGAAAAAACATTTTTTCAAAAAAATTGGTGGGTTTTGGCAAGTCATTTTCTAATTGAAAGGCTCCATTTGTGGGTTAAATGCACAGGAGACCCATGAACTCTAGAATTTTTGGACATTGAGCTCCTTTTTTTAGTCAATGCAAATTGACCCTCTTTTTTTGGTCAATGTAAACGGTGTTGAGCTATCAGGTGTCACATGTGTTGATAGTGAAAAAATTTGTCTTCCCCATGAATTGAACTTAAAATCTCAAATTTAAACATTAGAACATGAATGAAACCACAAAAGCACAACAAGTCTAATTGTTCATATTACTTAATAAATAATTGATATGCTCATGTAACTCTTATTATTATTATTTTCCTAGTTAAAATGACCTTACAAACACACGATGATTAGCATGGTGTACTTACACATTGTAACTTTTAGGAATAATGCGTGGAAAGCAATTAAAATATTACTTTGGCGTCTCTTATATATATATATATATATATATATATATATATATATATATATATATATATATATTATGTGAGATATGATGTGTGCAAAATGTTCACTGTTTTATTTTTTAATAAGAAAAGTACATTATTATTATTATTATTATTATTATTATTATTATTATTATTATTATTATTATTATTATTATCATTATTATTATCATTGTTATTATTATTATTAGTAGTAGTAGTATTATAATAAACATAGACTAACCTACACGTGACTTGGGTGATGTCCCACTAGTTAACACAAAACCTTACTCTAGAACAAATTCAGGAATATTGAAAGGTATGATAACAATATATTAACTCTAAATTACTACATGTATGGTCTCATGAAAACTACTGTTGAGGTAGTGGTGGCCTTTCAGGCACTACTATATAATTTCGTACTATATATCTTCTTCAATTCTAATAATTGATTGTTCTGTTTCTAATATTTTATCTTGAAAATATTGTCTCTAATGATTGTTAGGAGCAGTTTGTAGATTTTGTTGACAATGATTAAGTCTAACAAAATATTTAAAATAACAACATAATTAACAGACATAAAACAGAAAAGATAAAATACTTACAATAAAAACAAAGCTTTATTTGATCAACGCTGAAATTTTTACAAGAGAGAAGGTGTACAAGAGAGAGAGAAGCAAAGAAAACTTATTTCTCAACAAGGGTGAGAACATCCCTTAAATAAAAGCTAAAAAGTAAAGATAAACAGGTGGTATAAACAGATGGCATGTTCTGATTGAGATGTTGGTCCTGTCATGCTTTGTTGGTAAGTGAGTGTGTTACTTTAATTTAAAGTATACAAATGTTTGTCTTCTTTTTGTAGTGGGAATCTGCTTCTTAGAAAGCAGTTTTGTCTGTTTATGCCAACTCTTCTTTTTACTTTAGCTGGTGGATAACAATCATGATTTTTCGTTTCCTTTATTGTCTTGTTGCATCTTTTCTAAAATCATTAATCTAAAAGAATCCCAAAAATCTCCCATTGTGGGATCCATATCATTCGGCTCTTGACTTTCTCCTGCTAAGACATTGAACTTATTGTCGTCTTCCTGATCTGAATTTACTTCTTGTGTGCTGGTAGAGGATTTCATGGAAATATCATCTTTGATAAGAGATTGAAGGAATTGATTTTTCATAAAAGCCATGCTTTTCATAATTACTTTTGTTTCAAACAAATTTGGATTTTCTTGTCTTAACTGTGTTTGGATTTTAACAAAAGGATTTACTGGTTGAGGTGGAAGCAATTTTGGTATTGCATCCAAACAAGCTTGAGTGTGTTGTTTTATCTTTTTGAGTAATTTCTGTTAGAGAAGGGTTCATACCCTTATCCCACCATCTGGTATAAAATACTCTTTTAAGGCAAGAGATTTTATTCTGGTAATCACATTTGAAATCCCACTTCCAAACCCATTGAAGGCCAAATCTGATAACAAAATGAATTAAGGATTTAGACATTGAAATCCTTTCATTTACTGATAAATGTGAATAAGTTATTTGCCAATCTTTAAATACTTCTCTAATGGGTTTTGGTAAAGTCTCCATTGTCATGCCGAATTTGTCCCACCAAGCGATAAACCAATTTGGCAAATCTAATTTAAGAACTTCGGGACATATACGGATAAACCAAGTATGATTTCTGATAGAATTCTGATAATAAAAGATATAGGTAAAGTAAACAATATAATCCCAATAACTATTTAGTTTCTCTGTTACTTAAATCAAGTTGCCTGGTGGTATAAAGGTGAATACCCCAATTGGCAATAGGCATAATATTTCTGATAATGACTTTACTGTAAGTAATAGGACTACTAACTTTAGACAAATCATGGAAAGTATGTTTAATCTCCATAGATGCTGTTTCAAGTATTATTTGTTCATAAATATATCTATACTGGTCAAAATGAGGAGGAAATTGTTGAGTCGTTAAATAATGTCTCTTAATTTTCCATGGATCATTCATCCATTTTTCATCTGTAGATTCAATATAAAGAACAATTTCTTCAGTATTACTGTTGAGAAAGTATTGTGGTTCTGTTAGTAATTTTTTTTTTTGCTGTTTGACTGGATGGTTCCGGTTTAATATTTAAACTCATAAATTCTGTTGTATACTGTTGATATCCTCTGCCTTTGTAATGATCGAGAAATTCGTTGTAATTTTTTTTGTGGAATAAAATTATGCAAGTTTAATTTGTGCAATTATGTGGTGTATAATATATATACTTATATATATTATATATATATATATATACATGGGTTTAAATTAAGAACATTACGTAATGACTGCAATAAATATGTTACGTTAATTGTACCTAATGAATTAACTTAATTGATTTAATTAGGACAAAAGGTGACCACGTGATTTAAATTATTTATTTACATAGGTTATGATCTAATTAACCAACTTGATTGTAAACTTGATTTGAGTATTTTATAATACTAAATAATTAATTAAATTGATTAACTAAGGTGTTGGTGAATTGTCCAAAAATTAATTTGACCTAAGTTAGTAATTAATGGGAGTAGTGTATCATTAGGTTTATGAGCCAAAAATTGATGTTGGAGCAGCCCAACCTAGTTACTCCATTTAGAACTAATGTTGTAATTAGCTAAACCCCAAATCTTGACCGAACTTGATGCTAAAGCAGCCCAATATATATTTGTGTAGCATTAATCACAAATTGATCCTAATCATTGGCCTAAACATTAAGTGAATTCAGCAGCCCACTCTTTGTTTTCATTTGTACGTGAATCATCAGCTATGACAGTCAAATTGGGACAAATTTTAGCAACAAGGAAGCATGTGAACTTCCATCATTGCAAAGAGCTGTTGTGCATGACAGTTTGCCTTCCCAAGGTCTGTTTTCAGTAGCCAAGAAATGCATGGGCAGAGCAGTTGGTTGCTCAAGGCTACAGCTGTGATGAGTAAGTATAAAGCTAATGATAGAGCTAGAGACAGCTTGAAATGGCTGATAGAAGGAGAAGAGTGCTCATTTATGTATTCTAAATCCACCCACTCCTCACAACCCTTGTTCTATCATCTTGCTAAGGAGAGTGCACTAGAGAGAGAGAGAGAATCCAGTAGAAAAGGAGAGGTTCCTAGAGCCAGCTTGTTTAGAAGAAGGAGAGGAGTCCTAACTGCAGCTAATAGAGCTCAAAAGCAAGAATCTATACCAAGCAACACATTTAAGGTTTAAAAGTAAACTTAAACTTAATCTCCTAGTTATCTTGTGTTTCTAGATTATTTATGTTGTCGATTTTGTGTTGTAGAAGATGTTAGTTGCTGTGCAATTGGGGGTCATGAAAGACCCGGTTGATATAAGGTGGATGACATGGCTGGAGTTTATGTGCTCTATGTGGTCATACATGTGTGCTTGGCTGGAAATTAATGTATGCATGCTAGATGTTTGATTAAATATCTCAATGAAACGTTCTTTCAAGAGTTGCATTCAAAGACTAATTTTTAACCAAAAGATTTGCTATGTGTTGCATATAACATGTTTGAATCTATGATGAATGCATGTGATCTTATGAGAGTCTCATTAAGGCATTGAAGGTGATTTGTGTCAAGGAGAAGTGTGTGCATAGATGTTGATCTAGGAGCCAATGCATGTATGATGAAAGTTCTTCTACAACATATTACGATGCTTTATCATTCAAGTGCATGCTTTTCAAAACTAAATGATGGTCATATATGTGCTAAGACCCTAGTGTGCTAAATTAGTTTTCAAAGATTCATGATAGTCAAGCATGTGTACTATATGATTTTCTATAAAGCATGTATATTGAAGAAGTCCAAATGTTGCTTTATGTGCTATGTGGTATGAAAAAGGTTTTCAAAACTTAAAATGTCAAACATGTTTTGTAATGAAAATGAGTCAAGGAATGCATGCTAGGAGGAAAATAAAGATTTGTGTGAAGTGCATGATGTTTAAGATTTGCTTGTATGCTTTAAAATATCAAAAAGTCAGAAATTTGCAAAAAATTATGGAAACTTGGCCGAGCGCACCTGCGCCCAGGAGAACCGCAGCTACGCTCGAGTGTTCTGTCAAGGTTTTAAGCTGGAGCGCACCCGCGGTCCTGGTGAGTGCAGCTGCGCCCAACCTTTCTATCGGTTTTTCAAAGTGCATGTAGTCTAGCGCAGCTGCACTCGACCCTGCTGTTTGTAGGTTGTGTAAAAAATTTTCAATTTTTTTCATGTGGTCGTCGTGCATGCCTATATGTGATTTAATAGAACTACATGAATGTTATAACATATAGATTGAGCCGAAGATAAAATGAATTGATATAACGAACCTAATTTGGGTTTTGAAATAAAATACCACGTCTTGAACTAAGATACATGGACCTATGCCATAAATGCCTAAACTATATGTTACGTGTTACGTGTAAGCTTATATATAAGAATGATTGCTTGTAATACTAACCATTGCGTAAAAGCTTGACTTGATAAGTGGTCACGCACTATGCGCCTGTGTTAGCCAAGTGCTACGAGAAGACGATAAATGCTACGTGTTATATGGGTTATAACCAATATACATATGATTAACTATAAGGTTACGTGCTAGGTGTAAATCGAACATTTGTATTAAAACTAGCATATACCAAAGTTAAACAACTAGAATAACGTCTATAATCGAAAACTAATTAGTGGGCCGACGTTGTTAACTATGTAGGCAATAGACGTAAAAGGGCGTTAACGTTAAACGTAAATGACAACCGAGGCAAGTTCATAACCTTACTCAAATTATATTGAGCAAGTTTCCTTTACTTATGCACACGTTATTATCCCGTGCAAATGTTTTGATTTCAAATATCTATAAGTCATGATCGCACTTACGACATTTTAAAAGTCTTTCAATTATTGAATCGACTTTACGTTTTAAATTCCTTATACATTACTGTTATGAAATATGGGTCTAAGCCATTATTCGGCTAGATCAATAATGCCCTGATAAATGGGATTCTATGATTTTTAATGCTAAACCAAACCATATTATACTGGTGTGGTATCTGTTAAAGTTGAAATGAATAACTCTCATAGTAGGGGCTTAAAACTATAATTTTGGATAAAATTCCTATATGGCGTGGTTGCGTCGCTAGAAGTTTTATATTGTGCACAATGTATCCGTATGATTGGCTGATCCCCCAAAGTACACATCTTTGGTTATTATCAATTGCTATATAGATTGTTAATAGTCTTAACGATATTAGTCTTATGATTATTAGTTATTGTCATATTTTACATAACGTCAATAATTTTAACGAAGTTCAATGTCACTTGACCATCAACATTCAAATTATTTGATTTTAAAATATAAAGTAAATGCTTATGCATCTTTTTCAATTGTCCAATTTATCAGAAATGTTATCATTATTCTGGACTATAATGTTATAAACCATTGTATATACTTGTTGATCCATTTGTTGCTCACATTTACTTAAACTAAACCTTTCAGCAAAACCCGAGTTCTCAGAAGGTTTCAAGAAGGACAAAGGTAAAGGGAAAGCTAAGGAGTAGTTGTTTTATCATTTCATGTAACTTTTAAATTTATGTTCTTAAGACTCTTGTTATGGTGTAACGTTGTGTAATGAAGGTTAGTTAAACCTGGGATATTATATTTTTAAGATGAATGATGTATTTAATTATTGCATTTAATGATTGAATGGGTAGATAATTGTGTGTGGATGTTGTACTGTCACAGCCTCGGCCTCTTTAGCCTTAGCCACGACCTCTGCTGATCATATACCCTGCAAGTATTCTCTGGTTAAAAAATCTGGTAAAGAATTCTGTTCACTTTTGATGTACTCAATATCAAAGTCGAATATCGATAGGATACTCTGCCAAGAAGCAAATATCTGTTTAGAAATAAGTTTTTTGACATCTTTTTTAAATATATGTTTAGCTGTAGAACAGTCAACTTGAATAACAAAATGCTGATTTAAAAGATCATCTTGAAATTTTAAAACACATTTAATTATAGCCAAACATTCCTGTTTAATAGTTGGATATTTTAAAGCAGGTCCTTTCCAAGTTCCAAAAGCAAATTATAAGAGTTCTTCTTTTTCTTGGTTAGGATTAAACTGTTTAAGAATGCCCCCATAGCCTTGATTGGAAGCATCAGTTTCAACTATTTTCTTCCATTCAGGATTAGGTAAACATAAACAAGGTAACTGTTTAATTTTTTATTTTATTTTTTGGACTGCCAAAGTATGCTGATTGGTCCATGGTGAAGGGTTTTTCTGAAGTCTAGTATATAGGATGGCAGCATCTTATGAAAGTTGAGAATAGAAATCTCTAATATAATTAAGGCTATCTAAAAATCTCTTTAATTGAGTTTTGTCTTTAATTTCATTAGGAAAATTTAGATGCAAACTTAATACTTCTATCAATCGGAATAATAGTTCCATTACTAATAGTATGTCTAAGAAATCTTACTGTTGTTTGGAAAAGTTTCATTTTTGGTTTAGAAATTGCTAAACCACTCCGGATTATGACATTCTTAAATATATGAAGGTATTAAATATGATGATCTATGGATATAGAGAATATTAAAATATCATCAATATAACATATACAAAATCCTGTATAATGAGTAAATAAATCATTTATTATATGCTGAAATTCTGAAGGGCCATTTTTAACTCCAAATAGTAAAACATTCAATTCATAATGACCAAAGGGTACTGTAAAAGCTGTCTTATATCTATCCTGTTCAGCAATTTGTATTTGCCAATATCCTAATTTTAAATCAAATTTTGAAAATATAATAGCATCATGTAAACGATCTAAAAGATCTTTTTTTTATTTTTATTATTTTGAATATGATATCTGATCCATTTTAAAACATCATTAAAAGGCTTATAATGTATAACTAATCTTAATGTCCCTCTTACTATTTCTGCATTTTTATTAACATAAAATGTTGTACAACTCCAAGGAGAATGACTTGGTCTGATTAACTTCCTTTTTAAGAGAGTTTCTATTTCTGTTTTGCATATTTTTAAATATGCTTTTTTTCATTTGACTTGGTCTGGCTTTAGTGGGGATAAATTTTTCATTAAAGTTATACTCATAAGGAAGATAGATGATATGTTTCTTTCTTTCCCAAAAAACATTAGGAAGATGGCTACAAATTTTTGATTAAAATTCTTTAGTGATTAATTTTATTTTATTCTATATAGAAGGTTTCTGAATTTTTTGTTCTATTGTGAAAAAAATTAATTCTTTTCGGATAAAATTTATCTGTTTTTCTTTTAATTTAACCAAACCTTTTATTTGATCAAGTTCATTAGTATATGGTTCTGTGATAAATTTAAATATTAATTGTCTGTTTTTTATTGTAGTGTGTATGCCTAAGGTATCAATTTTGGTGATAGGCATTAGTATGCATAAAAAAGGAGTTCCCAAAATTATACTTTGAGACATATTTTTGATTAACATAAATGTTGTTAGAAGACATAAACCTTGATTACATATTAAAACTTCTGGTACTTTATAATTAATTTTCATAGAGTTTTCCACTTACACTTGTTAAAGATTGAGTGGTTTTCTGAAAATATTTAGTTGGAAATAGTCCTTCTTGTATACAGTTCATGTCAGCCCCACTATCCACAAGAGCTATAACATCTTTTATTATAAAGTCCGACTTAATAATAAAAGTGATTTTGATATACCATTTTTGGAAGGTGACTTGATTAATTGTCATTAAATAATGATTATCTGTTTTTGAGGGTTCAATTAATTCTTCAAGACTCTTTTCTATTAATTATTGTCTAACGTTTTTGATATCTTGAAAAGTAATTTGATTAGTTGTTTGTAATTGCTTTATTTCAGTTTTTAATATATTTATTTCTATTTTTAAATCTTTTATAGATACAGGTTTCTCATTAATAGGATTCTTCTGTATACGTTGTAAAACTTTTCTCATACTGTAATGTTCTATAGGAACAATTTCTATTTTTTATTGTGATTTTGATAACAAATTTCTAAAAAATTGATTTTCATTTTGGGGTCTTTAATTTGATCAGCTAGATCAAGCATAGATTTTTGTTCGTCTGTTAAAACATTAATGCTTGGTTTTCTAAGGCCAAGACCATTCATTTATATTATTGCTTTCTAATAATTAGCTTCTGATTTACATCATTGACAAGGTTCTTTATTTTCTGAATAATTAGATTCCTACTCAGAGTGAGAGTAAATTTCTGCTAACTCATTTTCAGAACTAGATTCTGATTCAGTATCAGAAATACAGCTAAGGATTATCTGTTGATCCTGGTCTTCAATAGACATTTCATTTAGCTTTTGTTTTAATTTAGCTCTACATTTATTAGCATAATGTTCTGTTGTTCTACACTTATAACATTTAATTTGAGATTTGTCTTTCCTAGGATAAGAAGACTTCTTCTTACGGTTATAATGGGTTTTAGGTTTACTTTGATTATACTGATTAGGTGGTCTTTTAGAATATGATCTTTTTTATATGATTTTAATGGTTAGTGTTTTTGTTTCCTAGAAGGATACTGTACTTTAGTTTCATAGGAAAATTGATTACAAAATTATCCTAATTCTTTTTTCTTTGTTAAATTCTATTTTTTCATTAACTGTTGTAGTTTTATGTCATTTCATAAAGATACTCCTTCTTCAATAACAATAGCTATAAGATGACCATAAGAATGTTGATAATAAAGGGATAGACATTTGATTATGTTTATCTCTTATCTTTTTGTGAACTTTTTCTGCTAAAAGATTAGGAATACCGTCAATAAATTTAGTTTTCCAATGCTCACTGTTAGTATCAGGTCTTTACATTACTTTCGTTAGAAAGACGTCTTTATACCATCTAAAATGGGTTAAAAATGGACATCTTACATTCTGTAGAAGCTCTCTATTTCTATCTGTATTTAGTAGTCCCGGTCCTACAAAATGATTTATTATTATTTGTATTAAAGTATAATAGACATCTTCTTTCCTGGTTTTTGTTTGAGTTAGGGGATTTATTTCAATTTTAACGGCATTTATAATTTCATCCCTTTGATTTTGGGTTAGAACATTGTCTAGCTATCCTTTTAGAATTCCTGTGAAACCCTTAATTATAAAACGACAAATCTTTTGATCTGTAATATCCAAGAAAATTATAAATGCTTATATTAATGAAATTAAGGAACTACTTGAAAAATTATTTGTGTGCTCATACATTTATGTATTATGTTATAAGCATTAATAATTCAATTAAATATGTGATAAATAATCAATTAAATAATGATGATGGTAAACTTAAATTAAAATTAATTTAAGTTTATGTAATATGCCTTGTGTGGCATAATTGTTAAGATGGGCTAATTAATTAATTTATTAAATTAATTATAAGTTGATGGATTAATGAGGTCTAATATTTGAATTCAATATGAATATTAGAAATGTTATTTGGTATGGTCCACTGTGTTAGAAATTAAAGTCCAAAGTGATTAAGATTAATTGGTTTATTGAGTCCAATAGAATTAAATGTGTATGGGCCAAACTAAATTTAATTAATAGTCCAATAATAATTTGATTGGGTTGGCCGATGATGTTATGTTTAGTGTTAGTAATGTGTGTGTGTGTGTGTGTATATATATATATATATACCCCCCCCCCCCCCTAATAGCCTAAATGCTGAAAATTAAATGCAAAGTGTGCATGTGATGGTAATATTGATGAAAGGCATGGTTTTAAGCCCTAATTTAAGAATTTTTTGACAACACTTCACCAAATCCTTCTTAGCCAATGGGTAATGCATGCTTGGAGGATATTAGCACTCCTATAAATAGGAGTTCCTAAATTTATTTTTAAAGTTTACTTGCACATGGAGAGAAATCTATAGAAAGAAAATAGTGAGCTTGTGAGAGAAATAGAAAAATCTAGATAAACTCTTGCCTATTTGTGGTTCAAGTGTGGTCTAGGAAGGAAAGGAAAGGTAGAGAACTACTACAAGTTTATATTTAAGAGGAAGAAAGCTTCTAAGAGGTATAAAACTTCCTAACTTAAGTTTAATGATTTTTTTTGAAAGTTATTTAGTGATAGTTATATATTATGTTTAGATATGGGAGATCTTGTGTGTGGAAATTATGGTGTATTCTGAAGACATAAGGATGGTGTTATGAAGGAGGATATGTGTTTTTATGTCTAAGTGAACAAAAGAAATGCATATGAACATGAAAACCCTAAAGGTCTTTGTGAAAACATGAGATTTGATACAAAATAAAATAAAATGTGTAACTTATTTGCATAACCTAAAAATTGTATGTTGTAGTTCTATGAAATACGAAGATATTCCAAGTGGAACGAACAAAAACGGAGCTAAAATGAATTTATGGTGAATTTTCTTGTAAAAGATGTCAAAATAGAACTCTAGCTTGAAAAACCAATAATTTTGGTTAAATAAATATTTTTAAAAATAATGTAAAAATTGAAATGTTGAAGGGTTATGAGTTTATGAAATAACAAAACTGATTTGAACCAATTTGGATTTAAAATGAGCAAGATATGAAGAATTGAATTAAAAAGGGTAAAAAAATCAAAAACCAAAATTGGTTTCTACCAGTGGGCGCTACAGCGCCGTCCCCAGTGTTATTTGGGGGTGCTGCAGCGCCGGTCAGGATTTTTCAATTGACCGAGCTGGTCAAACCGGTTGGGTTGATTGGTCCTACCCGACATTTTTTTTTAATAATAATAATTAAAAATAATAATAATAAACAAATAAATAATTAAAGTTATGTTATTTGTAAGTTAATTAAATAATATTAAACAAATAAAATAATAAGTTAAAATTATTTTATTTGTGAGTTAATTAAATAATATTAAACAAATAAAATAATAATTTTAAAATTATTTTATTTGTAAGTTAATTAAATAATGTTAAACAAATAAAATAATAAGTTAAAATTATTTTATTTATGAGTTAATTAAATAATATTAAACAAATAAAATAATATTTTAAAATTATTTTATTTGTGAGTTGATTAAATAATAATAAATAAATAAAATAATACTTTAAAATTATTTTATTTGTGAGTTAATTAAACAAATAAAATATTAACTAAAAATTATTTTATTTGTAAGTTCATAATAAATATTATTTAATGTTAAATATTTCTTTAAACAATTAAAATAATACTAAAGGACTATTTTAATTGTGGATTAATATTACATAAGCAACTAAAATAATATTATAGGTTATTTTAATTGTGAACTAATGAGAGTTAAACAATTAAAATAATATTAAAAATTATTTTAATTGTAAATCAATAAAGAGTAAGTAATTAAATAATGTTAACAATTATTTTGATTGTGAATTATTAAAAGATGAACAACTAAAATAATATTAAGAATTATTTTAATTATGTACTAAGGAAGCATAATTAAAATAAGAGTAAGGGTTACTCTAATTGGAAAATTAAAAAAATAAAATGATAAATTAAATTATTTTAAGTCATAAACAAATAAAATGATAACTTAAATTATTTTATTTGTAGATTAATAATAAGTCATAAACAAGTAAAGTGATAACATTTTGTTGTGAATCATTAAAAGATGATAAAGAATAATGAAACAAATAAAATAATCCGAAGTGTTATTTTATTTGTAATAATTAATGAATGAATTAAATAAGAAATGTGAGAGACAATAATGTACACACAAATAATTTAATTATATGTGTAATGATTTAAGAGTCCTAGTTATATAGAAATTGTAAGTCAAATCTACTAGATTATTACGTGATGGTTAATAGAAATTAACCGTTAGATAACTATGTTGAACATATGTTGTTCAAAGGATAAGGAATTACAGTCAGATGGAGTTGGCGATTCAGGTAAGTACTTTAACTTGTACTTTTATCAATTCGTACAAGTAGAATTAATTGATGAATCAATTCCTGTTTATCTATATTGTGAAGATTAAATTATTATCTCTGAAATTTGACTAAATATCATGATTATATCTTTGGACGATTATTCAAACCCTATTTGCGGACATTGAACGTATCAATTGTTCCTAATTATGTTGAGAAGTATGTCTATGCCATTTGTATCGGCTAGACCAATGATAAGATCGATTGTTAACCAATTATATTTTCTTGAGAAAACTATCCAAACCAATTGCCTTGGTGGGGACTCTTATAATATGCTGAGATGAACAACTACTTTACGTCGGGAAAATCGACACGCGCACGAATAACATATTTGAGTGTTATGCATAACATATGGTACTTTAGGCTGATCCCCTATTGTACTGATTTATTATTGTGAATTTTTAATAAAATACTGTTAATCCAAACATGTGTTCACGGTCCATAGTCACCACTAAGTACAATTTATTTATTTATCTGAAAATATCGCAGTGTCTCGATTTCATATATATCCTTCAGTCCATATTGACTCTTCAGTAAAAGAAATGATCAGAATTAAAACTTTTGACACTTACACTGTTCACAATTCATTTACTCAATTCTGAGCATTTAATTATTGTTATTCACCTTGATATATGAATCCCCACTCATGATATCTTACTTTTATTATTTTTATACTTGCTGAGTAAACTCGTTGCTCACCCTTGCTTCTTTTAAACATTACAGTTAAGTCTGAACAAGGCATCGGTTCAGGAAAAAATAAAGGCAAAGACAAAGTTGCTGAGTAACCTTATCGAGATGTAGTAGTTAATTTTATTTAGTGTTATATTAAGACTTATGTTGTACTTGTTATTTTAAGTGGTGTCATGTATTAGTAACGGTTGCGAGACTTATGACGCAAATATTTATGTTATTTTAATATAAATATTTCTATTATTTCGCATTTAGTTGTTATTAAAATATTATATGAGTTGGATCGTGAAGCACCAGATTCGAGGTACAGGTATCTGAATTTGAGGGCGTCACATGATCAGTGTTATCGTTCTATTTGCATACTGATGCATACATTATCATTTGGTGCATAGTTTCAAAAATTTGATATTCGGATTTACCATCGATATTTCCATTCATAAATGGTTTTACCATGGTAAGATTTTTGAGAATGAAATTTTTTTTCTTCATAAAGAATATCTTGTGGAGTAGGTCTAGGATAATGATATCGACTAGCTTATGTTAAATCCATACTGTTTGTAAGTTTTTGACTGTAAGAAATTTTGTTAAAAGACTACATGTCCTAAAATTCATTTTGAATTTCAAGGATTTGAGAAATAGAGTATTCACCATTTTCTTCTTCAATAGGTGAAGAAGTCTTTGGTAGCAGTGGCGAAGCTAGGTGGAGTTGAGTGGGGTCAATTGACCCCATTGAATTTTTTATTTTATTTTATAATGTGTGATAAATTTTAAAATTTTTAAGTATTATATATAAATTGACTCCACTCAAATTTTATAAATTTTTTATTATACGGGATAAAATTAAAATTTTATAACTTTCTCAATCAAATTTTAATCACATGACTCATATACCCTAAATATATGTATCTCTTTCTATAATAATAATTTAATTTATATTATTTTTCGAAATAATTAATAAATTAATTATTTATGAACAGTTGTGATTAAAAAAATCTAATGTGAGTCAATATAATGTATATATACCATATATTATTAGTTATTATATTGTCATTGTAATATAGTATATATTATATATATATGTGTGACCCGAGAGTACAAAAGTATTAAAAAAAATTGGCTCGGGGACGCTACCCCCGAACCCCCACTAAATTATTTATAACTTAGTAACAATTTTGACCCCACTAAAATTGTTTTCTGGCTTCGCCCTTGTTTGGTACAGATATCATATTAATTTGGTCTTTTGAAGTTCCTGGTTATTTAATCTTTAAGTCTTTTATTTTTTCGATGAGTATAGTCATAAACTCATCTTCCTTTTAAGTAGATCGGATTTTAAAATTACTTATATCTGAAGGTGGTTTTATGTTTACAGGTTGAATTTTAAATGTCTTAGGAGTTATTTGACAGTTGTCATATATGATTTTGGTTTATTCTTCAATTCTACTAAGCTATTTTCCTATAGTTTGGAGAAAAAGATTTGTATAATTATTTTGTTTATTAATCTGTAAAATATCTCTTCCATGTAATAAATGTTCTTGCTGGTATGCCTGTTTTTCTGGTATGTCAACATAAGGGGTTATAATTAAGGGTTTCTGATTTTCACCATTACCAAAGGCTAATTCTGATGATAACGGTGGTGAATGTATGGATTGAATTATTTGACCATTGGTAGTGATCCAATCTTTTTGGATTCTTGTTAAAACATTTAATTGTTTTTCCGTATATACTAATTTAGCGAATTACAATGCCATTCAGGAAATGATATAAGTTGTTGACTTTTACGTAAATGATAATAATATTGAGTTTTAATTTGTTTCAGTTGTTTTGGGTTATGATTTTTAAAATACCATGTTCTAAATTTCTGATATTTTTCTTGCATAAAATCATGGTTTAATTGTCTTCTAATTTCACTATTTGGTGAAAAACCTATGTTTGCCTAAATTTAAATAGAAATTTACATGCAAGTATACGCGGCCTACAAGTAATATAATGATAAAGTCGAGTGTCGAACCCATAGAAAATTAAAAATAATTATTACCAAACACTACTTTATTATCAAATTAATTATATTTAAACAAATGCAATTTAATTATAAAATAAACTAATTAAAATTACAAACTAAATTAAACTAATGAAAATGATTAAATCAAATTAAAAATAGTTAAGATTACAATTTCTCCCAATACTTCAGTTAAATCTCATCACTCTCTTTCTAATTAATTAATTATATTAAATTATTAACTGAGATTTTTTAACTATTTATTAACCTTTTTCAAGAATTAATAAAAAGATTTATTTCAATTAAGTTGCTATATTGCGATGCAAAATAACTTGAAATAAACTCATTAAGGTCCAACTCTCAACAATGTTATATGTGACATATAGGTATTTTCATTTTATACACTATTATGATACTCTTCCTAGAAAGAATAAACAAATTCATATGTTATCATATACAGACCTCAACCTATACTCCACTTTTAATTTCATATAAATTATCCTAATAATTAATCATAATTAATTAATTAATACATTAACACACAAAATAACTAAATAGGTCTAAACATTATAATCCATTCGTCAATTTCATGTAGATTATCACATTAATTAATATAAATAATTAAATACTTGAACACATAAAATATGATAAATAATTCAATTATAATCAATTTAATTAAAAAGAGAATAAATTAATTTAAACTACACATTGGGTTCAAAGGAAGTTTTTCAAAGCAAATCTTCTAATAGAAGAGTCTTCTAAATGAAGAGTTGTAAACTGATGTGTGTGTGAGTATTTATATAATTTTTATAAGAAAAACTTACTTGAACAATACTCGTACCCTTCCAAATCTTTAACGCTTAAGATAATTTTAATACACTCAAATAGACACTTATACTATGAAATATTTAGAGAGTGGAAAGAAGATTGAGTGAGGAATGTATGAAACTCCTTATGCTAAAGCCCCCTATTTATAGTCAGAGCCTAACCAACTTTTTTCACACACGTTACACATTTTAATCTAAACCATTTATCAACCAACACATCTTCCACACTTTAATCTGCACCGTTCGTTAACTAACACGCGTTTCAAGCCTACACACGTTACACATTTACACACGTTACACATTTACATGTTACACACTTATGCATGTTACACACTTACATGTTATTTTGTTGATTTAATATCCTAATTATTGAACATACAGTATTTTTCAAATAATAACTCTGTTTAACTGTTTAATACCCGTGACTACTACTGTAATAATTATTGGCCCAATAATGCAAGATGCTGTACATTATGATAATTATTGATTCAATAGTATGAAACACTGTGCAATTAATAATGTAAAATATTGTGTAATGACAATTATTGATTTAATAATGTAAAATACTGTGTAATGACAATTACTAATAAAATACGGTGAAATAGCCACTTTATCAATGCAATCATTTAAATATTGTGTAATACCGTGTGCTGTTGTAAAATACCATATGCTACCATACATTTATCACAGAGTATTTTAATAGTTAAAAGTGACAATACCGTTGACCATTTTTATTTAAAAAGGCTACTACTATCGTTTTCTACATACAACAATATTTCATTGTGGGGTCCACCCATAACTGAAATTTTGGCGCCGTCGTACAAATATTCCCCGATAGAACGAATATTCTCCGACCAATCGAATATTATCTGATATAAAATTTTTGCACATAACATTCTTAATTTTAATTTTTATTAATTTAACACCTTATTGTTAGACATAAAATTATGAGAAAATGTAAAATCTATTTATTAAAATTTGGGGTCTTACATCTTCCCTTCCTAATGAAATTTCGTCCCCAAAATTTACGTACTTGGCATTTCAAAGAGATTAAGATACTCAGCTCACATCTCAGATTCCAACTCCCAGGTCATTTCCTCAGTATCTTGATTTTTCCATAAAATCTTGACTTGATGTATAATTTTTGACCGTAAGATCTACTCTTTCCTATCCAAGATCTTGACAGGTACTTCCTCATACATTAAATCTTCCGCTATCTTATTTGGCTCCAACTCAATAATGTGATTTGGGTCCTTCACATATTTACGTAACATAGATATGTGAAAAATGTTATGAATATGAGACATGTTTGGTATTAGAGCTAGTCTGTAGATCACAGTTTCTATTCAGTCAAGGATTTCAAACGGGCCAATAAATCGAGGATTTAGCTTTCCTTTCTTTTCAAACCTTGTAATTCCTTTCCATGGAAAAACATGTAAGAATATATGATTTTCAACGTTGAAACTTTCATCCTTTCGATGAAGATCAGCATAACTCTTTTGTCGTTCTTGTGCAGCTTATATTCGTCTTCTGATCATTTAGATATTTTCTATTTTTATGCGCACTAGCCCAGGTCCCAACAATTTTGCTTCTCCCACCTCATTTCAACGTACTAGAGAGCGACACTTTCGTCCATACAAAGCCTTAAATGGAGCCATTTCTATACTTGCTTGATAACTGTTGTTGTAAGAGAATTCAATCAATGGTAAATACTTGTCCCAACTTCCTTTGAAGTCTAGCACACAAAGCCTCAATAATCTTCAAGAATCTGAATTGTCCTTTTCGATTGTCCATCTATTTGTTGATGATAGTCAAAACTAAATCGTAGTTCGGTGCCCATAGCCTTTTGTAGATTGATCCAAAATAGTGATGTGAATCTAGGGTCCCGATCAGAAATTATGGATATTAGCATGCCATGCATTTTCACAATCTCACTTATGTACATATTAGTTAGATGCTCAAGTGAATAGTTTTCTTGTATAGGCAAGAAATGAGCGGACTTGGTCAATCTATCTATAATAACCCAAATCACATCCAAGCCTTGAGAAACTTTGGGAAAACTCGTCAAAAAATCCATATTGATGTGTTCCCACTTCCATTCGGGAACCTCCAGTGGTTGCAATGGACCGTTAGGCACTTGATATTCCGTCTTGACATGTTGACACGTCAAACACCATTAGACAAACTCAGGGATCTCCTTCTTTATATTTCTCTACCAAAATGTATGTCGAAGGTCACAATACATTTTGGTACTTCCAGGATGAATTACAAATGACATATTGTGTGCCTTCATCATGATTTTATACTTCAATTTAGGGTTGTTAGGACCACAGAGTCGAGATTTAACTCGGAGTATCCCTTTCTCATCGATTCTTGCTTCTAGAATAACACCTTCTCGTACTTTTCTCATCATATTCATCAATTCTGGATCAGTAGCTTGAGCAACTTTGACTTTATCGATTAAAGTCGGTTCTACTCGTATGTGCACGATCCTCATATGGGTCCCTGGTGACTTTAGCTCTATCTCCATCTTTTGTAAATCGTACAAAATGCGCCTTTGTGTTGTTAGTATTGCATTCATACTCGCATATGATCTTCTACTCAATGCATCAGCTATCACGTTTGCCTTTCCTGGATGGTACTGGATAGTATGGTCATAATCCTTTAAAAGCTCAAGCCATAATCGTTATCGCATGTTGAGTTCCTTCTGGGTAAAGAAATACTTGAGACTTTTATGATCTGTAAAAATCTCCACCTTTTTCTCGTAGAAGTAGTGTCTCCAAATCTTCATTGCGAAAACGACCGCTGCTAACTCTAGATCACGAGTAGGGTAATTTTTCTCATAATCTTTGAGTTGTCGAGAGGCGTAAGCTATAAATTTTCCGTGTTGCATAAGAACGCATCCTAGACCACTACATGAAGTAGAGAGGCGTAAGCTATAACTTTTCTGTGTTACATAAGAACGCATCTGTAACAACCAAGAAAAATGTACTATTATTATTAATGAGAAATAAGAATATTTTAAAATTTATGTGTGTACTCATACATTTATGTGTTATGTTACACGCATTAATAATTCAATTTAAATTGAATTAAATATGTGGTAAATAATAAAGTAAGTGATGATGATGATGAACTTAATTTATAATTAATTAAAGCTTATGTAATATGCTTTGCGTGGCATAATAATTAAGATAGATCAATTAATTAATTAATTAATTGTGAGTTGATTATATAATGTCATGGATTAATGAAAATAATTAAATTAAGCACAATGTGAATATTGGGAGGTCACATGAATTAATGTGACATAGTCCAACATGTTATAAATTAAAAGTCCATGTGTGTAGAATTGCTAGAAAGTTGTTTGTCTTTTATGCTTGGAGCCATGTAGGAGTTATAATTATATAGGGTAAGGCTAGTATATATATATATATATATATATATATTAGGTGATGGTAATAATGAAGGAAGGCATGGTGTTTAGCCTTAAATTCGGGAATGGTTGACAACACTTCACCAAACCCTTCTTAGCCAATGGGTAATGCATGCTTGGGGGATATTGACACTCCTATAAATAGGAGTTCTCAAATTTTATTTTAAGATTTTCTTGCATATAGTGAGAGTTATAGGGAGAAAATAAATGCTCATGGCCCAATGAAAATTTAATTAGTGACCCATTGACACCTAGTTGAACATGTCCAAAACATAGTCCAATTATATGATCCAAATGATCCATTTTCTAGAATGCTTTATAATATATTATATATATAGTCCATCATGAAGCTAGAATGCTAAATTTATTTTTTAATGAAGCTACCTAAGCCATCATGAAGGAGGATCGTGATGTATCCCTTAAATTAGGGAATTGTACGAAGTTTTTCCAAAAATTGTGGAACCCTTGTATAATAACTTCCTAGATGGTTAAAACCTAATGGACTACTACATGTATTCATACATGTATATGTATTGTACATGTATGAGAATTTCCCTATAAATAGGACCATCCTATTCCATTTTCTAAGTTTGCTAGGATTGGCTAAATAAGTGAGTTATAGAGAGAAATTGAAAGGAAAAAGAGAAACTAAGAGGAACTCTTGCAAATTATTGGTTCAAGTGTGATCTATCAAAGAGGAGAAGGTGGAGAGCTATCTCAAGTTTATTTCCAAGAGAAGAAAAGCTAGTAGAAGGTATAAATTCCTAACCTTTAAAAATTTTATAAGTTAAACTTGTATATGGTAGCTTATAGTGTAAAATGCATGTTTGGTTGTGGAAAATTTTGTATTGTGGGATTATGAAGGATCCGAAGGTACAAGTATGACTTTGTGAAGGAGTATATATGATTGATATGTGTTTGTATGTGTTTTATGTCAAGATGATTAAGAATAATTCTTGTAATCATAAAAACCTTAAGTGTAGTAGTGAAAATATGTGATTTGGGTGAAAATGATATAAAATGTGTAATTCATTTACATGATCTAAAAATTGTAAGTTATAGTTCTATGAAATATGAAGATTTTTCAAGTGGAACGAATAAAATCAGAGCTAAAATGGATTTATGGTGAATTTTCTTGTAAATGATGTTAAAATAGAACTCTAGCTTGAAAAACCAATAAATTTGGTTCAATAAATATTTTTAAAAATAATAAAAAAATTGGAATATTGAAGAGTTATAAGTTTATGAACTAACAAAACTGATTTAAGCTCATTTGAATTTAAAATGAGTAAGATATGAAAGATTGAATCAAAAAGGGTAGGAAAACAAAAATTGAAAAAAAAAATAAATTTATTTTGGTTTCTGCCGGGGGGCGATGCAGTGCTGCCCCATAGTATTAAACCGGGCGCTGCAGCGCCGTTCAAGGTTTTCTGTTTACCCGGGCCGGTCAAACCGGTTGGGTTGACTGGTTCGACCCGACCCCCCCAAAAAAAAGTTTTATTTTTAATAATAATAATTAAAAATAATAATAGTAATAATAATAAACAAATAAAATAATTAACAATTATTTTACTTGTAAGTTAATTAAAATAATAAATAAATAAAATAAAATTTTATTTATAAATTGATTAAATAATATTAAACAAATAAAATAATACTTCAAAATTATTTTATTTGTGAGTTGATTAAATAATTTAAACAAATAAAATAATACTTTAAAATTGTTTTATTTGTAAGTTGATTAAATAATATTAAACAAATAAAATAATACTTTAAAATTTTTTTTGTGAGTTGATTAAATAAATAAAATAACATTTTAAAAATTATTTTATTTGTGAGTTAACATTAAACGAATAAAATAAACTAAAAATTATTTTATTTGTAAGTTAATAATGAAGACTATTTACATAATTAAAATAGTATTAAAGGACTATTTTAATTGTTGAATAATAATACTTAAGCAATTAAAATAATATTATTTTAATTGTGAATTAATGAGAGTCAAATAATTAAAATAATATTAAGAATTATTTTAGTTGTAACTCAATAAAGAAGATGTAATTAAATAATGTTAACAATTATTTTGATTATGAATTATTAAAGGATGAACAATTAAAATAATATTAAGAATTATTTTAATTGTGTACTAATGAGGAATAATTAAATTAAAATAAAAGTAAGGGTTACTCTAATTGAAAAATTAAACAAATAAAATGATAACATGTACGCTTTCCTTTTAAATTTGTTCAAGCGATTATTGCATTTTTTTATGATGTACAATACGATACGAGTCCATTTGGGACAATACACAGCGATTTCGGAGATGAGAACCGATAATTACGAGACAACTTGTTGGAGACTAAGCCCAGTAACTACGAGATGACCCGTTGGAGAAAGATCCGACGATGACGTGACGACCCGTTGGAGAAAGATCCGATGATGACGAGACGACCCGTTGGAGAAAGATCCGACGATACCCGTTGGAGAAAGATTCGACGATGACCGTTGGAGAAAGATCCGACGATGACGAGACGACCCGTTGGAGAAAGATCCGACGATGACGAGACGACCCGTGAGAGACAGATCCGACGATGACAATACGGGACGACTACGATACGATCCGTCGGAAAGAGATCCGACGATGACAATGACGAGATGATCCGCTGAAGACGAAACCCCGCAATTACAAGATGACTACGATACGATCCTTCGGAGAAAGATCCGATGATGACGATACGACTACGATACGATCCATCGAAAAGAGATCCGGCGATGACAAAACGATCCGCCAGAGACGAGACCCGATAATGACGAGACGACTACGAGACGATCCGTCGGAGATAGATCCGACGATGACGAGATGATCCATCAGAGAAATATTTGACAACTACGAGACGACCAGTCGGAGAGGAAGCCCGACCATACGAGACGCCAAATGATAACGAGACAACATGACAATTACAAGATGATCTGTCAGAGACGAATCTCGATAGCTACGAGACTTGATGATTACGAGACGACCTGTTGGAGATGAAACCCGACAACTACGACACGACCCGATGACTACGCGATAAGCCCATTGGAGTCGAGATGCAACAACGACCAGTCGGAGATGAAACCCAACGAATACGAGACCAAACTGTTGGAGACGAGACCCAATGACGCCACATAGATGAAATCAGGCAATTACGAGATGAACCCATTGGAGACGAGACCCAGCGACACCATCAAAGCGATACCTGATAGCACGCAATGCGATTCTGTTAAGGAGCGATATTCATTCATAATTTTACGATTCCATTAACATTGGTAGCCTTTACGAATGTTGTGCATTTTTTACATATTGTGTTGCATCATTAATATGTATTGTCACTATCATGCATCGAATGTCTTTTATTTATCATGTTCATTATATACTACCAGTCGGAGACGAAGCCCGACAACTACGAGACGACGACAATTACGAAACGACGACGATTACGAGACGATCAGTCTGAGACGAAACTCGACAAGCACGAGATGATTAGTCGGAGATGAGACCCGACTTTACGAGACGCTGATGATTACGAGATGACCTGGCGGAGATGAAACCTGATTACTACCGGACAAACTGACGATTACGACGACGACCTATCAGAGACGACACCCGAAAGCCACGAAGCGACTGACGGCTGCGAGCGATGCGCATTCACGACTTAGAGAATTTCTGTAGCACTGGCGTTTTTACATCTTTTACATATTGTGTTGCATCATTAATACATGTGTTGCATCAATAAATATGTACTGTCATTTTCATGCATTGGGTGCCTACTTCTTTATCATGTTCATTTTATATTACATCGCATAAACATGATAAAGAGGGGCAGCTGTAGACACCCAAATTTTGCACTTTTACACTAACCCTGACAGGAGGGCAAAATTTTCACTTGACCCGACATACGAAAAGGAAGGTGGACCCCAACACGAAGCCCCCACAACGACTTACGGTCAAAGCTGCCACAACGAACAACGTGCATTAGGTTACTTGAGGCAAGGCAAACAGCTGATCCAAAAAAACCTGATTTGATCACCAAAGACGACGAATGGCCACTACACTTACGGTAGTCGGGAGCCAAGCACAAAGAGCAATTTCTATATCAAGTCACAGCCTTCTGAGCAAGCCTCCCGAGCAAGCCTCCCGAAAATATATAGCACGTCTCCCAGCGATTCCCGAATTACAAAATACGAGACTTTTATAGAGAAACGAACATCAGTGCATGAGGATCGAGACAGCATGACACGAGAATCGAGGAAAGAAAGCGAGGTGGCCGCAGATGTATCGGCGGCCAACGACATTTGCCGCCTTAGAAGGCGACAACAGGCAGTCGCAAATGTATCTATGGCCAGCCGCAGATGCACCTGCGGCTGCTCCCAGTCATCTATACAACGGCCATTTGTTCATCCGAGAGAAAGGGGGAAGAGAAAAAATGGCAGAAGCGAGAGAAAAAAGGAGAGAGAGAGAGAGAGAGAGCTACGAGTTTGAGAGTTCTTCCGTCTCTTGTTCAATCTTTACACCATATATTGTATCCCATGTGATCTCCAAGTGTTAAAGTATTTATTTTATCATTTGAAATGCAAAAATCCGAGTTTATAGCATTTGTGGTTTTAATCTAGTTAGATCTAGTTTTTATTTCGTTTTATTGTTTAAGTTGTTATAGATCTAATATTTGTGCATTTGTTGGGTGGATCTACTGTAGATCTGAAGTGTTTGGTGCATTGCGATTTAAATATTTTGATTTTGTGTATTTTGAAGTTAGATCCGATGTAGTCGATATATGTTTTAGATCTATGGATTAGGGACGGTTAGGGAGGATTTATTGCGGATGAAATCTCCTCTTAACCTTTCGATGATATCATTTTAGTTATTTTATAACCTACTTTTGGATGTAGCGATCGCGATGCGCCTTTATTGTAAATATGTAAATTTTGGGCCTTAAAACGATATCGATACCGAAAATCGGGTTTAAGGCCCCGTAATAGTGAAATATGTGATTGTGGGTGTTTGAGGTTAATTAGACGGCTTACATGCCCACAAATAGCTCCAACGTCATTTTAATGCTTGGTTTTCCTTTTCGACACGAGAAAATGATTTTGGAATGAAATGATAAAGCTTTTCATAAAATCAAGCAAATTAGGATATTAGATCATCCGTAGGCTAAAATTGTAATTGCCGGATGAACTCTTTTCCTATTTGACGAATGGTTTAAAAAAATATGTTTTACAAAATATCATCAGTTTTATTATCGAAACAAAAATAATGAAAATGAACTTTTCGATTAATTCAAATCCTTCGTGCATAGGGTTAACGAGATTCTGAAGCACTTTCAAAATAAAGCACGCACTAAATTAATTGTCTTCGAAGATAAAATTGGAAGTATCGGATGAGCTCCATTCCTATTTGACGAATGATTCGAAAACCTTATTTCACAAATGTCATTAAAGATTTTGTTATCAAAAAACGAAAGCTTAAAAATGACCTTTTCAAAACGAATCGAATCCTTCGTGCATAAGGTTAACGAGATTTTAGAAGTACTTTCGGAAATAAAGTATTCCAACGATTTTCATAGGCACACACGCGCACACACACATTTTAGGATTTAAAAGAAAGGAAAATATTAGGATAGCGGTAACTGTGTTTTACGGAAGTCGGGGGGTGCCTAACACCTTCCACTCGCTTAAGCAAGCCCCAAACTCTATAAATCTCGGTTCGCGGACCAATTAATTAGGAGTCACATATGAACCATTACGATTACGAAAACTAAAACTTGGATGAGTTGGTACATCCATTGCAAATATACCAACTGACGACTCTGGTCAATTGGCTCATCATAAAATCAATCTTTCAAATCCCGTCGACACTCAAGCCGACCTTTTTCTAAAATCACCCTTTTACGAAACGAGACGGAAAAAAAAGGGATTTCAAACTTGGAAAGAGGGACAAAAAACGCAATATTTTTTTAAAAAGAAAAAACCCGGCGTCGACAGTGAGATCATTTTGTTGTTAATCATTAAGAGATAATAAAGAATAATGAAACAAATAGAATAACACAAAGTGTTATTTTATTTATAATAATTAATGAATAAATTAAATAAGGAATGTGAGAGACAATAATGTACAAATAAATAATTTTATGTGTAATGATTTGAGAGTCCAAGTTATATATAACTTGTAAGTCAAATCTATTAGATTATTTTGTGAAGGTTAATAGAATTTAACCGTTAGACAAATATGTTGAACATAGGTTGTTCAAAGGATAAGGAATTACAGTTAGATATAGTCGACGATCCAGGCAAGTACTTTAACTTGTACTTTTATCAATTCGTACAAGTAGAATTAATTGATGGATTAATTCCTGTTTATCTATATTGCAAAGATTAAATTATTATCTCTGAAATGATTATTCGAACCCTAGTTGCAATCATTGAACGTATGAATTGTTTCTAATGGTGTTGAGAAGTACGTCTATGCCATTTGTATCGCCTAGACCAATGATAAGATTGATTGTTAATTAATCATATTTTCTTGAGAAAGCTATCCAAACTAATTTTCTTGGTGATGACTCTTATAGTATGCTGAGATGAATAACTACTTTACGTCTGAGTGTTATGCATAATATAGGGTACTTTAGGCTGATCACCTATTGTACTTGTTTATTATTGTAAATTTTCAGTAAAATACTGTTAATTCAAGCATGTGTTCACGGTCCATAGCGATCTCTCAGTTCAATATCTTTATTTATCTGGAAAAATAGAAATTCTTGATTTCATATATATCCTTCAGTCCGTAGTGACTTTCCAGCAATAGAAATGTTTAGAATTGGAACTTTTGACACTTACAATGTTAAAAATTCATTTACTAAATTCTCGAGCTTTTAATTATTATTACATACCTTGATATATGTATTCCTTCACATAAATGCTTACTATTATTGTTTTCATACTTGCTGAGAAAACTTGTTGCTCACCCTTGCTTCCTTTAAACATTACAATTAAGTCTGAACAAGGCACCGACTCAGGAAAATATAAAGGCAAAGGCAAAGTTACTGAGTAGCCTTATTGTGATGTAGTAGTAAATTTTATGCTGTGTTGAATTAAGACTTATGGATTACTTGTTATTTTAAATGGTGTTTGTATTAGTAACGGTTGCGAGACTTGGGACGCAAATATTTATGTTATCTCAGTGTAAATATTCTTATTATTCCGCATTTAGTTGATATTCGTTTGTTGTATGGGTTGGATCGCGAAACACCAGACTCGAGGTACAGGTATCTAAATTTGGGGGCGTCATAGGTTGGTATCAAAGCTGTAGGTTATAAACCTTAGGAAAAGACTCTTTAGGCTATAACCTTAGAAATGAGTGTTAGAATAGAAGGAGATAAAACTTATGTAGAGTTTTTCGTGTTAGTAGACTTGTCATAGAGAGTCAGTAGTGTCATGAAATATATTTTCATTCCATACAATGAACTTTTATTTTATTTTGAGACACAGATATAGTTTGTTTGTTTTGTGATTGTGGTTTTAGGATGCTGGAGTTAAGTGAGCCCAGTAGATTGATGGAGGATGAGCTGAGGGACATCTACATAGTCCTATAGTCACTCCCCAGAGTAGAGCCCATTACAGCTGTAGAGACAGAGCCAGAGGAGGACCCAGAGGAGCGGTCTGCAGAGGGTGATACCGTTGTAGAGTCTGTACCGATAGAGTAGTCAGATGGAGGATCCCTAATGTTCTATACATTTGAGGATGATTTGATGGATTATGCTGATCGCACTATAGAACAGGAGCATAGGATTGAGGAGCTGGAGCAAGAGGCCCAGGAGCACCAGGGGAGGATACAGGAGCTAGAGGCTGAGGTGCAGGGGCGCCAAGAGGTCGGGGCACAGATTAAGGCCACGTTGCAGTATTTGTGGGCCCGTAATGGGGAGTTGGTAGGGAAGTTAGAGCAGGCATAGCATCATCTACAAATTGAGAGAGTCGAGAAGGAGGCTCTACGAGCCCAACTAGAGAAATAAGTGGCTGATCGGATCCAGCAGAAGGAGATGTCAGAGGACGTCAGAGAGAGAGAGTTGATCACCTCGAGGATGAGGTGAGAGGCAAAAGAAGAAAGGTGAACAGGATGAGTTATACTTTCAACATAACATTTGTGAGATGGATGGACGGTATTCGTCATTATCCAGCTAAGATAGGACAGACTCATCACACTATTAGCAGGGAGTTGGCGATTTATTTGGGACAGATCGAGTATGAGAGTGTTAAGGAGCGCGGTATGCACTGATGGACCAGTTGTTTATTGTATTTTGTATTCAGTGTCCTTAGGATAGTCTTTACTTTTGTTTATGATGTATTGTGAATCCCAAACTCTTATATGGGATGGTATGTGTAAACCCCAACTTTTGTATTTGTCAGCGGGGTAGCATGTTTGTAGATCCCCACCTTTTGTTATATTAGAGGATAGATGTTGGCGTTTATAGCAGTATGCTATAGGTGTTTCATGTATGATGTACTACTTTTTGGCTTAAGAATATAAACGCCTCTATTAAACTGTGTTATTTGCATTGTGCATTAAAAGATAAATTTAAAAAAATGTAATGAGATATAATATTAAGCTTTCTTTAATATACAGAAAATGCCGCCACGTCGTAGACAACTAGTACAATCTACATAAGAAGAGTCTGTAAACAAAGAAGGAGGTCAGCGAGACCCGGTCCAGAGATTGGTAGAATTATTAGAAGGCGCCTTTCAGGGGAGAAACCCAGAACCAGTAAATCCCAACCCCCAACAGTTCCTGTGACAAATTTTAAGGATTTTAAGAATGTAGGACCCCCGGAATTTAAGGGGATGATTGATCCGATCAAGGCTCAGTTCTGGGTCAAAGAGATAGAGAAAGCGTTTAAAATCGCAAGGGTAGGAGACGATCAGAAGACTGCATTTGCTACGTATATGATGAAGTGGGAGCCAAATTTCTGGTGGGAAGCGAATCAACAGAGGGCTGGAGAAGGAGTCATACTATGGGACCGATTTAAGGAACTATTTTTCGAAAATTACTTTCGCAAAAGCATGAAGAACCGGATGAAGGTTAAGTTTTTAGAGTTGAAGCATGGGGAAATGACGGTGGCACAGTATGCTGCCAAATTCAATGAACTCGGGCATTTTGCACCGCATCAGGTTGATATTGAGGAGAGGAAGGCTTGACGTTTTGAGCAAGGATTGAAACCTTGGCTGTATAATAAGGTATCTATTTTTTAAATTGATTCGTTTGGAAGTTTGTTGGAGAAGGCCATCATAGCTGAAGGAGGAAGCGAGGCCTTGAGTCAGTACAATAAAGAGAAGAAGAACAAGAAAAGTGGGGGAGATAATCGCAGAGGAGGTAATAGCAGCGGTGGAAGTAATCTTGGAAAGAGAAAATGGGACGGTAACAACAGCAACACTAATAATAACAACAATCAATCTGGTAGTAGGCAAGGAAATTTTAAGAAGAAAATCGAGGCGTGTCCAAAATGTGGAAAGAGTCACTGTGACGACCCCAAATCCAGGTTACTTTAACCTCAGATCCGGTTCAACACTAGTACTACATTTTCCTTATTGTTCATGAATAGCAACAATATTATAATTGCTAAATAATCATTTATTTATATTTTTACAACATCTCTTTCTATTCTAGAATCACAATCTTTATACAATCCTAGTATGTCTCAATATCATACATGATACGACATTTTATTACAATTTATCTTTAGATCACAAATCCAAATTCCGAACGAAACTGGACTAAAAATTGCTCACAAAGACAAAGTGAAATAAAATCACAAATCCTTGGTTTTTAATTGTTCAAACTTGAATAAAATAAACTCTACACATCTAAATGACACCAACTTAGTGTTGTTGTCTTCCTAACTTCTTGTTTTACAATAATTCATGGTTCAATTACATTTTTGAAAATGTTTTGACACAAAATTTAAGATTGAACCATATAGGGTTTTACCGGTAAATCGCAATATAGAATTTTCTTCCATTTATTTGCGTAATACATATTCCAATACTTGTATTAACTAGATCAAACTATGAATATACCTATATATAATAGTTTTAGACCTCTAGAGCATCAAAATAACTTTTGATCAGTTAAAAATATATTTTAACCGTTTAAAACATATATAGACTATAAAAATGCACTAAGGAAAGTTTAGAACGCTTTTTAACCTCTTGGACATGGATGCTCTTCTTCTTCTTCTTCCAAAGTATGCTATGAAGCTATGTGCCATCCACCAAGCTCCTCCTATAGCAATCTCCTTCAACTCACAAGTGTTTGCTTGCTTTTCTATAGAATGCTCACTATTTTTTTTTCTAGAGCTTCTCTTTCTATAATATTTGATCTACTAACAAATGAGCCAACTCTAGCTTTCTCTTACTACTCTTCTATTTATAGACTACCAAAATTGATACTTACAATTATTGTAGGTCTACAATATCACCAATACTTGCAAAAGATCAAATCAAGTCTAATTATTAAATGAATGACCTTTGCTTGGATTAATTTATGGAAGTTGAGTGAAGCAATTAGGTGGAGTAAATTTGAAGCAATCATTCTCCAACACATAACTCATGTATGGTTAAAGCTCTTACTCTTGTAACGTATGTTGACCTAACTATCAACCATGGTCCAAGCTCATCAATTGATCATACACACATCTTCCAACAATTAACCACAATGTGGTTAACTTACTAACACATCAAGTAACCTAGGGTTGATCTACCAAATTCAACCTTAGTTAAAGCTTCTCATTCTCCACCAATTAACCAATGTTTGGTTAACTCTTACCAAAGATGTATACACATTTTATATGTCTACACATTCTGCACAACTTAACCCAAAGAGGGTTAATTCACACATTCATTGGTTAATGTTTTATATTTTTATTACCACTTAGGGTTAACAACTAACCCAACAATGGTTACTTCTCTACAAATTCAAATTCATAAATTTAAGGAATTGACCATCTTCATTGACTAGGGTTGGTGATAGACAAGCTTTCTTATTACTCATAGTTAATTCATTTAACCAACATTGGTTAACTCTCTACCAATTCATATACTTACAACATATATATCTCTACATATTCACCAATAACCTTTTATTTAAATCACATCATAGCTTGAATTGACCAATTTAAATTGAATACAAGCAACATGCATCTTTACTCAATCTCCAAGTGGGACCCCATATTTGGTCAACACTCCACCATTTTTCTTTATTTTTATTATATATATATATATATAATACTTACAATTTTAACTAACCATTAACTAAGGTATGGTTAATTCTCTACAACATGTAACCCATGGTTACCTACCAATTATATCTTGATAAATTATATACATACATAATTGTATCTATAATATTCTTCCTGCAACTAACCCATGCATAGTTAAATCTTTAATTTATTTACTACCTAGGGTTACTTAATTAACTCATCCATAGTTAATTCTTATCATCAAATTCAATCACCTACATTTAACCAATATTTGGTTAATGCTCTCTTTTGTCTACCAACTAGGGTTATTCAATTAACCCTACATTAGTTAATTCTCCACACTCAACCAAATTTTCCAACACTTTGACCATCATTTGACTTTTTAAATGTTTGGGCTATACATAGTTTACTTTGCATTGGGCTCTCTTATTTAATTACTTGGGCTACCCAACACAACTCACACATCTTCCATAACTTGGGCTAGGTAATTTATTTAATTGGACTAATATCTCATTATATACAATACTTGCCAACATTAATTAATTGGGTTTATATTAATTACCTCTTGGACTATTAATCAACATAATATTTGGGCTTATTATTTAATTACCCACTGTCAAGCAAATATTCCCATATTGGGCTTGTTTTAAATCCATTAATGGACTCAATAAAATAACTTAATAATTAAGTTAATTACTTAATTAATTACTTCACATTATTGCCATCCAAGACAATCATCCAAAAGTTTTCACAACTTTAACTCATACTAATATAATTAACCCAATTAATTATATTTCATGACTTCATATTTAAACTAATTAATTTATTAGTTTAATTGAGTATTAACTTACTCATCCTCTTATTTGGCCAACAAGCACACTTTAGGTCTATATGTATATCAATATAACCACCTTCACTTCTCAATTGAATTTATTTCCTTAATAAATTCTCTACATGTATCATTACAATATTTTCACATTTAATTTCTAACAAATAAATTATGTTAAAAGAAAATGTTCACTCATTTTCTACACATCTCACTTCGACAACTTTAGGTTTTAAACCATAACCTTTAATTAATTATTTCAAATCTTATTTACAATTCTTGTAAATATCTGGGATATTACATTCACCACTTCTTATAAGAATTTCGTCCCCGAAATTTTATCATACTCATTTCAACTAATTTTCATCTCTGAGAATATCTCTTTACTCATCAAATTCTATGACCACTCTTTTCTAGGAAGTTCATACTTCTAAACTCACAATTGCAGAACAATGGAATATCTTGCAGAAGAATAAATTGAAAATCAATATCTTACAAAAGACTAAATTGAAAATCAAAATATTCATTAAAACTTTCATACTATGCTGAGGGGTCATAAAGACCGTGAACATCCGAAAGGAATTATTAGTCATTCAACTGAATTCCAAAAAAACAATATTTATCCATGTAACTATTTATAAACAGAATGTTTATCAATCACAAAGACTGAAAACATTCCATAGGTGTACGCTAGGTGATCAGCCTATTGTACCATACGTCGTGCAGAACGTCTTAGTCATTAGGCGCCAGTCGGAGCTATATGCTGACGAAAATATATCTGCTTTCGCCGACAGAATATATTTATTTTTTGCATCTGTTCACCTCAAACTTACTACAACATTCCGCACCAGAATAATTTGGTTTGGAAATACAACTTGAACCATTTCTGACCAAAAGTGTCCAGTCAAAATAAATGACATAGAGTCACGTCATTGAACTGTTTGTATATTACGAACTAAAATTATTTTAGATCAGTTAAAATAACTAAAATTCATTTATAGGACTTCATGATACTACATTATCTTGACAGTACGTTGAGGATTCTGTCATTAATTTATGACTTCATGATACCGCACATCTTGACAGTACGTTGAGGATTCCGTCCTTTTCATCCCCACACCATGGCTTTAATGGTGTGTGATGATTTCATAAATACATTTTGATATTGTCAAATCAATTTGTCTAGCCGAAAAAATTAGCATAGACTATTCTTTAAACGTTTTAAAATACTGAAAATCATTTTATGACTTTGTCATACTACATCATACCATAGTGGGCTTAAAAATACATCCAACACTAGGTTACTCTACATTGATGACTCCATCGTTTATCATCTCTGCACTAAATGCATTAATGATTACTGAAACACATTTTGATATTTTCAAAAGCACAAAAGTGCGAATTTTGGCACGATTTTAAGAATTTCAAAGACTAGTATAGCTAGAAGATTTGGAATATCCTTAAACCTCAAAATATCTCAAATTTCTCCTTCGCATTCTTTTTCAGCTTAGTAACTACATATAGTATAACTTTAATCTTGCTAATTAACTCTACCCATACTCGCTATTCATCAAATTTACCACACATTAGGAGTTGAGGAACTTGCGACAATCATATGGGTTGAGGAACTTATCCTAGTTAGACCAAAATCGTCCATTCGCTGAGGGGTTCTACCATACGATTATGAATCATGAACTTACCATCAACATGAGTTTTAAGAACACGTATTTATCTTAATATTCTCTACCTATCCAATATATTATGAGAAAAGAATCACTTTCTCACCATATATACATCGAATAACGTAACACCAGGTTCAAATCGATTATCACTATAGGAAGCTAAGTGGTTGTTAATCTCCTGCCCATACAAGAAATTGGTCAACTCGGCCACTAACCAATATAGGAAGTTAAGCGGTCGTTAAACAAAGAACAGATCCCCTGCTCATACAAAGAACTGTTCAACTCAACTACTATATTAATATAGGAAGCTAAGTGGCTCTAAAACTAAGCACAAATTGTAACGCCCCCAAAATCCCCGCACTTTTACCTGCGGCGGACCTTGTGCGTTAATTTCGTACATCTATCGACTTAACCAATGATCCCATAATTATATTGGTTGAAATAGTCTTATTTTAGACCATACATTTAAATTTCTCTTAACTTTGTCCCTGGATCTTAACTTGATCTTAGTCTCATAAGTATAAAAGTATCAACTTGTATTTCATCCATATAAATGGATAACACCATATATAACGGTCTAATTTTAACCTTAAGATTTAAATATTCTATAACTTTACATGTTCCAACATCCACCATATTAAATCATTAGGACGGCTCTTGGGAACAGAGAATTCCGCAGTGAATGTTTGTATCTTCACCCGTGATAAATGTTTGCATCTTTATCCGTGACAAATGGTTGTATATTTGTCCGGTGCAAAATTCTCTTTCTGTACAGAACATTACCCAACTAGTTAAAACTCTCATTCGAAACATATTTGTTTATAGTGATATCTCTCCATATCAATAATCCTACTTATATAGTATTCAGAATAGTAATAACGAGTTATACCTGAGTCCGAGGAACCTTAACGATGGATTTGACCAGTCAATATCGCTTACTCCTATCTCGGATGTGCAACACTCACAAGTTATTTACCGATCCTCATCCAGATAAATAGATCATTATCAATACTATGTTAAGTTTTAACAATTCTAGGTTATATCAAAATAAAGACATAACAACATTCTGATGATAATAATTTATATCATTCATTCAATATTCGGTTACATGTTTGTTTGTTCGTATTACAACAGTCATTATGACTTATACAAATACAAGTAATAAACATGAAAACCTAATCTACGCTTCATCTTTACGTTCATGATCTTCTTAACATTCATCTTTAATCTGCAAATAAGGTTTTATTCACAAGAGTGAGCACGACAGCTTAGCAAGTCTAACATACAACACATACGCAGTTTATGCTTTCATATAAACTTTAACGTGCCTTGACTGAATATAATTCTCCATTTAATATCACATATAACTCGCATTCTAACAATTTATATCACATTGACACACAAGGTGTATAAATCATGTTCATAACTCGTAAACATATCACATAACAGTTAGAAGGCTTTTAAACATCATTTAAAGGCTTCACATAACATCTATCACATAACAACATGACATTTCATATTTCATTTATCATTTTAACAATATTACAAAAGTAACACATAGCAAGAATTAGAAGACTTGCCTTTTTGCACAATTAGGGTTTACCGGGAAATCGTTAAACACCTACAAAAAGGGTTACGCGACCCCGAATGTTAGTTTACCCAATTTTACTTTTGAATAAGTCTTATAATAACTTAATTAGACTATTTTAATTGGTGGAATCATTTCGTTAATTGGCTAACTCAAAATCATAAAATTTAGTGCTTCCACCCGAATGCCCCTTAAAATTTTCAACTTTGATGTCCTTTCCGGTAACTACCATAACTTTGTTATCCAGAAACATTTTAAAGTGATTCTTAAGTCTAAATTGCTTAGAATTTCATGATCTACAACTTTCATTTAGGTTCCTAAGGCATATTCTGAATTTAAAATTTTGTAATTTTAGCAGAAAGGTCAGTATGCTTACTTTGATCAATAATTTTTAGGGTTAACCATGTGAAACATGGTACCGCTTGCTTTAACTCTTTAAGAAATCATGTGGTAAGACCCAATAACACCTTATAACATAAAAATAATAAATCATAAACCTTCTCATAGAAAGATTCATGGCTTTTGTTCAAGAACACACGAAGAACACAAAGAACGGATAAAACCGTACATGGTAACGACTATGTTCTTGAGCTTTTGATTTTCGTACTTAAACTAATTTGAGCATTATAACTGCTTACATAAGTGATTATGACACTTTATAATTGAAACAATTTGGTCATTATAATGGCTTGCAAATTGAATTATAACAATTTATAAAAATGCTCAAGAACATACGAAGAACACGGAGAACGACAATCGTACATGGTTACGACGTATGTTCATTGAGCGTTAAACTACGAATTGAAATTCGACATTATAACTACTGTAAAATGAAGAAAGACTCAAGAACACGTGAAGAACAAGGAGAATGACAATCGTACATGGCTACGACTCGCGTTCTTGAGCTTTTAAACTACGAAAATTAATCGAACATAAAAATGACTAATGATTTACCTCTCGAAGTGCAAGCTTTAACTATTTCTTTGCATTTCCTTTGATTATAACTCACTAGAACTCTCTCTCATATTTTATATAGCTTTGATACAAGCATTTTTACTTTGAAAATGAATGATCAAACAAGTGAGGAATACTTGCTATTTATTAGCCATGTAAAGCTAGGGTAAAATGGTCATTATTACCAAACTTCCAAGCTAAGCTAACATGAAGTGCACCTCCCTTTTCCACTTGATATGAACGACCAAATCAGCCATTTAATGCCCATTAATGCTTGAAATCATCACATTTTGGTGACACCACAATTGCCACATGTTAGCTTCCAATTGGTCCACCAATTAGCCTACCAAATGAATAGTTCTAGGGTTTGTTTGGTTGGTGAATTAATCATTTAATTGAGGGATAGTCATGGTCATTTACCAAGCTTGATCAGGTTAGATTAGTCCTTAGGATTAGGTTAATTAGAAATAAACCTAGGAATTTGATTATTCGATTAAGTTATTAATTCACCGATTAGATTAACGTGTAATTTAGGTTAATCTTTAGTTTAATTAAACTTAATCCTATTTAGGTTTAGTTTAATTAATTGATAATTAGGTTAAATGGTAATCTAATTACCCTAACCTAGTTCGATTCCAACTAGGTTTAACATAACCTAGTTTTATTTCAACTAAATGTCATCTAACTTAGTTTTATATCAACTAGATTAGGTTAACTATTTCATAAGCTTAGTTAGTTTGTAACTAGGTTTAGTTCCTAGTTAGGTTCCTAACCCAGTTACATCTAACTTAGTTACATCTCAACCGAAATTAGTTCATCCTTAACTAATTCTAGTTCATTTCTAAGTCTTCCGGTTAAATTGACCTTAACTGATTTAAAAGTCTGATATTACAGAGTTTTATTCTGTATAAACACTATTTTGTAAAGTCGAAAGTCCAACAGACTTGGAACATTTTTCGATGAATAGTGTTTTCGACTACCATTTCTTAGAATATGCTTAAACGATCAAAAAGTCAAAAATAATATTTATTTTCGTCTTTTCCCTATTTCGTCTTATTCTTGACACACTTTTCGAGAAAATTTTTTTTTACTTATTACGCACCGGTGTTGCATACCAACACTGTATCCATCAATGGTTTGATCAAAAATAGAAAGTGTTTCCGTTTGAAGAGCGTTTTACGTTTTAATTTGGAAAAAATATCAGTGGCTCCCTGGTATCTATTCCCCGTATAAATGCTATATCGTAAAATGGAAAAAGTCCAAACGATGAAAAGAATGTTCAAAAAGACGACAAACGTTTTCTCGTAAATCGTGTCTTTTTCGTCTTTTTCCCAAGAAAATTTTATTGATTCCCTGACATCTAAACCTCATATTATCACTATGTTGTGAAACGTAAGAAGTTCTACAGATGAAAGAAACAGTCAAACGAATGAAAAACGTCACCTCGTGAATAATGCTTTTACATGTTTTTCGAGAAAAAACTTTTATTGACTGTTACGTGTTTTCAAATCGTGGGAAGGTTGAATCTTGAAACGGAATGTCAATTTGACTTTCACATTTTGCTCAAGGGCCTAGGTTATTTCCTAGGGTTTAGACCTTAGGGTTAGGGTTTAAGTTTTAACTCTTTTTCTAATTTAGGTTTTTGCCCTAAATTGACTTCTGATTTTTAATAAGTGTTAAGGTTAACTACTTGAACCAAAACACAAAATCCTACACATAGATAATTCATATAGCACATTTAAAAGCTCAATTCAAGCTTTACTAATCACATAACATATAGTTTAGGTTAAAGATTTTAATCTCTTAGTTGTATACAATTGTAGTTTCGAGTCGTATATATTCTTTAAGATAGCTCAAGGTATGCTTGAGCAATCGATCTTAGGTTTTGAATTGACAATCTTGCTTAGATCTTGTTAAATCACTTTTGAAATATTTGGGATATTACACAAATTCCCCGCCCATACAAGGAATCGTACAACTCAGCCACTACTATGAGAGTCCTCAATTAAAAACCCACAAACCTTTAATTTTACTTAACTAAATATATGAATTCTCTCCATTCATATTTTAGCACATCTGACTCATTACGAGTTCATCTCTCTAGATCATTTCATGACCTTGTTAGAATTTTCTTTCTGCTTCTCAAAATGTTATTATAAGATATCTTTTATCATTTCTTCAAATTAGGTATAACATGACCCTTTTCATTTCTGTTATCTTCTTAAATGCATATTTGGATAATCTTCTAATATATAAATTTTCCAAATTCATCTTTTATTACTTAAACTCTCCCTGAGTTTATTCCTTTACCATTTTACTTATCTTCTATTACGGTTATAGCCTAAGGTACTTTTACCTAAGGTTTTTTAACCTATCAGCTCTGATACCAACTTGTGATGACCCCAAATCTGGGTTACTTTAACCTCGGATCCGGTTCAACACTAGTACTATATTTTCCTTATTGTTCATGAATAACAACAATATTATAATTGCTAAATAATCATTTATTTATAATTTTACAACATCTCTTTCTATTCCAGAATTGCAATCTTTATACAATCCTAGTATGTCTCAATATCATACATGATACGACATTCTATTACAATTAATTTGAGTATTTAACACTCACATAACATACCAACTAAGTCTTATACTACACTATTTATTACCTGTCCAATTCAGACTGATATCCACAACAGACATTTAGATCTTCAGTGAAAGTAATATGTTTTCCTGTTCTTTGATCTTTATCGAAAATTTCGAATAACTTGTACTATTTGAAAATGTTGGTTTAAGCAAGAGTGAGCACAACGGCTCAGCAAGTTTAACAGTTACACATAACACATTACATGCTTCATATAATATACATGCTTTGCATCTTATTCTTATATCAGGCTTTTCATATTTATAATACTTCATACATCTTATGCATCACATACAATAATCAACTAGCACTTAGCAAATCATGCTTCATTCTTGCATATAGTTTTCATGTAGTTATACCACATGCTGCTCATCTACCACAAACATCATCAATATATCTTCATATTATCAATTTAAATCACATTATAGCATATTAATGCACATAGGAGTAAGTTCTGAAAAACTTGCATGGTTTTCTTCTACCCTTTATGCTTATTTGCGTCATTCGTTCAACCTACAATTTATATAAAAAATCGACATAATCATTAATTACAATGACTATTAATTAGTCTTAACTTAAGACCTTAACTTCAAATTATTAACTCTTAAGATGTCCGACAAATGAACTCTTAAGTTCTAGACAAAAACCCTAGCCCAACCCTAGTTGGACATGTCGGGTATGCTCAGCCAACTTACTCGTTCATCGTACGACTTACTTTTAATAAGTTAACTAAATTAGTCACAAATGAACTATTTACATTTGTTTAATTCAACTAAACTTTCTTCTTTTACATAACTTAATGATTTGGACATTTAATAATGTACCAAATACTTCAAAATATTATCTACCTTTGATAATATACAACTACTGTGAGGATCCGAATTTTCAGAATTTCTTTAATAATATTAAATGAGAATTTAATGGAATTATCAAGGTTGTTTAAATTATTGGTAATATTTTATGTGATTTAAGGTATGTGAAGGGATTTAATTGATAAATTAAATTTGTATAGAGATGGTGATAATTGATGTTGATTTAAATTAATTGAAAAGTAAATAAATTGTTTGAAAACAATTTATTAAGAATAAGAGAAATTTCATGTAAAGGTACAATAAATTATACAATTAAATTATTGTGGAAGTGCAGAAATTATGATTTAACACTGTTACGTGGTAATGTGAGATATATGAATTAGAAATGTGTATAAATATATATTTGTATAAATACGTGTTTGTGTTTAATTGTTGTAATTATAAACTCCATTAATTATGGAAACAAAGGGATTAATAATTAAATTAATCCAAATTTAAATGAAAAGTTAATGAAGAAGTTAGTAAAATTAGAAATATTGATTATATAATTAATCAATAATTATGGTGGACGTTTAGAAATTAATAAAGAAGAAAAGTAATTATATAAATTATATAATTTATATAAGGAAATTAAAGTGAAATATGAGGAAAATAATAATTATATAAATTATATAGGAATAATTATATAATTTATGTAAGAAGATTAAATTGAATAAGGATAGAAGAAAATTTTTATAAATTGTATTTTGTGTAAAATGAAAATTATTTAAAAAGGGATAATGTAATTATATAAATTATATAATAATAAATTATATAATAATAAATTATATAATTTATATAAGGAAAGTTAATGTAAATAGTAAAGAAATAAAAAATAAATGAGAAAAAGAATGTTTTAATTTATTAAAAATTATGTTTATGTATAGCGTAATTTTTATGATTTTTATGGGAGGTAATATTTGAGAAATGTGAACATGTTAATGTAACATGTTGTCCAAGTAACGAAGTGAAAAAAAAAATTATGAAAAATAATTTTTATATGTTATATGAATTATTTTATGAATTTTGGAGGTATAAATTATCTCATATAATTACATGCATGTAATTATGCGTGTATAAAATTTGTCAAGTAAAATACCTGAAAAAGGTATTAATATTATGTATAAATCAATTTATGATTTTTAGTGAATTAAAATAAATATTTTATATACATTATATAAAATATTTATTACACGAGATAATTACGTAATGTATTAAATTAATGAATTATGCAAGAATTTTTTTGCAAATCCGGATGGTATGTCGGTTGTAGGCTAAGTCGGTGGACCTTTTAATTTGCTAAAAAGTAGTTAATTCCTTTTTGGGTTATAAAAAGGAAAAGGAAAGGAAAAAAAAAAAAAAAAAAAACAAAAACAACCAAACAAAACCATTTTTTTCTCCATCTTCTAACACCACCACGCCACCGAACATCACTACCACAAGAGTGAAATATTTGATGCTACCAAGTGAAGAAAAAGCTTCAATGGAAAGAAATCTCAAGCTTTGGAAGGTAGAAAGTTATTATTATTTGAATTATTTGTGTATTTATGATGATAAAATAATTTTGTGGAAAATTAGTAAATAATTAAAATAATTATTCTAAATAATTTATGGAAGTATATCTATGAATTATATCATGTTTAGTGTAATGATGTTGGGAAAAATTTGATCAAAATGGTATTATTTTTTTGGGCTGTTCGCGTATTGCGCGGCAACCATTTCTTGCGAAAACAGGGGCCAAAACGACGTCGTTTTGGGACACAGAAGGGGGGAGCCGCGCCATGCGCGGAGACCAAAAACTGGCAAGGGAAACGACGCCATTTGGCGTCTGCAGTAAAGGGGCCGCGCATTGCGCACCGCTGAAAATTACCAGCGTGCCCCTGGCCTTTCCGACAAATACTGAACGTGTCCCTAGAGCGTATAAATTACGAAAATAGCCCCGACCTTTTTAGGAAATGACCAGCGTGTCCTTGAACCGCAGAAATTACCAAAATGCCCCCAGAAATTGTTTTTAATTGAAATAAATGTTTAAAAAATTTGTTTAAAAATTATAGAAAATTATAAAAAAATACTAAAAACATAGAAATGATGTTTGGGCATTAATTTAATATTTTTATAAAAATATTAAATAGTGGGGATTAATATTTAAATATTTTAAATATTAACCTATTAAGTTTAAAAGTTAAAAAATGATTAAATGAAAATCCGGACAACCGAATACTCTAAATTTTATCCGATGAGCCGGGTTGTCCGCACTAAATGTGTTTTATATTCAGAGACGAGGTTAATATAATTAACCATATTGTTTAATAATTGACCCGGTAACCTAAAATAAATTGTTGGGTAGGGTTAATTACATTATAGATGATATTAATTAATTAAATTAATATCATGAGGAGATAAATAATTATTATTTGATTATTTTATGATCATAGGTTGTACGAGGAACATTATAAAAAGGGTATTTATTATTTAATTCCACAATTCAGGCAAGTTCTTCAGTACTTTTATATTAAATGTTTGTCTATTATGATATGTAATTCTTGTTTCAAATGCATATAAATTATGTGTTATGTGATCTGTGGATAATATGACAACAATGTGTACTTTGTGCAATGATATGAATATATGTGAAATATATTGCTTAAATAGAAACACAACACACGATGTATGACACACACAGAGCATGTTATGCTATGTGATATATGAAACATGAAAGGTGTAAACTGTTGAACTTGCCGAGTCGTTATACTCATTACTTGCATAATATAAACTTTTGCAGGTTAAGAAATGAATTTCAAGAATATCAGATTATGTAGAGAAGGATTACCATAAAAGGTTGTGAATGTTATGATTATATTTTTACTAGCATAATTCAACATGGATACAATTACTAAGTTTATATTGATATTTCGGATGTACATATATGTTGGATCCGGATAGGACGAATAAAGTTAAATTGTGAACCATGATTGTTCAAGATAATTGTTATGAAAGAGACTATTATATGTCTAATTATAAATTATAAAACAAAGAAAATTTATATAGATATGAACAATATTAAATTGTGAATGTTGAGCTTTATGATACTGGTAATAGAAAGAAAAAGTGAATGTTACGATCCAGGGACTAGGATCGGGATATTAAGTTCTTAAATATCCAAATACTTTAATACAATGATCGGAAAAAAAATTCACACTGAAAATTTGGTAATTGATGACTTTAATGTCAATAAATGGATTAAATAAGGTGAGTAAAGATTTATTAACGAACCGAAATTTGGACGTTAAAGAAATAATGTTTAATAAACATGAAATTTAAGGTAATAAGGTTGGTCGAATTTCGGTGTCGTTACAACTACGTTCAAATATTATTAATCATTTAATAATATTTTACTTACATATTAATATTATTTATCATTTAATAATATTTTAATCACTTATTAATATTATTCATCATTTAATAACTTTTTAATCATATACTAATATTATTGATCATTTATTAATATTTTAATACACATCAAATAATACCAATAGTTAAGTTTTTAATTGTGTTAACTTTAGTCTTTATTTTAAACATCTAGCTACCCATTAGTTATTAATAAACTTCATATATTGGTTTATTATTCAAACTCATTCATTTTACACTTATTTCAACTTAAATTTTCATAAAAAACTCGACCGGACCGACCCGACCCGACCTGACCTGGAGCACCAACAATCTGCTTGGCAAATTGTTTTGACGCAGCTGCGCCACACCGGACGCAGGTGCGTTAGGCCATTCTGTTTGGAAGTCAATTTTTTTGACTGCTCGACTCTCCGACGCTTCGACAGCCATAACTCCTTCCTTTTAAAATATTTTGGGATGATTCTTGAGTCCATTCTCATTAGAATTTCCCCCTCTACAATTTCTCTTTAGATCACAAATCCAAATTCTGAACGGAACTAGACTAAAAACTGCTCAAAAGAACAAAGTCAAAACTAAAATCACAAATCCTTGGTTTTTAATTGTTCAAACTTGAATAAAATAAACTCTACACATCCAAATGACACCAACTTAGTGTTGTTGTCTTCCTAACTTCTTGTTTTACAATAATTCATGGTTCAATCATATTTTTGAAAACGTTTTGACACAAAATTTAAGATCGAACCATCTAGGGTTTTACCGGTAAATCGCAATATGTAATTTTCTTCCATTTATTTGCGTAATATACATTCCAATACTTGTATTAACTAGATCAAACTATGAATATACCTATATATCATAGTTTTAGACCTATAGAGCATCAAAATAACTTTTGATCAGTTAAAAATATATTTTAACCGTTTAAAACATATATAGACTATAAAAATGCACTAAGGAAAGTTTAGAACACTTTTTAACCTCTTGGACATGGATGCTTTTCTTCTTCTCCTTCCAAAGTAGGCTATGAAGCTATGTGCCATCCACCAAGCTCCTCCTCTAGCAATTTCTTTCAACTCACAAGTGTTTGCTTACTTTTCTCTAGAATGTTCTCTATTTTTTTTTCCTAGAGTTTCTCTTTCTATAATATTTGATCTACTAACAAATGAGCCAACTCTAGCTTTCTCTTACTACTCTTCTATTTATAGACTACCAAAATTGATACTTACAATTATTGTAGGTCTACAATATCACCAATACTTGCAAAAGATCAAATCAAGTCTAATTATTAAATGAATGACCTTTGCTTGGATTAATTTATGGAAGTTGAGTGAAGCAATTAGGTGGAGTAAATTTGAAGCAATCATTCTCCAACACTTAACTCATGTATGGTTAAAACTCTTACTCTTGTAACCTATGTTGACCTAACTATCAACCATGGTCCAAGCTTATCAATTGATCATACACACATCTTCCAACAATTAACCACAATGTGGTTAACTTACTAACATATCAAGTAACCTAGGGTTGATCTACCAAATCCAACCTTAGTTAAAGCTTTTCATCCTCCACCAATTAACCAATGTTTGGTTAACTCTCACCAAATATGTATACATATTTTATATGTCTACACATTCTACACAGCTTAACCCAAAGAGGTTTAATTCACACATTCAATACCACTTAGGGTCTATTCACTAACCCCCATGTAGTTAACTCTCTACATATATATTCAATATATTTACTAACACTTAACTCTAGCATTGGTTAATGTTTTATATTTTTATTACCACTTAAGGTTAACAACTAACCCAACAATGGTTACTTCTATACAAATTTAAATTCATAAATTTAAGAAATTGACCATCTTCATTGACTAGGGTTGGTGATAGACAAGCTTTCTTATTACTCATGGTTAATTCATTTGACCAACATTGGTTAACTCTCTACCAATTTATATACTTACAACATATATATCTCTACATATTTACCAATAACCTTTTATTTAAATCACATCATAGCTTGAATTGACCAATTTAAATTGAATACAAGCAACATGCATCTTTACTTAATCTCCAAGTAGGACCCCATATTTGGTCAACACTCCACCATTTTTCTTTATTTTTATTGTATATATATATATATATATATATATATATATATATATATAATACTTACAATTTTAACTAACCATTAACCAAGGTATGGTTAATTCTCTACAACATGTAACCCATGGGTACCTACCAATTCTATCTTGGTAAATTATATACATACATAATTTTATCTATAATATTCTTCCTACAACTAACCCATGCATAGTTAAATCTTTAATTTATTTACTACATAGGGTTACTCAATTAACTCATCCATAGTTAATTCTCATCATCAAATTCACTCACCTAGCATTTAACCAATGTTTGGTTAATGCTCTCTCTTGTCTACCAATTAGGGTTATTCAATTAACCCTACATTAGTTAATTCTCCACACTCAACCAAATTTTCCAACACTTTGACCATCATTTGACTTTTTAAGTATTTGGGCTACATAGTTTACTTTGCATTGGGTTCTCTTATTTAATTACTTGGGCTACCCAACACAACTCACACATCTTCCATAACTTGGGTTAAGTGATTTATTTAATTGGACTACCACCCCATTATATACAATACTTGTCAACATTAATTAATTGGACTTATATTAATTACCTCTTGGACTATTAATCAACATAACATTTGGGCTTATTATTTAATTACCCACCTTCAAGCAAATATTCCTATATTGGGCTTGTTTTAAATCCATTAATGGACTCAATAAAATAACTTAATAATTAAGTTAATTACTTAATTAATTACTTCACATTATTGCCATCTAAGACAATCATCCTAAATTTTTCATAACCTTAACTCATACTAATATAATTAACCTAATTAATTATATTTCATAACTTCATTTTTAAACTAATTAATTTATTAGTTTAATTGAATATTAACTTACTCATCCTCTTATTTGGCTAACAAGCACACTTGAGGTCTATATGTATATCAATATAACCACCTTCACTTCTGAATTGAATTTATTTCCTTAATAAATTCTCTACATGCATCATTACAATATTTCTACATTTAATTTCTAACAAATAAATTATGTTAAAAGAAAATGTTCATCCATTTTCTACACATCTCACTTCGACAACTTTAGGTTTTAAACCATAACCTTTAATTAATTATTTCAAATCTTATTTACAATTCTTGTAAATATCTGGGATATTACAGTCACCAAGGTGAATGTTGGAGGGGACGAAATGTCTGCTATAACTGTGGCTAAGAAGGGCATATTTCATCGAATTGCCCAAACCCGAAGAAGATTCGAGGATGTTTTGCTTGTGGGGCAACTGACCACCAAATCAAAGACTGCCCATAATGGGGAAACAGTGGAGGAAGCGGCAACAAAGGTGGATGAAGTAAGCTAATTATTGGAGGACCTACTCAACAAAGCCGACCAACTGCCAGAACATTCAATATGTCGGTCCAGGACGCGGTAACATCCAAGGACGTAGTGTTAGGTATTATCCCAATCAATAATATAAATGCTTATGTATTATTTGATTTAGGTGCTACCTGTTCGTGTGTGTCTGATGAATTTGCTCAACGCTTAGATTTACCCCGAGAACGGTTGGAAAATCCTTTAAATATAAAAGTCGCTAACAAAGAAGTAATCCTCGTAGAATTTGTACATAGAAATTGTTGCGCAAAAATTAGGGGACATAAGCTGCCGATAGATCTAATCCCTATAAGATTGGGAGAGTTTAACGTGATACTAGGAATGGACTGGTTATATAATCATGGGACAGTAATTGATTGTCAGAAGAAAAGTGTGAACCTTCAGACCCTGAATCGGTCTAAGATAGTATTTTATGGTACATCGCCTAGGCAATATAGCTGTTTGACGATGATACAGGCCAAGAAATTACTAAGGAAGGGATGCGTGGGGTATTTAGCCCATATTGTAGATACTCAAAAAGTGGGAGCAGAGATGAATAATATACTGGTAGTAAAAGAATTTTTGGATGTATTTCCAGATGAATTGCCTGGTCTACCTTTAGACAGGGAAATTAAGTTCGTAATAGATTTAATAATTAAGTTCCTAAATAGTTTAGGAATAATTATTTATTCTGAATTAAAGAGTTAATTCGTAATAAATGAATTAGAATTGTTCTAATTTATTTATTATACAACCGGTTTAATATGGAGAACCTAAAGGGTCACACCGCAAAAGAGTAATATTTATTTTAGAAGTGGATGGCATAATTGTAATAATAAATTAAGTATATTTAATTTATACTATGGTGATAGAATAAATTAAATAGCTTAATATTTATAATTTAGTATTTTAGAAATACTAATTATAAATTAATAAGAGGAGTCTTATTATTATTATTATTACTATTATTATTATTACTAGTATTATTATTTAGTTCCTAAATGATTTAGGAATTAATTAATAGTAATATTATTATTAAATAATTAAGTTCCTAAATAGTTTAGGAATTATAATTATAATAATTAATTAAGTTACTAAATGGTTTAGTAATTAATTAATAAGTAGTAATATTATTATTAGTAAATAATTAAGTTCCTAAATAGTTTAGGAATTATAATTATAATAATTAATTAAGTTACTAAATGGTTTAGTAATTAATTAATAAGAAGTACTCTCATTATTAAATAATTAAGTTCCTAAATGGTTTAGGAATTGTAATTAATTAATTTAGTTCCTAATTAAATTAGGAATTAAATTAAAACCCTAATCCTAAATAGTTTAGGAGGGTTGACTAGATCTATAAATAAGAGGAGTCTTATCATAGATCAAGGTTACACACTCTTTCATTAGATTCCATAATTCTCTAGATCTAAGAGTTAGAGAGAGAGAGAGAGAGAGAGAGAATTAGGGCTAGCCACCCATGGTTTGGAGAAACCATAATCCACTTCTTTAATTCATAGATCTCTTGGTGGATCACCTCTAGAGGCTTCACACTTGGGGAGCTAACATTGATCCGTGGAATCTAATCGGTGAATTATGAAGATGAACGTGAAGGATTAAAGGGAGATGAACTTGTACCCGTGGAAGCTTGGTTCTACAAAGGTATAAATTCTTTTATCCTTCTTCAATTAATAATAGTCGCATAAGAAAGATCCGGGTTATTGGTTTGTACAAAAATTTTAAAATCTGATTTTTATTGCTTCCGTTGCGCTTATATAATTTGATTATATGTATGCCATAATTTTTGCAAACCAACAGTGGCATCAAGAGCCAAACTTATGCGAATTATTAATTGTTTTAATTTCATATATGTATGGGTATATGTTTAGAACAATTTATTGGGCATAATTTATTGTATAGAATTATGGGTTTTGAAAATCAATTGCAAAAATAGTGTTTTGAAAAAAAAAAAATTAAAAAAATAAAAATTCTTTGCTATAGTAACCCGCGAAAACTGCCAAAGTGATGCTACAGTGCAAACGCGCGCACGAGCCGCGCATGGCGCGGGGAAGGTCTTGGCGCGTAATGCGCGGGGAAGGTCTTGGCGCGCATTGCGCGGGTGGACGCGGTGGCAATTTCGTAATAGTTGCAACTTCCGGATTTTTTAATTATTTTTGTATTTTTAAGCAGATTTTTAAAATTAAAAAGTAAAAGGTTTATTTTGGGTTATTTTAAAAATCCAAAAAATTACAAAAATATATTAAAAATAAATAGTTTATTTTTACATGATTTTATAATTTTAATAAAAGGTTTATTTTAATTATGAAATTAGATTTCATGTAACTTTATTTGCCCATTAAATGATATCAATACATATATGGAATGATTTATTTAATTCATGAGATGAATATTATTTATTACTATATATGTTGATATATATGATAATAAATGGGATTGATTATGGACTATTGACCAATTTGATTGGATTTAATTTTAATTAAATGTATGAATGAATGAGTTTTAATAAATGGGGTCTGCGTACCTCGTCTTTCTAATTTTTCTTATGTATAATTCTATCTCCCTCCTATGTACTTCCTCTTGACTGTTGATCAATGTTTCTATTTATTGTAAATAATTTGTATAAAAGGATTAGTTAGAATTATTTTGAAGAATTGGAGCAAAGAAGCAAGGAGCGCATGAAGACCCGTTTGTAATGGAGCCCGAATTTAAATGTAATAGTTACATTTAATTTAATTTATTCTTGCACCCTAGGTTTGACCAATTGGTTTATTTGGTGGCTCGAATAAACCAAACTAGAATAAAAGTCCATAATCAATCCAAGTAGAATATAGTATTCTATATGTGCATGCTTATTTATATATATTATATATTATCAAACATGCTTCGCATGTTAATTAATATGACGCGTATTTTATATATATATGTGCATGTGCGCTAAACAAGATGAGACAATTAATATTAATAAACCCCTCATGATGTAGAATAAATATTATTTATAAAATGAATTAAAATATTTTAATTCATGAATTAAAGGAGTTTAATTCAATTAAATAAAATTAGAATTGTTCTAATTTATTTATTCTACTACTCATAATATTAAGTTGTAACGTTCAAAGATATTTATTAAAAATATCGAACGTCGCCTTCTAGCATGGTAAAACAATAGAGTATCAAATAATCATTATAAGTTTGTTGTGTCACACAAGGCTTATATTAATTTTTTGAGATGTTGTTTTATCACATTTGATGTTTATAAAAAGAATTGAACATTACTGTTTTGTTGTGTCACACAAGGACGGTCTTTTTCTCTTCTAATATAAGAAAATGCTAGGTTGGACTTAACTTGGATAATTTTGATTTGGATGTGTCACACATGATCATAATAATCTAAGAGGCAAAATAAAAGGAGTTACATGTTAATGTAATTGACAAGAGTTGTCTACCTATTTATTTATATATCGTTTGTTGTGTCACACAAGGCTATATACATTTGAAATAGGATCCTTATTCTCACTAGCAAATCTTTAACTAGATTTGCCGAACTATATAAGGAGGGTAATATAGTTTGATGAAAATAGTGGGAGACACCATTTTAAATAAAGACCTAATTTATTTTGGTAATTAATAAAACGAATGCATGTTAACGTTGTTATTAATTCACTTAAAGAATATTGTTATGTTTAATTCACTAACACTGCATAGCATATTGGATGCTTACAATTAATCGAACCGAATTGTTCGGATTGATTAAACAAATTTGAGAATAGTTTTCAATGCTGAAAAGCTAGCAAATGTCCTTAATTTGTCTATCTCTGCAAACGTTGTAGACTAAGTCTCTGAGGAAGATATTGCTATTTTAAATGGCAAGATGATGCAAAGGTGGCTCAATGTATCATGCTCGCATCCATAAGTATCGAGTTACAATGTCAACACGAGAAAATGGATGCACCTACTATATTGCTGCACATTCAATAGTTGTATGGTGAGCAAAGTAGGTCAACTAGATATAAGATATCTAAGGAGCTCTTCCGATCTATAATAAGCAATGGCACTACAGTAAAAGACACATGTCCTAAAGATGATCAATTGGATTGATCAATTAGGACAACAGGTTTTGTCAAGGATGCAGAGTTGAGTCAAGATTCGATCTTGCAGTCACTCATTGACTCTAATTCACAATATGTTGTGAACTTCAAACATTATTAAGCTAGAAGTCATTTAACTGATTTGCTTAAATATGTTGAAGACTGTTGAGAGTCATTTTCCTTCCTAGAAAAACAAAGTCTTACTCGTAGATGAATCTTCTAAGCGGAGGAAGATGGCCAAAGGTATTTCTGAGGAGTCAGAAAGAGTAGAAGCCAAAAGAAAGGCTAAACAAAGGACATAAATAAAAGTGATCCCGAGGGCAAAAGAGTTTGCTTTCATTGCGATAAGCTGGGACACTGGAAGAACAACTGCAAGAGAGTTGTAGTAGTTAAGTAGAAGAAGTTTAGTGAAACTTCAGCTACAGATATAGATTTGTTCATAATGAAATAAAACTTTCTATAAGTCAAGTTTCTACTTAGGTAGTAGATACCGGCTGGTGGTCTCACATATGCAAGTTGTTGCAGAGACTAAGCAGAAGTAGAAAGCTAAACAAATGATAAGTAATTCTGTGATGGGGAATGAAGCAAAGGTTGTTGCATTAGCCATGAGAACTTATAGTTTAGCACTGCCTACGGGTAAACCTATTAAGTTAGTAAGTTGTTACTATGTTCCAGTTCTTAGAAACATTATTTCAGTTCCATGTGATGACAAGGAAGAGTTTTTTTGACATTATAATGAACAATCGTTGTTCTGTTTATAATGATAATATTTTATTTAGAACTGGTTGATTACTTAATAGATTTTGTATACTTGACTTACATGAAAAATATTTCAATTTGAACAAACTAAAAGCAAAGAAATGATATGAATCATACCTTCATGCAACACTGTTAACTCGGTCACGTTAATGAAATAAGACTAAACAAGTTGTATAAAGATAGGTTTTTGAGCCTTTTTTGATTATGAATCAAATACAACTTGTGAATCTTGTATCATGGACAATATGACTAAATCTCCATTTAATGGACATGGAGAGCGAGTTACGGAGTTGTTAGAGATGGTACACACAGTGGTGTGTGGGACCTATGACAACAAATGCAAGAGGAGGGTATTCATTCATTACTTTCACTGATGATTCTAGATTTTGATATATGTATTTAATAAAATACAAATCCAAATCGTTTGAAACGTTCAAAGAATTCAAAAGTGAAGTATAGAAACTAAAGGCCAAAAGTATTAAAGTTCTTCTATTAGATCGAGAAGGGAATACTTAAGCAGTAAGTTTCTAGATCATCTCAAGCGAAATGGTATTCTCATAGAATGGACATGGTGATGATCCATAATGAGTATTACTGATCTTCCAGTATCCTTCTAGGGTTATGCTCTAGAAACGATCGCATATCTACTAAATAAGATACCTTCAAATTCCGTCCTTAAGACTTCATATGAGTCATGGATAGGGAGGAAACCAAATCTTAAGCATGTTAAGATTTGAATTGTTCAGCTTATGTCAAAAGGTTTGACAAAGATAAGCTAGGGACATGATCTGATAAGTGTAAACTTATGGGATATCCTAAAGAAAGTTTAGGGTATCACTTCTATAATCCGACTAACTAAAAGGTGTTTGTTTGAAACACGCTGCCTTATAGGAAAATGAGTTTTTCCTTAAAGGGTTAGTGGGAGTAAAATAGATCTTGAAGAAGTTCAAGAATCACAAAACACTACAGATAAAATGAAGGAATCTGTACAAGTAGATAAACCTATTGTACCACAACCAAGTCGTAAATCTGGTTTAGTACCGAAGATACCTGAATTGTATGGATTCATCATAGATGATGATGATAAGGTACGCATCATAGTGGATGATGATCCAGATATATACAATGAGGTATGAGTATTAGATACTCAAGAGAAATGGTCGATGACCATAAAATCCGAAATGGGTCTTTGGAGAAAGACTAAAGCAGATGGCTAGGTGGAGACCTATAAGACCTAACTAGTGGTAAAAAGATTTCAAACAAGGTCAATGAGTTGACTAAGATGAAATTTTTCACTAGTGAAAATGCATATATCCATTCGAATTTTACTTGCAGTAACAGCTTACTATACAAAAGGATGTATGTATGATACAACCAAGAGGATTTATCTCCATATAGATGGAGCGAATCAAGTATGTAAGTTACATCGATCCAATTATGGATTGGAGCAAGTTTCTCGAAGATGGAACATCCGTTTTGATGAGACAATCAAAAGAGTTTGATTTTATCAAAGATAAGGATGAACCAAGTATGTACAAAGGTCAGTGGGAGCACTGTGACATTCCTAGTATTATATGTTGATATAATATCAATAAGGAATGACATACCGATGCTACAATCAGTAAAGATGTGGTTGTCTAAAACTTCTCCATTAAGGACTTGGGAGAAGCGTCCTAACATTCTATTTAGGATAAAGGTCTATAGAGATAGATCATAAAGGATGCTCGGCTTAACCCAAGGGACGTACATTGATTCGTTGAAATGTACTAGACTTGATATTGCTTATGTATAATAAGCAAATATCAGTTCAATTTTGGAGAAGAATATTAGAAAAGAGTTTCTAATGATGGGTCTGATATAAAACTAGAGGGTTTGGCAAACTCAAGTTTGTTCAGACTAACCAAGATAACAACATATCCGTTTCAGGTAATATGATTACCGTGAACGGTGCTGCAGTGAGTTGGAAAAGTTCCAAACAGCAAATAGTTGCTGATTTAGTGACAAAGACATAGTAAATAACTATAAGTGAAGCTGTAAAAGTGATTGTTTGGTTAAACAAGTTCTTTACAGAACTTATAATGGTTCCTAACATTAAAGGAGTTTAATTCGCCAAGGAACCTAGGTCTCATCTGAAATCCAAACATGTGTTGCGGCACTTTTATATGATTAGATGAATCATTGAAAAGGAGACGACGCCATAAAGATGGTAGACTCTTAGAATAGCATTACAGATCCATTAACTAAAGCATTTACTAAGCAATTTATACGCCACTTAGAGAAGAATGGTATAGGATACCAAAGGGCGATTGACTTTAGTGCAAGTGGGAGATTGAAAGTAATATGCCCTCAAGCCAATCACATTTGATGTGATAAGCATATACTTTGTAATCTTGTTCATTTATTAATAAAAGTATCAAGGCATTTCTTTATTCATGATTAATTACTTGAATTAATCAAATGGATAAACCCATAGTTTTCGAACAATGCTTTTAGAACCATGATGAGGATCATGCTAATGAGATCTAAATTCAAGATAGCTCAAAACTAAAATTGTTCCTAATCGTTGGATCACTAAAAAGGGGATTAGTAGATCCGGATAGATTGGTACATACTATGCTTGCTCTTATGAAGAGGATGATTGATCTCATAATCATTTGTGTAGAGACACTAAAGCAAGTATGTAGGTGCTTATTAGAGAATAAGTTCACTGAAATAATTAAGTTCCTAAATAGTTTAGGAATAATTATTTATTCTGAATTAAAGAGTTAATTCGTAATAAATGAATTAGAATTGTTCTAATTTATTTATTATACAACCGGTTTAATATGGAGAACCTAAAGGGTCACACCGCAAAAGAGTAATATTTATTTTAGAAGTGGATGGCATAATTGTAATAATAAATTGAGTATATTTAATTTATTCTATGGTGATAGAATAAATTAAATAGCTTAATATTTATAATTTAGTATTTTAGAAATACTAATTATAAATTAATAAGAGGAGTCTTATTATTATTATTATTACTATTATTATTATTACTAGTATTATTATTTAGTTCCTAAATGATTTAGGAATTAATTAATAGTAATATTATTATTAAATAATTAAGTTCCTAAATAGTTTAGGAATTATAATTATAATAATTAATTAAGTTACTAAATGGTTTAGTAATTAATTAATAAGAAGTACTCTCATTATTAAATAATTAAGTTCCTAAATGGTTTAGGAATTGTAATTAATTAATTTAGTTCCTAATTAAATTGGGAATTAAATTAAAACCCTAATCCTAAATAGTTTAGGAGGGTTGATTAGATCTATAAATAAGAGGAGTCTTATCATAGATCAAGGTTACACACTCTTTCATTAGATTAGTGAGAGTACTCCATAATTCTCTAGATCTAAGAGTTAGAGAGAGAGAGAGAATTAGGGCTAGCCACCCATGGTTTGGAGAAACCATAATCCACTTCTTTAATTCATAGATCTCTTGGTGGATCACCTCTAGAGGCTTCACACTTGGGGAGCTAACATTGATCCGTGGAATCTAATCGGTGAATTATGAAGATGAACGTGAAGGACTAAAGGGAGATGAACTTGTACCCGTGGAAGCTTGGTTCTACAAAGGTATAAATTCTTTTATCCTTCTTCAATTAATAATAGTCGCATAAGAAAGATCCGGGTTATTGGTTTGTACAAAAATTTTAAAATCTGATTTTTATTGCTTCCGTTGCGCTTATATAATTTGATTATATGTATGCCATAATTTTTGCAAACCAACAACATACAACCAAGTGTATCTTCATGGGGAGCACCAGTTTTGTTCGTCAAAAAGAAGGACAGATCGTTACGACTTTGTATCGACTATCGAGAGTTGAACAAAGTAACGATCAAGAATAAATATCCATTGCCAAGAATCGACGATCTTTTCGACCAGTTGAAGGGAGCGAGGTGTTTTTCAAAGATTGACTTGAGAACGGGTTACCATTAGTTAAAGGTGCGAACAGAAGACGTACCAAAGACGGCATTCAAGACTCGATATAGACACTACGAATTTTTAGTAATGTCATTCGGACTGACAAATGCGCCAGCAACATTTATGGACTTGATGAATCGAGTCTTCAAGCCATATTTGGATAAGTTTGTGGTAGTTTTTATTGATGATATTTTGATCTATTCAAAGACAGAGGAGGAGCACGCGGAGCATTTGAGAGTGGTGTTAGAGACATTGAGAAAAGAGAAGTTATATGCGAAGTTTTCCAAATGTGAGTTCTGGTTGGAGATGGTACAATTTTTGGGACATGTGATTGATAAGGATGGAGTATCGGTAGATCCTACAAAGGTGGAGGCAGTGATGAATTGGGAACAACCGAAGACGCCGACAGAAGTACGAAGTTTTTTAGGTTTAGCCAGGTATTACCGAAGATTTATTCAGGACTTCTCGAAGATCGCGACACCGTTGACCAATCTAACGAGGAAGATAGTGAAGTTTGTTTGGATGGAGAAATGTGAAGAAAGTTTTAGGGAATTGAAGAAGAGATTGAGCGAAGCGTTTGTATTGTCCTTACCAGATAGTACAGGAGGTTTTGTGGTGTACAGTGATGCGTCATAAAAGGGTCTGGGCTGTGTGTTAATGCACATGACAAGGTCATTGTGTACGCGTCACGCCAGCTGAAGGATTACAAGAAGAGATACCCTACTCACGACTTGGGGTTAGCGGCGGTGGTTTTTGTATTAAAAATTTGGAGGCATCATCTTTATGGAGAGAAGTGTGAGATATATACGGACCATAAAAGTCTAAAATATATCTTCACACAAAAGGAGCTGAACATGCGGCAAAGAAGGTGGTTAGAGTTGATTAAGGATTACGATTGCGAGATTTTTTATCATCCGGGAAAAACGAATGTTGTGGTAGATGCGTTAAGTCAAAAAGGAAGGGAGAAATTGTTAATGTTGACAGCTCAGGATAAACTTATAAGAGAGATGACCAAGTTAGAAATAGAGGTAAGAGATTCGAAAGAGTCAAGAGAGAAATTATTTGTTATAGAAGCTCGTCCAACGTTGTTGGACAGAATAAAGGAAGCTCAAGAGGGAAATGAGGAATGTAAACGAATAAGGAGAAGAATTGCAAAAAAAAGAGGAAGAGAAATTTCAACTGGATAATGATGGGATTTTAAGGTTTGAAGGAAGAGTGTGGGTGCCAGCAGAGCCGGTAATAAAAGAGGAGATTTTGCAAAAGGCACACAATTCGTCATACACAATTCACCTAGGAAGTATGAAAATGTACCGAGATCTTCGCCAACATTTTTGGTGGCCTAATATGAAGTGGGAAGTCACAGAATATGTCAGCAAATGTCTAACCTGTCAAAGAATAAAGGTAAAATATCATAGGCCGAGTGGTCTACTTCAACCGTTGGAGATACCAGAATGAAATGGGAGCACATTACGATGGACTTCGTGGTGGGACTTCCAGTTACTTAGAAGGGTTGTGATGCGATATGGGTAATCGTGGACAGATTGACAAAGTCAGCACACTTTCTACCAATCAAGATCCGATTTAATCTAAATCAATTAACAAAACTGTATATGAAAGAGATTGTTTCACGACATGGGGTATCGGTATCAATTGTTTTTGATCGAGATCTGTGCTTCACGTCGAAATTTTGGAGAAGCTTACAAGGGCGAATGGGGACACAGCTGAGGTTGAGTACGACATACACAGAGCGAAAGGACAATTCAGACTTTGGAAGACATGCTCAGAGCTTGTGTGATGGATTTCAAATGAAGCTGGGACGACCACCTACCTCTTGTCAAATTTGCTTATAACAACAGTTACCATGTGAGCATCGACATGCCACCATATGAAGCTCTCTATGGAAGAAAGTGCAGAACGCCTTTATGCTGGGATGAGGTAGGAGAACGCCGACTTTTGGGGCCAGAATTGGTGCAACAAACAACTAAAGTAGTGAAGACAATAAAAGCTCGACTAGTTGCAGCTCTGGATCGACAAAAGAATTACGCAGACCTACATCGCCAAAGTCGAGATTATGAAGTGGGTAGCTACGTGTTTTTGAAGGTATCTCACTAGAAAGGGAAATAAGATTTGGAAAGAAAGGGAAGTTAAGCCCAAGGTTCATAAGACCATTCGAGGTACTAAAGTAAGCAAGCGAAGTGGCGTATGAGGTGGCTTTACCTCATGAATTGGAGCATATTCACAATGTGTTTCACGTTTTAGTGTTACGACCATATAAGCCTGATTAGAAGCACGTGATATCCTATGAACCCATTCAACTAGAAAAAGATCTGACATACGAGGAGATCCCTGTACAAATAGTAGGTAGAAAGGAACAAATATTAAGGAATAAAATTATATCTTCCGTAAAGGTAATATGGCGTAACCACAATGCCGAGGAGACTACGTGGGAATTAGCAGATAAGATGAAAAGAGATTACCCCCATTTATTTGTGTAACCTTGTACTGATTCCGAGGACGGAATCTTTATAAGGGGGGGGGGGGGAGAATGTAACGACCAAGAAAAATGTACTATTATTATTAATGAGAAATAAGAATAATTAAAAATTTATGTGTGTGCTCATACATTTATGTGTTATGTTACAATCATTAATAATTCAATTTAAATTGAATTAAATATGTGATAAATAATAAAGTAAGTGATGATGATGATGAACTTAATTTATACTTAATTAAAACTTATGTAATATGCCTTGTGTGACATAATGATTAAGATATATCAATTAATTAATTAATTAATTGTGTTAATTGTGAGGTGATTATATAATGTTATGGATTAATGAAAATAATTAAATTAAGCACAATGTGAATATTATGAGGTCACATGAATTAATGTGACACAGTCCAACTTGTTATAAATTTTAAAATTTATGCATGTGCTCATACATTTATGTGTTATGTTACAAGCATTAATAATTTAATTTAAATTGAATTAAATATGTGGTAAATAATAAAGTAAATGATGATGATGATGAACTTAATTTATAATTAATTAAAGCTTATGTAATATGTCTTGTGTGGCATAATGATTAAGATAAATCAATTAATTAATTAATTATGAGGTGATTATATAATGTTATGGATGAATGAAAATAATTAAATTAAGCACAATGTCAATATTAGGATGTCACATGAATTAATGTGACATAGTCCAACATGTTATAAATTAAAAGTCCATGTGTGTAGAATTTCTAGAAAGTTGTTTTATGCTTGGAGCCATGTGGGAGTTATAATTATATAGGGTAAGGCTAATATATATATATATATATATATATATATATATATATATATATATATATATATATATATATATATATATATATATATATATTAGGTGCATGTGATGATAATAATGTGGGAAGACATGGTGTTTAGCCTTAAATTAGGGAATGGTTGACAATACTTCACCAAACCCTTCTTAGTCAATGGGTAATGCATGCTTGGGGGATATTGACACTCCTATAAATAGGAGTTCTCAAATTTCATTTTAAGGTTTGCTTGCATATAGTGAGAGTTATAGGGAGAAAATAAATGCTCATGGCCCAATGAAAATTTAATTAGTGACCCATTGACACCTAGTTGAACATGTCCAAAACATAGTCCAATTATATAATTCAAATGATCCATTTTCTAGAATGCTTTATAATATATTATATATATAATCCATCATGAAGCTAGAATGCTAAATTTATTTTTTAATGAAGCTACCTAAGCCATCATGAAGAAGGATCATGATGTATCCCTTAAATTAGGGAATTGTACAAAGTTTTTCCAAAAATTGTGGAACCCTTGTATAATAACTTCCTAGATGGTTAAAACCTAATGGACTAATACATGTATTCATACATGTATATGTATTGTACATGTATGAGAATTTCCCTATAAATAGGACCATCCTATTCCATTTTCTAAGTTTGCTAGGATTGGCTAAATAAGTGAGCTATAGAGAGAAATTGAGAGGAAAAAGAGAAACCAATAGGAACTCTTGCAAATTGTTGGTTCAAGTGTGATCTAGCAAAGAGGAGAAGGTGGAGAGCTATCTCAAGTTTATTTCCAAGAGAAGAAAAGTTAGTAGAAGGTATAAACTCTTAACCTTTAAAAATTTTATAAGTTAAACTCGTATATGGTAGCTTATATTGTAAAATACATGTTTGGTTGTGGCAAATTTTGTGTTGTGGGATCATAAAGGATCCGAAGGTACAAGTATGACTTTGTGAAGGAGTATATATAATTGATATGTGTTTGTATGTGTTTTATGTCAAGATGATTAAGAATAATGCATGTAATCATAAAAACCCTAATTGTAGTAGTGAAAATATATGATTTGGGTAAAAATGGAATAAAATGTGCAATTCATTTACATGATCTAAAAATTGTAAGCTATAGTTCTATGAAATATGAAGATTTTCCAAGTGGAACGAACAAAACTGGAGCTACAATGGATTTATGGTGAATTTTCTTATAAAAGATGTCAAAATAGAACTCTAGCTTGAAAAACCAATAAATTTGGTTAAATAGATATTTTTAAAAATAATAAAAAAATTAAAATGTTGAAGAGTTATAAGTTTATAAACTAACAAACTGATTTGAGCTCATTTGCATTTAAAATAAACAAGATATGAAAGATTGAATCAAAAAGGGTAGGAAAACAAAAATTGAAAAAAAAATAAATTATTTTGGTTTCTGCCATGGGGGCGCTGCAGCGCCGCCCCCTAGTATTAAATCGGGCGCTACAACACTGGTCAAGGTTTTCTTTTGACCTGGGCCGGTCAAACCGGTTGGGTTAACCGGTACGACCCGAGCCGCCCGAAAAAAAAAGTTTTATTTTTAATCATAATAATTAAAAATGATAATAGGAATAATAATAAACAAATAAAATATATAACAATTATTTTATTTGTAAGTTAATTAAAATAATAAACAAATAAAATAATATTTTATTTGTAAATTGATTAAATAATATTAAACAAATAAAATAATACTTTAAAATTATTTTATTTGTGAGTTGATTAAATAATATTAAACAAATAAAATAATACTTTAAAATTATTTTTGTGAGTTGATTAAATAAATAAAATAATATTTTAAAAATTATTTTATTTGTGAGTTAACATTAAACGAATAAAATAAACTAAAAATTATTTTATTTGTAAGTTAATAATGAAGATTATTTACATAGTTAAAATAGTATTAAAGGACTATTTTAATTGTGGAATAATAATACTTAAGCAATTAAAGTAATATTATTTTAATTGTGAATTAATGAGAGTCAAACAATTAAAATAATATTAAGAATTATCTTAATTGTAACTCAATAAAGAAGATGCAATTAAATAATGTTAACAATTATTTTGATTATAAATTATTAAAAGATGAAGAATTAAAATAATATTAAGAATTATTTTAATTGTGTACTAATGAGAAAGAATTAAAATAAAATAAAAGAAAGGGTTACTCTAATTGGGAAATTAGACAAATAAAATGATAACTTAAATTGTTTTATTTGTGGATTAATACAGGGTGTTCAAAGAATGTGATAATAAGTCATAAACAAATAAAGTAAGATCATTTTGCTGTGAATCATTAAGAGATAATAAAGAATAATGAAACAAATAGAATAATACAAAGTGTTATTTTATTTATAATAATGAGTGAATGAATTAAATAAGAAATGTGAGAGATAATAATGTACAAGTAAATAATTTTATATGTGTAATGATTTGAGAGTCTAAGTTATATATAACTTGTAAGTCAAATCTATTAGATTGTTTTGTGAAGGTTAATAGAATTTAACCGTTAGACAAATATGTTGAACATAGGTTGTTCAAAGGATAAGGAATTACAGTTAGATATAGTCGACGATCCAGGCAAGTACTTTAACTTGTACTTTTATCAATTCCTACAAGTAGAATTAATTGATGGATTAATTCCTGTTTATCTATATTGCAAAGATTAAATTATTATCTCTAAAACTTGATTTAATATCATGATTATATCCTTGAACGATTATTCGAACCCTAGTTGCAAACATTGAACGTATTAATTGTTTATAATAATGTTGAGAAGTACGTCTGTGCCATTTGTATCGCCTAGACCAATGAAAAGATCGATTGTTAATCAATCATATTTTCTTGAGAAAGCTATCCAAACCAATTGCCTTGGTGATGACTCTTATAATATGCTGAGATGAACAACTACTTTACGTTAGGGGACCGACACGCGTGCGAATAGCATGTCTAAGTGTTATGCATAATATAGGGTACTTTAGGCTGATCACCTATTGTACTTGTTTATTATTGTGAATTTTTAGTAAAATACTGTTAATTCAAGCATGTGTTCACGGTCCATAGTGACCTCTCAGTTCAATATGTTTATTTATTTGGAAAAATAGAAATTCTTGATTTCATATATATCCTTAAGTCCGTAGTGACTTTCCAGTAATAGAAATGTTTAGAATTAGAACTTTTGACACTTACAATGTTAAAAATTCATTTACTAAATTCCTGAGCTTTTAATTATTATTACATACCTTGATATATGTATTCCTTCACATAAATGCTTACTATTATTGTTTTCATACTTGCTGAGAAAACTCGTTGCTCACCCTTGCTTCCTTTAAACATTACAGTTAAGTTTGAACAAGGCACCGACTCAGGAAAATATAAAGGCAAAGGCAAAGTTGCTGAGTAGCCTTATTGTGATGTAGTAGTAAAATTTATGCTATGTTGAATTAAGACTTATGGAGTACTTGTTATTTTAAATGGTGTTTGTATTGGTAACGATTGCGAGACTTGGGATGCAAATATTTATGTTATCTTAATGTAAATATTCTTATTATTCAGCATTTAGTTGATATTAGTTTGTTGTATGAGTTGGACCGTGAAGCACCAGATTCAAGGTACATGTATTTGAATTTGGGGGCGTCACAGCATCCTAGACCACTACCTGAAGCATCGCTGTAGATAATAAATCCTCCTAGTCCTGATGGTATAGTCAGAACATGGGCTGGAACGAGTCTCCTCTTGAGTTCTTGAAAGTTTTTCTTGCATTCCTTACTCTATTCGAATTTTGTGTTTCTCTGAGTCAGTTGAGTTAGTGGAGTGGCAATTCGAGAAAAACCTTCTACAAATCTCCGATAATAACCAGCTAGACCCAGAAAACTTCGTACTTCAGTTACTGTCTTAGGTTGCTCCCAGTTTAAAATTGCTTCAATCTTCGCGAGATCAACTGATATTCTTTGTTTAGAAATCACATGCCCAAGGAATGTTACTTCCTCAAGCCAGAACTCGCATTTATTCAACTTAGCATATAACTTATTTTCACCTAACTTTTGGAGTATCAATCGCAAGTGTCGATCATGATCCTCACGACTCTTGGAGTGTATGAGGATGTCATCAATAAAGACAACCACAAAATGATCCAAATATTCTTTGAATATTCGGTTCATCATGTCCATAGTTAGTCCAAAAGGCATGACTAAGAACTCGTAATGCCCATAGCGAGTTCTGAAGGAAACCTTTGGAACGTCATCAGCTTTAACCTTCAACTGATGATAACCAGATCGGAGATTGATCTTTGAAAAATACCGAGCACCTTGTAATTGATCAAACAAGTCATTAATTCGAGGTAACATATACTTATTCTTGATGGTCAAATGATTCAACTCTCGATAGTTAATACACAATCTCATACTCCAATCCTTCTTCTTTACAAATAGAACAGGGGCACCCCAAGGTGATGTACTTGGTTGTATGAAATCGCTATTTAGGATTTCCTGAAGTTGGACTTTCAATTCTTGAAGTTCTATGGGAGCCATTCGGTATGGGGCCTTAGAAATAGGTTTAGTACTAGGTTCAAGGTAAATACATAATTCAATTTTGCGGTCTGGGGGTAGGCTAAGAAGTTCTTCAGGAAATACATCAAGGAATTCATTAACAATAGGAATATTGGAATATTGTTCAAGTTTACTGAGTTTTAATTTAGATCAGTGATATGTGCTAGGAAGGTTTGACATCCGTTTTTTAATAAACGAATGGCTTTATGGCTAGAAATAACGGTTACAGATTTCAAAGGTTCGATAGCTTGAATTTGCATGATAGGTTAGTTAGGAATATGAAAGCTAATGAGCTTATGGAAGCAATCAATTTTAGCATGGTGGGTAGTCAACCAATCAATTCCTAAAATCACATCAAACTCATGCAATTTCAAAGAGATAAGGTCAGCGGGTAGTGTAAGATTATTGATTTGAACCAAGCAATATTTATAAACAATAGATGTAACGGCTATTTTCCCTAATGGAGTTTCAACACATAAGTCAAAGTCTAAATTTTCAGGAATCAAATTTAAACATTGAGTACATGCAGGTGAGATAAAAGAGTGGGTAGAACCAGTATCTAATAGGGCATAGACTTCACAAGAGTTTATAAATAGCTTACCGATTATCACCTCGTTCAGGTTCCGTGTCTTTTGAGACGTTATAACAAAAGCTCTCCCCTGGACTACAGATTTTCCCTTGTCTGTGCTACCCTTTAGAGCCATCATCGCTGCTGGACTTGATTTTGTAACAGGAAAAAATAGAGCAATATGACCTTCTTTCCCACAATTATAACAAGACTTGGATTGCTGAGTACAGTTTGGACTGATGTGACCCTTCTGACCATACCTATAGCATTTTACGAACGGTCGATCTCCTCCCCTTGAAACTATTACCAGTGCTGATGTTAGTGTTGGTGCCTTTCCGTAATTATTGTGGGATCTCTTTCTCTTAAAATTTTTCCTTCTTGTTTTTCCCCTTCTGTTATTTGGACCGAAATTACCACTGAAGTGGTTACTATTTTCGAAATGGTGATTGCCGCCTCTACGGTTCTCGTTCCGGTAATTGTTATCATTATTTCGTTCTCTTTGTTGATCATTGACTATTGGTTGCAATATTTTGTCTTCTTGTTCGACCCTTTGAGCCCTATCTACCACATCCGAATATAAACAAAGTTTGTGAAAGATGAGGTGTCAGCGAATTTTGGGTCTCAAGCCTCATAAGAACATACGAGCCATTCGGGCTTCATTGTCCACCAATTGAGGCGTGAATCGGGATAACTCCGCAAACTTGGCTTCGTATTGAGAAACAATCATGTTCCCTTGTTATAGTTTAATAAATTCCACCTCTTTCATATGGTGGACACTTTCTGAAAAATACTTCTCATTAAATAAATCCTGAAACTCCGTTCTGGACATTTCAAGTGCTGAATGATGGGTACGTTTTATCGATTCTCACCAATAGTATGCTTTTCCTCTTAGCATAAAGGTAGCAAATGGAACCTTCTGATCATCAGTGCAGCGCATAACATTAAATATCTTTGTCATCTGCTTCAGCCACGCTTCTACCTTAAGTGGGTTTGGCTTCCCAAAAACTTTGGGTGGTCCCAACTCCTTAATCTGCTTCGCAGTGACCATCCTCGAATTACCAGCATTTCCACCAGTGGGAGTTCCTCTCGCTTGATTTTGCATGAATTGCATAAAGTTTCTAAGGAAACCATCATAATTCATATGGCCACCTGCGTTATTTCGGAAGAGGCAGGAGAATTATTTGTAGTCTCCTAGTTTTCTGCGGCATAATTCATCCCTTGATTTTCAGATGCTATTCTAAAATGTGGTCACAAAATAAAGGTTAGTTTAAACAAACTGACTTGCCATTTTTTGTCACTTCATTCAAGCCAACTAGCAAAATTTAACTTAGGTAGGACACACTAGTGAATGATTCTAATCGTCTCTCCCCCTTCTAGTTTTAATCCTAGATCTTCATGCAAGATCATATCCCTAAGCTTTGATACCAACTGTGACGACCCCAAATCGAGCCCACACCACCCAATTTGAGTCGTCAAAAGACTACAACAAAATTATTACAATACATTATACAGTACTCAATAATACACAACTAAGTCTTCACAATTATTGCTAACCAATTCAATTTATCTCGGACAGCTACTCTATTCCCCTTTCCTCCTCACTAGTCCCGGCTACGCTCTCATTTCCTGAACAATTGAACAAAAAAGAAAGGGTGAGCTCAAATAGCCTAGTAAGGAATATCATGACTAAGATATTAAAAAATAAATTATTTTTAGCCTTCCACAGTTGAGTTCTTAATTGAATATAATAGACAACAAGTTTTAAATCAATAACTGCAGTTGAATTGTTAATAGAGTAATATAAACAACAAGATTTAAATCAATAACAACAGTTAAGTTCTTAAACAAAGTTCAACTGCAGTGAAATAACCACCATTAAGAGACAAGTAGATGATGTTTACTAGCTTCTCTTTTTTTTTAAAATATCATCAACTTTTATCATCTAAAACACTACTAGTTATGATCATGCCCAACAACAGTTCTTCTTTGCCCCTGACCAAAGAGAACATTCATCGCGTGTGCTTATCATCCGACTAAAGACACCAATAAATTATATCACCTTTATCCTATATCGCCTTTAACTTATCATTTGTGCTCCAGGTCTCAGATATTCAGAATAACTTGATTCTTGATGATTGAAATAACAACAGAGAGATAAATAATGAACAGAAAAAATAGGATAAACAATAACATTAGGAGTTAGAAAATTTTACTTTGTTCAGATTCAAATAATGTCTAAATTATCAACATGATGTAGAGAAAAAGGTGTTTAAGTCCAAGAGTAATGTCCAAGATTCATAGAGAAGAAGTTCAACAGAAAGATTTATGATACAAGGAATTAGTCCAAAATGTTCACAGTTCAAAAGTTCAAGGTCCATAAGTTCACAGTTCAAATATGACGATGGAAATTTAATAGGAATAATCTTGTCAAAGGGTATTAGATGAAGTGCAAACTATTAAGTGAATATTAATGAATTATTAATTCAAGAATTTTTATCGTTTAATAATATTAGAGGTACAAATGAGATACTTTCTTACCGTAGTAAGTTTAAGTGATAGAAGATGAAAAAGATGGTATCCCTTACAAGTAAGAAATAAAATGATATCCTTTTATGATGATGAAAAGAATGATATCCCTTACCTTATCTCGTGACTAAATACAACTTTTATGAGGTTGATCAACATAAATGTATATTCATAATTTAATTAGTAAGTAACTGTGACGACCCCAAATAAGTGTTCCATAATTTCGAGTTTGGTTCTCACGATACAATACATAATAACATCTAAACATATTCTTTAATTAAACTTCGTGGAATAATACATAAAAATTCCTTATAAAAGGCTACAATCCCAAGGTCTACTAACCTTAACATAAACAATACATATCTTAAGGGACTACAAAAGATTTACAAAAGTAATTACATAAAAAGTAATTAATTTAACATGCAATAAGCTAATCTAAGCATTTGTTTTTCCCTTGCCTTTGTCATTTTTAGAGCCTTCTAGCTTAAGTGAAAAATATATCATGATATAGTAAGAGCAATCAACTAGCTTGCTCAATAAGTTTCAGAACAGATAAAACAAGTTATATCATGATTGAATGGAAAATAACTTCATGGGTTTCAACAATAGATAGCAATTGTCAAAGGATAAGAATCAATGTTCGGTAAAAGAATAGATTGACTCTTTACTGTTGAGTGGCCTCCAAGGGCCATGAACTGCTGTTAAAGGTAAAACAGACATATAAATCTGACACCTTGATAGTTTGGTATGCGAGGGGCTCAGCCTCTTGTATCCTATGTATATGCATAACATTCAGACATCTTGTGCAAGTTCGATTTTTCGAATATAAAAATCCCCTTAATTAGGGTTGTTCATTCTCAGTTTTACTATAAGAATCTGCACCAACCAATGGTTTGGATAAGCTTTTAAAATATTCAATTTGATGAATTTAAACATGCATTGTCTAGCCGAAACAATTAGGCTATACATTCTTAAACAGTTCTTGAATTAATGAACTATAATACTTGCAAATGCACTATATGCGAATGCAATAACAATAATGATGTGGAATGACTTTAAACAATTAAACCACTTAAAGCTCTGGTAAATAAATACGAGTGTAGATATTTTCTCAACAATAATTGAATAGGTTTAAAGAGCTTGCTCAATATAAAATTTGAGTAAGGATAAAGAAAACTTGTCTCGTGTGTAGATTACTGCTAACCAATTTAATTTAATTATCTCTGAATAGACCTAACAATTAATCAAGTTGATCTTTAAATTAGTATCATATATACATTCATATAATAACCTCTATACATCTTACACCCCTAACACTTAACCAAATAATTATATAGTTAAGGGTATATAAACACTTAGAAAATATTATCATCACTTGATAATATTTTAATCACATAAAACCTATATTAATTATTTAATATAGTTCAAACTCTTATCTAATATTATTAATAATCTAATAATATTTAATTAGTCTTATAATATTATTAATCATTTAATAATATTTTATTAACCTTCTAATATTATTAATCATTTAATAATATTTTATTTACCGTCTAATATTATTAATTATTTAATAATATTTTATTTACTTTATAATATTATTAATCATTTAATAATATTTTATTCATATTTTAACACAATTAACCATTTAATAATATTTTATTCATTTACTAATAATATTACCTATTTAATAATGCTTTATTGAATTATTAGTATTATTACTCATTTAATAATATTTTAATCTCTTACTAATATTATTAACCATTTAATAATATTTTAATAACTTATTAATATTATTAACCATGTAATAATATTTTAATCATTTACAAATGTTATTAATCATTTAACAACCTTTTAATTACATATTAATATTATTCACCACTTAATAAAATTTATATTTTAAACAATACCAATAGTTAACTTTTTAATTGTGTTAACCTTAGTCTTTATTTTAAACATTTAGCTACCAATTAGTTACTAATAAACTCCATATATTGGTTTATTACACAAATACATTCATTTTGCACTTATTTCAACTTAAATTTTCAAAGAAAACTCGACTCAAACCGACCCGACCAGACCCAGACAGCTTGAACTTTCTGTTTTCAAAGCCGGGATGCTCAGAATAGGCTAATCTAGGCGCCGGGGCGCTCAACACGGAATACAAAACCCTAATTTGGACTGCCCGACCCTCAGTCACTCCGATAGCCATAACTTCTTCATTTCAAAACATTTTGGGTTGATTCTTAAGTTCATTATTATCATAATTTCCCCCTCTACAATTTCTCCTTAGATTACAAATCCAAATTCCAAACGTAAATAGCCGTAAAGTCGCTTACAAGGAAAGATTTAAAACTCTAAGGTTTCAAAACGCCATGTTTTGCGGTAAAAGCCATAACTTTTTCATTTTTTCATATTTTTGAAAGTTTCAAGTTAGGTTTTCTTTATAACTCATATGTGTAACGTTCTAGCTATAGAAATCCATTTTCCAACTTTTACATTTCAAACTAAAACATTAAATAGCACATAGTCATGTAGGGTTTTACCGGTAAAGTTCAATATAGACTTTGCTTCCGTTTATATGCATACCATACATACCAAAACATGATTTAAATATATCAAACCATGAATATATCAATATAACCTGGTTTTTGACTTCTAGACCATCAAAATAAGTTTTGATCGGTTAAAAATACAATTTTGACCACTTAACACATATATAGACCCTAAAATGGACTTAGGAAGAGTTATAGCACTTTTGAACCTTATGCTCTTGGATGCTCTTCTTCTCTTGGCTAGAAACTTTGTTAGTGACTCCACCTTGACAAATCTCTAACAATTCCTTTGGTGAAATCTTAACTCACAAGTGTTTGTTTACTTTTCTCTCAAAGAAACTCTCTATTTTCTCTCTAGAAATGTTATAAAAATGACTAACCAACACAACAAAGGTGAGGAACATTCTATTTATAGAACTTGGGTAATCCTTCATTAACCTTCTTAATCAACTAGTGTTGGTTAATTTAGAAGTTACTTAGGATTACTATTGCAGTGAATGACTGGGTGATGGACAAGGTGATTGACTAGGTTTAGTGAGCAACTATGGAAATGAGTGTGTTAGAAGCAATTGAAACAAATCAAGCCACCCTTGTGAGCCCCACTAAGAGCCGGTCAAATGGTCATTTTTGGCTTGATTTTTGATTTAATTTTCTACTTTATATATTCATATATTCACCTATATATATATATATATATATATATATATTGACCAATCTTTGACTTCCTATTGGGCTCCACATTGGACTTAGGAATTAAATAAGTTGGGTTCATTCATTTAATTTGTTTGAGCTCAATTTATTTATCCTATTGGGCTAACATTAAATAATTTATGTTACATTTAATTAAATCAAGCATTGGGCTATTTTAATTATTACATGGATCAAGGTTTAATTAATTACATGGACTACTAGGTTAATTAATTTGACCTAGTTTAATATCTCATTTGGATTTAAAATATAATCTAATTAGATTTGCTTTAATTAATTCTACCACCTTGCTTCCTTATTAAATAAATACACACATTCATAAGTATATTCATTTAATTTACATAGGGCACAATTAATTAATACAAAAAATTTAATTCATTAATAATTATGTAATAATTATAATTACAATGATATATAGAATTCGTGGTCATTACATTCTCCCTCACTTATAAGAATTCCGTCCCCAAAATTACAAATTTAGACTACTCAAAAAGATTCGGATAGTTAGTCCTCATCTTTTCTTCAAGTTCCTACGTAGCTTCTTCAGCATTGTGGTTCCTCCAAAGGACTTTGAGATAATGTATAACCTTATTTCGTAATTTCTGCTATTTTCTATCTAATATCTGGACATGAATCTCTTCGTATGACAAGTCTTTCTCAACTTGCGATGCTCATAGGATATGACGTGTTTGTAATCAGGCTTGTATGGTCATAACACTGACACATGAAACACATTATGGATATGCTCCAATTCAGGAAGTAGAGCTACCTCGTATGCCACTTCACCCACTCTTTTCAATATTTCGAACGGTACTATGAACCTCAGACTCAGTTTTTCCTTCTTCCCAAATCAGATATTCCTTTTCCAGGGAGATACTTTCATGAACACAAAACTCCTTACTTCGAAATCTCGCTTTTGTCGATGTAGATCTGCATATTTTTTCTGGCGATCTTGAGCTATTACTAACCGAGCTCTTATTACTCTGATAATTTATATAGTCTGTTGAACTAATTCCGGCCACAACAGTCGATGTTCTCCTACCTCATCCTAACAGAGAGGTGTTCTACATTTTCTCCCATATAAAGCTTCGTAAGGCGGCATGCCTATGCTCGCATGATAACTATTATTATATGCAAACTCAACTAACGGTAGATGGTCTTCCCAATTACCCTTGAAATCCACCACACAGGCTCTGCACATATCTTCTAATGTCTGAATTGTTCCTTCGCTTTGCCCATCAGTCTGTAGATGATACGCCATACTCATTCTTAATTGCGTCCCCATTCTTTTCTTAAGACTCCTCCAAAATTTTGATGTGAAGCGCGGATCTTTGTCTGACACAATTGATTCCGGTAATCCATGTCTTGAAACTATCTCTTTAATATACAACTTGGCCAACTGATCCAAACTGAACTTAATATTGATCAACAAAAAGTGCGCTGACTTTGTTAATTGATCTACAATCACCCATATAGCGTCGTATCCCTTCTGTGTTGCTGGAAGTCCTACCATAAAATCCATCATGATATGCTCCCATTTTCATTCAGGAATCTCTAATGGTTGTAATAATCCACTTGACCTCTGATGTTCTGCCTTTACCCTCTGACAAGTTAGGCATCGGCTGACACATTCTGCAATCTCTCTTTTCATATTTGGCCACAAAAAATGTTGACGTATATCTTGATACATTTTCGTACTTCCCAGATATATCGAGTATCTCGTACTGTGAGCCTCTTGCAAAATCTCCTCTTGTAATTCAAGTACTAACGGTACCCAAACACGATTTTCAAATCTTAGCAATCCTTTGCTATCCACTTTGAATTTGACCTTCTCCCCATCGGTCATCCTCTTTCTTATTCTATCACATTCTTCATCTTTGTCTTGAGCCTCTTTCACCTTATCTAACAAGGTTGGTCTTGCTTTCATTTTTATCGACTCCTTTGGATTTTTCACCTCTAACTCTATTCAAGCCATTTTCTTTACCAGTTCATCCTAGTCAGTCAAAACAAATAGCTTTTCTCTACTCTTTCTTCTTAGAGCATCAGCTACTACATTGGCTTTACCGAGATGATATAAACTTTCTCAATCATAATCTTTGATCAATTCTAACCATCTCATTTGCCTCATATTCAACTCTTTTTGTGTGAAGATATACTTCAGACTCTTATGATCTATAAATATCTCATATTTTTCTCCATATAAATAATGTCTCCAAATCTTAAGGGCAAACACTACCGTTGCCAACTCCTAGTCATGGGTAGAGTATCCCTTCTCATAATCCTTTAATTGTCTTGACGCATACGCAATGACCTTGTCGTTCTGCATAAGCACACAGCTTAGTCCCTTGTGTGATGCATCACTATAGACCGTAAAACTTCCTATATCGTCCGGTAAAGTCAAAACAGGAGCTTCAACTAAGTCTTTTCTTTAACTCTTGAAAACTTTTCTCGCACTTCTCCGTCCATACATATTTCACTGTTTTCCTTGTCAAATTGGTTAACGGCGTTGCTATCTTTGAAAAGTCCTTGATAAATCTCCGATAGTAATATGCTAACCCTAAGACACTCCTAACCTCCGTCGGCGTCCTTGGTTGTTCCCAATTCATCACCACTTCCACCTTTGCAGAATCTACTGAAACTCTCTCCTTGTCGATAAGGTGACCCAAAAATTACACTCTCTCTAACCATAATTCACACTTTAAAAATTTGGCATACAACTGTTCATTCCGTAATATCTCTAACACCAATTTTAGATGTTCAACATGCTCCTCTTTCATTTTTTAATAAACCAAAATGTCGTCAATGAACACAACTATAAATTTATCTAAGTACTGCTTGAATATTCTGTTCATCATGTCCATAAATGCGGCTGGCACATTCGTTAGTCCAAACAACATCACCAGAAACTCATCATGGCCGTAACGAGTTCTGAATGCCGTCTTGGGTACGTCCTCCTTTCTGGCTTTTAACTGATGATAACCAGTCCTTAAGTCAATCTTTGAAAAGTACTTCGCCCCTTTTAGTTGGTCAAATAGATCGTCAATTCTTGGCAACGGGTACTTATTCTTAATTGTTCCTTTGTTTAACTCTCTATAGTCCATACAAAGTCTCATCGATCCATCCTTCTTCTTTACAAATAGCACATGTGCTCCCCATGGAGAAACATTTGGCTGAATGTACTTTCTATCTAACAATTCTTGTAACTAAACTATTAACTCTCTCATCTCTACCAAAGCCATCCTATACGACGCCTTTGATATCGGTGCTGTCCTCAGCACTAAATCAATCACAAATTCTATCTCCCTATTTGGCGGGAGGCCTAACAGTTCATCTGGAAAAACATCCATGAACTCCTTAACTACTGGTATTTATTCCATCTCAGGATTTACCATTTGTGTATCCACTACATATGCCAGATATCTTACACATCATTTCCTTAACAGCTTCTTGGCCTGCATCATCGTCAGGCAACAAGATTGTCTTGGCAACTTGCTGCTATAAAATACAACCTTAGACTTATTTGGTGTCCTAAGGTGTATACACTTCTTCTGACAATCAATTACCGCTCCGTGGTTAAACAACCAATCCATTCCTAGTATAACATCAAACTCCCACAAACGTATTATAATTAGATTCACATTCAACTACTGACCCCTGATTTTAGCACAACAATTTCTATGTATATATTCCATAGGAATCACTTCTTTATTGGCAACTTCTATGTTCAAAGGGTTTTCTAACTTTTCTTGAGGCAATTCTAACCGTTTAGCGAAATCATCAAACACAAATGAACAGGTAGCACCCGAATCAAACAATACATAAGCAGTTATATCATTGATCGGAATAATACCTGACACCATGTCTTTAGATTCCATGGCGTCTTGCACCGTTATGTTGAAAGTCCGTGTTGTTGGCTTGTTCTGTTGCACCGACCCTCTAATGGTAAGCTTACTGTTATTTTCTCTATATCCGTTTCCTCCGTCATTCTTCTTCTTTGGACAATCCTTGATCTGATGGTCCATGGCTCCACATATGAAACAACCTCATCCCCTCTTAGGGACAATTAGGAGCGATGTGCCCTTCTTGCCCACAATTATAGCAGACGTTCTTCCCCTTCATGCACTCCCCCTGAGTGATTCTTCCCGCACTTACTGCACTTATTTCCTTTCTTTGGGTCGTTTCCCTGGGGTGTCCCTGAACTGTTGTTATTCCACTTGCGTTTGTTGTTATTGTTGTTGCCTCCACTGTTATTGTTCTTATTTCCTCCTTCACTTTTCTTCTTGTTCCTCTCTTGGTTATATCTAGATAACGTCTCGCTTCCTCCTTCGGCTATGATTGATTTCTCCAGTAAATTCAAGAACGAATCAATCTGTAACACAACCACTTTATTGAATATCCATGGTCTTAAACCATTCTCAAATCTCATGGCCTTGCGTTCCTCCGTGTCTACCTGATGCGGAGCGAATCTGGCTAACTCGTTAAACTTTGCCGCGTGCTTAGGTACTGACATATTCTCCTGTTTCAGTTCTAAAAATTTAACTTTCATTCTACTCTTCATACTCTTTGGAAAGTAATTCTTATCGAATATTTTCTTAAACCTTATCCATGACACCACCCCTTCACCAGTCCTATTTTGATTGGCTTCCCACCAGAATTTGGCTTCTCCTTTCATCATATAAGTAGCAAAAATAGTCTTTTACTCCTTCGCCACTCTCAAAATGATGAACGCCTTTTCTATTCCCTTAATCCATGACTGTGCTTCTATTGGATCTGTCGTTCTCCTAAACTCTGACGGTCCAATCGCTTTGAAGTCTTTAAAGTTTGCCAATTGATTATGCGGTGGTGGCGAATTGGCAACTACTGGGTGACTGTTCTGCATTGCCTCGGCTAGTATGTAGACGAAGTTCTGCATTGGGTCTACATTTCGTCCCCCCTCATCGTTGTTAACCGATTCTTCTACTCCTTAGTTTCTCGGTGGTTGTCTATGTGGCGGCATTTTCTGTTATAAACAAATATTTAAGTTATTATACTTGTTTCCTCTTTTCACTTTTGTTTTGTATCTTAAGCAATTTTAGCTAAAATACAAATAATCACATCACACATATAAACATAAACCTGACTGCATTTATATTCGTATGATAAAACCATAGTGCATTACACCTTACATTATAAGCATATTACTATAAATGCATATATCCCTGAAAGGTTTACAAAAGGCAGGGTGTAATTGTAAACATATCCCATAAACTTACTAGAGTTGGAATTTTCAACATACTAACCCTCTGTCAAAACAAAAGTTGGGTTTCTACTGCATCTATGTACATACAACATAAATAAAGAAAATACTACTACTGACTGCGCATCCTCCGATGAATCGCATCATCATACTCCTCATCCCCTATAGCCATCACCACGCTCCTACTGATAGTGTGCATGGACTGGCCCTCCTTAGCTGGGTAGTAGTGTACCCTACTCTGAAATCTGCCAAAAGAAGAATGATAGATATAACTAAGTCTTTCGATCCTCACCCTCTTCTCCCGAACCTCGTCCTCCAACTCCAGCTTCTTCCCATGTGTTGCATCTCGCTGGATTTCCATATCTATCTTAGCATCTACTGTCTGCTGTCACTGGCCTTTAATGGTCTCCTTCTCTGCTTGTGTTTGCTGAATCTTCAGCTCAGCCTCTGCCAATCTAGCCTCCATCTCTACCATCTTCTCCTTCAGCTCTGTGGTCTCGTCAGAGAACTGATACGATGCATCCTTATACTGATCCTCCATATGCTGGTGAGTCAGGTTCTCCTCCTCCAAATGCTGAACCCTATCCTCCAGCTCCTCGTTCCTCGTAGTCAGCTCCTCGATGATGTCATTGGTAGTAGTGCCCATGCCATCAACGTACTCAGCTGGCTCATCCTCCTCAGACTCGGCCTCATCCTCGCTATATGGTCTCATCATTCTACCCCTAACTGACTCCTCTCGATCACCCTCATCTGGATCAGACTCTGTATCCTCTATCGGTGCAGCCACCAGCGGTTGTGCAGTATCCATATGGATATCAATGAAATCCTCCTTAGCAACATGACTAGACTGTCCAATCTCAGGCATCCTATATCATAAAAATAACATGTCAGTATAGCAATAAAATATATTCATTGATGAAATGAAATGATACTTTATCATGTACATCTCGGCTCGATAGATTTTCTCAATCCACCTCCAAAAGTACACAACATGATGAATCTCCCCGATTCATCTCCTAATGCACTCGATATGAGTTTAGTACTAAGGTTATAACCTAGGTTTCACAAATCCTAACGTTTCTAACCTACAGCTCTGATACCAACCTGTGACGACCCCAAATCCGGGTTCCATAACCTCGAGTTTGGTTCTCACGATACAATACATAATAACATCTAAACATATTCTTTAATTAAACTTCGCAGAATAATACATAAAAGTTCCTTATGAAAGGCTACCATCGCAAGGTCTACTAACCTTAACATAAACAATACATATCTTAAGGGATTACAAAGGATTTACAAAAGTAATTACATAAAAAGTAATTAATTTAACATGCAATAAGTTAATCTAAGCATTTGTTTTTCCATTGCCTTTGTCCTTTTTAGAGCCTTCTAGTTTAGCTAAAAAATATATCATGATATAGCAAGAGTGAGCAACTAGCTTGCTCAGCAAGTTTAAGAACAGATAAAACAAGTTATATCATGATTGAATGGAAAATAATATCATGGGTTTCAACAATAGATAGCAATTGTGAAAGGACAAGAATCAATGTTCGGTAAAAGAATAGATGGACTCTTTACTGCTGAGTGGCCTCCAAGGACCATGAACTGCTGCTAAAGGTAAAATAGACATAAATCTGACACCTTGATAGTTTGGTACGCGAGGGGATCAACCTATTGTACCCTATGTATATGCATAACATTCAGACATCTTGCGCAAGTTCGGTTTCCCGAATATAAAAATCCCCTTAATTAGGGTTATTCATTCTCAGTCTTACTATAAGAATCCGTACGAACCAATGGTTTGGATAAACTTTTAAAATATTCAATTTGATGAATTTAAACATGCATTTTCTAGCCAAAACAATTAGCTTAGACATTCTTAAACAGTTCTTGAATTAATGAATTATAACACTTGCAAATGCACTATGTGCGAATACAATAACAATAATGATGTGGAATAACTTTAAATAATTAAACACTTAAAACTTTGGCAAATAAATACGAGTGTAGATACTTGCTCAACAATAATTGAATAGGTTTAAAGAACTTTCTCAATATAAAATTTGAGTAAGGATAGAAAACCTGTCTCGTGTGTAGATTACCGCTAACCAATTCAATTTAATTCTCTCTGAATAGACCTAACAATTAATCAAGTTGATCTTTAAATTAGTATCATATATACATTCATATGATAACCTCTATACATCTTACACCTCTAACACTTAACCAAATAATTATATAGTTAAGGGTATATAAACACTTAGAAAATATTATCATCACTTAATAATATTTTAATCATATAAAACCTATATTAATTATTTAATATAGTTCAAACTCTTATATAATATTATTAATATTCTAATAATATTTAATTAGTCTTATAATATTATTAATCATTTAATAATATTTTATTAACTTCCTAATATTATTAATCATTTAATAATATTTTATTTACCATATAATATTATTAATCATTTAATAATATTTTATTCATATTATAATATTATTAATCATTTAATAATACATTAATTATTATCTAATATTATTAATCATTTAATAATATTTTATTCATTATCTAATATTATTAATTATTTAATAATATGTTATTCATATTCTAATATTATTAACCATTTAATAATATTTTATTCATTTACTAATAATATTACCTATTTAATAATACTTTATTGACTTATTAATATTGTTACCCATTTAATAATATTTTAATCTCTTACTAATATTATTAACTATTTAATAATATTTTAATCACTTATTAATATTATTAACCATGTAATAATATTTTAATCATTTACAAATGTTATTAATCGTTTAACAACCTTTTAATTACATATTAATATTATTCACCACTTAATAATATTTTATTTCAAACAATACCAATAGTTAACTTTTTAATTGTGTTAACCTTAGTCTTTATTTTAAACATTTAGCTAACAATTAGTTACTAATAAACTCCATATATTGGTTTATTACACAAATACATTCATTTTACACTTATTTCAACTTAAATTTCCAAAGAAAACTCGATCCGGACCGACCCGACCCGACCCGACCCGACCCGGTGTTATTTTAAATCGTTCATTTATTCGATTGCAATTCTTATTCATTCATGCTATACCTTCATTATTTAGTTTAAACTTACTGAGCTAAGTAATTATTCACTCTTACTATATCATGAACTAATTGCAGGTATGGCTGAGCACTTCAAGAAGGACAAGGGCAAGGGTAAACTTTAGGATTAGTTGTTATTGCTATTCTATTTTAGTAAATCATGATCCCTTTTGTATTAATAGGATGTTCATGATGTATTTTTGTTTAAGGTTTAAGGCCTTGGGATTAGTGAAACTATGCATTAATGAACAACATATATTTATTTATTTTTGCATTAGTATTAAATGTTGTTTAGTGATGATTGGATGTATTTTAGCATGAACACCAAATCTGACGTATTGGTACCTGAATTTGGGGGTGTCACAGAGGCTTTGGTTGCAACATTTACAATGACATGCAAATTAAGGATATTTGTTAGCTTTTCAGCATTGAGAACTATTCTTAAATTTCTTTAACCAATCCAAATAATTCGATTTGATTAAATTGTTAGCATCCAATATGTTATGCATTGTTAGTGAATTAACATAGCATAATTCTTTAAGTGAATATTAACAATATTAACATGCATTCATTATATTAATCGCCAAGTATTAGTTCTTTATTTAAAATTGTATCTTTCACTATTTTCATCAAACTATATTACCATCTTTATATAGTTCGACAAATCTAGTTAAAGATCCATTAGTGAGAAAATGATCATATCGACATAAGTATAGCATTGTGTGTACATAATAAATTATAGTTTATTCAATAGGTAGACAACTCATTGTCAATTACATCATCATGTAACTCCTTTTAATTTTGTGTCTTAGATTATTATGATCAATTGTGTGCACATCCGAATCAGAATTATCTAAGTTAAGTTCGACCTAGCATTCCATATAAGTAAAAAGAAAAACACGGTCCATGTGTGTGCACATCAAAACAGTATTGTTCAATTCTCTATAAACATTTCATGCAATAAAACAACATCTCAAATAATTGATATAAGCCTTGTGTGTGCATAACAAACTTATATTAAGTATTTGACACTCTATCGTTTTATTGTTTTAGAAGGCGACACTCGACATTCCAAATGTCTTTGAACGTTACAACTTAATATATATTCCTTGAGGGTTATTATTAATTGTCTCGTCTTGTTTAGCGTGCATGCACATGTACATATAAAATACGCATCATATTATTTAACATGCGAAACATGTTATATAAATATCATGCATAGAATATTATATTCTACTTAGATTGATTATGGACTTTATTCTAGTTTGGTTCACTCGAGTCACCAAGTAAACCGAAAGATCAAACATAGGGTATAAGAATAAATACATAAACGTAACTATTACATTTAACCTGAGCTCCATTAAAAACGAGTCTTCAAGCGCTCCTTACTTTTCGGCTCAAATTCTTCAAATAATTCTATCTAATCCTATTACAAACTATTTTCATAAAAAAGAAATCTTTATCAACATTCAAAGGGAAGTAAATAGGAGGGAGATAGAATTTACATCAAGAAAAATTAGGTAAGACGAGGTACGCAGACCCCATTTATTAAAACTCATTCATTCATGCATCCAACTAAAATAAATTCAATCACAATTGTCAATAGTCCATAATTAATCCCTTGTATTATTATACATATCATCATATGTATTAATACATAATTTCTATCATACATATCATCATATATATCATTCATCTCATGAATTAAAGTCATTCCATATATATATATCGATATCATTTAATGGGCAATTTAAAGTTGCATGGAATATAATTTCATGTTTAAAATAAAAAATTTATTTTAATTATAAAACCATCCAAAAGAACCTTTATTTTAAAAATTGAAAACTGCGCAAAAAATTAAAATTCAGAAAAATTTGCAAGAGCGATGCGGGGCGCTCCACTTCCTTTATAAATCTAGCACGAGGCGTGCCAAGTTCTTTACTATTCCAGCGCGTTGCGCGCCATGTTGGCATAACTGTTTCTATGATTTTTAGTTTTTTTACGAATTTTGATATTTTTCTTCTAAAAACATAATTTTTGCTTCTTGTTTTCAAAACTCATGATTTTATACAACAAATTATGCCCAATAAATTATTCTAAACACATACCCATACATATACAGAATCTAAATAATTAATAATTCACATAAGTTTGACTCTTGATGTCACTGTTGGTTTGTAAAAATATTCCATACATACAATCAAATTGTAAAGCGCAACGAAAATAAGGCATAAATCAATTTAAATTTTTTTTACAAACTAAAAACCATGAATTTAATTTTTTGTTATGAGAGTACTTCTTATTATTTAATTCTTAAATCATTTAGGAACTAAATTAATTATTATAATAATTACAATTCCTAAGCCATTTAGGAACTTAATTATTTATAATAATACTACTATTTATTAATTAATTCCTAAACCATTTAGGAACTAAATAATAATAATAATAATAATAATAATAATAATAATAATAATAATAATAATAATAATAATAATAATAATAATAATAAGAAGAAGAAGAAGAAGAAGAAGAAGAAGAAGAAGAAGAATAAGAATCATCTTATTAATTTATAATTAGTATTTCTAAAATACATAATTATAAATGTTAAACTATTTAATTTATTCTATCACCGTAGTATAAATTAAATACACTTAACTTATTATTACCATTATCCCATCCACTTTTAAAATTAATATTACTCTTTTGCGGTGTGACCCTTTAGATTCTCCATATTAAACCGGTTATAGAATGAATAAATTAGAACCATTCTAATCTTATTTATATAAATGAATTAAATTATTTAATTCATTTAAATAAATAATATTTATTCTACAATAAGGATAAGTCCCTTTAGCAATCAATTACTTTTCAGATAGTATGAATTTTAACATTTGATCACAAAGAACCTATTCCACGAATAGTTACCGTACAACTCAATTCTTCTACCACACAATGTCCTAATCAAATATAAGACATGTAATTACTATAAAATCTTATTTTATTTGATCATATGCATTTTAATTGTCAAATGTACAACTCTAATGTAAATTAGAAACTATTTTCTAATTTTCATTTCACATTGGCTAAGGATTTCGATCTGAGTTATCATTTATCGAATTACATAGGACATTCTCTCCATTCGCTGGTAATAGTCAATCATTTCTTGACCATTCACCTACCTCTATATACAACTTATTCTACCCGAGCATACCATGTGTTATACCCTAACGTCATATTAACGTTATCTGTGAATGTGAAATTTTAAAAAACGCAAAAACGTTTTTTGCGTTAACAGTATTTTTCTGTGTTTATTTTTTGAGAATTTTTTTTTCTTCAATTAAGCCTTAACATGTATTCTTAGTCATATAACAATCAATTTAGGTTATAATTTCAACCTTTAACTATCTACAATCGCTCTTACGAGTCATATTAGGTCTTTAAGGTATACTTGAGAAATTTTGTTTCTTAGTTATTCTACTCTGCAATTTACACACTAATTAGATCATATGAGTCGATCTTTATTGATCTCTTTTGATCACTGTACAGGTATTACTGAATATCGGATCCTTTATTTCTTTCATATTGTGTTCATCTTTGTGAACGGTTTGTTTTACCTCCGTATTCTTCCCATATTTTCACTATATTTGTGAATAGAGTTTTTTGTAACTATACGTCGTATAGATACCTAACTTACTGTATACCTTATCGTATACACCCTTAACTAATTCTAGGTTTTAAACTTCTAACACATGTTTTCCTTTTAACCCTAATATTTGAATTAGGTTAAATGCTTAGTCATTCCTATGTATTCATCTTTACCTCAGATTAAGTTTTAGATTCACCTTTAAAAATGAATTCATCTTTCCTAGGCATTTGGTTCATTTCCAAATCTTTATAACCTCTGCCCATCCGAACAATCTCATCTGTTACCTTATCATAGGCATTGCATTACCTCTTATTTTATTTATACTTTCTATCCCCTCTGGGCAGGACTCTTTCTTAGTCCAAGTCTTATTTGACTTGCCATGACTCATTACTACTGGATTATATTCATGTATTAATCATCTACGTCTTCGTTCTATAATAGAACTCTTTTTTTTTTATTCATCGTCTATCGATTTACTAGTGCTAAATATTTATAACTTAACCTTTAATCACGTTCGAGTTGTCAAAAGCCTAATTTTTTTTTTGAATGGCTATCTACTACTTCTTTATCCAAGGATTGTTGTAGTCTTAAAACACATAAATCACTTAAGACCGTATTTATCATCCTTATGAAGTTTCAGGTCATCACAAACTTTTTTTTTCAATAAGCACTTACATACTTGTTTTGGTGTCTCCACACAAATAATTATAAAATCAATCATCCTCTTCATAAGAGTAAGCATATTATGTACTAATTTATCCGGATTCACTAATCCTTATTTTAGTGATCTCACGATTATGAACATTTTAATTTTGAGCTATCTAAAATTTAGATCTAATTAGCATAATCAACATTATGATTCTAAAAATATTGTTCCAAAACTATTGATTTATCCATTTAATTAACTCAACCAATCAATAATGAATAAACAAATGTCTTTAAATAAATAATTCTTTTATTAATAAATGAATAAAATTATAAAGTATATGTATATTATATCTAATGTGATTGACTTGAAAAAATACTATTTTCATGGGTCCCACATGTACTATTTTTATTTTTATTTATTTATTTATTTATTTGGATGCTCCATTTTGCACGGAGTAATATAATCATTAATTATAGCAATATCAATAGTCAATTAAACAATGCACTTTGCATAAAAAAAATTAAACTCGTACAAATAAAAATCAAATCTGATACCTAAAATCACAACACCTCAATTTTAATAAAGTCTGACAATAAGTTAAGCATGGTCCAAGGGGCCACTTCCTCGTACTCGACCTGTGAATGTGTTATTTTTTCCCATCCACGAAAATAATATAACTTATTCGATCCGTCTCTTATCGGAACCCCGAATTCTCTCCCCTCACAAAAAATACATCTCTCCATATTTTCTTATATTAGTTTTGTGTATAACTGTTTTTAATTCAAAGTTGGAAAACATACAATATTTTCATTATTAGCGACACCTTGTCCAGTTATACCATAATATTTTGACTTTTAAAAAAAATCTAAATGGATGATATAATTATATACAAAAGACAAATTTCAAAAATAATTATACATACATATACATGTATATCTTCTGTATATAATGCTGGAAAGGCTTGGTATCTCTTAGTTTAACAAAATCTCAGCGTGGTGTCTTAATTAGTCTCAATAAAGTTTTCTTCCAAATTCAGCACAAAAGTATTTCATATGTTAGCTTATAAATTTAATAATACTTTTATTTTGTCCTCTAGACTAAAATTTTAATTTTTAAAATTAGATGCATGTATCCTTGTCCTCGTATAGATAATTGGGTCAAGGGGGAGCAGGTTGAGAACCAAATCTAATCTTACGAATTTAAAAGGTTGGACCTTGTTAGAATCGGGATCAGTCAGATCAGATAGGACAAAATCATCAAGCCTAATCTTAGTCAATAAATTAAGACCTCATTTGCTCGTGGAAATCTTATTTTTCTTTTTTCTTTTTTTCCAGGTGTTGATCTTGGACCATCAATCAGTGGCCAGGTTTCTGAGTCACTGCGGGTGGAACTCGGTGATCGAAGCGGTGGGTGCGGGCGTCCCAGTGGCGACAAGGTCATTGTACGCAGAGCATTTCTATAACGAGAAGTTGTTTACTCAGGTGCTTGGTATTGGGGTGGAGGAGGGCGCAGAGGAGTGGAACCTTTGGGTGGATGCTGGCAAAAAGGTAATCAAGAGAGAGAAAATTGAAATGGCTGTCAAAAAATTAATGGACGGTGGTGATGAATCGAAGGAGATGAGGAGGAAGACGAAGAAGGAGATGGGAGAGATAACCGGGAGAGATAACCAAGAAAGCTGTGGGAGAACGTTGGGCCCTCTCAAAGGAATTTAACGGTCTTGATTGAAGATCCAAGGAAACTAGAGAAGGGGGAGACAACCAGAAATGGTAGGTTGTGATGGTTAGGTTATAAAAAAAATATTGTATTTGTACAATAAATAAAAATTACATATTCTAAATTTTGTTTTTTTATAGAGGTAATTATGTGTTATACAAATATAACATTATTATATAACGTTTAGGATAAATTTTTGTATTTCATGAAAATCTAATCATTAAAGTACTGCATGGGAGCCAACGTTATGTACACATGCAAAATGTTACATGGATGAATAATTGCTTTTGATTTGCGCGCTACTTACGAAAATCTATTCGAAAAAAGTTTGAGATGAATTGTAGAATTATAGAATATTTTTTTTTATTTTTTTTCAATAATATTTCCTCTCTCTTTAAATAGGAAGAGTCTTATTTTTACTCTAAAAAATACTTCTTATTTTGATCCCGTTTCAAAATTAATAGGACCAAAAATAATTTGACTTTTTAAAATTTGTTTGTGAAATTTAAAATTTTAAAATTGATATGATCCATCCATTTAGGTTTAATTTGAAGACAATGAATATATATGATAATATTATTATTTATTTAAATTAATAGATCTCTAATATACTAAACAAATTCATGTCATGATTATAATACAATCAGGGCGGAACTAAGTTGGCAATTCAGAGATATCATGATATAACTTTGGTATAAAAAATATATTAACATACAAAAAAAAAACTATAAAGAAAGGCTTATAATTTATGAATTCTTGGACTGAGTTGAATTTTGTATGGACGATTATGACATTAATTATAATTTGTAAAATATGTAATGTTGATGATCAAAAATATTCAGGGGGTGCTATGTCACCCCAACAGAGAACGTGACTCCACTTTTGAATACAATACAATGGCAGACGTGTTAAAAGTATATAATATTTATATATAGTTATATATTGTTTGCGTATACTTAAATATATTACATGTCTTCGATCCATTTACGCACCAACTGTAATACCCGGTTGCTTTTTAGTCCCACATCACCAATATCTAAAGTTATCCTCCCTTTACTTGCCTATATATTAGGACCACCCCCTTTAAGTTTTAAAACACCCAAACATTAAGGCTTTTTTCAATATGAGGAAACCTTTTTGTGTGAGGATCTTTTTAGTAAGGACCTCCATAGTTAAAATATTTTTTCGGTGTCGAGGATGTGGGCGGACTACGAACCTCATAATTTCGGGTATGTCTCTTTTTCTTTCTTTGTGCAATTATTTAATTTTCTGTATTAGTTTTAATTTTGTAGTTTTAATTTTTGTATGCTATTTAGTTTGTTAGTTAATATATTTTGGTATATCTTTGTTAGTAATTAGCATTTTGGAATATTAAATTAGTATTTTTGTAACTTTAAAGTTTTGTCAGATAATAATAATAATAATAATAATAATAATAATAATAATAATAATAATAATAATAATTGTTTGTAATAGAATTAAAAATGGAAAGAATATTTTTGAAAATACACTTATATGTATTTCGGAAGGAACAAGAAAACTATTATTTATTAATACGTTACCATTATTAGAATATTTATGTATGTATAACTTTAGGTATAATTTTGTTTAGAATGGAAGGATTTCAAATTTGCCTAAGAGAGAGAAAATGTATAAAACTTAATCAATTGATTAACTATTTATTTATCAATTCATTTATTTTGTTTAATTAGTTCTGATGGAGGGAATTTAACGAGTCAGTTTTGCAATATAATTTCGGATATTTCATTGCGTATTCCAGGTACGGATTCCGTACTCCTTCAGCAATATTCCTTTGATTTTAATTTGTTTGTTTTGTTCTTCATTAGAATTTGGATATTTTTCGATATATTGTTCATAGTCAAATGCATATGATAGTTTTGTTTGATTTTAGATATTCACAACTTATTTTGTACTCTTAAGCATGTATAGTATTTATTTTGATTCTGTAGAAACGTACATGCAAGTATAATTGGGAGACTTTGTGTCGATTTGTTTCGGTTTAGCATGTGCGTATTAGAACCCCTTTTGTGATATTATGTCGCATTCGTTGTGACATGATATTTTTGTTAGAAAGTACCGTAGGGTATACCTGAGCTATAACCACCTGTGGGGGTACCACAGGCATGTCCTCTTGGCACCGAGGCATGACACTTCCGTGGCAGTGTGATTAGTCCACGACGTCTCCATTTTGTGTGCTCCGATGGGAGTTGGCCAATTGGTGTTTTGTTGTGGGAGACATATGGGTCGACCCTAGCTATTTGTTCTGTTCTGTTTTGCGGCTTGGTGTTGTTTGTGCCGAACACACATTCCGATTTTGCATGCATTTGGATCTACAGTCCAATGTGTGTCTGCCTGTGTGGCAGTATTTTGACTTGTTTTTGTGACAAGTTATATTTCTGTTTTGTTCTGAGCTCGGTATGAAATAAACACAACCATTCAATTCAGCCTTTTATGTTGTTCAGTGGATCAGTTCAGTTCAGTAGATCAGTTCAGTTTAGTAGATTTTGTTATTCAGTTCAGTTGATTTTGTTAATCTTAGTTTGGTTTAATTGGTTTTGTTATTCAATTTCACTTCTTATTTCTGCACTCTTTATCCGTACTGGACGCTTGACTCATGCTGTATTTTTCTTCCGACAGGTTTGCAAGGGGATTCAAGGGCAAATGTGAGGAGAGTTTCCTTTTTGTTTTGACATTCTATTTAGAATTCGTTCGTGCGTAGCCTCCCTTTTCACTGGTCGGGAAGGGGGTGTTACACCAACAGAACTGCAAACGTATAATAGGGAAGCAAATTAACATATAAATTAAGAAATATAATTAATATTTTGTTTAATTAACTATATTAGGTATAAAATGTTAATATTATCCTTCTAAAATTTATCAATAAGATGAGAGAAAAACTGAAATTTTTTATCCCACTGGACTAAACTAATTGAAAATATGAAAGAAAAAAAATTAGTTTAGCATTTCGGGATGATATAAGAAGCTGAAGTAATTAATTTTTTAAAAAGATAACAAGTGACATACAAAAAAGAATAAAAATTTCTCTATAAAAAGACGATAAAAATTTCTAAATGTAACCCAACTTGGCTTTCCCCCTTTTTTTCCCCTTAAACTTTTCTAATTTCTCTTTATAAGAATGTGAATGGCCTTTTGCATTGTTATTCATGCATGCATAGTACACAAACAGCTGGATTCAATAATTTTAAGGCTTAAAAGTCTATTACTCTTTCCCAAAATGCGAAAAAATCGGAAGTTCAATATTAAATGTACATTCATTTTCTTTCGTGTGAATTGGAAACAACCATTAACTGCTTACTATATTATTTAGGCTTAAATGCACTTTCAATTTCTAAGGGTTTTTCTAATCTATTTTATTTTAAAATATTTTAAGACATTACACTTTAATCCTCTAATTAAATTTTTATAAATAAAATCTTTTTACCACCGAATTTAATTAATAATTTTTGCCAAAATAAGATAGGCAGACTCATTAAATTAAAAGGGAATTTAATATTTTAAGCATGTACATCATTTATATTGACGTACTCCAATATTTTCACTCTCTTTCTTCCCTTTATCTTACACTTAATCACGTTGCCTAGCTACTACTTTTTGTACTTCCGAATATTTTGAAGAGTAAGCTTATCGAATTACCACTACTCTAATCAATTATTACACCTTTCAAGATAACCTTAAAGTTTTCTTTATAGAAATTTAAGGATAATATTTCAATATCTCAAATAAATAAATATAGGAGTTTAATTTAAAAAATGCGAAAATTTAATTAAACTTTTAAAACTTATTTAAGCCTATTCTTTATGTTAAACCAAAACTAAATGAAATAGATTGTGTTACACAAAATAATATTATATATATATATATATATATATATATATATATATATATATATATATATATATAAACGCAGCGTATTAATCATTTTTGAAATTCAATTGCCATATAATAATATAAACTAACACCATGACTTTGTCTTAATTTTTACCTGTTAATCAGGAAATACTCCCCCGTCTCTCTATATATTATGATTAATTCATAATTATAACACATTAACTGAAATCAACATTATTTATTTGTCAGTTCTATAAAAACGTACACTTCCTTTCCAAATAATCAAACACAAAAAAATAAAATTTAAAAACCTTTAGATAATATATGCAAGTATCATGCATATTGCAAATCACTGGGGAGGTACGCTAGAGATAGTCGGAGAAAGCCAAGGTGAGTCGCCGGCCGAAGACATTCACCGGAGTCCGAACACCGACTGGGAAAAGTCGTCGGCGTCTCAATCACAAAAAAGTAGTACGTTAGATGAGACACAAAGAAGTTGGCTGTTGGGTCCCGACTCTAGTAAGAACAAGAAGAATAAATATGTTGATTTCGGTTTTGTAGTTTGTAGCCGGAGGGCGCTCCGGTGGACGGTGGGGATGGTGGTGGTGGCGTTTTTGGTGGTCGGAATGCCGATTATTGTTAGTAAGAGTTTGCCGGAGCACCACCAGAGGTCGGCGGGGGTGGATGATTATGCGGTTGCAGTTGGGAGAGCGCTTCTCTTCTTTAATGCACAAAAATGTACGCATCTTTTCTTTTGTTCTTCAATAATTAGGAAAATGATATATTTTACGAAAAATAAATTTTTTTTTTTTTTTTGCAAGTATATACATATACAAAATTTTCTCGTATCTCTACTCTTATTTATATAATTTTTCAGTTGCAACAATATCGTTAATATATTTCCACTCATATAATCAGTTTGTGTCATTATTTATTTATTTTTTCTAGGAATAATTGTTATGGTTATTTATCATATAATGCTATATGTATGGTGTATAATTCATGACCTCATAAGATCTCTCTATGAAGTTTTGAAAATCTGCACTGCTTATTTTATTTTATTTTTTATTGTACCATTAAATTGCATTTCAACTGGGGGAGGGAGATTTGAATTCACGATTTTTGCTATGCACAGGCGTGGTTAGTGAAGCACTTTTAATTAATAATTTTAAGCTTAAGAGTGTTTGATAATATAATATTAGTGCTTTTAATGATAAAGGGTTTGAGTATTATACTTTTTAATTTTAATATAAATAATTTTTAATATTGCCTATACTATTACTCTTTAATCTCTCCGAGCTATTTGGCTAAAGAAATCCTTTATATAGATAAAAAGAAATTTAGAAGTTTCTAAGAATACAAAGAAACGTTTATTATTATTATTATTATTATTTTTATTAATGAGCAGAAAAACATACTCAAGAGAAGGTGATTTGGTGGTCTTTAAGCGTTTTTCCTTTATTATTTTCCCTCATTATTAATATGGTGGTCTCTAGATGGCATTTTTATCTTTACCATCCTTCGTTTTATTTTAGGTGCTTAATTATGATTATATTTAGTAAAAAATTAATTTAAAACTTAATTACAACAAACCCGCGAAAGGTAAATAAAATCTTCGTACTAAAATTATGGATTTATACAATAACTACGGCTGGTTAGTTGATTAGTTCTGGCATCCGCATGAGACGGATCGGGCTAGCTACTAATAAGGGTCACAATTTTTCTATAAAGTACTGTCATTTTATTTAATTTCCTTTTAATCTGACATCAAATATTAATGGAAAAAATAAATAGAGGACCTCCAACAAAAATAGAAGTAAGAAATAAACTGTTACAAAAAGTTAGCAGACGATTCCGTGCGTGTGGTCAAATTTTGATCAGATATTGCCACAATTAGTGTTTTAAGGTGGGATTTGGTTTGCCGAATAATAATTTAATGTAATGCAATATTTTATGTAATGTAATAATAATAAGTTATTACGATATATTTGTTTAGTTGATTCTTGATATTTGTGTATTAATTATAATATCATTACATTATGTTTAAAATTGTGTTTGATTCACTAAATTATATGATTGTATGTAATAAATAAAATAAATTATAATTAGTAAAAATATCAAATCATTTATAATCATTAGTTTTTTTTTCTTTTATGATCTATTGTATTACAGATGTAATGAGTTAATATATCTATTAGTAGACATAATGGAAAATATTCAAATTGACCTAATTGTATCATGTCCGTAATAGATCAATAGTTATAATAAGTGAACCAAATAAAAAATATATCAAATCAATGTAATACCCTATTGTATTATGGAATTACTACGTTAATATGACACGAATCAAGCGCCACCTAAGATCAATCATTAGGTGAACTTAGGTGACGGAAGTGGAGCCTAGTAGACCTTAGTTGGTGCGTAGATGTATTTTCTTATGTGGTATCATTTATTTATATTTTTATTGTATATACTTGTTATATTATATAAAATATATAATAAATATAATTTTTTATTAAAATAATTTTTTTACATATAAAAAAAATAATCATTTAAATATTTCACAAATTTATTTCAAGTATTAAAGAGATTCAAAACTTTTATCAAATTAAAGCCGTATATGTTTTGACTCTACCTAAATGGGGCAAAGGCATCTAACCAAATCTAGAAGACGGCAGAGGTGCAAAAATTAAACAGGCCTTGGGCATAAATTTTAAAAAAATTGACCACAATAAAAATAGTATTGTCATAACATTAATTTTTGCTTATATCAACCTCTCCCTTTAGTAAGGGTTTATCAAGCAATTTTTTTAGTACTATAAAAGATTTTATTATAATATTGGAAGTGGGGTTGTTCCGAAGACTATTTTTACTCTGCAAAGGCCTGATCATATTATCTAAACTAATGGTTGGGTGTATCAAGTAAGCTGTTTAATGATGTATTGTTACATTCTTATCACTAACATGTACTATCTCCATCTCTAAAAAAATGATAAAAGAATAATTTTTAAATAAATTAAAATAGTCAAAATAGTAGAAAAAAGTATAAATTTTCTTTTTAATCTATTCTTGAGTTTTGAGTTTAAAGAGAGATAATTTATGTGAACCACTTTTTAATGTATGATGTGAGTATGTGAGTAAGACATATTTACTATTTTTGTTTAAGGTAAAACATTTAAAATAATTTCTGGCACAAAATTTATATGGTCATGTACATATATGTTGTATGTGCGAGCTATTTTAGTATGTGTTTCATAAATATTGTTCTAAAATTATGATGGCATAATTTTGGTGTGTATTTTAAATACAAAATTATATTTACAAATAAAGTTTTATGCACAATTTAATGTATATAATATATCATAAGGATTTGATAGTTTATTATATACATTGTAATTGCTACAAGTATATGTATTTATTTTACAAAAATAAAGTTTTGGTATAGTTTTTCGCGCGATTAACATATGGTATAATTGATATTTTAAATTTATATATCATGAGAAAGTGATTGTTTTAAGTGTACTCACAACATCCTACAATGTAAGGAAATTACATGAGTTTAATTTTATTCTCATGATAGATTGTGACAAAATTATAATTAATTTAATCACGTAAAGATTTGATGTGAAAGTGATATAAAGTATAATCTGATATAAAATTTTGGGATTTAATTGATATATAGTCGTCAAAGTGATCTTCTTAATTATATACTAATTTTGATCTCATATGGTAGTGAGATTTTTCTTATTTTAGTGCATGATCATCTATCCAAAAATGATAGTTACGAACTAAAATTGAGAGAATCACAAATATAACATTATACTTAAGCAGTGATTCTCGTGACTGTTATTATGTAAAAGATTTAATAACTACATACTAAACATTCTGTTCAAATGTGATTACTAAATAATATTTATAAAATCTCATATAACTGTCATTAAATAAAAATTATAATAATTTTTTATAGTCACTTTCTTCATCAACAACAAGTATTATTGATGCAGCAAGTGTAATTCACCTAGGCTATACCCGGGTCCGAAAACTTCCTTTTGGCTTCTTGACTTTTTAATCGGCAATTAAAATAATCCTAAATAAAAATCATACTCTATGATTTACTTGCATCACATATCGCATGAACGTAGCTTTTAATTTCGGAACGACATGTTGAATTTCCGAGCAGTAATTTGAATTATAATTAATAGCAATAAACGTGATTCTAATTCTCTTTTAACGCTATATATTTTCTCCTCCATGTCAATAATATATACATAATATAATTCGGAGAAACATATTAATTTTCTATATGCAACTTTATCAGGATTTTAAATTTAATCTATGATAGCTCTTATACTAATTTTAAAAATTAATCTGTAATAATTAATTTCATTCTTAAACATAAATAGGAGAAGAATAAGGGAGATGACCTACTTCTTTATTTATAATAATTCTAATTAGTAACCCGGGTGAGTCTTACTCATCACAAGTCCAAAATATTACTTGAATAACTCACATTAATCGGGCCATATTAGATTTAATTAAAATTCATATGTTATGCTTAATTAGAGCATTTAATTAGCCTAATATTTAATATAGAGAATCTCATTGAGGCAACATCCAAATCTCAATTCCGCTTGGTTCGGTCGTGAATTTCAAACAAAGTACACAATATTATTAATTTTTTGTATTCTCCTATGTATATTAAAGAATATAATTAATTATAATTGAATTAATTCTTAAAGTATGGACTGTAGTCAATGGTAAATTAGTCTTTATAAGAATTTATGTAATTGATTTGTTGACTTTGTTTGTTTTTTTAAAGACAAAATCTTTTATCAATTTAGTCATTCATTTGGAGACGAAGGAATATTTAGAATTGTTGTAAAATATTGTACGACATCATCTTAAAATGAACTGAAAAAGTTGTGTAAAACATCTCATTAATTGCTTGGCAGCTGGGAGATTGCCCAAGAACAATGGAGTTCCTTGGAGAGGAAACTCTGGACTTGAAGACGGAAACACAACCGATGTAAAGGGAGGGCTGTTCGGAGGGTACTATGATGCTGGAGACAATGTCAAGTTCCATTTCCCGATGTCGTTCGCGATGACAATGCTGAGCTGGAGCGTGATCGAATACGAGAGCAAGTACAAGAAAATTGGGGAGTACAACCATGTCCGAGAGCTCATCAAATGGGGCACTGATTACTTGCTGCTTACCTTCAACTCCTCTGCCTCCAAAATTGACAAAGTTTACAGCCAGGTACTGAGGTGCATACCATACATGAACATCATCAACTCATTAAAAAAGGGCAAAATTGTAAAATTGTTCTCACATATTAACTTTGAATTACAATATAGACTCTAATATTTTAATTTTTTACAAAACTATTCTCTCAAATTAATTTTGGTCAAAATAAGTAATTATGTGCATATCATTTGTGGGTTTAAGAGTGAAATAGTTAATTTGTATACTAAAATATATTAATCCCTCCAAACAGGGGTAAAACAATGGCCACAAATTGACAATTTTATTCTTAAACACCCACAGGATATGCACATGTATATGATTGACTTAGTTTGACTAAAATAGGACAATTTTGTAAAAAAAAAAAATCACTAGCTATAACTTTACAAAAATTAAAACACCTATATCATAATTCAATGTCAACGTGAGGGAAAAAATCTAGGATTTGCCCTTAAAAATTTAAATATCAAACTAGTATATATATACATATATCGATTCATAATCAATGTCCGCTATTAATAGTATTGGATACATTGATTTTTTTTAAAGAAATATTATCTAAATGAATCGAAAGAGATGGTTGCTATTGAACTTTCTAATATATATATGTGTATGTGTGGGAGAGATTTATAAATTCGACGGAAACAATTTTTGAAAGGAAAATTACTATGCACTATTACAGTGCATGCTTATAATTTTTCTAAATTCTCCCTACACATCATAATGGTGTGTATGGAGGGGATTTTTTTTAAATCACGGAAGGAACAAGATCGATTGGCCACTATATATACTCGGTAGCCACCTTCAACTATGTAGTGCCCTATATACTCCATTGTCCTACTTTACAGACCCACAGGATCCATGTATTCATGATCCAACAATTATCTTACAAGGTTGCGTACATTTTATCTACACAAAAAGAACAGTAACCTTACTTCTTTATTCTGATAAGCAAAAGAATTACAAACTATAATACAATTTCTTTTCTGTCTTTTGGTAATATAATAAAACCAAGCTCCCTGTAACAATATCCTTCCTGATTTATTTACAAGGTTGGAGGATCTCAAAATGGATCAACAATACCAGATGATCATACCTGTTGGACAAGACCAGAAGACATGCACTACCCTCGTCCAGTCCAAACCTCATACTCAGCTCCAGACCTTGCCGCAGAAATGGCAGCAGCACTGGCAGCAGCGTCCATAGTTTTCCGCGACAACAATCCCTACTCTGAACACCTCGCCAAAGGGGCCGCCACAGTCTTTGATTTAGCCATGCACAAAAATAATCGTTTCCCCTACAGCCTTTGGAACCCATACATCAACCCTTACTACAATTCTAGTGGCTACTATGATGAGTACATGTGGGGGGCTACATGGTTGTACTACGCTACTGGAAATAGCACTTACATTTCACTAGCAACAAACTCCGAATTGCCTGATAACGCCAAGGCGTTTTCAATGATCCCGGATTTGAGTGTTTTGAGTTGGGATAACAAGTTACCTGCAGCAATGCTGCTGCTAACTAGGCTAAGGATTTTCTTGAGTCCAGGCTACCCATATGAGGAAATGCTTAGAAGCTATCACAATGTCACTGGTCTTACTATGTGTTCTTATCTTCAACGATACCATGTCTTTAATTGGACTCGAGGTAAAGTAATCGATCTTCTACTCTTTAGCTAGCAATCATTTGTTAAATTTTAAGCTAGATTACTTCAATAATCATGAGTACGTGTTATTGACGAAGCCTGATCCAATTTCATTTAGATACATATAATTGTAACTATTTCATGGAGTGGAGGGCCGATAGAACACGTTAGGTTTCCAAAGTATTATTGGCGGTTTCGAATAGCTATGTAAAATTGAAAGGCTTGTGTTGTATTCTCTAAGTGAATTAGGTTTTCTTGTATCACAAAATATAAAGAGGGATTATGTAGAAAGCTTAATTTATCGCCGTGAACATAGCACAATACTTAGAAAAACTACATAAATTAGGTGTCTTGGTGTGATTATTTTTCTTTTGATTTTGCTTTACTACTCTTCATTGCATAACAACAAGCAAGTTTAGTTTTACCCGCAATGGACCATCCGCAGTATAATATGATTCTTTCGTTTTCCTACAAGTAATGGACCCTACTTGAGTAATTTTAATGATAAAATAGTCTTCATGCAACATTTTGAATTTTAGTTGTGTAGGCGAATGATTTTTTTTTTGTACTTTCGACATCTTTTATAATAGTTGTTAATAACTACCAATACTTGCAGGGGGACTTATTCAACTAAACCCAGGACATGGACATGGACAGCTTCTTCAGTACGTGGCAAATGCAGCCTTTTTAGCATCTCTTTTTTCCGATTATCTAAAGGCATCTGGGGTTCCTGGCTGGGATTGTGGCCCTGACTTTATCTTTGCAGATGATTTACACAATTTTGCAACTTCCCAGGTCCCACATCTGCTTACTCTTGATCCTAACTTTTCATCTTTCTTCATAACTAAACTAAAAATAAAAACATTATATATATGTCAACTAATTTTATATTAAATGTAGATTGCTACTAAAATAGAACAGTAATATGTGGATCCCTTCTAAGCGTTCAATTGTTTGCACTAACAGATAAACTACATACTTGGTAAAAATCCAATTAATATGAGCTACCTAGTAGGATATGGCAATAACTACCCTAAATATGTTCATCACCGTGGCGCATCCATACCCCACGACAATAAGAAATACTCTTGCAAAGATGGTTGGAAATGGTTCAAAAGCCGGAATCCTAACCCTAATACAGTTACGGGAGCTATGGTAGGAGGGCCGGATCAGTTTGACAAATTCAAAGACGAGCGCTCCAGTTACAGCTACACTGAGCCAACTTTGGCTGGAAATGCAGGCTTGGTTGCTGCACTTGTGTCCGTCTCGACAAGTGGCACCCATAATGGCATTGACAAGAATATCATATTTTCTGCAGTCCCGCCACTATATCCAGTAAGTCCACCACCCCCACCACCATGGAAGCCTTAAAATTAGGTCTTGTAATGAGCTGCTACATTCTTCATACTTGGGCCATTTTTCTTCTTCCTAGACTTTATACAATAGTTATTGGAAACTTTAAAGATTTTCTAATTTACTGTTACTGTGTTATACATACTCCCTTAATGCTGCAAGGCATGTTTTTTTTCCTTCTATTTTTGAGTATGTTAAGCACGCATTTTTAGAATAATGCTAGGTTATAATTTGGCAAAAACCGTCTAATTTCCCATCAATGTTTTGTTTAGGTGAACTACAAAGTTTTTGTGAGTTACCTAGCATTATTCATATTTTAAGGCATACATACAACAATTTTTTGCATTACATTTTCAGTATATATTTTCGACCATATAAACATAACTGAAAAAAATAGTGTATTTCATAATGCCTTAAAAATATAGTGTGTCAAGTACGTATTTTTAAGTCACAATAATACATAGTGCAGCAAAGATTTATTAGTATGGATTTTAGACTACTCTCTTGTTTAAGACCTCCTTCGATACTTCTTTTCACTACTATTCTTTTCATGATATATGCAAAGGAGCAGGGCCGGCCCTACTATATAAAAAAAAAAGCGCGCGCTTTAGGCCCCATTTCAAAAAAGGCCCCAAATTTTTGAAGATCATAAATAATTCATATAAAAAGGTCTTATAAAAATATAAGCCAAATAATTTTTTAGGGCCCATAATTCAATTCAAATATTAAATATGTAAAAAAAAATAACAGTATAAAAAAAAACCTCATTTAAATAAAAATTATTAATACTCCCTCCGTCCCAAAATAAAAGTTCTCCATTGATTTTTATAGTCAAATTGACCATTTTTAAAATTAACAATTAAACATAGATATATTTAGATTTTTAAAAAAGTAAACATTGAGATATGTACTAAATTTTATATAATTTATAATATTTATAGGCTTTTTACATATATATTAAATAATAATAAGATATATTTATTTAAAAAATGATCAATTTGATCATAAAAGTCAATAAAAGATGTATCAAACATAGAAGGCCTCATTAAAAATATCACTTTAGCATTATAAAAAAAAATAAAAAATATCGCTTTAGGCCTCATATTGTCTTGAGCCACCCCTGCAAAGGAGAAAAATTGCACATAAATAACACATTCCAGATGTATACATCTTTATAATGTTTTCCAAAGATAAATCACCGCGAGAAATAAACCTGCCATTCTTATAAATAAAGATGTTAGTGTGTACAAAAACAAAAGAACAAAGAAAAGAAAAGCCATCGTTCCACAATTAATTATCAACCCATTTCAAAACCAAGAACACCACACTGCCTATCAAGATTTCTCAACATTTACCTATATTTCAACAGGGAAATATTAATCCAAGCATGAATGATTCTGATGAATGAGAGAATTCCGTCCAACTATTGCATATAGCAGGAGCCTGGATCTTCCGGGGCAACTCGCCCAGGGCCAGCCAATGGAGCAGCAGCAACTCCTCTTTGATTCAAGAAACACCGAAAGTGTGCTAACCTTCCAGTTACTTGTCTTGGATCCTTAGCTAGCTGATCATAAGGCGTCCACAACCTCTCTTCATTGAAGAAAAAGGAAACCATGAGGAAAAATGAATTTTATGAACATGGATTCAATTTATATAGCGACAAAAAAAAAACTCCCAATATTTTATCATGTTAATGCCAATTAAGAAAAAGAGGTTTTGAGAGCTGCAATTCTAAATACTAAACAACTGTGTTAATATGCAGAATATCATGATTTTGAAAGTGACAACCAGAGTTATTAACAAAAGAAATATTATTCAAATTTCTAGCTTAGTTTGTATTCTTATTAACATTGTGCTAAAAGTAACTGAGATGTCCAAGAGACAAAAAAGGAAGTCAAGCTGCAACAGCAAATCTGTTGCCAACGCATTGTGATATCCCAACCTCTCGTTCTCTTTTCTCCTTAAATTTTTACAGTATGCACCTGTGTTGCGAGCAGCTGTAGCAGAAGCCATTCTTTGCTAATACGCTGAGTCAAAGCCCGGGATTTGAGCTATCCGTAAAAATATAAAAAGAAATGAGGCCCAAGTAAGCAACATGTAAGGCTGCCTATTCGGAGATGGGGTTACCGCATGCAGAAGATTCTAACTCAGGAACTATATTGCCTATATAGGCTAGGATTCAGAACTGTGAGAACAAAATTACTTCAAAGCAAAGACCCACCTAGCAGGCAGAAGCTAGGTGTGGTTGTGATTTGTGAAAGGTGCAGTTTGACATGCAATGTAGTTGGCTTACAACTTAAGGGAAAAGGAATATGTTGATCCAGCACTTAAGCATTTGGCACGTTGAAGATTTGATAGCACTTGCAATACTAGGTGAGTGCTTTGCAAAACATAAACAACAGTGTTATATGAAAACAAATTTGTTGATTTAAAAGTACTCAAACGCAGTTAATGGTGTAAAATTGGTATGTGATGTGATAACTCAATGAAAATGAAGCTGTTTATTAAGCCTTATTTATTTTTTTGTTTAGCATATTACAATACCATTCATAGCATTTACAACTTGCATTATCAATTTTGACGATATATTATTCTTTCCTGGAAAAGATTACAACTTGTTCATGTTCCTTTTTTTAATATATTTACAACTTGGCAAAATAAATAAATGAGTACCTGCAGCAGCCGCAGCACGTGGCCATATTGTTTGTTCAATATCTGATCCATCAATATGTTCACCCCACATGCATACCTCACCCCCGATAACTAATTTCTGTTTCGCAGGGATAGTGATGTTTGTGAGGGGTTCATACATATAGAACTCCTGCCAAGTGGTATCCAAGTGATCCAAATACCACTTATCCTGGTTACTTACTATGCACCTCAGCCCAGCTGCAACCACTCGCTCAGCAACACCACCCCCAAGCCTGTCAAAGACGTTGAAAGTATAAAAGAACAGATATCACATCGTTCCAAGATTTATTATGTTTTTTCTTATCTTTTTCCATTTATTTTCTTTTAGCAAAGTGAAGATTTAAAGAACAGCTATCACAAGAATTATCAGTGCTATAAAATTTACGCAGTTTGTATGAGGCAAGATGCAGCAAGTATTTCCATTTGGAGATGACTTTCTTACATAGTATAGAATAAATGAGAGTTGTAATCTACATAATGAGCTTCTCAATGATAGAAAGACAGACTATAGATACAGGCATACAGCATTGGTGAAATTTGTTGTTTGGTAAATGTAAGTTAACTTCTTGTTTCATATAGTACTCCTGGAACATATTCACCAAAATAGTCTTTCTCATATAAAAACTAGAGATGGTCTTGGCGATATGTTGTCTGATCTCATCTAATGTCATTAACCACTTTTACAATACCATATATCATTCTGGTCCAAAAAATTGGAGTGAAAAGTATTGCATTTATGACATTCTGATGTTGTGAGATAAAGATTTCTGTTAGAATTAAATAAATAGTTACAGCCATGGAACACATATTGTTAATAGGGAATTTACATGTTAGAAGACCTAGGCTAGGTTGGTTTGCAAAATGATGGATGCACGATAGGACTATTTGTACTAATTTAGTATCACTACAGAATTTTATCCCATGATTAGTCCGTTAATCCCAATGTTTTGTCATTTCTAAGGCCAATTGATGATGTATTATAATTCCAAATGGAGAAGTGGTATTATACAATCCCCCTTTTGATGTATTAAATGCCCTTAGAAGTTAGAAATGATCATAAGTACAAGTAATCCACGGGATTAAATAATGGCCAATCATGGTATACAATAGTCTAATGTGATAATAAATTAGCACAAGTTGTCCTATCTCACCTATCATTTTTGCAAATAAACGTAGCCCTAGAGTATGTTCTCAGAACTAAGGAGATAGTTGATCTTGAGGTTCATAGGCCTTGAATTAAACCTATATGAGACCACAGTTGTCACCAAATCATGGATGCTGAAGTGAAATACGTGAACTTAGTTCCAATTAATCATAACATGCATACGCTAATTAGAATGTTTGAAAAAGAGACAATCATTATGCTTGTATCTGCTTAGGGCATTGTCAGCAGAAAAAAATTATCACTCTCCAAGACATTTCTGTATTAGAAAGAGTTGATTCATAATACATTACTTTAACTAAATAAATTAAATGAATCTTTAGCCTATAAGTTATAGCCATGAAGAATATCTATAGGACATACCAGTTATGGACCACAGTTTTGCGGCTCAATTTACTGCCAAAGTTGTTGAAGGTCTCCTCCCTGCAAAAAGTTGTAACAATATTTAGATTTAAACCCATGTAGTAAAAAAAGTTTCTTTAACTTAAGATTTACCAATTAACAACTTCATATCCATGGGACATAGCAATTTTCTGTGCTCGCAAAACAAAGTACTGGTAAGCTTCTGATTCATTCATTCCATGTTTCTTTAACCTGAAAAACGAGAACATAGACTCGTACATCCAAAATAGAAATAATTTTCTTGTACTTCACAAGAATGGATTTAGTATAACAAAAGATTAGAGGACATGATCACAGAAATTAACATTCTCTCAAGAAAAAAGGAAATATTTATTAACTGCAAGTTACTGAGAAACATAACAGAAAATATATTTCCCAATGACTTTTGGAGATGAGGAGATGAGTCCATTAAAAATTATGAACGACTTAATGATAAGTGTGATTGTGAAACCAAGGAAAAAATAGAAGCTATTCATTGCAAAAAGCATGGAAAACTTATCCACAATGTATATAGGTTGTGTTATAGGAACGTGAAGATTTAAAAAGGGCAAGTAGCAAAAAAACAAGAAATAAAAAGGCTTAAAACTCAAACCAGTTAAGATACTAAATGATATGCTTCTCAATAAAGGTTCTTCATGCCACATCAATATTCGTGTTATCCCCTGCCCTCTCTCTGTTTGTGCATCATTTCCATCTTCAAGAATAAGATTCACGACTGATTTGCAATAAATTTTGATCTAAAAGTTTTTCGACATGGTAACAAGTTCACAACCATCAATATGAGTAATACATTTTCCTTCGTGCACAACACACAAATTTCATTTTTTTAAGGATCTTAAAAAAAATTAATTTCTTAGTCCATGCTCCAATTATATTCAGTTTTGAATGCATTGATATTGCTATTTTGATAACAATTTTTATTGCTCAATTCGGTATATTTGTAATTGACGTGGAGATTTCATATTTGACCTTAGTGTGCACCTGTTGAGATTGTTTGACTCTTACACAAATGCTTGAAGTTGTTACTTATTGTATTATGGCAGATGCACAGTTCCCTTATGTGAAAAAGAACAGACTTTCTGATCTTTTCATTCTAGTGTTATAAAGACCTATGGAAGATATTATGTAAAAAAATTCAACACTATGCAAGGTACTAAATCTCCTTCCAGGTACTGGTCAATTATCCCGAGAATGGAAACTAAATGCAAGCAAAAAGAGTTGAAAAGTGAATTATAAGAGATAGAAAGGCGTTGATATGAACACAAAATGGGACATATTTGGATACACAAAAAGGGTGTGATAAATAATCAACTGAGGGTATAAAATGTCTAGAAGATACCAACAGTACAGAAAAACTGATCTGGAACTAAAAAAAGTTGCCATTACGCTTTTTCTTATAAGTGGACCACTTTTTTTGCAGCATATGTACAGGTCGAAAGAAGAAAATGAAACAGGATGCTTAATTATGTTATGGTAGTAATTGAATAATTACATCACATATATTTTCATCAAACTATGTCATCGTAATGAAAGAGTATATAGTTCAGTAATTTCAATACAACACTTCTACTCTCAAAATAAGTAAGGTCTCAAGATAGTTACCAGTTCCTAACATGAGGAGTAATTCCCCAGCAACCTGAAATTGATAATCCAATGTATGTATTGGTGATTCATCATTTTTAACTATGAAGTTCCAATTGAAATAGTTGAGAGACAATGCCCAAATAAACTAAAGAATGCTTGTAGATGTACTAGGTATTAGCTGAGAGACTAAAATTAATATATAGAATATACATATGCAAGAAGTCAATAGATTTGTTGGGATGACGCATTGTCATATCTAAAAGTTGCATACATGTTATATATATGGAGAGTAAAAGTAATGCTTACATGCATTTTTATAACCTGCTCTTTAATGTTTTCTATATATGAAAGCATATGCAATTTGAAGATGAGAATGTGATGTAGTATAAAAGTTGAAAAACAGGTTTTTATTCAATTGGAATTATGCATTTCAAATTATTCAAATATATTATTTTATTTAGGAAATTGTGATTTTTGAATATTTTATATTTCTTTTATTTAGTTACTTGGTGAGCACAAATGCGTCAGACTTGGCCACTTTGATATAATATTATTACAATACAAAATATGTATTTATGTTTCTTTTTTCCAGAAAAGTTGTAATTCAGCACTAGCGATTAAACCCCAAAATTTATTGGTAGCATGCATTTTTCTTAAAGTTATGGTCGATATTATTGAATAAAAGTAATATATTAATAATAATACATATATTACATATTCATCCGATAGCAAGAAAAATTGGGAGTTGTTAGAAACAAAATCTTCCTAAAGAATTTTGTTGTCATATCATGTATGCAATAAGCATTGACTTCACTGAAGATCTTGATCGCGCAAGCATTAAATCCTTGGATCAAGATCATCATTATTTTAAGTTGAGAGTGTCTTACAAGTTAGTTTCATTGGGGTTTAGAAATATTGTATCACCAAAGTCCTATTCGTTATGATTAATTGATAAGTAGATCAGTAGAATTTCAAGGCACAAATTTCAGTTCATGCATACACCAAGATATAGACCAGTAAAGGGCTTAATTAAGAGTTGGAGAAAGAAATTAACAGAAAAAACACATTTAAATCGATATTTATTTTGACATAAGTATAAGGAATGTAGATGGCATGTAATGAGTAAGTTGATAAACTAGGAATATTAGTGTTCTGCAGCTGCATATAGGAATGCAAGTGGCAATAGTATTGTATGACAAAACCTTTAAAGGATTAGAACAATAAAAACTTACTGGTATCCACTTCATCGCCTCCCAAATGAACAAATTTATATTTGAAAATCTTACTGAAATCTGAAATTTGAGCGAGTTTGAGCATGTTAATTGCTTTTACGTTGCCATTAACAAATCAAAGGCAGTAAGTTTCAAACCAAAAGGTAAGACTTGCCTGAGAGAATTCCATCTATCAATTTAAAGGTAAATTCGTTGCTGACATCAAGTGGCTCCATACATGTCACTGACGGCCACAAGGAAGGATAACCAACCCCCCTAAGGATGTAAAAAGTCAACTGCTTCAACTACTAACCGGAAAAACTTTTAGTAAAAGATTTTAATGTATTTACAGAGTTGCTCATAAGTTTCGAACAAAGAAAGAGCAGGGAAATGGAAATGAAAAGTAGCAAAAAAAGATATATAGATCTTATAAACACTATAATATATTTGAGTTTAGTATTATATGTAACGACCCGGGTCAAATCCTAAGCCCGAATCAAATCATAAAAGAATAAGGCCCAATGCACTTTCTCAATAGTATCTTTTTGGGTCATCTTGTCTCACCACAAGTTCACCCAAAACGTCATGACTGAAGGTATTAATGATAGCAGTTTAAGTTCTTATATACACATCCAAATATCCATATTAACCGATGTGAGACTGGAGTGTTACAAACTCCCCCACTTAAATATCTGACGTCCCGTCAGGCCGAACATATACCCATACAAGGCCCATAAACTTTGTCTTTCTAGCCATTATGGGATAATACCAGCGGTCTACTAGGTCTGCTTTCGTGTTCCTACCTCCGGCAATCCGATCAGATGACCGAACTCGAACTTTCGAGAGTTAGCTCTGATACTCTATGTAACGAGCCAGGTTAAATCCTAAGCCCAAATCAAATCATAGCAAAATAAGGCCCAATGCGCTTTCTCAATAGTATCTTCTTGGGTCATTTTACCCCACCACAGGCTCACCCAAAACAACATGACTGATAGTATTAATGATAGTAGTTTGAGTTCTTACATATACATCCAAATATCCCATATTAACCGATATAGGAGTAGAGTGTTACATTATACCTGATATTAGATTTTTATAAGTACATATTTGGATATTCATTCTCCAAGAGTGATTTCCACTTGGAACGTACATATTCTCTACTTTTTGCTTTGTTTTCCCCAACTTTTTCAGGTTCCAAAAATAGGTAAAGTAAGAGTAAAAGAGAAAACTGCAAGTCAGTTTTGTGAAACGTTGGTCATGCACCCAAATTTTATTGGAAGTTTGAAAAGATTGATCAAATACAAAGATCTTTCCTTCAGAAATTAATCCTAATATAAATCCCTATTGTAATTGTACTAATTTACTATTAAGGTTATCAAATATGCAGTTTACTTCACATCTAATTCCTTGAACCATGGTAAAATTCTATCAGAGTAGGTTGTTTTTGTCCCAATCTTACGATCACAATGAAAATACATGACTCATGCATGCCTTTTTCCTAATCATGGAGTCTAACCATAACTGAGGTAACATTTTTAGATTACTAAATACTTGATCTTACACATTAAGATGATAATACTAAAGATATCACATAGAACCCGCCTAAGACACTCAAGTTTTTGACTTAATTTAGGGGTATTCTTAAATATTTCAAATCTACCAGAAATGGGTGTTTCTTCATCAATGGGTCTTCTTTTGCGTAAAATATGTTACCGAGTCCGAGTGTTAGCAGGAGGAAAATCACAGTTGTATACAAGTATATATGAAACTTTTAATCCCATAAATCTTAATCAATTTTTTGTTGTGTGTAATTTTGAAGTTCCTTTCTAAGGCAAGACCATTTGCATCTATTCACACATAGTTGCACCGTTTCAAGAGAACTATTGCAACTATTCACACAATATGTGCCTATTTAATCTTATATTATTAAAATAATATATAACTAATTTCTCTCCTCCACAATCCATGGTCTTACCTTGCGAAGCTCCATATCTATTTGGCCCATCTACCCCTCAAAGCTTGATTAATCACAACCAGATTCAATCCCAAAGATCCCCAAGAGATCTCCTTAATCCCTATTCTATGGATAGTTTTTCTAGCCAAAAAATACATCATATTTCATCCCAAAATCTACCATAGCAAGACATAACAAATCCTCAGCATTTAGATTAGCAACTAGAAGACTGAAACCGTAAATAATGTTGTTGTCTATAACAATGTTACCTGGATCGCGGTTAGGTATAGTACATGGAACGAAAATAGGAACGGACAAAGTCACATTACATGGTACCAGAGTATAATAGGGGTAAGTTTCTTCGAGTAGTTTAGTTGGTACGAAGTACATTTATTCAAAATGTGGTTCTCTAGGATAACTTTCCTAAAAGATATAGTTAAATTGTGTTATGTTAGGGTCACAACATGCATATTTTTAAGATACTACCCTATGGTAGTCCTTATTGAACACTCACAAGGCGCTCACTTGGTGGCACTAATTGATATTTTTAGAGTTTTCTTATAAATATTAGGGTTTTTGATAGAACGTTCGAAATTTATCTATGTGAATGCTAAGCTTATAGATATCCTAGATATTTTAGAGGAATGTTATAATATAGGTAGGTGATCTTAGCATTCTATTAGATTTGATCCTAGCTAATAGATACATAATTCATGCATTTTAATATCCCTTATTTTGTCCTTTTTTTTATATTAGTTTATTTAATTAATATCTTTTGTTTTATTTTGTAAAATTTAATATTTTGTTACAATAAAGTCAAAATTGGTGATCAAGCAATATTTAATACTTCTATTCATTGAAGGAAAGAGACGAGAAGATTCCTATAAGAAAAAGGAAGGAGGTGGAACAATCTTGGTGTGCAAGTCAAATCCAATGAAGTAAAGGAAAGTCCATCTAGAAGATCTATTTGAAGGAAGTTGATTGTCACTAGAAAGTTGATTCCTACAAGGAATTAATTAAAGCCTTGATGCCTATAAATAGAGGAGATACAAGATAATTTTGATGTATTAGATTAGATGCAATATTATGTATTTGCATATGTTAGGAGTAGTAGGAGTAAATTTAAAATACTTTCTCCATAGTACTCTCATCGGAGGATCGTTAATAAAGGGAATTTTCTACTTCTTCTTTATTTTTGTTATTTTATTTATTTTAATGTGCTGAATGAAGGTAAAATGGAAGAAAAAGAAAACGAGACACCAGTAGAAATGGATACTAGAATAAAATGGGAACAAGATGACTTCTTATGTAAAGGTACATTCTAAATGCACTATCCAATTCATTGTGTGATGTGTGTGAATCCAAGTTCATGAAAAAGACGGCAAGAGAATTATGGGAGGATCTCGAAAACAAGTACAAAATCGAGGACGCCGAAAATAAAAAATTTCTAGTAAGTTCATTATTTGATTATCAAATGATAGATAACAAATCTGTTATGTAGCAAGTACATGAACTTCAAATTATTATGAATGAAATTGTGTCGGAAAACCATAGCTTTGACAAAGGATTTCAAGTTTTGACAATCATTTCAAAGTTACCATTTTTGTGGAAAGATTGTCGAAAGGAATTAAAACAAAAAAGAAAAATGCAATGACTATGCAAAAGCTTATTAAATTTCTCCGAGTTGAAGAAAATTCTCAGAACTTGGATATATTGAAAATTGAAAACAAAAGTGCTAAAGCTCGTCATAGAAAATGCATCTAAACCAAAGGGCAACAACAATAGAAAGCGTGGTAGTCAAGATAACACTTCCGGAAAAAGAAAAAAAAAAAGGTACTTGTTGAAACTGTGGTAAGCCAAGACATTTCAAGAAACAATGTATTTTGTACTTGAAGCAAAGGCAACAAAAGAATGACCAAGCAAATATGGTAGGCAATGAAGATATTGCTGTTATGATTATAGAGACTAACATGGTTGGAAAGGACATGGAATGGTGGATCGATTCTGGACCAATCAAGCATATCGCCAAGAATAAAGCAATGTTAAAAGCCTATGAACCTATGAAGGATAGTCAAGAACTATTTCATGGGAAATTCATCAACTGCAAAAGTGATGGGTAAAGGCAAGGTGGTTCTCAAGTTATCATCCGGGAAGACAATTACTCTTAATGATGTTCTTAATGTTCCAAAAATTAGGGAAAACCTTGTATATGTTAGTCTTTTAAACAAACATGACATAAAAGTCTTGTTTGGTGCTAATTGTATTATATTGTCCAATGGTGGCATGTTTGTCGGAAAAGGATATGAATCTGATGGCATGTACAAACTAAATGTTATTAATGAAAATTTATCTTCTGCTTATATGGTTTCTACTTTTGATTTTTGGCATGCTAGATTAGAACATGTAAATTATTCGTAGCAAGAGTAATCTTAATTTAATTCCTACTATTAATTTTTCTAATTTAGAAAAATGTGTTATATGTGTTGTCTAAAATTGCCAAGAAGTCTTTTAAAAAGTAGAAAGAAATTCACAATTATCAGAATTAATTCATTCCGATATTTGTGAATTTGAGGGCATATTAACTAGGGGAGGTAAAAGATATTTTATAACATTTATAGATGATTGTTCTAGATACACTCAAGTGTATTTGTTAAGGACTAAAGATGAGGCTTTAGAAAAATTTAAAATCTACAACGCTGAAGTCGAAAATCAATTAGATCGAAGAATTAAAATTCTTAAATCGGATAGAGGAGAGGAATACTTCTCTTATAATGATTTTTGTGAAAATTATGGTATAATTCATCAAACTACAGCCCCTTATAGTCCTCAACAAAATAGAGTGGCAGAATGAAAATATAGGACACTTGAAAAAATGATTAATACGGTACTTCTTCCTTCTAGTTTGCCTAAAAATTTATTGGGGGGAAGTATTAATGACTGCTTGTTATAAACTTAATCATATACCCCCATAAGAAAACTCATATTACACCTTATTAATTATAGAAAAAGAGAAAACCTTCTCCTGACCATTTAAGGGTTTGGGGATGTAGGGCATTAGTAAAGTTAACATATCCTAAAAGACTTAAAGCTTGGAGCTAAAGCAATCGAGTGTGCTTTTATAGGCTATGCATAAAATAGCAAAGCCTATAAATTCTTGACCATGGAATTCATAGATTCTGTTAACCAAAATATAATTTTGGAGTCTAGAGATGTTGAGTTCTTTGAGAATTCATTCTTTAGGAAAAGGTCAAGAGAAGACACTAATAAAGAGGATCAAGGAACAATTCATCATGAAACAAATAATGAAATGGAACTTACTATATCTATTGAAAAAATAGAACCAAGAAGAAGAAGGATAGAAAAATCCTATGGCTTTGATTTCTACATATACCTAGTAGAAGGAAATAGGGATGATACTATTTCTTCTAGTGTTTTTGTGACTAAGCATAATTCTAGTGATAAAGATCCATCGACTTTTAGAGAAGCTATGTCCTCTCAAGATTCAGATTTTTGGCAAGAAGCCATTAATGATTAAATGAATTCTATCATGGGTAACACGACTTGGATCTTTGTGGATTTACCTCCTGGTGTAAACCCATTAGTTGTAAATGAATCTTTAAAAGGAAAAGAAAATCGAATGGATCCATAGATAGGTATAAAGCTAGACTAGTAGCCAAAGGTTTTAATCAAAAAGAAGGAATTGATTACTTTGATACATATGCTCCATTAGCAAGAATTAGTACCATTATGTTATTAATTGCATTAGCATCAATTCATAAACTTGTTATACATCAAATTGATGTTCAAACTGCTTTTCTAAATGGTGATTTAGAAGAGGAAGTTTATATAGAGCAACCATAAGGGTTTGTTTTGAAAGGCCAAGAAATAAAAATTTGTAAACTTGTTAAATCTTCATATGGCCTAAAACAAGCACCTATGCAGTAGCATGAAAATTTTGACCAAATAATTGTTTCCAATGGATTTAAAATAAATGAATCGGATAAATACGTTTGTACTAAGTTTTGTAAAGGTTTTGGAGTTATAATTTGTTTATATGTTGATGATGTGTTTATTTTTGGTACTAGTGAAAAGGTAGTATTAGAAACTAAAACATTCTTGTCTACTACCATTGATATGAAAGATATGAGGGAGACTAATGTAATTTTAGGTATTAAAATTTTGCGGTCTCATGATACCATTTCTTTAACTCAGTCTCGTTATATTGAGAAGTTGTTAAAAAAGTTTAATCACAAGAATTGCAAGATCGCTTCTACCCCATATGATCATATTGTTAAGTTATTTCCAAAGAAAGGGAATAACATATCTTAGTTAGAGTATGCAAGTATAATCGATAGTTTAATGTATGCAATGCAGTGTACTAGACCTGATATAGCATTTGCGGTTGGAGTATTGAGTAGGTTTACTCATAATCCAGGTCAAGTTCATTGAAATGCAGTATCAAGGATACTTAAATATCTTAAAGGCACAATGAACTATGCATTATGCTATACATGATACCCAGTTGTGGTAGAAGGATACAAAGATGCAAACTGGATAATGGATTCTAATGAAATAAAGTCTTCAAGTGGATGGATATTCACTTTAGGAGGAGGGGCAATTTCTTGGGTTCTAAGAAACAACCCTTGATAACACATTCAACTATGAAATCTGAGTTTGTTGCATTATCAGTTGTTGTAAAAGAAGCTGAATGACTTAAGGATTTATTATTTGAGATACAACTTTGGCCTAAGCTAGTGACAATTATCTCAATATATTGTGATAATGAGACAGCATTATCACGGTCTTATAATAAAGTTTATAACGGGAAGTCTAGGCATATAAGTTTAAGACATAGTTATGTAAGGGAGCAAATCAATGAAAGGGTTATTACCTTTAACTATGTCAAGTCAAATGGAAATTTGGTAGATCCTTTTACAAAATGCCTAGACAAGGATGTAATATGTAAGACTTCTAGGGAGAGGGGTTTAAAGCCTTTAAATGAGAGATAACCTATAAGTGGAACCCAACTAAATACTAGAGTAACATCTAGTATATTAGTTCAATGGAAAAATACTTACATTAATAATCAAACACTAGACAAGTATGAAGAAGAAATTCTTCGAAATCATCTCAAAGTTAGTGTATGCTTATATGGAGAATAAAGAGGATAGGGTAAATCTTTAATGAATCTATGCCCAGTTTAGAGGATGCAGGTCATACAAGTGCATCTAATTCACCTATGTAAGTGAGGGAAGTGGAGCCGCTTCTGCGAGACTCAAGGCTTGTCTCTAAGTCACTTACGAAACCCAAGAGGTAAACACAATGCCATAAATGTGTTGGGTTTCCTTAAACTATAAAGGATATATATCTATTAAGCAAGGTATCACTTTAAAATTTATTAGTTCAAAACTAACACTACTAAGAATTCAGATATTTTGTGATATAGACTATGTAAAGGTTCAAGTTGAAAGACACCTCTTACTTATGTATGCTATATCTAATAAGAGAAAGAAAAAGGTCAAAGGAAAAAGATTGCAAGATTGTGAAAATAGGGGAAGATTGTTAGATATTTTCAAATCTGGAAAGTATATAATAAATATATTATATGCTGTAATTAAAACCAATAGATGTGTTGGTTTAATTGGTTTGCTTTGAAATATTATAACGCTTTGAAAAAGAGGGATCTATTCGAACAAGGGATGTATTGATTCGGTCTAAGAAGCAATTGAACCAATGCAATGGTTCGGGATGAAACCAATGCAATGGTTCAAATTGATAAGACCGTTGGATGAATCATTACAATGGTTCAACATATCTTTTTAAAGAAATATATCTCTAATATTTAAAATACCTTTTCAAAGGGATGTATCTCTTCAAAAGGATATGTATCTCTTCAAAAGGGTACTTAGAAACCTATAAATAGATTGTAAATCCACCCAAGTTTTCATTCCAAAAAATCCTTCTCAAGTACTTAGAAAAAATATAATTCTAATATTTTTTCTTGCTATAATTTTCTTCTCTCATTTATAGTTTTACACTAGATTTGTTTCTACACAAAAAATTCTAGTAGAGAGTAAAATTTGGGTTTGTCTTATCTTGGGAGACTAATTCATAGTAACCTTGTGTAGCAAAAGTAAGTGGCGAATATAGTCTTAAGGAAAGAGTAGTCAACCATTCGATTCAGGCGGTAATATTGTTGTTCTACTTCAAACTACGAAGTGGGTTTTAACAAAAGCTCTATGAAAATCACATATACAAGGAATTCTAAAGTAAAAAAATCCCACACTTTCCCACCTATGCACTAAAATCATAACTAGAAATTTCTTTATTAATCTAAATTCCAAAGTCACCCCAAAACCAATTGCAGGTACCAAAATGTTTCAGTACTACCAAGTTAACTCTGTAAAGCAAAATCATTATTATTCAACTTATTACATCATTCAAAGTGAAATATATGTTATTAAATGATATTATTATTCCTTGGGTGTTCAACTTTCATCAAAAAAGCAATTGCAATATCGGGGCTTCAACTATTGTACTGATGTATGCATGCCTATACAAGACTTCCTCTTATAAGTTACTTCAATTTCTCAGCATAGTTTTAAATGTACTCAACTCTCTATTCAACATAATTTCAACACAAATTATTTTCCCATAACCTAATTTTAGTGAAAAGAAATCTTTAAATGAGAGTGGTACATACCATCACTTATATGATAGTGGTCATGAGATCAAAGCTCAATGGAGGCTTTCCTAACCTTAGTGGAGGCACTATTCTATAGCCACTATGGCCTTATCTATAACCTTAATTGAGTCACTATTCCATCAAGGAACCCTATCCACCCTGCAATTTGCAAACAGAGAACTATCGTTCCGCATTCCAAATAGATACCTTTAGTATTTCACCAATAGGTAACGTTCCTTGTACATGATTTTGTTTTGCGTGCCGAATCAATCCATGTTCCTGGTAACCTTGTTCTATAGTCATTGTGGCCTTTCCATTTAGTTTTTGGGGTTATGTTTTATGTCACCCACTACCCACTATGATAATAAAAAAAATAAATTAAATCTCTATATATGGGAATAAATCAGGAATGACATTGGTCAAAACTACTTACCAGGAGAGACCATGTCCTGGAACATCGAGCTCGGATAATACATTAATCCCACGTCTTTGAGCGTAACTGCAAAATTTGATATTGAAAATTCAGATGTGACGGGGAGAACCAATCCTGTTCCTAGAAAACAACAGTAACTGTCTTGCCTCACAATCTCAGCAGCATCAGCAATTGTATATCGTTCTGGAATAGAGTAAGCACCATCCCACAGCTTTGGGTATGAAGGTATCTCTAATGGGAAGGACTGTCTATCTACAATGTGCCAGTGCAACACATTCTGCATGAACACAAGTAAGAAGAGCAAATACTGAGTCAATGTTCAGATTCTTGGCAACCATTATTTGGATGGAATAATGGAAATATCTTAACCAATATGTCATAGTAAACTTTTTACAAGATGCCTAAGGAATTTAAAGTTCATAATGTGTTAGCAGTCTTTGGAGAGTTCAAGTACATTGTACTAGAGCTGAAATATTATTACCTCCGTCCCGAAATGAGTCCTATTTTTTGTTGACCTTTTTTCCGAATATAAGGTTTGCATGTGATACACTTGGGGATAGATTATGAGTGACAAACTTATTGATTCCCTTTATTATAAGCACTGGCTAAAATGTAAGAATTACTTACCAGCTTTGCATAAGCCATAGAATCAATAACCTTCTTTATAATTGGTAATGGCAAATAGTGGCGAGATGTATCTGCAGCATTCTCGTCAAAAGTTACACCAAATATAATAGCATCTTAAGGAAATATAATGAATTTTAAAAACATTCTGTCCACATCCATAATGTTTAGATACACAAAACTATTTTTGAGTCAGTAGTCTAAGATGTTAGCAACTGAAATAGAAAAGTGTCACCCAGTCAACCTACTTTATATTTGTGACAATAGGTTCTCGCCACTAAAATTAACTTGACTGAATAGGTCAAAACAAAATAAACAGAAAAATGACAATGACCAAATTCCAACATTGTAACATGATTAGAGAAGTATCTCACCAATTAATAGGCCTCTATAAGAAAACCTAGGTTGATCGGAAATGGTCCATGGAACCTGACGAACTTCAATTGCTCTAGTGCTAAAGTTGAAGTGGCACACTTGGCTGAATGTCTGTAATATATCATGTTAAAACAAATACTGTAATAATCATTTCCAATTCTTTTACAAACAAAAACAGCACGTCTGGAGCACATTAGTAAGAAATATAACCTGCAGCCCATGTAGAGCCCCATAAACCGTCCATGCCTGCATTAAAATGAGTCGAAGCTTATCATTTAGCATCACAGATAATGGTACTTGTATATCGTAACAACTAACAAACAAGCATATCAGCCAACATTTTTAGACACCAGCAATTGTTCCATACGATTTTTTCTGTGCAGCATGACACCGAGCACTTCACGTCCACGCTAGACACCGACCACAAATTTCAATTCCTATGAGTACTCCAATTTTTCTTCTTTGCCAGATTTGTTGTTTTCCTTTTTCTCTTGTAGAGCAACACTCGACTTCTTTCATCATCAATTAATATCATTCAGAGACTATACATGCTAAGAACTTCACATAGTGACCTCTTTAAAAGAGAACAAGAAAAAATTTGTTGTGACAACCTTTTCTCGGACATTGCCCATAACATGCGTTTAAGGAAAAAGCTGTAACTGATTACTTTTACTTGTTATGTGTGACGGCATAAATAAGTAGAAGAATATTAGGTCTTGATTAAACCATCATGATTTCATAATCTCATTACAGCTATGCTAGATCAGAAGTTTTAAATAAAACTGTAGACGCATAAATTGGCTGTCCATTATAATATGAAGCCATATGCCAACTAGCGTTAATCATCTTTTAAGTTAAGTAATTATAATAAGATCTGATTTATTAATAAACAAATAATACCTCCTTATACTTATAAGAGAAAGAAGAATAACCAATGACAATATATACCCAAATAAGCCCTATGTGCCCCTTATGATGATCCATCTATAATTTTCCATTTTAAGAAAGCAAGTTTATCCTCAACAGAGGAAAATGAAAGATGATTAGCTCTATGATTTTAAGCCCTCATGAGATGCAAGTTTATTATAACGTTGTCAAAAACATGTTTAGTTTTGATTGAATTAGTTACCAAAACTGAAATTGAGCTAAAAATTCTTGAGAAATACTCTTCATTGATTGTAGCTTAAATTGGAGTCTAACATAGAATATCAATTGAAATATTATCTAAACTGACTCATAAGGAAATTATATTTTTAACTGCCATTAGAGCTTCCATCAAAACAATTCAGAAGTCAACAAAGTGAGTTCCTCATAGACTAGGCTCATGAAAGAACCCTTCAATCCATCAACAAAACATCTAAACTAAGAAGAAGAAACTTCTGGAATGCTCTCGCAATTATAAAAGGGGAGCACTTTTTCCACACGGTTCCCACGCACATGAGAGTAAGGTGGGTCCCACCATATGATAAGGGATCATGTGAAAATATCAAAACACATGTGGAAATAGCAATCACCTAATGGAAATGAACTGTAACGCCAAACTGGTGTAGCAAAAACTTCAGAAATTGAGCCCTCAGGTTGTCAATACTTACTTGGTAAACTTAGGCTTAATATTTTCTTATAGCCATTTTATAAGGACACTTTTTGCAATGCAGAGCAGCGAAGAATAGGATAACTATGCGATAACGAATGTGTTGCATATTAGTTGACAATATATGGAATCCTGTATGAAATACACTTTGACATGGAACTATAATTGGTCATATTAACCTCAAGATGTGCAAAAACTGGCTTTCCATATGCAGGGATGGATAAGTTGTATGATTCATCAACACCATACTGTAACTGCATCGCAACAAATTTTAGTGACATAAAGAAGGATCAGTAAGCACCGTAGCAAGCAATTTAAATAGTATGCATGTCAAAGGGAATAAAGTGACAGAGATAGGCCACTAAAATAGTAACAGTGAGTAATGATATTCCCGTATATAAAACTTTAATTTCAGAAATACAACTACCTAACCCAATATTGTGCCAGATAGTTAATTATTAGATACAAGCAACAATCTGTAGACTATGATTTATCGTGGCTTTATTAATTTGGAATTCTGAAAAACAAGCAAAGAATTTTTTTTTAAAATATTTTTTTAAAAAAGGAGACAAGTTTACAAATTAGGAAAAGTATGTAGAGTAATACTCATCTCCATCAGCAATTGCATACAATGCAAGAGAGACGAATAATGTATGTTGAAAAAAAAAAGGATGATTTCTTTTAAGATGAACAAAGAATTTTATTGAGAGGAGAGAACAAAAAAATAAGAATTCCTCCACAGAACAAGAATTTTTTTAAAAAAAAAAAAAACAAATAATGTAGACAGATAGACACAAGCTTTCTCTAAGCCTGTTCTGACCATTTTCTAAACCTCATGCCAATGCAAGCGCAAAAGAGATGATAGTTTGAAACGAAATAAAAGGCCTATTCCTCAAAATCTAGTGCATAATAATGTACTAATTCTACGAACATAAACAAAATATTTACTTGAAATACAGCTGAAAGCTATAATTAATATCTATTCAGTAATATACCAATAGTAAAGCTGGTGCAAGTAATATACAGGAATACCTCATCATTTGGAGAAATGACTATCACGTGAATTCCATGTAACATTGCCGAGGAATCAAAATAGGTGAAGTTAGAATCAATAACATGGGTTGTTTTGACGACATCAAGTAACCTTGAGAAACCTTCCTTAAGAATCCCAGAGGCATCAGCATATTTAGTTCCTTCAGTCTTTAGCTCAAAGTCTTTACTGAGATAGAGCCTATGGTGTCCGTAGACCACCGATTTCGGCATCGGCCATATATTCAACTTTTTTAAATTGGCAGCAGCATAAACACAAATGACTTGAATGTAGAGTCCAAGGAGAAAACTCTGCACCATTATCTTCCCCATTATAAAGTTCTAGCAAAATACATGAAAATGAGAAATTAAGAGTTATTTAAATTAGCGAATAAGGATAAGAGGGCCTTAGTTGTGTATTAATACATATTTGGCCCTTTTCGGTGCAACTGAAGATTTTCATAATCAATTATTTAGTAAATCATATTATTAACAGTTTGATCTGTGTAGAAGTAATTTGTGATCTAAATGAAAGAATATTTTGACTTGCATCTTTAATTAGCTAAAAAAAAAAAAAATGACTAGCACAGGTTCCCTTTTTTAAGTAAACCCAGCGTGTAATGAGATTTTCCTGATTGTTTGTCTAATCCAGAAAATCTTGAAATTTTGACTGTGCTTCAGTATTTTGGTGATTGGCTGACATTAAGTATTTCTCTAACCATTGACAATAATAAAATACTCTAGAAGGTCAAAACTGGTTGAAATCAATGATGCTGATTCTTCCAAAACAGTTTTTGTCACAATCAGTATAACAATAACAGCTACTGCACATATGTAACTAAAAAATTCAAATAGGAATTACGCAGAAATCCGTATCCCTTTCGTTTGGTTTGCTGACTAAATATGAGGAAAAGGGAAAGCATCAAAAATTTCCTTTCCTAATTATGTCATTTGGGGACTCCCAGTTACTAAAAATCCACACAATCAATCCAAAAAAATGTATGAACTACATTAGCTTATAGTTCCAAATTTATCTCAAATCTATTTCCTGCATTTCCATAGCACAAGCTTATAAGAACTAAGAATGGAAACTAAATAAAAACTGAAACAACAACAAAAATACTTATTCCTAATTATGCCATTTGGGGACACCCAACAACTAAAACATCCACACAAATCAATGCAAAAATGTAAGGAGTTCATTAACATATAAATCAAGGTGAGTTTTCTTATCTTTCCAACTTTATCTCAAATCTTTTTTCCTCCATTTACATGGAAGAAGCTTATAAGAACTAAAAATGGAAACTAAATAAAAACTAAAACAACAACAAACAAAGAACATTACCCAGTGCATACCTGTAATTTTGGAGAAAATTAATGTTGGTTGGTGGTGTTTTGCAAATTTTGAGCCCAAAAATCCAATCGAAGTGATGGGTATTGGTATATATAGATATTTAGATACACCCACTTACAAAAAGTACATTTATGATGGAGAAAAGATTGAGAATCTGAAGCAGTGATTAAGCAGTATAAATTTGGCTAATCTGTATAATTTTTGAATATACTATTTAAAAATTCCTGTACAGTTTTGGATGTGTTCTTGTTGTTTGTGAATTGTGATCTCTTTTCCTTTATTAATATTTATCTTGATGCATTTCCTGATTTCTTGTTTGTCTTTATTTGTATAATCACTGGATGAGACGAAACGGCCATAAAGGTCGGATAAAACAATAAATAATAATCCCGCCATCATAGATACAACAGAAAAAGCATTATTACCACCCTCGCCATAGAACAAATCTATTTATACCCTTCTTACTGAGAGGCAAACAGTGATTTTGGTCGAATAAACATATTTTTTTCTCTTCTATTATTTTCGGTAACTTGAGTTTTATTTGACAAAAATAATTGTTAAACTTATTTATCAAAAAAAAAAAAATAAAGTGACTGTATCTATAGATTTATCCATATATTTAAGAATTATTATTTTCTAAACACAAATTTATATATAAAAAATTGTGCATAAATAATATAAAAAATAGAAGAAAAAAATAAAAAAAAGGACCTATAAATAAATATTTTATATAATTTTATTGATATACAATATATGGATCTTACGCTTAAGTATATAATTTTATTAAAAAAAATTATATAGTTTGTCCACATAACATTACTTTTTTTTTTTTTGTGATAAAGTATTACTCATTATTATTTAACAATAATGCTTTAATAACTAAAAAATGGTTACTAAAAATAAATATAAAATAAAAGAGTTAATATTTTTACAAGATTAAATATGACTCATTTGTGAAAATATCAAATTAACTTATAAAAATATAAATTTTTATGTGTAATTAATATTTTTATAAACTAATTTAATATTTTCACAAGATCAAATGAGATTTATTTGTGAAAATACCAAATTAACTTTAAAAATATTAATTTTCTAAAGTAATATAATAAATTTTAGTTGATTATTATCACTAATATATCCATTCATGCATAATAAATTATCAATTATTATTTAATTATATCTTTCCGCTTCATTTTATAAAGTATTTTTTTTTTTAAAAATGTCAACATAATAATACTCATTATTTAGTTGACCCCTATGTCTGCACTTATGACCATTCATTGTCAGCCACTCAAAGGACAAACCAAACTTCAGATTTTATTTTTTTATCCTTTTCCATCAGTTGCTCTTAACTAGGCAACTTCAAAATACAGTTCTCCGCTAGTTCATGCAAATACAAAGAATTATCACGGATGAGCCACATACAAAAAAAACTTGCACATGTGATTTTGGTCGAATTTTCTTGAGGTATTTAATAACTTTACTTTTGCTTGCCGTTGACGCACCTCTGCTAGCCCATTTATTTTGAAATAATCTTTTTAGGAGGGATAATTTTGTTTGTATTTTTTTTTATAGGATAATACTAGAGTCTCAAATTTTTTATTTTAAAAATATCTTAAATTATATATTATTTTATATTAATTGAATAATTTTTTTATAATTGACTATGTCATAAAATATATTTTTTCTCATTCAATATCACATTATTTGAAACACATTTGAGACTAAAAAATTAATACCTCTAGTAATTTCTTTTTTTTATTATTCTCTCCATTTCAAAATACTCTTTATTTTTCAAAATTAAGTTCGATTTTTTAAAGTCAAATTTTTTTCTTTCAAATTTGATCAGAGTTTGCTCATTAAAAGTAAAATTAATGTTACTCCCTAACCCCCCATAAAGGGGGATTAATGGTCTTTGTTTGAAACTGTCAGGAGCTTGGTAACCCATAGTTCAAACTTTTATGAGATTAATTAAGGCGGAGATTGCTCTTTTAATCTTTATCATTGAGACTAAAATGTCGCTAGACTATTTAGAGAAGTTGAAATGAAAATATGGATTAGGAGACAATTTCAACGTAACCCGTTCTCTCCCAACTCATCCTTTGTTTCATCTCTTGTTTCATGTTGTTGATCGACGTGCAAGTGTACACGATCAATAAGTAATATAAAAGTAAATCAAGTGTCGAACTCAAAGAAAACTTTGCTAAATACTCTATTTAATACCAATTTCCAGCAAATCAACTTTTTATAAGCTTTCAATTTCAGTTGGAAAGATTACTAATTTAACTTTAAAACAAAAACAAATTACGATTATTATCAGATTAAAAGAAAACAGGATCACAACTTCCCTAATACATCACATGAATCAATTTACTCTACCTTCAGTTAATTCATTTAATTGAATTATTAACTGAGAGTTCACTATCCCTTCTTATTAAATATTTTTTAATGATTTAATAAACATATCTATCTCACTCATCATGCTATATTCCTATGCATAATTAATGAAATTAATTCATTAAGATCCAACTCCCCTTACAGCCACATGCAATGTATAAATATATTCTTATTCTATACATCAATCTAGTTAATCATTTATATACAGAAAAATCAGAATACATGCTATCATATTCAGACCTAACCATAGACTTCATTTTTCAAATTCATCTAAGGTGTTACACTAATTGTTGGCTAAACAATGAAGTAATTATAATAGAATATGATAAATAACTCATAGGAGATGAATAACTGAAAGCATTTAAATAACTCAATTCATGTTAGTATTAGAGTTGTTGCAATCCTGAATAACAAATTAGCTCATGCTAGAAATTAAAATAAAAGACATCAAATTGAATAATATCATCAAGTTTACAAAGAAGAATAAAAGAAAAGGGAAAAGGAGGAACTATTTAGTAGCTCCTCTATCTCTCTTTCTTCAACCTTTGATCTCCCGTTAGAAACCTCCAATTTGATCTCCCAAAGTTCTTCTCTTACGCAGTCAGAATAATCCTAATTAGGGTACGTCTTATGTATTATATAGCTAGCCTAATACCCTAATTAATTATATCCTGAAAATCCTTAACCCAAGTCACTTCTAATAAAAATGTCAAAATCAGTAAGCTGCAGTCGTGACCGACGCGCCCCGCGCCATGTTTAGCCTTCAACTGGTGCGGCTCGCGCTACCCTGGCAGTGTCTTCATCTTTGCCTGACGTGCCCTGTGCCAATTCATTTGCTATTCTGGAGCGCCCCACGCCAATGTACCAGTATGCCAACTTGTTCATTGTTACTCTCATTCAGCTTAATTATCTCTCTCTAAGCATATCCTACAAAATGAAGGAGAAAACATAAAGAGTAACACGCAACTACATAGAATTAAGCTATAATTTCAAGTAAAAGACACATGATTTGTAGGTATTATAGGGCCATCGTAATTGGTGTTTTGTATGCAGTTCTATAAGCCCATAATGCATCATCTAACTTCTTCGACCAATCATTTCTATTCGGGTTGACCACCTTTTTCAAAATTCTTTTAATTGCTTTATTTGATACTTCAGCCTGGCCACTTATTTGAGGGTGATAAGCAGTGGCAATCTATGAGGATCCGAATTTCCAGGATTTTTTTAATAATATCAAATGATAATTTAATTGAGAAAATTATCAAGTTGTTTATGATATTTTATGTTATTTAAGGTATGTGATGAGATTTAATTGGTAAATTAAATCTGTACAAAGATTATGATAAATTGTGAGGAATTAAAGTAATTGAAAAGTAAATAAATTGTTTAAAAATAATTTATTAAGAATAAGAGAAATTTCAGATATTTGTACATTAAATTGTACAATTAAATGAAAATGTAGAAATTATGATTTAATTGAGGTTATATGGTAATGTAAGATTTATGATGTAGCTATGTATAAAGATATATGTGCATATATATGTGTACATGGTTAATGGTGATAATTATCAATTTCATTAATTATGAAAATAAAGGGATTAATAATTAAATTAATTCGGAAAATTATGAAAAGTTAATGAGGAAGTTAGTGAAATTATAATTGTTGATTGTAAATTTAATTAAGAATTATGGAGGAAGTTTAGAAATTAATTGAGAAGGAAAAGTAATTATATAATTTATATAAGGAAATTAAAATAAGGTACGAAGAAAATAATAATTATATAAATTATATAAGAATAATTATATAATTTATATAAGGTGATTAAATGGAATAAGGTTGGAGGAAATTAAGAAATTATGTAAGAAAGGAGAATGTAAATATATAAATTATATAATATTAAATTATATAATTTATATATAAAAAAAAAAAAAAACTCTCTCTCTCATTTTCTTCCATCACCGCCACCCTCCACCACCCACGCACCACCATGGCTAGCAAGAACAGAAAGTTTTGATGACATTCAAGGATTTATCAAGCTTCATGGAAGATTTATTAAAGGTATAAAATCATTTTATTGTTTTATTTAAGTATTTTTGTGGTAAAATTAATTGTGTGAAAAATTAGAAAATAATTAGAATAATTATTCTAAATAATTATTTGATATACATGTATGAATTATGCAATTTTTGGAATGGTTTTGTGGAGAAAATTTGGTGCAAAATGAAGAAATTATGGAGAAGTTGATATACTGTTTCGCGGAAGAGAGAGAGAAAAATTTTCTGGGAAAGCCGCGCATTGCGCGGCGCTGTGTGTGTGAACAGGGACCAGAAACGACGTCGTTTCTGGGGCTAAGGGGGGACCGCGCCATGCGCGGTAGAAAATTCCGGAAACAGGTACCAAACGACGTCGTTTGGTGAAGGCGAAGATGAAAGTTTCCAGAATTAGGGGCAAACGACGTCGTTTTAGACGACCGGGGGTTGGTCCGCGCAATGCGCGACTGACGAAATGCGATTAAATGACGATTGTGCCCCTGAGCTTTTTCAATTATACCGACCGTGTCCCCAAGGCCGCTGAAAATTACAGAAATGCCCCTTATCTTTTCAGTTAATTCCGATTATGTCCCCAAGGCCGCGGAAATTACGAAAATGCCCCGAATCTTTTCTGTTAATGCCGGATGGGTCCCTAAGGGCGCGGAATTTACTAAAATTCCCCCAGAATTAGTTTTTAATGAAATAAATGTTTAAAAATTGTTTAAAAATCATAGAAAATTATAGAAAAATACTAGAAATATAGAAATGATGTTTGGGCATTAAATTTAATATTTTTGTAAAAATATTAAATATTGAAGATTAATATTTAAATATTAATCTAATGAGTTTAAAGGTTATAAAATGATTAAATGAAAATCCGGACAACCAAAAATGTTAAATTTTATCTGATGAGCCAGGTTGTCCGTAGTAAAGGCATTGGTTATTAAGTTAAATTAATTTATTAAGGAACGAGGTTAATATAATTAACTATATTATTAAGTAATTAGCCCATAAATGATATTAATTAATTAAATTAATATCATAAGAAGATAAATAATTATTATTTGATTATCATAAGTTGATCGAGTTAAGGGTTTGAGCTAACAATTTAAATAACTGGACGCCAGACAAGTTCTTCAGTCCCTTTTATGTTAAATGTTGGACTGCTATGATATGTAATTCTTGTTTTAAATGCATAAAAATTATGTGCTATGTGATACGTGATTAATATGACCACAATATGTACTTTGTGCAACGATATGAATATATATGAGATATATTATGGTAGAAGCACAAGCACATGATGTATGACACACACTGAGTATGTTAAGGTATGTGCTACGTGAAATATAAACTGTTGAACTTGCTGAGCCATTGTGCTCATTACTTGTATAAAATAAACTTTTGCAGGGTAAAGAAATAAGTTTCAGGAATATCGGATTAAGTTTGAGATGAGTTGTCTAGAAGGTAGAAAACGTGATTGTTATATTGTTAATAATATAATTCAATGTGAGAAATTTGTTTATTTACTGTGATGAATTGTATGTGTATATAAGTTGAATCTGGATATGATAGAAGTTCAATTATGAACTGTAATTGATCAGGATAATTGTTACGATAGAAATTATTATATGTTTGATTACGAATGACGCAACAAGGAATATTTGTATGAAAATAAATAACAGTAAATTTTAAATGATGAGTTTTATGATACGTGTAAAAGAAAGAAAAAGTTAAGGTTGCGATCCATGGACTAGGATCCAGATGTAAAGATTTTAAATATCCAAATATTTTAATACAAAAAATTTAATTGAGAAAAAGAAAAAAAATTTACCAAAAATTTGGTAATTGATGATTTTGAAATCAGTTAATGGATCAATTAAGGTGGTTATAGATTTATTAACAGACCGAAATTTGGACGTTAAGGAAAGAATGAATAATAAACATGGAATTTAAGGTAATAAAGTGTGTCGAATTTCGGGGTCGTTACAGATGGTATCAGAGCTAGAGGTTATAACCCTTAGGAAAATGATACCTTAGGCTATAACCTAAAGTAAGAAAGAGTACGATTAGTTGAGTGTTCTGAAAACTCAAGCGTATAGTAAGCTCGTGACTCATGATTGTATGGTGGAGCCCCTTTAGCGAATGGGCGACTATGGCCTGACTAGGACAAGCTCCTCAACCATATGATTATGGTAAGTTCCTGAGTCCAAATACGTGATAAGTTTGATGAACATGGGGGAATTAAAATAGAAAGATATAAGTTAAGAGATACAATTCTCTAATATTGGCTAAAGTAAAGGATGTATGAAAGATAGAAGATTATAAAGATGAGATAAAGATGTTAAGAAAGATTCGAATGAAAGTAATGAATTGAGAAAATTTATAAATTCAATTAAGAACATATCTGAATGAATATTTGAATGGATTCAAAAATGAATCTTAAAGATAATCAGGGGACACCTGATTTAAACAATAAAGATAACAAGGTAATCCAAAACGTATAAGAAGAGATCATAATAATATGATCAAGAACAGCGAGAGCATCGTACTACGATACGATCATGAGATAAGGGAAACGAGTAAGGAATGGATTGTAAAATTTTTTGTACAAACCAATAACCCGGATCTTTCTTATGCGACTATTATTAATTGAGGAAGGATAAAAGAATTTATACCTTTGTAGAACCAAGCTTCCACGGGTACAAGTTCATCTCCCTTTAATCCTTCATGTTCTTCTTCAAATTCACCGATTAGATTCCACGGATCAATATTAGTTCCCCAAGTGTTGAGCCTCTAGAGGTGATCCATCAAGAGATCTATGAATTAAAGAAGTGGATCTTGGTTTCTCCAAACCATGGGTGGCTAGCCCTAATTCTCTCTCTCTCTCTAACTCTTAGATCTAGAGAATTATGAAGTACTCTCTCTAATCTAATGAAAGAGTGTGTAACCTTGATCTATGATAAGATTCCTCTTACTTATAGATCTAGTCAACCCTCCTAAACTATTTAGGATTATGGTTTTAATTTAATTCCTAATTTAATTAGGAACTAAATTAATTAATTACAATTCCTAAACTATTTAGGAACTTAATTATTTAATAATGAGAGTACTTCTTATTAATTAATTACTAAACCATTTAGTAACTTAATTATTTAATAATAATATTACTACTTATTAATTAATTCCAAAACCATTTAGGAACTAAATAATAATACTAGCAGTAATAATAATAATAATAAAAATAATAGTAATAATAATAATAATAAGACTCCTCTTATTAATTTATAATTAGTATTTCTAAAATACTAAATTATAAATATTAAGCTATTTAATTTATTCTATCATCATAGTATAAATTAAATATACTTAATTTATTATTACAATTATGCCATCCACTTCTAAAATAAATATTACTCTTTTGCGGTGTGACCCTTTAGGTTCTCCATATTAAACCGGTTGTATAATAAATAAATTAGAACAATTCTAATTCATTTATTACGAATTAACTCTTTAATTCAGAATAAATAATTATTCCACAATAAGGGTAAGCCCCCTTAGCGATTAGTCGACTTTCCAGATAATATAGATTTCAACATTTAATCGTAAAAGAACCTTTCAGCAAATAGTTACCGTACAATTCAATCCTTCTACCGTACAATGTCCCAATCAAATATAAGACACGAAATTTCTGTCAAGTCTTATTTATTTGATTATATGCATTTCAATTCACAAATACACAACTCTAGTTAATGTAAATTAGAAACTCCTTTCTAATTTAATGCAACCCTGGCCAGGGATTTCTGAGTTGTCACTTATTGAATCGCATAGGACATTCTCTCCCTTTACTGGAAGTGGTAGATCCTTTGTTGATCATTCATCTATCTCCATGTGTACCTTATTATACCCAATCACATCCTTTGATATACCAATAGGTCTTAAGAAATATGTCAAAGTATAACTTAGTACACACAAGATACTAAGATGATCTCAAGTCTAAGGATCACTTGTACGACTATCACATAAGGAACTCTTATTGACAGACGAGTAAAACTCCATTAGGTGTTCCTTGAGCGAGTCACGTTCAGTGAACTTATTCTCTAATAAGAACCTACATAATTACTTTAGTGTCTCTACACAAATGATTATGAGATCAATCATCCTCTTCATAAGAGCAAGCATAGTATGTACCAATCTATCCGGATCTATTAATCCCCTTTTTAGTGATCCAACGATTAGGAACAATTTTAGTTTTGAGCTATCTTGAATTTAGATCTCATTAGCATGATCCTCATCATGGTTCTAAAAGCATTGCTCGAAAACTATGGGTTTATCCATTTGATTAATTCAAGTAAATAATCATGAATAAAGAAATGCCTTAATACTTTTATTAATAAATGAACAAGATTACAAAGTATATGCTTATCACATCAAATGTGATTGGCTTGAGGGCATATTACTTTCAATCTCCCACTTGCACTAAAGCCAATCGCCCTTTGGTATCCCCATACCATTCTTCTCTAAGTGGCGTACAAATTGCTTAGTAAATGCTTTAGTTAATGGATCTGAAATGTTGTTCTAAGAGTCTACCATCTTTATGGTGTCGTCTCCTTTTCAATGATTCATCTAATCATATAAAAGTGCCGCAACACATGTTTGGATTTCAGATGAGACCTAGGTTCCGTGGCGAATTAAACTCTTTTAATGTTAGGAACCATTATAAGTTCTGTAATGAACTTGTTTAACCAAACAATCACCTTTGCAGCTTCACTTATAGTTATTTACTATGTCGTTGTCACTAAATCAGCAATAATTTGCTGTTTGGAACTTTTCCAACTCACTGCAGCACCGTTCACAGTAATCATATTACCTGAAACGGATATGTTGTTATCTTTGTTAGTCTGAACAAACTTGAGTTTGTTAAACCCTCTAGTTTTATATCAGACCCATCATTAGAAACTCTTTTCTAATATTCTTCTCCAAAATTGAACTGATATCTGCTTATTATACATAAGCAATATCAAGTCTAGTACATTTTAATGAATCAATGTACGTCCCTTGGGTTAAGCCGAGCATCCTTTATGATCTATCTCTATAGACCTTTATCCTAAATAGAATGTTAGGACGCTTCTCCCAAGTCCTTAATGGAGAAGTTTTAGACAACCACATCTTTACTGATTGTAGCATCGGTATGTCATTCCTTATTGATATTATATCAACATATAATGCTAGGAATATCACAGTGCTCCAACTAACCTTTGTACATACTTGGTTCATCCTTGTCTTTGATAAAATCAAACTCTTTTGATTGTCTCATCAAAACGGATGTTCCATCTTCGAGAAACTTGCTTCAATTCATAATTGGATCGTTGTAACTTACATACTTGATTTGCTCCATCTATATGGAGACAAATTCTTTTGGTTGTATCATACATACATCCTTTTGTATAGTAAGTTGTTACTGCAAGTAAAATCCGAATGGATATATGCATTTTCACTAGTGAAAAATTTCATCTTAGTCAACTCATTGACCTTGTTTGAAATCTTTTTACACTAGTTAGGTCTTATAGGTCTCCACCTAGCCATCTGCTTTAGTCTTTCTCCAAAGACCCATTTCGGATTTTATGGTCATCAGCCATTTCTCTTGAGTATCTAACACTCATACCTCATCGTATATATCTGGATCATCATCCACTATGATTGGTACCTTATCATCATCATCTATGATGAATCCATACCATTCAGGTATCTTCGGTACTAAACCAGATTTATGACTTGGTTGTGGTACAATAGGTTTATCTACTTGTACAGATTCCTTCACTTGATCTGTAGTGTTTTGTGGTTCTCGAACTTCTTCAAGATCTATTTTATTCCCACTAACCCTTTAAGGAAAAAACTTCTTTTTCTTATAAGGCAGCGTGTTTCAACAAACACCTTTTAGTTAGTTGGATTATAGAAGTGATACCCTAAACTTTCTTTAGGATATCCCACAAGTTTACACTTATCAGATCTTGTCCCTAGCTTATCATGTCAAACCTTTTGACATAAGCTGAACAATTCAAATCTTAACATGCTTAAGACTTAGTTTCGTTTCTATCCCATAACTCATATGAAGTCTTAGGGACGGATTAAGAAGGTAACTTATTTAGTAGATATGCGATCGTTTCTAGAGCATAACCCTAGAAGGATACTGGAAGATCGGTAATACTCATTATGGATCATTACCATGTCCATTCTGTGAGAATACCATTTTGCTTGAGATGATCTAGAAACTTACTGCTTAAGTATTCCCTTCTCGATCTAATCGAAGAACTTTAATACTTTTGGCATTTAGTTTCTTTACTTCACTTTTGAATTCTTTGAACGTTTTAAACGATTTGGATTTGTATTTCATCAAATACATATATCAAAATCTAGAATCATCAGTGAAAGTAATGAATGAATACCCTTCTCTTGCATCTGTTGTCATAGGTCCCACACACGACTGTGTGTACCATCTCTAACAACTCTGCAACTCGCTCTCCATGTCCACTAAATGGAGATTTAGTCATATTGTCCATGATACAAGATTCACAAGTCGTAATTGATTCATAATCAAAACGCTCCAAAAGCTTATCTTTATACAACTTGTTTCGTCTTGTTTAATTAACGTGGCTGAGTTAACAGTGTCGCATGAAAGTATGATTCATATAATCTCTTTGCCTTTAGTTTGTTCAATTTGAAATAATTTTCATGTAAGTCATGTATACAAAGTCCATTAAGTAATCAACCAGTTCTAAATAAAACATTATCATTATAAACAGAACAACGATTGTTCATTATTATAATGTCAAAAACTCTTCCTTGTCATCACATGGAACTGAAATAATGTTTCTAAGAACTGGAACATAGTAACAACTTACTAACTTAATAGGCTTGCCCGTAGGCAGTGCTAAATTATAAGTTCACATGGCTAATGCAGCAACCTTTACTTCATTCCCCAGCACATGATTACTTATCATTTGTTTAGCTTTCTACTTCTGCTTAGTCTCTGCAACGACTTGCATATGTAAGACCACCATTCGGTATCTAATACCTAACTAGAACTTGACTTATAGAAAGTTCTATTTCATTATGAACAAATCTATATCTGTAGTTGAAACTTCACTAAACTTCTTCTACTTAACTACTACAACTCTCTTGTAGTTGTTCTTCCAGTGTCCCAGCTTATCGCAATGAAAGCAAACTCATTTGCCCTCGGGATCACTTTTATTTATGTCCTTTGTTTAGCCTTTCTTTTGCCTTCTACTCTTTCTGACTCCTCAGAAATACCTTTGGCCATCTTCCTCCGCTTAGAAGATTCATCTACAAGTAAAACTTGGTTTTTCTAGGAAGGAAAGTGACTCTCAACAGTCTTCAACATATTTAAGCAAATCAGTTAAATGACTTCTAGCTTAATAATGTTTGAAGTTCACAACATATTGTGAATTAGAGTCAGTGAGTGACTGCAAGATCGAATCTTGACTCAACTCTCCATCCTTGACAAAACTGGTTGTCCTAATTGATCAATCCAATTGATCATCTTTAGGACATGTGTCTTTTACTGTAGTGTCATTGGTTATTATAGATCGAAAGAGCTCCTAAGATATCTTATATCTAGTTGACCTACTTTGCTCACCATACAACTATTGAATGTGCAGCAATATAGTAGGTGCATCCATTTTCTCGTGTTGACGCTGTAACTCGATATTTATGGATGCGAGCATGATGCATTGAGCCACCTTTGCATCATCTTGCCATTAAAATTGCAATCTCTTCCTCAGAGGCTTACTCTACAACGTTTGTAGGAATAGGCAAATTAAGGACATTTGTTAGTTTTTCAGCATTGAGAACTTTTCTCAAATTTGTTTAATCAATCCGAACAATTTGGTTTGATTAATTGTTAGCATACATTATGCTATGCAGTGTTAGTGAATTAAACATAGCAATATTCTTTAAGTGAATTAATAACAACATTAACATGCATTCATTTTATTAATTACCAAAATAAATTAGGTCTTTATTTAAAATGGTGTCTCCCACTATTTTCATCAAACTATATTACCCTCCTTATGTAGTTCGACAAATCTAGTTAAAGATTTGCTAGTGAGAATAAGGATCCTATTTCAAATGTATATAGCCTTGTGTGACACAACAAACGATATATAAATAAATAGGTAGTCAACTCTTGTCAATTACATTAACGTGTAACTCCTTTTATTTTGCCTCTTAGATTATTATGATCATGTGTGACACATCCAAATCAAAATTATCCAAGTTAAGTCCAACCTAGCATTTTCTTATATTAGAAGAGAAAAAGACCGTCCTTGTGTGACACAACAAAACAGTAATGTTCAATTCTTTTTATAAACATCAAATGTGATAAAACAACATCTCAAAAAATTAATATAAGCCTTGTGTGACACAACAAACTTATAATGATTATTTGATAATCTATCGTTTTACCATGCTAGAAGGCGACGTTCGATATTTTTTAATAAATATCTTTGAACGTTACAACTTAATATTATGAGTAGTAGAATAAATAAATTAGAACAATTCTAATTTTATTTAATTGAATTAAACTCCTTTAATTCATGAATTAAACATTTTAATTCATTTTATAAATAATATTTATTCTACATCATGAGGGGTTTATTAATATTAATTGTCTCATCTTGTTTAGCGCACATGCACATATATATATAAAATACGCGTCATATTAATTAACATGCGAAATATGTTTGATAATATATAATATATATAAATAAGCATGCACATATAGAATACTATATTCTACTTGGATTGATTATGGACTTTTATTCTAGTTTGGTTTATTCGAGCCATCAAATAAACCAATTGGTCAAACCTAGGGTGCAAGAATAAATTAAATTAAATGTAACTATTACATTTAAATTCGGGCTCCATTACAAACGGGTCTTCATGCGCTCCTTGCTTCTTTGCTTCAATTCTTCAAAATAATTCTAACTAATCTTATTACAAATTATTTACAATAAATAGAAACATTGATCAACAGTCAAGGGGAAGTACATAGGAGGGAGATAGAATTATACATAAGAAAAATTAGAAAGATGAGGTGCGCAGACCCCATTTATTAAAACCCATTCATTCATGCATTTAATTAAAATTAAATCCAATCACATTGGTCAATAGTCCATAATCAATCCCATTTATTATCATATATATCAACATATATATTAATAAATAATATTCATCTCATGAATTAAATAAATCATTCCATATATGTATTGGTATCATTTAATGGGCAATTTAAAGCTGTATGAAATCCAATTTCATATTTAAAATAAACCTTTTATTTTAATTATAAAATTATTTAAAAATAAACTATTTATTTTTGTTATTTTAAAATTACCCAAAATAAACTCTTTTATTTTGAAATTTTAAAATCTGTATTAAATTACCAAACTGTTTGGCTAATTAATATATATTATAAATATATCATATATATTAATAATATATATATATATATATATATATATATATATATATATATATATATATATTGCAAAACTAGCCTGTAGCTTAATATGATTCATTCCGCTGCTGCTATGAATTACCGAAAATAGTGACACCAATTCCGGGACTGCTATATCATATATGTTATCGAAAATTGCTGGTTGATTTGATAAAACCGAGGGCAACAATTGTCGAAACCTGCTGCTGCTTTGACTTTGTAATATATATATATATTAATTAACAAGTTATCAAGATGCACGGATTCCTAAAGGATGACTTCGGTTATGCTATTTCATTCCAGCAGCTTTGTAAAATCCGCGACAATTATTTCGGTAGTAGCAACAGCATTTATTGCTTCAAGAAATTGTTGTAAAGACAATAATTTCGGAAACAATTTTTTGTAACCAATTTTGGTATTAAAAAAAATAAAATAATTTATGCAATAAATTATGCCCAATAAATTATTCTAAATACATACCCATACATATATAAAATTAAAACAATTAATAATTCGCATAAGTTTGGCTCTGATGCCACTGTTGGTTTGCAAAAATATGACATACATATAATCAAATTATATAAGCGCAACGGAAACAATAAAATCAGATTTCTGTCAAGTCTTATTTATTTGATTATATGCATTTCAATTCACAAATACACAACTCTAGTTAATGTAAATTAGAAACTCCTTTCTAATTTCATGCAACCCTGGCCAGAGATTTCTGAGTTGTCACTTATTGAATCGCATAGGATATTCTCTCCCTTTACTGGAAGTGGTAGATCATTTGTTGATCATTCATCTATCTCCATGTGTACCTTATTATACCCAATCACATCCTTTGATATACCAATAGGTCTTAAGAAATATGTCAAAGTATAACTTAGTACATACAAGATACTAAGATGATCTCAAGTCTAAGGATCACTTGTACGACTATCACATAAGGAACTCCTATTGACAGACGAGTAAAACTCCATTAGGTGTTCCTTGAGCGAGTCACGTTCAGTGAACTTATTCTCTAATAAGAACCTATATACTTACTTTAGTGTCTCTACACAAATGATTATGAGATCAATCATCCGCTTCATAAGAGCAAGCATAGTATGTACCAATCTATCCGGATCTATTAATCCCCTTTTTAGTGATCCAACGATTAGGAACAATTTTAGTTTTGAGCTATCTTGAATTTAGATCTCATTAGCATGATCCTCATCATGGTTCTAAAAGCATTGCTCGAAAACTATGGGTTTATCCATTTGATTAATTCAAGTAAATAATCATGAATAAAGAAATGCCTTGATACTTTTATTAATAAATGAACAAGATTACAAAGTATATGCTTATCATATCAAATGTGATTGGCTTGAGGACATATTGCTTTCAGGGATCAAGTGAGAATGTGAAATAAAAGAAAGACCTATTAATGGTCAACAAGGTATAGCTTGATGCTATAAAGAGATATGGTACTATGAAATAGTACAAGAAGAATTCAGAGAATGATGAGACATGAATGACAGAAATGTTATGATAAGGGGTTAGAAAACTTGGGTACGAAATTTCATTTGAGAACTCATGTGGTGACTGAGTTGCACAATCCTTTGTATGGGTGGGGGATTTGTGTTTACTTAGTTACTATGTGATAATCATTGAAATGTTAGAGTCGCGCTAAGAATTTCTGATAGATATATAATATTAAGTTTAGGCACGAGTTCTTAAAACTCATGAATATGGTAAGTCCATGACTCATAATTATATGGTATGTTTTGAGCCCCTCAGCATATGGATAGTCTTTGACTTATTCTTAGACTACGTATTGCTAGGACAAGCTCTTAAACTCATATTCTTGTGGTAAGTTCCTGGACTCATAATGCGTGGCAAGTTTGATGAACTATACGGGGGTATAGAAAAGTTGGAGTAGATAGAAATTTCAAAATGATAAATAAAAATAGTCCTAGCAATAAATTTAGTGAAGAAGCAGAAGGTGGAATGTTAGGGAATTTAGGATATTCCCACTCTTCTAGCTTTGCTAGACTTCGAAATTTTTGGCCTCAAGTTAATTTGGCACGAATGTGTTTTAAAAATACAAATGAATTTTTTTAAGCGATTTAAAAAGTGTCTATGCTACTTGTTTCGGCTAGACAAAAATATTTTTACATCAAAATATATTTCAAAATAATCATCCATACACCGTTTAGCCCGGTATAGATGTGATGAATGACGGAATGCTCAACGTGTTGTTGAGACGGTGTGAAACTATTTCGTTATAAGATGATTCAACACCATAAAGTATGGTTTATGGTGGAGGAATTATTAACGACAGAATCCTCAACGTACTGTCAAAATGACGCAGTAACATGAAGTCATAAATGATTTTGATTTATGAAAATATGTCAGAACTATAAGTCGATGCCATTTGACTCAGCTAGACGTTTTGAAGAGTTTTGACATGAAGAATGTTTTAAAAATTTCTGCGGATTATAAATTGTTAAAAGGAGGTATATGCTAATTGATCTGGCTAGACAAGCGTTGAAGACATATAAGTCTAAGCTATTGATTCAGCTAGACAAATTTTGAAATATGTTTATTGAATTCGTATTCTTTGAAAGCTATAATTAATTAAATTATCTTCGAATGAATTCCAAGGCTGAGATAAACACAAAGATTAAGAATGTTGCAGGTTGATCAAATGGTCACCTGCCATAAGAAACACATGTATAGTGAAACATCCATCATTTTAATGACAGACTGATCCACTGTCAGGATTTGCAGTATGAGGTACTCGGGGAGCGAAGTACTGTAAATCGGGATCATATTCAGAATGTTATGAAAATTCATGGGTTGCAGTATGAGGTACTCTGGGAGTGAAATACTGTTAACCGGGATAAAAGTTCATTCAGCATACTACGAAAAGTTTTATTTTTTTCTCTACTCTTATGAAGATTGGATGGTAGGGTGGGGTAGTATTATTTAAGTGTGAATGATAATGGAAGCAATAATTGCGAAGTAAAGAAATTATGAAATGTGATGGATTAGAAAATTGCAATGTCCAATGACGGTGAGAAAAGAATGAAATAAAGATATGTGGAATAAATGTAAAGAAATTGTATAAGTTGCAAATGAATGAGATATTAATACATAGAAATTTCGAGGACGAAATTTTATGAAGGAGGGGTGAATGTGACACCCAGGATTGTTGAAATAATTTTAAATAAAGATTATGATGAATTAAGTAAATGTTAGTGTTTAAAACCTAGTGTTGAATGATAGAAGTATTACGAAATGATTTATGGAATATGAAGAAGATTTATATGAATTAAGGAAAGAATGATGAATGTGTAAAGTATCAATAAGGTGGAATAGAGAATATGAAATAAGCGGATTGAGTAAGGGTAAATATGATTAAAGAAAGGAAATTTTTAGAGAATGAGAAATCAAATAAATTGTGAATTGAGTTAAGAATTGAATATTTGGACAGTTATGATCAGTAAGAGGTAATCCATATGAGATATGGATATTAAAGAGATAAAATATGATTTATCAAGATAAAGGTATTGCAAGGTGCTATAAATAAAATACGTATGATTATTACGGCAATTATGATTCCGAGGACGGAATCCTGTTAAGGGGGGAAGAATGTGAGGATCTGAATTTCCAGGATTTCTTTAATAATATCAAATGATAATTTAATTGATAAAATTATCAAGTTGTTTATGATATTTTATGTGATTTAAGGTATGTGATGAGATTTAATTGGTAAATTAAATCTGTGCAAAGATTATGATAAATTGTGAGGAATTAAAGTAATTGAAAAGTAAATAAATTGTTTTAAAACAATTTATTAAGAATAAGAGAAATTTCAGATATTTGTACATTAAATTGTACAATTAAATGAAAATGTAGAAATTATGATTTAATTGAGGTTATATGGTAATGTAAGATTTATGACGTAGCTATGTATAAAGATATATGTGCATATATATGTGTACATGGTTAATGGTGATAATTATCAATTTCATTAATTATGAAAATAAAGGGATTAATAATTAAATTAATCCGGAAAATTATGAAAAGTTAATGAGGAAGTTAGTGAAATTAATTGAGAAGGAAAAGTAATTATATAAATTATATAATAATAAATTATATAATTTATATAAGGAAATTAAAATAAGGTACGAAGAAAATAATAATTATATAAATTATATAAGAATAATTATATCATTTATATAAGGTGATTAAATGGAATAAGGTTGGAGGAAATTAAGAAATTATGTAAGAAATGAGAATGTAAATATATAAATTATATAATATTAAATTATATAATTTATATTTATAAAAAAAAAAAAACTCTGTCTCTCATTTTCTTCCATCACCGCCACCCTCCACCACCCATGCACCACCGTGGCTAGCAAGAAAAGAAAGTTTTGATGACATTCAAGGATTTATCAAGCTTCATGGAAGATTTATTAAAGGTATAAAATCATTTTATTGTTTTATTTAAGTATTTTTGTGGTAAAATTAATTGTGTGAAAAATTAGAAAATAATTAGAATAATTATTCTAAATAATTATTTGATATACATGTATGAATTATGTAATTTTTGGAATGGTTTTGTGGAGAAAATTTTGTGCAAAATGAAGAAATTATGGAGAAGTTGATATACTGTTTCGCGGAAGAGAGAGAGAATTTTTTTTTGGGAAAGTCGCGCATTGCGCGACGCTGTGTGTGTGAACAGGGACCAGAAACGACGTCGTTTCTGGGGCTAAGGGGGGACCGCGCCATGCGCGGTAGAAAATTTCGGAAAAAGGTACCATACGACGTCGTTTGGTGAAGGCGAAGGCGGAAGTTTCCAGAATCAGGAGCAAACGACGTTGTTTTGGACGACCGGGGGTCGGTCCGCGCAATGCGCGGCCGATGAAATGCGGTTAAATGACGATTGAGTCCCTGAGTTTTTTCAATTATACCGACCGTGTCCCCAAGGCCGCGGAAAATTACAGAAATGCCCTTTATCTTTTCAGTTAATTCCGATTATGTCCCCAAGGCCGCGAAAATTACAAAAATGCCCCGAATCTTTTCTGTTAATGCCGGATGGGTCCCTAAGGGCGTGGAATTTACTAAAATGCCCCCAGAATTAGTTTTTAATGAAATAAATGTTTAAAAATTGTTTAAAAATCATAGAAAATTATAGAAAAATACTAGAAATATAGAAATGATGTTTGGACATTAAATTTAATATTTTTGTAAAAATATTAAATATTGAAGATTAATATTTAAATATTAATCTAATGAGTTTAAAGGTTATGAAATGATTAAATGAAAATCCGGACAACCAAAAATGTTAAATTTTATCTGATGAGCCGGGTTGTCCGTAGTAAAGGCATTGGTTATTAAGTTAAATTAATTTATTAAGGAACGAAGTTAATATAATTAACCATATTATTAAGTAATTGGCCCAGAAATGATATTAATTAATTAAATTAATATCATAAGAGGATAAATAATTATTATTTGATTATCATAGGTTGATCGAGTTAAGGGTTTGAGCTAACAATTTAAATAACTGGACGCCAGGCAAGTTCTTCAGTCCCTTTTATGTTAAATGTTGGACTGTTATGATATGTAATTCTTGTTTTAAATGCATAAAAATTATGTGCTATGTGATACGTGATTAATATGACCACAATGTGTACTTTGTGCAACGATATGAGTATATATGAGATATATTATGGTAGAAGCACAAGCACATGATGTATGACACACACTGAGTATGTTAAGGTATGTGCTACGTGAAATATAAACTGTTGAACTTGCTGAGCCATTGTGCTTATTACTTGTTTAAAATAAACTTTTGCAGGGTAAATAAATAAGTTTCAAGAATATCGGATTAAGTTTGAGATGAGTTGTCTAGAAGGTAGAAAACGTGATTGTTATATTGTTAATAATATAATTCAATGTGAGAAATTTGTTTATTTACTGTGATGAATTGTATGTGTATATAAGTTGAATCTGGATATGATAGAAGTTCAATTATGAACTGTAATTGATCAGGATAATTGTTACGGTAGAAATTATTATATGTTTGATTACGAATGACGCAACAAGGAATATTTGTATGAAAATAAATAACAGTAAATTTTAAATGATGAGTTTTATGATACGTGTAAAAGAAAGAAAAAGTTAAGGTTGCGATCCATGGACTAGGATCCAGATGTAAAGATTTTGAATATCTAAATATTTTAATACAAAAAATTTAATTGAGAAAAAGAAAAAAAATTTACCAAAAATTTGGTAATTGATGATTTTGAAATCAGTTAATGGATCAATTAAGGTGGTTAAAGATTTATTAACGGACCGAAATTTGGACGTTAAGGAAAGAATGAATAATAAGCATGGAATTTAAGGTAATAAAGTGGGTCGAATTTCGGGGTCGTTACACAATCCTATGGGTAACCCCATATTTAGTAAGAAGAACCTTGAATTGTCTATTACAAAAATGTTTGCCCTTATCACTAATGGTTGCTTTAGGCATACCAAATCGAGTAAATATATTTCTTTGTAGAAATTGTAGCACCACCTTTGCATCATTAGTGGGTAAGGCTATTGCTTCAACTCATTTGAATACATAATTAACCGCCACCAAGGTGTATAGATTATTAAAGGATGAAGGAAATGGCCCCATGAAGTTTAAGCCCTATACATCGAAGATTTCCACGACAAAGATATTGTTAAGGGGCATCTTATTACGTCTAGAAATGTTACTAACCCGTTGACATCTATCACACTGTAGAATGAATGAATGAGCATCTTTGAACAGAGAAGGCCAATAAAATCTTGATTGGAGAACTTTGAATGCCATCCTTTCTCCCCCGTAGTGCCCCCCATACTCCAAAGCATGGCAATGATGAAGTACACTCGGAATTTCTTCTTCTGGGATGCACCGTCTCAACAACTGATCTACTCCTTTCTTAAACAGGAATGGTTCATCCCAAATATATCTCTTAACATCATGCAAAAATTTCTTTTTCTGTTGGCTTGACAAGTCTAGAGGGAGCACACCACTTACTAAGTAATTGACACATCTGCATATCATAGTGCTTCTTTTGTAACCGCAAACAATTGTTCATCTGGGAAAGTTTTGTTTATCATCAACCTTTCCTCCTCATTCTGCTTTATATTTTCCAATCTCAACTGGTGATTCGCCACTTGATTTTTAGTTCCTTTTCTATCACGAATTTCCAAATTAAACTCTCATAGTAAGAGGATCCATCTGATTAACCGTGGCTTGGCATCCTTCTTTGAAATCAAATATCTTATCGTCGAATGATCTGTAAAAACCTTTGTCCCGATAAGACACGTACGAAACTTATCAAATGCAAACACCATTGCTAATAACTCATTTTTTATTGTAGTGTATTTAAGTTGTGCATCTGAAAGAGTTTTACTACAGTAGTAAATGGCATGGAATACCTTATCCTTACGTTAGCCTAGAACTGCGCCAACCACATAATCACTTGCATCACACATTAACTCAAATGACATGGCCCAATCTAGAGCAATAATCACCAGAGCAGATACCAACTTCGTCTTAAGCACCTAAAAGGCATTGAAACATGTTTGATCAAATTTGAACGAGACATCTTTCTCAAGGAGGTTACATAGGGGTTTTGAAAATTTGGAGAAATCCTTAATGAAGCCCCAATAAAACCCCTCATAGCCAAGAAAACTCCTAATACCTTTCACAGATGTGGGTGGAGGTAACTTCTCAATTGTTGCAATTTTGGCTTTGTCTGTGAGGATCCGAATTTTCAGGATTTCTTTAATAATATTAAATGAGAATTTAATTGATAAAATTATCAAGGTTGTTAAATTAATTATTATATTATGTAATTTATGGTATGTGATGTGATTTAATTGATAAATTAAATCTGTGCAGAGATTATGATGTATTGTGTTGAAATTAAAATAATTAAAATGTAAATAAATGGTATAAAAACAATTTATGAGGAATAAAAGAATGTCAGGTAAGGCTACAATAAAATGTACAATTAAAATATTGTGAAAATACAGGAAGTATGATTTTAAAAGTATGATTTTAAATAAGGATATGTGATAATGTGAAAGACATGAATTAAATATGTATATATATTTATATATATACATTTTTATATATATGTACGTTATGTTTAATTGATAATTATAAATATTATTATTTATAGAAATTAAGGGATTAATAATTAAATTAATCCAAGAATTCATGGAAAGCTAATGAGGAAGTTTGTAAAATTGTAATTGTCGATTTTAGAGTTTATCAAGAATTTTGGAAGAAGTTTAGAAATTAATGGAGAAGGAAAGGTAATTATATAAATTATATAATAATAAATTATATAATTTATATAAGGAAATTAAAATAAGGTATGAAGAAAATAATAATTATATAAGAATAATTATGTAATTTATATAAGGTGATTAAATGGAATAAAGTTGGAGGAAATTAAGAAATTATTTAAAAGGAGAATGTAATTATATAAATTATATAATATTAAATTATATAATTTATATATAAAGAAATTAATATGAATATTAAAGAAATTGAATAATAAATAAGAAAAAGGAATGTTTTAAGTTATTAAAAATTATGTTTATGCATAATTAAATTATTATGACCTTTATGAAAAATAATATTTCGGAAATGTGAACATGTTGTCCAAGTAACGGAGTGAAAAATTATGAAAAATAATATTTATATGTCCTATGAATTATTTTATGATTTTTGGAAATATGAATTACCTCATATAATTACATGCATGTCATTATGCGTGTACAAAATTTGTCAAGAAAAGTACCCAAAAAAGGTGTTAATATTATTGATAAATCATATTATGAATTTTGGTACGTTAAAATAATTATTTTACATACATCATGTAAAATAATTATTACACGAGATAATTACGTAATGTAATTAAATATTTAATTTTTCATGTTTTATGGAATTTTCGAGAAGGCTGGTTGGCGTGGCGGTGGATTTGAGATAAGTTTTAAAACTTATTTATGCATGATGGTTTATATATATGTGGGAAGGATAAAAAGAAAACAAAGAAAGCAAGAATAAGAAAGGAAAGAAAAAGAATAAAACGCAACTCCCTCTCTTTGCTCCTCCATCCGACACCGCCACCCACCGGAAACCCCATAGCCACCACCATGAAAGAGGAGGTTGGAGCCATCAAGAGGAAGAACTCCAAGCCTTGAAAGGTTGTTCGAGAAAGAATGTGAGCTATCAATTAATTAATTCAACAATCCAGAAAAGAAATAAATTTCAAAAACATCAGATGATGTAAAGACGGATTTTCCTAAAAGGTTGTGAATGTGATTATTAAATGTTGTATTACGATTCAAGGTGGATAATTTGTCAAAGTTATATTGATATGCTGTATGTACAGATATATTGGATCTGGATAGAACGAATAATGTTAAATTATGAATTGTGATTGTTCTTGATGATGGTCAGGATAGAGATTATTATGAATTGTGAATTACGATACAAAGATAATTGTTAAGGATGAATTGTCTAGAAGGTGGGAAAACGTTTTATTATATTCAATGTGGATACATGTAATAATTCTATAATGATGTTTCATATGTTTATATATGTCGAATCCAGACAGGATAAGTAAAGTTAAATTTTGAACTGTAATTTGTACTAGATAGTTGTTACGATAGAAATTATTAAATGATTTAATTATGATTTATGAAACGAAAAATGTTGTATGGATATATACAATATTAAACTTTAAATGTTGAGCTTCACGATATTTGTAATAGAAAGAAAAGAGAAAGTAAATGTTGCGATCCATGGGATTAGGATCGAAATGTAAGGATTTTAAATATCCAAATATTTTAATGCAATGATTAAAAGAAAAAGAAAAATTTATACCGAAAAATTTAGTAATTGAAGATGGTAAAGCGAATTATTGGATTAAAGAAGGGATTGAAGATTTATTAACGAACCGAAATTTGGACGTAAGAAAGATAATGTATCATAAATACAAAATTTAAGGTAAAAATATGGGTCGAATTTCGGGGTCGTTACAGTTGGTATCAGAGCTTGAGGTTATAACCCTTAGGAAAATGATACCTTAGGCTATAACCTAAAGTAAGAAAGAGTACGGTTAGTTGGGTGTTCTGAAAACTCAAGCGTATAGTAAGCTCGTGACTCATGATTGTATGGTGGAGTCCCTTTAGCGAATGGGCGACTAAGGCCTGACTAGGACAAGCTCCTCAACCATATGATTATGGTAAGTTCCTGAGCCCAAATACGTGATAAGTTTGATGAACATGGGAAAATCAGGATGGAAAAGATGTAAGTTGAAAAAGATAGTTCTCAAATATTGGCTAAAGTAAAGGAAATATGAAAGATTGCAAGGAAGATATAAGATTATAAGAAAGAGATAAAGATGTTAAGAAAGGTCTGAATGAAACGAATTAAGAAAATTCATAAATTCAATTAAGAATATATCTGAAAGAATATTAGAAATGATTCAAAGATGAATCTCAAAGAAAATCAGGGGACACCTGATTTAAACAATAAAGATGACAAGGTAATCCAAAATGTATAAGAAGAGATCATAATATGATCAGGAACAGTAAGAGGATCGTACTACGATACGATCACGAGATAAGATAAGCGAGTAAGAAGTAGGTTGTGAAGCAAGATCATGATGAGATTAAGTGAAAATGTGAAATAAAGAGAGACATGTTAAAGGTCCAAAAGGTATAGCTGGTTGCTATAAAGAGATATGGTACTATGAAATAGTACAAGAAGAATTCAGATAAAGATAAAGCATGAATGACAAAAAATGAAATGTTATGATATGGGGGCAGAAAACTTGGGTACGAAATTTCATTTGAGGACTCATGTGGTGACTGAGTTGCACAATCCTTTATATGGGCGGGGGATTTGTGTTTACTTAGTTACTATGTGATAATCATTGAAATGTTAGAGTCGCGCTAAGAGTTTTTTTGATAGATAGATAATATTAAGTTTAGGCACGAGTTCTTAAAACTCATGCATGTGGTAAGTCCATGACTCATAATCGTATGGTATGTTTTGAGCCCCTTAGCATATGGATAGTCTTTGATTTGTTCTTAGACTACATATTGCTAGGACAAGCTTCTAAACTCATATTCTTGTGGTAAGTTCCTGGACTCATAATGTGTGGCAAGTTTGATGAACTACACGGGGGAATAGAAAAGTTGGAGTAGATAGAAATTTTAATATGATAAATGAAAATAGTCCTAGCAATAAATTAAATATTTAAGTGAAGAAGCAAAAAGTGAATGTTAGGGAATTTAGGATATTCCCACTCTTCTAGCTTTGCTAGACTTCGAAATTTTTGGCCTCAAGTTAATTTAACACGAATGTGTTTTAAAAATATAAATGAAATTTTTGAGCGATTTAAATAGTGTCTATGCTACTTGTCTCGGCTAGACAAAAATGTTTTTACATCAAAATGTATTTCAAAAGAATCACTCACGCACCTTTTAGCCCGGTACAGATGTGATGAATGACGGAATGCTCAACGTGTTGTTGAGACGGTGTGGTACTATTTCGTTATAAGATGATTCAACACCATAAAGTACGGTTTATGGTGTAGGAATTATTAACGACGAAATCCTCAACGGACTGTCAAAATGATGCGGTAACATGAAGTCATAAATGATTTTGATTTATAAAAGTATGTCAAAGCTATAAGTCTTTGCCATTTGACTCGGCTATACGTTTTGAATAGTTTTGACATGATGAATGTTTTAAAAATTTCTGCGGATTATAAAGTGTTAGAGAAAGTCTATGCTAATTGATCTAGCTAGACAAGCGTTGAAGGAATATAAGTCTAAGCTATTGATTCAGCTAGACAAATTGTAAATTATATTTATTGAATTCATAATTCTTTGAAAGTTATAACCAATCGAATTATTTTTGAATGGATTCTAAGGCTGAGATGAACAAAAAGATTAAGAAACACGGGCATGACAGATTGTTCTACTGACGTGCCAAATTACGGATTTAAATATACATCACTTTAATGACAGACTGATCCACTGTCAGGGTTTGCAGTACGACGTACTCTGGGAGTGAAGTACTGTAACCGGGGTACATGTTTACTTTAATGACAGACTAACCCACTGTCAGTGGTTTGCAGTACGACGTACTCTGGGAGTGAAGTACTGTTAAGCCGGGATAAATGTTCATTCAGCATACTACAAAAAGTTTTGTTTAAAATTTTAAATTCCTCTACTCTTATGAAGATTGAATGGTAGGATGGGGTAGTATTATTTAAGTGTGAATGATAATGGAAGCAATAATTGTGAAGTAAAGAAATTATGAGATGTGATGGATTAGAGAATTATAATGTACAATGACTGCGAGAAAGGAACAAAATAAAGATATATAGAATAAATGTAAAGAAATTGTGAAGTACGAGTACATAGAAATTTCGAGGACGAAATTTTATGAAGGAGGGGTGAATGTGATACCCCAAGAATTTTAGAATAATTCCAAATAAGGATTATGATAAATCAAGTAAATGTTAGTATTAAAACCTAATGTTGAATAATGGAGGTAGTAAAGAATGAATTATGAAATACGAAGAAGATTATGAATGTGAATTAAGAAGAAAATGATGAATGTACAGAGTATAAATAAGGTGTAATAGAAGGTATGAAATAAGTTGGTTAAGTAAGGATAAGTATGATTAGAGAAAAAGAAAGTTTTCGAAGAATGAGAAACTATCTTGATAGGTACATCAAGAAATGAGTTAAAGTCTTATTAATAAAATTCTAGAGAATTATGAAATGCAATATTACAAAGGAATTATGAATTGAAATAAGAATGGAATATTCTGATAGTTATGACAATTATGGTATTATTTTTGTAAGTTACGGATATTAAAGAAATAAAATATGATTATTACGGAATTAATTGTTATTCATCAAGATAAAGGTATAATAAGGTGCGATAATTAAAATAAGTATGATTAGTACGGCAATTATGATTCCGAAGACGGAATCCTGTTAAGGGGGGAAGAATGTGAGGATCCGAATTTTCAGGATTTCTTTAATAATATTAAATGAGAATTTAATTGATAAAATTATCAAGGTTGTTAAATTAATTATTATATTATGAATTTATGGTATGTGATGTGATTTAATTGATAAATTAAATCTGTGCAGAGATTATGATGTATTGTGTTGAAATGAAAATAATTAAAATGTAAATAAATGGTATAAAAACAATTTATGAGGAATAAAAGAATGTCAGGTAAGGCTACAATAAAATGTACAATTAAAATATTGTGAAAATACAGGAAGTATGATTTTAAAAGTATGATTTTAAATAAGGATATGTGATAATGTGAAAGACATGAATTAAATATGTATATATATTTATATATATACATTTTTATATATATGTACGTTATGTTTAATTGATAATTATAAATATTATTATTTATAGAAATTAAGGGATTAATAATTAAATTAATCCAAGAATTCATGGAAAGCTAATGAGGAAGTTTGTAAAATTGTAATTGTCGATTTTAGAGTTTATCAAGAATTTTGGAAGAAGTTTAGAAATTAATGGAGAAGGAAAGGTAATTATATAAATTATATAATAATAAATTATATAATTTATATAAGGAAATTAAAATAAGGTATAAAGAAAATAATAATTATATAAGAATAATTATGTAATTTATATAAGGTGATTAAATGGAATAAAGTTGGAGGAAATTAAGAAATTATTTAAAAGGAGAATGTAATTATATAAATTATATAATATTAAATTATATAATTTATATATAAAGAAATTAATATGAATATTAAAGAAATAGAATAATAAATAAGAAAAAGGAATGTTTTAAGTTATTAAAAATTATGTTTATGCATAATTAAATTATTATGACCTTTATGAAAAATAATATTTCGGAAATGTGAACATGTTGTCCAAGTAACGGAGTGAAAAATTATGAAAAATAATATTTATATGTCCTATGAATTATTTTATGATTTTTGGAAATATGAATTACCTCATATAATTACATGCATGTCATTATGCGTGTACAAAATTTGTCAAGAAAAGTACCCAAAAAAGGTGTTAATATTATTGATAAATCATATTATGAATTTTGGTACGTTAAAATAATTATTTTACATACATCATGTAAAATAATTATTACACGAGATAATTACGTAATGTAATTAAATATTTAATTTTTCATGTTTTATGGAATTTTCGAGAAGGCTGGTTGGCGTGGCGGTGGATTTGAGATAAGTTTTAAAACTTATTTATGCATGATGGTTTATATATATGTGGGAAGGATAAAAAGAAAACAAAGAAAGCAAGAATAAGAAAGGAAAGAAAAAGAATAAAACGCAACTCCCTCTCTTTGCTCCTCCATCCGACACCGCCACCCACCGGAAACCCCATAGCCACCACCATGAAAGAGGAGGTTGGAGCCATCAAGAGGAAGAACTCCAAGCCTTGAAAGGTTGTTCGAGAAAGAATGTGAGCTATCAATTAATTAATTCAACAATCCAGGAAAGAAATAAATTTCAAAAACATCAGATGATGTAAAGACGGATTTTCCTAAAAGGTTGTGAATGTGATTATTAAATGTTGTATTACGATTCAAGGTGGATAATTTGTCAAAGTTATATTGATATGCTGTATGTACAGATATATTGGATCTGGATAGAACGAATAATGTTAAATTATGAATTGTGATTGTTCTTGATGATGGTCAGGATAGAGATTATTATGAATTGTGAATTATGATACAAAGATAATTGTTAAGGATGAATTGTGTAGAAGGTGGGAAAACGTTTTATTATATTCAATGTGGATACATGTAATAATTCTATAATGATGTTTCATATGTTTATATATGTCGAATCCAGACAGGATAAGTAAAGTTAAATTTTGAACTATAATTTGTACTAGATAGTTGTTACGATAGAAATTATTAAATGATTTAATTATGATTTATGAAATGAAAAATGTTGTATGGATATATACAATATTAAACTTTAAATGTTGAGCTTCACGATATTTGTAATAGAAAGAAAAGAGAAAGTAAAGGTTGCGATCCATGGGACTAGGATCGAAATGTAAGGATTTTAAATATCCAAATATTTTAATGCAATGATTAAAAGAAAAAGAAAAATTTATACCGAAAAATTTAGTAATTGAAGATGGTAAAGCGAATTATTGGATTAAAGAAGGGATTGAAGATTTATTAACGGACCGAAATTTGGACGTAAGAAAGATAATGTATCATAAATACAAAATTTAAGGTAAAAATATGGGTCGAATTTCGGGGTCGTTACATTGTCCACTTCTATTCCTGTTTCAGAGACCTTGTGACCCAGAATAATTCCTTCACGCATCATGAAGTGGCATTTTTCCCAGTTTAGCACTAAGTTGGTCTCCACATATCTTTTCAATACTTGTATCAAATTCTCGAGGCAACGATCAAAGCTATCACCAAACACGAAGAAGTCGTCCATGAACACTTCCAGATTGTGCTTAACCATGTTTGAGAAGATCGTCATCATACACCTCTGAAATATGGCTGAAGCGTTACATAAACCAAAAAACATTCTATAGAATGCGAAGGTTCCGTAGGGACATGTAAACGTAATCTTCTCCTGATCTTTCGGTGCTATGGAAATCTGGTTGTATCCAAAATACCCATCAAGAAGGCAGTAAAACTGATGACCTGCCAACCTATCTAACACCTGGTCAATGAATGACAATGGAAAGTGGTCCTTGCGAGTCTCTTTATTCAACTTGCGATAGTCCATACATACTCGCCACCCGGTTATCGTCCTTATTGGAATGAGTTCATTATTTTCATTTACCACAACAGTCATTTCTCCTATTTTCGACACACATTGCACCGGACTTACCCATGAATTGTCTGATATAGGATATATTATGCTAGCATCTAACCATTTGATGATCTCTTTCTTTACGACCTCCTTCATAATCGAATTCAATCTTCTTTGTTGTTCAATTATTGGCCTAGCCTCATCCTCTAGTAGTATTTTACACATGCAAAAAGACGAGCTTATCCCATTGATATCTGCAATAGTCCACCCGATTGCCAATTTGTATTCTCAACAATTTATCCTATTGCCAATTTATATTCTCAACAATTCATTCTGCATAGCTGATTTCTTCCCTTCTTCTCTCTTTTCACTTGTATCAACCTTACTGTATGCCTTATCACATTGGTTTTCTTCCTCTGCTAATTGCTTAGGGCTTTCATCCATGACTACATCAGGTAATTCCTTTCCACTCCGTAGTGTAACCGCTTTGCAATGCTCTTTTCTTTCCCACTTAGGATTGACCTCCGTGTCGCTTGGCAACGCTCCATGAGGACTGTTGTTCAAGGCATTTGCAATATGTCCCATTTGATTCTCTAGATTCTGAATAGCAACTGATTGGTTTTTCATATTCATATCCATTTCCTTTATTCTTGAATCAGTATTTGCCATGAATTTACCTAAGAGATCTTCTAAATTAATAAGAATTCTTTTCCGGCTGATGTGTTTGCGGTTGTTAAAATCCTGGTGGATAGGGTTGCCTTGGAGCTTGCTGTTGCGCTTAATTTTCTCTCCAAGAGAAATTAGGATGATTCCTCCACCCAGGATTGTAATTATTTGAATTATTGCCCTGTTGTTGCCTGTTATAGTTGCCAACAAACTATACTGACTCTGCATTGATAACACACTCATCAGTCACATGATCTCCTGCACATAACTCACATACCATAGATACATTCTGAACCTGCTTCACCGCAATTATGTCCATTTTCTTTGACAAAAAAGCCACTTGTGCAGCCAAGGCGGTGATAGCATCCACTTTATGAATTCCTGCTGCTCTAGGTTGGGTATCTCTTGCTGATAGCCATTGATAGTTGTTGGCGGCCATAGTTTCCAGTAGCTTGTATGCCTTATCATATTTTTTCCCCATTAATGCACCTCCTGCTGCTACATCTATACTCGTTCTAATGGCACTGACGGTCCGTTGTAAAAAGTTTGCACTAACAGCTATTGTGGAATTCCGTGGTGCGGGCACTTCCATAGCAAATTCTTGAACCGTACCCAGGCTTCATATAGGCTTTCCGAATCAAACTGAGAAAATGCGGTAATGTCATTCCTCATTTTCGATGTTTTGGCTTGAGGGAAGAAATTAGCTAGAAACTTTTGTGCAAGATCTTCCGATGTAGTAATTGACCTATGCAGTAGATAATGAAGCCACCTTTTCGCCTTATCACGGAGTGTGAAAGGGAAAAGTTTGAGTCTGATTGCATCCTTGAAAACTCCATGATATTTAAATGTGTCATAGATTTCCATAAAACTGGCAAGGTGCTCGCTTGGATCAACATTCGGTGAACCACCAAATTGAATTGAATTCTAAATCATTTGCAAAGTTCCGGGCTTGATCTCAAATATTGTTGCTTATATGGCTGGCCTCCGAATACTCAACTGAATTTCAGTTACTAGAGGCATTGCGTAATCCCTTAACGCCTTTTGTTCGTTGTCTTCCATATTCTCCTAAACCTCTACTTCCTTACAATATAGTTTTAAGTTGCGGAACTTCCTTTCAATCTCGTCCTTGTATGGCAACGGTTCCTGTCCCCTCAACCTCGTGTGCATGCACAAATTAGAAGTAATTGGCTATAATTCTGGGAAAACGTGGTTTTAATCACGTTAGTAGAATTTGCAGCTTCGAAAACTAGTAAATCTATGCTAACCAAAATACGCTATTGCCAACACTAGGTTCACACTCGAGATTGGGGTCGATGTTTTGTTGTGATAGGTTTGAATGAGAAGAAACCTGCAAAAGCAAAAGAAAACAGAGAATTAGAAATTGTTTATAACAAAATTAAATTGAAATAACTAATACTAAAATAGATTTTAACACAGTTCCCCGGCAACAGCGCCAAAAACTTGTTAATCGTTTTATATAACGATAATAACGTGCAAGTGCACACTGTCAACAAGTAATATAGAAGTAAATTGAGTGTCGAACCCACAGGGAGCGTTGCTAAATACTCTATTTAATACCAATTTCCAGCGAATTAACTTTTTATAAGCTTTCAATTTCAGTTGGAAAGATTACTAATTTAACTTTAAAACAAAAATAATTTACAATTATTATCAAATTAAAAGGAAACAGGATCACAACTTTCCTAATACATCACATGAATCAATTTACTCTGCCTTCAGTTAATTCATTTAATTGAATTATTAACCGACAGTTCACTATCCCTTCTTATTAAACATTTTCTAATGATTTAATAAACATATCTATCTCACTCATTATGCTATATTCCTATGCATAATTAATGAAATTAATTCATTAAGATCCAACTCCCCTTACAGCCACATGCAAGGTATAGATATATCCATATTCTATACACCAATCTAGTTAATCATTTATATGTAAAAAAATTAGAATACATGCTATCATATTCAGACCTAACCATATACTTCATTTTTCAAATTCACCTAAGGTGTCAAACTAATTGTTAGCTAAACAATCAAGCAATTATAATAGAATGTGATAAATAACCATAGAAGATGAATAACTGAAAGCATTTAAATAACTGAATTCATGCTAGTATTAGAGTTGTTGCAATTGTAAGACCCTGAATTTTAATAAATAGCAATTTTTTCTCATAATTTTATGTTTAACAGTAAGGTGTTAAATTAATAAAAATTGAAATTAAGGATGTTATGTGCAAAAATTTTATGTCGAACAATATTTGTTTCGTCGAGGAATATTCATTTTTGTTGGGAAATATTCGTACGACTACGCCGAAATATTCAGTTACAGGTGGATCCCACAACGAAATATTGTCGGATGTAGAAAACGACAACAGTAGCCTTTCTAAATAAAAATGGTCAACGGTATTATCACTTTTAACTGTTAAAATACTATGTGATAAAAGTATGGTAACATATGGTATTTTACTGTAACACATGATATTTTATTAGCACATGGTATTTTACAGTAGCACATGGTATTGTATAGCAGCACACAATATTACACAATGTTTAAATTATTGAACTGATAAAGTGTTTATTGCACAATATTTCATCAATAATTTTCATTACACAGCATTTTACATTATTGAACCAATAATTGTCATTACACATCATTTTACATTATTGAATCAATAATTATCATTACACAATATTTTACATTAGTAATTGCATAGTGTTCCATATTATTGAATCAATAATTGTCATAATGTACAACATCTTGCATTATTGGGCCAATAATTATTACAGTAGTTGTCACAGATATTAAACAGTTAGACATATTTATTATTTGAAAATAGTGTATGTTTTTAATAATTGGGATATTAAATCAATAAAATAATATGAAAATATGTAACACGGGTAAATGTGTAACATCTGTAAATGTGTAACGTATGTAAGTGTGTAACACACGTAAATATGTAACGCCTGTAAATGTATAATATGTGTAGGCGTGAAATGCGTGTTAGTTAATGAAAAGTGCACATTAAAGTGTGAAACGTGTGTTAGTTGATGAATAGTTCAGATTAAAAGATGAGATTAAAACGTGTAACGTGTGTGAAAAAGTTGGTTAGGCACTGACTATAAATAAGGGGCATAGCATAAGGAGTTTCATACATTTCTCACTCAATCTTCTTTCCACCCTCTAAATATTTCTTAGTATAAGTGTCTCTCTGAGTGTATTAAAATTATCTTAAGCGTTGAAGATCTGGAAGGGTACGAGTATTATTCAAGTAAGTTTTTTATAAAAGTTATATAAACACTTACACACACATCAGCTTATAACTCTTCCTTTAGAAGACTCTTCTATTAGAAGATTTATTTCGAAAAATTTCATTTGAAAGATTTTACTTTGAAAAATTATTTTTAAAAAAAACTATTTTGAAGTATATTTATACTATATAATCACTTTGATGATTTTATATACATAAAATTGGTATGTGTTGCTTACTAATTAAATTATGAATATATATATATATATATATATATATATATATACATATATATATATAGGTTGATCAATCTCATAAAAGTTATATTTAGTCACGAGATAAGGTAAGTGATATCATTTTCTTTTAAACTCTTAAATTTATTACGGTAAAGGATATCATTTTCTCTTAAATTCTTAAACTTATTACGGTAAGGGGTATCATTCTTTTCATTATCATAAAGAAATATCATTTTCCTTCTTACTTGTAAGGGATACCATCATTTTCATCTTCTATCACTTAAACTTACTACAGTAAGAAAGTATCTCATTTGTACCTCTAATATTATTAAACGGTGAAAATTCTTGAATTAATAATTCATTAATATTCCCTTAATAGTTTGCACTTCATCTAATACCCTTTGACAAGAACATTCTTATTAAAAATCCATCGTCATATTTGAACTGTGAACTTATGGACATTGAACTTTTGAACTATGGACATTTATTTGAACTTTGAACTTATGGACTAATTTCTTATACTGTAAATGTGACGCCCCCAAATCACTATACTTACTATAGATGACTTGGTGCTCACTATAAATGCTAAATCAATAGGTTTATAGATGATTTCCTTTATTCTCAAACAAAGTTCTCATCTTAATTCACAAAGATCTTTCATTATTTTATATCAAGTCCTTATAATTGATACAAGAGACTTAATACTCAAACATAACCTTTTTATCCTTAATATTTAGATATTCTATAACTTTACATGTTTCAACATCCACGGTATTAAATCATTAGGACGGCTCTTGGGAACAGAGAATTTCGCGGTGAATGTTTGTATCTTCACCCGTGATAAATGTTTGCATATTTATCCGTGACAAATGGTTGTATCTTTGTCCGGTGCAAAATTCTCTTTCCGTACAGAACATTACCCAAATAGTTAAAACCCTCATTCGAAACATATTTGGTTATAGTGATATCTCTTCATATTAATAATCCTACTTATCCGACATTCAGAATAGTAATAACGAGTTATACCTGGGTCCGAGGAACCTTAACGATGGATTTGACTAGTCAACATCGCTTAGTTCTGTCTCGGATGTACAACACTCACAAGTTATTTACCGATCCTCATCCAAATAAATAGATCATTATTAATACTATGTTAAGTTTTAATAATTCTAAGTTTAATCAAAGTAAAGACGTAACAAGAGAATGTGATAAAACTTGATAATATTTATATAATATTCGGTTACATGTGTTGAACTTGTTCTTATTACAAAATGTCATTATGACTACAGTTAAGAACAGTTAAGGAAAGCAGTAAACTAGTCTACGCATTTCTTCTTTCCTTTCTTCTTCGAACCGGAGCTCTCGGGTTTGTCTGCACATTAGGTTTATATGCAAGGGTGAGCTAAAATGCTTAGCAAGTCTTAAACACATAACATATAAGTGAACTCACACCGATAAGGATTGTAAGGACTCATGGAATAACAATTGATATTTACAAATGTTTTAACATAGCAAGACTGAGTGGTGGTTAGACCTTGAACTGTTCTTTGTCTTTCGACTTAGAACCTTTTACAGTGGATATAGAAAGGGGATCAACCTAACGACATCCTATGTTATGCATAACATACAATACACTGGACAGATCAAGAACAGTAATACATATTTGTTCATCTCAGTTTACTTCACATGTCAGGATCGCCCCAAGACGACTTGGTTTGATATAATAAAGTATGATTCGAATTTATCACGAATAATCATTTCATTTTGCAAGTTATGCCGAAACAAGAAGCAATAACTCTCGTATCAAATATTTATAACACGTTGCATACACAAAATGTATAAATCACATAGAAACCAAGTAAACAAAGTTTAAGGATAGAAAACTTGCCTTTAGCACAATTTAGGGTTTCCCGGTAATCGTTTAAAGCACCTATACAAAGGGTTTCGTGTACCGAATGTTAGTTCATCGAATTTTTTCGTTCTATACGTGTTTTTATCACTAAACTAGACTATTTTCATTGGTAGAATTTTTAGAAAATTTGGCTAACTCAAAAACTCAAAAATTAGTGCTTCCACCCGAATGCCCCTTAAAATTTTCAACTTCGACGTCCTTTCCGGTAACTGCCATAACTTTGTCATCCGAAAACATTTTAAAGTGATTTTTGAGTCTAAATTGCTTAGAATTTCATGATATACAACTTTAATTTAGGTTAATAAGGCAGATTCTGACTTTAAAATTTCATAATTTTAGCAGAAAGGTCAGTATGCTTACTTTGAACAATATTTTTAGGGTTAACCATGTGAAACATGGTACCGCTAGCTTTAACTCTTTAAGAAATCATGTTGTAAGACTCAATATCACTTTATAACATAAAAATAACAAATCACAAACCTTCTCATAGAAATATTCATGACTTTTGCTCAAGAACACACGAAGAACACGAAGAACGGTTAAACCGTACATGGTAACGACTATGTTCTTGAGCTTTTGGTTTTCGTATTTGAAATAATTTGAGCATTATAACTGCTTACATAAGTGATTATAACACTTTATAGTTGACAAAAATTGGTCATTATAACGGCTTGTATAAAAATTGTACAATTTATAAAAATGCTCAAGAACATACGCAAACGCGGAGAACGGATGAACCGTACATGACCACTACGTATGTTCATTAAGCTTTAAACTACAAATTGAAATTCGACATTATAACTACTACAAAATGTAGAAAGGCTCAAGAACACGTGAAGAACACGGAGAACGACAATCGTACATGGCTACGATTCGCGTTCTTGAGCTTTTGAAAATTTAAGACGAAAGAAAAATCGAACATAAAAACTATAAAGGATTGTACCTTTGGTGTTTGCAAGCTTTAACTATTTCTTTGCAATATCCAAGATAGTAACTCACTAGAACTCTCTCTCAATATATGTATAGCTTTGATACTTGATTTTTGAGATTGAAAATGAATGATAGAATGGGTGAACATTGCTTGTTATTTATAGGCCAACCAAAGCTAGGGCAAAAGGGTCTTTGTTACAAAGCTTCCTTGATAAGCTAAGGCAAAGTGCTCTTCACCTAGACTCCTTGAAATGGCCGGCTCTTTGGAGCAATTAATGCCACTTAATGCTTGTAATTATTATGTTTAATGACATCATCATCTCCTAAATCAATGGCCAAGATCAAGCCTACCAAAGGAATAGTATTAGGCCTTGTTTGGTTGGTGAAATAACCATTTAAATGAGGGGTAGTCAAGGTCTTTTACCAAGCTTGATCAAGGTTAGTTTAGTCCTTTTGATAATCTAGCTTAATCAAGGTTAGGTTAATTAGCAATAACCTAGGTTCATTAGGTTTATTAATTCACCGATTAGTTTAACATATAGATTAGGTCATTCTATAGTTCAATTAATCTTAATCCTACTTAGGTTAAGTTTAATTACATGTTAATTAGGTTAAATGGTAATCTAGTTACCTTAACCTAGTTCAATTCCAACCGGATTAGTGATAATTACTTAATTAGGTTAATTAGTTAGATAATTTAATTATTCTGTAACTAGGTTTAAGTTTAGATTAGGGTTCCTAATCCAGTTATCTCTAACCTAGTTCATTTCTAAGTATTCCAGTTGAATTGGTCTTTACTGATTTTAAAAGTCAGATATTACGGAGTTTTATTCCGAATAAACACTATTCTGTAAAACGAAAAGTCAAAAAGACATTGCACGTTTTTCGGTGAATAGTGTTTTTGATTTCTAATTCTCAGAAAATGGTTAGACGATCAAAAAGGCAAAAAAAATATTTTTCGTCTTTTCCCTATTTCGTCCTATACCCGACGCGTTTTTCGAGAAAAACTTTTATCGGCTATTTCGTGTTTTCAAAGTACGGGAAAGATGAATCCTGAAACAGAATATCATTTTGACGTACACGTTTCGCTCGGGGGCTTAGGTTAGATTTCCTAGGGTTTAGGGTTTAGGTTTTATCTTCTTTTCAGATTTTTGAAAAAAAACTTTTATGTTCCTTTTTCGTGCCAAGGCTGGATACTTGAACCGAAACACATAAATAAACAATAACGAAGATTCCATAACACATATAAGATGTAATTCAAGCTTTATTTATTCACATAAAGTCGGATTACAACTCTCTCGGAAGTTCGGAATATTACAGTAAACCTTACCGTTGAACTTCTTCCTAGTGGATCTTGGACATTACTCTTAGACTTGAACACATTTTCCTATACATCATGTTGACAATTTGGACATTATTTGAATATGGATAAAGTCAAATTTGTTAACTCCTCATGCTATTGTTTATCTTGTCTTTTCTGTTCATTATTTATATCTCTGTTGTTATTTCAATCATCAAGTATCAGGTTGTTTTGAATATCTGTAGTCTAGGACACAGATGATAAGTTAAAGACGATATAGGTTAAAGGGGATATAGGATAAATGTGATATAATTGTTGGTGTCTTTGGTCGGATGACAAGGACACGTGATGAATGTTCTCTTTGGCCAGGGACAAAGAAGAACTATTGTTTGGCATGTTCTTGACCAGTGGTGTTTCTAATGATAAAAGTTGATGATTATTTTCTTAAAAAGAGAAGCTAGTAGACATCATAATCTACTTGATTATCTTAGTGGTGGTTATTTCACTCAGTTGAACTTTGTTTAAGAACTTAACTGTTGTTGTTGATTTAAATTTTGCTGTTTATATTACTCTATTAACAACTCAACTGCAGCTGTTGATTTAAAAATTGTTGTCTACTATATTTTTCCAAGATGTAGCTCTCGTTCCCAATCTTCCTTTATTGGCAACCCACCAATAATTAGCTTCTCCTTTCAACATGAATGTAGCAAAAGCGATTTTCTGTTCTTCCGCCATGTTAGCAACATCAAACACTTTTTTCCATTTCAATCACTCAGTTATGGGCTTCTACTAGATTCATAGTCCTCTTGAACTCTGAGGGTCCTTGTGACATCCTAGATTTTTACAGAATTTCTAAATAAGAATCTTGGCTAATTAAGTAAAGGTTAGCAGTTAAAAGCTAATTTTGAATGACAGAAAGTAGTAAGAGCGATTAAATATAAAATATTAAATAATCGATGTGCTAGAAATTACCTGTGTGGTTGAAATAGTAAAGAGAGACCTATGTGGTTGAATTAATGCATAAGGACTCTTAGTGTGAATAAGGGTTTATAAGATGTTTATGGACCAATTAGTTATTTAAAGTGCAGTAGTGATGTATTAGATAATGAAACTATAATAAAGATGAATTTCAATGACTAAATGAAAATATAGCGAAATAAAGGTAAAAGATAGAAAATAAATTATGTAGGACACTAATTGTGTCAGCATATGATAGATTGGATATATGAAGATTGATGTATTCGATCTGATAAAGAAAGAAGGAATTAAAGTTAAAAATGAAAAAAATGATGGAAATGAGGAAAATGTATTTAAATTGATGCTTTAGTTATGGAAATTATTGGCAAATTTAATGATTAGGCCTGATGAGGCGATGATATGAAAATGGCAAGGTAAGGTATGTATGTATATACAGTGAAGAAGGAACTGTATGACCTAATCGGTCTATTAATGATTAAGGGAATGATACGACTAACAATCGTGGAACATTTGAAATTATTAAGGAATTGATATTGAATAATTGAAACAAGATAATCGTGATACGATGTGTAAATATAGAATGTAATACTCCTGAGAATGAGTAGAAAGAAAGTTGTATACATGTATGGTTTAAATTGGCATTTAAGTGTTATGTAAATATGTAAAAGGACGTAAAAGTCATAGAAAATGTATTATGAGTTTAAATGGTTAAATGATGATGGATTTTGATAATTCGGTCGAGTTTCGCTTCTTGAGGAAGCGGTTTATGGACAATTGAGCAATTCGACTATATTTGAAATGTCAGAAATTGAAATTGATGAAATATGAAACCGAGAAGGTTCGTAGAAAACTAGAATTCTATTTTATGGTTAAAAAGAAAGTTATGTAATCGATTTGCGATTAAATGGCTATTTAAGTCGTAAAATGAGTTTATGTGAACGTAGTACGGTGGAAAACAAGTGACTTAATCGGTCGATCGAAAGAAGAATCGATTTAAACGAGCATGAAATTGATTAACGGAAGGAAATAGCGAAGTTAGTTTGGAAAAGGAAAAGTTGCATGAAAATTTAAAAATCTAGCCAAAATGGATTTTTACCAAAATGCTCTCGACAATTCAATTAATGACCATTGTGACCTAAAGGGTAAAATGACCAAAATTCTCTTGATAAATTAGGTAATGACCTATGCGTCCCAAGTGATAAAATGCCAACAATACCCTTGACTTATGTGTGAAATGACCAAAATGCCCTTGGATGGGTTAACCACGGTTATCACACTTAACCAAGCTTAGTTCAACTTCATATAATGTATCTAAGGCAAGCTAGTGCTCTTCTTTGTTTCAATTTGCTGAGTTTTAAAGCCCTAAGAGAGAGAAAGGCAAGGAAGCCATGGATATAGAGAAAGAAAACTTGATTAATCAAGAATGGATGGGTGGATGGTTATGAAGCAAGAAGAAAAGATGAAGCTCTCTTCATGAGGAAGTTTTCTATGTAAAGAAGTTGGGCATACAAGAAGGTATGTTTATGTTTGAGCCATAAAATTTGGTACTTATGTATTTAAATTCAAGGATAGATAAAGCCATGCATGAATTTTGGTATATATGTACGTTGGTTATGTAAGTTGTGTGTCAAAGTGTGTTTCATGTAAAACCCTAAGCCTATATGTGGTAGAACAAAAGTGGTGTACTATTCATGTATGAATTCAAGTTAGAAATCATAATTTAAGATATGATCATGTGTTATATGTTGCTAGATTTAATGAAAACCTAGCTATGAAGGTTGAACATGTTTGAAGTATGAGGAATTTTATACTAGATAGTTTCAAAGTATCACAAATGGTTGAGAAACATGATATGTGAAAGTAAAGTTCAATATTAGGCTATAATTTGTAATTAAACCAAATCGTAATCTGTAAAGTGCATTAAAATGTGCATATAGAAGTTACACGGACTTACAAAGTTATTAAATGTGTATGTGGTAGCCTATGTGGTATGTGGAGTTTAAGAGGTCAAGTGAAGTATAAGAGTTGAAATGAAGTTTTCATGAAAAAGTTTGTAAAGTTAATAAAAATCCAACTCATAGGTGATTTTTGGCAATTTTGAGAAATTAAAAGTGAAATGAAGTCTTACGACCTAGTTTTATGTTATTACACGTGTTTAGATTGATTTGGTAATCAACGGATGGAAATTTTAACAAAATGGCGATTCGAACGATCGAAATCGATCGCTTCGACTCGAAATAGATTTTAACAGACAAATCTCGCCTCGTGCGAAGTTTTAAGGTTTTAAAAGTTTGGACATGTCATATATGAGTTATATGAACTTTGTTAAGCATTGGAATGAAGTTTTGTTGCAAATGGCCAAAAATCACAAAGTTGGTAAATTTTGGTTTTATGGTTAAAAACAAGTTTAAACGCCTTCCTACAAGCTGTTGTTTCTATGATTTTGAGAAGCCAAATGAGACAAGTAAAATTTTTATAAAATACTAAGTAGTAAGACCTAGTACTGTTCCAAATGTGGACTGAAAGTAGTATGCCCTCAAGCCAATCACATTTGATGTGATAAGCATATACTTTGTAATCTTATTCATTTATTAATAAAAGTATCAAGGCATTTCTTTATTCATGATTAATTACTTGAATTAATTAAATGGATAAACCCATAGTTTTCGGGCAATGCTTTTAGAACCATGATGAGGATCATGCTAATGAGATCTAAATTCAAGATAGCTCAAAACTAAAATTGTTCCTAATCGTTGGATCACTAAAAAGGGGATTAATAGATCCGGATAGATTGGTACATACTATGCTTGCTCTTATAAAGAGGATGATTGATTTCATAATCATTTTTGTAGAGACACTAAAGCAAGTATGTAGGTGCTTATTAGAGAATAAGTTCACTGAACGTGACTCGCTCAAGGAACACCTAATGGAGTTTTACTCGTCTGTCAATAGGAGTTCCTTATGTGATAGTCGTACAAGTGATCCTTAGACTTGAGATCATCTTAGTATCTTGTGTGTACTAAGTTATACTTTGACATAGTCCTTAAGACCTATTGGTATATCAAAGGATGTGATTGGGTATAATAAGGTATACATGGAGATAGATGAATGATCAACAAAGGATCTACCACTTCCAGTAAAGGGAGAGAATGTCCTATGCGATTCAATAAGTGACAACTCAGAAATCCCTGGCCAGGGTTGCATGGAATTAGAAATGAGTTTCTAATTTACAATAACTAGAGTTGTGTATTTGTGAATTGAAATGCATATAATCAAATAAATAAGACTTGACAGAAATTCCGTGTCTTATATTTAATTGGGACATTGTATGGTAGAAGGATTGAATTGTACGGTAACTATTTGCTTAAAGGTTCTTTTACGATTAAATGTTGAAATCTATATTATCTGGAAAGTCGACTAATCGCTAAGGGGGCTTACCCTTATTGTGGAATAATTATTTATTCTGAATTAAAGAGTTAATTCGTAATAAATGAATTAGAATTGTTCTAATTCATTTATTATACAACCGGTTTAATATGGAGAACCTAAAGGGTCACACCGCAAAAGAGTAATATTTATTTTAGAAGTGGATGGCATAATTGTAATAATAAATTAAGTATATTTAATTTATACTATGGTGATAGAATAAATTAAATAGCTTAATATTTATAATTTAGTATTTTAGAAATACTAATTATAAATTAATAAGAGGAGTCTTATTATTATTATTATTATTATTATTACTAGTATTATTATTTAGTTCCTAAATGATTTAGGAATTAATTAATAAGTATTAATATTATTATTAAATAATTAAGTTCCTAAATAGTTTAGGAATTATAATTATAATAATTAATTAAGTTACTAAATGATTTAGTAATTAATTAATAAGAAGTACTCTCATCATTAAATAATTAAGTTCCTAAATGGTTTAGGAATTGTAATTAATTAATTTAGTTCCTAATTAAATTGGGAATTAAATTAAAACCCTAATCCTAAATAGTTTAGGAGGGTTGACTAGATCTATAAATAAGAGGAGTCTTATCATAGATCAAGGTTACACACTCTTTCATTAGATTAGAGAGAGTACTCCATAATTCTCTAGATCTAAGAGTTAGAGAGAGAGAGAGAGAATTAGGGCTAGCCACCCATGGTTTGGAGAAACCAAGATCCACTTCTTTAATTCATAGATCTCTTGGTGGATCACATCTAGAGGCTCAACACTTGGGGAGCTAACATTGATCCGTGGAATCTAATCGGTGAATTTGAAGAAGAACGTGAAGGATCAAAGGGAGATGAACTTGTACCCGTGGAAGCTTGGTTCTACAAAGGTATAAATTCTTTTATCCTTCCTCAATTAATAATAGTCGCATAAGAAAGATCCGGGTTATTGGTTTGTACAAAAATTTTAAAATATGATTTTTATTGCTTCCGTTGCGCTTATATAATTTGATTATATGTATGCCATAATTTTTGCAAACCAACATGGACTTGATTGGATGTATGGTGAAGGAGTTAAAAATCAACAAAGTAGCAGCAAAAATACTGAATCTGAGACTACAGGACTGCGCCGGGGCGCAGTGTTTTGTACTGAACACTGTACCGGGGCGCATTGTACTGTTCATGGGCCAAGAGGACTTCACGACCAGCGAAGTCTGAAGCGGTCGGGGCACAGCGTACTGTTCACACAAATTTTTTTAAAGTGTCCAAAATGCGACGTTTTGATAGAGAATGATAAAGATAAGCTATGTAAACCCTAGATAGATAAAGAATGACCAATATAAAGGGTGTCAAGGTATAATAAAATGATGAATGACATAGTATAACATGCCTAAAGCTAAGCCAATGTATGTTATGAGTTATGTTAAAAGGCGGGAACGAGTTAGGATGTGTTACTAACCTACATAAGGTGTAATGCATCAAGAGTGAAATGAATAGAGACTAAAGGTCTACTATTTATGGATTTAGTTTGACAAGTTATAGAAAGTTTATGATCATATATTGATGCATATAATGCAATGTTTATAGATAGCGCTCGAAGTAGCAGACCGACAAGACGATTATGAAAGGATATGAAGGCCACGTGAGGCAATAAAAGTTAAGTGTAAGATGAAAACGGAACATGCAAGTTTTTTAGACTTAAGTGTACTAATTGTTCTACGTGAACTATGTGATAGTTGAAATGTGCACTCCGTGCAACTATGTGTATTAATTGTTAAGTGAAACATGTGTCATTAAGCATAGCATGGTAAAGTAGTGGATGCATGACGCATAAATATAAACTATAAGCATGAAATGTGTTATATGATTGACTTGCTGAGCCTATGTGCTCACTCTTGCTATGAACTAACATTTCAGGTAAAGTACAAAAAAATCGGATGTTCCGGTTAAGCTAAGGTAAAGGAATGTGAATGTACGGATAAGCGATAAGTAAATTTGTTATATGTAATTTGTGCAATGTGCTAGCAAACCAGTTAAATGTAAAGTTGTACATATGCAAGTATTGAAAGGTTTTGGTTTTAAATATTATACCATGATTGTAATAAGAATGAATAATTTGTAAATTCATAGAGATAGATGTGCATGTATGTATTATTCAGAGACATGTTTTAAAAGGATAAGGTAAATGTATTATGTAGTAATCGAGTTTTATATGTAATAAACTCGTATGTATGATACAGATGTATGTAAACAGGAACAAGGATGGAACAAGCATAAACAAGCAGGGTTATGTATGTATAGTTGAATGATGAAAATTTATTCGCAGGTTATGTTATGTAAATCATAATATATATGATTCTGATAATTGTAATAGACTAGGTCACAATTAATCAATGTTTGACCTAAGTTCTAGTGAAGGGTAAGTGAACGTTATAATCCTGAGGCAGGTATTGATAGTAAGTTTTAAAATTAAAAAAAAATATAGACCGCATTATGGTCAAAGACTTGGTTTTTAAAGGTTACAGGTTAAGTTTTAATGCACGAGATCGCCATTAATATGTTTTATAATTATAAAATATGATTTTAAGATTAATGATTACGTTATCCAGACATAATTGGATTAAATAAAGAATGTTGGGATTTGGGGTGCGTTACAGTCCTACAACTTTGAAGTCTTTAAATGTAGCAATACAAGTTGTTATCGGTTGATCACCCGTAAGATTAACATTCTTATTCTGGAAAACTCTTATCAACAAATTACTGCATGAGATTAACTGGCTTCTCAAGAGCATTTACAGACTCCTCTGGTAGAAGTTGAACATTCGGTCCTTCGTTTAGGCGGCATTTCTGCTTAACAATTTATGTCATGATTATTATTTATCATTCATATATCACATTCTCATGTTAACTTAAACAACTAGTCATTTCAAAATACATTTAATAATTGGATTTATATTCATAGGCAAGTGGACTAGTGCCTAGCACCATACATCACATTTAGCATATTGCTAGAAACCTTTCTATCCCTTTCAGACTACATAAGTCAGGATTCATATTTCATAATTCTAGACAATAAACATAAAACTTCCCTCTTGAGGATAAAAGAGGCTACATGATACCTTATATCTCTTTTATAACAAAAGCTAGGGATTTGCATTACATATACACATAAACATATATATAACCATATACATCTATTACATATATCCTACGGGAGCATTCCACGCCGAACTGCGTCTTCATACTCCTCATCCATGATAGCAATCATCTTCCATTTGCTCAAGGTGTTACTAGTCTGATCATATTCCACAGGATAATAGTACACCATATCTTGTGCCCTTCCAAAAGTTGTGCGAAAAGTATAGCTTATGTCTTCCATCTTTACACCCATACTGTCAATCCTGGCTTTCTTGGCCCATACTTCTTCCTCTACTAGGTTTACCCTTCTCACTACTTTAGCCCTGGCATGTTCGTACCTGGCTATCTCAGCAATTGCCTCCCTTAGCTTAGCCACCAAGGCTTCCTTGTTATTCTTCAGTTCTTGGACTTTTTGTTCTTCTTGTCTTAATTTATTCCCCAACTCTATATTTCTATTGACTAACACTTGTACTGTCGTCTCATTCTGCTCAATGGTTGTTTGTCGTTTCGCTGCCTGAGTCTCTAACTTTAGAATTCTATCCACAAACTCACTATTCTGCTGAATCAAGTCATTTACCTATTCTTGGTCGGCTTCCTTATGCTCAGATGATCCATTTTTCGGTAATATCCCATCAAAGTTTCCTTCTAGTTCATTTGGATCTTCTTCTTTTCCACTATCCTCAGCTGGTACTATTGTCATAGCTGGTACAGTAGTCATCACATCTATCTGAATGTTCTGATATTCTTTCTCTATTGACCAACTGGATTCTCCAATCTCTGACATACTATAAAATCACAAGAACAATTATTTTAGTTCAATGCAATTTTTCTTATCTCTATTACACATAACACGTAGCGCATAACACATATTGTGAAAACTTTAACTTTAACAATTTCCACCATTCACCTCTTAAAACTTTAAATGAGTTTCACTATATTTTTTAAGGTTATATTCCTAAGATTTCTCCACCTAAGGTTTAAAACATCTCCCTTTGATACCAACCTGTGATGCCCTTAAATCCGGGTCCCTTGAACCACAGATTCAGTGTTCACGATACAACACTATCATTCAATCCCAACCATTCATTTTTGAATAATAAAACTTAATTTACAACTATACATAACTATTCCCAAGTTTACAGACCTTTATACAATACAACACATTCATACCTGACATATTACAAAAATATAATATTTACAATTATTTTCAAACTATACATTTACTGCTTGCTAACCTTTCCTTTTTCTTTATTTACTCCTGATCCCTCAGCCTGCTCAGGTTTAGCTGAAATATCATGTTAAAGCAAGGGTGAGTATAAAATAGCTCAACAAGTACATAAATAAATAATGACATGATATTTTAGAAATAATGAAAGAGGATTATTTACAATGAAGCTGAATCAATAGCAGTTCTGTGAATGAACATGAAAATATAACATAAATCTTTACATGAGTAGCCTGAAACATGGAACTTATTTGTTGTATGGTCATAAGACCAAGAACTTGTTAAGAATAATACCAATCATAAATACTGATACTACCCAAGTTCAATCATAAGACTGTACTTCATTTTAGATGTGTACTTTAGGTGATCAGCCCATCGTACTTTTACATTGTGCACAACATAAACATCTAGCGATGAAACCACGCTATAAAATTTATATTTTCCTTTATCCTTTATTCCTTTTTTTATTAGGGTTGTTCTGTTACAGCATTTTATAGAGTCTGCACCACAACAATGTGGATTGGAAGACATAACAATAAATATCTGAATTCAACATGAATTATTACATATGTCTAGCCGGATCAAAATTGACATCGACCTTTCTCAATAGCAGTTCAATGATGAATGACTTTAAAATGGCTTATCAAGAATGCATAACATGTATAAATGTTCAAGAACTATAAAAGTGAGTCAAAAAGAACACTTGCATTTGTCCTCGTTTACCTCTACTGGTAATATCTTATCCCTATTACGTCCAACATAACCATAATATTAGTTTATGTATTAGTTATATACATATGCATGCAATACCTTGCTATACAAGCTATCATTTACCTTTACATAATCCTTAACACATAAAACATTATTCATTCATATCTTAATACCTACTACATTGATCATTTTTATCAATTTATGACTTAAAATACATGTCTCTATCATTTAGTATCAAAACATTTCATTTTGGATTTAAAATAATTATTTTTCAAAAATCAGAACATCTCGCCCCGACGAGATGTTCAGTGCAAAATATCTCGCTCGCAGCGAGATGTTCTCGGCCCAACCTCCCCCAGGTGCGCTCTAAACTCGCCCCGACGAGGTCCTCTTAGCTATAGTGCGTTCCTCTCAGCAACACTGCGCCCCAACGCAGTTCTACATTTTTAGAAAGAAAAAAAAAATCTTTTCAAAATCCATGCTATTTTTGGCCTTTTTTCATAAAACTTGATTCCAAGACATATAACATGTATATGACTTGCACAGGCCTTCAAAACATTTAAAAGTTTTCAAATGAATCAATTTTTCCATAAATTTTGTTTTAGGTGCCGACAAAGTTTTTAAAACGTTTAAAATCCTCATTAATCGCCATAAGCACCAAGTGACTTTTAAAACGACACTAACATGTGCACTTACATAAAACTGAGCTATTTAGCCTCATTTAACCTTTAATTTTACAAAATGGCCAAAAATCACCATTTGATGGGATTTTTACCAACTTTTCAAAACTTAACCTTAAACCTTCCTTAAGTTCTTGAACTCTACACCACATATACATTAACATATGCTCATATAGTAACTTTGTAAGTCCATATCACTTCTATATGCACCTTTTAAAATACTTTACAGATTATGATTTGGTTTATATGCAAATCATAGCCTAATATTGTAATTTTTTCCACACAAGTCATGCTTTTAAACCATTTGTGATCTTATGATGCTATCTAGCATGAATTTTCACATGTATTAAACATGTTCAACACGTTCGACTAGGGTTTCATCACTTCTATCAACACATAACACATGATCATCCTTAAATCATGATTTCTAGCTTTGAATACATGTATGAATAGTCCATCACCTTTATTTTACAACTTTAACACTTAGGTTTTCATCATAAATCAACCAATTAGCATATTACTCACATAAATCACACCTTTGATCATAGATACATGCATGACTATGCCTATTCTTGCATTTAAACACTTAAAAGATGAGTTTTAAAGCTAGAACTCATTTATACCTTCTTGTAACTCTCCTCCTTCTTGCAATAAAGTTTGCTAGAGATAGATTCTCCACTTTGATGCCTAAATATGCTCTTTTTATACACTTTTTCTTGGAATCTTTCAAGGTTTTAGCAAACCTTGGCATTTTCTCTTCTTTCTCTCTTATGGACTCTCACTTGAGCAACTTGGAAGAAAATGAAAATGAACTATGTTTAATGCTTGAAAACATATACATATATGTGTTGTATATATTCTCCAACACTTAACCATCTTTTGGTTAAGTTAACTCATGCATGGTTAGGGCATTTAAGTCATTTTCCTTTAATAAATGATGGCACGATTGACAATTCACATAATTATGACACTAAGGTCATTTTTATAAGTTGTTAAGGGTATTTTGGTCATTAGTCAATAACTCTAGACAATTAATTCCATTTAATTCATAACTTGCTTATTTTCAATTCAATTCAAATTCTTTTTTATCTAAACTTGTTTCATTAGGCTTGAATTTTATTCTTTAATCAAATAATCTATAATTGGCTTGTCCCAAAACACTTGTCACATTTCAAAAGTTTAAATTTCATTAATTAATTATAATATTTACAATAATGCCAAATTGCATATCATTACAGTCCATTAAGCCATTTCTTGAACCTTTTAGCCCTTTCTCTTGTAACTAAACCAACGAAAACTTGAATTGAATCAACCTAGGCCTCATTTTCTTGACTCTCATCCATGCCTAAGCTAAACATGTCATCAACACAACCTCTACTTTATGGCGACCAATTTGACCTATTTTACTAATAGAAACATATGTCAAACAATGATCAACTTATTCAATTTATTTTTTGATCAAATTGGTTTAGCATAAAAATACCGGATAGAGTATAAGACCCTGTTGATGATTGATGATCTCGCCCATCCAAGGCCTTTATACAGATCGTCCAACTAGTAGGTCCGGTTTATCAAATATTGATTTTTAGTTCTAGCTATATGAAGAGCTTAACTTTAAAACTTATCAAACTAGCTTAATATCTAATATCACTTAAACTTATTAAATTGTAAGAGTTCCTTATAAGAAAAATATTTAAGACTAGAGCCAGTTAACAAACAAGATCTAAGTGGATGATTCCAAACTGGAGGATGTGTTGGCCGTTTCACAATTTGTGGAGGCAAGAATTTTTGTAATATCCCAGATATTTACAAGATTTGTAAATAAGATTTTAAATATTAATTAAAGGTTATGGTTTAAAACCTAGAGTTGTAGAAGTGAAATGTGTGGAAAATGGGTGAACATTTTTTTTAACATAATATATTTGTTAGAAATTAAATGTGGGAATATTTTAATGATACATGTAGAGAATTTATTAAGGAAATAAATTCAATTGATAAGTGAATGTGGTTATATTAATATATAAACCTAAAGTGTGATTGTCAGCCAAATAAGAAGAGGAGTAAATTAATACTCAATAAAACTAATAAATTAATTAGTTTAAATATGAAGTAAGGAGAAAAGTCATGAAATATAATTAATTAATTTAATTATATTAGTTATTGAGTTAAAGTTATAGAAGAGCTAGAATTATTGCCTAGGATGACAATAATAAGAAGTAATTAATTAAGTAATTAGCTTAATTATTAAGTTGATGTATAGAATTAAAAAAATAAATTTAAAACAAGCCCATTATGTAATTGTTGAAAGACTTGTTGATAATTATAGAGATGTTTAAATAAATTTAAACCTTTAACCTGATGAAGAGTCTAAGTAATTTAATTAGTGGACTAGCCCAAAAGGAATTATAGATGTTAACCCAATATGTGAATGTTTGCATGAAATGGGTAATTAAAGAAGATAGCCCAATAAAAAGTAAGCTATGTAGCCCAAACTATTAAAAGTCAAATGTTGGTCAATGTGTTGGAAAAATATTTTCAAGTATTGATTTAATGTAGAGAATTAACTAATATAGGGTTAATTGAATAACCCTAGTTAGTAGACAAGAGAGAACATTAACTAAACGTTGGTTAATTGCTAGGTAAGTAAGTATGATGATGAGAATTAACTATGGATAAGTTAATTGAGTAACACAAGGTGGTAGAATAATTATAGGCAATGCTAATTGAATTATATTATAAGTCTAATTGATGTATTAAACTAAGTTAAATAAATTAATCTAGTAGTCCATATAATTAATTAAACCTTGATTTAAGTTATAATTAATCAAGCTCAATGCTTGTTTTAATTAAATGTAACATAGCGTATTTAATGTTAGCCCAATAGAATAATTAAATTGAGCTTAACCAAATTAAATGAAAAAACCCAATATATTTAAATCTTAAAGTCCAATGTGGAGTCCAAATGATAGTCAAAATTGGTCAATATATATATATATATATATATATATATATATATATATATATATATATATATATATATATATATATATATATATATATAGGGGAATATGGAGGTACACGGCTGTATAATACACTGTCGGGTATGACGACGGTTTTTTTGAGCTATGCCGACGGTTCAACCGTCGGCTTAGCTATTTCTGGGCTAAGCCGACGGTTGAATCGTCGGCATAGCTCAAAAAAACCGTCGCCATAGCCGACTGTGTACTACATAGCTGTGTATATACATTTTCCCCATATATATATATATATATATATATAAGCTATAAAAATAAAGCAAAAATGGGAGATTTAATCCCATTTTGCTGAGATTTTGGGGGCCCACATGGTGGCTTGTTGCATTTGGTTGCTTAAATGTCACTCCATTGGTAGCTTGTAAACTATCTTGATAGATGTCAATCCAAGTGTCCATTAAGCTAGTCATTCCTTGTTATAGTAAGTATGAATTAAGCTCCTAGTTGACTAGCATTAGTTGATTAAGAAATGTTAAGTATGTCTAGAGAAGTGCTATAAATAGAGTGCCTCATCTATGTGTTGTGTTGGTTAGATAATTTCTAGAGCAACTAGAGAGAAAATGGAGAGCATTCTAGAGAAAAACAAGCAAACTTTGGGAGATTGATGATTTCACCAAGAAAAAGTGCTAGAGAATAGTCAAGGAGGAGTCCTTGGCAAGATCATATCAAGAAGAAAAAGAGCATCCATATCTAAGAGGTTCAAAAGTGTTGTATATCTTCCTTAGTTCATTTTTATAGTTTAGATATAATTTGAACGGTTAAAATGTATTTTTAACCGATAAAAAGTTATTTTGATGATCTACAAGTCTAAATCTATGAGATGTAGGTATATTCATGGTTTGATATAGTTAATACATGTATTTGTATGGGTGGTACGTAAAGAATTAGAAGGAAAGTCCATATAACGATTTACCGGTAAAACCCTAGATGGTGAGATCTTAAATTTCTTGTCAAAATGTTTTCAAAAATATAATTGAACCATGAAATATTGTAAAATAAGAAGTTAGAAAGACAACAACACTAAGTTGGTGTCATTTGGATGTGTAGAGTTTATTTTATTCAAGTTTGAACCATTAAAACCAATGATTTGTGATTTTAGTTTTCACTTTGTCCTTGTAAGCAGTTTTTAGTCCACTTCCGTTTGGAATTTGGATTTATTATCTAAAGAGAAGTTGTAGAGGGGGAAATTATGATGAGAATTGACTCAAGAATCACTACAAAATATTTTAAAATGAAGAAGTTATGGCTATCGGAGCGTCGGAGGTTCGAGTAATCCATATTAGAATTTTGTGTTAAGCGCCCCGGCGCCCAAATTTGGCCTAGGTTGAGCGCCCTGGCTTTCAAAACAGAATGTGCAAGTTGTCTGGGTCAGGTCGGTCCAGGTCGGGTCGGGTCGGGTCGATCCGAGTCGAGTTTTTAATGAAAATTTAAGTTGAAATAAGTGTAAAATGAATGAATTTGAATACTAAACCAATATATGAAATTTATTAGTAACTAATTGGTAGCTAAATATTTAACATAAAGACTAAAGTTAACACAATTAAAAAGTTAACTATTGGTATTGTTTGAAGATTATTAAAATATTATTAAATGATCAATAATATTAGTATATGATTAAAAAATTATTGAATGATGAATAACATTTGTAAATTATTAAAATATCATTACATGGTTAATAATATTAATAAGAGATTAAAATATTATTAAATGGTTAATAATATTAATAAATGATTAAAATATTATTAAATGATAAATAATATTAATAAGTGATTAAAATATTATTAAATGGTTAATAATATTAGTAAATGATTAAAATATTATTAAATGGTTAATAATATTAAGAAGTGAATAAAATATTATTAAATGGTTAATAATATTATTAAGTGATTAAAGTATTATTAAATAGTTAATAATATTAATAAATGATTAAAATATTATTAAATGGTTAATAATATTAAGAAGTGAATAAAATATTATTAAATGGTGAATAATATTAGTAAGTGATTAAAATATTACTAAATGATTAATAATATTAAGAAGTGATTAAAATATTATTAAATGGTTAATAATATTAATAAGAGATTAAAATATTATCAAATAGTGAATAATATTTGTAAATGATTAAAATATTAGTAAATGGTTAATAATATTAATAAGTGATTAAAATATTATTAGATGGTTAATAATATTAATTAGTAATTAAAATATTATTAGATGGTTAATAATATTAATAAGTGATTAAAATATTATTAAATAGTTAATAATATTTGTAATAGATTAAAATATTATTAAATGAATAATAATATTAATAAGTGATTAAAATATTATTAAATGGTTAATAATATTTGAATGTAGTTGTATACTTGTATACTATCAAAGGTAGATGATATTTTGAGGTATTTGGTACATTATTAAATGTCCAAATTATTAAGTTATGTAAAAGAAGAAAGTTTAATTGAATTAAACCAATGTAGATAGTCTATTGTGACTAAATTTTAGACAACTTATTAAAAATGGGTCATGCGAAGAATGTGTGGTGAATGCGTAAGTTGGTTAAGCGTACCCGACATGTCCAACTAAGTTTGGACTAGGGTTTTTGTCCGGAACTAAAGGTTCGTGTGTCGGACATATTAAGAGTTAATAATTTGAAATTAAGGTCTTAAGTTATGACCAATTAATAGTCATTATAACTAATAGTTATGTCGATTTTATATATAAATTGTAGGTTGAACGAAAGACGCAAAATAAACGTAAATGGTAGAAGCGAACTAGGCAAGTTTTTCAGAACTTGCTCCTATGTGTATTAATATGCTATAATATGATTTAAATTTGATAATATGAAGATATATTGATGATGTTTGTGGTAGATGAACGGCATGTAGTATGATTACATGAAAATTATGTACAAGAATGAAGCATGTTTTGCTAAGTGCTAGTTGATTATTGTATGTGATGCATAACAGGTATGAAATATTATTAATATGAAAAGCCTGATGTAAGAATAAGATGCAAAACATGTATATTATGTGAATCATGTAATGTGTTATATGTAATTGTTAAACTTGTTGAGCCGTCGTGCTCACTCTTGCTTAAACCAACATTTTCAGATAGTGCAAGTTATTCGAAATTTTCGATAAAGATCAAGAAACAAAAAAACATGTTACTTTCACTGAAGATCTAAATGTCTGTTGTGGATATCAGTCCGAATTGGACAGATAATTAATGGTGTAGTATAAAACTTAGTTGGTATGTTATATGAGTGTTAAATACTCAAATTGATTGTAATAGAATGTCGTATCATATATTATATTGAGACATACTAGGAATGTATAAAGATTGCGATACTGGAATAGAAAGAGATGTTGTAAAATTTTTAATAAATGATTATTTATCAATTATAATATTGTTGTAAGTCATGAACAATAAGGGAAAGGTAGTACTAGTGTTGAACCGGATTCGAGGTTCGAGGGACCCGGATTCGAGGTCGTCACAACTTTGGTATAGGTAGAAGATGCCACAAACAACTATGAATTGTTGTTTAATAAGTCAAGTTGAATCTCATAATAAACTCTGAAAAATTCAAAAGTTCTTAAAGAATCAAAAGAGGGAAAACAATTTCACAAGAAGTACGTAATCTTATTATTGAATGAATGAAAAATACACAAGCTATGATCCCTATTTATACACCTAAAAAGTAATCCTACTTCTAAGAACAAAAAGAAAAAAAATTTAACTATATAACAATCAAACTTAAAATAGGAATCAAATGCTAATTACATTAGTACCTAAGCTTCCTTGAATCATCTTTACAATCAGTTTTGTAGAGGATTATTGTTAGCCTCTGTAGCTTTAATTGCAGCCGAGTCTATGCCTTAATAAACTCAAATTCCCATCGCGTTTTGAAGCTCTAGATTACCGCAACATTATTCCTTTTTTCGTGCCAAATTGGATCACAAACTGCCGAGGCTTGCTAGGACAATCAGTTTCCCGCGAATTTTGAAATTCCTCAACCATATGTTGCTGTGGAACTGAAACTCCCCTTTCCTTTCATGATTTGGCTTATTAATGTTGAGCGTTTCCCTTTTCCCTTTGTTGTCCGATTTATATATTGACAAATTTACGCAAGTATACACGGTCAATCAAGTAATAAAATAGTAAGAAGGATGTCGAACCCCCAAGAAACAGTTAATAATTACTCTAATTATCAATTTATTATCAATTTAATTCTATTTAAACGATCACCAATTTTTTATTAAGAAATAAGTAAAGTTAAAACTAAAACTAAAATAATCTAATAGGAATGGATTATTAGATATGTAAAGGCTTAGAATAACAACTTCCCCAGTTGCATCACAAAAATATCAACATCTTACTTTCAATCAATTAATCATATGAATTGTTAACTGAGATTGCCTACCTATTTATTAATATTTTTCAATAATTAATAAAAAGACATATTCTAGTTTTGTTGTTATTTTCATGCAAAACACTTAAAATAAATTCATTAAGCACTAGCTTTCAATCCTGTTACATGTGGTGCATAGATATTTTTATCCTATGCACTATTATGCTAATCATTCTAAAAAGAATAACAAGTTCATATGTTATTATACTCAGATCTATTCCTAGACTTCCTTTTCCAATTTCATCTAAGAAATCAGATAATTGTTGATCAGACATTATAAATTAACCACAAGATATAATAATAAATTCTATACAGATTAATTAAATAAAAACTAGATGAATCAATTAAAGCTTAACAGTTGGTTCCATTGAAATCCTAAATAAAAGTTTAGTACCACATAATATTGCAATCAAAAACTGAATTTAACAAAGAAATAAACATCTTAAAGATTCAAAATAAAAGATAAAAGAGAAGATTAAACTCTGTCAAATTTCCTCCCTTTCTGGCCTTCAAGTCTCCAAAAGTGGCTCTCCAATCCTTGTTCTATTTTAGCTCACGTTTTATTCTCTAGTCTTTCATCATACTCTAAAGTATGATATAAAACCCTACTAATAGTCCTAAGTCGCAACATCATTGCAATCCTAGATAGTTCAAACTTCTAAAATTATACGAACTGGACCAACTTAGTTTTTCGAACTACGCCCTGACACAACCTTTAGCTTGCAAATTCGTGCCCCGATGCAGTTACTGTTCACAGAATTATGAAATTGCCATTAAGTCTGATTTTTCCCGTTTTGACCTCCCGAATCCATTTTCTACAAAATAAACATTAAAACAAGTAAACTAGAACTTAAAACACTCAAAGATAGTAAATAATTAAGCCTAAAAATACCCAATTCATAGGTATAAAACTCACTCATCAAATACCCCTAACTCAAGCATTTGTTTGTCCACAAGCAAAAACACAAAAAAATAAAAAAGATAAAACTAACTATGTTAACTACATGAATGCAAATGCATGACGACTAATGACTCGAGCAACAAATCAATATAATTCACAAAAAATCCAGCCTCAAAGATCCTTAACTAATAACTTAGCAAGACTTCAAATTCATGCATAATCAAAAATTTAACATATCACCAATATTATCTCACTCTCGACCCTTTCGTGTGTGTGAATTCAATATATCAAACCAATTAAAATTTCAATCCAAATCATGAATCACAGTGCTCAATAAAATATATATAAACATAACTAGCATTTTATTACCCCTCTATACACTTGTTTTCACATTTTTTTTCACATCATTTAATGAGTGTGTCTTATGCTCCATCTCGTATATTATTATCTCAGCGTGTGCAATGTCCATTTTTCCTAGGCTTTTTAAAATTATCCATGTAGCTAACTTTCCACCAATGACTTCCAAACCAGATGACTTTAGGGCAATAAGTGTAAAGATACTCTTAAGGGCTTACTTGTTCGAACAATATAAGTCACACAAACAGACTAGCCAAGTTCTTGCTCATATATGTTTAATTTTTTTTTATATTTCTTTCTTTTCATTACAACAAAAAATAAAAAATAAAATATTTATACAAAAAATACAAATTAATAAATTAAAATGAACTTGAAAAATTACAAAAAAAAAAATTGAAAATATAAAATAATTTAAATAATTAAATTATTTAAAGTACTTAATGAAATTGAAAATTTCAATAATTTTTTTTTTAAAATGGGTACTTTTCTTGACAAATTTTGTACACGCATAATTACATGCATGTAATTATATGAGGTAATTTATATCTCCAAAAATCATAAACTAATTCATATAACATATAAAAATTATTTTTCACAATTTTTCACTTCGTTACTTGGACAACATGTTACATTAACATGTTCACATTTCTGAAATATTATTTTTCATAAAAGTCATAATAATTCCATTATACATAAATTTAATTTTTAATAACTTAAAACATTCCTTTTTCTTATTTATTATTCAATTTCTTTAATATTCCAATAATTTCTTTATATATATAAATTATATATAACTTAATATTATATAATTTATATATTTACATTCTCCTTTCTTAAATAATTTCTTAATTTCCTCCAACTTTATTCCATTTAATCACCTTATATAAATTACATAATTATTCTTATATAATCTATATAATTATTATTTTCTTTATACCTTATTTTAATTTCCTTATATAAATTATATAATTTATTATTATATAATTTATATAATTACCTTTCCTTCTCAATTAATTTCTAACTTCTTCCAAAATTCTTGATAAAATCTAAAATTTAATAATTTCAATTTTACTTAATTTTCTCATTAACTTTTATCTTACTTTGGATTAATTTAATTATTAATCCCTTAATTCTCATAATTAGTGAAATTTATAATTATCAATTAAACATAACACACATATATATACAAATGTATATATATAAATATATACATATTTAATTCATGCATTTACATTATCACATAACCTTATTTAAAACATAATTTCTGTACTTCCACAATAATTAAATTGTACAATTTATTGTACATTTACCTGAAATTTATTTTATTCTTCATAAATTGTATTTACACAATTTATTTACTTTTCAATTATTTTAAATTCATATAATTCATCACCATCTTTGTACAAATTTTATTTACTAATTAAATCCCTTCAAACACTTTAAATAATAATTAACTTAAACAACCTTGATATTTTTATCAATTAATTCTTATTTGATATTATTAAAGGAATCCTGAAATTCGGATCCTCACAGCATAATTTAACTCTATCAGTATTGTTCAAGTTAATCAACCCCATTTAAATCAATATTCAATCACGTGTTAAGGTAAGGGATTATCATTCTTTGATTCTTAAAAATAATATCGTTTCTCTCTTACTCATAAGATGTGTCATTTATTTCCATGTATTAAATTGTGGGAATAACCTTACGGCGCGGATTACCGCCTGTTGGTGAATAACTGTAATGACCACGAATTTCATTAGTCATTGTAAATATACTTAATAAATATTTAGCAATGAATTTAAACTTTTAGTGCTAATTAATTGTACTTTAGATAATTAAATAAATGTACTTATGTATGCGTATATTTATTTAAAGAATTAAAGCAAGGTGTATAATTAATTAAAGCAAATCTAATTGGATTATATTTTAAATCCAAATGAGTTGATAAACTAGGTCAAAGATATTGACCTAGTAGCCCATGTAATTAATTTAGTTACTAGTCTATGTAATTAATTAAACAAAGCCTAATGCTTGATTTAATTAAATGTAACCTAGAATATTTAATGCTAGCCCAATGTGCTAATTAAATGGAGCCCAAACCAATTAAATGGATGAGCTCAATATAGTTAATCCTAGAGTCCAAAGTGGAGCCCAATAGGAAGCCAAAATTGGTCAAAATCGTTACATATATGAATATACATTTATAGATATATATATATATATGTATAATTAAAGTAGAAAAATTAAAAGAAAAATGGCTTGGAAAATCCTATTTTGCTGAATTTTTTGAGGGTCCCACTTGGATTGCTTGATTTCCTTGTTGCTTCAATTTTACTCCATGTCATAAGTTGTTCAACCACCCTAGTCATTCACCATGTCCATCAACTAGTCATTCAATCAAATAGTAACCCTAATTAGCTCATAAATTGACTAATGCTAGCATATTAGGAAGTTAATGAAGGTTTAGCAAAGTCCTATAAATAGAATGCTCTACCAAAGTGTTATGTTGGTTGGCTATTTTGCTAGTTCATTCTAAAGAGAAAAATGAGAGCATTCTAGAGAAAATAGAGAAAACACTTGTGAGTTGTGTGAAAAAGCTAGAGAAGGTCCTTGTGAATGTCCTCAAGCTCCACTACATACTTTGGTAGGAGGAGAAGAAGAGCACACAAGTCACAAAAGTTTAAAAGTGCTCTAAACTTCTCTTTATTTCATTTTTGTAGTCTAGAACGATTTTGAACGGTTAAAATCTATTTTTAACCGATCAAAACTCATTTTGATGGTCTAGAAGTATTTAACTATGTAATATATGTATATTCATAGTTTAATGTGTTTATATCTGAAAGTAGTATGCCCTCAAGCCAATCACATTTGATGTGATAAGCATATACTTTGTAATCTTGTTCATTTACAAAGGACCAAAGGTATTTCTGAGGAGTCAGAAAGAGTAGAACGCAAAAGAAAGGCTAAACAAAGGACATAAATAAAAGTGATCCCGAGGGCAAAGGAGTTTGCTTTCATTGCGATAAGCTGGGACACTGGAAGAACAACTACAAGAGAGTTGTAGTAGTTAAGTAAAAGAAGTTTAGTGAAACTTCAGCTACAGATATAGATTTGTTCATAATGAAATAGAACTTTCTATAAGTCAAGTTCTACTTAGGTATTAGATACCGAATGGTGGTCTCACATATGCAAGTCGTTGCAGAGACTAAACAGAAGTAGAAAGCTAAACAAAAGATAAGTAATCCTGTGTTGGGGAATGAAGCAAAGGTTGCTGCATTAGCCATGAGAACTTATAGTTTAGAACTGCCTTCGGGCAATCCTATTAAGTTAGTAAGTTGTTACTAAGTTCCAGTTCTTAGAAACATTATTTCAGTTCCATGTGATGACAAGGAATGTTTTCTTTGACATTATAATAATGAACAATTGTTCTGCTTATAATGATAATGTTTTATTTAGAACTGGTTGATTACTTAGTAGATTTTGTATACTTGACTTATATGAAAAATATTCCAATTTGAACAAACTAAAAGCAAATAGATGATATGAATCATACATTCATGCAATACTGTTAACTCGGTCATGTTAATGAAACAAGACTAAAACAAGTTGTATAAAGATAGGCTTTTAGAGCTTTTGATTATGAATCAAATACAACTTGTGAATCTTGTATCATGGATAATATGACTAAATCTCCATTTAGTGGACATGGAGAGCGAGTTACGGAGTTGTTAGAGATGGTACACATAGTGGTGTGTAGGACCTATGACAAATGCAAGAGGAGGGTATTCATTCATTACTTTCACTAATGATTCTAGATTTTGATATATGTATTTAATGAAATACAAATCCAAATCATTTGAAACGTTCAAAGAATTCAAAAGTGAAGTATAGAAACTAAATGCCAAAAGTATTAAAGTTCTTCGATTAGATCGAGAAGGGAATACTTAAGCAGTAAGTTTCTAGATCATCTCAAGCGAAATGGTATTCTCACAGAATGGACATGGTGATCGATGATCCATAATGAGTATTACTGATCTTCCAGTATCCTTCTAGGGTTATGCTCTAGAAACGATCGCATATCTACTAAATAAGATACCTTCAAATTTCGTCCCCAAGACTTCATATGAGTTATGGATAAGGAGGAAACCAAGTCTTAAGCATGTTAAGATTTGAATTGTTCAGCTTATTCAAAAGGTTTGACAAAGATAAGCTAGGGACATGATCTGATAAGTGTAAACTTATGGGATATCCTAAAGAAAGTTTAGGGTATCACTTCTATAATCCGACTAACTAAAAGGTGTTTGTTTGAAACACGCTGCCTTATAGGAAAATGAGTTTTTCCTTAAAGGGTTAGTGGGAGTAAAATAGATCTTGAAGAAGTTCAAGAACCACAAAACACTACAGATAAAATGAAGGAATCTGTACAAGTAGATAAACCTATTGTACCACAACCAAGTCGTAAATCTGGTTTAGTACCGAAGATACCTGAATGGTATGGATTCATCATAGATGATGATGATAAGGTACGCATCATAGTGGATGATGATCCAGATATATACGATGAGGTATGAGTATTAGATACTCAAGAGAAATGGTCGATGACCATAAAATCCGAAATGGGTCTTTTAGAAAGAGTAAAACAGATGGCTAGGTGGAGACCTATAAGACCTAACTAGTGGTAAAAAGATTTCAAACAAGGTCAATGAGTTGACTAAGATGAAATTTTTCACTAGTGAAAATGCATATATCCATTCGGATTTTACTTGCAGTTACAACTTACTATACAAAAGGATGTGTGTATGATACAACCAAGAGGATTTATCTCCATATAGATGGAGCGAATCAAGTATGTAAGCTACTACGATCCAATTATGGATTGAAGCAAATTTCTCGAAGATGGAACATCCGTTTTGATGAGACAATCAGAAGAGTTTGATTTTATCAAAGACGAGAATGAACCAAGTGTGTACAAAGGTTAGTGGGAGCACTGTGACATTCCTAGTATTATATGTTGATATAATATCAATAAGGAATGACATACTGATGCTACAATCAGTAAAGATGTGGTTGTCAAAAACTTCTCCATTAAGGACTTGGGAGAAGCGTCCTAACATTCTATTTAGGATAAAGGTCTATAAAGATAGATCATAAAGGATGCTCGGCTTAACCCAAGGGACGTACATTGATTCGTTGAAATGTACTAGACTTGATATTGCGTATGTATAATAAGCAGATATCAGTTCAATTTTGGAGAAGAATATTAGAAAAGAGTTTCAAATGATGGGTCTGATATAAAACTAGAGGGTTTGACAAACTCAAGTTTGTTCAGACTAACCAAGATAACAACATATCCGTTTCAGGTAATATGATTACCATGAACGGTGTTCCAGTAAGTTGGAAAAGTTCCAAACAACAAAGAGTTGCTGCTTTAGTGATAAAGACATATTAAATAACTATAGACATAGTAAGTTCCAAACAGCAAAGGTGATTGTTTGGTTAAACAAGTTCTTTACAGAATTTATAATGGTTCCTAACATTAAAGGATTTTAATTCGCTAAGGAACCTAGGTCTCAACTGAAATCCAAACATGTGTTGCGGCACTTTTATATGATTAGATGAATCATTGAAAAGGAGACGACACCATAAAGATGGTAGACTCTTAGAACAGCATTACAGATCCATTAACTAAAGCATTTACTAAGCAATTTGTACACCACTTAGAGAAGAATGGTATAGGGATACCAAAGGGCGATTGGCTTTAGTGCAAATGCGAGATTGAAAGTAGTATGCCCTCAAGCCAATCACATTTGATGTGATAAGCATATACTTTGTAATCTTGTTCATTTATTAATAAAAGTATCAAGGCATTTCTTTATTCATGATTAATTACTTGAATTAATCAAGTGGATAAACCCATAGTTTTTGAGCAATGCTTTTAGAACCATGATGAGGATCATGCTAATGATATCTAAATTCAAGATAGCTCAAAACTAAAATTGTTCCTAATCATTGGATCACTAAAAAGGGGATTAGTAGATCCGGATAGATTGGTACATACTATGCTTGCTCTTATGAAGAGGATGATTGATCTCATAATCATTTGTGTAGAGACACTAAAGCAAGTATGTAGGTGCTTATTAGAGAATAAGTTCACTGAACGTGACTCGCTCAAGGAACACCTAATGGAGTTTTACTTGTCTGTCAATAGGAGTTCCTTATGTGATAGTCGTACAAGTGATCCTTAGACTTGAGATCATCTTAGTATCTTGTGTGTACTAAGTTATACTTTGACATATTCCTTAAGACCTATTGGTATATCAAAGGATGTGATTGGGTATAATAAGGTACACATGGAGATAAATGAATGATCAACAAAGGATCTACCACTTCCAGTAAAGGGAGAGAATGTCCTATGCGATTCAATAGGTGACAACTCAGAAATCCCTGGCCAGGGTTGAATGGAATTAGAAAGGAGTTTCTAATTTACATTAACTAGAGTTGTGTATTTGTGAATTGAAATGCATATAATCAAATAAATAAGACTTGACAGAAATTCCATGTCTTATATTTGATTGGGACATTGTATGGTAGAAGGATTGAATTGTACGGTAACTATTTGCTGAAAGCTTCTTTTACGATTAAATGTTGAAATCTATATTATCTGGAAAGTCGACTAATCGCTAAGGGGGCTTACCCTTATTGTGGAATAATTATTTATTCTGAATTAAAGAGATAATTCGTAATAAATGAATTAGAATTGTTCTAATTTATTTATTATACAACCGGTTTAATATGGAGAACCTAAAGGGTCACACCGCAAAAGAGTAATATTTATTTTAGAAGTGGATGGCATAATTGTAATAATAAATTAAGTATATTTAATTTATACTATGGTGATAGAATAAATTAAATAGCTTAATATTTATAATTTAGTATTTTAGAAATACTAATTATAAATTAATAAGAGGAGTCTTATTATTATTATTATTACTATTATTATTATTACTAGTATTATTATTTAGTTCCTAAATGGTTTAGGAATTAATTAATAAATAGTAATATTATTATTAAATAATTAAGTTCCTAAATAGTTTAGGAACTATAATTATAATAATCAATTAAGTTACTAAATGGGTTAGTAATTAATTAATAAGTAGTAATATTATTATTAGTAAATAATTAAGTTCCTAAATAGTTTAGGAATTATAATTATAATAATTAATTAAGTTACTAAATGGTTTAGTAATTAATTAATAAGAAGTACTCTCATTATTAAATAATTAAGTTCCTAAATGGTTTAGGAATTGTAATTAATTAATTTGGTTCCTAATTAAATTGGGAATTAAATTAAAACCCTAATCCTAAATAGTTTAGGAGGGTTGACTAGATCTATAAATAAGAGGAGTCTTATCATAGATCAAGGTTACACACTCTTTCATTAGAAGAGGGAGAGTACTCCATAATTCTCTAGATCTAAGAGTTAGAGAGAGAGAGAGAGAATTAGGGCTAGCCATCCATGGTTTGGAGAAACCAAGATCCACTTCTTTAATTCATAGATCTCTTGGTGGATCACCTTTAGAGGCTCAACACTTGGGGAGCTAACATTGATCCGTGGAATCTAATCGGTGAATTTGAAGAAGAACGTGAAGGATCAAAGGGAGATGAACTTGTACCCTTGGAAGCTTGGTTCTACAAAGGTATAAATTCTTTTATCCTTCCTCAATTAATAATAGTCGCACAAGAAAGATCCGGGTTATTGGTTTGTACAAAAATTTTAAAATCTGATTTTCTTGCTTCCGTTACGCTTATATAATTTGATTATATGTATGCCATAATTTTTACAAACCAACAATATCATGATTTGGTATGTGTGTAAAGCATAAAATTAGTAGAAATGTTCATAACACACTTTACCGGTAAAAACCTAGTTGAACATGTGATGTTTAATGTTGTAGTTTGAAATGTACAAGTTAAAAAATGGATTTTTATGGCTAGAAAGTTACATATATGAGTTTGTAAGAAAACTCAACTTGAATCTTTCAAAAATATGAAAAAACAAAGAAGTTATGGCTTTTACCACAAAACATGTCGTTTTGAAACCTTAGAATTTTTCAATCTTTCATTTAAGCAACTTTACGGCTGTTTCTGTTTGGAATTTGGATTTGTGATCTAAAGAGAAATTGTAGAGGGGGAAATTCTAATGAGAATGAACTCAAGAATCACCTCAAAATATTTTAAAATGAAGAAGTTATGGCTATCGGAGCGTTGGAGCGTCGGAGGGTCGGGTAGTCCTCAAGTTAGGGTTTCGGAAAATTTGTACCACTGCCGCAGCAGTGGAAACCACCACCGCAGCGATCAAACATTCTGCTAAAAACCTGTTTTAGCCGTCCGAGTCGGGTCAGGTCGGGTCAGTTCGGGTTGAGTTTTTATTGAAAATTTAAGTTAAACTAAGTGTAAAATGAATGTATTTGTGTATTGAACCAATATATGGAATATCTTTGGAAATAATGGGTAGCAAAATATTTTAAATAAAGGTTAAGGTAAACCCAATTAAATGGTTAACTATTGATATTGTTTAAAAATTATTACTAAAATATTATTAAATGATTAATAATATTAGTATATGCTTAAAAAGATATTAAATGATGAATAACATTGTAGTTGTGTAAAATATTATCAAATGAGTAATAATATTAGATGATGATTAAAATATTATTAAAATAATTAATAATATTAATAAGGAAATAAAATATTATTAAATGATTAATAATATTAATAAAGTAATAAAATATTATTAAATGATTAATAATATTAGAAAATTATTAAATAATTAATAATATTAATAAGGGAATAAAATATTATTAAGTAATTAATAATATTAGATAATGAATACAATATTATTAAATGATTAACAATATTAGATAATGAAAAAAATATTATTAAATGATTAATAATATTAATAATGTGATAATGTATTATTAAATGGTTAAAGATTAATAAAAATATTATTAAGGGATTAATAATATTGGAAGGATAATAGAATATTATTAAATGATTAATAATATTATAAGACTAATAGAATATTATTAATTGTTAATAATGTTAGATAAGAATGTGAACTATATTAAGTAATTAATATAGGTTTTATGTGATTGAAATATTATCAAGTAATGATAACATTTCCTAAGTGTTTAATATACCCTTAATTAATTAATTATGTGGTTAAGTATAACATGTATAGATGTTATCATATGAATGCGTATATGATACTAATTTGAAAATCAACTTGATTAATTGTTAGGTCTATCTAAAGAGAATTTAACTTGAATTGGTTAGCAGTAGAGCACGCACAAGGCAAGTTCTCTAACCCTACTTAATTATTGTTGAACAAGTTTCTATACTTGTATTTATTGTCAAAGCTTGAAGTGGTTTAATTATTTAAAATTATCCCACATCCATATTGTTTATGAAATCGCACATAGCGCATTTGAGCTCAATAATCCTTGATTCATGAACTGTATTAAAGATGTCTTAAGCTAATAGTTCAGCTAGACATTGCGTTTATAAATTCAATAACTTGAATACTTTTAAAAGCATATCCAAACCATTGTTGGGTGCGGATTTCTTATGTTAAGTCTGAGAATTGAACAACCCTAAATTAGGAGATTTTATGTCGGGAAACCGACTTTGGCGCCAGTTGACTAAATTTAATGCATATACAGCGGGTTGAATAGGTTGATCCCCTTGAAAACCAAAACTACTTAAAGGGTCAGAGAAAACTCTATTATATCCTCGTTAGTTCAGGGTCCTTGGTGACCACTCAGCATTTATGATTCGAATATTCCTGTTCAATGAAATTTGAGTCTTGTTCATTTCACAATTGTTTTATCCATTGTTGAAACCATTGATGTTATTTCCCATTCATTCATGATATATTAAATCTCTATGATTGTTCTTAACTTGCTGAGCAAACTAGTTGCTCATCCTTGCTATATCATGAACCATTTTTAAGATAAACCTGACTGCTCCAAGAAAGATAAGGGAAAAGGGAAAGCCATAAATTAAGTTATATTATGTTTGCTAATTAATGTTTAGAATTGTATTTACTGTTGGTAAATCTTTTGTAATTCCTTATGTTAGGAACTGTTTATGTTATGGTTAATAGATCCTGGTATTGTAACCTTTTTGTAAGGAACCAATATGTATTATTTCGCTAAGTTTAAATGCAATGTATGTATTTAATTACTAGTAATGTATTGATCAGTGAGAACCAAACCCGAGGTTATGGAACCCGGATTTGGGGTCGTCACAATAACTTTTCGTATTCATTCCTTATTAATCTATGAGAATAACCTTATTGCGCAAATTACCGCCTGTTTGGTGAATAACTCTTTGTATTCAATTTTTATTAAATTGTGAGAATAACCTTACGGCGCAGATTTCTGCCTGTTGGTGAATAACCTTTCGTATTCATTCCTTATTAATCTCTGAGAATAACCTGACTATGCGGATTACCACATGTTTGGTGAATTACTCTTTATATTCATTTCTTATTAGTTTCTTGTGGAAATAATTTGTCTACACGAATTATCACATGACACTTTTATTCCATATTCTTTTGTAATATCATTTTCTTTCATATTCGTAAGTGATATTATTTTCCTTTATACTCGTAAGGGATACCATCTTTTTCATCTTCCATTATTCAAACTTATTACAATAAAGGGTATCATTCTTTTCATACTCTTAACTTACTATGGTAAATACTATTTGGTAAAGTTCTTGAAATGATTATATATTCCTTAATAGTTTGTGCTTCATCTAATATTATTTCAATTGAACCTTCCTATTTTTCTAAATCTCTCTATTGAACTTTAACAACCATGGATCCTGAAAATCGTTCTTGAATTTGAGTCAATATCATGTTGACAATTTGGACATTATTTGAATTGACACGAAGTAAACTTTCGATATTTATTGATCTACTGTTTCTTTTGATTCATCATTTATATCACTGTAATTTGTTCTAATCATCAAGAATCAAATTGTTGTGAATATATATGGCCTGGGGCACAGATGATAGGTTAAAGGCGATATAATTGTTGAACAGATGATAGGTTAAATGCGATTTAATAGGTTAAAGGCGATACATCTATTCGGTGTTTGGCCCGTAGTACAAAAATAAACTGTTGTTTGATATGATTATGACCAAAGGATGAATACTGGTATAATTGTGACACCCCCAAATCTGGGCCCACACAGCCCAAACTTGAGTTGTCAAAAGACTACAATAAAATTATTATAAGATAGTATAGCGTTCAACAATACAGTGTATAATAATACACAACTAAGTCTTCACTATTATTGTCACACTATTTTACAACACGTGAAGACTACGATAGCTATCCCTCGGACTCTCACTCCATCCCCCGGCTAGACCCAGTTACGTTCTCATCTCCCGTTGAAAAACAGTGGAACAAAAATAAAGGGTGAGCTCATATAGCTCAGTAAGAAATATCATGACTAAGATAATGACGAATAAATTATCATTAGCCTTCAACAGTTGAGTTCTTGATAGAATACAATAGACTACAAGGTTTATATCAAAAACTGCAGTTAAATTTTTGAACAACGTTCAGATCAATAATAGCAGCGGAATGAGCAATCTATTGGAAGAATAATGCAGACTATAATGTCCACTCGCTTCTCTTTTTAGGAAAAACATCATCAACTTTTATCATCTGAAACACCATTAGTCATGATAATACAAATTCACAGTTCCTGGTTATAATCATGCAAATCAACAGTTCATCTTTGCATTACAGGCCAAAGATATTCAATATAACACCAACGGTCATGATTATACCAGTATTCAGCCTTTGGTCATAATCATACCAAACAACAGTTCATCTTTGTACTACGGGCCAAAGATATTCAATATAACACCAACGATCATGATTATACTAGTATTCAGCATTTGATCATAATCATACCAAATAACAGTTCATCTTTGCACTACGGGCCAAAGAGAACTTTCACCACGTGTCATAAAAGACACCGAACAAATGTATCGTCTTTAACCTATTATATCGCCTTTAACCTATCATTTGTTCAACAATTATATCGCATCTGTGCCCCAGGCCACAGATATTCACAACAACTTGATTCTTGATGATTAGTACAAATAACAGTGATACAAATGATGAACAAAAGAAACAAGATAAACAATAAGTATCGGAAATTTACTTTGTGTAGATTCAAATAATGTCCAAATTGTCAACATGATGTGGAGTGAAATTCAAAAATGATATTCAAGATCCACAGTTCAGAATAACGGTTACGGTTCAATAGAAAAGTTCAGAAAAATAGGAAGGTTCAATTGAAATGATATTAGATGAAGCACAAACTATTAAGGAACATATAATCATTTCAAGAAACTTTACCAAATAGTACTTACCATAGTAAGTTAAGAGTATAAAAGAAATAATATCCCTTACTATAGTAAATTTGAATAATAGAAGATGAAAAAGATGGTATCCCTTATGAGTATAAAGGGAAATAATATCACTTACGAATATGAAAGAAAATGATATTACAAAAGAATATGGAATAAAAGTGTTATGTGATAATTCGTGTAGACAAATTATTTCCACAAGAGACAAATAAGAAATAAATACAAAGGGTTATTCACCAACATGCGGTAATCCGCGCCGTAAGGTTATTCCCACAATTTAATAAAATTTGAATATGAAGAGTTATTCACCAAACAGGCGGTAATTCGCACCGTAAGGTTATTCTCAGAGATTAATAAGGAATGAATATGAAAGGTTATTCACCAACATGTGGTAATCCGCGTCGTAAGGTTATTCCCATAATTTAATATATGAAAATAAATGACACATCTTATGAGTAAGAAAGAAACGATATTATTTTCGAGAATCAAAGAATGATAATCTCTTACAAAAAGAAAGAAAATAATATCCATTTATGATGATGAAAAGAATGATACCCCTTATCGTAGTAAGTTTAAATAATAGAAGATGAAAGAATATGATATTCCTTACCTTAACACGTGACTGGATATTGATTTAAATGTGGTTGATCAACCTATATATTTATAATATAATTAGTAATTACCACATATAAATTTCAAAGTGTATGATAACTTGTATAATATGAACTATCAAAATTATATATATTTAACATAATTTTTGTAGTATAATATAACAACTTTAAAATAGTTTTTAAAATAATATTCCAAAATAAAGCTTCCAAATAAAGCTTTTAAAAATGAATCTTCTTAAAGAAGAGTCTTCTAAAGGAAGATTTGTGAATATCGTGAAAAAAAGGAATTTATGAAATTACTACTCTTTAATAAAAGACTTACTTGAAAAATTCCTGCACTCTTTTTGGTTTTCAAACACTCAAGATAACCTTACTATTCTCAGAGAAAACTCATAAAATTCTTATAGAAAAATCCTTTGCTATAACGTCCGGTTTTAACTCAGTAACTTGGTTTGGGTCCTTCACATATTTACGTAACATAGATATGTGAAAAACGTTATGGATGCAAGACGTACTTGGTGGTAGGGCTAGTCTGTACGCTACGGTTCCTACTCGAACGAGGATTTTAAACGGGTCAATAAATCGAGGGTTGAGCTTTCCTCTCTTTCTGAATCTCGTAACTCCTTTTCATGGAGAAACACGTAAGAATACATGATCTCCGACGTTGAATCTCTCATCTCTACGATGAAGATCAGCATAAGTCTTTTGTTGTTCTTGTGCAGTCTATATTCATTGTCGGATCATTTGGATCTTTTCGGTCGTCAAGCGTACCAACTCGGGTCTCAATAGTTTTTGCTTCTCCTACCTCATTCCAACATACTGGAGAGCGACACTTGGGTCTATATAAAACTTCGAATGAAGCCATGCCTATACTTGCTTGGTAACTGTTGTTATAGGAAAATTCAACCAATGACAAGTACTTATCCCAACTTCCTTTGAAGTCTAGTATGCAAAGTTTCAAAAGATCTTCGAGGGTCTGGATCGTCCTTTCCGATTGTCCGTCTATTTGAGGATGGTATACAGAACTAAAACGTAGTTCAATGCCCATAGATTTTTGCAGACTGATCCAAAAGCGTGAAGTGAATCTAGGATCTCGATCAGAAACTATGGAAACTAGCATGCCATGCAATTTCACAATCTCATTTATGTATATACCGACAAAACGCTCAAGTGAAAAGTTTTCTCGTATAGGTAAGAAATGAGCGAATTGGGTCAATCTATCTACGATCACCCAAATTGCATCTAAGCCTTGAGAAACCTTGGGAAGACCCGTCACGAAGTCCATATTGACGTGTTCCCACTTCCATTCGGGAACCTCAAGTGATTGCAATGGACCTTTAGGTACTTGATGCTCTGCCTTGACACGTTGGCAAGTTAGGCACCTTGAGATAAAGTCTACAATCTCCCTTTTCATATTGTTCCACCAAAATGTATGTCGAAGATCTCGATACATCTTGGTACCTCCTGGGTGGATTGCAAACGACGTGTTGTGTGCCTCCATCATGATTTTATGCTTCAATTCAGGATCGTTAGGAACACAGAGTCGAGAGTTAACTCGAAGTATTCCTTTCTCGTCGATTCTTGCCTCAAGAATAACACCTTCTTGTACTTTCTTCATCATATCCATCAGCTCCGAATCAGTAGCTTGAGCAGCTTTAATTTTATCGATTAAAGCTGGTTCTACTCGTACGTGCGCAATCTTCAAGTGGGTCATTGGTGTTTTTAGCTCTATCTTCATCTTTTGCAAGTCGTACAAAATACGCCTTTGTGTTGTCAGCAGTGCACTTGTACTCGCATAAGATATTTTGCTTAAAGCGTCAGCTACAACGTTTGTCTTTCCCGGGTGATACTGGATTGTGTGGTCGTAATCCTTCAACAGCTCAAGCCAACGTTGTTGTTGCATGTTGAGTTCCTTCTGAGTGAAGAAATACTTGAGGCTTTTATTATCCGTATAGATATTCACTTTTTCTCTGTACAAGTAGTGTCTCTAGATCTTCAACGCGAAAACGACCATTGCCAACTCTAGATCATGAGTAGGGTAATTTTTCTCATAATCTTTGAGTTGCCGAGAGGCATCTGCTATAACCTTTCCATGTTGCATAAGGATACAACCTAGACCTTTGCTTGAAGCATCGCTATATATAACGAATTCTCCTGATCCTGATGGAATGGTCAGAACAAGAGCTGAAACAAGTCTTCTCTTGAGTTCTTAAAAACTTTTCTCGCATTCCTCGTTCCATACGAATTTGGTGCTTTTCTGAGTAAGCTGAGTTAATGGAGTGGCGATTCGAGAAAATCCTTCTACGAATCTCCGATAATAACCAGCTAAGCCCAGAAAACTTCAAACTTCGGTTACTATCTTGGGTTGTTCCCAATTTAGTATCGTTTCAATCTTTGCAGGATCGACTGATATTCCCTTACTAGAAATCACATGCCCAAGCAACGTGACTTTCTTAAGCCATAACTCACATTTCTTCAATTTGGCATATAATTTGTTCTCACGGAGCTTTTGGAGTATCAATCTCAGGTGTTGTTCATGATCCTCACGACTCTTGGAGTACATGAGGATGTCATCAATAAAGACAACCACAAAATGATCCAAATATTCTTTGAATATTCGATTCATCATATCCATGAAAGCTGTAGGAGCATTGGTTAGTTCTAAAGGCATGACTAAGAACTCATAATGCCCATAACGAGTTTTGAAAGCAGTCTTTGAAATGTCCTTAGCTTTAACCTTTAACTGATGATATCCAGAACGGAGATCAATCTTTGAGAAATGTTGAGCACCTTGTAATTGATCAAATATGTGATCGATTCGAGGTAACGGGTACCTGTTTTTGATGGTGACATGGTTCAAATCTCGGTAGTCAATACACAATCTCATACTCCCGTCTTTCTTCTTCACAAATAGAACAGGAGCACCCCAAGGTGAAGCACTCGGACGAATGAAACCAGTATCCAACAATTCCTGTAGTTGAACTTTTAACTCATGAAGTTCAATGGGAGCCATTCGGTATGGAGCTTTGGAAATAGGCTTGGTACCGGATTCAAGATCAATATAAAATTCAATTTCACGGTTTAGGGATAAACCAGGAAGTTTCTCAGAAAAAACGTCAGGAAACTCATTAATAATGGGAATATCATTCAAGTTTGACGTGTTTTTGTTCAAATCAGTGACATGAGCTAAAAAGGCTTGACATCCGTTTTTCAATAAACGAATGACTTTATGGCTAGAAATAACAGTTATAGATTTTAATGGTTTAGTTGCTTGAATTTGCATGACAGATTGATTAGGAATATGAAAACTAATAATCTTATGAAAACAATCAATTTTAGCATAATGGGTAGTCAACCAATCAATTCCTAAAATCACATCAAATTCATACATCTTCAAAGAAATAAGGCCAACCGGTAATGTGAAGTTGTTGATTTGAACTAGGCAAGATTTATAGACAGTAAATGTAATGGCTATTTCTCCCAATGAGGTTTCAACTGATAAGACAAGGTTTAAGTTTTCAATAGTCAAATTTAAACGTTTAATACATGCAGGTGAGATAAAAGAGTAGGTAGAGCCAGTATCTAACAGAGCATAGACTTCACGAGAATTTATGAATAGCTTACCGGTTATCAACTCATTCGATTTCTTGATCAGCAAGACTGTCATCATCAAATCGAGTCCCGTATACTTCATCTAGATTTTCACGTATTTCAACCATGGGGATACTGCTAAATAATTTTCTAACAAACTGTTTCTCAGATTCATCAACTTCATCAATAGTAACGTACCAATGATTTCCATAAGAATAGTATTTTCGATAAAATACAGTTTCCTCGATAACAGCTAACTTAACTTGGATTCCTTTAAATAGTAATGCCCAAAAGTATAGAAACATCATTTTTAAATAATTTTGAAAATCATAGCTGGAACACCATAAATCCCAAAGACTGATATGAAAAGTCCATATATTCTGATCCTTTGTTATCGAGCATAACCAAGTGATATGATCCTTCCAATTAGTGAGCAGATTAAAGGCAATAATTTTTGCAAGTTCATTACATCAATTAATTGCTTCTAAGAAAGGATCTGAAACGACTGTAGTAGAGCTTTCACCTTCATCCTTATTGGATAGAACAAGCATAATTTTTGCCTTAGGCAAATAATTCAACTCTGAGTTTGTAGGAAGATTATTCGTCGCCTCTTGATTCGCAGCTACATTTGTTTCGGGCATTTCATAGTTAACCTCCTGATTTTCAGATGTCATACTTAACTGTGGTCACAAAATAAATGTTAGTTTAAACAAACTGACTCGTCACTCCATATCCCTATATTTAAATCGACTCATTAGATAACAAAATTTCATTTAGGTAGGACACACTAGTGACTGATTCTATTCGTCTCTCCCCTCCTAGTTCTAACCCCAGATCTCTATTAAAGACCATATCCCTAAGCTCTGATGCCAATTGTGACACCCCCATATCTGGGCCCACACAGCCCAAACTTGAGTTGTTAAAAGACTACAACAAAATTATTATAAGGTAGTACAAAGTTCAACAATACAGTGTATAATAATACACAACTAAGTCTTCACTATTATTGTCATACTATTTTACAATATGTGAAGACTACGATAGCTATCTCTCGGACTCTCACTCCATCCCCCGGCTAGACCCAACTACGTTCTCATCTCCTGTTGAAAAACAATGGAACAAAAAGAAAGGGTGAGCTCAAATAGCCCAGTAAAGAATATCATGACTAAGATAATGACAATAAATTATCGTTAGCCTTCAACAATTGTGTTCTTGATAGAATACAATAGACTACAAGGTTTATATCAAAAACTGCAGTTAAATTTTTTAACAACGTTCAGATCAATAATAGCAGCGGAATGAGCAATCTATTAGAAGAATAATGCAGACTATAATGTCCACTCGGTTCTCTTTTTAGGAAAAACATCATCAACTTTTATCATCTGAAACACCATTAGTCATGATAATACAAATTCACAGTTCCTGGTTATAATCATGCAAATCAACAGTTCATCTTTGCATTACGGGCCAAATATATTTAATATAACATCAACGGTCATGATTATACCAGTATTCAGCCTTTGGACATAATAATACCAAACAACAGTTCATCTTTGCATTACAGGCCAAAGATATTCAATATAACACAAACGGTCATGATTATACCAGTATTCAGCCTTTGGTTATAACTATATCAAACAACAGTTCATCTTTGCACTACGGGCCAAAGAGAACTTTCACCACGTGTCATAAAAGACACCGAACAGATGTATTGCCTTTAACCTATTATATCGCCTTTAACCTATCATCTGTTCAACAATTATATCGCATCTGTGCCCCCGGCCACAGATATTCACAACAACTTGATTCTTGATGATTAGTACAAATAACAGTGATACAAATGATGAACAAAAGAAACAAGATGAACAATAAGTATCAAAAGTTTACTTTGTGCAGATTCAAATAATGTCCAAATTGTCAACATGATGTGGAGTAAAATTCAAAAATGATATTCAAGATCCACAGTTCAGAATAACGGTTACAGTTCAATAGAAAAGTTCAGAAAAATAGGAAGGTTCAATTGAAATGATATTAGATGAAGCACAAACTATTAAGGAACATATAATCATTTCAGGAAACTTTACCAAATAGTACTTACCATAGTAAGTTAAGAGTATAAAAGAAATAATATCCCTTACTATAGTAAGTTTGAATAATGGAAGATGAAAAATATGGTATCCCTTATGAGTATAAAGGAAAATAATATCACTTATGAATGTGAAAGAAAATGATATTACAAATGAATATGGAATAAAAGTGTCATGTGATAATTCGTGTAGACAAATTATTTTCACAAGAGACAAATAAGAAATAAATACAAAGGGTTATTTACCAACATGCGGTAATCCGCACCGTAAGGTTATTCCCACAATTTAATAAAATTTGAATATGAAGAGTTATTCACCAAACAGCGCGGTAATCCGCACCGTAAGGTTATTCTCAGAAATTAATAAGGAATGAATACGAAAGGTTATTCACCAACAGGCGGTTATTCCTACAATTTAATATATGAAAATAAATGACACATCTTATGAGTAAGAAAAAAACGATATTATTTTCAAGAATCAAAGAATGATAATCTCTTACAGAAAAAAAGAAAATAATATCCATTTATGATGATGAAAAGAATGATATCCCTTACCGTAGTAAGTTTAAATAATAGAAGATTAAAGAATATAATATTCTTTACCTTAACACGTGACTGAATATTGATTTAAATGAGGTTGATCAACCTATATATTTATAATATAATTAGTAATTACCACATATAAATTTTAAAGTGTATGATAACTTGTATAATATGAACTGTCAAAATTATATATATTTAACATAATTTTTGTAGTATAATATAACAAATTTAAACTAATTTTTAAAATAATATTCCAAAATAAATCTTCCAAAGAAAACTTTTAAAAATAAATCTTCTTAAAGAAGAGTCTTCTAAGGGAAGATTTGTGAATACCGTGAAAAATAAGAATTTATGAAATTACTACTCTTTAATAAAAGACTTACTTGAAAATTTCCTGCACTCATTTTGGCTTTCAAACACTTAAGATAACATTACTATTCTCAGAGAAAACTCATAAAATTCTTATAGAAAATTTTTATGTTTTATGTGTGCTTTTTCTATTCAGCTGAGCAAGTTATTTATAGGAGAAAATAAGGCACTATGTATAGTAAGTGACAACAAGCGTGCTGCACGCCTGTTGAAAATTTCAACAAAGGCAGCAAACGCTGCCTTTTTTTTTTCCCAACAACCATTCATGTGGCCCCCACATAGGGCCCACATGTTATAATTCCAAATAGTAAAATTAAATTATTTTTTTTAAATTTATTTATTTATTCTTCTACTGGTCCAATATATAAAATAAAATAATGTTACAACAATAATTCAACAATAATGTAAGAAACACGTTACAAATCAATATTAACTTAATAATATAAATTACTGTATATTTGCTACTGTGACAATTATTTGCTTCAATAATTTTAAAATACAGTGCACCAACAATTATTGACTCAATTATATGAAATACAGTGTAATGACCATTATTGAATCAATAATGCAAAATACTGTGTAATAACAATTATTGAATTGATAACATAAAATATTATGCAGTGCCAATTATTGATGAAATGATGTGCAACAGTTACGGTGTTAATTATCAGATTAATAATGCAAATACTGTGTAATAACCGATTTATCAGTTCAATAATATAAACGCCGCATAATACCTTGTGCTACTGTAGAATACCGCGTGCTACAGTAAAATACCATAATTTATCGTAGGCTACTATTCTTTTATCATCGGTATTTTAACAGTTAAAAGTGATAACACCGTTGACTATTTTTATTTAAAAATGTTACTTTTGTTGTTTTCTATATCCGACAAATATTCCGTTGTGGGATCCACCAATATTTAGTTATTTCGGCGTCGTTGTACGACCCAAATATTCTCCTACAAAACGAATATTCCTCGACCAAACGAATATTGTCTGACATAATAAAATTTGCACATAACATCCTTAACTTTTAATTTTGTCAATTTAACCACTTACTGTTTCAGGAAAAATATGAAGAAAAATTAAATTTTGTATTTCATAAGATTCGGGGTCTTACAATAATCATGACCGTTGGTGATATATTGATTATCTTTGCGCCGTAGTGCAAAGATGAACTGTTGACTTGTATGATTATGACCAGGAATTGAGAATTTATATTATCATGACCAATGGTGTTTAAAATGATAAAAATTGATGATATTTTTTTGAAAAAGAGAGGCGAGTGGACATCATAGTCTACATGATTCTTCTAATTGATTGCCCATTCCGCTGCTATTATTGATCTGAACTTTGTTCAAGAACTTAGCTGCAGTTTTTGATATAAACCTTGTAGTCTATTGTATTCTATCAAGAACACAACTGTTGAAGGCTAACGATAATTTATTCGTCATTATCTTAGTCATGATATTCTTTACTAAGCTATTTGAGCTCACCTTTTCTTTTTGTTCCATTATTTTTCAACAGGAGATGAGAACGTAGCTGGGTATAGCCGGGGGATGGAGTGAGAGTCCGATGGATAGCTATCGTAATCTTCACGTATTGTAAAATAGTGTGACAATAATAGTGAAGATTTAGTTGTGTATTATTAAACACTGTATTGTAAAACGTTGTAATAATTTTATTATAATCTTTTGACAACTCAAATTTGGACTGTGTGAGTCCATATTTGAGGGTGTCACATATTATTCTTTCCATTTCAAAAAAGAGAGAGTCTCATTTCATTTGAACTTTCAAACGCATCATACTATATCCCTATATCGCCGTACACTATACTTGTAGATTAAATAAATTATATTTAAAATAAACTACTTCTAATCCAACAAGATTTAAAGCTATTTTTAAGCAAACAAACTATTCGCACCAAATACACTGAAGGCACCAAAGACCTTCCAACCAAACAAGCATTAAATGTCCTCAATTTTATCATCTTAAATTCGGTAACAAGTCATCCCTATTAAACTAAACACAAAAAAGTTTTTGCAAATGAGACCCATTATCAGAAAAATTCTAAAGCAGTTCATGCCCATGAGTAAACATCGTGAAGATTTCATTCAAAAGAATGTTATGGAAGATTTGTAAAGAAGAATTGGAAACCTTTTCTGGTGTGAAAACCAGTTGGTTTGCAGTTCTTCATTTTGTAGTAATCGCGCGGGCCTCGTTTTTATGAGAGAATTTCGAGAGAGGATGTGCGCTTTCTTCTGAATGCCCTCCCAATCCCTAATATTAGTTCTAGAGCCATTTTTGGTGCTTAAAATTCAACCAAAAGTGCCTATAAAACCCTAACAAAATCCCCAAACAATAAATAATCATACATATGTTATTATGAGAGAGACACAGAGAGAGAAATGCGACCTGCGGCGGTGGACTGGTAAATGATGGTGGCGGTCGGCGGGGTTCACGGCCGATCTCAAGAATAACAACATAGTTAAAATAAAAAAAGTAAAATCAAGCATAATTAGGTGCTCAAATTTTTAATTATTTTAATTTATGTTTAATTAGACATGTTTTAAGGACTTAGACTATTGATTAGGCCAATCAATTCGTATCTATAATTGTTACAATATTATTTTAAATAATTTCATCACATTTATTAAGTATTAAAAAGTAAGAAAATCCTGAATTAGATACAAAAAATTATTTAAAATAATATTTTAAAATTGTATGTAAATATTAATTAGTCAATAGATTTTGTCATCAATTTATGTCGTGACATACCTAACGGAAAATAATTAAGAAAATTAAAAAATTATTATTTAACTACAAAAATTGAATTGTCGAATACTAAAGTGAAAAAATGTTCATAATTTTAAGTACTAATTTATATTTAAGCCCAAAAAAGAAGAGTTTTGAATTTGGACTAAATATTTTTTCATTCCTAATATATTTCTCTGCTTTATAAAAGGCCCACAATTTTTTGGGATATTAATTTATATTTCATATAAAAAAAAGAGTTCTTAATTTGTTTAATTTGGACTAAATAATTTTTCCTTGGTAATATATTTCTCTGCTCTATAAAAGGCCCACAATTTTTTGGGCTTACGTACGTTTTCCTGACCTTTTCCCCTTGGACATCGCCCCTTGGACGTCGGCTAAAATAGTCGAGAAAAAAAAAAAAAATGACCATTACTACAATTCATGCCTGTATAAAGTTCAAAACCTATAATCACAATTAAATAATAAAAAAGAAAATAATGGGTTCTGTTAACTAGTGTTTGGGGCGATAGCAATTAGTGCATTCTGTTTAAAATTTAAACGCGGTCGTATTTGTAAGTTAAATAAAGAAAATTGATATTTTCATATTGTTTGTTAATATTTTTATACGATGAATTCTATATGTATAGTCTATAGCGATAGTTAACTGTCGTTATACATTTATAGTGACACTTTTTGTGGGGTCTACCGTGTGAAAATATCAAAAAATAATATGAAAATATTAATTTCCTAAATAAATTATTGTTTTCGCTTATGGAAGTAGAAATCACGCAACACTTTTGGAATCACCTTTAAATGATTTTTTTTATTTTTTTAATTTGCTTAAGAATAAAATTTTAAATTTTATTATTAATAAGAATTTATGTATGAATGAATCCATCTGCTAAAATTTAAGAAGTCTTTGACATTTTCACCCTTTTATCTGTTGCCTCAAGCGACCTTCTACTTTTCTTTATTAGAAGCAAAAGTGCCAAAAACAATGACCAAATTCCAAAAATATGAAGTTAGAAACAGAAAATGTAAAAGTGAATATAATTACCGAACTGGCCCTAAATTAACAAGAGTCACATACCCCAACTCATTATTATGAAAACAGAAATTTATGCATCTATATTGATGTGGCATGGGAAGAAAAGGACAAGAAAAGCAGTCCTGTCCAAGTCCCTCCCCACTGAAATGTGATGGGGTGGTGCCAACTCCAACCCCACCCATTTAAGTTGAAATAGGAAGTAAATGAAGATCACTGGGACACCGCCAAAGCTAGAGGGCAAGAGTTCTGTGACTTGGCCTTCTGTGTTTGTCATCACTAAAGGGAGTGGGGGACTGACTTTTGGCTTTGAGGGTCCCTCCTTTAGTTGGCTAATAGGCCATTTACCCAAAGCTCATCCTTATTTTTATCTTTTATTAATAATAATATTATTACAATTTAATTTTATGAATAAATTTTAATCTTAGGACATAGAAAAAAATGAAAAAGAGGGATTAAAAGTTCTTATACGTGAGTTTGTTAGAAGAGAAAAGAAAAAAAAAGATAAAAAAAATCTTTGTTCGCGAGTTTGTTAGAAGAAAAAAGAAAAAAAGATAAAAAGTATTTGTTCACGCGTTTTTTAAAAGAGAAGAAAAGGAAAAAACTCAAAAATTTTCACTCAAACTTGAGAATATTTAGGAGAAAATTTATTAAATACTTAAAAGACATTAAAATATCAAAAATATTCTTATAATAGTTTTCAAATGTAGTCTCATAAGAGTAAAATAGTAATATATAATTTTAAGTTATAATTTTCTTCAAAAATTCGCGGATTCATAAATATAGTGCAAGAATTAGATTCGAATACGTGAGATTGCAAAATATAAAATAAAGCATACCACTACAGGCCCATAACCCATCTTTGATCTAGCTACAACACCTTCTTTCGTCTTAAAAGAAAATCTCTTTGTTTTTTATTTTTAAAATGCATATTATATGGACAGAAGAAAGTGGTCCAGTTTAACAATTTTGAGGGCGACAAATGACTGGATGGGAAGATAGGAATCATTCTCAAACTTCTCCACCCGTCTCTTTTTTGCCTCATCAATGGTGGTATCCACCTCTCCTGTTCCCTTTTCACCAAACCAATCTCTCTCTCTCTCTCAATAAATATATATATATATATATATATATATATATATATATATATATATATCATGAGAGTGGCATATAATCACAGTTATAATCATAGCCTAACCTTTACGACATATCCTTATCGTCTAAATTACAATCAAATGACTAGAATGATCATCATGTAGTTTAATTTGAGGGATAGTTACAAATTAAAATACAAAAAGTAAGTTAAATTTAATTTTTATCCGTAATTTAATTATGCGAACGCAAGTCAAATCGTGCATAATTATTATGCACGTGAGTGATGATTGATTTTAAAAAGAAAATTTTTCTAACAAATAACATGATAGAACCTGTGTCCCAATTTAATAGTGCAAACAATTGAAATAGTTGGTCATTCGATTAAATTTTGAATGACAAAAAATATGGTGGTATATAATTATATTATTTTTACAACTATAATTATAAATCTTATATATATATATATATATATATATATATATATATATATATAAAATAATTTGACTCCATAACTTAATTTTGAACATGAAATGATACATCACAAATCTATTCCGACTCAACTCCATAACTTAATTTTGAACATATTTTTAGGCTAAAACATATATACGAGCCAATTTAAATATTAAGAACGAGATCTCATTCTTTAACAAAATAAATAAAAGTGTTTGCAGGTAGTATATATATATTATTCCTTCCGTCTCATAAAAGGTAAAAGAAGTACAATAAAATTATCTTATAACACATGTCTAAGTTAAATAAAAAAATGATATAAATTTCGTTTTACCATTGAAAGTAAGGCTTAACCATCAAAACCAACAATGAATTTTAGTGATATTTTTCAAAAAAAAATTATGAACTTTATTCTTTTTCAATGAAACCACTAATGTCTTCAAAAAATAACAACAATAATCAAAATTTGAAAAAGTTTCTAGCCAAAGTTAACTATTGATGAGGCTTTACATATGAGAATTGATTTTGTTAGTACCTGCATCTAAGTTTATTCCTTATTTGATTTGATGATGACTGTGCTATAACATATATTTGTAAAGACAAGTATATTTTATAAAGTTCTTATGAGAGTTATATGTAAAAGGATTTAGTTAGAGATTTAATTTATTAGGTAAATTCAAAATTATAGGATATAACCATGTAACTTTGTAATAGTTGAAGCTAATTAAGAAAATAAGTATTTCATTGAGTGAAAGCTGAGTTCAATTTGAGACCACAAAGTAATGAAAGTAAGTATTCAAAAAAGATTTCTGAGATCGTTGAGTAAAAAGCCAGGTCATAGAGTCATATCGCAAAGCCACTAAAAATCGTAAAGTCAACATCGTTAAGTAAGGACACTCAACAATCAGAAGACCAACTCTACGATTCGACATTGAAAGTAGCTTTGCTTAATTCGTAGAGTGAAAAAATCTAACAAGATAGTGCCAAGTTTATGACAAGGGTCATACAACCTTAACTCATATAATTCAAAGTTGAAATTCAAATGAGTTAGTGTAATGCTCCCAAATCCACGTACTCAATACGTCAGATTTGATACTTAGGATACAATTTCTTCCATTTCATTCAACAATAGTTTATCATTTAAAATTGATTTAGATATATATTTCAAACTATATTGCATACCCAGAATCGTAGACTTTATTATTTCATTACAACTTTACTTCAAAAGTTTTACATAATTAGTACAATAATATGCTAATTATACTATTCTTCTTCTTTATGTACTTCATTTCCCTAATCTTTCGATCCGAACCCGTCTGTCCTATTGAACCTTTCTGTAATAGTTTAATGTATGTAATAAGGAGCATCAAATATGCTAAGTAAGTATAAGAAAATTGATCATTAACAGTTTATCATGAAAAGCTAAATAAAACAGTCAAAGAATTCTCAATAATTTGACAATTAAGAAACACAAAGATTTTAATCATTTTTTTCATCATACCGAGTGGGCATAGGGACCAACAATAATTTATTCTTATGTTCAACAACTCAAGGCTGATAACATCTTTCGCCTAACAGTCACACAAACTATAGACTACTCTTTTCTTTTATCAAATAATCACACAGATTATAGACATGTTTAGTAGTCAACAGACCACAAACTCTAACAGCTTATCTATCTTCACGTGTGGGTTTACTCCTTCAGATGTGTAACAACTTATCTATCTTTCTATAATTTATTCATACTACATTTTTCCAGAAACTACTCCACGATTTCTTCTACTGATAGTCGCTCTACGATTTTTTATTATAATGACCATTCTACGATCGTCTTATTCTTTTACAATCGTTTTTATTCTACAATTGTTTTACTCTATGATTTTCTTTTTCTTTTAATGATCGTTTTACTTTACAATTATTTGCTTCTACGATCGTCTTGCTTCTACAATCGTTTCTTTATGATTGTCTTACTATAAGATTTTCTAGCACTCTACAATTTTGTGCTACTGGACACACACACACACACACACACACACACACCAGTTTATAAATTAAATTTTTTATTAATTAAAACTTTGATTTATATTACTAAAAATTTGGGATATTATATTCTTCTCTCCTTATAAGGATTCTATCCCCCAAATCTATGATACATTAATCAAGTATGGAAAATCTTGTTTCATTCTATCTTTCAACTCCCATGTTAGTTCTTCCTCAGAGTGATATTTCCAAATTACCCTCACAGAAGGTATCACTTTTCTTTTTAAGACTTGTTCTTTCCTGTCAATTATTTGTACAAGAATTTCTTCATAAAGTAAGTCCTCTTCGACTTGGATTGGTTCATACTCAATAACATGTCTATAGTCTGCCTTATATAAACGCAATACCAATATATGAAAAACATTATGTATGTGTTCCAATTTTGGAGGTAAAAATACTTCATAAGATATCTTTCCTAGCTTTCTGAGAACTTCAAAAGGTCACATAAATCTCAAACTTAACTTTTCTTACTTCAAAAGGTCACATAAATCTCGAACTTAATGTTTCTTTCTTTTTAAAAAGTATTTTCTCCTTCTAAGGAGGCATTTTCAAAAACACATAATCACCAACCTCAAACTTTCGATCTTGCCTATACAGATTAACATACTTTCTTTGTCTATCTTATGTGGCTCTCAATCTATTATGAATCATATGAACATTTTCTGCCGTTTGCTGAACCAACTCTTGTCCAAGCAATTTACGTTCACCTACTTCATTTTAACACAACAATGTTCTACATTGTTTCCCATACAGAGTTTTGTAAGGTGGCATCTCAATACTAGAATGGCACTATATGCAACAGAATCAAAAAAGAACATCCTAGCTAAATAAATCACTATATCTCTATGAGATTTAAATTAGACAATAATTTTAAGATCAGATCCTCTTTAAGGTTATATAAGATATATAAGTATATCTCTATTCTATATACAAATCACGTTTTTATCCCATGCGGAGTACACAAACATATGTTATCATATTCAGATCTAAATCTACAATTCATATCTCAATTTTATATATATTATTCCATTAATTATATGCATCTAATTAATACATGAACGCACAAAATATGATAAACAATTCATATATAATCATCAATAATTAAAAAGAAAGTAAATTAATTCAACTACACATTGGGTTCCACTGCAATCTTAATTAAAAATTAGCCCATATATAGGGAAAAAACCAATATCATAAAACAATCTATTTTATTCAAATTACAAAAATAAAAGAAAGAGTTTAGAGAATAAATTTTGTATTTAAAGCACGTTCTCCAATTCTTACAATTATCCGCGTTGAATTCTTATTCAAATATGAAAATAATCTTGTTCTTTTAATTCTATTCTACTCCTAATCTATGTTAGATCTATGTTAATTCCCTCCAATTATGCCTCACATAATGTATTTATACGTTACAATATTAATACATAGCATAAAAAGGAATTACAATCTAATTTGGAATAAAAAAGAATGCAAAAATCCTGAATTATGCAAAATCTGCCCAGCCAAACACGCCCCTAGCATGCCCTGAACCTTCTGATGAAACGGCGTCGCCGCGCCCTGCCCAAACATAGTCGTCTGAGCATGGCGCGAGTGCCTTCTCCTGATGTTGCCAAACGACATCGTCCCAAGCCGTGCCCCAGCTGCTCCTATGCGCGCATGGTGCCCAACCCAACTTCAGCTTATTTATGAAATTCCCATGCCAAGCTGCTGAAATTACCTTTTTGCCATCAGTGATTAATTCTTCCTTTTTTCCTATAAAATAAAATATAAGAAAATAAAAATAATTAAAACACATAATAATACATAAAATACCAAAAATACTAAAAATGCTTAAAAATTCACAAATTATTAAGTCTAAAAATATTCAATAAATAGATATAAAATTCACTCATCAGTTGTCAACCTCATCAATTTCTCTTGATTCTTTTAACTTAAAGCATTTGCTACCACATTTGCTTTTCTAGGGTAATACAAAATTTCACAGTTATAATCTTTATTAATTTCAATCATCTTCTTTGCCTCATGTTTAACTCTTTTGTGTGAAAATATACTTCAAACTCTTATGATCTGTGTAGATTTCGCACTTCTCACCATACAAATAATATCTTCAAATCTTTAACGCAAAAACTACTGCTGCCAATTCCAAATCAATTATATGATACTTTTTCTCATATTCCTTTAATTGACGAGATGCATATGCAATGACTTGCCCACGTTGTATCAGTACACATCCTAATCTTTTATGTGATGCATGTATACCACAAAACTACCCGTATTGTCTAGCAATGACAACACCGGAGCCATATTTAATCTCTTCTTTAATTCTAGAAAACTCTCTTCACATTTTTCTGTCACCATTAATTTCTCTGATTTCCTTGTGAACCTAGTTAATGGAACTGTTGTCTTAGAAAAATCTTAAATAAATCTCCTATAATATCCTGCTAATCCTAAGTGTAATGACCCCGAAATTCGACTCATTTTATTACCTTAAATTTCGTATTTCTTATACATCATATTCCTTATGTCCAAATTTCGGTTCGTTAATAAATCTTTAATCACCTTAATCGATCCATTAATTGATTTCAAAATCATCAATTACCAAAATTTTTGGTATAAAATTTTCTTTTTCTCACTTTTCTTAATCATTGTATTAAAACATTTGGATATTTAAAAACTTAATTTCTCAATCCTAGTTCCTGGATCGCAACCTTTACTTTTCTTTCTGTAACCAGTATCATAAAGCTCGATATTCAAAATTTACTATTATTTATTTTCCTACAGATATTCTTTGCTTCGTAACTCCTAATTAAACATATAATAGTTTCTATTGTAATCATTCTATTGAACTATTACAGTTCATACATTAATGCTAATCATCTTATTCAGAATCCAACATATAACTATATACAACACATCAACATAACTTGCAAATTTACCTCATAGAATATAACAACTTCCTTTACAACCTTCTAAGTTGATCAATCTTTACACAATCCGATATTCTTGAAATTTATTTATTAACCTGCAAAAGTTTGTATCATGCAAGTAATGAGCACAACGGCTCAGCAAGTTCAACAGTTTATGCGTCACGTAGCACATACCTTAACATGCTTGGTGTGTGTCATACATCATGTGCTTGTGCTTCTACTTGAACAATATATCTCATATATATATATATATATATATATATATATATATATATATATATATATATATATATATTCATATCATTGTACAAAGCACACATTGTGGTCATATTAATCACGTATCACATAGCATATAATTTGTATGCATTTAGAACAAGAATTACATATCATAACAGTCTAACATTTAATATAAAAGGACTAAAGAACTTGCCTGGAAGTCCAACTATTTAAATTGATAGCTCTAACCCTTAACTCGATTAACCTATGATCATAAAATAATCAATTACTAATTATTTATCTCCTTATGATATTAATTGAATTAATTAATATCATCTCTAGGCCAATTATCACTTTATATGGTTAATTATATTAACCTCGTCCCGTAAAATATTAATATAACTTAATATCAATATCCTCAATACGGACAACCTGGCTTTTCGGATAAAATTTAGCATTTTTGGTTGTCCATAATTTTATTTAACCATTTTTCTAAATTGTAACCTTACTAGATTAATATTTAAAGTATTTAAATATTAATCTCCAATATTTAATATTTTTACAAAAGTATTAAATTTAATGCCCAAACATCATTTCTATATTTTTAGTATTTTTCTATAATTTTCTATAATTTTAAACAATTCTTAAACATTTATTTCAATTAAAAACAATTTCTGGGGGCATTTTAGTAATTTCCGCGCCCTTAGGGACATAACCGGAATTTCCCGAAAAGTTCAGGGGTATTTCTGTAATTTTCGCAATGTTAGGGACATATTTGGTATTTTCTGGAATGGCAGAGGGCATAACTGTAATTTCAGAGCGTCTAGGACACGCTCGGTATTTTCTAGAAAGGACAGGGGCACGCTGGTAATTTTCAGCGTTGCCGTCGGCTGCGCATTGCGCGCGGCCCGACCCTTCTGACGCCAAAACGGCATCGTTTCCTGCCGTTTCTAGAAGCCTCCGCGCATTGCGCGACAGCTTCTTCCGCACGCCCCAAAACGGCGTCGTTTCAAGCCGTGTTCCGGAAAAAAAAATGGTTGCCGCACCATGCGTGGCAGCCCCTTTTTTTTCCTTCTTCTTCCTTTGCCGTAACAGTGCACCAACTTTTCACAAATTTCACCATTTTTGCTCACTTTTTCACCACAAAATAACTCCAAAAATCATGAAATTCATAGGTATACATCTAAAAATTATTTAGAATAATTATACTAATTATCTACAATTTTTCCATAAAATTATTTAACAACATAATACTAAAATAAATCATATTAATCAATATTTATACCTTTCAAAGCTTAAATTCTTCCTTTGATGGCTCCAAAACTTTCTCCTTTCTTGGTGGTGATCTATTCTGGTGGTGGCATGGTGGCTACGGTGGTGGAGGATGGAGAAGAAAGAAAATGAAGAGAGAGTTTTGTTTTTATTACTTGTTTGTTTGTTTTCCTTTTTCCCTTTTTATTTCTTTTGTTTGCTATTTATAACCAAAGCTAACTTTGGCAAAAATCAATTCCACCGACTTAACTTTCCAACGCCACCACCGACTTAATTTTCGGATAAGTTAGCATGCAACTTAATTATTTTAATACATTACATAATTATTACGTGTAATAAATATTTTATATAATGTATATAAAACATTTATTTTAATTCGCCAAAAATCATATCGTGATTTATAAATAATTTTAATACCTATTTTGGGTACTTTACTTGATAACTTTTGTACACGCATAACATCATGCATGTAATTATATAAGGTAATTTATACCTCCAAAAATCATAAAATAATTCATATTACTTATAAAAATTATTTTTCATAATTTTTCACTTTATTACTTGGACAACATGTTACACTAACATGTTCACGTTTTTAAAATATTATCCTTCATAAAAGTCATAACAATTCATTTATGCATAAACATAATTTTTAATGAATTACATTCATTTTTCCTCATTTAATTTCATTTCTTTACATTTCACATTAATTTCTTTATATATAAATTATATAATTTAATATTATATAATTTATATAATTACATTCTCATTTTAAATAATTTCTTAAATTCTTTCATAATTATTAATTAATTATATAATCAATAATTATACATTCATTAACTCTCTCATTATTTTAATACTCTTATATAAATTATATAATTATCCTTATATAATTTATATAATTATAATTTCCTTTATACATCACTTTAATTTTCTTATATAAATTATATAATTTCTTATTATATAATTTATATAATTACATTTCTTCTCAATCAATTTCTAAATTTCCACCATAATTCTTAATTAAATCTAAAATCAATAATTACAATTTTATTAACTTCCCCATTCGTTTTTCATTTAAAATTAGATTAATTTAATTATTAATCCCTTAATTTCCATAATTAATAACATTTATAATTATCACTTAAACATATACATTTATATATTTATACAAATGTATATATATACATATCTTATTTCATATATTTCACATTACCACATAACCTCACTCAAACCATAATTTCTACATTTCCATAACAATTTAATTGTACAATTTATTGTACCTTTACATGGAATTTCTCTTATTCTTCATAAATTGTTTCCAAACAATTTATTTACTTTTTCAATTATTTTAAATCCACCCAATTCATCCCCATCTTGGTACATATTTAATTTACCAATTAAATTCTTTCACACACTTTAAATCGCCTACAGCATAACTAATTTAAACAACTTTGATAATTTTATCATTTAAATTCTCATTTAATATTATTAAAGAAATCTTGAAAATTCGGGTCCTCACACTAAGAAACTTCTAACTTCTGTTGGTGTCTTTGGTTGGTTCTAATATATCACTGTTTCTACTTTTACAGGATTCACTGTAATTTCATCGTTGTTGATCACATGTCCTAAAAATTGGAGTCTTTTCAACTAAAACTCACAAATAGAAAATTTAGCATAAAATTTTTCCTTCTTCAAAATTTCAAGCATTACCCGTAAGTGCTCCTCGTGTTCCTCTTTTGTTTTTTTAATAAAGTAGAATATCGTCTATAAATACCATTACAAACTTATCCAAATACTTGTTGAATATTCTATTCATCAAGTCCATAAATGTTGTCGGTCCGTTTGTCAGTCCAAAATATATCACTAGGAATTCATAATATCCGTAACGAGTCCTAAATGCAATCTTTGACACATCTTCTATCTTCATCTTTAATAGATGATTTCCTGATCTTAAATCTATCTTTGAAAAATACTTTGCTCCCTTCATCTAATAAAATAAATTATCAATCTTATGTAACGAACATTTATCCTTAATCGTTACCTTATTTAACTCTCGATAGTCGATACAAAGTCTTAACTATCCGTTCTTTTTCTTAATAAATAACACTGGGGGCTCCCTAAGGAAACACAATTGGTTGAATATACTTCTTATCCAATAATTTTTGTAGCTGAACCATTAATTCCTTCAATTCCACTAGAGCCATTTTATATGGTGTCTTTGATACAGATGTTGTTCCTGGTACTATATCAATGACAAGCTCAATTTTCCTATTAGATGGAAGACCGGGTAAGTATTCTGAGAATACATCTAAAAATTCCCTTACTACTGGTATTTGCCCAAATTCTAACCCTTTTTGCTAAGTATCTATAATGTGAGCTAAATATCCAGTACATTCTTCCTAAGCAGTCTTTTAGCTTGCATTATTGTCAAGTAATAAGACTGACTAAGAAAATGATTCCCATAAACTACCTTTATCTGATTTGCGGCTCGAAGGTTTACGCATTTCTATTGGCAATCAATCATAGCTCCATAATTGATCAACCAACCATTCCTAATATTGCATTAAATTCTCATAATTGAATCAGAATCAAATCTATTGGGAATTTATGCCCTCTAATACATACATTACAATTTATATATATGTGTCTAACATGAATTACTTCCTTATTAGCTATTTTTATACCCAAGGGACGATCTAGATTCTTACATGGTAAATGTAGTCATTGCGTAAAATCATGTGACACAAAAGAATAGGTTGCATCTGAATCAAATAATACATAAGTATTAATAGTATTGATTGACATGATACCTAATACTACGTCTTTGGAGGCCACAGTAACCTTAACTGTCATATTGAAGGTCCTCGCCATTAGTTGACTAGGAACGGTTGGCCCAATTATTGCCAACTTGTTTCTATTTCCTACTTCTATTCTCATCCCCTTCTTGGGACAATTTCGTGCTAAATGGCCTACCACGTTACACTCAAAACACCCATTCTTCTTTGAATTTGAACAATTAAGAGAAATATTTCATTCTTGACCACAACTAAAACAAATATTCATTCCCTTTAAACATACTCCAGGGTGACTTATTCCTCAACTCTTACATATTTCGGTTGTTCTTTTAAATTCTTCCTCTTTTTCATTTTTATCATCATTCCACATCCTTTTAAAATTTTCACTTGTTCCACTAATCTCTCCTTTGTTAACTCCTTCATTTTTATTTTTCCTCTGGTCATGATTATATCTACTCAAGGCTTCACTCACTCCTTATGCTATAATTACATTTTCTAAAATTGTTGCAAATGTACCAATTTGTAATATTGACAATTGATTATATTGTTAGAGTTTATGCCCTAGAGGCTAATTATTTGATGTAATTGCTTAACATTTTTGATATTATATTTGATTGAATAAATAGATTATTTTATTATGATTTCATTTACTGCGTTATATAAATGTTAACATAATAAAAGCCCTTAGAATAATGATACGAATTATATAGCTTTAAGTATGTGACTTGAACATGAGATTATATAATTATAATTAGTATCATTGCTCTTAAATGTCCCTAGTCGAGTATCATTGTTAATGGGACAACAATGATGCATTGAGACTAGTATGTGGATTGACTGATGGCCAAATCTCATTGGTCATAAATATATGAGATATTTGAGTCAATGCATAGGTACATGTTAGAGAACAATGTACTGGACTGACCCACCATGAGAATTCTACATGGAGCATTATGCAAAGTGTCATAAGAAATTCTTATAGTGACAATGATGTAATGATCCTCCGACCTGAAGTCACTATATTATTACACGAGAATTTGTGTACTTTGATATCATCAAATGTCACCTTTAATAGGGTGGACAATAAAGGTGATTATTGGGTACATCATGAATCGTGTGAGGAATATGAGTGATCTAGATGAAATTTAACCCTCCTATATATTAGGGGTGATATCCATAGGCCTCTTGATTGAGTAGGACTATGAAATGCATGGTCATGCTCAAATATTGATTTGTTTCATATAGTCTACTCATTGATCAAGAAAACTCAGATTAAATTATGAAGAGTATGACACATTCCATGTCTCGAGTTTAATCTAGGATATAAGGTTAAAAGGATTAAATTACATTGAAACATTGGTCACGAAAAGGTTGTATCGAATCACCGATCTTATTATTATTTGGGTAGCAGTGATGCATTACTAGATGCCGCTCACTGTTTATAATTTTATAATATGATTTTAAAATTATTGCCAACATAATAATAACCTATAGGGTCACACACTTAGAACGTAATTAAAATGGAATTAATTTAAATTGTAAGTATTTTAAATATGTCAATATGATTGATAGTATTTAAAAATTACGAATTTAAATTAATAGGATAATTTGTATATATGTATATTAATTAAGTAAGACTTAATTAAAATATAATATATATATAAATTCGGATTTTATTTTTCTATTTATTTTAGGTTTTAGTTAATTCCTATTAACTACTATATATATGATATATCAGTAGTCTAAAAGTCACGTAAGGAAAAACTAAAACCCTAGTCGCTTTCAGAAAGAGGCTAGAGAGAAAAATAATTGGGAAATCCTGATCTTCGTGGCTAGTACCGCGGTTCCTTTTGCTGCAGATCGTGGGACGATTCGCGAAGCGTTCGTGTGGATACCGTAGAGACGCAGTCGCTGGATTGCGTTGAAGATTCGAAGCTGTTCCAGAATTCAATCGTCTCCTGTCCATCTCAGATAATCGGTAAAATAATCTAAACATCTGATTAATCTGTTTTCGCTTGGATCCTGTCTTAGGGTTTCGAAAAAAAAATTTAAATTCCGCTGCTTTCACTGTGTCGAAACCCTAACATATATAACCAAGGTTTTAAACCTTGTTCAAACCTTCTTACTTTCCTTTCTTTTGAATTCACTTGATGTGGAGAAAATATTTCTAATTCATTAAATTTTGAAGCATACTAGGGTACTGTCATGTCCCTTTGCTTTAGCTCTAAGAACCGCATCTTCATACTACTTTGTATACTTCTCAAAAAATAATTTTCAAAGAGCAACTCTTTAAATCTTACCCATGACACTATCCTTTCTCCAACTCTATTTTGATTCACTTCCCACCAAAAGTTCATTTTCACTTTTAACATATGCATAGCAAAAACTGTCTTTTGCTCTTCTCTTACTCTTACAATAACAAAAGCTTTCTCAATCTCTTTAATCCAAGCCTGAGCCTTTATAGGTTCGGTAGTGCCCTTAAACTCAGGAGGTCCTACATTTTAAAAATCTTTAAAAGTTATAATCTAGGTTGTTGTTGGGTTTGCATTATTATTATGCATTCCTTGAAGAGCTCCTACTAACAACTCTACAAATTGCTGTAAAGGGTTAACTTTCCTATTTTATTCTTCGTTATCTTTATTTGTTTGTGATCTTCTTCTAGGCAGCATCTTCCTAAAAAATATAACACAATGTTACTACCACATAGTTATTTAAACACAATATTTTAAGGTATTTTTACCAAAACTTAATTTATATATACAATAGCTATTACACTTAGCATTGCTTACATAGATTTTTAAAACATTTACATATAATATCATCATACTTCCATATTTAGAAATCGTCCATTATTGTCCTATAAGTCTCCTATAATATTCTAGAGACCTTGGACCTACTAATGGTATTTAACTCTGTCCAATCTCGATGGGATGATCTTCAACCCTACATTGCCATCTATGATAAGACACTTTACAAGTATACTCCTTTCAGTCAAAGCGTTTTTGTAAAATTATTAGCTAATCCTCCAACCTTTCCATAAGAGTTTGTAGCCGAATACTTGTGCGATACTCAGCTTCCCACATACTTCCCAAGTCTCTAATTTTCTATTTAAGAGCCTGTACCTCAGGTGATTCTTGCTCTACCGATGTTTATATTCTAATACTTTCTCCTTCTGTATCTATTGGTTAGGTATTCCCTGATCCTCCTCATCCACCTCTTCAGAATGCTTGCTCTACCGATGTTTATATTCCAATATTTTCTCTTTCTATATCTACTGGTTAGGTATTCCCTGATCCTCCTCTTCCACCTCTTCAAGATCCTCTTTTTCCATTTCTTCATGATCCTCTTTCAGATTCTCTTGTGGTTCCTTAAAAGGATCATCCTGTACCACCTTATAATATCTCTAACATTTGCCATCCTACAATAATACCATATTTAATATTCTTACATAATTATAACTTATTCACGAGTTTTCCTTGATTCATCTTTTATTACTTAAAATTTTCGTTTCTCTTAAGGTTATATCCTAAGGTTCTCCTACCTAAAGTTTATAACCTACAACTTTGATACTAACCTATGACGCTGTAATGACCAAGAATTTATGTGTAATATTTTATTTAATGAGAATATGTGAATTAATTGTGTAATGTTGTGAAGTGATGAGTTAGATATGTACATAGTTACATGTGTATATTTAATTTAAGAATGAAAAAGAAAGCCAACATGGGCTTTAATTGAGAATGTTATGTGATGAGTTTATGTGTTATGTGTGTTTAATGAGAAAGGTAATTGTTATCTAGAGTGATGTAATTATGGAACAAAAAAAAAGCCATGTAACTTAATTGGTTTAATGAATTATATGGAGTATATATTAAAATTCTGTTATTTAATTAACTAATTTGAATGTGAGCCTTGAAGGGCTAGGCTAAAGGGCTTAATTAATTAAGTCAGTAACTCCTTCAGATGTGTAACATTTTATCTGTCTTTTTAAAATTTAGTCATCCTACGTTCTTCTAGAAACTAATCTACAATTTCTTCTATTGATGGTTGCTCTACGATCTTTTATTATAATGTAATGACCACTTTACGATCATCTTACTCTACAATCGTCTTACTCTTCTATAATCGTTTTCATTCTACAATTATTTTACTCTACGATCTTTTTCTTTCAATGATCGTTTTACTTTACGATTATTTTATTCTACGATCATCCTGCTCTTGTATAGTCGTTTCTTTATGATTATCTTACTCTACGATCTTCTAGCACTCTACAATTTTGTGCTACTGCACACACACACACACACACACACACACACACACACACACACACACACACACACACACATATATCAGTTTATAAATTAAAATTTTTATTTATTAAAAATTTAATTTATATTACAAAAATTCCTAGATATTACAGTTAGCGATAAGAATGAAAAGATAATGCAGCTTTTACAATAGCTAATTTTGCAAAGATAAAGATATGCGTATGCTACTGCACAAAACATAGTACTATCGAAAGCGACTACTTGTGTCCAACAGACAACAATTTGATGTCAAAGGAAATATTCATTGACAAGTGTCCCAAGTTATTTGGAGTAATGGTAATAATCTAACGGAAAAATATCAAGGGAGTGACTATAAAAAAATTACTACAACAACACTGAATAATAACTAATTCTCAAGAATCAAGTGCCAAAAAGCTCAAGTGTTCAACTATTCCACCCCATAATCCAAAGATTTACTAACTACTACTAATACATTTGAAGGAGATCTTAAAGCACATTAGTAACACCTCAAACAACATACTATTCTTTATGATTGTATTATGATCTTACTAATCTATGTATTTAATATCTTTGTAACTTGAAGGATTCTGAGTGAATCAAGGGTTGTAATAGTTCTTAGCAAACTGTGGTTATTTGTAACCCTCATGCTTAGTGGATCATCCACACTCTTGGAGTAAAAGAGATAATTAGTAGACTTATGTGCTTTGAACCTCTAAAAATTCTATGTGTTTTTTACTTTGCTGCACTTATATTTTCAACTCAATAATTTTTGCCACTCTACGATTTTTCATTGTGACTAGTTTTTGCAGTTACGCTAAATTCAAAGTTTTGAATTTTTATTCATTGAAGGAGTATTCAAACTAATTTCGCTGTGCATATTTTATTATAAAGTAATATTATTAATTATTTGGTAATAAATTTGATAAGGTCCGAATTTGTAATAATTAATCTAGAAGGGGGTTGAATAGATTAATTTAGTTTTAAGAAAATCTTGGCCCCTTTTTTTTAACTCTAGTTCCTTAAGTGATTTTGTAAAAATATTTTTGAATATTGTTATGAACGAAATAAAAACATAGGGATAGAGAGATACCAATCAGAGAATATAACGATATATCTTGGTTCGCTATATATATCTTTACCAGATATATATAATTAGTCTAGTCCTCAAACTCCTCTCTAAGATTTGAAAATTTTTCACTATAAAAATAACTTAACTCTTTACGTAGGTGGAGAAACCTTTATGAAAATTTAGTTATGTCTTAGGACTACTTTACCCTAGTATCCTTCAACAATAGTAGATTTTCTCTCTAGAGCACTTGTATTTTGTTTTTGACTAGTCTTGAAACTTGATGTCTTTTATTACTCCTCACTCACTTAGAAATCCAAATCTATGACCTTCCTAAGATCTTGGTTTTGAAATAAAAATCACTCAATTCCTCACACATTAGAAGAATACAAGCTCCACCCCTTGTTTTAAAATGATTTTTAGCTGTCTATAATTAATGTTTCTCAAATAACCAGTCTATTAAGTACAAATGCATAGTTAAATGATTTGATGATGACTTGATTTGAATTAGTAATGTATATTTGTAACCAATAGCTTTTGTATAGTCCTTATTAATGAAATTGATGTAAAAGGTGTAAGACCTCAACTTTTATGAAATACAAATTTAATTTTTTTTTATATATTTCTTCTTAAAACGGTAAATGAATAAATTGATAAAAGTAAAAATTAAGAAATATTTGTACAAATTTTATCTCGTCGGAGAATATTCGTTTTGTCAGGGAATATTCTATTCGTACGACAGCGCCGAAATAACCAAAAATTGGTGGACTCCCACAACGAATTATTGTCGGATATAGAAAGAGACATACGTAACCTTTCTAAATAAATAAAGTCAACGGTGCTATCACTTTTAACTATTAAAATACCTTGTGATAAAAGAATAGTAACATACGGTATTGCACAGTAGCACACGGTATTGCACAATAGCACATGGTATTGCACAGTGTTTCATATTATTGAACTGATAAAGTGGCTATTGTACTATATTGACTTTATTGAACCAATAATTGTCACATGCATAATAATTTATATTATTGAGCTAATAATTGTCACAGTAGCATATGCATAGTAACTCACATTACTGAATCAATAATTGTCATTACACAGTAACGTGCTATTTTCTTATTTATTTTCAGCATTATTGTTATCTCTTTTATGATGTTGATTAAACTGTTGTATTCTATTATTAGTTAATTTCTCTGCTTATCTAACTGAAAAAGCCTACACTGTATTTATAACAATTAGTCATAATAATGAATAATTATGAATTATTGTTGAATAATTGAATTGATAAAGTTATTTATTTTATTATGATAAATTATATAAAGTTATTTGTTTTCATATATATAAAGTTAATTGATTTATATAAAGTTAGTTGTTTTATATATAAAGTTAGTTATTTTATATATAAAGTAAATTGAATGGTATAGATTAAAGATGATCTTTAAATAAATGGTTTAGATTAAAGAAATCTAAAAAGATGAAATAAGTGGTATGCATTAAACATTATCTTGAAATATACGGTTTGGATTAAATTAAGAATCTTGGTTTATGATAAGAGTTTTGGCTATAAATAGAGGCCTTAACTTAAGAATTTTTCATAAAAACTTTCTTGCTTATTCTTTCTTTCACTCTCAAAATATTTCTTTGTATAAGTTCTCTTTGAGTGTACTGAAGTCATCGTGAGTATTTGTGAAGAACTGTAAGTGTACGAGTACTGACCAAGTAAGTCTTTTTATAAAATTTATATAAGTAAGCACACACATCACACGGTGTTTATAAATCTTCCTTTAGAAGACTCTTCCTTTAGAAGACTCTTCCTTTAGAAGATTCATTTTAAAAAGCTTCATTTGGAAGATTTATTTTGAAATATTATTTTCTTCAAAAACTATATTGATGTATTCTACTTTATTCTATTAAATCACTTTTGATGATTTCATACGAATTGGTATACACCATGAAATTATATATGGTAGTTACTAATTAAATTATAAAAATATAGGTTGATCAACTTCATATCCAGTCATGTGTTAAGGTAAGGGATACCATCTTTTTCATCTTCCATTATTCAAACTTACGACGGTAAGGGATTATCATTATTTGATTCTAAAAAATAATATCATTTTTTTTCTTACTCATAAGATGTGTCATTTATTTCCATGTATTAATTTGTGGGAATAACCTGACTACGCGAACTGCCGCATGTTTGGTGAATAACATTTCGTATTCATTCCTTACTAATTTTTGGGAATAACCTGACTACGCGAACTATCGCATGTTTGGTGAATAAAATTTCGTATTCATTCCTTACTAATTTTTGGGAATAACCTGACTACGCGGACTACCGCATGTTTGGTGAATAACCTTTCGTATTCATTCCTTATTAATCTTTGAGAATAATTTGACTACTGTGACACCCATGATTTTTGAAATAATTTCAAATAAGGATTATGATAAATTAAGTAAATGTTAGTATTTAAAGCCTAGTATTGAATAATGAAGGTATTAAGGAATGATTTATGAAATGTGAAGAAGATTTATATGAATTAAGAAAAGAAGGATGAATGTGTAGAATATAAATGATGTGCAATAGAGGGTGTGAAGTAAGTGAATGGAGTAAGGAAATATGCGATTAAAGAAAAGAAATATTTCAGAAAATGAGAAATCAAAGAAATTGTAGAGTAAGTTATGAATTGAATATTTTGACAGTGATGACTATTATGAGGTTATCCATATGAGTTATGAAAAATTAATGAGGTAAAATATGATTATTATGAATTTACTTGTTATTTATCAAAATAAAGGTATAGCAAATTGCTAGAAATAAAATACGTATGATTATTACGGTAATTATGATTCCGAGGACGGAATCCTGTTAAGGGGGAAGAATGTGAGGATCCGAATTTTCAGAACTTCTTTAATAAAATTAAATAAGAAATTAATTGATAAAATTATCAAGGCTATTAAATTAATTATTATTTTATGTGCTTTATATGTGATGAGATTTAATTAGTAAATTAAATCTGTGCAGAGATTATGATAAATGGTATTGAATTTAAGTAATTGAAAAGTAAATAAATTGTTTAAAGACAATTTATTAAGAATAAGAGAAATTTCAGGTAAATGTACAATAAATTGTACAATTAAATTGTTATGGAGATGCAGAAATTATGATTTAATTGATGTTATGTGGTAATATGAAATATATGAAATTAGATATGTATATATATACACATTTGTATATATATATATATATATATATATATATATATATATATATATATGTTTAAATGATAATTATAAATGTTATTAATTATGGAAATTAAGGGATTAATAATTAAATTGATAATAATTGATTTTAGATTTAATTGATAATTATGGTGGATATTTATAAATTTATTGAGAAGAAATGTAATTATATATAAGTTATATAATAATAAATTATATAATTTATATAAGAAAATTAAAGTAATGTATAAACACAATTATAATTATATAAATTATATAAGGATAATTATATAATTTATATAAGAGAATTAAAATAATGAGAGAATTAATAAATGTGAAATTATTGATTAATTGATAATTATGGGAGAAATTAAGAAATTATTTAAGAAACGAGAATGTAAATATATATAAATTATATAATATTAAATTATATAATCTATATATAAAGAAATTAAAGTGAAAGGTAAAGAAATGCAATTAAACGAGGAAAAAAGAATGTTTTAATTCATTAAAAATTATGTTTATGCATAATTGAATTGTTATGATTTTTATGAGGAATAATATTTCGGAAACGTGAACATGTTAGTGTAACATGATGTCCAAGTAACGAAGTGAAAAATTACGAAAAATGAATTTTATATATTATGTGAATTATTTTATGAATTTTGGAGGTGTAAATTACTTTATATAATTACATGCATGTCATTATGCGTGTACAAATTTTGTCAAGTAATGGACATGAAAAAGGTATTAATATTATTTATAAATTAATTTATGATTTTTAGTGAAGTATAATAAATATTTTATATACATTATATAAAATATTTATTACACGTAATAACTACGTAATGTATTAAATTAATTAATTCTTTTGCATGATTTAATTTTTGGTGACTTATCCGAAGTAGAGTAAGGCGGTGGAATTGTAAAGGAATTAAAACTTATTTATACATACTTATAGTATATATATATATATATATATATATATATATATATATATATATATATATGTATGGAAAAGAAGAAAAGAAAAGGTAAAGAAAACAAACAAAACAAAAATACAACTATCTCTCCTTGTTTCTTCTACCATCCGACCACCATCATCGCCACCCATGACCACCATCTCCACCAAGAGAAGAAAAAATAGTTGGTGTCATCTAGAGAAAGAAACAAGCTTCAAGGAAGGTATAAAAGTAATTATTTAAATTATTTATGTATATTTTGTGGTAAAATAATTGTGTGGAAAAATTAGAAAATAATTAGAATATTTATTCTAAATAATTTATTTTTTTTAATCATTGCATTAAAATATTTGGATATTAAAATCCTTACATCGTGATCCTAGTCCCTGGATCGCAACATTTACTTTTTCTTTCTATTATCCGTGTCATAAAGCTCAACATTCACAATTTAGTATTGTTTATATCCATACAATTATTCTTTAATCCATAATTCGTCATTAGACATATAATTCATTTTACTGTAACAACTATCTTGCACTATCGCAGTTCACAATTTAACTTTATTCGTTCTATCCGAATTCAACATATATGTACATACAAAATATTAATGTAATATTGACAAATTATCCACATGACATTATAACATCAACATTTCATATTAACGTTCACAACCTTTTAGGAAAATCCGTCTATACATAATCTGATATTCTTGAAAATTTATTTATTTCCTGCAAAAACGTTTAGTAAGCAAGTAATGAGCACAACGGCTCAACAAGTTCAATTTAACTCGATCAACCTATTATCATAAAATAATCAAATAATAATTATTTATCTCTTTATGATATTAATTTACTTAATTAATATCATCTATGGGCCAATTATTAATTTATATGGTTAATTATATTAACCTCGTCCCTTAAATATTAATATAACTCATTTCAAGAAGGAGAAGAACATCCAAATCTAGAAGGTTTAAAAGTGTTATATACCTTCATTATTTTATTTATATGGTCTACATATATTTTAAATGATCAAAATATGTTTTTAACCGTTCAAAACTTATTTGCTGTTCTATAATGCTAGATCTTGGATATATATGAAGATTCATGATTTAGTATGTTTAATGTGTGTATGTATATGCTTAGTATGGAAATAAGTAGTAGAAATGTGCTTATAAAGCTTTACCGGTAAAACTCTAACTAGTTATGTTTTATATATTGTGATAGTTTGAAATCTAAAAGTTAGTTATTTGATTTTGATGTCTAAAAAGTTATATTTATGAGTTATAAAGATAACCCAACTTGAATCTCTCAAAAATATGAAAAAAATGAAAAAGTTATGACTTTTATCGCAAACTATGTCATTTTGAACCCTAGAGTGATCGATCTCAAATATTATGTCAAAAATGTTTTCGAAAACAAGATCAAACCAAGAAATATTGAAAAACAAGAAGTTAGCATGATAACAAAACTGATTTGGTGTATTTTGGACATGTATATCTCATTTTATAAAAGATTGAACCAAAAAAATCAAAGTTAAAAAAATTAGGATTTGAAAAATCAGAGCTACCGCCATAGAAGTAAGTCTCACCGCCACAACGGTGAAACACTCTGTGAGTCACTGCCGCAGCGGTGATCCAGTCTGTTTGAAAAATTATAGTTTACTAACCGGGTCAGGTCGGGCCAAATAAAATGAGTTGAGTCGGATATTTTGGAAATGAAATAGGTCAGGAAATATAATTTTAAATAACATTAATAATTATTAAATGATTAATAATATTAAGAAATGAATAAAATATTATTAAATAATTAATAATATTATGAGGTTAATAAAACATTATTAAATAGTTAATAATATTAGATAAAAGTTTAAACTATATTAAATGATTAATATAGGTTTTATGTTATTAAAATATTATTAAATAATGATAATATTTCTTAAGTGTTTAATATACCCTTAATTATGTAATTATGTGATTAAGCATTAGCAAATTAAGATGTACAAAGGTTATTAGATGAATCTAGATATGATACTAATTAAAAGATCAACTTAATTAATTGTTAAGTCTATTCAAATGATATTAAGTTGTATTAGTTAGCTGTAATCAATAATTGAGACAAGTTCCCTAGCCGTACTCAAGTTTATATTGAGCAAGTTTTCTATACCTGAACTTGTATTTATTCTTACAAGAGTTTAAGTGGTTTAATTGTTGAAAGTTAATCCACATCCATATTGTTTATGAATTCGCACAAAGTGCATTTGAAGCTTTATAGTTCATTAATTGATGAACTATTTAAGAATGTGTAAGCTAATTGTTCAGCTAGACACTGCATGTATAAATTCAATAACTTGAATACTTTTAAAAACTTATCCAAACCATTGATTGGTGTGGATTCTTATAGTAAGTCTGAGAACGAACAACCCTATTTAAGGGGATTATATTTCGAGAAACTGAACTTTGCGCAAGATGTCTGAATGTTATGCATATACAGCGGGTATAAGAGGTAGATCCCCTTAAGTGCCAAAATAATAAAAGGGTCAGATACATATCTGATATACCCTATGTTTTAATTCATGGTCCTTCGAGACCACTTAGCATTAAAGACTCAATTATTTTTGTCCATTGAAATTTGATTCTCGTTCTTTCACAATTGTTATATATTATTGAAAACTCTGAAATTATTCTCACTCACTCATGATATATCAATTCTTATATTTACTATTCTTAAACATCCTTACTATATCATGAACCATTTTTCAGCTAAGCCCGAATGCTCCAAGAAAGACATGGGCAAGAGAAAAGCCAAAGTTTAGATTAGATTATTGCATGTTAATTAATTGTTTAATATGTAATTACAGTTGTAAATCTTTTGTAATCCCTTATGATATGAACTGTTTATATTAATATTAGAAGACCTTGGGATTATAGTTCTTCTGGTAAGGGACATTTATGTATTATTCCGCAAAATTTAAATGAAGATTATGTATTTTGTTGTATTATGTTTTGGATCGTGAGAACCAAACCCAAGGTTATGAACCCGAATTTGGGGTCGTCACATTACACAAGAAAATAGCATAACACATGAAAAAATCACATCCTAAAAGCAGTAGGTACGCTCGAACCGAGCGCAAGTGCACTCAGCTCAGCACGGGTGCGCTCTAGTACAACTTCGTAGATATCAGGGTCTAACGCAGCTGCGCTAGACCCCTGCACCGATGCGCTAGACCAAAACCTAGAAAATCTATAAAAAAATAATTCCAACTTCCTTCTTGTTTTGAGCATACATGAAATGTATTATACTCACACATTCAGTTACACATAGTTTGAAATCACCCTTAGCTTGTTTAGGTCCAAAGTTTACAACTAAAAGCATTAAATCCTTATCCACACATAGCATACATCTCTTTTATGCCTTCCAAATCAAAACATAAAAGTTGAGGTTTATAACACAAGTTTCATTCGAAAATATCTTCTAACTTATATTCATCCATATTCACTAAATCAAGCTAGTAAGTTAAAAATTAAGAAACCCAAATGATTACTAACACAATGCAAACTCCTCTCATTTACGTACCAACAACTTATCCCATTGATATGCCAAAGTTTTAGAAAAAGACTTCTTTGAATACTTTTATCAAACAAATGATGTGCATTCATTAGTAAGATTCATTATGCTATATAAACATATAAGCACATAACCTCCATCTTATAAATCCTTTCTTATTTCTTCTATGGATCCACCACGATCCCACACAATCACAAATTACTCCCACCAGTAACCAAACCACAACACACGAGCATAATAAGATAAAAGCTAACTAGGAGTTTAAGTATAAGAGCACTTTTAACCTTTAAAAAATTCGAGCATAATAAGATAAAAGCTAACTAGGAGTTTAAGTATAAGAGCACTTTTAACCTTTAAAATAAGATTGCTTTTCTTCTTCTTCTTCTTCTTCGCTCTCTTGGATTTCTTCTCTCAATAATCTCTCTATGAACTTTTTTAGCTTGTATTTAGTTTATAAAGCACAAAAGTCTTAGGCTTGCAAGGGGATAATGTATTTATAGAGGAAAACTCACCCCTCCATTAGATATACATACATACATATAGGCCTATATACACAGCCTATTAGCCTATTCTATCCTAGCTTGAGTTCTACTGTGGCTGTGACATCCCGAATTTTTATAGGATTTCCAAATGAGGATTTTGATTAATTTAGTAAAGGTTATATGATAAAACATGGTGTTGAATGTCAGAAAGTGGTAAAAGTGATTAAATATGAATCATTATTTAATTAATGTGATAGGAATGACTTGTGTGGTTGAAATGGTACAGAAGCACTTTTACTGTAAATGAGGGTCTATAGATCGTATATGGATCAGTTAGCTATTTAAAGTGCATTAGTGATGTAATAGCTAATCAAAATATTATAAATATGAATTTTGATGGTTAAATGTTAATATAATGGATTTAAGATGAATGATTGATTGTAATGCCCATAATAGGGTAATTTGAAAGGAATTATGGTAAGACACTATGTTGTGTCAGCAGGTAATAGATTGAATATGTGTAGATATATATTTGAGCAGATAAAGAAAGAAGAAAAGTTAAGTTAGAGAGTAAAGGAAATGAAGAAAGCATATATGAATTGATGCTTAAGTTATAAAAGTTAATAGTGAGCTTAATGATTAGGCCTTGAGAGGTAAGGTTACGATAAGGTACAATAATGTGTGGTGAATGTGCAGAAAAGATGAAACAGTTTGACCTAATTGGTATATGAGAAATTGATTGAATGATAATGGTTATGATGTTTAATGTTTGAAATGGATTAATAAATCCATATTAATCGATGAAATGAATTATATTTATACGCTGTGTATGTACAGAATGTAATACCCCCGAAAATGAGTAGAAAGAATGTTGGATGCAAGAATGGTTTAAATTGGCATTATGTACTAGATAAATAAGCAAAAGGACGTAAGAGTTGTATAATGACTATATAAGCGTAAAAAGGATAAATGATGATGGATTTTGGTAATCCGAGTAAAGTTCGCTTTTTGAAGAAGCGATTTATGGACAAATGAGCAAATTGACTATATTGAGATGTCAAAAATTCAGATTTGTGAAATATGAAACCAAAAAGGTTTATAGAAAATTAAGAAGCTAATGATGTGCAATTTAGTAAAATGGTAAATTGATAATTAAGTAATGAAATCCAATTTCTAAGGTGTGACAAATGATATGGGACAAGCCAATTATGGTGTATTTAGTGATGGAATAAAATCCAAGTCTAATGAAACAAATTAGGAAAAAGAAAAAAAAAGGACTTGAATGGGAGCAAAAATTAAGCAAGTTTGATTTATTAGAGATTAAATTCTCTCGATTTCTTGACAAAAGACCAAAATGTCCTTGATAATTTAGGAAATGACAATTGTGTTTTGGAATGGTTTAATAACTAATATGTCATTGCTAGTTGAAAGTAAATGTCATAAATGTCCTTAACCAAGAATGAGTTAGGTTAACTAAGTTGAGTTAGTTGTTGGAGAATATATACAACACTTATATGTATATATTCTCAAGTATCAAGCTATGTATTATTTCATTTCATAACTTCAAGAGTTGCTAAGTAAAGAGCATAAGAGAAAAGAGAAGAGGGAAGCTAGGGTTGGCTTGTTGAGTTTGAAGAATTGCTATAAAAGTGATCAAGTGAAGTAAAGGAAGCCATCAAAGTGGAGTTTACAACCTTGATAAGGTTTATTGCATGAAGGCAGAGAGCTCAAAGAAGGTATGTTTATGTTCAAGCCATGAAATATGATATTTATGAGTTTAAATGTTAGTTTAAGACTAGCCATGCATGAATTAGTGGCTAGATGTAAGTTTGTATATCAGTTTAAGTGTTAAATGGTTGAGAAGTCATGAAACCCTAAGCTCAAGTTTGATGTTGTAAAGGTTGTGCACTATTATCATGTATTCAAGCTAGAAATCATGAATTAAGGAAGGTTATGTGTTTAATATTGTTGGTTTTGATAAAAACCTAGATGAAGAGGATGAACATGTTTAAAGTATAAGAAATTTCATGTTAAATTGCATTGAAGATGCATTGAAGGTTGAAAATCATGTTTTGTAAAGGAAGTTATAATATTAGGCTATGATTTACAATGAAATCAAATCATATTCTGTAAAGTATTTTGAAAGGTGCGTATTGAAGTTACGTGAATACACAAAATTGTTAAATGTGTGTGTGGTAGCCTATGTGATGTATGAAGTTTAAAGATTTAAGTTGAGTTTAAGGTTTGAAATTTAAAAGTTGACAAAATGCCGTCAAATCGTGATTTTTGGCAATTTTGAAGAATTAAAGGTGAAATAAAGTCAAAAGACTTAGTTTTATGTTATTACACGTGTTTAGGTTGATTTAGTAATCAACGAATGGAAATTTGATTGAATAGGCAATTCGAACGATCGAAATCGATCGTTTCGACCCTAAATGGATTTTAACGGACAAATCTTGTCTCGTGCGAAGTTTTAAGGTTTTAAAAGTTTGGACATGTCATATATGAGTTATATGAACTTTGTCAAGCATTGGAATGAAGTTTTGTTGCAAATGGTCAAAAATCACAAAGTTGGAAAAAATTTGAGTTTTAAAGTTAGAAAAAATTTAAAAGTCTGAAAATGTTTTGAAACGCCCTTCTACAGGCTAGTATATCAATGATTTTGAGAAGCCAAATGAAGAAAGTAAATTTTTTTAAAATACTAGGTAGTAAGACCTAGTACTGTTCCAAATTTGGAGTCAATTGGATGTGTGAGGAAAGAGTTAAAAATCACCAAAGTAGTAGCAAAAATCACAGAATCTAAGACTGTAGGACTGCGCTGGGGTGCAGTGTTTTGTGCTACACACTATGTCGGGGCACAGTGTACTGTTCATGGGTCGAGAGAATTTTGCGGCCAGCGGAGTCTGAAATGGCCGGGGCGAAACGTTACTATAGCAAAAAATAATAATTTTAAGTGTCCAAAATGTGATGTTTTGATATAGAAAGATAAAGATGAGTTATGTAAACCCTAGATAGTTAAAGAATAGCCAATATAGAGGGTGTCAAGGTATAATGAAATGATAAATGACATAATGTAATATGCCTAAAGCTAAGTCAAATCATGATATGAGTTTTGAAAATGTCGGTAATGAGTTATGATGTATTACTAACCTATATAAGGTGTAATACATCAAAAGTGAAATGAATAGAGATTATTGGTTAAGCAATTATGGATAAAGTTTGATAAATTATATTAAGTCTTATGATCTTATAATGACATATAAGTTCAATGTTGACAGATAATATTCAGATTAGCAACCCGAGGCAAAGAAATGATAGGAAGGTTAAGTGAGGCGGTAAAGGTTAAGTGAAAATAAATACAGATCACATAAGTTGTTCAGACTTAAATGTACTAATTGATCTACGTGAAATATATGATAGTTGAAATGTGCACTTCGTGCAATTATGTGTGTAACTGTTAAGTGAAATATATGGCATTAAGCATAGCATGGTAAAGTAAAGGATGCATGACGCATGAATATAAACTGTAAGCATGAAATGTGTTATCTGATTGACTTGCTGAGCCTATGTGCTCACTCTTGCCATGAACTAACATTTCAGGTAAAAGTACGATAAGGCCGGAGGTTCCGGTACGGCTAAAGGTAAAGATTGATGAAGGCATAAATAACCATGAAAGAAATTTTTTATGTGTATCTATGTAAGGTGGCCATTCAGATAGTTAAATGTAAACCTACAATGGTAATATGGGATATATGATTGTTCAAATCTATGTTGATGATATAATTTTTGGTGCTACTACTAACTCTTTATGCGAATGGTTTTCCCAATGCATGCATAATGAATTCGATATGAGCCTTATGGGTGAGTTAAATTATTTCTTGGGGCTTCAAATCAAACAATCCAATGAAGGAATATACATTCACCAATCCAAGTACGTAAAGGAGTTATTGAAGAGATTTGGCTTTGAAAATACAAAACCAAAGACAACCCCAATGAGCACAACAGTCAAATTAACAACGGATGCTACAGGTAAAGATGTTGAGGTAACAATGTATCGAGGTATGATTGGTTGTTTACTTTATTTAACATCATCAAGGCCAGATATTATGTATAGTGTATGCTTATGTGCTAGATTTCAAGCTCAACCGAAAGAATCTCATCTTAATGCGGTAAAAAGAATATTTAAATATTTATCTGGTACAATTAATTTTGGCTTATACTATCCTGTATCTCCAAGCTTTGAACTTATTGGATACTCAGATGCAGATTATGCAGGTTGCCAAGTTGATAGAAAAGCACAAGTGGAGCTTGTAAATTTTTAGGACAAAGCCTGGTGGCTTGGCATAGTAAGAAACAAACATCAGTTGCATTGTCCAGTACGGAAGGTGAATATCTGGCTGCAGGTAGTTGTTGTTCACAAATTTTGTGGATGATACAAACCTTACATGATTTTAATGTGATATGTGAAAATGTGCCTATTATGTGTGACAATACTAGTGCTATTGATATATCTAAAAATCCTGTACTTCATTCTCGTACCAAACATATTGAAGTGAGACATCATTTTTTAAGAGATAATGTTGCTAAAGGATTAATTAAATTAGTATTTGTCCCTACTGAACATCAATTGGCTGACATTTTTACAAAACCTCTTAGTGAAGAACGTTTTTGTACCTTGAGAAGGGAACTAGGTATGACTATCTGTGCCTAATAAATATATTCGTATTAAATATTCATCGTATAATTTAGATGCTTATCTTGAAAAATATTATGATTTTGTCTTCGCGGAGTTACATTAATTATATGAGATTTGATTTAACTATGTGTAACTGGGCCATATGATATAACTGATTTAGGGCATTTTTTGTATTAAAAGGTTCAATTAGAAATTAGTACATTATTTTAAGCGAAAATAGAATAATTCTTTTTAGTATTTTTTTTTCTTTTTCTACTAAAACTCTTCATCTTCCCTCTCATTTCTGTTTTCTCTCTCTCTTTTCCCGCTCGGGTTCCTCTCTCTCTTTATCTAAGTTTTCTTCTTATCTCACTCGCTCGGCTCATCTTCACCATACAAAACCTAGGGTTTCTATTTTGTTTTTCTCTTCCATGGCCAAAACAAGAGGAGGACATGTCATCATCACCAGACGAGAATCAGCTGCTCGTCGGAAAGAGAACACGGTCGGGGCTCTTGATATGGCAGCGACTACACGGCCGAATCGGCATCTGACCCAAAAACAGAAAACAAATGCTAACAATTTGGGGGTTTCTTCTTCAAAAATCCAAAAACGCAAATCCTCAAAAGAGACAACATTTCCTTATGTGAGTATTCCTGAATCTTCCTCTGTGGATCCTAAGTCTCATGGTACTGCTATATCTTTTCGTTCTCCCAAATTTGAAAAACGCTTTAAAAATTTCATGGAACACAAAAATTTTGTCCATGGGAAATCTGTTGATCCCGTTTTATTTCATCAAATTGGGATTTCTGCTATATTTGAAAATGTTGATTTGGGGGCTATGTTGTATCCTTCAAAGGTTGGTTATCCGATCTTACTCAAACAATTTTTTGGGAATATGTCTACTAAGTCAGATACATTAATTACCTTTGTGCAAAATAAGACTCTATCTATTGATTCTGTGTTGTTGAGTTCTTTGTTTAAAATCCCTTGTTTTGGTATATGTCCTTTCACTCTTAAAGGTCCATATGAGCTTTAACAGTTAAGTATTCTTGATCAGATAAAAATTGTGAAAATTTCTTCTGATACTGAATTTATTGAGTTACCAACAGTTGTTGAAACCATTGTTGAGTTATTGGTTAGTGGATTTACTGGTTTTCTTAGATCTTGGTGGGAAAAACATCTTACTGAAGATTCTAGATATAATATAATTCACGCTATTCAAAGAGATAACGAAGGAATGCCTATTTTTGATGAATAATTAGGATTAGGTCCTCCTGATGGAGTTAATACATTAATATATTTACAATAATTAAACATTTTATTAGAACACCTAGTAATATAACAGATAGGATTCATGATCAGTTAACTAATTTATCATGTCTTACTTTAAGTGATTTTAGATGGTATAAAGATGTTTTTACCTCCACAATTATGATAAAGAATGATAGTGATAAGCCATTTTGGAAAGAAAAATTTGTCAATAGTTTACCGAATTTGTTTGCCCATAAAATTCGTGAGGAATTAAGTAAAGACTTAAGTTTTATTGATTATGATAATCTAACATATGGAGATATAATCAGTCAAATAAAAAAACAGGTCTTAAAATGTGTATTGATTTTAAGATTAATAAACAAGCTAGTAAAGATAAAAAGAAAGCTAAATATGAATTAAAAACTTTTTGTGAGCAATATGGTTTACCCCTTGTTGCGCCATCCAAAAGAAAACATAAAATCAATAAAAAGAAAAATTTTAAGAAATATAAACGACATTATTCTAAAGATAATTATTATAAGAAATCACAGAAACAGCCAGCCTATAAAAAACCTTATAAGAAAAAGACTTCTAAGATGTTTGATAAAAGTAAAGTTATTTGTCATAATTACGAAAAACCAGGGCATTATAAAAATGAATGTAAAGTTAAAAAAAAATTAAAACAGGTAAAAATATCTTAAGAAGATACAAATCAAATCATTAAATTAATAAGAATTGAAAATAATTATAGTAATAATGAATATGAAGATTTTAATTCTTCTAGTACTTCAAAAACTGAGTCTAGTAGTAAACCTAGTTAGAGTCCTAAAATTACTCTAGGATGTACTAATACTTGTTGTAATAAAAGGCTAAATGTTTTAAATAAAAATACTGAAGAAAAAAATTTATTAATTGATTTAATAAGTAAAATCTCAGACCCTCAACTAAAATCTCAATATACTAAACAATTAAAAGATTTATTTAACAAAGATAACTCCTCTAGTAAAATAAATAAGATTAAAGAAAAACCAATTTTTTGTCTTAACAAGACTTTAGAAAGATTTAAAAATCCAACTAAAGAAATAACTTTACCAGAATTAAACCAAGAAGTTAATAACCTTAAAAAAGAAATTTCTAAATTAAAACAAGAAATTCTTAAGCTAAGAGAAGAAATTAGTAAAATTAGAAAAGGAGAAGAATTGTTAATACATGACTCTTCTGATAGTGAAGATATGGAGGAACTTGAAACTTCAAGAATTAATAATCTAGATAGTGAAAATGAAACCATTAGTCAACAAGGATTATCATTAAAAATATTAAAAGTCATTACCATTCAGAAATGATATATTAATGTAACTATAATTATTAACAAGTCATTCACTTTAGAAATTCCAGCATTAATAGACACTAGTGCTAATTTAAATTGTATTCAGGATGGATTAGTCCCTACTAAGTACTATGTAAAAACTAGTGAAAGAATGACTTCAACCAATGGTAGTGAAATGGAAATAAAATATAAATTGCCTAAAACACATATCTGTCAAAATAATGTTTGTTTGGAAACATCTTTTGTTTTAATAAAAAACATGACAGATAAGATTATTTTAGGATTATCATTTATATATTTATTGTACCATTTTACTACTAATACAAATGGTTTAACAAGTAAACACTTAGGTCAATAAGTAACTTTTAGTGTTATTCAAAAACCTAAAAGTAACGATCTTAGGATTATTCAAGAAGGATCAATTTCAAAAAACTTAAATATACTTAATAATAAAAGAAATCATTTAAAATACCTAAAAGATGAAATTAGGTATAAGAGAATTGAAGGTTAATTAAAAGATAATAATCTTCAGGGTAAAATAAAAGAATTTCATAATTTATGAAGTAAAAATGTTTGTTCAGATTTACCCCATGTTTTTTGGCATAGGAAAAAGTATATAGTTAGGCTACCCTATGCTAAGGAATTTAAAGAGTATTTAATTCCTACTAAGGCTAGTCCTATTCAGATGAATCATGATCAAATGAATTATTGTAAAAATGAAATTGATGACTTATTAAGAAAATGATTAATTAGAAAAAGTAAATCTACTTGGTTTTGTCCAGCCTTTTACGTCAATAAAAATGCAAAAATAGAAAGAGGAACCCCCCGCTTAGTTATTAATTATAAACCATTAAACAAAGTCGTAGAATGGATTATGTATCCATTACCTAATAAGAAGGATTTAATTAACAGATTAGGTCAAGCAGTTGTCTTTAGTAAACTTGACCTTAAGAGTGAATTCTGGTAAATTCAGATCCCTGAGGAGGATAAGTATAAGACAACCTTACGATACCATTTGGTCATTATGAATTGAATGTAATGTCATTCTGATTAAAAAATGCCCCTAGTGAATTTTAAAATATTATGAATGATATTTTAAACCCTTTTAGTCATTTTGTCATTATTTATATTGATGATATTTTTATTTTTTCAAATTCTATTAAAGAACATTTGAAGCATTTAAATTCATTCTTTAGAACTATTCAATCTAATGGATTAGTTATTTCTCAGTCAAAATACTGTCTATTCCAAACAAAAGTTAAATTCATTGGTTATATTATTTAGTGTGGTCAAATTCAGCCAGTTGCTAGAGTTATACAATTTGCTAGTAAATTTTCAGACAAAATTATTAATAAAACCCAGCTTCAGAGATTTCTAGGTTCCCTCAACTACATAGGAGAATTCTATAAAAATTTGAGAAGAATCTGTAAGCCATTGTTTGAACGCTTGCAAAATAATCCTCTACCTTGGACTGATGTTCATACTTCTATAGTCCAAGAAATCAAATTACATGTTAAGACACTTCCATGTCTTGGCATATCTAATTATGATGCATTCAAAATTGTTGAAACTGATGCCTCTAAAATTGGATTAGGAGGTATTTTAAAACAAAAGTTAACTCCTAATTCATCTGAACAAATTGTTTCTTTTTATTCTCGTGCATGGGATAATACACAAGTAAATTATTCTACTGTCAAAAAAGAGATTTTATCTCTTGTTTCATGCATTAATAAATTTCAAAGTGATTTATTAAATAAAAGGTTTTTAGTAAGAATAGATTGTAAATCTGCAAAATATATTTTAAAAAAAGATGTACAAAATATAGCTTCTAAACAGATTTTTGCTAGGTGACAAGCTATGTTATCTATTTTTGATTTTGATATTGAATATATTAAAGGTAATCAACATTCAATTCCCAATTTTCTCACCAGAGAGTTTCTTTAAACAGGTACACTAAAATGAGTGAAAGAGGTGGCCCAAGTGGTCATTGTCGAGGTAAATCCATTGTTGTTAGTCAATCCAATAAAAATAAAGGAATCATGATTCTTCATCCAGTTAACCCAGTCCTTTCTGTGGACTTAGTCAATAGGTATCAAATTCTTGGTACCATCCCAAAACCCTATAATATTGTTTTGGCTAGTAAGCCTAAACCTATTGATCCATTTTGGAGTCCCTCACAGGCGTCAAACCCTAGTCAACCAAAATCTTCACAGTTTTTACCAAACTATGAAGTTAACCTTTTTCATATTGAGCCTCATATGAAGCTCAAAGATGATCCAGTCATCCTTGCTCCTAGTTCTTCCCAACTGGTTGGCACTTTGTTCCCTTTGCCCCTTATAAATCATTAACGTTTTATAAAGACGTCCTTCTTAATATCGAGTCAATTTTTATTAAGCTCATTTATGATAAAAATGATAATTCAAATGTTATTTTTCACTCACTCTATATTAAGAAAATTATTTCCATTCTTGAGTGGGGAAAACAGCCTTCTGATCTTCGTCCTCTTGCAGAAGGAAAAGAACCTTTCCTCTATAATTATTTTTGTTATTATGATTATATTGAAGCCTGGCAAAAGGTTTTCCTATACCAAAATCAGCCAATGAGTCATTCTTGGTTTATTCAATTTGATCATAAATTTAAGAGTCAAATCCCCTTTTGGTTTATTCTTTGGTGGTCAAGATACAGACTCATTGATATCTTCCCCAAGTCACTTCAGTCACAAGTTCACCACTACAAAAATCATGTTATTCATAACCTTAGGTATGATGGCATTCCTATTTTACTTCAGTTTATGAGTAAACACAAAATTCCATGGATTCTCAAATGGCAGTATAATATTCATACATCAGTTGTAGAACATATTTTTCATTCACCATCTCAGAAAATTGTTGTTAATGAAATCAGTGAAGTAGCCAAGGTAACCTGTATGTTTTTTGTTAAATGGTGGGATAAATTTAATGTCGAAATAATAATTGGTCAAGTGCAAAAGGAATTTCCTCTTATTCCAATTTTTCCCATTAAATCTGTTCCTGCTAAAGGTTCTTCCAGTAAATCTAAGTCAAAAATGAAACGATCTAGTCTCAGTCCTTCTGTTTCTGGTTCTATTTATATTTCAGATGTTAAGAATTATTCCAGCACTGAGTTAAAACTTGTAGCTCAGGCTATTCAAGAAAGAGTCAGCAAACTCCATGAAGAAGCCGATGATAGTTCATCATCTTCTTTAAGGTCTTCCCAAAGGTCATCCTTTAGCATTAATAAGGATCCTTACGGCAACATCAACCTTCAGGATGCTCAAGATCCTTTTGTATAGTCAACTCCCGTGAGTCATACTCAGCTCCCGTGAGCCCCTAGTCACTTCTGGTCCAAACCAGTACCTTATTTGGGCTATCCAAGACGTTCAATGTTTTGTGGCCCCTAATAATCTAGTATTTCGGATCCAGTCAAGCATCCAATGTTGTTGGTCCCTACTTCAGACACATCCAATGTGTTCCTAGTCAAAAGTTGCTAAATGCCAAGTCAGAATATGATACTTTTCCACCGAAAGTAGAGATGAATAGTAAAAAGTCACTATTCATGAATAGTAAAATGTCTGTAATCATTTACTTTTTATAATCGTGTCTTGTAATAGTGTTTTTCTTATTATATAAAAGGAACACTAAGTCATTTGAGGGAGGCAGATTGGTTTTGACCTCTTATTCTCTCTCATCTCTCCCCTCTAGAACCCAATGAACTTGTAAATCTTAGTAAGTCTATTATCAGTTTAAAGTTTTCAGATTTAATAAATAAGTTTTATTTAATTTATTTTAATTTTATTAAACTGTTGCCTACTGCTATCAGGCTGTTGGTATATATATATATATATATATATATATATATATATATATATATATATATATGATTTGTTTATTTTCAGTTTAAATATTCAACTGTGAGGTCCCTTTTCCAATAATCCCCTTGCATCATTCATATATACACATATATGTGATTTTTTTATTTTTTGTTTATATATTCAACTGTGAGGTCCCTTTCCCAGAAATCCCCTTGTATCATTCATTTTACATTATAGTAAGCACTTTATCTTGACTGTTATACATCAAGATAGTATAAATATATCTTTAACTTGTATCTTTATCCATGCACTCTTTTATATCTTCCTTATTCCGCCTTCTTATATATATATATATATATATATATATATATATATATATATATATATATATATATATTCATTCAATAATGTAATTTTCTAATCAATTAATACAAAAAATTTACTTCATTGATAATTATTTAATAATTATCATTACAATGGACTTAGAACTCGTGGTTATTACATTCTCCCCCCCCCCCCTCCATAAGAATTATGTCCCTATAATTACAAATTTAAAACTACTCAAAAAGATTCGGATAATTATTCCTCATCTTTTCTTCAAGTTCTCACGTAGATTTCTCAGCATTGTGGTTCCTCCAAAGCACTTTGACAGAATGTATAACCTTATTTCATAAAGTCTGTTCTTTCCTATATAATATTTGGACAAGAATTTCTTCATATGATAAGTCTTTTTCAACTTGAATCAGCTCATAGGAGATGACGTACTTTTAATCAGGATTGTATGGTCGCAATACTGAGACATAAAACACATTATGAATATGTTCCAGTTCAGGAGGTTGAGTTACCTCGTACGCTACTTTACCCACTTTCTTCATTATTTCAAACGGTCCTATGAACCTCGGACTCAGTTTTCCTTTCTTCCCAAATCTGATGTTTCCTTTCTAGGGAGACACCTTCATAAATACAAAACTTCCCACTTCATAATCTCGCTTCTGTTAATGTAGATCTGTATTTCTTTTTCTGGCGATCCTGAGTTGCTACTAGTCGAGCTCTTATTACTCTGATAATTTTTACGGTCTGTTGAACCAATTTCGGCCCCAACAATCAACATTCTCTCATTTCATCCCTTCATAAAAGTGTTTTACATTTTCTCCCATACAGTGCTTCATAAGGCGATATGCCTATTCTCGCATGATAACTGTTATTGTATGCAAATTCTGCTAATGGTAGATGGTCCTCCTAACTGTCCTTGAAATCCATCACACAGGCTCTGAGCATGTCTTCCAATGTTTGAATTATTCTATCACTTTGCCCATCAGTCTGCGGATGATATGTTGTACTGATTCTTAACTGTGTCTCCATTCTTTTTTGAAAACTCCTCCAAAATTTTAACGAGAAGCGCGGATCTCTGTCTGACACAATTTGCACCGGCACTCTATGCCTTGAAACTATCTCTTTTATGTACAACTTGGCCAACTAATCTAAACTAAACTTAATCTTAATTGGCAAAAAGTGCGCTAACTTCGTTAATCATCTTCAATCACCCATATCGCGTTATATCCCCTATGTGTTGCTGGAAGTCCTACCACGAAACCCATCATGATATGCTCCCATTTTCATTCAGGAATCTCTAACGGCTGTAATAACCCACTTGGTCTCTGATGATTTACATTTACCCTCTGACAAGTTAGACATCGACTGACATATTCTGCAACATCCCTTTTCATATTCGGCCACCAAAAATACTGACGTAGATCTTGATACATCTTTGTACTCCCCGGATATATCGAGTATCTTGTATTGTGAGCCTCTTGCAAAATCTCCTCTCGTAATTCAGGCACTAATGGTATCCAAACACGATTTTCAAATCTTAGCAATCCTTTGCTATCCACTTTGAACTTGACATTTTCTCCATCGGTCATTCTCTTTATTATTATATCACATTCTTCATCTGTGTCTTGAACCTCTTTCACCTTATCTAATAAGGTTGGGCTCGCTTCCATCCCTATTGACTCCTTTGGATTTTTTACCTCCAACTCTATTCGAGCCATTTCTTTTACTAGTTCTTCCTGGTCTGTCAATACAAACAACTTCTCTCTACTCTTTCTGCTTAGAGCATAAGCTACCACATTGGCTTTGCCGGGATGATATAAAATCTCACAATCATAATCTTTGATCAATTCTAACCATCTCATCTGCCTCATGTTCAACTCCTTTTGTGTGAAGATATACTTCAAACTTATGATCTGTGAATATCTCACATTTTTTTTCCATATAGATAATGCCTCCAGATTTTAAGGGCAAACACTACCGCTGCCAACTCTAAATCGTGGGTAGGGTATCACTTCTCATAATCCTTCAATTGTCTTGATGTATACACAGTGACCTTACCGTTCTGTATAAGCACACAACCTAGTCCCTTGTGCGATGCATCACTATAGGCCTTAAAACCTCCCATGTCATCTGGTAAAGTCAAGACAGGTGCTTCACTAAATCTCTTCTTTAACTCCTGAAAACTCTCCTCGTTGTGACATCCTGAATTTTTATTAGATTACTAAATAAGAATTTTGGCTATTTATGTGAAGGTTAATAGTTAAAAACCTAGTTATGAATGATTGAGGTACTAAAGAACGATTAAATATAAATTATTAAGTGATCAATGTGCTATAAATGACCTATGTGTTTGAATTGGTAAAGATGGACTCTTGATATAAATAAGGGTCTATAGAATGAAAAAAAAAAAAAAAGGACCAGCTGTCAATTAAAAGTGCTTTAATGACGTAACAAATTTTGAAATCGAAACGAATATGAATTTTGATGGTTGAATGGTAATGCAAAGGATTGATTGTAATGCCCACATTAGGGTAATTTGAAAGGAATGATGGTAAGACACGATATTATGTTTCAGTAGGTAATAGATTGAATATGTAAATATGTGTGTGTGTGTGTGTGTGTGTGTGTGTGTGTGTGTGTGTGTGTGTGTGTGTGTGTGTGTGATTGAATAAAGAATTTAAAGTTAGAAAATAATGGAATGAGGAAAGAGTATGCAAAATTGAGCTTAAGTTATAAAAGTTAATAGCGAGCTTAATGAATAGGCCTGGTGAGGCAAAGAAATGAAAATGGTAAGGTAAGATATGTATCTATGTACAGTGAAGAATGAACTGTATGACCTAATCGGTCTATTAAGGATTAAAGGAATGACATGACTAATGATAGTGGAACGTTTGAAATTATTAAGGAATTGATATTGAATGATTGAAATAAGATAATCTTGATACTATGTGTAAAGACAAAAATGTAATACTCCTGAAAGTAAGTACAAGAAATTTAGTTTGCAAGTCTAATTTGAATTGGCGTATGTATGCTAAGTAATGTAGCGAAGGACGTAAAAGTCGTAGAAATGACTATATGAGGGTAAAAGGATAAAAAGATAATGGAGTTTGATAATCCGAGCGTGGTTCACTTTTCGAGGAAGCAATTTATGGAAAAAGTGAGTATCTCAACTAATTGAGATGTCGAAAATTAGAATTGATTAAATGTAGAACCAAGAAAGTGTGTAAGGAACGAGATATGTATTTTATGGTTAAAAGAAAATTATGTAATCAATTTGCGATTAAATGGCTATTTAAGACGTAAAATGAGTTTATGTGAACGTAGTACGATGGAAAGCGAGTGACCTAATCGGTCGATCGAAAAAAGAATCAATTTAAATGAGCATGAAATGGATTAACGAAAGGAAATAATGAAGTTAGTTTGGAAAAAAAGAAAATTTGCATGAAAATTTAAAAATCTAGCCAAAATGGATTTTTACCAAAATGCCCTCAGCAATTTAAATAATGACCATTGTGTCCTAAAAGGGTAAAATGACCAAATTACCCTTGATAAATTAAGTAATAACCGTTGCGTCCCAAGAGTTGTAATGACAAACATGTCGTTGACTAATTATGTGAAAAGACCAAAATACCCTCGGTTGAAGCTAACTATAGTTGAGTTGACTTAACCCAACTTGGGTTAAGTCTCATATAATTTAAGTTGCCAAGCAAATGCTCTTGTTCATGTTCATTTTTGCTGGAAAATTAGAGCCCTAGGAGAGAGAGAGAGAGAGAGAGAGAGAGAAGCCATGGATATAGAGAGAGAAAGCTTGATGTGGGAAGCTAGGATGCTTGAATGGTTATGAAGCAAGAAGAAAAGATGAAGCTCTCTTTATGAGGAAGCTTTATGTGTAAAGAAGTTGGGTATACAAGAACGTATGTTTATGTTTGAACCATGAAATTTGGTATTTATGTATTTAAATTTAAGGATAGATAAAGTCATGTATGTATCTTGGAAATTCATGACCTGATTATGTGTTTTAGGTGAGCTACATGCTCTTTGAATGGTATATTATTAAACCTTAAGCCTTTATGTTGTAGGACAAAGGTGGTGTATTTTTCATGTCTAAATTCAAAACTAGAAAGCATGATTCATGAATGATCATGTGTTATATGTGGCTAGAAGTGATGAAAACCTAGATGGAGAGATTGAACATGAAGAAATCATGTGTATTTTTATGATAGATAGTTTAAAAAAATCACAAATGGTTGAGAAGCATGATACGTGAAAGTAAAGTTCAATATTAGGCTATGATTTGTAATTAAATCAAATCGTAATCTGTAAAGTGCATTAGAATGTGCATATAGAAGTTACACGGACTTACAAAGTGGTAAATTTGTATATGATTGCCTATCTGGTGCGTGGAGTCAAGAATTGAAATTGAGTTTAAGTTTTGGAATTTGAAAGGTTTGCAAAAGTTATTGAAAATGACACTAAAGGGTGATTTTTGGCAATTTTGAATAACTAAAGGTGAAATGAAGTCAAATGACCTAGTTTTTATGTAAATACATGTGTTTAGGTTGATTTGGTAATCAACGGATGGAAATTTTAACGAAAAGGCAATTCGAACGATTAAAAACGATCATTTCGATTCAAAATGAATTTTTACGGACAAATATCGCCTCGTGCGAAGTTTTATGGTTTTAAAAGTTTAGACACGTCATAAATGAGTTATATGAACTTTGTCAAGCATTGGAATTAAATTTTGTTGCAAATGGCCAAAAATCACAAAGTTGGAAAAATTGAGTTTTAAAGTTAGAAAATTTTCTAGGTCTGAAAATGTTTTGAAACGCCCTCCTACGGGCTATTTTTTCTATGATTTTTAGAAGCCAAATGAGGTAAATAAATTTTTTATAAAATACTAGGTAGTAAGACCTAGTTCTATTCCAAATTTGGAGTTAATTGGATGTGTGATGAAGTTAAAAATCAACAAAGCAGCAGCAAAAATCACAGAATCTGAGACAGCAGGACTGCGCCGGGGCACAGTCATTTGAACTAGAAATTGTGTCGGGGAGCAGTGCTGCTGAAGGAGTTGGCCAGGGCGAGTTTAGGGGACGTCGGGGCCAAGTTTGGCCGAGGACATCTCGCGGCTGTAATATCCCAAATATTTTCAAGATTTTCAATAATATCTTAATTGATTTAATTAAAGGTTAATGTTTAAAATCTAGAATTTGAGACGTAAGATGTGTAGAAAATGGGTGAATATTTTTTTTAACATAATTTATTTGTTAGAAATTAAATGTGGAACTATTGTAATGATGCATGTAGAGAATTTATTAAAGAAATAAATTCAATTGAGAAGTGAAGGTTTTTATAGTAATATGTATATACCTAAAGTGTGATGGTTAGCCAAATAAGAGGATGAGTAATTAATACTCAAGAAATCTAAAAAAAATAATTAGTTTAAATATGAAGTAAGAAGGAAAGTCATGAAATATAATTAATTAAGTTAATTATATTAGTCATGAGTTGGAATTATGGAAAAGCTAGAACGATTGCCTAAGGTGGCAATAATAAGAAGTTAATTAATTAAGTAATTAACTTAATTATTAAGTTGTTATATAGAGTCCATTAATGGATTTAAAACAAGCCAAATATGGGAATACTTGCATGAAGGTGGGTAATTAAATAATAAGCCCAAATGTTATGTTAATTAATAGTCCAAGAGGTAATTAATATAAGTCTAATTAAATTATGTTGGCAAGTATTGTGATAGTCCAATTAAATTAATTACCAAGCCCAAGTTATAAATGATATGTGAGTTGTGATGGGTAGCCCAAGTAATTAAATAAGAGAGTCCAATGCAAAGTAAGCTATGTAGCCAAAACACTGAAAAGTATAATGTTGGTCAAAGTGTTGAGAGATATTGTTGAGTATAGAGAATTAACTAATGTAGGGTTAATTAAATAACCCTAGTTGGTAGGCAAGATAGAGAATTAACCAAACATTGGTTAATTGCTAGAGGAAGAATGGTAGTGATGAGAATTAACTATGGATAAGTTAATTAAGTAACCCAATGTTATAGAAATAATTATAGCAAGTCTAAATGAATTATATTACAAATCCAATGGAGGTATTAAACTAGGTCAAATTAATTAACCTAGTAGTTCATGTAATTTTATTTAAACATTGATCTATGTAATAATTAATCAAGCCCAATGCTTATTTTAATTAAATGTAACACATGGTATTTAATGTTAGCCCAAATGTAATAAATAAATTGAGCCCAAACAAAATAAATTAATGAGCCCAATATATTAAATTCTAGAGCCAATGTGGAGCCCAAATGGTAGTCAAAATTGGTCAACAATTGATCATATGTGTGTGTGTGTGTGTGTGTGTGTGTGTATATGTGTGTGTGTGTGTGTGTGTGTGTGTGTGTGTGTGTGTGTGTGTGTGTGTGTGTGTGTGTATTAAATGAAGAAAAACATAAAGCAAAAATAGGGGATTTAACCTCATTTTGCTGAGATTTAGAGGGGGCCACTTGGAAGTGGCTTGATCTTTCATGTTGCTTCAAACTCACACAAATCTAAAGTAGCTCAACCACCCTAGTCATTCCATGTGTCTATCAATTGGTCATTCAATCCAATAGTAAACACAATTAACTCCTAAATTGACCAATACTAACAAATTAGAAATGATAATGAAGGATTAATAGAGTACTATAAATAGAGTACTCCACTCACTTGTGATGTTTGTTAGTCATTTTTCAAGTACTCCAAGAGAGAAAAGAGAGAGCATTCTAGAGATAAGGGAGAGCATTGTTGGAGATTTCCACCAAAGAGATTGCTAGAGGATGATCAAGGTGGAGTCACAAATCAAGATCATGTCAAGAGGAAGGAGAGCATCTATGTCTAAGAGGTTAAAAAGTGCTCTAAACTTTATTTAGTTCATTTTTGTAGTCTAGATATGATTTGAACGGTTAAAATATATTTTTAACTGATTAAAAGTTATTTTAATGGTCTAGAAGTCTTAAGCAATGCTATATTGGTAGAATCATGGTTTGATAGGTTTAAATCATGTTTTGGTATATGTGGTATGCAAATAAATGGAAGAAAATTCCTTATTGTGTTACCGGTAAAACCCTAGATGGTTCGATCTTAAATTTCTTGTCAAAAATGTTTTCAAAAATGTGATCAAATTATAAAATATTGTAAAACAAGAAGTTAGGAAGACAACAACACTGAGTTGGTGTCATTTGGATGTGTAGAGTTTATTTTATTCTAGTTTGAACCATTAAAATCAAGGATTTGTGAAGTTAGTTTTCACATTGTCCTTATGAGCAGTTTTGAGTCAAGTTCCATTTGGAATTTGGATTTGTGTTCTAAAGAAAAGTTGTAGAGGGGGAAATTCTAATGAGAATGGACTTAAGAATTACCCTAAAATATTTTGAAATGAAGAAGTTATTGCTGTCGGAGTGAAGGAGGGTCAGACAACCTAAACTGTGAAATTTTGCTGCATGGCTGGGGCGGCCGCGTCACATTGCGTGTAAGACCCCGAATTTTATGAAATATAAAAATTAATTTTTCTTCATATATATTTTTCTTGAAACAGTAAGTGGTTAAATTAACGAAATTGAAAGTTAAGGATGTTATGTGTAAATTTTATTTTGTCGGACAATATTCGTTTTGTCGGGGAATATTCGGGCCGTACGACGGCGCCGAAATAACTAATTATTGGTGGTCCCCACAACGGAATATTTGTCGGATATAGAAAACGACAGAAGTAACCTTTTTAAATAAAAATAGTCAACGGTGTTAACTGTTAAAATACCGGTGATAAAAGAATAGTAGCATACGGTAATTTATGGTATTTTCTGTAGCACACGGTACTCTACAGTAGCACGCGGTATTGCACAGTGTCTCATACTATTGTTCTGATAATTGACACCGTAACTGTTACGCATCATTTCATCAATAATTGTCACTGCATAATATTTTATGTTATCAATTCAATAATTGTTGTTACACAGTATTTTGCATTATTGATTTAATAATTGTCATTACACTGTATTTTATATCATTGAGTCAATAATTGTTGCTGCACTGTTTTTAAAATTATTGAACCTAATAATTGTCACAGTTGCAAATATACTGTAATTTATATTATTAAATTAATAATAATCTGTAACGTGTTTATTACATTATTGTTGTAGCATTATTTCATTTTATATGTTGGACCCACAGGAAAAATAAAAAATTTTATTTTTCAAAAGTTACTATTCACTCCTGGAATTTACTATTCATTCCCGGAAAAGTTACTATTCACTGACGGAAGTTACTGTTCATATCGAGAAAGTTACTGTTCATCTGCCGACAAAAGTTACTGTTCATTACTGTTCACTTTTTTAAAATTTTAAAGTTACTGTGCAAAGTTACTGTGCAAGTATTGAAAATTTTTAAAAACGTTTGCGCAGCCTCTGCTGAATTTTTTTTTTAGTTCACCTACCACGCATAGTAACCTCTTTTCTCCTATAAATAGCTTGTTCAGCTGAATAGAAAAATCACACCTAAAACATAAAAATTTTCTATAAGAATTTTATGAGTTTTCTCTGAGAATAGTAAGGCTATTTTGAGTGTTTGAAAGCCAAAAGGAGTGCAGGAATTTTTCAAGTAAGTCTTTTATTAAAGAGTAGTAATTTTATAAATTTCTATTTTTCACGGTATTCACAAATCTTCCTTTAGAAGACTCTTCTTTGAGAAGATTCATTTTTAAAAGCTTTCTTTGGAAGATTTATTTTGGAATATTATTTTTAAAACTATTTTAAAGTTGGTATTTTATACTACAAAAATTATGTTAAATATATATAATTTTGATAGTTCATAATATATGAGTTATCATACACTTTGAAGTTTACATGTTGTAATTACTAATTTTATTATAAATATATAGGTTGATCAATCTCATTTAAATCAATATCCAGTCACATGTTAAGGTAAGAAATGTCATTTTTTTACACTCTTGAACTTGCTACGGTAAGGGATATTATTTTCTTTCATACTCCTGAATCGAAACTTATTATGGAACTATTGCTTCTATAATTCCTGAAAATATTATATGTTCCATAATAGTTGAACTTCATTATTTCAACTGAACCTTCCTATTTTCTGAATCTTTCTATTGAACTGTAACCGTTATTCTGAACTGAGAATCTTGAATAACATTTTTAAATTTCACTCCACATCATGTTGACAATTTGGACATTATTTGAATCTGCACAAAGTAAACTTCCGATACTTATTGTTTATCCTGTTTCTTCTGTTCATCAATTGTATCACTATTATTTGTACTAATCATCAAGAATCAAGCTGTTGTGAATATCTGTGGCCGGGGGCACATATGTGATATATTTGTTGAACAGATGATAGGTTAAAGGCGATATATTAGGTTAAAGGCGATACATCTGTTCGGTGTCTTTTATGGCACGTGGTGAAAGTTCTCTTTGGCCCGTAGTGCATAGATGAACTGTTGTTTGGTATGATTATGACCAAAGGCTGAATCTGGTATAATCATGACCGCTGGTACTATCTGTGGCCGGGGGCACAGATGCGATATATTTGTTGAACAGATATTAGGTTAAAGGCGATGTAATAGGTTAAAGGCGATACATCTGTTTGGTATCTTTTATGGCATATATTGAAAGTTCTCTTTGGCCCGTAGTGCATAGATGAACTGTTGATTTGCATGATTATAACCAGGAACTGTGAATTTATATTATCATGACTAATGGTATTTCAGATGATAAAAGTTGATGATGTTTTTCCTAAAAAGAGAACCGAGTGGACATTATATCTGCATTATTCTTCTAATAGATTGCTCATTCCGCTGCTATTATTGATCTGAACGTTGTTTAAGAATTTAACTACAATTTTTGATATAAACCTTGTAGTCTATTGTATTCTATCAAGAACTCAACTGTTGAAGGCTAATGATAATTTATTCGTCATTATCTTAGTCATGATATTTCTTACTGAGCTATTTGAGCTCATCCTTTCTTTTGTTTCATTGTTTTCAACAGGAGATGAGAACGTAACGGGGTCTAGCCGGGGGATGGAGTGAGAGTCCGAGGAATAGCTGTCCTAGTCTTCACGTGTTGTAAAATAGTGTGACAATAATAATGAAGACTTAGTTGTGTATTATTATACACTGTATTGTTGTACGTTGTGCTTTGTTGTAATAATTTTGTTGTAGTCTTTTGACGACTCAAGTTTGGGTTGTGTGGGCCTAGATTTGGGGGCGTCACATTGCGGGGCGGCCTCGCCACTCCTGCAAATTTTTTTTAGTGATGTTTTGTTGTCCAGGTCGGGTTGGTTCGGTCCGGGTCAGATTTTTATGAAAAATTAAGTTCATATAAGTGTAAAATAAGTGTGTTTGTATAATAAACTAATATATGGAGTTTATTAATAAGTGATTAGAATATTATTAAAAGAGTAATAATATTATATAATAAATAAAATATTATTAAATAATCAATAATATTAGATAATGAATAAAATATTATTAAATGGTTAATAATATTAATATGTGATTAAAATATTATTAAATGGTAAATAATATTAATATGTGATTAAAATATTATTAAATTATTAATAATATTAATAAGTGATTAAAATATTATTAAATGGTTAATAATATTAATGAGTGATTAAAATATTATTAAATGGTTAATAATATTAATGAGTGATTAAAATATTATTAAATGGATAATAATATTATTAAGTGATTAAAATATTATTAAATGGTTAATAATATTAATGTGTGATTAAAATATTATTAAATGGATAATAATATTAATGAGTGATTAAAATATTATCAAATGGATAATAATATTAATAAGTGATTAAAATATTATTAAATGGTTAATAATATTAATGTGTGATTAAAATATTATTAAATGGTTAATAATATTAATATGTGATTAAAATATTATTAAATGGTTAATAATATTAATGTGTGATTAAAATATTATTAAATGGTTAATAATATTTATAAGTGATTAAAATATTATTAAATGGATAATAATATTAATAAGTTATTAAAATATTATTAAATGGTTAATAATATTAATGTGTGATTAAAAAATTATTAAATGGTTAATAATATTAATGAGTGATTAAAATATTATTAAATGAATAATAATATTAATGAGTGATTAAAATATTATTAAATGGATAATAATATTAATAAGTGATTAAAATATTATTAAATGATTAATAATATTAATGTATGATTAAAATATTATTATTTGGTTAATAATGTTAATGAGTGATTAAAATATTATTAAATGGTTAATAATATTAATAAGTGATTAAAATATTATTAAATGGTTGATAATGTGACGACCCCAAATCCGGGTTCCATAACCTCGAGTTTGGTTCTCACTATTCAACACATTACTAACAATTAAATACATACATTGCATTTAAATATCGCGGAATAATACATATTGGTTCCCTTACAAAAAGGTTACAATACCAGGGTCTATTAACCTTAACATAAACAGTTCCTATCATAAGGAATTACAAAAGGTTTAACAACAGTAAACACAAATTTAAGCATCTAATTAGCATGCATAAACTACTTAAGCTCTGGCCTTTCCTTTTCCCTTATCCTTCTTTGAGCAATCAGGATTATCTGAAAAATGGTTCATGATATAGCAAGAATGAGCAACTAGTTTGCTCAGCAAGTTTAGAACAATCATATAGATTTAATATATCATGAATGAATGAGAAATATCATCAATGATTCAACAATAGATATAACAATTGTGAATGAAACAGGATTCAAATTTTAATAAACAGAATATTTGAATCTTAAAATGCTGAGTGGTCACTAAGGACCCTGAACTAACTAGGGTATAATAGAGTTTCCTCTGACCCTTTGAGTTGTTTGGTTTTCAAGGGGATCAGCCTATTCAACCCGCTGTATATGCATTACATTTAGTCACTGGCGCCCAAAGTCGGTTTCCCGACACAAAATCCCCTAATTTAGGGTTGTTCAATTCTCAGACTTAATATAAGAAATCCGCACCCAACAATGGTTTGGATAAGCTTCTAAAAGTATTCAAGTTATTGAATTTAGAAACGTAATGTCTAGCTGAATTATTAGCTTAAGACATTTTTAATACAGTTCATGAATCAAGAACTAATAAGCTTCAAATGCACTAAGTGCGATTGTATAAACAATATGGATGTGGAATAATTTTAAATAATTAAACCACTGCAAGCTTTAACAATAAATACAAGTATGGAAACTTGTTCAACGATAATAATTGAGTAGGGTTAGAGAACTTGCCTGTTTGCTCAGCTACAATAATTGTCTAGCTTTAACTAACTTGCTTTGAAAGACCTAACATTAATAAAGTTGGTCTAATAATTAGTACGGCGTATTTGCATAACTATACGCTTAATAACGAACTTATTTACCACACATAAGTACTAACACATAATTTACATTAGTCAAAACAATATTATTAACCTTATAGACACTTAATCATTTTAGGTTAATAATTTAATAAGTTAGAAAATATTTTTCTTAAGTGTTGGACACTTATTAAACCCTTAAACAACTTATTATAATTGTTTAATTCAATTCAATTTATTTTATTAACTCAATATCTTTTTAATTACTATTTAATATTGATTAAATAGAAATTAATTAATTAACTCTAGTTATTATTTAAAATAAATAATAACTAATTGTACTTACCTATTATTTAATTATAATTAAATAATAAATAATTGTTAACTTAGTTTTAACCTTCTTTAATTTAATGTTAATCAACCAATAAATAACTAAGTAATTAACCTTACATATTATTTAAGGAAATTAAATAATAGTTTACTAATCTTAATCCTCTTTAATTATTATTCAATGTCAATTAAATAATAATTAATTAATTAATTAATTTTAATTATTATTTAAGGTTAAATAATAATCAAATCATTCTTATTTATTATTTTAATTAAATAATAAATTATTGCTCTAATAACTTAATTTCCATTAATCGTTATTTAATGTTAATTAAATAATAATTAATTACTTAATTATCCTTATTTATTATTTAATAATATTTAAATAATAAATAATTAATTTATAAATTTTATCTCTCTTTAAATATTATTTAATAGGCATTAAATAATAATTGCTAATTTATCATCTTTATTTATTATTAACATTTAAAATAATAAATAAATAATAAATTTATTTAACTTAACCATGGTTTAGCTAACTAGATTAATATTTAAAATATTTAAATATTAAACTTAATGAAAAATATCCTCCCCAATATTATTTTTGTATTATTATTATTTTTGTTATAATTTTAAATTAATTTTTAAATATTTAAATTAATTAAAATTTACCCGAATGGCATTTTCGTAATTAAGTTGAAAAACCGGACCGATGGCAATTTCGTAAATAAATCGAAAACTGAACCGAGGGCAGAATGGTAATTCTGCCCAGAAAAACACGGAGGGGCAAACTTGTAATTTCGCCAGAAAATAACTACCGCGCATGGCGCGCGTTATAATATTTTCGGACCAAAACAGCGCCGTTTTTGGCAATCCGGAAATGGCTTCCGCGCATAACGCGCGGAGAAATTTTCTGCCGACGCCAAACGACGTCGTTTGGCTCCGCGTCGGTGGGTGAACAGTGCCTCGCGCATTGCGCGGCCAATGTTAAATTTTCTCTTCCAAGCAGAATGTGAACAATGTTTCCGGCTACCCATTTTAAATAAAAATATACCTTCAATAAATCTTTAACTCTTCAATAAAAATCCAAAAAAATTACCAATCACCTTATATTAATTTATAACATGAAAAAATAATTTTTCATGATTTAATATTATTATTTTTTTATAAAAATTTCTACATCACATAAACTACCATAAATCATATCTTTTTGTATAAAACTCCATTTTGAGTGATTCAAACTTTGTTTTTCTCATGATTTAATGTTCTATAATATTAGAACATCAAACCTAAGTTTTACAAAAATATTTTTGGTAATATATTTCAAAACTTGTTTACACACTACTAAATACATATTTTAGCATATAAAATATACCAAAATACAAACCAAACATATTAAACTCAAGCATGGCATAAATATTACCACTACACATTAATAATCATATTAACATGTTTATACTAACATGATGATTTATTTAATTTAAAAACAACACTTTATTTAAAATAACTATTACCTTGATTTAATGGCTATTCTTCTTTTTCTCCCAAAGTATGTTGTGAATCTTGAAGACATAAACTAGCTTAGCACTCCTTCTCCTTCTCTTGCTCTCTCTCAAAATATTTTGCTCTCAAACTCTCTCTAGCTTGGAAAATGGGAGAAGAAAAATGACTAACACAATGCTCCTAAATTGCAAGTATACTTGCAATTTTGATAGATACATAATATATCTAATAATTTTAGTCCATCATGCACCTATTGGATACTTACACAAGTTAACCACATTAGGTGAAAAGAAGCATGGTGCATGTACTACAAAAAGAAAACAAGCAACCCTTTTATTAATTAAATGAAAAATCAAATAATAATAATAATAATAACAATACACTCTCTCTCCTCCTTGCTAGCATGATGGTCGGCTGATCTTCTTTCTTTTGTCCCAAATTAAGTGTCACTTTTTACTTTTTAAACAATTAATAGTTAATTTAAGTATTTTCCAAGTGGGCCAATCATTGGGCTTTAATTTAAAATACCAATTGGGCTTCTATTAAATTGTTTGGGCTACTAAATTGTCAAATTTTATTATTCTACACTTGGGCTACTAATTGACCCATGTTGGGCTAATTTAATAATTTATACATTAATTATTCAATCCATGATTAAATAAATAATTAAATTGAATAAATAATTAAATATTCTAACCCATTAGTATTAAATTACTAAATGGACTAATAAATATTATTATTAATATTTCACATTATTTACATTAATTAATAATCATATTAATTAATTTATTATATTTAATTCACTCATTATATTCAATTTAATTGAATATTTAATTAATAGGAAACTTATCAATTATTTTGATATTAAAACTTTAGGGTTTGTTCACCAATTTAATAACATATTAGTGACCCCCTTTAATTAATTTTAGTAATTAATTACATAATTATTTAATCACATAATTAATTAATCACATAAAAAGATTTAAATAATCTCATAAAACTAACTCGTTGGAAATTAAATTAATAATTTAATAAATAAAGATGTGGAAATTCTAGGACATTACATTCTCCCCTCCTTATAAAAATTCCGTCCTCGGAATTGTAAAATAAGGTTACTCAAATAAAAACGGGTAATTTGTCCTCATTTCCTCCTCTAATTCCCACGTAGATTCTTCAATGGCGTGATTCCTCCAGAGTACTTTGACAGAATGAATTATCTTATTTCTCAGTTTCTGTTCCTTCCTATCGAGTATCTGAACAGGAACTTCTTCATATGATAAGTCCTTCCCGACTTGAATTGGTTCATAGGAGATAACGTGCTTGTAGTCTGGTTTGTATGGCCGCAATACCGACACGTGAAACACATTGTGAATATGTTCCAATTCAGGAGGTAAAGCTACCTCGTATGCTACTTCACCCACTCTTCTCAATATTTCGAACGGTCCTATGAACCTTGGACTCAATTTCCCTTTCTTTCCAAACCTGATCTTCCCTTTCCAGGGAGATACCTTAATGAACACAAAACTCCCCACCTCGAAGTCTCGTTTCTGTCGATGTAAATCGGCGTATTTCTTTTGACGGTCTTGAGCTGCTACTAGCCGAGCTCTTATTACCTTGATAATTTCTACCGTCTGTTGAACCAACTCTGGCCCCAACAGTCGGCGTTCTCCTACCTCATCCCAACACAGAGGTGTTCTGCATTTTCTGCCATATAAAGCTTCGTAAGGCGGCATACCTATGCTCGCATGATAACTGTTGTTGTATGCAAACTCAACTAGTGGTAGATGGATTTCCCAACTGCCCTTGAAATCCATTACGCAGGCCCTGAGCATATCTTCCAATGTCTGAATTGTTCTCTCACTTTGCCCATCGGTCTGCGGATGATACGCTGTACTCATTCTCAACTGTGTCCCCAATCTCTCCTGAAGACTTCTCCAAAATTTTGACGTGAAGCGCGGATCTCTGTCTGACACAATCGATACCGGCACCCCATGTCTTGAAACTATCTCTTTGATGTACAGTTTGGACAACTAATCCAAACTGAACCTAATCTTGATCGGCAAAAAGTGCGCTGACTTTGTTAGCCGATCCACAATCACCCAAATTGCGTCATATCCCTTCTGTGTTGCTGGAAGTCCTACCACAAAATCCATTGTGATATGCTCCCATTTCCACTCAGGAATTTCTAACGGCTGTAACAATCCACTTGGTCTCTGATGTTCGGCCTTTACCCTTTGACAAGTTAGGCATCGGCTGACACATTCTGCAACCTCCCTCTTTAAATTCGGCCACCAAAAATGCTGACGTAGATCTTGATACATCTTCGTACTCCCCGGATGTATCGAGTATCTCGTACTGTGGGCCTCTTGCAAAATTTCCTCTCGTAATTCAGGCACTAGCGGGACCCAAACACGATTTTCAAATCTCAGCAATCCCATGCTATCAATTTTAAACTTGACCTCTTCTCCATCGGTCATCCTCTTCCGGATTCTGTCACATTCCTCATCTTTGTCTTGAGCCTCTTTCACCCTATCTAACAAGGTTGGGCTCACCTCGACTTCTATTGACTCGTTTGGACTTCTCACTTCCAACTCCATTCGAGCCATCTCTTGAACCAATTGTTCTTGATCTGTCAATATGAACAATTTCTCCCTGCTCTTTCTACTCAGAGCATCCGCTACTACGTTGGCCTTGCCGGGATGATATAGAATTTCACAATCATAATCTTTGATCAATTCCAACCATCTCCGTTGCCTCATATTCAACTCCTTCTGTGTGAAGATATACTTCAGACTCTTATGGTCTGTGAATATCTCACATTTTTCTCCGTACAGATAATGTCTCCAAATTTTAAGGGCAAACACTACCGCTGCCAATTCCAAGTCGTGGGTAGGATATCCCTTCTCATAATCTTTTAATTGTCTGGACGCATACGCAACGACTTTGCCGTTTTGCATAAGCACACAGTCAAGCCCCTTGTGCGATGCATCACTGTAGACCGTAAAACCTCCTGTATCGTCTGGTAAGGTCAATACAGGTGCTTCACTAAGTCTTTTCTTTAACTCCTGAAAACTTTCCTCACACTTCTCCGTCCACACGTATTTCACCGTCTTTCTTGTTAAGTTGGTCAACGATGTTGCTATCTTTGAAAAGTCTTGAATGAATCTCCGATAGTAACCCGCTAACCCTAAGAAACTTCTTACTTCTGTCGGCGTCCTTGGTTGTTCCCAATTCATTACCGATTCAACTTTCGCCGGATCAACCGAAACTCCCTCCTTGTCAATAACATGACCTAAAAATTGAACTCTCTCCAACCAGAATTCACACTTTGAAAACTTAGCGTACAACCGCTCCTTCCTTAAAATCTCCAACACCAATCTTAGGTGTTCAGCATGCTCTTCCTCCGTTTTGGAATACACCAAAATATCGTCAATGAACACGACTACAAATTTATCCAAGTATTGCTTGAATATTCTGTTCATCATGTCCATAAATGCGGCTGGAGCATTCGTTAGTCCAAACGACATCACCAGAAACTCATAATGCCCATATCGAGTTCTGAATGCCGTCTTGGGTATATCCTCCTTCCTGACTTTCAACTGATGATAACCAGTCCTTAAGTCAATCTTTGAAAAGTACTTCGCCCCTTTCAATTGATCGAAAAGATCGTCAATTCGTGGTAACGGGTACTTGTTCTTAATTGTCACCTTATTCAGCTCTCTATAATCCATACACAATCTCATCGATCCATCCTTCTTCTTTACAAACAGCACCGGTGCTCCCCATGGAGAAACACTTGGCTGAATGTACTTATTATCTAACAACTCCTGCAATTGCACCATCAATTCCTTCAGTTCTACCGGAGCCATCCTATATGGTGCTTTCGATATCGGTGCTGTCCCCGGTACTAAATCAATCACAAATTCTATCTCTCTGTCCGGCGGTAAGCCCGGCAGTACATCTGGAAAAACATCCATAAATTCCCTAACTACTGGTATTTGCTCCATCTCGAGACTCACCACTTGTGTGTCAACCACATGAGCCAAATACCCTACACAACCTTTCTTCAATAATTTCTTGGCCTGCATCATCGTCAGACAAGAAGACTGTCTTGACGATTTGCTGCCATAAAATACGACCTTAGACTTATTTGGTGTGTTAAGGTGTATGCACTTCTTCTGACAATCAATTATCGCCCCGTGGTTAAACAACCAATCCATCCCAAGTATTACATCAAATTCCCCCAGACGTATTGGAATTAGATTCACATTTAATTTCTGACCCCTGATTTCAGCACAACAATTTCTATGTATGTACTCTACCGGAATCACTTCTTTATTAGCAACTTCTATGTTCATTGAGTTTTCTAGTTTGTCCCTAGGCAACTCTAATCGTCTAGCGAAATCATCAGACACAAATGAACAGGTAGCACCCGAATCAAACAATACATATGCATTTATATTATTGATCGGAATAATACCTGACACCACGTCTTTTGACCCCACGGCATCTTGCACCGTCATATTGAATGTCCGGGCTGTCGGCTTGTTCTGTGGTACCGGTCCCCCGATAGCCAGTTTACTGTTATTGCCCTTGTAGCCGCTACTCCCGTCATTCTTTTTCTTAGGGCAATCCTTTATCAAGTGGTCAGATGCTCCGCAAGAAAAACATCTCACTTTCTTTGGGAGGGGACAATTTGGAGAAATATGTCCCACCTGACCGCAATTATAGCACGTGTTCTTGCCTTTCCTGCACTCCCCGAAATGATTCTTTCCACAAATATTGCATGCTGGCTTTTTCTGAACACTTCCTTGTTGATTCCCCGAGCTCTTGTCGTTGATGCTGTTGTCCCATTTACGTTTGTTGCTGTTATTATTGCCTCCACTGTTGCTGTTCTTGCTTCCCCCTTCATTTTTCTTCTTGTTTCTCTCCTGGTTGTACTTGGTTAACGCGTCGCTTCCTCCTTCAGCAATAATTGACTTCTCCAACAAAGTTGCGAACGAGTCAATCTGCAGTACTGCTACCTTGTTGAATATCCAAGGTCTCAATCCATTCTCGAACCTCCTGGCCTTGCGTTCCTCCGTGTCTACCTGATGTGGAGCGAACCTGGCCAACTCATTAAATTTTGCCGCGTACTCCGGTACCGACATGTTCTCCTGTTTCAGTTCTAGAAACCTTACCTCCATCCTACTCTTCATACTTTTCGGGAAATAATTCTCGTCGAATATTTCCTTAAATTTTGTCCAGGGCACCACACCATCCCCAGCCCTATTCTGATTGGCTTCCCACCAGAAATTGGCTTCGCCCTTCATCATGTAGGTAGCAAAAACTGTCTTTTGCTCCTCAGCTACTCTTGCGATAACGAACGCCTTCTCTATCTCCTTTATCCAAGACTGGGCCTCTATCGGGTCCGACGTTCCCCTAAACTCTGGCGGTCCCACCGCTTTAAAATCTTTGAAATTTGCCAACTGAGTTGGTGGTGGTGGTGGTGGATTTGCTACAACAGGATGTCTGTGTTGCATTGCCTCAGCTAGCATGTCGACGAAGTTTTGCATAGGGTCTACATTGCGACCCCCCGCGTCGTTGTTAACTGACTCTTCTACCCCCTGGTTCCTTGGTGGTTGTCTACGTGGCGGCATTTTCTGTTATAAACAAAAATTTACATTATTATACTGTTTACATCTTTTTCATTTCATTATTTTGTATCTTAGGCAATGTCTAGCTAAAATACAAGTAATTATTTCAACACGCATATAAACATAAATTCAACTGCATTTATACTCATATGCTAAAACAGTAGTGCGTAGCACTTTACATCAAAAGCATACTGCTATAAATGCTTCTATCCCAGAGAAGCTACATAAGATGGGATCTGACATATCCTACAACTTCCTAGAGTTGGGATTTAGTGACATATTAACCCTCTAATAAAACAAAAGTTGGGTTTTACTGCATCTATTTACATACGAAATTAGAACACAACTACTACTACTACTGAATGTGCATCCCCCTACGGATCGCGTCGTCATACTCCTCATCCCCGATGGCCATCACCACACTCCTGCTGATGGTGTGCATAGACTGGCCCTCCTCAGCTGGGTAGTAGTGCACCTTGCTCTGAAGCCTACCATATGAAGATCGGTAGACATAACTAAGTCTATCCGTCCTCACCCGCTTCTCGCGGACCTCCTCGTCTAGCTCAATCATCTGACCATAAGCGGCATCCCGCTGTCTCTCCATCTCCATTCGGTCCTCTATCGCCTCCTGCCAGTGTGCACGGATGGCGGCCTTCTCTGCCTGAACCTGCTGAACCTTCAGCTCAGCCTCGGCTAACCTAGTCTCAGCTACTGCTAACTTAGCCTGCAGCTCCACATCCTGATCTACCAGCTGATGTGTCAGCACTGCAAAGTGCTCCACCGAATCCTCGTACTCCTGTATCTGATCCTCCAGTCCTACGATCCTCTCCTTCAGCTCTGTGTTCTCACCAGAGAACTGATAAGCCGCATCTCTATACTGATCCTCCATGTGCTGGTGGGTCAGATTCTGCTCCTCTAGATGCTGGACCCTTGCCTCCAGCCCCTCGTTCCTATCGGTCAGTCCCTCTATGATGTCAGCGGCAGTGGTGCTCATGCCATCAGCTGACTCCTCCTCCTCAGACTCCTCTGACTCTGCCTCATCCTTACTGTAAGGCCTCATGACTCCGCCCCAGACGGGCTCCACATGATCCCCCTCCTCAGGATCCGACTCTGGCTCCTCTACGGGTGCAGCCACCAGCGGCTGTGTAGTATCCATATGGATATCAATACAGTCCTCCTCAGCAGTGCGACTCGACTGTCCGATCTCTGCCATCCTATATCATAAAACAATAACACACGTTAGTACAGCAATAAAATATATTCATTGATGAAATGAAATGATATTTTATCATGTACATCTCGGCTCGATGGATTTTCTCAATCCATCTCCAAAAATACACAACATGATGAATCTCCCCGATTCATCCCCTAACGCACTCGATATGAGTTTAATACTAAGGTTATAACTTAGGTTTCGCAAATCCTAATGTTTCTAACCTATAGCTCTGATACCAACCTGTGACGACCCCAAATCCGGGTTCCATAACCTCGAGTTTGGTTCTCACTATTCAACACATTACTAACAATTAAATACATACATTGCATTTAAATATCGCGGAATAATACATATTGGTTCCCTTACAAAAAGGTTACAATATCAGGGTCTATTAACCTTAACATAAACAGTTCCTATCATAAGGAATTACAAAAGGTTTAACAACAGTAAACACAAATTTAAGCATCTAATTAGCATGCATAAACTACTTAAGCTCTGGCCTTTCCTTTTCCCTTATCCTTCTTTGAGCAATCAGGATTATCTGAAAAATGGTTCATGATATAGCAAGAATGAGCAACTAGTTTGCTCAGCAAGTTTAGAACAATCATATAGATTTAATATATCATGAATGAATGAGAAATATCATCAATGATTCAACAATAGATATAACAATTGTGAATGAAACAGGATTCAAATTTTAATAAACAGAATATTTGAATCTTAAAATGCTGAGTGGTCACTAAGGACCCTGAACTAACTAGGGTATAATAGAGTTTCCTCTGACCCTTTGAGTTGTTTGGTTTTCAAGGGGATCAGCCTATTCAACCCGCTGTATATGCATTACATTTAGTCACTGGCGCCCAAAGTCGGTTTCCCGACACAAAATCCCCTAATTTAGGGTTGTTCAATTCTCAGACTTAATATAAGAAATCCGCACCCAACAATGGTTTGGATAAGCTTCTAAAAGTATTCAAGTTATTGAATTTAGAAACGTAATGTCTAGCTGAATTATTAGCTTAAGACATTTTTAATACAGTTCATGAATCAAGAACTAATAAGCTTCAAATGCACTAAGTGCGATTGTATAAACAATATGGATGTGGAATAATTTTAAATAATTAAACCACTGCAAGCTTTAACAATAAATACAAGTATGGAAACTTGTTCAACGATAATAATTGAGTAGGGTTAGAGAACTTGCCTGTTTGCTCAGCTACAATAATTGTCTAGCTTTAACTAACTTGCTTTGAAAGACCTAACATTAATAAAGTTGGTCTAATAATTAGTACGGCGTATTTGCATAACTATACGCTTAATAACGAACTTATTTACCACACATAAGTACTAACACATAATTTACATTAGTCAAAACAATATTATTAACCTTATAGACACTTAATCATTTTAGGTTAATAATTTAATAAGTTAGAAAATATTTTTCTTAAGTGTTGGACACTTATTAAACCCTTAAACAACTTATTATAATTGTTTAATTCAATTTAATTTATTTTATTAACTCAATCTCTTTTTAATTACTATTTAATATTGATTAAATAGAAATTAATTAATTAACTCTAGTTATTATTTAAAATAAATAATAACTAATTGTATTTACCTATTATTTAATTATAATTAAATAATAAATAATTGTTAACTTAGTTTTAACCTTCTTTAATTTAATGTTAATCAACCAATAAATAACTAAGTAATTAACCTTACATATTATTTAAGGAAATTAAATAATAGTTTACTAATCTTAATCCTCTTTAATTATTATTCAATGTCAATTAAATAATAATTAATTAATTAATTAATTTTAATTATTATTTAAGGTTAAATAATAATCAAATCATTCTTATTTATTATTTTAATTAAATAATAAATTATTACTCTAATAACTTAATTTCCATTAATCGTTATTTAATGTTAATTAAATAATAATTAATTACTTAATTATCCTTATTTATTATTTAATAATATTTAAATAATAAATAATTAATTTATAAATTTTATCTCTCTTTAAATATTATTTAATAGGCATTAAATAATAATTGCTAATTTATCATCTTTATTTATTATTAACATTTAAAATAATAAATAAATAATAAATTTATTTAACTTAACCATGGTTTAGCTAACTAGATTAATATTTAAAATATTTAAATATTAAACTTAATGAAAAATATCCTCCCCAATATTATTTTTGTATTATTATAATTTTTGTTATAATTTTAAATTAATTTTTAAATATTTAAATTAATTAAAATTTACCCGAATGGCATTTTCGTAATTAAGTTGAAAAACCGGACCGATGGCAATTTCGTAAATAAATCGAAAACTGAACCGAGGGCAGAATGGTAATTCTGCCCAGAAAAACGCGGAGGGGCAAACTTGTAATTTCGCCGGAAAATAACTACCGCGCATGGCGCGCGTTATAATATTTTCGGACCAAAACGGCGCCGTTTTTGGCAATCCGGAAATGGCTTCCGCGCATAACGCGCGGAGAAATTTTCTGCCGACGCCAAACGACGTCGTTTGGCTCCGCGTCGGTGGGTGAACAGTGCGTCGCGCATTGCGCGGCCAGTGTTAAATTTTCTCTTCCAAGCAGAATGTGAAAAGTGTTTCCGGCTACCCATTTTAAATAAAAATATACCTTCAATAAATCTTTAACTCTTCAATAAAAATCCAAAAAAATTACCAATCACCTTATATTAATTTATAACATGAAAAAATAATTTTTCATGATTTAATATCATTATTTTTTTATAAAAATTTCTACATCACATAAACTACCATAAATCATATCTTTTTGTATAAAACTCCATTTTGAGTGATTCAAACTTTGTTTTTCTCATGATTTAATGTTCTATAATATTAGAACATCAAACCTAAGTTTTACAAAAATATTTTTGGTAATATATTTCAAAACTTGTTTACACACTACTAAATACATATTTTAGCATATAAAATATACCAAAATACAAACCAAACATATTAAACTCAAGCATGGCATAAATATTACCACTACACATTAATAATCATATTAACATGTTTATACTAACATGATGATTTATTTAATTTAAAAACAACACTTTATTTAAAATAACTATTACCTTGATTTAATGGCTATTCTTCTTTTTCTCCCAAAGTATGTTGTGAATCTTGAAGACATAAACTAGCTTAGCACTCCTTCTCCTTCTCTTGCTCTCTCTCAAAATATTTTGCTCTCAAACTCTCTCTAGCTTGGAAAATGGGAGAAGAAAAATGACTAACACAATGCTCCTAAATTGCAAGTATACTTGCAATTTTGATAGATACATAATATATCTAATAATTTTAGCCCATCATGCACCTATTGGATACTTACACAAGTTAACCACATTAGGTGAAAAGAAGCATGGTGCATGTACTACAAAAAGAAAACAAGCAACCCTTTTATTAATTAAATGAAAAATCAAATAATAATAATAATAATAACAATACACTCTCTCTCCTCCTTGCTAGCATGATGGTCGGCTGATCTTCTTTCTTTTGTCCCAAATTAAGTGTCACTTTTTACTTTTTAAACAATTAATAGTTAATTTAAGTATTTTCCAAGTGGGCCAATCATTGGGCTTTAATTTAAAATACCAATTGGGCTTCTATTAAATTGTTTGGGCTACTAAATTGTCAAATTTTATTATTCTACACTTGGGCTACTAATTGACCCATGTTGGGCTAATTTAATAATTTATACATTAATTATTCAATCCATGATTAAATAAATAATTAAATTGAATAAATAATTAAATATTCTAACCCATTAGTATTAAATTACTAAATGGACTAATAAATATTATTATTAATATTTCACATTATTTACATTAATTAATAATCATATTAATTAATTTATTATATTTAATTCACTCATTATATTCAATTTAATTGAATATTTAATTAATAGGAAACTTATCAATTATTTTGATATTAAAACTTTAGGGTTTGTTCACCAATTTAATAACATATTAGTGACCCCCTTTAATTAATTTTAGTAATTAATTACATAATTATTTAATCACATAATTAATTAATCACATAAAAAGATTTAAATAATCTCATAAAACTAACTCGTTGGAAATTAAATTAATAATTTAATAAATAAAAATGTGGAAATTCTAGGACATTACAGATAATATTAATAAATGACTAAAATATTATTAAATGAATAATAATATTAGTAAGAGATTTAAAATATTATTAAATGGTTAATAATATTTGAATATAATTGTATGTTATCAAAGGTAGATAATATTTTAAGGTATTTGGTACATTATTAAATGTTCGAATCATTAAGTTATGAAAAAGAAGAATGTTTAATTAAATTAAATAGATGTGAATTGTAATGACCACGAATTTCATTAGTCATTGTAAATATAATTAATAAATATTTAGCAATGAATTTGAACTTTTTGTATTAATTAATTGTGCATTAGATAATTAAATAAATGTACTTATGTGCTTGTATATTTATTTAAAGGATTAAAGCAAGGTGTATAATTAATTAAATCAAAACTAATTGGATTATATTTTAAATCCAAATAAGTTGATAAACTAGGTTAAAGATATTAACCTAGTAGCCTATGTAATTAATTTAATTACTAGTCCATGTAATTAATTAAACAAGCCCAATGCTTATTTTAATTAAAGGTAACATAGTATATTAAATGTTAGCCCAATGTAACAATTAAATGGAGCCCAAACAATTTAATTGAATGAGCCCAATAGAATTTATTTTCAAGTCCAATGTGGAGCCCAAGTTAAGTCAAAATGGAGGTCAATAATTATATATATAAGTGTATATATATATATATAGATGTATATATGAGTAAATATACTATAAAAATAAAAGGGAAATTGGTCCATTTTTTTAGCATTGCCGGCACATGTGGAGATAGAATGAGTGTGGATTTCAAAAATTGTGTTATCTAATTTTGAGTCTAAGAGTTGTTGAGAAAACCACCAACTCTTACCAACTCTTGTACCTTATGTAAGGAAATCCCTAATTTCTAGCTAAATTGAAGATAAAGGATAAGATGATCTAGGAGATTTTTATACATATAGAATATATATGTCTACATATTTGGATGATGACTCTTGGCTATAAATAAGAGCCTTGAGTAAATGTTAGAGAGTTTGTTCATTTCCTAGAGAGAAAAAAATAGAGAGCAAAAGAGAGATTGAGAAGGAATACACTAGGAGTGCATCTAGGAGCCAAGGTGGAGTCACTAGCTAACTTCATAGCCAAGAGGAGGAGAGCATTCAAATCTTAAAGGTTTAAAAGTGCTCCAACCATTTCTTATTTCATTTTTATAGCATATAGGTGTTTTAATTGGTTAAAATGTATTTTTAACCGATCAAAACTTATTTTGATGGTCTAGAAGTCTTCATATATGTTATACATGTATATTCATAGCTTGATGTGGATATATCATATTTTGGTATGTGTAGATTGCATAAAAATGGAAGAAATGTGTATATTTAGTGTTATCGGTAAAACCCTAAGTAGCTATGTGCTATATTTTGTGTCATTTCGAAATGTACAAGTTAAATACTTGATTTACATGGCTAGAAAGTTTTATGAGTGAGTTATAAAGCCAACACAACTTGAATCTCACAAAAATATGGAATAACAAAGAAGTTATGAATTTTTTTCTCAAAGCATGTTGATTTTAAAACCCTAGGTTGCATTGTGAGCAGTTTTTAGTATAGTTCCGTTTGTAATTTGGATTTGTATTCTAAAGAGATATTGTAGAGGAGGAAATTCTGATGAGAATGGATTCAAGATTCACTCCAAAATGAAGAAGTTATGGCTGTCGAAACGTCGGAGGGTCGGGCAGCCCAAACTGTGTAATTTTTTGCTGCATGAGTGGGGCGGCCGCGCCACATTACGGGGCGGCCTCGCCACTCCCACAGATTTTTTTTGTGTTTTTTTCTTGTCCAGGTTGGGTCAGTTCGGTCCGGGTCGGGTCGGGTCTGTAATATCCCAGATATTTTCAAGATTTTAAATAAAATCTTAACTGATTTTATTAAAGGTTAAGGTTTAAAACCTAGAATTTGAGAAGTAAGATGTGTAGAAAATAGGTGAACATTTTTTTTTTAACATAATTTATTTGTTAGAAATTAAATGTGGGAATATTTTAATGATGCATGTAGAGAATTTATTAAGGAAATAAATTCAATTGAGAAGTGAAGGTAATTATATTAATACGTATATACCTAAAGTGTGCTTGTTAGCCAAATAAGAGGATGAGTAAGTTAATACTCAATTAAGCTAATAAATTAATTAGTTTAAATATGGTGTAAGAAGGAAACTCATGAAATATAATTAACTAGGTTAATTATATTAGTTAAGAGTTAAAATTATAGAAAAATTAGAATGATTGTCTAGAATGACAATATTATGAAGTTAATTAATTAAGTAATTAACTTAATTATTAAGTTGTTGTATAGAGTCCATTAATGGATTTGAAACAAGCCCAATATGAGAATATTTGCTTGAAGGTGGGTAATTAAATAATAAGCCCAAATGTTATGTTGATTATAATCCAAGAGGTAATTAATATAAGTCCAATTAAATTATGTTGGCAAGTATTGTATATAATGTGGTGGTAGTCCAATTACATTAATTTCCTAGCCCAAGTTATAAAGATGTATGAGTTGTGTTGGGTAGCCCAAATAATTAAATAAGGGAGCCCAATGCAAAATAAACTAGTAGCCCAAATATTGAGTCCAAATTTAAAAGTCAAATATTGGTCAATATGTTGGGAGAATAAATTCAAGTATTGTTAAGTGTAGAGAATTAACTAATGTAGGGTTAATTGAACAACCCTAGTTGGTAGATAAGAGAGAGCATTAACCAAACATTGGTTAAATGCTAGGTGGGTGAATTTGATGATGAGAATTAACTATGGATGAGTTAGTTGAGTAACCCTAGGTAGTAAATAAATTAAAGATTTAACTATGCATGGGTTAGTTGTAGGAAGAATATTATAGATACAATTATGTATGTATATAATTCACCAAGGTAGAATTGGTAGGTAACCATGGGTTACATGTTGTAGAGAATTAACCATACATTGGTTAATGGTTAGTAGAAATTGCAAGTAATATATAAAGGAAAAATGGTGGAGTGTTGACCAAACATGGGGTCCCACTTGGAGATTGAGTAAAGATGCATGTTGCTTGTATTCAATTTAAGTTGGTCAATTCAAGATATGATGTAATTTAAATAAGAGGTTATTGGTGAATATGTAGAGATATATATGTTGAAAGTATATAAATTGGTAGAGAGTTAACCAATGTTGGTTAAATGAATTAACCTTCTTTGGGTTAAGTTGTGTAGAAAGAATGTGTAGACATATAAAATATGTATACATATTTGGTGAGAGTTAACCAAGCATTGGTTAATTGTTGGAGGATGAGAAGCTTTAACTAAAGTTGAATTTGGTAGATCAACCCTAGGTCACTTGATGTGTTAGTAAGTTAACCACATTGTGGTTAATTGTTGGAAGATATGTGGATGATCAATTGAGACCATGGTTGATAGTTAAGTTAACCTAGGTTACAAAAGTAAGAGTTTTAACCACACATTAGTTAAGTGTTGGAGAATGATTGCTTTTTCTTTACTCAATTGGTTGCTTGGAAGTTATCTTGATGTAAGTCAATCACCTTGTCATTCACAAGGTCAATCACTCCAATAGTAATTACAATTAGCCCATAAATTTACCAATATTAGTTGATTAGTAAGAGTTAATGATGATTAAGGGTGTGCTATAAATATAGTGCTCCACACATTGGCTATGTTTGTTAGTCATTTGTCTAGAATTTCTAGAGAGAAAAGAGAGCTCTTGGAGAGAAAAATAAGCAAACACTTGTGAGTTGAAGGAGATTGCTAGAGGAGGAGCTTGGTGGATGACACATAGCTTCATAGCATACGTTGGAAGGAGAAGAAGAAGAGCATCCATATCCAAGAGGTTAAAAAGTGTTCTAAACTTTCCTTAAGTTCATTTTTGTAGTCTAGTTATGATTTGAACGGTTAAAATATATTTTTAACCGATCAAAAGTTATTTTGATGATCTAGAATTCTAAATCTATGATATATAGGTATATTCATGGTTTGATAGGTTTAAATCATGTATTGGTATGAGTGGTGCAAATAAATGAAAGAAATTTTCATATTGTGATTACCGGTAAAATCCTAAGTGGTTCGATCTTTAAACTTCTTGTCAAAACGTTTTCAAAAATATGATTGAACCATGAAATATTGTAAAACAAGAAGTTATAAAGACAACAACACTTAGTTGGTGTCATTTGGATGTGTAGAGTTTATTATATTCAAGTTTGAACCATTAAAACCAAGGATTTGTGATTTTAGTTTTCATTTTGTCATTGTGAGCAGTTTTTGGTCTAGTTAAGCTCGGAATTTGGATTTGTGATCTAAAGAGAAGTTGTAGAGGGGGAAATTCTGATGAGAATGGACTCAAGAATCATCCCAAAATGTTTTAAAATGAAGAAGTTATGGCTGTCGGAGCGTCGGAGGGTCGAGCAGTCAAAAAGTTAACCTCCGGACGGATATGGCTGACGCAGCCGCGTCAGGACTGACGCAGCCACGTCAGAACAATCTGCTAAGCAGATTTTTAGTGCTCCGGGTCGGGTCGGGTCGGTCCGGGTCGGGTCGGGTCGGTCCGGGTCGAGTTTTCTTTGAAAAATTAAGTTGAAATAAGTGTAAAATGAATGTTTTTGGTTATTAAACCAATATATATGAAGTCCATTAATCATTAATTGGTAACTAAATGTTTAAAATAAAGACTAAAGTTAACACAATTAAAAAGTTAACTATTGGTATTATTTGAAGATTATTAAAATATTATTAAATGAGCAATAATATTAGTATATGATTAAAAAGTTATTGAATGATGAATAACATTTGTAAATGATTAAAATATCATTACATGGTTAATAATATTAGTGAGTGATTAAAATATTATTAAATGGTTAATAATATTAATGAGTGATTAAAATATTATTAAATGATTAATAATATTGATGAATGATTAAAATATTATTAAATGGTTAATAATATTAATGAGTGATTAAAATATTATTAAATGATTAATAATATTAATGAATGATTAAAATATTATTAAATGGTTAATAATATTAATGAGTGATTAAAATATTATTAAATGGTTAATAATATTAATATGTGATTAAAATATTATTAAATAGTTAATAATATTAATGAGTGATTAAAATATTATTAAATGGTTAATAATATTAATGAGTGATTAAAATATTAATAAATGGTTAATAATATTATTAAGTGATTAAAATATTATTATATGGTTAATAATATTAATGAGTGATTAAAATATTATTAAATGGTTAATAATATTAATAAGTGATTAAAATATTATTAAATGGTTAATAATATTAATAAGGAATTAAAATATTATTAAATAATTAATAATATTAATAAGTTGGTTAAGTTTACCGACATGTCCAACTAGGTTTGTTGGGCTAGGATTTTTTGTCCGGAACTTAAGGGTTCGTTTATCGGACAACTAAAGAGTTAATAATTTGAAGTTAAGATCTTAAGTGAAGACTAATTAAAAGTCCTGGTAGCTAATGATTATGTCAATTTGTTATATAAATTGTAGGTTGAGCAAATGACGCAAATAGACGTAAATGGTAGAAGCAACCAGGCAAGTTTTTCAGAACTTGCTCCTATGTGTATTAACATGCTACAATTTGATGTTATATTATTAATATGAAGATATTTTGATGATATTTGTGATATATGAATAATATGAGATATGGTTACATGTGAAATATGTACCGATATGAAACATGATTTGTTAGATGCTAGTTGTTTATTGTATGTGATGCATGAGCAGTATGACATAAAATGAAATGCATGATGTAAGAATAAAATGCAGAGCATATATAACATGTGAAGCATGTAATGTGTTATGTGTAACTGTTGAACTTGCTGAGCCGTCGTGCTCACTCTTGCCTAAACCAATATTTTCAGATAGTGCAAGTTAGTTGAAGTTCTCGATAAAGATCAAAGAACAGGAAAGCATTATACTTTCACTAAAGATATAAATGTCCATTGTGGATATCAATCCAAATTGGACAGGTAAATGATTGTGTAGTGTAATACTTAGTTGGTATATTATATGAGTGTTAAATACTCAATTTGATTGTAATAGAATGTCGTATCATGTATGATATTGAGACATACTAGGAATGTATAAAGATTGCGATTCTGGAATAGAAAGATAAGTTGTAAAATTGTAAATAAATGATTATTTAGCAATTATAATATTGTTGTAATTCATGAACAATAAGGAAAAGGTAGTACCTGTGATGAACCGAGTTCGAGGTTCGAGGGACCCGGATTCGGGGTCGTCACAAGTTGGTATCAGAGCTGATAGGTTATAAACCTTAGGTAAGAGTACCTTAGGCTATAACCGTGTAGAAGATAAGTAAAATGGTAAATGAATAAACTCAGGAAGAGTTTAAGTAATAAAAGATGAATTTGGAAAATTCATATATAGAAGATTATCCAATTATGGATTTGAGAAGATATAAGAGAATTGAAAAGGGTCATGTTGTACCTAATTTGAATAAATGATATAAGATATCTTATCATAAGATTTTGAGAAGCATAAAGGAAATGCTAATAAGGTCATGCAATGATTTAGAGAAATGAACTCGTAATGAGGCAGATATGCTAAAATATGAATGAAGAGAATTCGTATTCAGATAAGAAAAATTAGAGATTTGTGGGTTTTTAATTGAGAACTCATATTAGTGGTTGAGTTGTACGATTCCTTGTATGGGCAAGGAATCTGTGCTTGGTTTTAGAACTGCTTAGCTTCCTATATTAATATAGTGGTTGAGTTGAACGAACCCTTGTATGGGCGGGGGCTATGATATGTCAGCGAACCAATTTGGGAGATGCTGCTGCGAAACTTGCACGATCAGTGTGTATCAAAGAAGAAAGATATGCACTGGTGGCATGTGTTTCTTTACAGTGTTGAACAGTTGGGAAACTGATGTATTTGTTCTTGGTTTAACGACCGCTTGACTTCTTATATTGATTAGTGGCCGAGTTGACCAATTTCTTGTATGGGTAGGAGATTGTGTTTGGTTTGACGACCACTTAACTTTCTATAGTGATAATCGATTAAAACCTGGTGTCGCGCTATTCGCTATATGTATGCTGAGAAGGTGATTCTTTTCTCATATGTATAACAGATAGGTAGAGAATGTTAAGATAAGATCGTGTTTTGAGAACTGACACGTATGATAAGTTCGTGACTCATAGTCATGTGGTGGAGTCCCTCAGCGAATGGGCGACTTTGGTCTGACTAGGACAAGCTCCTCAAACCATATGATTGTGGTAAGTTCCTGAGCCCAAATACGTGGTAAGTTCGATGAACAGTGAATATGGGTAGAGTTAAGTAGCAAGATTAAAACTATACTAGATATAGTTATTAAGCTGGAAAAGAAGGTGGAGAAAAAATTTGAGGTGTTTTGAGGTTTTAGGATATTCCAAATCTTCTAGTTATGCTAGACTTTGAAATTCTTAAAATCGTGCTAAATTCGCACTGTTGTGCTTTTGAAAAGACAAATGAATTTTCTTGTTTTATTATTAAGTCACAGTAACACGAGGTGTGGAGAAGTCCATCGTTACTTGTGATGATATGATAAACGATGGAGTCATCAATGCAGAGTAACCTAGTGTTGGATGTATTTTTAAGCCCACTATGGTATGATGTAATATGACAAAGTCATAAAATGATTTTCAGTATTTTGAAACGCTTAAAGAAGTGTGTATGCTAATTGTTTCGGCTAGACAAATTGATTTTAAAAATATCAAAATGTATTTATAAAATCATCACACGCTATTAAAGCCATGGTGCAGAGATGAAAAAGACGGAATCCTCAACGCACTGTTGCAACGGTGCGGTATCATGAAGTCCTATAAATGAATTTTAGTTACTTTAACTAATCTGAAATGATTTTTGAATCGTAATATACGAACAGTTCAATGATGTGAGTCTATGTCATTTATTTTGACTGGACACTTTTAGGTCAGAAATGACTCAAGTTTTATTTTCCAATCTAACTTATGCTGGAGCGGAATTTTGTAGTAAGTCTGAGGTGAACAACCCCATAATGGGGGATATGTCAGAGCCATGAATAAAAAACCCGCGAGGGGGCGCCCAACAGTGGTGGCATGCTGATATGGGTTGGTAAATCCAAAGAGTTCGACCCCGAGAGAAGTCGTTGTGCACAGCGCTAGAGTACGATAGGCTGATCACCTAGCGTACGAAACCATTGTGGTATGTTTTCAGTCTTTGTGATTGATAAACATTCTCGCAGTATGTTCACAGTCTTTATGACTCCTCAGAATAGTATGAAAGTTTTAATGAATATTTTGATTTTCAATTTATTCTTTTGTAAGATATTGATTTTCAATTTATTCTTCTGCAAGATATTCCATTGTTCTGGAATTGTGAAAAGTATGAACTTCCTAGCAAATGGTGGTCATAGAATGTGATGAGTGAAGATATATATTCAAAGATGAAAATTTGTTAGAAATGAGTATGAGATAATTTCGGGGACGAAATTCTTATAAGAAGGGGTGAATGTAATATCCCAGATATTTTCAAGATTTTAAATAAAATCTTAATTGATTTTATTAAAGGTTAAGGTTTAAAACCTAGAATTTGAGAAGTAAGATGTGTAGAAAATAGGTGAACATTTTTTTTTTAACATAATTTATTTGTTAGAAATTAAATGTGGGAATATTTTAATGATGCATGTAGAGAATTTATTAAGGAAATAAATTCAATTGAGAAGTGAAGGTAATTATATTAATACGTATATACCTAAAGTGTGCTTGTTAGCCAAATAAGAGGATGAGTAAGTTAATACTCAATTAAGCTAATAAATTAATTAGTTTAAATATGGTGTAAGAAGGAAACTCATGAAATATAATTAACTAGGTTAATTATATTAGTTAAGAGTTAAAATTATAGAAAAATTAGAATGATTGTCTAGAATGACAATATTATGAAGTTAATTAATTAAGTAATTAACTTAATTATTAAGTTGTTGTATAGAGTCCATTAATGGATTTGAAACAAGCCCAATATGAGAATATTTGCTTGAAGGTGGGTAATTAAATAATAAGCCCAAATGTTATGTTGATTATAATCCAAGAGGTAATTAATATAAGTCCAATTAAATTATGTTGGCAAGTATTGTATATAATGTGGTGGTAGTCCAATTACATTAATTTCCTAGCCCAAGTTATAAAGATGTATGAGTTGTGTTGGGTAGCCCAAATAATTAAATAAGGGAGCCCAATGCAAAATAAACTAGTAGCCCAAATATTGAGTCCAAATTTAAAAGTCAAATATTGGTCAATATGTTGGGAGAATAAATTCAAGTATTGTTAAGTGTAGAGAATTAACTAATGTAGGGTTAATTGAACAACCCTAGTTGGTAGATAAGAGAGAGCATTAACCAAACATTGGTTAAATGCTAGGTGGGTGAATTTGATGATGAGAATTAACTATGGATGAGTTAGTTGAGTAACCCTAGGTAGTAAATAAATTAAAGATTTAACTATGCATGGGTTAGTTGTAGGAAGAATATTATAGATACAATTATGTATGTATATAATTCACCAAGGTAGAATTGGTAGGTAACCATGGGTTACATGTTGTAGAGAATTAACCATACATTGGTTAATGGTTAGTAGAAATTGCAAGTAATATATAAAGGAAAAATGGTGGAGTGTTGACCAAACATGGGGTCCCACTTGGAGATTGAGTAAAGATGCATGTTGCTTGTATTCAATTTAAGTTGGTCAATTCAAGATATGATGTAATTTAAATAAGAGGTTATTGGTGAATATGTAGAGATATATATGTTGAAAGTATATAAATTGGTAGAGAGTTAACCAATGTTGGTTAAATGAATTAACCTTCTTTGGGTTAAGTTGTGTAGAAAGAATGTGTAGACATATAAAATATGTATACATATTTGGTGAGAGTTAACCAAGCATTGGTTAATTGTTGGAGGATGAGAAGCTTTAACTAAAGTTGAATTTGGTAGATCAACCCTAGGTCACTTGATGTGTTAGTAAGTTAACCACATTGTGGTTAATTGTTGGAAGATATGTGGATGATCAATTGAGACCATGGTTGATAGTTAAGTTAACCTAGGTTACAAAAGTAAGAGTTTTAACCACACATTAGTTAAGTGTTGGAGAATGATTGCTTTTTCTTTACTCAATTGGTTGCTTGGAAGTTATCTTGATGTAAGTCAATCACCTTGTCATTCACAAGGTCAATCACTCCAATAGTAATTACAATTAGCCCATAAATTTACCAATATTAGTTGATTAGTAAGAGTTAATGATGATTAAGGGTGTGCTATAAATATAGTGCTCCACACATTGGCTATGTTTGTTAGTCATTTGTCTAGAATTTCTAGAGAGAAAAGAGAGCTCTTGGAGAGAAAAATAAGCAAACACTTGTGAGTTGAAGGAGATTGCTAGAGGAGGAGCTTGGTGGATGACACATAGCTTCATAGCATACGTTGGAAGGAGAAGAAGAAGAGCATCCATATCCAAGAGGTTAAAAAGTGTTCTAAACTTTCCTTAAGTTCATTTTTGTAGTCTAGTTATGATTTGAACGGTTAAAATATATTTTTAACCGATCAAAAGTTATTTTGATGATCTAGAATTCTAAATCTATGATATATAGGTATATTCATGGTTTGATAGGTTTAAATCATGTATTGGTATGAGTGGTGCAAATAAATGAAAGAAATTTTCATATTGTGATTACCGGTAAAATCCTAAGTGGTTCGATCTTTAAACTTCTTGTCAAAACATTTTCAAAAATATGATCGAACCATGAAATATTGTAAAACAAGAAGTTATAAAGACAACAACACTTAGTTGGTGTCATTTGGATGTGTAGAGTTTATTATATTCAAGTTTGAACCATTAAAACCAAGGATTTGTGATTTTAGTTTTCACTTTGTCATTGTGAGCAGTTTTTGGTCTAGTTAAGCTCGGAATTTGGATTTGTGATCTAAAGAGCAGTTGTAGAGGGGGAAATTCTGATGAGAATGGACTCAAGAATCATCCCAAAATGTTTTAAAATGAAGAAGTTATGGCTGTCGGAGCGTCGGAGGGTCGAGCAGTCAAAAAGTTAACCTCCGGACGGATATGGCTGACGCAGCCGCGTCAGGACTGACGCAGCTGCGTCAGAACAATCTGCTAAGCAGATTTTTGGTGCTCCGGGTCGGGTCGGGTCGGTCCGGGTCGGGTCGGGTCGGTCCAGGTCGAGTTTTCTTTGAAAAATTAAGTTGAAATAAGTGTAAAATGAATGTTTTTGGTTATTAAACCAATATATATGAAATCCATTAATCATTAATTGGTAACTAAATGTTTAAAATAAAGACTAAAGTTAACACAATTAAGAAGTTAACTATTGGTATTATTTGAAGATTATTAAAATATTATTAAATGAGCAATAATATTAGTATATGATTAAAAAGTTATTGAATGATGAATAACATTTGTAAATGATTAAAATATCATTACATGGTTAATAATATTAGTGAGTGATTAAAATATTATTAAATGGTTAATAATATTAATGAGTGATTAAAATATTATTAAATGATTAATAATATTAATGAATGATTAAAATATTATTAAATGGTTAATAATATTAATGAGTGATTAAAATATTATTAAATGATTAATAATATTAATGAATGATTAAAATATTATTAAATGGTTAATAATATTAATGAGTGATTAAAATATTATTAAATGGTTAATAATATTAATATGTGATTAAAATATTATTAAATAGTTAATAATATTAATGAGTGATTAAAATATTATTAAATGGTTAATAATATTAATGAGTGATTAAAATATTAATAAATGGTTAATAATATTAATAAGTGATTAAAATATTATTATATGGTTAATAATATTAATGAGTGATTAAAATATTATTAAATGGTTAATAATATTAATAAGTGATTAAAATATTATTAAATGGTTAATAATATTAATAAGGAATTAAAATATTATTAAATAATTAATAATATTAATAAGTTGGTTAAGTTTACCGACATGTCCAACTAGGTTTGTTGGGCTAGGATTTTTTGTCCGGAACTTAAGGGTTCGTTTATCGGACAACTAAAGAGTTAATAATTTGAAGTTAAGATCTTAAGTGAAGACTAATTAAAAGTCCTGGTAGCTAATGATTATGTCAATTTGTTATATAAATTGTAGGTTGAGCAAATGACGCAAATAGACGTAAATGGTAGAAGCAACCAGACAAGTTTTTCAGAACTTGCTCCTATGTGTATTAACATGCTACAATTTGATGTTATATTATTAATATGAAGATATTTTGATGATATTTGTGATATATGAATAATATGAGATATGGTTACATGTGAAATATGTACCGATATGAAACATGATTTGTTAGATGCTAGTTGTTTATTGTATGTGATGCATGAGCAGTATGACATAAAATGAAATGCATGATGTAAGAATAAAATGCAGAGCATATATAACATGTGAAGTATGTAATGTGTTATGTGTAACTGTTGAACTTGCTGAGCCGTCGTGCTCACTCTTGCCTAAACCAATATTTTCAGATAGTGCAAGTTAGTTGAAGTTCTCGATAAAGATCAAAGAACAGGAAAGCATTATACTTTCACTAAAGATATAAATGTCCATTGTGGATATCAATCTAAATTGGATAGGTAAATGATTGTGTAGTGTAATACTTAGTTGGTATATTATATGAGTGTTAAATACTCAATTTGATTGTAATAGAATGTCGTATCATGTATGATATTGAGACATACTAGGAATGTATAAAGATTGCGATTCTGGAATAGAAAGATAAGTTGTAAAATTGTAAATAAATGATTATTTAGCAATTATAATATTGTTGTAATTCATGAACAATAAGGAAAATGTAGTACTCGTGTTGAACCGGATCCGAGATTAAAGTAACCCGGATTTGGGGTCGTCACAGGGTCGGTCCGAGTCGAATTTTTGGTGAAAAATTAAGTATAACTAAGTGTAAAATGAAGGTATTTATGTATTGAACTAATATATGAAATTTATTTGTAATTAATGGGTAACAAAATATTTAAAATAAAGATTAATGTTAACACCATTAAAAAGTTAACTATTGATATTGTTTAAAGATTATTATTAAAGTATTATTAAATGATTAATAATATTAGTATATGATTAAAAAGTTATTAAATGATGAATAACATTAATAATTAGTTAAAATATTATTAAATGACTAATAATATTAGTAAGAGATTAAAATATTATTAAATGAGTAATAATATTAATAATTAGATAAAATATTATTAAATGAATAATAATATTAGAAAATCAATAAAATATTATTAGTAAGTAATAATATTAGTAAATGAATAAAATATTATTAAATGATTAATAATATTAGATAATTAATAAAATATTATTAAATGGTTAATAATATTAGAAAATCAATAAAATATTATTAAATAATTAATAATATTATATAACTGATAAAATATTATTAAATGATTATTAATATAATAATGTCGTTAATATATTATTAAATGATTAATAATATAAGAAGATTAATAAGGTATTATTAAATGATTAATAATACTATAAGACTAATAAAATATTATTAAAGTGTTAATAATATTAGATAAGTGTCTGGACTATATTAAATAATTAATATAGGTTCTTTGTGTTCGGAATATTATCAAGTAGTGATAATATTTCCTAAGTGATTGTATACCCGTAATTATATAAGTTACTTGATAATATTTCCTAAGTGATTGTATACCCGTAATTATATAAGTATGTGGTTCGTAAGAGTTATAAAGGTCATTATACTAATGTGTATATGATAATAATTTAAGATCAAACTGATATAATTGTTAGGTACGTTCAAGGACTATTAAATTAAGTTGGTTAGCCGTAGACAACGCACGAGACAAGTTTTCTACCCTTAACTTGTACTTATTGTTGCAATTATTATTCAACCTTAATTACATTGAGCAATTCATTTATTGTTGAGCAAGTATCTACACTTGTAGATATTTGACAGACCTTTGAGTGAATTAATTATCGAAAATTTCTTCACATCACTATTGATTATTGTATTCGCACATCATGTTTTTGCAACTGTTTAAGATGTCTAAGCTAATTGTTTCGGCTAGACAAATGTATGTTAATTCATTGAATTGAATATTATAAAAGCTTATCCAAATCATTGGTTGGTGCGGATTCTTACAGTAAGATTGAGAAAGAACAACCCTAGTTGAAGGGGATTTTTATTTGTCGAAAAACCGACAGCGCGCAAGAAATCTAAATGTGATGCATATACATAGGACATGAGAGGACTGATCCCCTCAAGTGTCCTGTTATTTTTAACAAGGAGTCAGACATTGTATGTCTGTTTTACCTTAGTAGCAGTTCACGGTCATTAAAGAACATCAGCTGTAAAGAGTCAATCCATTCTTTTATTGAACATTGATTCTTGACATCTTTCACAATTGTTATTGTTGAAAATTTTTGAAGTTATTTCCCTTCATCATGATATATCGTCTGATTGTTGTTTATAAACTTGCTGAGCCATTTAGTTGCTCATTCTTGCTATATCATGACTATATTTCAGCCAATCCCGAAAGCTCTAAATCGGACAAAGGCAAGGGGAAAGCGAATGTTTAGTTTTAGTAGTTGCATGCTAGTTTAAATTACTGTTATGTAATTACTGTTGTAAATCTTTTGTATTTCCCTTAAGATATGTAATGTTTATGATTAAGGTAATAGACCTTGGGAAGTGTAGCCTTTTGTTAAGGAACCTTTTGTATTATTCCGCGAAGTTGAATACAATTTATGTATTTCATTGTTGTTAAGTATTGTACAGTGGAACCAAACCCGGGGTTAAAGAACCCGGATTTGGGGTCGTCACATGAATAGTCCATTGTGATTAATTTAGATAACTTATTCAAAGTAGGTCGTACGATGAACGTGTAGTCAATGTATAAGTTAGATGAGCATACCCGACATGTCCAACTGGGGTTGGGCTAGGGTTTTATCCGGAACTTAAGGGTTCGTTTATCGGACATCTTAAGAGTTAATAATTTAAAGTTAGAGTCTTATATACAGGCTAAGTAATAGTCATTACATCTAATGATTATGTTAATTTCCTATATAAATTGTAGGTTGAACGAAAGACGCAAATAAGCATAACTGGTAGAAGCGAACCAGACAAGTTTTTCAGATATTGTTGTTATGTGTATAACTGTTGTGTGTGCACTTGAAGCATGTGAGAATTTGAATTAAATATGTTTTTGTGAAACCATATGAAGTGTGTTGATTCTATATGATAGAAAGCCTGGATTAATTGAATAAGTTGAACTGTATGTTATGTATTCATTCCAATGCATGATCAGTATGTTGCATGAATAAATGCAAAGCATGAGAAACATGATGCATTCATATAATGTAATGCATGAAGCATGAGAAACATGTATAAACATGAACTATGTGATATGTGCTATCTGTTAGACTTGTTGAGCTGTCGTGCTCACTCTTGCCTAAACCAACATTTTCAGATAGTGCAAATTATTTGAAGTTCTCGATAAAGATCAAGGAACAGGAAAGCATATTACTTTCACTAAAGATCTAAATATTTGTTATTGATATTAGTCTGAATTGGGTAGGTAAATGATTGTGTAGTATAAGACTTTAGTTGGTATGTTATATGAGTGTTAAATACACAAGTTGATTATAATAGAATGTCGTATCATGTATGATATTAAGACATACTAGGAATGTATAAAGATTTCGATTCTGGAATAGAAAGAGATGTTGTAAAATTGTAAATAAATGGTTATTTACCAATTATAATATTGTTGTAATTCATGAACAATAAGGAAAAGGTTGTACTCGTGTTGAACCGGATCCGAGGTTCAAGGAACCCGAATTTGGGGTCGTCACAGCGGCCAGTGAGGTGTTGTGTGTTAAACATCTCGCCGGGACGAGATGTACTGTTCATAGAAAAAGAAATTTTTATATAGTGTCCAAAATGCGACGTTTTGATACAAAATGATAAACATAGGCTATGTAAACCCTAGATAGATAAAGAATGGCCAATATAAAAGGTGTCAATGTATAATTAGATAATAAATGGCATAATGTAACATACCTAAAGCTAAGCCAAATCATGATGAAAGTTATGAAAAATGTCAGTAATGAGTTAGGATGTATTACTAACCTATATAAGATATAATACATCAAAAGTGAAATGATTAGAGATTAATGGTTATGTAATTATGGATTAAGTTTGTCAAGTTATAGAAAGTTTATGATCTTATATAGATTGTATGTTGACAGATGGCGCTCGATGTAGCAAACTAATGCAAGGAAAGATAGAAAGGTCAAGCAAGACAGTACAGGTTAAGTGAAATAAATGCGTATCAGGCAAGTTCTTCAGACTAGAATGCACTAATTGTTTTATGTGAACTATGTGGTAGTGAAAATGTGCACTCCGTGCAACTACGTGTGCTAACTATTAAGTGAAATGTGTGACATTAAGCATAGCATGATAAAGCAAAGAGGCATGATGCATATTATAAACTGCGAGCATGTAATATGTTATCTGATTGACTTGCTGAGCTTTATGCTCACTCTTACTATGAACTAACATTTCAGGTAAGGTACGAGAAGGCCGGAGGATTCCGGTGCGGCTAAAGGTAAAAGAATGTGAATGCATTGTTAAGCATGAAGAGAATTTGTTGAATGTATCTGTATTATGTGCAAGCAACAAATGTTTCTGAGTCCGTAGGGATGGATGTTATAAGTATGTATTATTCAGGAAAAGATTGTATTGATATAAGATTGAGATATTATTGTTAGTCAAGTTCTACATGTGATAAACTTGTATATCAAGTACAGAGATATGTAAACAGGTACAGGTATGATGCAGATGTATGTATATAGTTATATGTAAACGTGACCATGTATGAATAGTTCATGGCGAAATTTTATTTACTGGTTATGTAAATCATAAAAATATATATATGATTATGAAATATAATAGACTATGTCATAACTTATTTGTATATGATCTAAATTATAGTAAAGTGAACGTTACAATCTTGAGGTAGGTATTGATAGTAAGTTTTAGAAAAAAGAAAATATGGACCGCATTATGGTCAAAGGCTTGGTTTTTAATGGTTACAGGTTAAGTTTTAACACACGAGATCGCCATTAATATGTTTTATGATTATAAAATATGATTTTAAGATTAATGATTACGTTATTCAGACATAATTGGATTAAATAAGGAATGTTGGGATTTCGATAGCGTTACACTCGCACTTCTCTGTCCATACATATTTCACTGTCTTTCTCATCAAATTTGTTAACGGCATTGCTATCTTCGAAAAGTCCTTGATAAATCTCCGATAATAACCCGCCAACCTTAAGAAACTCCTAATCTCTGTCGGCGTCCTTAGTTGTTCCCAATTAATCACTGCTTCCACTTTTGCTAGAACTACTCAAACTCCCTCCTTGTCAATAACATGACCTAAAAATTGAACTCTCTCTAACCAGACTTCACACTTCAAAAATTTGGCATATAACCGCTCTTTCCTTAATATCTCCAACACCAATCTTAAATGTTTGGTGTGCTTCTCTTCCGTTTTGGAAAAAACCAAAATATCGTCAATGAAGGCAACTACAAATTTATCCAAATATTGTTTGAATATTCTATTCATCATGTCCATAAATGCGGCTGGCGCATTCGTCAGTCCAAACGACATCATTAAAAACTCATAATGGCCGTAACGAATTCTGAATGTCGTCTTAGGTACGTCCTCTTTTATTACTTTTAACTGATGATAACCAGTCCTTAAGTCAATCTTTGAAAAGTATTTCACCCATTTTAGGTGATCAAATAGATCATCAATTCTTGACAACGGGTACTTGTTCTTAATCGTTACTTTATTTAAATCTCTATAGTCCATACAAAGTCTCATTGATCCATCCTTCTTTTTTACAAACAACACAGGAGCTCCCTATGGAGAAACACTTTGCTGAATGTACTTTATATCCAATAATTCTTGCAACTAAACCATCAACTCCCTCATCTCTACCGGAACCATCCTATATGGTACCTTTGATATCGGTGTTGTCCCCGGTACTAAATCAATCACTTATTCTATCTCCTTATCTGGCGGAAGACCTGACAGTTCATCTGAAAAAACATCCATGAACTCCTTAACTACTGATATTTATTCCATCTCAGGATTCACCATGCGTGTATCTACTACATGTGCCAGATATCCTACATATCCTTTCTTCAACAATTTCTTGGCCTGCATCATCGTCAGATAACAAGATTGTCTTGACGACATGCTGCCATAAAGTACAACCTTAGACTTATTTGGTGTCTTAAGGTGTATACACTTTTTCTGACAATCAATTACTGCTCCGTAGTTAAACAACCAATCAATCCCAAGTATAACATCAAACTCTCCCAAACGTATCGGAATTAAGTTCACACTCAACTTCTGACCCCTGATTTCCACACAGCAGTTTCTATGTATATACTCTATAGGAATCACTTCTTTATTTGCAATTTATATATTCATAGGGTTTTCTAACTTTTCTCTAGGTAATTTTAACCGTCTAACAAAATCATCAAACAAAAATGAACAGGTAGCATCCGAATCAAACAATACATAAGCATTTATATTATTGATCGGAATAATACCTGACACCACGTCTTTTGACTCCACGGTATCTTGCACTGTTATGTTGAAAGTCTGTGTTGTTGGTTGGTTCTGCTATACCGGTCCCTCAATAGTCAATCTGCTATTATTGCTTTTGTAGCCACTTCCTCCATCATTCTTCTTGTTAGGACAATCCTTGATCATATGATCAGTGGCTCCACACGAGTAGCATCTTACTTTCTTTGGGTGAGGACAATTTGGAGAAATGTGTTCCTCCTGCTTGCAATTGTAGTATAAATTCTTGCCCTTCAGGCATTTTCCAGAATGATTCTTCCCATATTTACTGCATGCCTTCTTCTTCTAAAGATTTCCTTATTGATTTCCCGAACTTTTATCATTATTGTTGTCCCACTTTCGTTTATTGTTACTGTTACCATCACTGTTACAATTCTTATTTCCTCCTTCGCTTTTCTTTTTGTTCCTCTCTTGGTTATACTTGGATAACGCTGCGCTTCCTCCTTCAGCTATGATTAACTTCTCCAGCAAAGTTAAGAATGAATCAATCTGTAGCATTGCCACCTTGTTGAATACCCATGGTCTTAAACCATTCTCAAACCTTCTGGCCTTGTATTCCTCCGTGTCCATTTGATGTGGAGTGAACCTGGACAACTCATTAAATTTTACCGTATACTCAGGTACCGACATATTCTCCTGCTTCAGTTCTAAAAATCTAACCTCCATTCTACTCTTCATACTTTTTGGAAAGTAGTTCTCATCAAATATTTTCTTAAATCTTGCCCATGACACCACACCTTCTCCAACCCTATTTTGATTAGCTTTCCGCCAGAAACTGGCCTCCCCCTTCATCATATAAGTAACAAAAATAGTCTTTTGCTCCTCTGCCACTCTTGTAATAACAAAGGTGTTCTCTATCTCTTTTATCCATGACTGAGTTTCGATTGGGTCTGTCGTCCCCCTAAACTCTGGTAGTCCGACTGCTTTGAAGTCTTTCAAATTGGCCAACTGATTTGGTGGCGATGGCGAATTTCCTGCCACTGGTGTCGATTCTGCATCGCCTTAGCCAGCATATCGATAAAGTTTTGCATTGGGTCTATGTTGTGCCCTCCCTCGTCATTATTAACTGACTCTTCTCCTCCTTGATTCCTTGGTGGTTTTCTATATGGCGCTATTGTCTGATTAAAGAGACAAGGAAACTTTTAAGTTATTATTATCTTTAAATTTTATTCTTTTATTTTTTAATATTAACTATTATATGTAAAGATTTAACCAATCAAAACACATAATCATAAAAATAACTGCATTTATATTCATGTGCTAAAACAGTAGTGCATAGCACCTTATATCACAAGCATACTACTATAAATGCCTCTATCCCTAAAAGGCTACAAAAGATGGGATCTAATCATAGATATATCCCACAAATTTTCTAGAGTTAGGATTTACAACCTACTAACCCTCTGTCAAAACAAAAGTTGGGTTCTACTGAATCTATATACATACAACATCATAAAATTATCATAACTAATGACTGCGCATTCCTCGACGAATCACATCATCATACTCTTTATGTGACACCCCAGGATTTTACAGAATTTCTAAATAAGGATTTTGAGTAATTAATTAAAGGTTAGGAGATAAAACCTAGCTGAATGATAAAATGTATTAAGAAAAGATTAAATGTGAATTATTGTATGATCTATGTGATAGAAATGATCTATGTGAGTAAGTTGATGTTTAAGAGGGACTCTTGGTATAATAAGGGTCTATAATATATTTATGGAGAAGTTAGTTGATTATAGTACATGAAAGAATTGAGATATGAAGAAATTATAATGAAAATAATTTTTTCTGGTTAAATGGTTATTATAAAGGATTTAAGATGAATGATTTATGGTGATGCCTACAATAAGGTAAACTGTAAGAAATTATTGTAACACATGTTAATATATGTCAACAAGTAATAGATCGAATATGTGATAAAGAAAGAAGGATTGAAATTAGAGAATAAAAGGAAGTAAGGAAATAATATGTGAATTTATGTTAAGCTATGAATGTTGATAATGAGTTTAGTGAATATGCCTTAAGAGATTAAGTGACAGAAATGATAAGGTGACGTAAGTCTCTATGTGTAGAAAGGAACAGTTTGACCTAATTGGCATATTGAGGAATTTTGGAATAATAAGGATAATGATTGTGATTATTTGAGGTTATTAAGAAATTGATAGTTTTTAGTGATGGGAATAAGATAATCGTATATAAGAGGTACAGATACAAAATGTAATACCTGAGAAGGAATAGAGATTGTGTTGGATGCAAAAATGATACAAATTTGGTATATTCATGTGAAGTAAATAAGTAAAAGAGACGAGAAGTCGTATAAAGGTATTATGAACTCTAAATGATAAATGATGAAGGATTTTGATAATTCGGTTAAGGTTCGTTTATTGAGGAAGCGGTTTATGGAAAAGAATGAGAAATGGATTATCTAAGATGTTGAGAATTTAGATTGATTGAATACAAAACCAAAAATGTTTGTAGAAAGTTGAAAAGAGTGATGAAGTGCAATTTTAGCAAATTTAGTAATAATTAATATGAAATTTATGAAATTGATGTTTTAAGGTGTGACAAGTGTTATGGGACAAGCCAATTATGGAGTAATTGATGCTAGAATAAAATTTAAGCATAATGAAATAAGTTTGGATCAAAAAGGAATTGAAATGGATGGAAAATGATCAATGTATGATTTATTGGAGAAATAATTCTCTAGGAAAATTGCCAAAAGTCCAAATTGCCCTCAACAATTCCATTAATGACCATTGTGTCCTGTGATGGCTTTTGACCAAAATTATCTTTGACAAATTAAAAAATGACTTATGTGTCCTAAATAGTGAAATGACGGAAATGCCCTTTACTTATCATATGAAATGACTAAAATACCCTTGGAAGTATTAACCATGGTTATTTACTTAACCAACCTAGTTAATTCTCATATAAGTGAGCCAAGTAAGTATGAACTCTCATTTTATACACTTTGCTGGAAAATAAGAGAGATAACAGCCCTAAGAGAGAGAAAGAAAAGGAAGACATGGAAGCTATGATAAAAGCTTGAAAATTTGGACTTAGAAAGCTCAAATGATCATGGAGCAAGAAGAAAAGAGGAAGAGCTCATCATGACAAAGCTCTATATGTCAAGAAGTTGGTCATCAAGTAAGGTATAATCATGTTCAAACTTTAGAACTTAGAATTTATAAGTTTAAATGGAAGTTTAAGTATAGCCATGCATGTATCTTTCAAATACATGGTTTGATTATGGAGTTTATGTAAGTTACATGATATATGTTTAAGATTTGTTGGAACCCTAAGCTTGAAAGTAGTAGAACCAAGGTGGTGCAATGATTATGTATGTTTATAAGCTATAATTATGGTTCAAGGTATGATCCTATGTAATATGTTGTTAGATTTGATGAAATCATAGTTTGAAAGGTTAATTACATTTGATGTAAGCAAATTGTTGTGCCAAATGGTAAGTTAGAAGCTTAAATGGTTTAAAAGTAGGATTTGATATGAAAAGTTTGAATATTAGGCTATACTTTTTGTGTAGACAACGTAATAATCTATAAAGTGCACTAGAATGTGCATATGGAAGTTATATGGACGTATAAAGTCGTTAATTGAGTATGTGATAGCCTATGTGGAGCTTGGAGATTTAAATGGCAACTTGAGTTTAAGTTTGAAATTTGAAAGTTTTGAAAAGTTAAGGAAAATCCGATTTCAAGGTAATTTTTGACAATTTTGAGGAATTAAAAGTGAAATGAGGCCAAACACTTAAGTTTTATGATATTACACATGTTAGAGTCGATTTGGTAATCAACAGATTTCAATTTGAATGAATTGCCGATTCGAACGATCGAAATCGAAAGTTTCGAATCAAAATAGATTTTTATGGACAAAAATCGGCTCGTGCAAAATTTTACGGTTTTGAAAGTTGGGACATGTCATATATGATGTATGTGAGCTATGTCAAGTGTCGGAATGGAATTTTAAAGCTTATGGCCAAAAATCACAAAGTTGCAAAAGTTGAATTTTTGAAGTTCTGAAAAATTCTATGTCTGAAAGTTAGTTGAACAGTCCTCCTATGGGCAAATGTATCTCTAATTTTAAAGAGCCAAATGAGGAAAATGAAAATTTTATAAAATAATATGGTATGAGGTCTACATGTGTACCAAATTTGGTGTCAATTGGATGTATGGTTAAAGAATTAAAAATCAGCAAAGCAGGAGAGAAAATCAAAATTTCATATTTCTGGGTCACGGCCGGGGCCAGATTTTTGTGGGCAAACCGCGGCCGGGGCTAGATTTGACTAAGAGGTCACAGCCGGGGCCATGGATTCTAGACCAAAAATTCGGCTGGGGCCACGGATAGCAGAGTTTAGAAAAATGTTATTTTTGACCCAAAATAAAATGTTTTGATACTAAACGATAGGAATAAGTTATATAAACCCTAGATTGATAAAAAAAAATAGACTATGAAAAGGGTGTTGTGGTATAACGAGATCATGAATGACATAATATAACATGCCTAAAGCTAAGCCAAAGTATGTTTAAGGTTGTGAAAAGGTCGGGAACGAGCTAGGGTGTATTATAAACTTACATAAGGTATAATACACCAAATGTGAAATGATTTGAGACGAATGGTCGTGCAATTGTAAGTTTAGTTTGACTGACATTGTAAAGATTTATGATCCTATAATGATGTAAATAGATTGTATGTTTACAGATAACGTTCGAAGTAGCAGTCCGATGCAAAAAAGGTTAAATGGCCGAGCGAGGCAATAAAGGTTAAGTTAAAATAAAGCGTACAGGAAAGTTCTTCAGATCTAAGTATAGTAGATATTCTACGTGAACTACGTGATAGAAATGAGTTAAAATGTGCCTATGTGCAACTATGTGATTTATTTGCTACATGACTTATGTGACTTTAAGCATTGTATGATAAGATAAAGGATGCATGACGCATATATTAAATTGATAGCATGAAAGGTGTTAGCTGATTAACTTGTTGAGCTTTATGCTCATTCTTGCTATGTACTAACTTTTCAGATAAAATATAAGAAGGTCGGAGGTGCCGGTTATGCTAAGGTAAAGAATGTGAGTACATGGAGAAGCATGAAGGGAATTTGATAATTTCATCTGTGTAATATTCTTGTATAATGATGAATGTAAACCATAGAAATGATAAAGGGTATTATGATTGTATTAATATTGTAAGGCGAGTGTGTATCTGATGAAACTCGCATATATGTGATAAATGTATGTATATATGGATAGACATGATGGATCAATTATAGGTAAATAGAACTATGTAGTAAACTTATGTGATGTAAGTAGGTTATGTGCAATACAGAATGTATGTAAACAGGTATAAGCAAACAGGAGCAGGTATATATATAAGCAGGGCCATGTGTAAATAGTTCATGGCGAAAATTTTATTTACAGATTATGATATCATAAATATATATGATTTTAAATAGGTAACATACTATGTCATAAATTATTAATGTTTGACCTAAGTTTAATGAAATGTAAGAAACGTTACGATCCTGAAGACGGATAAAGAATGAGAGATAAAGTTTTGATAAAAAAAAAATGGACCGAATTTGTGGTCAACAATTTGGACTTAAAGGATTTAAAGGTTAAGTTTAATGAACGAGATTCTGGATAATAAGGTTTTAAGTTAATAATTATGAAATTCAGAGATAATCGGATATAATTAAGGAAGGTGGGATCTCGGGGCGACACACTTTATCCTTTATGGCCATCAAATAACTCCTACTAATAGTGTGTGTAACGCCCCCAAATCCGGGTCCATTGAACCACGGGTTCATTGCTCACGCAACTGTTCTACCCTGTCATCTCATACATCCAGTTGAAACACAATAATAATATTAAACTTAATGTACATTCATATATAACTAATCCCAGGTTCTACATACATTTATACATACAGTCTGACAATCCTGACATATTACAAAACATAATAATAATTACAACATTAACTACAGATATATCTACTGCTTGCTGGCTTTTCCTTTTCCTTTATCTACACACGACCCTTCGGCCTTCTCTGGCTTAACTGAAATATCATGAATGAAAGCAAGAATGAGCATAAATAGCTCAGCAAGTATAACAACGAATGATATCATGATATTTCTAAATGAATAATGAAAGTCATAAATGATTTAATTGAACTATGCATGATAATTAAACGAATATAAATAAACTGAATCATCGAGATAAGTTGATCAACATTAGTTCAATATATGAACCAGAATCAAAAACTGGTTTTACATGAATACTGGAACAATAAGGTTTACTTGTTGTACGGTCACAAGACCAAGAACTCGTTTAGAATAATATCAATCGTATAGAATGATATTGCCCAGATTAGTCAAAAGACTGTTGTTCCAATTAGATGCGTACTCTGGGTGATCAGCCCATTGTACCTTTATATTGTACACAACATAAACATCTAGCGACGCAACCACGTCATAAAATTATAATTATTCTCCTTTTTAAGGGTTGTTCTATTATAGCATATCATAGAATCCGCACCACAGCAATGTGGATTGGAGCACATAATAATGAATATTTGATTTCAACATATATCATGTTATGTGTCTAGCTAGAATCAAGATTGGCATCAACCTTTTCAAATTAGATCAATAGTGAATGAACTTTACATGATAATTTAAATGAATAGCATGGATGTCTGTTCAAAGAACTGCAAATAGAAGTTCAGTTAAAAAACTTGCCTTCGTCCTCGTCTATCACAATTGGTACAATATTATCCCGTCTATAACCTACATGACCACAATATTAGTTCATGCATTAGTTATATACACATGCATGCCATAACTTGCTAAATAAGCTACCCTTTAGCTACACATAACCCTAATCACATAACACATTGTTCATATATGTCTTAATGTCTACCATATTGATTATTTTCATCAAATTATGGTTTACATATGTATTTCTATCATTAAATATCAAAACATTTCATTTTGGACTTAAATATATATATTTTTCAAAAACAGGACACTGCGCCCCGACGGCCTTAACCTCGCTGGCCGCGAGATCTCTTCTGTTGCACGACGCCCCGGCAACGACTGAACTCGCCCCCAGCGAATTCCTCGTAGCTGAACTGCGCCCCGGCGCAGTCTCCCGTGTAAAAACCTCCGCCCCGGCCCCATGCTGCAGATTCTGAAAAAAAATTCTTTCCAAAATCCAAGCTAACTTTGGCCCTAATTTGAATTCTTTAATTCCAACATTTCACATAACACATATAACATGTAATTTACTTGCGTGGGTCTTTGAAACATTTAAAAATCCTCAAATGGACCTATTTTTCCTAATAATTCATTTTGGTCGCCGGTTAACGTTTTAAAACGTTCGAAATGGTCATTTATCACCATATGCACCAAATGGCTTCCAAATTGGTTCTAACATGTGTATTTACATATAACCTACATGTTTGGCCTCGTTTGACACTGAATTAACCAAAATAGCCAATAATCACATGGTGATTGCATTTTCACCAATTTGACATAATTCCTCCATAAACCAACTTTGGAATCTTGCACATTAATCACATATATGTCAACACATACTCAGTTAGCAACTTTGTATGCATGTGTAGCTTCTACATGCACCTCCCAAAACACTTTATAGATTATAATTTGGTTTAGGCACAAAACATAGCCTAATATTCAATCAACCTTCAAAAAACATGACTTTTACACCATCTAGGTTTCTTTCATGCCCTTTAACATATGATAATATATGTATTACACATCTTCATCCTCTCAAACTAGGTTTCCATCATGTTTAGTAACATATAACACTTAATCATGCTTTAAATCATAGCTTTTAACTTGAATATACCTATAAATAGTGCACCACCTTTGATACACAACTCAAACAACTAAGATTTCATGATCAACCAATCAATTAACACTTAGACTCTCAAGAATTCACATAATCAACATGTATAATCAAGAATACATGCATGGTTTCATTTCTTCTTGCATGTAAACACATAAACTACAATTTTCATGACTTGAACATTATTTATACCTTCTTTTAGCTACTCTCTTTCTTGAAGTAAAGCATGCTAATGCTTGGTATTCCACCTTGATGGCCTCTTCTTCAACTCTTGATCACTTTATCACTTGGAAACCTTGAATTTCCTCTCAAACCCTAGCTTCCTTTCTCTCTTGGCTCACTTTCTAGCAACTTCAAAATTGGCTAAGTGAAAATGCTGAAAATTTGCTTGCATAAGTGTTGTATATATTTTACAACACTTAACCACACATTGGTTAGTTAACTCATCCATGGTTAAGGGCATGCATGTCATTTCTCTTAGCTAAACAAGGATATTTTAGTCATTTCCCTTTCCTAGGACACCATGGTGCTTTTTCACATTGTCAAAGACTTCATGGTCATTAATCCACTTTAGGATACATATGTCATTCCTTAAAATGTCAAGGGCTCTCTAGTCATTAGCCCAATTTCCTAGCAAATTTATTCCTTTAATCATAAATTGTTCAAATTCCATCCAATTTAAATCCTTTTCAATCCAAACTTGTTCCATTATGCTTGAATTTAATTTCATCATCTAATACAATGTAATTGGCTTGTCCCAAAATACATGTCACATTCCAAAATATTAAATTTCATTAATAAATTATTAATTTACAATATGCAAAAATGCATATCATTACAGTGTGCATGGACTGGTCCTCCTCAACTTGGTAGTAGTGCACATTGCTCTGAAATCTGCCGAATGAAGAGCGATAAACATAATTGAGCCTATCAATCTTCACCCTCCTCTCATGCACCTCGTCCTCTAGCTTCAGCATCTGCCCATGTGCCACATCTCTCTAGATTTCCATCTCAATCATATCCTTTATTGCATCCTACCAATGGGCCCTAATGGCCTCTTTCTCTGCCTAAACTTGCTAAACCTTCAACTCAACCTCTGCTAATCTAGCCTCAATCGTTGCTAACTTTACATGTAGCTCGGTGTCCTGATCAACCATCTGATGATCTAGCAACCCAATGTGCTCCACAGAGTCCTCATATCCCTGCACCTACTCCTCTAGGCCTGCTATCTGCTCCTTCAGCTCTGTGTTCTCGCCAGAGAACTGATTAGTTGATGCCTTGTACTGATCCTCCAAATGCTAGTGGGTCTCAGATTCTCCTCCTCTAAGTGCTGGACTATTTCCTCTAGCTTATTGTTCCTTGTAATCAACCTTTCGATGATGTCACTGGCAGTAGTGCCCATGCCATCAGCATACTCGGTTGACTCTTCCTCCTCAGACTCTGACTCGACATCTTCCTCACTATAGGGCCTCACCACCCCACCTCTGACTGGCTCCTCTCTATCTCCTATATCCGAATCAGACTCTGGATCCTCTATCGGTTCAGTCACTAGCGGTTGTGCAGTATTCATATGGATATCAATGAAATCCTCCTCAACTGTGTAACTAGTCTGACCAATCTCAGGCATCCTATAATCACACAAACAAAATGACATCAGTATCTTAATAAAATATATTCATTGATGAAATGAAAGTATATTTAATTGTATTACTACTCATCTTGATGAATTTTCTCAATCCATCTCCTATAACTCTAAATGAGTTGACTCGTCTAAGGTTATATCCTAAAGTTTCCCAACCTAAAGCTCTATAACCTACAACTCTGATACCAACCTGTGACTACCCAAATATGGGTTCCATAACCTCGGGTTTGGTTCTCATGATCCAAAATATAATACAACTAAATACATAATCTTCATTTAAACTTTGCGGAATAATACTTAAATGTCCCTTACCAAAAGGACTACAATCCCAAGGTCTTCTAACCTTAATATAAATAGTTCATATCTTAAGAGATTACAAAAGATTTACAACTGTAATTACATATTAAATAATTAATTAACATGCAATAATCTAATCTAAGTTTTGGCTTTTTCCTTGCCCTTGTCCTCCTTGGAGCATTCGGGCTTAGTTGAAAAATTGTTCATGATATAACAAGGGTGAACAACTAGCCTGCTCAGCAAGTTTAAGAATAGTAAATATAAGAATTGATATATCATGAGTGAGTGAAAATAACTTCAGAGTTTTCAACAATATATAACAATTGTGAAAGAACGAGAATCAAATTTCAATGGACAGAAATAATTGAGTTTTTAATGCTGAGTGGCCTCGAAGGACCATGAATTAAAACATAGGGTATATCAGATATGTATCTGGCCCTTTTATTATTTTAGCACTTAAGGGGATCAATCTCTTATACGCGCTGTATATTGCATAACATTCAGACATCTTGCGCAAAGTTCGGTTTCTCAAAATATAATCCCCTTAAATAGGGTTGTTCGTTCCCAGACTTACTATAAAAATCCGCACAAATCAATGGTTTGGATAAGTTTTTAAAAGTATTCAAGTTATTAAATTTATACATGCAGTGTCTAGCCGAACAATTAGCTTAGACATTCTTAAATAGTTCATGAATCAAAGAACTATAAAGCTTCAAATGCACTATGTGCGAATTCATAAACAATATGGACGTGGATTAACTTTCAAGAATTAAACCACTTAAACTCTTGTAAGAATAAATACAAGTTCAAGTATAGAAAACTTGCTCAATATAAACTTGAGTAAGGTTATGGAACTTGCCTCGATTGTTGATTACAGCTAACCAATACAACTTAATATCCTTTGAACATACCTAATAATTAATCAAATTGATCTTTCAATTAGTATCATATTTAGGTTCATCTAATAACCTTTGTAAATCTTAATTTGCTAACGCTTAATCACATAATTACATAATTAAGGGTATATTAAACACTTAAGAAATATTATCATTATTTGATAATATTTTAATCACATAAAACCTATATTAATCATTTAATATAGTTTAAACTTCTATCTAATATTATTAACCATTTAATAATATTTTACTAACCTCATAACATTATTAATTATTTAATAATATTTTATTTAACCTTTTAATATTATTAAATATTTAATAATATTTTATTCACTTGCTAATATTATTAACCATTTAATAATATTTTATTCAATTTAATAATATTTTATTCATTTCTTAATATTATTAATCATTTAATAATATTTTATTTATTTAAAATTTGATAATTATTAATGTTATATAAAACTACATTTTCTAACCAATTTCATTTCTAAAATATCTGACCCGACCCATTTTATTTGGCCCGACCCAACCCTGTTAGTAAACTATAATTTTTCAAACAGACTGATTCACTGCTGTAGTGGTGATTCGCAGAGTATTTCATCGCTGCGGCGGTGAGAACTACCGCTATGGCAGTAGCTCTGATTTTTCAAACCCTAATTTTTTTAACTTTGATTTTTTTAGTTCAATCTTTTATAAAATGAGATATACATGTCCAAAATACACCAAATCAGTTTTGCTATTTTGCTAACTTCTTGTTTTTCAATATTTAATGGTTTGATCTCGTTTTCAAAAAAGTTTTTGACATAATATTTGAGATCGATCACTCTAGGGTTTCAAAATGACATAGTTTGCGATAAAAGCCATAACTTTCTCATTTTTTCATATATTTGAGAAATTCAAGTTGGGTTATCTTTATAACTCATAAATATAACTTTCTAGCCATCAAAATCAAATAACCAACTTTTAGATTTCAAACTACCCCATTATATAAAACATTACTAGTTAGGGTTTTACTGGTAAAGCTTTATATGCACATTTTTACTACTTATTTTCATACCAAGCATATATATACACACATTAAACATACTAAACCATGAATCTTCATATATATCCAAAATTTATAGAACATCAAAATAGGTTTTGAACCGTTAAAAATATATTTTGATCATTTAAAATATATATAGACCATAGAAATAAAATAATGAAGGTATAAAACACTTCTAAACCTTCTAGATTTGGATGCTCTTCTCCTTGAAATAAATCTTGCTAGAGGCTCCACCTTGATCAATCTCTAATAACCTTCTTGGTAATTTTTCTAAAGCTCACAAGAACTCTCTTAGAAAGCTCTCTCTTTTTCTCTCTTGGTGTTTCTAGCAAATGACTAACCAACATAATGAATTGGTGAAGCATCTTATTTATAAGGACTTTCTTAATCATCATCAACATCCAATAAACAACTAACATTGGTCAACTTAAGCTAATCTAAGTTTACTATTAGATTGCATGACATTTGGATTGCCTGGGTGATTGATCTCAATCAAGCTAACTTTCAACCAAAAGGTTGCGTAACACTGAAGCAACACAATTGAAACTATTCAGCCCCAAAGTGGGCCCCCTAAAGCTGCTGGTCAACTCCCTTTTTCTCCCTCATTTTACATGGACTAATAAATTAACTATGTCCATAGACTACTAGATTTATTTAATTGAACCTAGTTTAATAATTCATTTGGACTTAAAATATAATCCAATTAGATTTGCTTTAATTAATTCTACTACCTTGCTACATTATTAGATTAATTAAATACACACACACACACACACACACACACGTATATATATATATATATATATATATATATATATATATATATATATATATATATATATATATATATATATATGTTCATTCAATCATGTATTTGTCCAATCTATTAGTTCCTAATGACACGAAAAATATCTAGAAGGGGGGAGGGGGTTGAATAAATTCTTTAAAACTTTTTCTTTATTTGACTTTAAGAAAGAATAAATTATTAATCAAATAGTTTAGCAGAGCAGAATATGATTTAGTTACCCCTTTTTAATATGTTAATATAATAATTCAATAAGCAGTTATAGCATTTAATAAACACAAGATGAAAGACACCAGTTTTTGAGTGGTTCAGAGTTCACAAGACTCCTACTCCACTGTTCTGCTCCTTGAGCAGCAAATCCACTAAGGATATTTTTACAATTTTTGAATCACTAAGATTCCTTCAAGACTAGCAGTCTTGGAACTTTAGTTCACTAAGAACTCTACAAGTCCAGCAGACTTGGATACTCTAATTCACTAAGAACTCTTCTCGAGTAGTGTAGATTTAGGTGTGCTACTAAGCTGCGTTTAGCATAAGTTTCTGAAGAACTTAGTAGCGATGCAAGATACTTTTGCTTTTGATCTTTTTGTTAGAGTTGATGCCCTAGAGGCTAATTATTTGATGTAATTGCTTAACATTTTTGATATTATATTTGATTGCATAAATGGATTATTTTATTATGATTTCATTTACTGCGTTATATAAATGTTAGCATAATAAAAGTCCTTAGAATAGTGATACGAATTATATAGCTTCAAGTATGTGACTTGAACATGAGATTATATAATTACAATTAGTATCATTGCTCTTAAATGTCCCTAGTCGAGTATCATTGTTAATGAGACAACAATGATGCATTGAGACTAGTATGTGGATTGACTGATGGCCAAATCTCATTGGTCATAAATATATGAGATATTTGAGTCAATACATAGGTACATGTTAGAGAACAATGTACTGGACAGACCCACCATGAAAATTCTACATGGAGCATTATGCAAAGTGTCATAAGAAATTCTCATAGTGACAATAATGTAATGATCCTTCGACCTGAAGTCACTATATTATTACACGAGAATTTGTGTACTTTGATATCATCAAATGTCACCTTTAATAGGATGGACAATAAAGGTGATTATTGGGTACATCATGAATCGTGTGAGGAATATGAGTGATCTAGATGGAATTTAAACCTCGTATATATTAGGGGTGATATCCATAGGCCTCTTGATTGAGTAGGACTATAAAATGCATGGCCATACTCAACTAATGATTTGTTTCATATAGTCTACTCATTGATCAAGAAAACTCAGATTAAATTATGAAGAGTATGACACTTTTCATGTCTCGAGTTTAATCTAGGATGTCAAGGTTAAAAGGATTAAATTACTTTGAAACATTGGTCACGAAAAGGTTGTATCGAATCACCGGTCTTATTATTATTTGAGTAACAGTGATGCATTACTAGATGCCGCTCGTTGTTTATAATTTTATAACATGATTTTAAAATTATTGTTAGTATAATAATAACATATTGGGTCACACACTTAGAACGTATTTAAAAGGGAATTAATTTAAATTGTAAGCATTTTAAATATGTCAACGAATCTACTAATCTCCTTTTTAGTAATCCAACGATTAGGAACAATTTTAGTTTTTGAGCTATCTTGAATTTAGATCTCATTAGCATGATCCTCATCATTGTTCTAAAAGCATTGCTCAAAAACTATGGGTTTATCCATTTGATTAATTCAAGTAATTAATCATGAATAAATAAATGCCTTGATACTTTTATTAATAAATGAACAAAATTACAAAGTATATGCTTATAACATCAAATGTGATTAGCTTGAGGGCATACTACTTCCAATCTCCCACTTACACTAAAGTCAATCGCCCTTTGGTATCCCCATACCATTCTTCTCTAAGCGACGTACAAATTGCTTAGTAAATGTTTTAGTTAGTGGATTTGTAATGTTGTTCTGAGAGTCTACCATCTTTATGGTGTCGTCTCATTTTCAATAATTTATCTAATCATATGAAAGTGCTGCAACACATGTTTGGATTTCAGATGAGACCTAGGTTCCTTGGTGAATTAAACTCCTTTAATGTTAGGAACCATTATAAGTTCTGGAATGAACTTGTTGAACCAAACAATCACCTTTGCAACTTCACTATTAGTTATTTACTATATCTTTGTCACTAAATCAACAACTCTTTGTTATTTGAAACTTTTTCAACTCACTGTAACACCGTTCACGGTAATCATATTACCTGAAACGGATATGCTGTTATCTTGGTTAGTCTGAACAAACTTGAGTGTGATAAGCCTTCTAGTTTTATATCAGACCCATTATCAGAAACTCTTTTTTAATGTTCTTCTCTAAAATTGAACTGATATCTGCTTATCATACATAAGAAACATCAAGTCTAGTACATATCAACGAATCAATGTACGTTTCTTGGGTCAAACCGAACATCTTTTATGATCTATCACTGTGGACCTTTATCCTGAATAAAATGTTAGGATGCTTCTCCCAAGTCCTTGATGGAAAAGTTTTTAGACAACCACATCTTTACTGATTGTAGCATCGATATGTCATTCCTTATCGATAGTATATCAACATATAATATTAGGAATGTCACAATGCTCCTACTAACCTTTGTACATACTTGGTTCATCCTCGTCTTTGATAAAATTAAACTCTTTTGATTGTCTCATCAAAACGGATGTTTCATCTTCGAGAAACTTGCTTCAACCCAAAATTGGATTGTTGTAACTTACATACTTGATTTACTCTATCACTATGGAAACAAATCCTTTTGGTTGTATCATACATACATCATTTTGTATAGTAAGTTGCAACTGCAAGTAAAATCTGAATGGATATATGCATTTTCACTAGTGAAAAGTTTCATTATAGTCAACTCCTTGACCTTGTTTGAAATCTTTTTACCACTAGTTAGGTCTTATAGGTCTCCACCTTACAATCTGCATTAGTCTTTCTCCAAAGACCCATTTCTAATTTTATGGTCATAAGCCATTTCTCTTGAGTATCTAATACTCATGCCTCATCGTATGTAACTGGATCATCATCCACTATGATGCGTACCTCATCATCATCATCTATGATGAATCCATACCATGCAGGTATCTTCGGTACTAAACCAGATTTATGACTTGGTTGTGGTACAATAGGTTTATCTACTTGTACAGATTCATTCACTTGATCTGTAGTGTTTTGTGGTTCTTAAACTTTTTCAAGATCTATTTTACTCCCACTAACCCTTTAAGGAAAAACTCATTTTCCTAGAAGACAACGTGTTTCAACAAACACCTTTTAATTAGTCGAATTATAGAAGTGATACCCTAAACTTTTTTAGGATATCCCACAAGTTTACACTTATCAGATCTTGTCCCTAGCTTATCATGTCAAACCTTTTGATATAAGTTGGACAAACCAAATCTTAATATTCTTAAGACTTAGTTCCTCCCTATCCATCACTCATATGGAGTCTTAGGGACGGATTAAGAAAGTATCTTATTTAGTAGATATGCGATCGTTTTTAAGGCATTACCCTAGAAGGATACTAGAAGATCAATAATACTCATTATGGATCATCACCATGTTCATTCTATGAGAATATCATTTTACTTGAGAAGATCTAGAAATTTACTGCTTAAGTATTCCCTTCTCGATCTAATTGAAGAACTTTAATACTTTTGGTCTTTAGTTTTTATACTTCACTTTTGAATTCTTTGAACGTTTCAAATGATTTGGATTTGTATTTCATCAAATACATATATTGAAATCTAGAATCATCAGTGAAAGTAATGAATGAATACCATTCTCTTGCATTTGTTGTCATAGGTCCCACACACGACTGTGTGTACCATCTCTAACAACTCTACAACTCGCTTTCCATGTCCACTAAATGGAGATTTAAGAATATTGTCCATGATACAAGATTCACAAATTGTATTTGATTCATAATCAAAAGACTCTAAAAGCCTATTTTTTATATAACTTGTTTCGTCTTGTTTCATTAGCATGACCGAGTTAATAGTATTGCATGAAGGTATGATTCATATCATCTCTTTGCCTTTAGTTTGTTCAATTTGAAATATTTTTTGGGTAAGTCAAGTATACAAAGTCCATCAAGTAATCAACCAGTTCTAAATAAAACATTATCATTATAAACAGAACAACGATTCTTCATTATTATAATGTCAAAAATCCTTCTTTGTCATTACATGGAACTAAAATAATGTTTCTAAGAACTGGAACATAGTAACAACTTACTAACTTAATGGGCTTTCCCGTAGGCAGTGCTAAACTATAAGTTCCTATGGCTAATGCATTAACCTTTGCTTCATTCCCCAACACAGGATTACTTTTCCTTTGTTTAGCTTTCTACTCCTGCTTAGTCTCTGCAACGACTTGCATATATGAGATCTCCAGCCGGTATCTAATACCTAAGTAGAAACTTGACTTATAGAAATTTCTATTTCATTATAAACAAATCTGTAGTTGAAGTTTCACTCAACTTCTTCTACTTAACTATTGCAACTTTCTTGCAGTTGTTCTTCCAGTGTCCCAACTTATCGCAACGAAAGCAAACTCCTTTGCCCACGGGATCACTTTTATTTATATCCTTTGTTTAGCCTTTCTTTTGCCTTCTACTCTTTTTGACTCTTCATAAATACCTTTGGCCATCTTCCCCAGTTAGAAGATTCATCTACGAGTAAGACTTGGTTTTTCTATGAAGGAAAGCGACTCTCAACAGTATTCAACATATTTAAGCAAACCAGTTAAATTGACGTCTAGCTTATTAATGTTTGAAGTTCACAATATATTGTGAATTAGAGTCAGTGAGTGACTGCAAGATCGAATCTTGACTCAACTCTCCATCCTTGACAAAACTTGTTGTCCTAATTAATCAATCCAATTGATCATCTTTAGGACATGTGTCTTTTACTGTAATGTCATTGGTTATTATAGATCGAAAGAGCTCCTTAGATATCTTATATCTAGTTGACCTACTTTGCTCACCATACAACTATTGAATGTGCAGCAATATAGTAGGCGCATCCATTTTCTCTTGTTGACGTTGTAACTCGATACTTTTAGATGCAAGGATGATGCATTGAGCCACCCTTGCATCATCTTGCCATTTAATAAAATAGCAATCTCTTCCTCATAGGCTTAGTCTATAATGTTTGCAAGGATAGGCAAATTAAGGATATTTGTTAGCTTTTCAGTATTGAGAACTATTCTCAAATTTGTTTAATCAATCCTAACAATTCGGTTCGATTAATTGTTAGCATACATTATGCTATGCAGTGTTAGTGAATTAAACATAGCAATATTCTTTAAGTGAATTAATAGCAACATTAACAAGCATTCATTTTATTAATTACCAAAATAAATTAGGTCTTTATTTAAAATGGTGTCTCCCACTATTTTCATCAAACTATATTACCCTCCTTATATAGTTCAGCAAATCTAGTTAAAGATTTGCTAGTGAGAATAAGGATCTTATTTCAAATGTATATAGCCTTCTATGACACAACAAACGATATATAAATAAATAGGTAGACAACTATTTGTCATTTACATCAACATGTAACTCCCTTTATTTTGCCTCTTAGATTATTATGATCATGTGTGACATATCCAAATCAAAATTATCCAAGTTAAGTCCAACCTAGCATTTTCTTATATTAGAAGAGAAAAATACCGTCCTTGTGTGACACAACAAAACAGTAATGTTCAATTCTTTTATAAACATCAAATGTGATAAAATAACATCTCAAAAAATTAATATAAGCCTTGTGTGACGCAACAAACTATATTGACTATTTGATACTCTGTCGTTTTACCATACTAGAAGGCGACATTCGATATTTTTAATAAATATCTTTGAACGTTACAACTTAATATTATGGGTAGTAGAATAAATAAATTAGAACCATTCTAATTTTATTTAATTGAATTAAACTCCTTTAATTCATGAATTAAACATTTTAATTCATTTTATAAATAATATTTATTCTACATCATGAGGGGTTTGTTAATATTAATTGTCTCATCTTGTTTAGCGCATATGCACATATATATATATAAAATACGTGTCGTATTAATTAACATGCGAAGCATGTTTGATAATATATAATATATATAAATAAACATGCACATATAGAATACTATATTCTACTTGGATTGATTATAGACTTTTATTCTAGTTTAGTTCACTAGAGCCACCAAGTGAACCAAAAGGTCAAACCTAGGGTGCAAGAATAAATTAAATTAAATGTAACTATTACGTTTAAATTTGGGCTCCATTACAAACGGGTCTTCATGCGCTCCTTACTTCTTTGCTCTAATTCTTCAAAATAACTCTAATTAATCATATTACAAAATATTTACAATAAATAGAAACCTTGATCAATAGTCAAGGAGAAGTACATAGGAGGGAGATAGAATTATACATAAGAAAAATTAGAAAGACGAGGTACGCAGACCCCATTTATTAAAACCCATTCATTCATGCATTTAATTAAAATTAAATCCAAGTATATTGGTCAATAGTCCATAATCAATCTCATTTATTATCATATATATCAACATATATATTAATAAATAATATTCATCTCATGAATTAAATAAAACATTTCATATATGTATAAATATCATTTAATGGGCAATTTAAAGTTGCATAAAATCTAATTTCATATTTAAAATAAACCATTTATTTTAATTATAAAATCATGCAAAAATAAACTATTTATTTTTATTATATTTTTGGATTTTTGGATTTTTAAAATCACCCAAAATAAATCACTTATTTTTTTAATTTTAAAAATTTGCTCAAAATTACAAAAATGCCCTTGAAAATTCTGAAATTGCATTATTACAACAATGCCACCAAAGTTTAGAAATTACAGAAATGCCACCGCGGCCCGCGCAATGCACACACTGTCCGGTCCCGTACGATGCGCCAGCGCGGACCTCCCGCACAATGCGCACAATCTATGCCCGCTCGCCCGTGACCAGCATTTGCGCGTCGCGCGCCAATACTTCCCCGCGCATTGTGCGCAATTGCCCAATGCCAGATCCCGCGCTTCTACTGTAGCAAGTAGCCTTACGCGCTTGTACTGTAGCAGGTACTATAGCATCTCGGAATTTTATTTTATTTTTTTTAAAAATAACTTTTTTTTTCTTTTTAAAACACGATTTTTGCAATTAATTTTCAATACCCATGATTCTATACAATAAATTATGCCCAATAAATTGTTCTAAACACATACCCATACGTATATGAAATTAAAACAATTAATAATTTGCATAAGTTTGGCTCTGATACCACTGTTGGTTTGCAAAAATATGGTAAAAGATTTCAGCAATTAACAACAATGCCACCGAAGTTCAGAAATTACAGATTTTGGCATTTGATCGTAAAAGAACCTTTCAACGAATAGTTACCGTACAATTCAATCCTTCTACCATATAATTTCTCAATCAAATATAAGACATGAAATTTCTGTCCAGTCTTATTTATTTGATCATATGCATTTCAATTCACAAATGCACAACTCTAGTTAATGTAAATTAAAAACTCCTTTCTAATTTCATACAACCCTGGCCAGGGATTTCTGAGTTGTCACTTATTGAATTGCATAGGACATTTTCTCCCTTTACTGGAGGTGGTAGATCCTTTGTTGATCATTCACCTATCTCCATGTGTACCTTATTATACTCAAGCATATCATTTGATATACCAACAAGTCTTAAGAAATATGTCAAAGTATAACTTAGTACACACAAGATACTATGATGATCTCAAGTTCAAGGATCACTTGTACGACTATCACATAAGGAACTCCTATTAACAGACAAGTAAAACTCCATTAGGTGTTCCTTGAGCGAGTCACGTTCAGTGATAAGCACCTATATACTTGCTTTAGTGTCTCTACACAAATAATTATGAGATCAATCATCCTCTTCATAAGAGCAAGCATAGTATGTACCAATCTATCCGAATATACTAATCCTCTTTTTAGTGATCCAACGATTAGGAACAATTTTAGTTTTTAAGCTATCTTGAATTTAGATCTCATTAGCATGATCATCATCATGGTTCTAAAAGCATTGCTCGAAAACTATGAGTTTATCCATTTGATTAATTCAAGTAATTAATCATGAATAAATAAATGCCTTGATATTTTTATTAATAAATGAACAAGATTATAAAGCATATACTTATCACATCAAATGTGATTGGCTTGAGGGTATACTACTTTTCATGCTCTGTGATAAGGCAATTTACCTTGAGATCGTGGAGTTTTATTCTACGGCTACTCTGTTGGTCGTAGAGTCCGTTCTACGATCACTTCTTTCTTGATCGTAGAGTATGTTCCTTTGCTTTGACCAAATCGTAGAGTCTTCCTTGCGCGGAATCGTAGAGTTCACTTTACGAACAGACTGAATCGCTGAGTCTTCTTTGTACGGAGTCATAGAGTTCATTCTACGAACAGACTGAATCGCTGAGTCTTCTTTGTATGGAGTCATAGAGTTCATTCTACGAACAGACTTAATCGTTGAGTCTTCTTTGTGCAGAGTCGTAGAGTCCATTCTACGATCAGATTGACTGAAGAGATATAACACAAGATCAACCTAACAGATTCTAAGTCCGTGAACATAACACAGAACTTTACAACTCAATACATTTATATTCAAAAGATCAACCTAACAGTTTTGATCTTATCTAATTAAGTCCTTGTACATAATGAACAATCAAAGAACTTTACAACTCTACTATTGAATGCATTTATCAGCTTAATTCATATCATCAAATCAAACATGGAATGTTCAACACAATCAATTAATACAAAAAAATTACTTCATTGATAATTATTTAATAATCGTTATTACAATGGACTTAGAACTCGTGGTTTTTACATGTAATATAAGTCTTTTATGCCTATATATGCACTAATTGACCTACATAGATGTTGCCTAAGTTGAAAAGAAATGATACAATGAACAAAATTGAGAAATGTTTAAAACAATTTAAAGACTTAGTGTTATGTTCATGAGTTAAGTTATATAGACCTATCTATACAAAAAATACGTAACCAATGTGATATGTGTTAAGTGTAAGCATGAATAAGCTAGGGTACTAGTAATATAACTAGTAATCTTATATGGTGATAATGATGTACGATGTGTGTAACTAATTAGTGGGTTGACATCGTTAACTATGTAGGCAATAAATGTACTAAGGTATCAACGTTAAACGTAAACGACGAACGAGGTAAGTGTTATATCCGAACTATTTATTGTCATTCTATACATTATAAATGTATGTCATGTTCGCATTTAGGTGTTTAACAAATTGTTCATTATTTAAATTGCTTAAGCTTATAGTTCCATTATTACATGTATTGTAAATTTTAAAGAAAGTCTATGCCATATTTTTTCAGCTTGACAAGTTATTAACACATGATTTTGAATTCATAAAATTCTTGAAAAACTTATCCAAACCAAATAGTTGGTGTAGACTCTATAATGAGACTGAGATGAACAACCCTTATAAAAGGAAAAACTTTATGTCGGGAAATCGACCTTACGCGCTATAAATGAGTGTTATGCATAACATAGAGTAAAATAGACTGATCCCCTAAGTACTAGTAGATGGTGTAACTTGTCTTTATGATTAATACACTCTTGAGGTATTCAATGATGAACTGATAATCCCTCTAGACGTTCAGCGTCCTTAGTGACCACTTAACATGTTAATCCAGAAACAAATTCCTGGTATCGAATCAGTTGTATTCTAATTTCTTCTTATTGATGGGATATTATTTTATTCATAAATACTTCACAATTATTGTTCAATTGTTGAAGCATGTCTACAGAGATTATTCTTGAGTAATAGATTATTGATAAATTGTTTTTAAATCTTGTTGAGCAATATTGTTGCTCACCCTTGCATAAATTAATCATTTTTAGCTAAGCCAGAGGCTTCGGAAGGGTTTAAGAAGGACGAGGGTAAAGAAAAAGCTACGGAGTAGCATAATTGTATTTCAATTAGTTACTTGATATTGTAACCCTTTTTGGAATACTATGTTTTGTGTTATTAAGGGTAGAAAACCTGGGATTGTTGTAAGAATATTCAAATATTATATTATTTATGTTTTTTCACATTATGAATGAGTAGATAAATGCGATGTTTGTGTTGTACCGTGAGTATCAAACTCGAGGTACAAGAGACTCGAATTTGGAGGCGTCACAATACTGCAAGAGCTGAATCATATTGTTAAATCAAGATCGCATTGCAAGTTCAAGATCGTAAAGTAGAAACTGAATCGTATTGAAACTCTAATTGTATTGCAAAATCCATACTATACGATTAGTCCCTTTTGTAGAGTAAAAAACTATCAAACTACTGACATTGGACGTACCACAGATTGAAGTGCCCAGTAAAATCTTTTCAAGTCCAAGATAAAATCTGAAGATCAGATCTACCAGTGTTTACTAGCTAATTAGACGTTGAAAAGCCAGATAATTAATTACCATATTTGAAACTCTGATAAGCTGACACACCAGAAAGCTGTTTTGCCTAACACCAAAATGTCCATAGTAAAGATCTAAAGAATCAATGCATTAAATGAGCAACGACTACTTGTCAACGAAAAAATCTCAAAATCCTTTATAAAAAGATATGAAGATTTAGCTCAAGAAGACAAAGAGAGTGACTATAAGTCGAATTGCTATTAAAAGCTCCAAAAAAGCTATACGATCAGAAACTACTCGTTCGGCTTCTAAGTTTTATCAGAAGAAAAGAACTTAAACGCCAACTTAGCAGCACCTCTCAAATTCTTTTCATCACTAGAGGAAGTGATCTTAGTGATCTGGTCTTAGTGAACACAGAGCTGTCAAGTCTAAGTAACTTGAAGAGATCTTAGTGATCTGATCTTAGTGACCTCAGAGCTATCGAGTCTAAGTAACTTGAAGAGATCTTAGTGATTCATTGTTATAATTGATCTTCGTGACCTACATCTTTAGTGGCTTACTTACCAACAGTGCAGAAGAGTGGACTATGAGATCTTTGTACTCCGAACCAATTAAAATTCTCTGTATTCATTTACTTTTCTGTCTTTACATTTCTGCTACATACATTAACTATGTGTGATTGGGTTTAACTGAAATTGCTAAATTTAGAACTATAAGGTTCTTCGAATCTGTGAAGTGGTAATTGATTAAATAAATATTTCACTGTGCTTAAGTAAACAAATAGAAAATTTTCAAATGATCTATTTAATCCCCTCTTCTAGATAAGTTGTGCATATGGGAACTAACACAGTCGCTAGAGGTTGCTTGCTACTGGTGGTTGTTCAGTGAAACTATTTGTGGTTGATTGCTCTTAAATTTATTGTGGTTGGTTTGAGAAGTATTCATGTTGTTGTAGTTTGACTTGTAAAACTATTTGCAGTTTGAGGTATTGAACACTTTGTCGATTTTTTGGATTTGAGAAAATCTTTCTTGTACCTTTGCACTTTGTTTTGAATAACTCTTAAGTTTTCTGAATAAAAGAGTCACTTCATCATCATTAAGGTTTTAATGTTTTTCTTTGAGATCCTCGTCTTCAAATTCTTGATATGCTATTTTAAGCTTGAGTACTGTACTTTTCTATTTGAGGTCAAGATTAGATATTTACATGTTAATTTTACTTATTGAACTATTGGACTTTCATCATCTTTCTATGACATTTCATACTTTAAGTAAGAAACAAAATTCTGTTACTTTTTAATTTGTTTGTAAAGTTAAATAAAATTTCGAATTTATTTTCAATAAAAAGTTAATAAGCTATATACCAAGGCCACTAATAATTAGTAAATTTAATTAAAAAGCTAAAATTTGAAATTAACACTTTTGATTAAGTTGCGTGAATTTTCAAAATGTTATTGTTTTTCAGGACAAGAATAATTGAAAAGTTTATGTTTACAAGATGACTTAAAAATTCATTAAAATAATTTAAATTAATCGAAATATGATTGAGGTATTTGAAACCTTTTTGTAAATATTTTTATCACCCCAAGCACAATACTTCTCCCTCCGTCCATTCACTTTTTAATTGACTTTTTAGAAGAAAACATAAAAATTTAAAAAGATAATTAATGCCTTGTCTAATTTGTCAAAATAGATATAAAATCTCAATATTGTCACTTCAAAAATTATTGAGAAAATAATAGAGAAACAAATTAACATTTAATATAGAGTTAATAAAAAAAACTAGATTATTAATATTTTCTTAAAATTTACAAACAAAAAATGAAAAAAAAAATCACACCCTAAAATGAAATTAATTTCACTCTCTAAAAAATAGTTAATTAAGAATTTTTTTTTTTTAATCCATGATATGGTTTTGAAACATAATAACGAAAAGAACAGAGGTATAGATAAAAACAAAAGAAAAAAGGTAGATAAAAAGAAAAGAAAAAGTGGATTATATATTTTAGAAAACGAAAAAAAAAACAAAGGAAAAAAAAAAGCAAATGAATTGATGACTATAAGAAAATGAATATAATCTCATCCGTCCAAAATTCCAACACTTGACCCCACAAATTTTGTGTGGTTAAAGAAAATCTCAATTCCCCTCCTTGTTAAGTAAAAGCTGAGAGAAAAGAACCAAAAATAAAATAAAAACCTCTCTTTCCCTCTCTAAAAAGCAACCCCAAACTCTTCAACGGAGTATTGCAAAAACAAATGCTACATCTCTTTCATTTGTTGGGTCTGCATCAACTTCATTTACACACACATTAATCGTTATGGAGTATGGACAGCTTTCAATTTCTTTTCAGTCACTAACCCACTTTTTGACTCGCTCACTAAGTGTAGTGTTGTGTGGTACCTTTCAATCTCTCCCTATATTGTTGTGTTTCCATTAGTGAGGCATACATTGAACTTATCTGCTTACCCACTCTGCTTTTTGACTCACAAGTTTATGTGATTCTTAAATTGCACATAACTCCTGCTTTTTTCGCTACCGATTTTTTCTGGGTTTTAAGTTTCCATCGCTGGGTTTGCTCTGAAACTAAAGTTGAAGCAGATTTTGGGGTTGAATTAAGAAAAATGGAAGTGGTTTTTTGAAATTTTAACGTTTATGTATCTTGGTGGGTTTTGTTCATAATCTTTAGAACTGTGATATTGTTTTATATAGCCTTGTGATAATTTTTCTGGGTTTTAAGTTTTCATCAGTGGGTTTGCTCGGAAACTAAAGTTCAAGCAGAGTTTGTTGTTCGATTAAGAATAGTGGAAGTGGGTCTTTGCTGTTTCTGCTTATAATATAAATATCAATGGTTATATTGGTGGGTTTTGTTTATAATCTTTAGAACTTGGATATTTTTTGATATAGCCTTGTGAAATGGAGTGTTGGAGCTATGTTTCTGGGGAAAGAGGGTTTGCGTCTGAAGAATCTGTTACAGCTTCTGATGTGATTGCAAGATGCAAAAATGGATCAATAGATTGGGAATTGAAATCTCCTTTTTATAGTAGCAATATGGGATCCTCAAGCCAAGATGCCATTGAGAATATGGGATCTTTGGATTTGGGTTTCCAAGAAACCATGAGAAAATCTCTGCCTACTTGTTCAAATTCAATCAGGGATGTTTTAGGTTGCAAGCTTGGTGGAGTAAGATTGTTCAATCCACTTACAGAAAATTCCTTTTGGGGAGAAGAAGAAGATTCCAGTTCTAAGCTATCAAGCTCAGTTGTGGAATATAAATGTAGTGATTCAGCTCTCATTGATTTGAAGCTAGGAAGGTTTAGCGATCAAAGAGATGCCCAGAAATTCAGTTCAACTGAATCATCCATGCCAGCAAAGCGAGTGCGAATTGGGGGTTTGAATTCTTTAACCCCATATTGCCAGGTTCATGGATGCAAGAAAGATCTTAGCTCCTGTAAAGATTATCACAAGAGGCATAAAGTTTGTGATGTTCACTCAAAGACCCCCAAAGTTATTGTCAATGAAATTGAACAAAGGTTTTGTCAGCAATGCAGCAGGTTAGTTAGTTTTGGCCCTTTAGTTACTCACCTTTGTGCACCATATGTTCAATCAAACTATTAATAGGAAATGAAATAGGAAAAAAATGGGAATCTTTATGTAGTCACTCATTTTTAGCAACTTCTGCTAACTTGGCCAAATGATTTTTTATGCGTTTATGTTTCACTTGCCATATTGGGAATCAAAGGGAGTACAAGTACCCTTGAGTTTTCCAAATGCACATTTAACTAATTGCTTATACCATGTAGAGATTTAGTCAACATTTCATTATATATCCCTTTCTCTGTCTGCAGGAAGTTGTTAGTTGATCTCGTGATTGATATCTTATTTTCAAAAGGATCAAATGCTTAACAGTTATATTCCCAGTCTATCAGTTTGTTGAACAAACTTTTTATTTAAATCTGGCTTTGCAAAAGGTCAACATCTAGTCTTCTAACTTGTGAAATATCACTAGCATGTTACTATGGTAGATCAAGTTGGCATTCAAATCTGTCAATCTCAACTTTGGCTTAGTAGTCATTGCTAAGATAACATATTCCAGCTTTTGCTATTCAGGTTCCACTTGCTGGCTGAATTTGATGATGGTAAGCGCAGCTGTCGTAAACGTCTTGCTGGCCACAATGAGCGGCGAAGGAAACCTCATGTGGGCATTCACTCTGGCAGAACAGGGAGGTTATATCAGTCATGTAATGGTATTATTCTCTTTATTTGGCACTTCTTTATGAACAAAAATAGACCCTCTACTCCCTTGCACCTCTTCCACTGCTCAATTGGATCAAACTGTTTAGTTTGTGGATCAGGCTTAATTTCTCTTATGTTAAATTGAACTGGTACCATTGTTGGTTTTCTATTGTGCTGATCTTTTCATTTTCGAAAAGATGAAACTGACAATGTATTTAGAGAACTATTAGTGACAGTGCTACGAGTACCTAGGGAAGAAAAGTAAAAAAAATAAAATAAAAGAAAAAGTAATCTAGTTTTTCAACACATATATATTAAAAATTTATTTGTTAATCATCTATTTATGATTTGCGATTAGTATTTGTTTTACATGTTTAAATTCATTTATTGTATTCAGTACTGCTACGAGACATAATTGCTTTTTAAAAAGTTGACTATTTTCCCACTGACTTATATTTATTTATTTTTTTTGAAAAACTGTATTTACTCTGTTTTCCATGAGAAAGATAGCTTCACTATTTTGATATGTCCATTATGGTTCCAATTTACTCTGCAGTTATTTACTTGAGATTTTTTTTTAGCTGAATTTAAATGTTTCAATTACCAAAAAATTTCGACTGATCAAGGAATAAATTGTGGGTTCGTATCCAGTAGTAGTGTGAGTAGCAAGAGAATTTTCATGAACTACCATTACGCATTTTCGTCGCCTCGTTATTGTGGTCCACGTTGGACTGGTTTTAACTTCTTGATGCTGTATACGTACTCTTGAACTTTTATACGTTTTGAAACAATGAAATTGGAAGGGCGTTGGCAATACATAATTTCTTAGATCCTAACTTAAGGTTTTTGTCATCAATGAACAGCACATCACATGTCTGTCAACACAACACCAACTTCTATTTATTCCAGCATGAGTACGACTTGTTTGAGCACTTGGAAAGAAGTCATGTTATTGAGTGCATATGACTAGAAAACAAAAAATAGTAAAAAAAAAATATACAATGTCCTTTTCTCCCTGAACATGTTTTTAGATTTGACTCTTGTGTGTTGTGTGCCTGCATGGGCCTTTGTAGACATTTGAGGTTGGGGTTAGGGTGTCTTGTATAACTTTATTATTCTTCAATTTATCTTTCTTGCTGAGAACTATATTTTCTCATAATTACTTGGGTTCTGCAGGTAGTAGGTTTAATGGAACAGCGGTTGCAACATCTTTCATTCGCCAAGATGTACTTCCTGGCAGCCTTCCACATCAACAGAAATATGATACAAATGACTGGTGTAGGCATATAAAACTTGAGGAGGGGGCTGATTATAGTTCTCAGTCAGCAATTACTGTTGCAAATGGAGTAGTACATGCTGTATCAGGAAACAAATTCAATGGAAACAGTAGCGGATACCTGTTTCAGAATACCTCACAAGTAGGTGAAGATTTTACTGGTTTAGACACAACATTGACTGTTCAAGCGCCATCAGGGTTATTAGACTCTGGTCGTGCTCTCTCTCTTCTGTCATCTCAATCACAGACATCTTCAAGTCATACTTCAGGAATACTCATGGCGTACCCCCTTATCATCCCAGGCAACCATGAGCATTACAGTGCAACTCAAGTATCTGAAAAACTCTTAGGAATGAGCCCACAAGCTTCAAAGAGCGCATTGTCTAATAAGTTTAATTCATCTGGGTTAAATTCTGTTGAGAGTCACTTCAATCCGATACTAAATACTAGTGGTAGTGATGCTGTCAACTTTGGGATTGATGGGATGTTTCAGGAGTCAGAATACGTGAATGCTAAGGACTACCTTTCTTGTGATGATGGACCCACCATTGATTTGCTGCAATTGTCATCACAACTTCAGCGGGTGGAGCATCAAAGGCAATCTTCCCTGCAAGTAAAGCCTGGAAATGATTCTTTCTGCAGCCTCAGAATCATCTAGGTGGTCTTAGGAACAAGGTACATGAAAAAACTTTTTATAAATCTTCATTTCCATATATTTCTTGGAAAGCATATAGAATACGAGTTCTTAGTTGTTATCTTTCTCTGTTTACTCCAGAAATTACATATGTATATTCTAGATGAATTTTGGGTTTTTGTAAGCCTACCATACTGAGATTTTCACATTAAATCTCTCCTTATGGTCTGATGATGATGTTGAAGCCTGATACCAGGACATTGAAAATTGAATGGCCTATTGTGTTGGACGGTGCATGTATATGAATATGTATTGGGCATAATATGGAATGATTGCAGACCTGTAACCTGGGCTGAATCAACTTTGGCTTTTGATTATCCCACTCAATAAACGGCAAGAAAAACTCTTCCCTTTCAATTAACCTTTCAGATAATCAAATTGAAGCCTAATTTACTTGGCTTGCCGAGCTCGAGCTCGAGCCCGTTTAAAAGTTAAATGGTCGAGGCGGGCGGGGATTATACGAGCCTGAAATTTGGTGTTCGAACTCGTCCCCCGCTTAGTAAAAGAGTCGAGCTCAAGCTGTGAGCTTAAGCCTGGTTTTTTTGACTTTTTATTCTAAAAAAAAAGAAAAGATAATTTAATTGAGTGTTAAACGATCCGTGCTCGAGCCGGACGGACACCTCACTGTTTGAGCTCGACTCGGTTAACTAAATGGACAAAGGAGCTTATTTCAGCTCAGCTCGAGTAGGGCTTAGTCATGCTGAGGCGGGCCGGTCTTGCAGGCAGTCTTGTTTGTTTACATTTGGAGCTATCTGATCTAGAAAATAATAATCTTAGATTAAATTAACATGTGATCCTATTTTTCATTCTAAAGATCAAGTTATCAAACCTATAATATGACAGGGTCAAGGTGCTAAAGTATCTGTCAACTGGGTGAGAAAAGGCGAGATCCAGACTTTCTTCAGAGTAGCATAGATAGTGGCCGCCCTCAGAATCTGATATGCATAATCTTGATGTCTGCTTTTTCCACACTTTCAAGCCTCTCAACATGAAGGAAGTCATTTTCTCAGCCTAGTAATTGTTGACTTAGACTTTGTAGTTAAATTAATCTGGTCCTCAGTCTACTTAGATTCATTTTCTCTACAACTTCTTTCATAAGGTGTTGTGCACAAGTCCAACTAATTCCAAAAATAAATGTAATTAATATATCGTACTTTGTATATTTCTGCTACTTAATTTGGCGATGCTGTTTATCAAGATTATTTGGTGCCGAATTGAAACCTCTTCTGTATATATCCCGGAAATCAACTATTTTCACCATAAGCATATCTCTTGTTGCTAGTTCTTTCTGTGTTGAAGTTCGGCTTTGTATCTAGGAATATTTAGCTTTAGATCATTATTTAATTAGGTTGTTATGAGAGCTTCCTGCTTCCCATTTTCTGATTGTCGTAGATTTCCCGAATACTTGAAAGTAAAGTGTTCGGCTTACTATGTATAGGAAAGTTAAATTAACTATTTAGTCCTTGAGCTATTTAACTTATTGAAGTAAGGTCCTTCATCTAACTTTTATTGTAGTTACATCCTCGAACTAATATTTTTTTTTCCTCACTCACTCTTTTTTCGTTAAAAAACGTTAAGAGAGGTGTATATGTGGATTTAGTTATATTCCAGAATTGATGACATGGCTCAGTTAAGAGGCTTAAATTTCAAATGTTTTTTTTTCTTTTTTTTTTATTTAAAATAAATAAATTATGTCACAATTTTCAGCAAACCTAATTTTGTTCAACCCCATAAACCTCGTATATATGCATATATTGTGTGCGAGTTTGTGTGAGATAAACTCAAAAGAGGTCGGTGGGAAGTACCAGGACTGGGAAAGTGCAGAGAGGGCTGGTGTACTGTTCATTAACCTTGCGTTTAGAGTTTTAATTTGGAGGAAAAGGAGAAATTAGAAAGTTGGGTTTTTTTAGAGTTTTTCTTTTACAAGAGAGAAAAGAAGAGATAACATATGGGTTTAGTGTATCTTAGAATTTAGTTGTGAGAGCAAGGGAAAAGAAAAGGAAAAAGAGAAAATAAATGTTATTTTGGCAAGAATTTCTCACTTTTGAGAGAAAGTAAGGGAAAAGAAAAGAAAAACTCTCCTCTTCCTTAAATCTATGAGAGTGGAACCCTAGTATTTGCTTAATTAGTGGGTTAGTACTCGGTGGCATACGCGGGTTTGTATAAATTATGTAGGCTAAAATAAAAAATTTATAAAATTTAGAGGATTAAATAGAAAAAAAAAAATTAACATAAAAGGACAAAATAATATTAATATAATTAAAATTATAAGGGCAAAAAAGAAAAAATGAAACGTAAAATAAATTCACCAAACGGCTTCGGGAGAACCGCTTCATAAGAGAGATGACATTGACATTGGATTATCACCTAACTCTCTCTTATTGTATTTATAAAATAATATTTATGTTGTATTTTGTACATATAAAATTAAGGATAAAATTACGGGTGCTGAATGAAAATCACGAACAATGATGCAACTATTTCCTGAATGAAAATCACAGAACAAGGATGCAACTATTTCTTTAAATGACGTATAGAAAAAAATGAATTGTTCCTCAATAGTTCTTTTTTCTATACTTTTTTCTATGTGCGATGTGTTGGAAAAAATTGCACCCGTATTTTCTTCTATAGTTTTCATATTGTGTCCCTTTTATATTATTTTATGTTTTATAGACCCAATTAGGAATAAACAACGGTCGATTTAGTCGATTTTATAGTTAAAAAAATAACCAAACTATTTAAGACGGTTATAAAAAGTTGAAAACTAAAATCGCCCAAAACTTTATTCTGCAGTCGGTTATCGACTTATTAGGTTATCGGTTAAATTGGTCGGTTTAGACGGTTTGAACTAAGAATAAATGAACAATTAAACATAAAATTAAATCATAGATTATCAAACAAACAAATACAATATACTATAGTAGAGAGTTTCTACTCCTAAAATTTTGACCAATGTTTTGGGTCATTAGAAATAAGATTTTAAACTTTTTCTTAAGATAACTTAAGAACAAAATACTAATAAAGAACTCAAAGGGAGATTAATCATATAAGAATAATAAGTATCCATTAAGTCTAAATTTTCTAGTATGGTAAATAAAATATTATGTCATATACTAAAAAGTTTGAGTATTATTGTATATAAGTAAAAATATATTTTATATATAATTATATTTATAATTTTATATATTCGACTGGTTCAATCAATTTTGATTTTTTCATGGGTGCAAATTGGAACCGACTGACTAATTTTCTTTATTTTATAATTGCCAACTTGTTGATTTTTTAATTTTTGGTTTGATTTGTTGTCGGTTTGGCTCGGTTCGGACGATTTTTTGGTTCTAGTTGATTACTTGTTCACCCCTAGACCTAATGCATATACAATTATATTATTTGATGTTTTGTAAACCTAATTGTTGTGTATAATATCCCAAAATTTTAAAACAATAAAATAAAGATTATAAATGTGAATGAATAAATTATATGTGGTTGGAAAGGGAGGGAATGTATGGACATGTAAATGAAAATGAGAAAATTATATAGGTTAAAAATTTAAATTTAAGTTCGGAAAGGAATTTTGAAAAACGAACTGTACCGTTGCGTCTGAAACATCGAATTTGGTAAGTAAGGACTGTAAATATTATATGATTTTAGGGTTAACTTTTTGATCAAAGTTAACAGTTGACTTTTATAGTTAAAGGGTCAAACTTGGAGTTTGGAAATGAATTTGCATAAACGAACGTCACCATGTCGTCGAGGACATTGAATTTAGTAAGAAACGACTATAAATATGAAAATTTAAGTTTTCGGGTCAAAAAGTCAAAAGACAGGTCAAATATGCACATAAATCGAGGAAGGGAGAAAGAGTAGGAGATTTCCAGCACGTGGAAGGCAGGACACGACAGGTACTTGGACAAGGGAGAATAGGAAAAGAAAGGGGCCAAGTGGCCACCCTCTCAAGCACAAAAATTAAACATATATGGGGCTTTGTTGGCATAAGATGAATGGAAGTTGATTGTGCATTAAATTTGGCTAGTGACTCCCCTAAGTGAATCATCAAGAGGAGTTGATGAAGTCATTACTCATTTTAGGTGACTTACCAATATATTAAATGACCTAGTGTGCAAGGGGGTATGACTAATCTTCGTTGATTTAATTTTGCAATGTGTTGACATTGAATAAGTGGAGTATTGTGGCCCTATAGGTGGTGTGTTGTGGCTCTAGGAGTGGCTAGTCTTGTGACTTAGCAAGGTGATTCACTTAATGTATTAATGAAGCATGATGAGTTATTTTATGATTCACCCATGTGAGGATAAGAGCTTGGTGATATTTGTTGGCCAAAAAAACCATTTTACCCTAGGTTTGCTTGCTTATAAATAGAACTCTCACCCTTAATTCATTTTCACCAATTCACAAAGCAATTCAAGAGCAATATATATATATATATATATATATATATATATATATATATATATATATATATATATACACACACACACACACATTGTTAGTTAAGAGTAAGAAGCTTACATAATCATATCGTTAAAGCTCGTACTTTAAGAGGTACTCGAAATCATTCTTTCATATATTGCTTTCGTTTATGATTATGTATTTCAATGATATTGAGTCATAAAACATGATAGATTAACTAAACAATGCATAAAGTAACAAGTTTTAGCCATCAAAGCAATAACTTATGAAACTAGTTTTCAATAAATTATTGTGAGAGATGTGCAGTTCACCATTTTTGGAATTTGTTTCTCAAATCTAAAGGAAAGTTGTAGAGGAGGAAGTTACGAATATGTAGGAAGAAGAATCACCCAAAAATGTTTTGTAGATCAACGAAAAATTAAGTTTGAATCAATGAAAACCTAAGGTTTAAATTATGATCGGTAGCGTCGCAGAGCGTCGCAAAGCGCCGCAATGTTGGGCGTCTGGCTACCGAGCGTTGCATTGGGGTGCCACGACGCCCAAGTTAAATGAAACAATTAGGGTTTTGAACTAAGATAGTTAAAAAGAATTAAAGTAAGAAGTAAAAATTGTGATTGATGATTGTGTTGATCTCATAAATATTTGTAGGCTGTACTAAATATATGAAATATTAGCTTAAACGATAAAAACAAAATCAGGCAAGTTCCCTAACTTATGTAAGTTTATTATTCTATGCAAGTTCTTCTTACATATTCAAGTTTATTTTGAGCAAGTTCATATTTCGCAAGTTATCTAGCTTATGTTAGTTTTCTAAATTGTACAAGTTACTTGTTATATGAAATTGTCTGAATTATACATCTCTACACTTATGTGCATTTGTTCATTGATGTACTATAATTGTTTCCTTAATTATCATGTGATTCATGAATTATTTTATGTTACGAGTCTATGCCACTTGTTTGTACTAGACATAAATAATGTGATAAAAATTAAGTTGTTAATATTACTTTGGAAATGATTAAATCCAATCCAAATTGCTTTGGTGCATATTCGAGACTAAGATTGAGTATAAACAACCCATATAAAGGGAATACTTATGTCGGGTAACCGACTTGACGCATTAAGTGTAAAAGGATTGTTATGCATAACATGGGGTACGATAGGCTGATCACCTAGAGTACCAATGGTGTAAAACATTATGGATAGTTCACTATTGAACTTGGTATGAGTTCATGGTCCCTACTGAAAGTAGTATGCCCTCAAAGCTAATCGCATTTGATGTGATAGCATTTACTTTGTAATCTTATTCGATTTATTAATAAAAGTTTTATTTAAAAGTATTTCTTTATTTATGATTAATTGGTTGAATTGATTAAATGGATAAACTTATAATTTTGGAGCTATGCTTTTAGAATCATAATGTTGATTATGCTAATGAGATCTAAATTCAAGATAGCTCAAAACTAAAATGTTCCTAATCGTAGGATCACTAAAGTGGGGATTAGTGAATCCGGATAGATTAATAAATACTTTGCTTACTCTTTTGAAGAGGATGATTGATTTCATAATCATTTTCGCGGAGACACTAAAACAAGTATGTAGATGCTTATTGGAGAATAAGTTCACTGAACATGACTCGTTTAAAGAACACCTACTAGAGTTTTACTTGTCTATCAATAGGAGTTCCTAATGTGATAGTAGTACAAGTGATCTCTAGGCTTGAGATCATCATATTATCTTGTGTATGATGAGTTATACTTTGTCATATTCCTTAAGACTATTTGGGTATAACAAAGAATATGTTCATGTATAATAAGTTGTATATGGAGGTAGATGAATGATCAACAAATGATCTACCACTTCTACTAAAAGGAGAGAATGTCCTATGCGATTCAATAATAACACTTCAGAAATTCTTGGCTAAGGTGGAATGAAAATTAGAAAAGAGTTTCTAATTTACATTAATATGAGTTGTGTTTTTGAGAATTGAAATGCATATAATCAAATAAAATAAAATTTGGCAAAAATTATGTCTTATATTTGATTGGGACATTGTATGGTAGAAGAATTGAATTGTACAATCACTTTTCGCGGAATAAGTTCTTTGTGATTAACGTTGAAATTCATATTATCCGAATAATCATGATATGCTGAGAGGTATCACTCATGATGTAAAATAAAAAATATTTATTTATATAAATTAAAGAAGTTTAATTTATTATAAATAATATTAAAATTGTTCTAATTTATTTATTCTACTACCGGCTTAATATTGAACCTGAAGGGTCACACCATAAAATTGAAATATTTAATTTAAAAGTAGATGACATAATGGTAATAATAAATTAAGTATATTTAATTTATAGTATGGTGGTAGAATAAATTAAATAGCTTAATATTTATAATTAAGTATTTTGAAAATACTAATTATAAATTAATAAGAGAAGTCTTATTATTATTATTATTATTATTATTATTATTATTATTATTATTATTATTATTATTATTTATTTCCTAAATGATTTAAGAATTAATTAATAAATAGTATTATTATTATAAATAATTAAGTTCCTAAATAGTTTAGGAATTGTTAGTATTATAATAATTAATTTAGTTGCTAATTAGATTAGAAGTTAAATTAAAACCCTATTGTTGACACCCACGGGTTTCTCCTCTGACTTTATTTCTCTTCTTTTCTTTTGAGGAGACGGGGTTAGGTAAAAATGTCGACGGGGTCTTGAAATTTTAATTTTTACAATGGGCCAATTAATCAGAGTCGCTAGTTGGTATAATTTTAATGGGATGTACCAACTCATGCGTATTTTTGTCTTTTGAATTTAGATGTTCCACTTGTGACTTTGATTAATTAGTCTGCAACCAGGATTCAAAAAGGGTTCGGGAGCTTGCTTAAGCAGGGGGAAAGTGTAAGGCACTCCCTGACTTTCGTGACAATACGGTTGTCGCATCTTAATGAATTTTCTAAAAGTATGTGTATATCTATGTGAATGGTGATGCCTTAATGAATTGCTTATGATGCATAACTATTGGATAAATGTTGTGAGACGTGTTTGTTTGGAAAATAGCTTCAAAATTCGATAATCGTTTGCTTAACGAATTTTAAAGAAAGCTCTTTTTGAAATTGTTTTGTAATAAAACTCGAATTTGCTATGAAAAAAATTGTTTTGTTATTGTTTCCAATAAATTATCCTTTTTAAAATTATTTTAAAATCCTTTTGGTTTGGATATCGAATTTCGCATTTGGTTCTAATTTTTAGCCTAGTGATTCTAACCACCTAATTTGATTTCAATTTTAGAAAATCTTTATCAATTTTGTTTGAGGAAAATATTTTCATCGAGAAATCGAAACCATGCAAACAAAAAATTTTGGGGTCATCGAGGGGCATGTGAGCCATCAAAATTAACCCCAAATGCAAAGCCATATAACCACTATCACAGGGACTTAAATCCAACCTTTGGGATTCCAACATCGCTTTAAGGCCCAAATATTATATTTTACAAGAGATCCAATCCGTGATAATACAATCATGACAACATGTCCATCACTGGAGTCAATCTCTCTTGAATCGACATTCCATAATGTTGACTTCCTTCCCAGGCTCACAAATTAGAAATGAAATAAATTATAATAAACTCATAAAATAATAGGATTAAAATTTATATAAAATTTATAAGAGGTTTGAAAGTAATGTGCCTTTAAGCCAATCACATTTGATGTGATATGCATATACTTTGTAATCTTATTCATTTATTAATAAAAGTATCAAGACATTTCTTTATTCATGATTAATTAACTAAATTAATTAAATAGATAAACCTATAGTTTTCGAGCAATGCTAATGAGATCTAAATTTAAGATAACTCAAAATTAAAATTGTTCCTAATCATTGGATCACTAAAAAGGAGATTAGTAGATTCAGATAGATTGGTACATATTATGCTTGCTCTTACGAAAAGGATGATTTATCTCATAATCATTTGTGTAGAGACACTAAAGAAAGTATGTAGGTGCTTATTAGAGAATAAGTTCACTGAACGTGACTCACTCAGGGAACACCTAATGAAGTTTTACTTGTCTGTCAATAGGAGTTCCTTATGTGATAGTCGTACAAGTGATCCTTGGACTTGAGATAATCATAGTATCTTGTGTGTACTAAGTTATACTTTGACATATTCCTTAAGATTTGTTAATATATCAAAGGATATGCTTGAGTATAATAAGGTACACATAGAGATAGGTGAATGATCAACAAATGATCTACCACTTCCAATAAAGGGAGAGAATTTCCTATGCGATTTAATAAGTGACAACTCAAAAATTCCTGGCCAGGGTTGAATGAAATTAGAAATGAGTTTCTAATTTACATTAACTAGAGTTGTGCATTTGTGGATTGAAATGCATATGATTAAATCAAATAAGACTTGACAGAAATTTCGTGTCTTATATTTGATTGTGACATTGTATGGTAGAATGATTATATTGTACGATATCTATTCGCTAAAAGGTTTTTTTACGATCAAATGTTGAAATCTATATTATCTAAAATGTCGACTAATCGCTAAGGGGGCTTGCCCTTATTGTGGAATAATTATTTATTCTGAATTAAAGAGTTAATTCGTAATAAATGAATTAGAATGATTCTAATTTATTTATTATACAACTGATTTAATATGGAGAACCTAAAGGGTCACACCGCAAAAAAGTAATATTTATTTTAGAAGTAGATGGCATAATTGATGACTGATTTTTATACCTATTTATTTAATACCTTTGAACTTATGATATTGTGAATTCTTTTGCATTTGACGTTAGTTTTTATGTGCTTTAATCTTGTTTAGGTTTTATATTATTTTTATATATTTTTACTTCATTTTGTAGGATTTTGGAATAAGGGCTTGGTAGATAGTGAATATAGTGAAATATAGTGAATTATCTTGCTTGGGTCGTTCTTGTCTGAATTTTGTCGAATGGGATATGTTTGGATGAGATATGCTTATTTGGCTATTGAAAGATGCCTATAAGTACTGTCGTATTCTCGGTTGACAATTCGTCGTGACCGTATAATTGAGATGAGAGTTAGGAGATGAAAATGACATATTGGGGGAAATTGCATACTTAGATTCACATATCTTTAAATGCTTTCTAGTTTAATTGTTTATTTGTGTTATGTCTATTTACATTCCACTTTTCCATTCAATTAAACGTTTGAACTAAGATTGACTCGATGCAGTCGATATTTGGAACTCGTTAGAACTAATTCCTCGTGGGATCGACTTTTACTTTCATTTTATTACTTGTTGACCGTGTATGCTTGCACGTTATTCATTCAAATGAATTCGAGATCGGAATTTATATAAATAAACAGTTCCGATTTCGACCAGCAATAATCGTAATAATAAATTAAGTGTATTTAATTTATACTATGGTGATAGAATAAATTAAATAGCTTAATATTTATGGTTTAGGAATTAATTAATAAGTAATAGTATTATTGTAAATAATTAAGTTCCTAAATGGTTTATGAATTGTAATTATAATACTTAATTAAGTTACTAAATGGTTTAGTAATTAATTAATAAGAAGTACTCTTATTATTAAATAATTAAGTTCCTAAATAGTTTAGGAATTGTAATTAATTAATTTAGTTTCTAATTGAATTGTAAATTAAATTAAAACCTTAATCCTAAATAATTTAAGAGGGTTGACTATATCTATAAATAAGAGTAGTCTTATCATAGATTAAGGTTACACACTATTTCATAAGGATAGAGAGAGTACTTCATAATTCTCTACATCTAAGGAGTTAGAGAGAGAGAGAGAATTAAGGCTAGACACCCATGGTTTGGAGAGATCAAAAATTTACTTATTTAATTCATAGATCTTTTGGTGGATCACCTCTAGAGGCTTCACACTTGAGGAGCTAACATTGATCCGTGGAATCTAATCGGTGAATTTGAAGAAAAACGTGAAGGATTAAAGGGAGTTGAACTTATACCCATGGAAGCTTGGTTCTACAAAGGTATAAATCTTTTATCCTTCCTCAATTAATAATAGTAGCATAAGAAAGATTCTGGTTATTGGTTTATACAAAAAATTTAAAATCTGATTTTTCTTGCTTTCGTTGCGCTTATATAATTTGATTATATGTATGCCATATTTTTTGCAAACCAACAAGGTTTAACTATGATTAAATCCAGCGCAGTGATACGTATTAGGATCTAACCCATTATATATCTGTTATCCTGCCAACAGTACTTCCATCACTTGGAGTCCTTTAAACAGCCGAACCGTAGGGACCAACTACACCACTAGATATGTATCTAAGATGGGAAGCGTCGTACACCTCATTATTCAACTCCATAATAAAACAACTTATTAAAATGGAGTTGAATATATATATATTTATAAAAAAAATAATTGAAGGGACATCATTAGGAAGGTAAGGAAAAAAGAATCATTTGTGTGAAATCCTTCCAAATTAACCCTAGTCCCAAGATCTAATAGATTTAGGCAAGGTCAGATTTATATAAAAGGTTGAAACTTTGTAATTAAAATAGGTTGAGAATATTAGATCTGTGCTAGATTTAGGGTTGAAACATAAAAAGATTAAATCTTTATTAAGATTCTACATGTAAAGTAGCAGATCCATAATAGATCTAAGCTTAAAACATTAAAAGAGTAACAAATTTATATAAATAATATATAAAAATTGAACCTTTAATCACAAAATGACATAAACTTTCATAAAAACAATAGGTTTAATCACAAGTACAAAAAGATTGAATTTTTCACCTTGTAAAGAGTGAAAAGAACTTCCGGGAGCTAGAATATACACTAGATCTTGCTAGTAGCACCAAAGATTGAAGACAATATGCTAGATCTATGATTTAGAACACTTTCTCTCTCTAGAATACTCCACACTCTCTCTAATTTTTGATCTCTCTCTAAAATTTAAGAGTTTCTTTCTCTAACAATGCTAATCTTTTTTGAAGAATGAGCTAAAAATTGCTTTGTATAGGCACAGAAGCCTGGCCGCAGTTGTACTTGCAGTTGGCCGCAGGTTTACCTGAGGATGGCTGTAGGTGGGTCCTGCTGCCTCGATTTTCGTGATGCGCTGCTGATTTTACGTCTTTTAGCATATTTATCAATCCAGGAAGAGTTAGGAAGCGTGCTATATCTTTTCGGAAAGCTCTTTTCAAGAGATACGTATCAACATAGGGGTATACTATCTTTGAATCTCAAAAGATGGAATGAAACTTATGAACATCCACCGGAAGGCGTCAGTAACTCCCTCGTCGTCTTAATTTGCATTGTCTAGGATTTAAAAGTTGTTGGTTACCTTTGACCAACTATCTTGAAAGTTGTCGGTTGCCTTTGACCAATTGTCTGGAGGTTGAGTTATGGTATCTGTGTTCTGGGGTTGCGAAATGATGTTTTTACCCTCTTGTACTGGTTATATAACATATATAAAATCTCGGTGTCTACATATGCCCCCTCTTTGTCATATTTATGCAATGTAATGGAATGAACATGACAAAGAAGTAGACACTCAATACACGCTCAAGCATATTAGATGATGCAATATGCATGTCAGGGAATTTATCCCTCTTTTAATTTTTACCTTTCTCATTCTTAAGGCTTAAGATTTTTGAAAGTTTTGACCATCTTATGGATCATTTGTAATGGAGGGAATATCCTCCGGTTCTTCAATTGACATCTTATGTTTTGAAACTCTCTCTCTAACTCCTTAGATGTAAAGAATTATAAAGTATTCTCCAATACTTGCAATTGTATCAATAACCTAATCTATAACAAGACCCCCCTTATTTATAGATTTTCTCAAACATCCTAAACTCTTTAGGTGTAGGGTTTTAATTTAACTCTTAATCTAACTATGAACTAAATTAATTTATTATAATAATTACAATTCCTAAACCATATAGGAACTAAATAATAATAATAATAATAATAATAATAATAATAATAATAATAATAATAATAATAATAATAATAATAATATGACTCCTCTTATTAATTTATAATTAGTATTTTTAAAATACTTAGCTATTTAATTTATTCTATCACCATAATATAAATTAAATATACTTAATATATTATTATGATTATGTCATCTACTTCTAAACTAAATATTTCTCATTTATGGTGTAACCCTTTAGGTTCAACATTAAGCCGGTGGTAGAATAAATAAATTATAACAATTATAATATTATTTATAATAATAAATTAAACTCTTTTAATTTATTTATAAATAAATACTTATTTACTCGACATCATGAGAGGTGTCTCTCTACATATCATGACTGTCCAGATAATTTGAATTTCAACGTTTGATCACTAAGAACCTATTCCGCAAATAGCTATCGTACAATTTAATCATTCTACCATACAATGTCATAATCAAATATAATATATAGAATTACTGTCAAATCTTATTTAATTTATCATATGCATTTCGATTCTTAAATGATTATGAGATCAATCATCATCTTCTAAAAAACAAGCATAATATGTACTAATCTAACTGGATTCACTAATTCCCATTTTAGTGATCCTACGATTAGGAACATTTTAGTTTTGAGCTATATAGAATTTAAATCTAATTAGCATAATCTACATTATGATTCTAAAAGCATTGCTCCAAAATTATTAGTTTATTTATTTAATCAATTCAATCAATTAATCATGAATAAAGAAAATGCCTCTAAAAAAACTTTTATTAATAAATGAATAATATCACAAAGTATATGCTTATTGCATCAACATGTGATTGGCTTGAGAGCATACTTCTTTTAGCCCAAAGATCTTCTAAAGATCTATTGTTAAACCAACACGTTCGGGTCATATGAATTAGGGAACTTTTCTATAAAAATTCAATCAATTGAGCGGCAACAACCGCCTCTGTGGAACGAATAGCTTTCTCGTGTTCTTCTACTCTAAAAGTTCCAGCAAAGACAATGCTTTTTGTTATTAATCGAAGATCCTCTAGTTCACTTTGAATTACTTGCCTCTCAAAAGAACCCAAAGGGTTCCCCGATGAGGAGCCCTCACACTGCTCCTTCAACTTGACTACCCCCACTAGACTCATACCTCTAGCCGATAGGCAAACCAGCTCTACCCTTACCCAATGGAAGACTAATTATCCTAGCCATGTTAAAAAATGAACTAAACCCAACAAAAATGAGGAAGAGCTAAAAGCCTCAAATAATAAAATTGAAATAATATAAATAGGTATGAGAGGATGGTAACTATAATGGATTTCAAAATAATTAAGTTCGATAAACTTACATGGAAATCAGTAATCAAAAAGATGGAGATTGGGTTGAGCTTTTCAACGAGCACATGAATATTTTAGTAAAGACCTTCAGAGAGAAAATATCCACAGAAAGAGCAAAAGCGAGAGGAAAGTGTGAAAGTAAAGCTATATCCTACTATTTATACATCTCGCAAAAATTAAGATCTATAGTTAAATTTGAAACGGTTCAGACAGATTTGTCAGTTTTCACCCATGAGCAACATGTGAAAGGATGCATATATCGTCATAATGGCCACCAACTTCGAGAAACAGTGCAGTAGACGTGCATAATAAGCCCATGTTACCTACAAAATTCATGGTTTCTCCTGAGCAACTAAGACCCAATAACTAACCCCGATCGGGTCATCAACAACTCAGTTTTCCTACTCTCCCATCCCAGTAAAGCGAAATAAGGGAGTAGGGGCAATGTTAGAAAATGGGCTTATATGCAAAATCCGAGGCCCAGGTCCATCGAGTACCCGGGTTTAAGCCCATAAGTTCTTTACCCGCTGGTTATTCGAGACCAATAACTAGTAACAGATGAAAGTTAGGTCATGTTGCCTAATTTCTTAGCAATTTCACACGTATGTATACGTGATCGATTTGTAATATTTAGCAAGCGAGGTATCGTTCCATGAGAAAATAAATTAATAACTATCAACTACTAATATTTAACCAAATTAATCATATTTAAACTATCGATTTAAATTATCAAATAAAAAAATAAATAATTTAAATTAACTACTAAAAGTACTAACCAATGACTGTAACGCAAATTAAGATAGCTTAAGATTACAACGTTCCCTAGTGTTTCATTTAAACCTTTTCACTCTTTTTTAATTAATTAATTAAAGTAAATCGCTAACCGAGAATTTTTTATAGTATTTATACGTTTCTTCCGATAGTCATATAAATAAATCATTCTAAATCTGACCATAAGGCAACATAATTAACAAGGAACACCCTAACTAAATAAATCACTATATTCTTATGTGAAATATTTTAAGAATGATTTTAAGCTCAAATTCTCCTTAAGGCTGCATAAGATACATAGGTTTATTCCTATCCTATGATCTAATCACATATCCCATCCCATGCAGAATCATGAACATATGTTATCATACAAAGATCGAAACCTATACTCCATCTCCCAATTTTGTATAGATTATCCTAATAATTGTTGATTAGGCAATTAAATAATAACACACAAGATATGATAAACGATCCATAAATAATTAACAATAATTAAAAAGAGAGTGAACAATTTAAATTACACAAAAGGTTTTATTTTATCCTTAATTAAAAATTTAGCTCATAACGTTGAGGAAAAACATCACCAAATTAATAAATAAAGACATCCCAAAGATTACAAAAATTAAAGATAAATAAGAGAATAAAGAAAACTGTAATAACATCTCCAATCTCTGTTTCATCTCAAACTTTGTAATTCTTCTTCATGCTTTTCCTTGGGCTTCCTTCTAGACCTGAATTCTCTCCTCGTGCTAATAACATAAAAACAGTTTTCCAAGTTAATATTTATATTCAAAGTATCCTAACTGCATCTAATTAGCTTCAAAATCCTAATCAAAATATGAAATTCTGTAAAAACTACGCTGACTGGAAAACATATGGGCACTAACGCGCCGTATAGTGGCAGCATAATTATAAGTTTGCCAGTATCAATTAAGACCCAAAATGATCTTTTTGTCCCTCCTGCTCCGTCTTGAAATAAATAACAATAAAATAAGTAAAAAGTACCTAAAAATACTTGAAGTTAACAAATTATTATGCCTAGAAGTACCCGATTCGTAGGTATAAAACTCACTCATCAAATACCCCCAAAGTTAAACATTTGTTTGTCCTCAAGCAAAACAAAATTAAAAATATAAACATAATAGAATTCTACTAACATAACAACCTAAACACATCATCAACCTGAGCAATGAATTAATCTGAAAATCCAACAAGTTGACCTCAAAGATTCTTAAGTCATAACTCTAACAAAACTTTAAAATCATGCATCATTTATATCCCAATCTTTTAGTAATCTCACCTTACTCCCGACCCTAATTGTGTGTGTGAATATTCAAATGCATCAAACTAATCAAACTCAGATAAGCCTATGAATCAAAATGCTCATAGTAGATAATTAGCAAATAAAGACTTCTAACATGAACCTTTCTACACTTACTCTTCACGCATCATAATATTTTTTTCTTCTCTTTTTACAACAAGTACGTTTTACGCTTCATCTTTCTATTTCCCTTTTTCTTTTTTCTTAGCATGTGCAATGTCTATTTTTCTTAAGCTTTTTTAAAGTTATCCATGTAGCGAACTTTCCACCACTAACTCTCAAATTAGATGGTTTTAGGGCATTAAGTGTAGAGACACTCCTAAAGGCTTATTCATTCAAGTAACAAAGGCCACAAAAATAGACTAACCAAGCCGTTGATAATTGGTTTTTACACCTATTTGTTAGATACTTTTAGACTTGATAATTCGTGAATTTTTTAGCATTTTATGTTAGTTTTTATGTGTTTTATTCTTGTTTAGTTTTTATATTACTTTTATATGTTTTTACTTTGTTTTGTAGGATTTTGGAATAAGGGTGGTTTGGATCAAAGCTTGGAGTTGCCAGATTTGGATTTTCAGCTTTACGCAACAGTCACTTACGACCCAATTTAGACCTTGATCCATACATTATCTCTCAATTTATCCACCATGAAAGTTGTATATATACTTCTCAGCTTTCCAAAACATCTTAAATTATCTCAATCAGAGGTCAGATGAGAGAGTTATGTCCAAAACACTGAAGGATGCTGCAACAGTCCAAAAAGAAAGCATTTCTGGGTAGATTGTATAAGCGCCACAACGGTGATTTCCACTACCACAGCGATAGCACAAAATCAAAAACAAGCAGAATGTTTAACCACCACATCGGTGCACTATTCCTACGTGCAGAAATCAATTTTAAAGAAAAAAATAGCAGCCCTAACTTCATAATTTGATTTCTTCTTCTTTGGGAGGTTGTTAGAGGCAATTTTGGAGGTCAAGAGAAGATGAAAGGCACCTTCCATGGTTGCTAGGAATGAGATTCAACATCAATTGAAAGCTATGGATTGAGGAGAGTTATGAGTTTTCTTTTCTCTTCCTTTATTTATGTATTCCATTGATGTTGGTTTATTTTTGAAACAAAGTTGGATTATAAATCCAATAATGGATGAATATTGATCCATGGATGTAATATCTATATGTTGGTATTTAATCTTTAACATGTTTAGCCATTGTGATTGGTGTTTTGCCCTCATTTAGCTATGTATATGTTGTATGCATGTTGGATGTGGTATTACTCATTTGCTATGGTTTGAGCATGGAGTTTATGATTTTGTTGGGTATCTAGTACGTAGTTTAATCGAATCTCTCTATCTTATTTGGTTATTGTCGCATTTGTGAGTTCTTTGAGAGAAGGATTTCATTGTGCACACCAAGTGTTCAACAAAATGTCCAAATGAAGTTTGTCTTGTAATTTGCATATTTTTGTGCTTCGTTGGCTATGGTTTGTAGTCTCTTGGATGGCACAATATGAATTGGATTATCAGATTTAGATTTTCATGTTTAATTGTTTGGCCAAGTGGTTAATTTGGTAACCTATATGAAATTGGAAAATGGATTATAGTGTTTTGACCCGAATGTAATAACATATGTTGTGTTATGTGTTCTTAGGAGCGTATGCATAACTTGTGCATAGGATAGACATATACCTATGTGCCACTGTCACCAATGTGAGAATTTGTGCTTCAAATCCTTGCTTTGCTATTTCTCATAGACATATAGTGAAATGCTTTATTTGGGTGTCCTTGTCTGAATTCTGTCGAATGGGATAGGTTTAGATTTGGTATGTTTATATGTCCTTCAAAAGAGGCATATAAATACTATTGTATTCTTGGTTAACAAGTCATCGTGACCGTAAGACCAAATAGAGAGAGTTAGGAGAATAAATGAAGTATTGGGAAAAAATGTAATCGTAGGTTCATCTATCTTTACTGTTTTAGTAGTTTAAATGTTAATTTACGTTATGTCCATTTACATTTCACTCCCTTCATTCAATCAATTGTTTAAATTAAGATCAACTTGATGAAATAGGTATTTGGAAAATTGTTAGAACTAATTCCTCGTGAAATCGATACTTTACTTTCACTTTATTACTTGTTGACCGTGTATGCTTGTATGTTATTCATTCAAATGAATTCGAGAATGGAATTTAACTAATAAATAAGTAGTTCCGATTTCGACCAACAACCATTTTTAACCATCATATTTTTAACATTTTTTTTCATTTTTTTTTCTAGATGGACATTAAAGCAGTTTATATTCTTTTTTATTATTCCAGATATGATCAAATAAATGTAGAGGTTAACCTTTTCTTTCACAAGCTTTCAACCCACAGCTTATTCCAAATTCAACCTATCTAACACACTGAATATGTGCATGAATGAACTAAGAGTCTCAAGAAAGGCAAAAACTATTAATCAGTTAAAATATAAACTAACACTTTTTATTCATTTCATTAGAGTCATTAACTAAGCAACCAAATTTTCATCATTGGTTAACTTAAATTTTGTTTTTCAACTCAAAACATTGCTCAAGCTGTTTTTCCAAAACCCTTTATGCAAAATTACTGAATATCTATAACAAGCTCTACATGCAAAACTACTAAATGTAATGCATTATATGCAAACTACTAAAAAAATGACATATATATAACATAATTTTACATGCTCTACATGCATAATATAAAAACATCTAAACACAACTATTTACACACCCCCAAACTTAAATGAAGTAATATCCTCATTACGAAAAATAAAGAAAAGAAGAACTAAGGACTTCCCTAATAAACACATTAGTCATTGCTATCAACCATCTCTTCATCCAAATCTGCTGGTAGGTATACTGGAAGGACCGGAGGGTCTTGTAAACTAACTGAAAAATTTCCAATCATCTGGGCCAATGATGTGAATGCATCCACATGATGTGCCATAATAGAATCTTGTCGCTATGCTACACAATCAATTCTCTAGACTACTTGCTCAACTCTTCTAGCAACACGATTAATCCTTATGTTCTATCTCTGAGAATTTGTGTTGTAACTTTACAAACATGTTAGATTGTAGTATCTCATGTAAGACCCCGACTTTTATGAAATATAATTAAAAAATTTCTCATATATATATATATATATATATATATATATATATATATATATATATATATATATATATATATATATTTTCTGAAACGGTAAATGGATAAATTAACAAAAGTTAAAGTTAAAAATATTTTGTACAAATTTTATCTTGTCGGAGAATATTCGTTTTATCGAAGAATATTCGTTCTGTCGGGGAATATTAGATTCGTACGACAGCGCCGAAATAACCAAATATTGGTGGACCCCCACAACGAATTATTATCGGATATAGAAAGCGACATGCGTAACCTTTCTAAATAAATATAGTCAACGGTATTATCACTTTTAACTGTTAAAATACCTGGTGGTAAAAGAATAGTAACATATGGTATTACATAGTAACACACAGTATGACACAGTAGCACACGGTAATGCACAGTTTTTCATATTATTGAACTGATAAAGTGGTTATTGTACTATATTGACTTTATTGAACCAATAATTGTCACATGCATAATAATTTATATTATTGAGCTGATAATTGTCACAGTAGCATATGCACAGTAATTCACATTACTGAATCAATAATTGTCATTACACAGTAACGTGCTATTTTCTTATTTATTTTCAGCATTTTTGTTATCTCTTTTATGATGTTGATTAAACTGTTGTATTATATTATTAGTTAATTTATCTACTTATCTAACTCAGAAAACCAATTACACTGCATTTATAATAATTAGTCATAATAATGAATAATTGTGACTTATTATTGAATAATTGAAATTGATAAAGTTATTTGTTTTTATTATGATAAATTATATAAAGTTATTTTTATATATATATAAAGTTAATTGATTTATATAAAGTTTGTTGTTTTATATATAAAGTAAATTGAATGGTATAGAATAAAGATGATCTTTGAATGAATGGTTTAGATTAAGGAAATCTTAAAAGATGAAATGAGTGGTATGGATTAAACATTATCTTGAAATATATGGTTTGAATTAAATTAGGAAATCTTGATTGATGATAAGATTTTTGGTTATAAATAGAGGCCTTAACTTAAGGATTTTTCATAAAAAACTTCATTGCTTATTCTTTCTTTCATTCTCCAAATATTTCTTTGTATAAGTACTCTTTGAGTGTGCTAAAGTCATCTTGAGTATTTGTGAAGATCTGTATGTGTACGAGTACTGACCAAGTAAGTCTTTTTATAAAAGTTATATAAGTAACCACACACATCACACGGTGTTTATAAATCTTCCTTTAGAAGACTCTTCCTTTGGAAGATTCATTTTGAAGAGTTTCCTTTTGAAGATTTATTTTGAAATATTATTTTCTACAAAAACTATATTGAAGTTATTCTACTTTATTCTATTAAATCACTTTTGATGATTTCATACGAATTGGTATACACCATGAAATTATATATGGTAGTTACTAATTAAATTATAAAAATATAGGTTGATCAACTTCATATTCAGTCACGTGTTAAGATAAGGGATACCATCTTTTTCATCTTCCACTATTCAAATTTACTATGGTAGGGGATTATTATTCTTTGATTCTCGAAAATAATATCGTTTCTTCCTTACTCGTAAGATGTGTCATTTATTTCTATATATTAATTTGTGGGAATAACCTGACTACGCGGACTACCGCATCTTTGGTAAATAACCTTTCTTATTCATTTGTGGGAATAACCTGACTACGCGGACTACCGCATGTTTGGTAAATAACCTTTTGTATTCATTCATTATTAATTTGTGGGAATAACCTGACTACGCGTACTACCGCATGTTTGGTGAATAACCTTTCATATTCATTCCTTATTAATCTCTGAGAATAACCTGACTACGCAAACTACAGCATGTTTGGTGAATTACTCTTCGTATTCATTTCTTATTTGTCTCTTGTTGGTAAAGTTTCCTGAAATGATTATATATTCTTTAATAGTTTGCGCTTCATCTAATATCATTTTAATTGAGCTTTCCTATTTTTCTAAATCTTTCTATTGAACCTTAACCGTTATTCTGAACTGTGGATCTTGAATATCATTCTTGAATTTGAGTCCACATCATGTTGATAATTTGGACATTATTTGAATCTACACAAAGAAAAATCATAAACTTTCGATATTTATTGATCATATTGTTTCTTCTGATTCATCATTTATATCATTGTTATTATTCTAATCATCAAGAATCATTTTGTGATGAATATTTGTGGCCTGGGGCACAAATGATAGGATAAAGACGATATAATTGTTGTGTCTTTTAGGGCACGTGGTGAATGTTCTCTTTGGCCGGGGGCAAAGAAGAACTGTTGTATGGTATGATTATGACCAAAGACTGAATACTGGTATAATCATGACCGTTAGTAATATTTTGAATATCTTTGGCCCGTAGTGCAGCGATGAACTGTTGTTTGGTATAATTATGACCAAAGGATGAATACTGGTCTAATCATGACCATTGGTGATATTTTGAATATCTTTGGCCTGTAGTGCAAAGAAGAACTGTTGTTTGGTATGATTATGACCAAAGGCTGAATACTTGTATAATCATGACCGTTGGTGATATATTGAATATCTTTGGCCCGTGGTGCAAAGATGAACTGTTGACTTGCATGATTATGACCAGGAACTGTGAAATTGTATTAACATGACCAATTGTGTTTCAGGTGATAAAAGTTGATGATATCTTTCTTAAAAAGGGAAGCGAGTGGACATCATAGTCTACATTATTCTTCTAATGGATTGTTCATTCTGCTGTTATCATTGATATGAACTTTGTTCAAGAATTTAACTGCAGTTCTTGATATAAAACTTATTGTTTATTATATTCAATTAAGAACTCAACTGTTGAAGGCTAATGATAATTTATTTGTCATTATCTTAGTCATGATATTTTCTTACTGGGTTATTTGAGCTCACCCTTTCCTTTTGTTCCATTGTTTTTCAACAGGAGATGATAGAGTAGCTAGGTCTAGCCAGAAAATAGAGTGAAGGTCCGAGTGATAGCTATAGTAGTCTTCACATATTGTAAATAGTATGACAATAATAGTGAAGACTTAATTCTGTATTATCGAGTTCTGTATTTTTGTGCTTTGCACTGGATTATAATAATTTTGTTGTTGTAGTCTTTTGGCATCTCATATTAGGTTGTGTAGTCCCGAATTTAGGGGTGTCACATCTCAGGCTTAGCTGGTTCGGGCTCTGCAAGACCAACAGTTGTAGGATCAATAGGCACAATAATAAATCCCAACCCCCATGGATGTGATAGAGCCCCTTCCCAAACTTTATATTTCATTATAGTCACATGATCTACCACTACTAACGGAGAATGTAAACCCGCATTTGCTCCCCATTTTACACTTGCTTGTCTACATAACCCGGTAATCAAAGATGGATGTGGAAATCCACCCGATATACTGCCTTCAAGAGCTTTCACAATTGATGCATAAATGATATCCCTCACGTCAATTGATTTTCCTGATGCAATACAATACAGTAAGGCCGCACGTTCTTTAGTAACATCACTATGATGCCTTGTCGGCATCAGTTTTGCACACAAAAAGCTATACCACGCCTTCCCATATCTACTTATTTTTGGTGTGCAAGAAACTAATGGCCTCTTAAGTCAATGTGGCCTTTCAGGCCGTACCCAGCTTGCATAGAACTGTGATAACTTCATTGTAGTCCAGGTCTTCTACTATATAGGTTCACCACTGCCAGCTCGGGTTGGCTCGTGAAACTCTGCCAATTGCACACTTGAATTATAACTAATATGTCTCCATCTTGCATTTCGTGAGGATGCAAACCCTTCTCAGGAAATAAATTTTTAGGCACTAGGAATTTGTGATAACACTGGGATGCGTTGTAGCTCACCAACCTTTTCTTATCAAAAGAAGGAGATGACTTTGAACTTTCTCCCCTTTGACGCTTAGATGCCATGATTATGTATGTTAAAGTCGAATGCTCAAGTTAGAACCAAACAGAAAGGCACAAATAGGCCAAATCTTTCTCTACAGTAATTTATCAAGTACTTGGTGTTCAAACTAGTCCACTTTGATTTAATTACTTGAACTTATATTGAATTAATTAATTCATTCATTAATTCATTTACCTTATTACACTTAATAAATGAATAAATATACACATACAATGATATATCCATTCAATCTCATTAGTGCACAATTAATTCACACAAAATTTACTTCATTGAAAATAAATTCTTAATTATAATTATAATGTGACTTAAAATTCATGGTTATTACATATATGATATAAAATTAAAGTAAAAATGGTGAAATAATTAGCCAATTGGCAGACAATGTGGGGCCCCACTTGGCGTGTTTTAGTAGCTTTGTTGTCGAGTGTGTTTTACTCTATTGGTTGCTTGAAATTTCCTTTGATGGTCGTCATTCATAGTTGTCAATCAAGAGGGTCATTTAAGCTAGTCATTCTAAGAAATAGTAAGTATAGTTAGTGTCCTAATTAACCAATACTAGTTGATTAGGAGAAGTTAATTAAGATTTCAAGAGTTTTATAAATAGAACATTTTGCCTAGCTTACTAAAGGTTGGCCATTTGCTAGCTTTCAAGTATAGAAATAGAGAGAGCTCTAGAGCTTTGAGAGAAAAGCTAGAGAGCATTTGAGAGCATTGTGAGTTTAAACACTAGAACGCTATAGAAGGCTAGCCATTTTGGGTGGAGCTCAAGGAGTCAAGGTGGAGCATTTCATTAGTTTCGTAGCCAGAAGAAAGAAAGCTTCAAAATCCAAGAGGTTAAAAGTGTTCTATACCTTTAGATCTTTTATTGTTGTAGTTAAAGCTTATAATATGATGCTTAATATGTTTGATTGTGGAAGAAATTATGTGAAGAGGATCTATGGTGAGATCCGAAGATATAAGGTTAGATTTATGAAGGAGATCTTGTGATCTATGTGATATATGTATATGTATGTGAGTTTTATGGTTAAAAACTTATTTTGATGTATAAAGTGTAGCATATATTTTCAAAATACTATTGTTAAGCTCTATGATTGTAGATCTAGATTATTTATGAAGATTTATAGTCAAAGATGCATGATATGTGTGTTAATATGTTTAGTATGTAAAAAGATGGAAGAAAGTTGAATATGTGTATGTTTTGAAGAAAAACCCTAGTTCAATATCTAAATTGATAATTTGTGGTTTGAAATGTGGATTTTTTTTTTTTTGATCTTTGTGTCCTATATGATAGATCTATGAGTTACAAAGATAACCTAGCTTGAACAATTGAAAAATATGTTATAATGGATTTTCTAAGTAAACTATGTAAAACTTAGTTATTTGATCATTCATTTGATTTATCAAAAGTCTTTGAAAATATTTGAGGCTTTTGGATTGTATTAAGACATGGATCCAACTAGCCTCGGTCCATATTTGGTGTTAATAGGAGGTGTAATAATAAAAATGTGAAGTTATGAATCAAAACGAACAAAGTCAGAGATTTTAGGGTTTTGAAAAACCAGCTGACCCCCGCAGCTCTGGGTTTCACCACCGTAGTGGTGAACCACTCTGCCTAGGACCGCCGAGGCACTGGATTCCACCGCTGCAGCACTGTTTTCCATCGCTACAACGATGGTCTAGAATTTTTGAAAATTTAACTATTAAACCGAGTCGAGTCGGATCTATTTAAGTAAAAATGGGTAAGAAAATGTATAAATTAATTAATATTATTATGAGACCCAATTAAAATATTATTAAATATTTAATTAATTATTAAATAATTAATAATATTAGAAAATAAATAAAATATTATTAAATAGTTAATAATATTAGTAAATGAATAAACTATTATTAAATAATTAATAATATTAAAAAATGAATAAAATATTATTAAGTGATTAATAATATTAGAAAATTAATAAAATAGTATTAAATGATTAATAATATTAGTAACTGATTAAAGTGTTATTAAATGGTTAAAATATTATTAAATGATTAATAATATTAATAAAGTATTTAAATATTATTCATCTTATGAATTAAAACCATTCCATATATATATTGATATCATTTAATGAGCAATTTAGATTGCATGCAATCCAATTTCATGTTTAAAATAAACTTTTTATTTTAATTATAAAATCATGTAAAGTAACCCTTTATTTTAATTTTTGAAAAAACTACACGAAAAAATCAAAATTCAAAAAAATCTAAGGGACTGGCGAGGGGCGCGTCGGTTTTGTACTGAATCGGGCACGGGGCTCGCCAATTCCTTCACTATTCTGGCACGAGGAGCGCCACGTCAGTAGAAAAGATTCTGCAGTCGCGATTTTTTGCGAATTTTGATTCTTTTTTATGCAAAACTCATTTTCTTCTTGTTTTCAAAATCCATGATTTTATAAAATAAATTATGCTCAATAAATTATTCTAAACACATACCCATACATATACGAAATCAAAATAATTAATAATTTGCATAAAGTTTAAATCTTGATGCCACTGTTGGTTTGAAAAAATCCATGAACATGCAATCATATTGAATAATAACAGCGGAAACATGGTAAAATCATATTTTAAAATTTTTCTACAAACCATAATCCAGGATCAACATTTATGCGCAATTATTAATTAACAAATAATGAGTTAGAGATTATACCCTTGAAGATTTAACACTTGAAACCGCTACGAGTTCACCTCCCTTGTTCTTCGCGTTCTCCTTCAAATCCACCAATTAGATTCCTTATATCAACGTTAGCTACCCAAGTGTGTAGTCTCTAGAGGTGATCCACCAAGAAAAATATGGATTTAAGAATTGGGTGATGGCAAACCCTAGTTTTCTCTCTCTTCTAATTATTTAGATGTAGAAAATATGTGACAGTAACCTTAAATCATAATAAGACTTTTCTTATTTATAGATTTATCCAACCATTCAAAACTCTTTAGGATTAGAGTTTTAATTTAACTCTCAATCTAATTAGGAACTAAATTTATTTAATATAATAATTATAATTTATAAACCATTTAGGAACTTAATTATTTATTATGAGAATACTCTTATTAATTAATTCCTAAATCATTTAAGAACTAAATAATAATAATAATAATAATAATAACAACAACAACAACAACAACAACAACAACAACAACAACAACAACAACAACAACAACAATAATAATAATAATAATAATAATAATAATCCTCTTATTAATTTATAATTAGTATTTCCAAAATACTAAATAATAAATATCAAGCTATTTAATCTATTCTATCACCGTAGTATAAATTAAATATACTTAATTTGTTATCACGATTAGGCTACTTAACTTCTTAAATAAATATTTTTCTTTTGTGGTGTGACCCTTTAAGTTCTTCATATTAAACCGGTTATAGATTAAATTAATTAGAATCATTTTAATCATATTTATAAAAATAAATTAAACTATTTAATTTATTTAAATAAATAATATTTATTCCACAATAAGGATAAGCCCCCTTAACGATCAACGACTTTTCAGATAATAGAGATTTCAACATTTGATTATAAAAGAACATTTTTGCGAATAATTACCGTACAATTTAATAATTCTACCATACAATGTCCCAATCAAATATAAGATATGGAATTACTGTCAAGTCTTATTTTATTTGATCATATGCATTTCGATTATCAAATACACAACTCTAAATAATTCAAATTAGAAACTCCTTTCCAATTTCATTATGTCTTGGTCAAGGACTACTGAGTTATGACATTTATCAAATCACATAGGATATTCTCTCATTTTACTAGAAGTGGTAGATTCTTTGTTGACTATTCGCATAGCTTCATGTATAACTTATTATACCCAAGCTTACCCTTTAATATACCCTAAAGGCCTTAAGGAATATGTCAAAGTATAAATCATCGTACACAAGATACTATGATGATCTCAAGGTCAATGATTACTTGTACTAATATCACATAAGGAACTCTTATTAACAGGATAGTAAAGCTCCATTAGGTGTTCCATAAGCGAGTCACGTTCAGTGAACTTATTCTCCAATAAGCACCTACATACTTGTTTTAGTGTCTCAACACAAATGATTATGAGATAAATCATTCTCTTTATAAGCGCACGTATAGTATGTACTAATATATCTGGATTTACTAATCCTCATTTTAGTGATCCCGCGATTAGAAAAAAAATTAGTTTTGAGCTATCTAGAATTTAGATCTCATTAGTATGATCATCATCATGATTCTAAAAGTATTGCTCAAAAGTATGGATTTATTCATTTAATTAATTCAGTCAATTAATCATGAATAAATAGTTGTCTTTAAATAAAAAAATTTATTAATAAACAAATAAGATTATAAAGTATATGCTTATCACATCAAATGTGATTGGCTTGAGAGCATACTACTTTCACCATTGTCGTCATAAGTCTTCAGCGATGGCAATTTCTTTGTTAGATTAGCCCTGACTTGGTCGATAGCTGGGGAGAAAAGAGACTTCGAGTTCAACGATTGTGGATCGATCTAAGTCGCTGCTATCTTTTGTTATAATTTCGCTAGTCTTTGCATGATTAGTTCTGGAATAATAGCCTATGGGGGTCTCCTTCTGCTGTTCCTAAACCTACTCCGACCATATTTCGCCTTGATTCCACCTATCAATAGGAGACTTGGTTCACCTTCGATACTAACTGGATGAGTTGGACTTCCTTATATCATCGTGGTACCGACCTGATTGGTCAAACAACCTTATATCACTGTGGTACCAACCTGATTAGCTGGGTTGTCTTATATCTTCCTGATAATACCAATTTTGTGAACCGAATTACCTAATATCTCCTTGATAATACTGATTTTATGAACCGGGTTGCCTTGTATGTAATGTTCCAAACATTTCAAAAGTGATCTAACAAGATCTAAGCAGGGTTGTCAATTCAAAACCTAAAGAAGGACTGCTCAAGCATACCTTGAGCTATCTGAAAGAATATATACGACTCGAAACTATGATCGTATACACTTAAGAGGTTAAAAATGTTTAACTTAATTTGTGTTATGTGATTAGTAAAGCTTGAATTGAGCTTTTAAATGAGTTATGTGAATTATCTATGTGTAGAATTTTGTGTTTTGGTTTGAGTGGTTAACCTTAACACTTATTAAAAATCAGAAGTCAATTTAAGGCAAAAACCTAAATTGGGAAAAAAGTTAAAACCTAAACCCTAAACCCTAGGGTCTAAACCCTAGAAAATAACCTAGGCTCTCGAGGGAAACATGTAGGTCAAATTGACATTCTGTTTCAAGATTCAACCTTCCCACAGTTTGAAAACACATAACAGTTAATAAAAGTTTTCTCGAAAAACGTGTAAAAGCACTATTCACGATGTGATATTTTTCATTCGTTTGATCGTTTCTTTCTTCTGAAGGACTTCTCGTATTTCACAACATAGTGTTAATATGGGATTTAGATGTCAGGGAACCAATAAAATTTTCTAGGAAAAAAGACAAAAATGACACGATTTACGAGAAAAAGTTTGTCATCTTTTTTAACGTTCTTTTCGACGTTTTGACTTTTTACATTTCACGATATAGCATTTATACGGAGAATAGATACCAGGGATCCACTGATATTTTTTCCACAAAATAAAACGTAAAACGCTGTTCATACGAAAACACTTTCCGTTTTTTATCAAACCGTTAATGGATTCAGTGTTTGTATGCAACACCGATGCGTAATAAACAATAAAAGTTTTTCTCAAAAAGCGTGTCGAGAATAAGACGAAATAAGGAAAAGACAAAAAAATATTGTTTTTGACTTTTTGGTCGTTTAGTCATTTTCTGAGAAATGGTCGCCAAAAACACTATTCATCGAAAAACGTGTCAAGTCTTTTAGACTTTTCACTTCACAGAATAATGTTTATACAGAACAAAACTCAGTAATATTAAAATTTTAAATTAGTAGAAGTTAATCATTTGGTTGGAATACGAAGAATAATAAAAGAATACTATAATGTATAATACAGGGATAATACGATGTATAATACCAGTAGAATATGAATATTATACAATGTATTATATGAAAGATTATACTAGATTAATACGAAAATAATACGATGTATAATACCACTAAAATACGAATATTATACAATGTATTATACGGAAGAAATACATATAAATACTAATATATTATACTATTTAATTAATTAGTTAAAATCAAACTAGGTTATGTGTAACTAAGTTAGTGTAACCAAACTAGGAAAAATTAGCACAATTATACTAACTGGAAAAGGCTAGCAGGATTTGTTTGGAACTATATCCAAGTGAAAATGAATCGATCAATCAAAAGAAGGGTGATATAAGCGATGATGCAAGCGCTAGGGTGCAAAGTGTAATAAGCCGGGGTAAAAATGCGATTAATGAAACTTGATTTTTCTATAAATAGGAAGTTAACCTCTTCATTTTTCTCATCATTTTTTAAAGCAAAAATTCAAGTATCAAAGTTGTAAACATATATTGAGAGAGAGTTCTAGTGAGTTACTACCTTGAAAATTACAAAGAAATAGTTAAAGCTTGCAAATACAAAAGGTACAATCTTTAGTATTTATTATGTTTATTTTTTTTCTTTCTTCTTTAAATTTTCAAAAGCTCAAGAACGCGAGTCGTAGTCATGTACGATTGTCGTTCTTCGTGTTCTTCACATGTTCTCGAACCTTTCTACATTTTGTAGTAGTTATAGTGTCGAATTTCAATTCGTAGTTTAAAGCTCAATGAACATACGTCGTTACCATGTACGGTTTATCCATTCTTCGTGTTCTTCGTATGTTCTTGAGCATTTTTATAAATTTGTATAATTTAATTTACAAGCCGTTAGTATGACCAAATTTAGTCAAATATAAAGCGTTATAATCACATATGTAAGCAGTTATAATGCTCAAATTATTTCAAGTATGAAATTCAAAATCAAGAACATAAGTCGTTACCATGTACAATTTTTTGTTCTTCGTGTTCTTTGTGTGTTCTTGAGCAAAAGTCATAATTTCCTACATAAGCAGGTTTATGATTTTGTAATTTAGTGTTATAAAGTTGTGAAACATGATGGCCTAGTAAATTTGTAACGACCCCGAAATTCGACCCACTTTATTACCTTAATTTTCATGTTTATTATACATTATTTTTCTTACGTCCAAATTTCGGTTCGTTAATAAACCTTTAATCATCTTCTTTAATCCATTAATTGACTTTAAAATCATCAATTATCAAAATTCTCGTATAAATTTTTCACTTTTTCTCAATCATTGTATTAACATATTTGGATATTTAAAATCCTTACATTTGGATCCTAGTCCCTGGATCGCAACCTTTACTTTTTCTTTCTATACAAATATCATAATGCTCAACATTTAAAATTTAATGTTGATTATTCTCATACAAATAATCTTTGTTGCATTGTTCATAATCAAACGTATAATAATTTCTATCGTAACAATTATTTTGAACGTTCATGGTTCACAATTTAACTCTATTTATCCTTAATACAGATCCATAAAATGTCAAAATAAACTTTACAATTTACCACATTGAATATAACCATTTCATTTACAACCTTCTAGGTTGATCCATCTCTAATATAATCCGATATTTCTGAAATTCATTTATTAACCTGCAAAAGTTTATTTTAAGCAAGTAATGAGCACAACGGCTCAGCAAGTTCAACAGTTTATGCTTCACGTAGCACATACCTTACCATGCTTGGTGTGTGTCATACATCACGTGTTGTGATTCTACTAAGGCATCATATCTTAAATATATTCATATCGTTGCACAAAGTATACATTGACGTCATATTAATCACGTATCACATAGCATATAATTTGTATGCATTTGAACAAGTATTTCATATCATAACAGTCCAACATTTAACATTTAAGGACGGAAGAACTTGCCTGTATGTCCAATTAATAGCTCAAAACCTTAACTCGATCAACCTATGATCATAAAATAATCAAATAATAATTATTTATCTCCTTATGATATTAATTTAATTAATTAATATCATCTCTAATGTAATTAACCCTATCCGACAATTTATTTTAGGGTACCGGGTTAATTATTAACTAACAAGGAGAATTATATTAACCTCATTCCTTAAAAAAATATTCATTTAACTTAATATCAAATACATTCACTACGGACAACCCGACTCATCGGATAAATTTTAACATATTTGGGTGTCTGAAAATTTTATTTATTCATTTTCTAAATGGTAACCTTATTAGATTAATATTTAAACATTTAAATAGTAATCCCCAATATTTAATATTTTTACAAAAATATTAAATTTAATGCCCATACATCATTTCTGTATTTCTAGTATTTTTCTATAATTTTCTATATTTTTAAACAATTTTTAAACATTTATTTCAATTAAAAATCATTTATGGGGGCATTTTGGTAATTTCTGCGCCCTTAGTGACATAACCAGAATTTTCCGGAAAGTCCAGGGGCATTTCCGTCACTTCAGCGTCTCTAGGGACATATTCGGTATTTTCCAGAAAGAACGAGGGCATTTCTGTAATTACCACGCGTCTAGGACACGCCCGGTATTTACCGAAAAGGCCAGGGATAAAATAGTAATTTCCCCTTGTGCGTCGCCGCGCAAGGCGCGGCCATCCTTCCTCCGATTTCTTATCAAACGGCGTCGTTTGGAGCGCAGCCATGCGCGGACGACCGAATTTCACGCCCCAAACGGCGTCATTTATACCCTGCGCCAGAAAAAAATGCGCGGCAGCCCTTTTCTTCTTTTTCCCCAGCAGCGAAAACAGTATACCAACTTTGCACAAAAACACCATTTTTCCTCCAAAATTTCATAACAAAACAACTCTAAAAATCACATAATTCATACCTAAATATCCAAAAATTATTTGGAACAAATATTCTATTTATTTATTAATTTTCCACACAATTTATTTACCACCATAATATCCAAAATAATTCAAAATAATTTACTTTATACCTTCTTTGAAGCTTGTTTCTTCCTCTAGATGACACCAACTATTTTCTCTCTCCTGGTAGCCATGGTAGTTCACGGGTGGCACGGTGGTTTCCGGTGGAGATGGTTTTCGGATGGGAAAAGAGAAAAGGAGGAAATGTTTTTATTTTCTTTTTGTTGCTTCACTTCCTTTTTCTATTTCTTTTCCTTTTATATATCAAAGACCCTTAATCATGTTTGATATCAAAGATACTTCCACCGCCTTTCTTTCTCTCGAACGTTCCACAAGCATGCAAAAATGAAATATTTAAATACATTTCGCAATTATTTCGTGTAATAAATATTTTATAAATATATATAAAATATTTATTTTAATTCACTAAAAATCATCACATGATTTATAAATAATATTAATACCTCTTTTGGGTACTTTACTTGACAAATATTGTACACGCATAATGAGATGCATGTAGTTATTTGAGGTAATTAATACCTCCAAAAATCATAACATAATTCATATAGCTTATAAAAATTATTTTTCATAATTTTTCACTTCGTTTGTTGCACAACATGTTACATTAACATGTTCACATTTCTAAAATATTATTCTTCATAAAAATCATAATAATTTAATTATGCATAAACATAATATTTTAATGAATTAAATCATTCATTTTTCCTCATTTAATTTCATTTCTTTACATTTCACATTACTTTCCTTATATAAATTATATAATTTATTATTATATAATTTATATAATTAAATTATCCCTTTTTATAATTTCCATTTCACACAAAATATAATTTAAAAAAAAAAATTCCATCCTTATTCAATTTAATCACCTTATATAAATTATATAATTATTCTTATATAATTTATATAATTATTATTTTTCTCATATTTCACTTTAATTTCCTTATATAAATTATATAATTTATTATTATATAATTTATATAATTACATTTCTTCTTTATAAATTCTAAACTTTCTCCACCATTCCTGATAAAATCTAAAATCCATAATTATATTATTACAACTCCCTCATTAACTTTTCATTTAAAATTGGATTAATTTAATTATTAATCCCTTTATTTTCATAATTAATGAAATTGATAATTATCAATTAAACATGCACATTTATATACATACAAATGTATATAAATATTCATATCTAAATCACATATTTCACATTACCACATAACACTATTTAAATAACAATTTCTATATTTTCACAACAATTTAATTGTACAATTTATTGTACCTTTACAAGAAATTTCTCTTATTCTTCATAAATTATTTTCAAACAATTTATTTACTTTTTCAATTATTTTAAATTCACACAAATCATCACCATCTTTATACAAATTTAATTTATCAATTAAATCCCTTCACATACCTTAAATCACATAAAATAATAATTAATTTAACAACTTTGATAATTTTATCAATTAAATTCTCATTTAATATTATTAAAGAAATCCTGGAAATTCGGATCCTCACAAAATTCATGCTTGTGGCACCATATTTTAACAAGTTAAACTAAGAACAATGAAACTTAGTTCTTCATGTTCTTCGTATTCTTCGATTCGTTCTTCGTGTTCTTGAGAAAAAGTCATAAATCGTACATAAGTAGGTTTATGATTTTGTTATTTTTATGTTATGAAGTGATATTGAGTGTTAGAATATATTATCTTAGCAAATTAATACTTGAGGTATCATGTTTTACTAATCGAATCAAAGAAAGATAAGTCTAGTATGCTAACAGACCTTTCTGCCAAAATTCTGAAATTTAAAATCCGAATCTGCCTTAGCAACCTAAATTAAAGTTGTAGATCATGAAATTCTAAGTAATTTAGACTCAAGAATTACTCAAAAATGTTTCTTTATGATAAAGTTATGGCAGTTACCGGAAAGGATGTCAAAGTTGAAAAATTAAAGGACCATTCAGGTGGAAGCACTTAAAATTAGGATTTTGAGTTTGCCACTTAACGAAATGATTCCACCAATGAAAATAGTCTAATTAATTTATTATAAGACTTATTCAAAATAAAATTTTGATAAACTAACGTTCGGGGATGCGTAACCCTTTTTGTAGGCGTTTAATGATTTCCTGGAAAACCCTAAAACAGTTTCAAGGCAAGTTCTAAACCCTTATGTGTTATTTGTTATGTAATAAATGTTATGTGAAGTCTTTAACTGATGGTTTCAAGCCTTCTAAATGTTATGTGTTAGGTTTACGAGTTATGAACATGATTTATATACTTTGTCTGTCAATGTGATATAAATTGTTGGAACGTGAGTTATATGTGATATTAAATGGAGAATTATGTCCAGTCAAGGCATGTTAAAGTTTATATGAGAGCATAAACTGCGTATGTGCTGTATATTAGACTTGCTGAGCCATCGTGCTCACTCTTGCGAATAAAACCTTATTTGTAGATTAAAGATGAACGTTAAGAAGATCATGAATGTAAAGATGAAGCGTAGATTAGGTTTTCATGTTTATTACTTGTATTTGTATAAGTCATAATGATTGTTGTAATACGAACAAACAAATATGTAACCGAATATTGAATGAATGATAAAAATTATTATCATCAGAACGTTGTTATGTCTTTATTTTGATATAACCTAGAATTATTAAAACTTAACATAATATTGATAATGATCTATTTATCTGGATGAGGATTAGTAAATAACTTGTGAGTGTTGTACATCCGAGACAGGACTAAGCGATGTTGACTGGTCAAATCCATCGTTAAAGTTCTTCGGACCCAGGTATAACTCGTTATTACTATTCTGAATACCATATAAGTAGGATTATTGATATGAAGAGATATCACTATAAACAAATATGTTTCGAATGAGGGTTTTAACTAGTTGGGTAATGTTCTGTACGAAAAAAGAATTTTGCACCGGACAAAGATACAACTATTTGTCATGGATAAAGATGCAAACTTTATCATGGGTGAAGATACAAACATTCACCGCAGGATTCTCTGTTCCTAAGAGCCGAACTAATGATTTAATACCGTGGATATTGGAACATGTAAAGTTATAGAATATTTAAATCTTAAGGTTAAAATTAGACTGTTATATATGGTTTTATCCATTTATACAGATGAAATACAAATTGATACTTGTATACTTATGAGACTGAAATCAAGTTAAGATCCAGTGACAAAGTTAAGAGAAAATTTTAATTTATAGTCTAAAATAAGACTAATTCAACCAATATGATTATGAGATCATTAATTTAAGTCGATAGATGTACGAAATTAAAGCACAAGGTCCGCCGCAGGTAAAAGTGCGGGGATTTTGGGGGCGTTACATTATATCTTCGTGGTACCGACCTGATTGGTTGAGCTACCTTATATCTTCCTAGTACCAACCTAATTGGTTAGGCTACCTTATATCTCCCTGATACCAACCTGATTGGCCGGGTTACCTTATATCTTCCTGATAATATCAGTTTTATAAATCGGGTTGCCTTATATCTCCCTAATAATGATTATGTCCTCTACTTTATAGAGTTAATTCTCGTTCCCCACCTCTAACTACGGATGGGAATTCTTTTTCCTTCCTAAGTTCGGACTAATATGCACTCCACTCATGTTGCTAGAGCCGTAAAGCCTCCAATTCCACCTTTGCTTCTTTAATTTTTTGTATTCTTATATGTTCTCGTTGGTCAGGCTGGCTTGATCCCCTATCTTGATCCTCCTGAACAGGGGACCGTTGATTTGTCTTTCTCTTACTTAAATCCTGATCCATAGTGCTTGATGGAGTGAACAGCCATCGTTGAACAGGTGATGATTAAGTCATAATGAGTGTAGACCTCGACTGATTGGGACCGAGTCTATCTTTCACAAATTCCTGAATTTGACATGTTACTGGAACTACAGAGGACCCCTCCTGATCCTTAACTGAATCTCCCGTATTCGCCATAACCATGACTCATAATCAAAACAGTGATTTGAATCAAATATCAATCAAATGCCCTCCTTCTAGCACCAATGTTAACGGCTGATTTTATGCGCCCACTGAAATCACCAAATAACAAACAACCTGCACTGTGAACAAAAAAAAGTTACACCGAAAAGCTTGATGGCTTGGGCTATCGAGGAATAACTCCGGTGTGAGAATAAATACAGGCGAAAAGCGTAAATAATATAGGGATGTAAATTGCTAGAATTATAATGTACGTAGTGTGTGTATGATATTTGATGTTGAATGTAAAATTGTCGATGGCCTCCAATTGTAGCTATATTTATACTTTTCTCAGCAGCCCTACTATCGCGCATCCGAGACCAATTAGGATTAAAAGTCCTGACCAGAGTTTCATTGTGACTGTAATGTTGACCGAGTCAACCTTTATCACTTCAATACCGAAAATATAGTCTGACTAGGAATCATAAGTCAATTTGGACTTTGACTCTCCAAACCTGTCAAACCATCAAAGGACACTGTAATAGACCTGGCTCTATACCGTGCCCACTATAGTGTGTAAAAAATAGGTTAGTGCCTGTACTGGGCCGTGAATAATTATGGGCCAACACCAGATCTGGGCCCCAATTAATTATATCCCAACACTATATTATATTGGACTTGCATGGGGGTAAATCTTCATTCGTTCAAAACTTTTTTTTCCTGATTATTCTTCTCGAGTATTTCTAAATTTGCAGACCTAAGTAATCAAATTATCCTTTCCATTTGGGTGAACTACATACACGTGTATATCCAATAAAGAAGCCTAAAACCAAACATATTTTAGGATAGGCAAATCTAAGTAATTAAGCTTTTTTTTGCAGTTGCATTCTTGAAAGTTTGGCCAGTTGTGTTTTGAATGCATTAATATACAGCATTATGGTTTATTGACTTATATCAAACAGTTTTGTAGTAGAAAAGATGTTTTTCAATACGTATATGTTTAATTGGTTTTGAAACTGAAATTACACCAAATGAAATCGCACCGCGCGTTTCAAAACCGCATTGCACCAATCACAAGCGATTTCATATGCGGTTTTGGATTTGTCAAACCACACCTAAGCGGTTTTGTGAGGATCCGAATTTTCAGGATTTTCTTAATAATATTAAATGAGAATTTAATTAATAAAAATTATCAAGGTTATTTAAATTAATTATTATTTATGTGATTGTAAGGTATGTGATAGGATTTAATTGGTAAATTAAATCGGTACAAAGGTGGTAATGGTTTGTATGAATTTAAAGTAATTAAAAAAGTAAATAAATTGTTTGGAAACAATTTATGAAGAATAAGAGAAATTTCAGGTAATTGTACAATAAATTGTGCAATTAAATTATTATGAAAATTCAGAAATTATAATTATATAAGGCTATGTGGTAATGCGAAATGCAGGAATTAAATATGTATATATTTATATATATATATACATTTATATATGTGTGTTATGTTTAATTGATAAAGTTATAAATTTCATTAATTATGACAATTAAGGGATTAATAATTAAATTAATCCAATTTTAAATGAAAAGTGAATGAGGGAGTTGGTAAAATTGTATGTGTTGATTTTGGATTTTATCAAGAATTTTGGAGGAGGTTTAGAAATTAATTGAGAAGAAAAGGTAATTATATAAATTATATAATAATGAATTATATAATTTATATAAGGAAATTAAAATAAGGTATGAAGAAAATAATAATTGTATAAATTATATAAGAATAATTATGTAATTTATATAAGGTGATTAAATGGAATAAAGTTGGAGGAAATTAAGAAATTATTTAAAAGGAGAATGTAATTATATAAATTATATAATATTAAATTATATAATTTATATATAAAGAAATTAATGTGAATATTAAAGAAATTGAATAATAAATAAGAAAAAGGAATGTTTTAAGTTATTAAAAATTATATTTATTTATAATGGAATTATTATGACCTTTATGAAGAATAATATTTCAGAAACGGGAACATGTTAATGTAACATGTTGTCCAAGTAACGGAGTGAAAAATTATGAAAAATAATTTTTATATGTTATATGAATTATTTTATGATTTTTAGAAGTATAAATTACCTCAAATAATTACATGCATGTTATTATGCGTGTACAAAAATTGTCAACAAAAGTACCTAAAAGAGGTATTAAAATTATGTATAAATCATATTATGAATTTTGGTAAATTAAAATAAATATTTTATATTTATTATATAAAATATTTATTACACATAATAATTACGTAATGTAATTAATTAATTGTTTTGCATGCAAATTTGGTAATTATCCGAATTTGGGAACTTTCGAGAGAGGCTTGAGTCGGTGGAATGAAAATGTTTGCCAAAGTTAGTTTTAAGTATAAATAGCAAACAAAAGAAATAAAAAAAAAAGGAAAGAAAAAGCAATAATAAAAGGCAAGAAAAATGATAAGAAAGAACAAGCAAAACTCTTGCTCTCTCTCCAAGTTGCACCACCGTGAGCCACCAACCACCAAGTCATCCGACCACCATGGCTACAAGAGGGAGAAGAGAAAAATTGGAGCTATTAAAGGAAGGAATTGAAAAGCTTTGGAAGGTATAAAAACATTTTATTTGTTTTATTTATGTAATTTTGGTGTTAAATAAAGTTTATGGGAAAAATAGAAAATAATTATAATAATTATTCCCAATAATTTTAGGATGTATATATATGAATTATGTAATTTTTGGAATATTTATGTTGTGAAAATTGGGTATAAAAATGGTGTATTTTTGAAAAGGTGGTTTACTGTTACTGGGAAGGAGAAGGAAAAAGAAAATGGCCGCCCGCGCATTGCGCGGCGGCCAAATTCTTTCTGCGGCAAGAATAAAACGACGTCGTTTTGGAGCCGTAAAGGGGGGGCCGCGCCATGCGCGTGCGGAAGTTTCCGGAATCAGGGAGAAAACGACGTCGTTTTGGACGACACTGGGTCGGTCCGCGCAATGCGCGGCCGACGAAATACGATTAAATTACGATTGTGCCCTCGGGCTTTTCCTGAAATGCCGAGTGTGTCCCTGACCCTCGGTAAAGTACGGTTTTGCCCCTGAACTTTCTGAAAAATGACCAGCGTGTCCCTAGATGCGCTGAAATTACATAATTGCCCCTGGACTTTTCGAAAAATTCCAGATTTGTCCTTAACGTTACTGAAATTACGGTTATGCCCCCAGCCTTTTTAGAAAATACCGGTTATGCCCCTAAGGGCGCGGAAATTACCAAAATGCCCCCAGAATTAGTTTTTAATGAAATAAATGTTTAAAAAATTGTTTAAAAATCATAGAAAATTATAGAAAAATACTAAAAATATAGAAATGATGTTTGGGCATTAAAATTAATATTTTTGTAAAAATATTAAATATTGGGGATTAATATTTAAATATTTTAAATATTAATCTAATGAGTTTAAAGGTTAGAAAAGGAATAAATAAAAATCCGGACAACTGATTATGCTAAAATTTATCCGATGAGTCGGGTTGTCCGTAACGAAGGTATTTGATATTAAATTAAACGAATATATTAAGGGAAGAGGTTAATATAATTAACCATATATATTAATAATTGGCCCAGAAATGATATTAATTAATTAAATTAATATCATAAGAGGATAAATAATTATTATTTGATTATTTTATGATCATAGGTTGATCGAGTTAAGGGTTTGAGCTAGCAATTAAATAACTGGACGTCAGCCAAGTTCTTCAGTCCCTTTTATGTTAAATATTGGACTATTATAATATGTAATTTTTGTTTTAACTGCATACAAATTATGTGTTACGTGATACGTGATTAATATGATCACAATGTGTATTTTGTGCAATAATATGAATATATAGGAGATACATTGCTATAGTAGAAGCACAAGCACATGATGTATGACACACACCAAGCATGATAAGGTATGTGCTATGTGAAGTATAACTGTTGAACTTGCTGAGCCGTTGTGCTCATTACTTGCTTAAATTAAACTTTTGCAGGTTAAGAAATGAATTTCAGAAATATCAGATTATATAGAGACGGATAACCTAAGAAGTGGTGAACGTATTTGTTATCTTTTTAATATTATGATTCAAGGTGACTACATCTGCTAGTTTTACATTGATATTTCATGTATTAGATCTGGATAGGATGAGCAAAATTAAATGGTGAACTGTGAATGTTCAAGATAATTATTACGATAGAAGGTATTATATGTTTAATTATAAATGATGCAAGAAGGAATATTTGCATGAAAATAAATCATATTAGATTTTGAATGTGAGTTTTATGATACGTGTAAAAGAAAGGAAAAGTTAAGGTTGCGATCCAGGGACTAGGATCCGTATGTAAAGATTTTAAACATCCAAATATTTCAATACAACGATTGAATCAAGAAAAAGAAAAATTTATATGAGAATTTTGGTAATTGATAATTTTAAAATCAATTAATGGATCAATTAAGGTGATTAAAGATTTATTAACGAACCGAAATTTGGACGTAAGAAATATAATGTTAAACAAATATGAAAGTTAAGGTAATATAAAGTGGGCTAAATTTCGGGGTCGTTATAGTTGGTATCAGAGCTAGAGGTTATAAACCTTAGGTAAATGATACCTTAGGCTATAACCTAAGTAAGAAAGAGTACGGTTAGTTGAGTGTTCTGAAAACTCAAGCGTATAGTAAGCTCGTGACTCATGATTGTATGGTGGAGCCCCTTTAGCGAATGGGCGACTATGGCCTGACTAGGACAAGCTCCTTAACCATATGATTGTGGTAAGTTCCTGAGTCCAAATACGTGATACGTTTGATGAACACGGTGGGATTGAAATAGAAAGATGTAAGTTAAGAAATGCGGATTTCAGATATTGATTAAAGTAAAGGAAATATTAAAGAGATAAGATTATAAGGAAGAGATAAAGATGTTAAGAAAGAGCTGAACGAAAGCAGGGAATTAAGAAAATTTATAAGTTCAATTAAGAATATATCTGAAAGAATATTGAAATGATTCAAAGATGAATCTCAAAGAAAATCAGGGGACACCTGATTTAAACAATAAGGATGACAAGGTAATCCGAAATGTATAAGAAGAGATCATAATAACATGATCAGGAACGGTAAGAGGATCGTACTACGATACAATCACAAGATAAGAGAAGCGAGTAAGAAATAGGTTGTAAAGCAAGGTCATGATGGGATCAAGTGAGAATATGAAATAATAGAAAGACTTGTTAATGGTCAACAAGGTATAGTTTAATGTTATAAAGAGAAATGGTACTATGAAATAGTACAAGAAGAATTCAGAGAATGATAAAACATGAATGACAGAAAGGTTATGATAAGGGGGTAGAAAACTTGGGTACGAAATTTCATTTGAGGACTCATGTAGTGACTGAGTTGCACAATCCTTTGTATGGGCGGGGGATTTGTGTTTACCTAGTTACTATGTGATAATCATTGAAATGTTAGAGTCGCGTTAGCAGTGTAATAGATATATAATATTAAGTTTAGGCACGAGTTCTTAAAACTCATGCATGTGGTAAGTCCATGACTCATAATCGTATGGTATGTTTTGAGCCCCTCAGCATATGGATAGTCTTTGATTTGTTCTTAGACTACATATTGCTAGGACAAGCTTTAAAACTCATATTCTTGTGGTAAGTTCCTGGACTCACAGTGTGTGGCAAGTTTGATGAACTATACGGGGGTATAGAAACGTTGGAGTAGATAGGAAATTCTAATATGATAAATGAAAATAGTCCTAGCAATAAATTTACTATTTAAAGTGAAGAAGTAGAAGGTGAATGTTAGGGAATTTAGGATATTCCCACTCTTCTAGCCTTGCTAGATTTCGAAAATTTTGGCCTCAAGTTGATTTGGCACGTGTGTGCTTTGAAAAATATAAATGAAATTTTTAAGCGATTTAGAAAAGTGTCTATGCTACTTGTTTCGGCTAGACAAAAATGTTTATACATCAAAATGTATTTCAAAAGAATCATCCACGCACCTTTGAGCCCGGTGCAGATGTGATGAATGACGGAATGCTCAACGTGTTGTTGAGACGGTGCGGTACTATTTCGTTATAAGATGATTCAACACCATAAAGTACGGTTTATGGTGTAGGAATTATTAACGACGAAATTCTCAACGGACTGTCAAAATGATGCAGTAACATGAAGTCATAAATGATTTTGATTTATGAAAGTATGTCAAAGCTATAAGTCTTTGCCATTTGACTCGGCTATACGTTTTGAATAGTTTTGACATGATGAGTGTTTTAAAAATTTCTGCGGATTATAAATAGTTAAAAGTAAGTCTATGCTAATTGATCTAGCTAGACAAGCGTTGAAGAAATATAAGTCTGAGCTATTGATTCAGCTAGACAAAATTTTAAATTTTATTTATTGAATTCGTATTCTTTGAAGTTATACCAAATCAAATTACTTTTCGAATGAATTCTAAGGCTGAGATGAACAAAAAGATTAAGACTATTGCAGGTTGATCGAATGGTCACCTGGCATAGCAAGACACAGGCATTGCAGATTGATCATCTGGCGTGCCAATATATGGTGAAACATCCATTACTTTAATGACAGATTGATCCACTGTCAGGGTTTGCAGTATGAAGTACTCGGGGAGCGAAGTACTGTAAACCGGGATAAATGTTCATTCAGCAAAGCATGAAAGTTTCCAAAATAAAAATTTTGAATTCCTCTACTCTTATGAAGATTGGATGGTAGGATGGGGTAGTATTATTTAAGTGTGAGTGATAATGGAAACGATAATTGTGAAGTAAAGAAATTATGAAATGTGATGGATTAGAAAATTGCAATGAGCAATGACCAGGAGAAAGGAGGGAAAGAAATATGTGTGAATGATTAAAAAAAAAAGGAATTTGTGTATGTTGCAAATGAATAAAGTATAAGTATATAAAAATTTCGAGGACAAAATTTTATGAAGGAGGGGTGAATGTGATACCCCAGGAATTTTAGAATAATTCTAAATAAGGATTATGATAAATCAAGTAAAGGTTAGTATTTAAAATCTAATGTTGAATAATGGAGGTATTAAAGAATGAATTAAGAAATATGAACAAGATTATGATTGTGAATTAAGAAGAAAAGAATGAATGTGTAAGGTATCAAAAAGGTGGAATAGAAAATACGAAATAATCGAATGGAGTAAGGATAAGTATGATTAAAGAAATGAAATTTTTCTGAGAATGAAAAACAATCTTGATAAGTTTATCGAGAAATGAATTAATGCATTATTAATAAAATTTTAGAGAATTGTGAAATGTAGTATTACAAAGGAATTAAGAATTGAAATAAGAATGGAATATTCTGACAGTTATGACCATTATGATATTATTCCTGTAAGTTAAGGATTTAAAGAGGTAAGATATGATTATTATGGAAATAGTTGTTATTCATCAAGATAAAGGTATAGCAAGGTGCTATAAATGAAATTCGTATAAATATTACGGTAATTATGATTCCGAGGACGGAATCCTGTTAAGGGGGGAAGAGTGTGAGGATCCGAATTTTCAGGATTTTCTTAATAATATTAAATGAGAATTTAATTAATAAAAATTATCAAGGTTATTTAAATTAATTATTATTTATGTGATTGTAAGGTATGTGATAGGATTTAATTGGTAAATTAAATCGGTACAAAGGTGGTAATGGTTTGTATGAATTTAAAGTAATTAAAAAAGTAAATAAATTGTTTGGAAACAATTTATGAAGAATAAGAGAAATTTCAGGTAATTGTACAATAAATTGTGCAATTAAATTATTATGAAAATTCAGAAATTATAATTATATAAGGCTATGTGGTAATGCGAAATGCAGGAATTAAATATGTATATATTTATATATATATATACATTTATATATGTGTGTTATGTTTAATTGATAAAGTTATAAATTTCATTAATTATGACAATTAAGGGATTAATAATTAAATTAATCCAATTTTAAATGAAAAGTGAATGAGGGAGTTGGTAAAATTGTATGTGTTGATTTTGGATTTTATCAAGAATTTTGGAGAAGGTTTAGAAATTAATTGAGAAGAAAAGGTAATTATATAAATTATATAATAATGAATTATATAATTTATATAAGGAAATTAAAATAAGGTATGAAGAAAATAATAATTGTATAAATTATATAAGAATAATTATGTAATTTATATAAGGTGATTAAATGGAATAAAGTTGGAGGAAATTAAGAAATTATTTAAAAGGAGAATGTAATTATATAAATTATATAATATTAAATTATATAATTTATATATAAAGAAATTAATGTGAATATTAAAGAAATTGAATAATAAATAAGAAAAATGAATGTTTTAAGTTATTAAAAATTATATTTATTTATAATGGAATTATTATGACCTTTATGAAGAATAATATTTCAGAAACGGGAACATGTTAATGTAACATGTTGTCCAAGTAACGGAGTGAAAAATTATGAAAAATAATTTTTATATGTTATATGAATTATTTTATGATTTTTAGAAGTATAAATTACCTCAAATAATTACATGCATGTTATTATGCGTGTACAAAAATTGTCAACAAAAGTACCTAAAAGAGGTATTAAAATTATGTATAAATCATATTATGAATTTTGGTAAATTAAAATAAATATTTTATTTTTATTATATAAAATATTTATTACACATAATAATTACGTAATGTAATTAATTAATTGTTTTGCATGCAAATTTGGTAATTATCCGAATTTGGGAACTTTCGAGAGAGGCTTGAGTCGGTGGAATGAAAATGTTTGCCAAAGTTAGTTTTAAGTATAAATAGCAAACAAAAGAAATAAAAAAAAAAGGAAAGAAAAAGCAATAATAAAAGGCAAGAAAAATGATAAGAAAGAACAAGCAAAACTCTTGCTCTCTCTCCAAGTTGCACCACCGTGAGCCACCAACCACCAAGTCATCCGACCACCATGGCTACAAGAGGGAGAAGAGAAAAATTGGAGCTATTAAAGGAAGGAATTGAAAAGCTTTGGAAGGTATAAAAACATTTTATTTGTTTTATTTATGTAATTTTGGTGTTAAATAAAGTTTATGGGAAAAATAGAAAATAATTATAATAATTATTCCCAATAATTTTAGGATGTATATATATGAATTATGTAATTTTTGGAATATTTATGTTGTGAAAATTGGGTATAAAAATGGTGTATTTTTGAAAAGGTGGTTTACTGTTACTGGGAAGGAGAAGGAAAAAGAAAATGGCCGCCCGCGCATTGCGCGGCGGCCAAATTCTTTCTGCGGCAAGAATAAAACGACGTCGTTTTGGAGCCGTAAAGGGGGGGCCGCGCCATGCGCGTGCGGAAGTTTCCGGAATCAGGGAGAAAACGACGTCGTTTTGGACGGCACTGGGTCGGTCCGCGCAATGCGCGGCCGACGAAATACGATTAAATTACGATTGTGCCCTCGGGCTTTTCCTGAAATGCCGAGTGTGTCCCTGACCCTCGGTAAAGTACGGTTTTGCCCCTGAACTTTCTGAAAAATGACCAGCGTGTCCCTAGATGCGCTGAAATTACATAATTGCCCCTGGACTTTCCGAAAAATTCCAGATTTGTCCTTAACGTTACTGAAATTACGGTTATGCCCCCAGCCTTTTTAGAAAATATCGGTTATGCCCCTAAGGGCGCGGAAATTACCAAAATGCCCCCAGAATTAGTTTTTAATGAAATAAATGTTTAAAAAATTGTTTAAAAATCATAGAAAATTATAGAAAAATACTAAAAATATAGAAATGATGTTTGGGCATTAAAATTAATATTTTTGTAAAAATATTAAATATTGGGGATTAATATTTAAATATTTTAAATATTAATCTAATGAGTTTAAAGGTTAGAAAAGGAATAAATAAAAATCCGGACAACTGATTATGCTAAAATTTATCCGATGAGTCGGGTTGTCCGTAACGAAGGTATTTGATATTAAATTAAACGAATATATTAAGGGAAGAGGTTAATATAATTAACCATATATATTAATAATTGGCCCAGAAATGATATTAATTAATTAAATTAATATCATAAGAGGATAAATAATTATTATTTGATTATTTTATGATCATAGGTTGATCGAGTTAAGGGTTTGAGCTAGCAATTAAATAACTGGACGTCAGCCAAGTTCTTCAGTCCCTTTTATGTTAAATATTGGACTATTATAATATGTAATTTTTGTTTTAACTGCATACAAATTATGTGTTACGTGATACGTGATTAATATGATCACAATGTGTATTTTGTGCAATAATATGAATATATAGGAGATACATTGCTATAGTAGAAGCACAAGCACATGATGTATGACACACACCAAGCATGATAAGGTATGTGCTATGTGAAGTATAACTGTTGAACTTGCTGAGCCGTTGTGCTCATTACTTGCTTAAATTAAACTTTTGCAGGTTAAGAAATGAATTTCAGAAATATCAGATTATATAGAGACGGATAACCTAAGAAGTGGTGAACGTATTTGTTATCTTTTTAATATTATGATTCAAGGTGACTACATCTGCTAGTTTTACATTGATATTTCATGTATTAGATCTGGATAGGATGAGCAAAATTAAATGGTGAACTGTGAATGTTCAAGATAATTATTACGATAGAAGGTATTATATGTTTAATTATAAATGATGCAAGAAGGAATATTTGCATGAAAATAAATCATATTAGATTTTGAATGTGAGTTTTATGATACGTGTAAAAGAAAGGAAAAGTTAAGGTTGCGATCCAGGGACTAGGATCCGTATGTAAAGATTTTAAACATCCAAATATTTCAATACAACGATTGAATCAAGAAAAAGAAAAATTTATATGAGAATTTTGGTAATTGATAATTTTAAAATCAATTAATGGATCAATTAAGGTGATTAAAGATTTATTAACGAACCGAAATTTGGACGTAAGAAATATAATGTTAAACAAATATGAAAGTTAAGGTAATATAAAGTGGGCTAAATTTCGGGGTCGTTATAGGTTTCATGTGCAGTTTGGGCTTCAAACAACACCAAACAGCATAATGCTTTACGCTACCCTTGAGGGTAAGGGAGTTTTTTGAGGGGGCAAGGAATGTAAGGGATATAGAAGTGATAAAATATGTTCACAAGGGTATAAATGTAAAGATAGCATTTTGGTGTAGCTGTTATATACTATGTGTCGACGCTGGGATTTCGTCGTTTCGTTTTTTAATATTAAAAGCCCTTTCCAATTTTAGCCTTTGGATTTAAGATGTGATTTTTGAAAAGAGTCGGCTTAAGTGTCGACGGGGTTTAAAAGATCGATTTTATGATAAGCCAATTGACCAGAGTCGCCAGTTGGTATATTTGAAATGGATGTACCAACTCATCCGAATTTTGTTTTCGTAATCGTTGGCTCATAGGTGACTCCGATTCAATTGGTCCGCGAACCGAGATTCATAGAGTTCGGGGGCTTGCTTAAGCGAGGGGAAGGTGTTAGGCACCCCCCGACTTCCGTGAAACACGGTTACCGCAATCTCGATGTTTTCCTATCCTCTTAAATCCTAAAATGCGGGTGTGCGCACATGTGTGCGTGTGTGCCTAAATGGATGTTTGTGGTGACTTTTTGCATAAAAGTTGCTTTGATTTTATATGGCAAATGTGTTTTGTCGGGAAAGCGTTTAGACGTCTTTTTGACCCAAATGACAAGGCTTCGCTTTTTATAATAAAGATTGATTTTAATTCCGAAAACGATGAGGTTTTTTATTAGGTGTCATTTTTAGAAGACAATAGTTTTAAACTTTTGCCAAATAGGAATCGAGACTATACATTGTCCTCTAACAGTAAATTCAAATAAAATGAAGGCAACTTCTAGAACTCTTTAACCCTATGCACAAAGTTTAATGAAAACGTTTATCTACTTTTTACGAAAAACATCTTTTATGACATTTCAAAACCAAATGGAGCCTTCTTGTCAAACAAGGATCAAAGTTCGCCAAAACTCTTAATTTTAAAACCTCGTGAATCTAATATCCTAATTTGATTATTTTTAGAAAATCTTTATCATTTGCCTTATTTTGGAAAACCATTTTTTGTGTTGTAAATCAAACAAGCATTCAAAACGTGTTGGGGTTATCCATGGGCATGTGAGCCGTCCCAATAACCCCAAACACCCACAATCGCATATTTTATTATTACGGGGCCTTAACCCGATCACGATTTGGTAGCTTTAAGGCCCGATATTACATAGATACAGCCATGGACCCTATACAATAATTACATATACCAACAATGTCCATCATCGGGATTTGATCACGAGGATCTCCTCCCTAGGCTCACAGCTACCCAAATCACTGCACAACCAATACTACGGCAAATCTAACAATACTAAACTCATTATTACATTACACAACTCAAGGATCGCAAACCCAACACTGCGAACTATTCATTACCACAGCAAACGATATGTCACCGTGCGGATATCATCGGGGCATTAGGAGGAGGTTACGTTCCGATGGAACCCTCGCTAACAACCCCTAACCCACGGATCATCGTCATCATAACAACATACTACATCGAGCAATCCAAAACATGAAATTATACTAGCAATACAAACAATAAAAAAACTAAGAAAACACCCTTTTCACCTTGCAAAAATGCCGATTAAAGCTTCTTATTTCACGAATCGAACAACACTACACGAACACTTGACTAATTAGCAAGAGGAGATGAATTTTTCACTTAAATCTACCCAAGAACTGAGCTTTTCTCTCTCCTCCCGCGAACTCTTTCTCTCTAAAACTCTCAAAATCTTTCTCTTTTTTTATTTTCTTTCTTCTCTTTCTTTCTCTCGGGTGGAAATGGCCGTTGTATAGTGCTCCGCAGGCAGCCGCAGGTGCATCTGCGGCTGGGCTCGCTAGCCGCCCGCACCGAATCCTCGGCTGCCGGGTTGTCTCCTCGAGCCGCGCACTGTCCCCTTTGTCGGTGGCCGCAGGTGCACCTGCGGCTGTCCAGCTTACTTTTCTCGATTTTCGTGTCACGCAGTCTTAAATCGTCAATTTCTGCTGCATTATTTTGGAAGGCTGTTACCTGATGTATAAATTGCTCTTTGTGCTTGGCTTCCAGGGGGCGCTGCCCCCTTCCACCCCCGCCAGCTCACCGGCGAGCGGTTGCTGGGCAACCGCTCGCTCACCGGGGAGCAAGACCCCCGAACATCGTAAGCATAGTGGCCATTAGTCGCCTTTTGTGATCAAATCAGGTTCTTCTGGATCAACTGTTTGCCTTGCCTCAAGTAACCTGATGCTCGTTGTTTGTTGTGGCGGCTTTGACCGTAAATCGTTGGGGTGGCTTTGTGTTGGGGTCCACCTTCCTTTTCGCATGTCGGGTAAAGTGACGACCTTGCCCTCCTGCCTCCTGCCAGGGTTAGTAGAGAAGTGCAAAATTTGGGTGTCTACACTATGTAACTTTGTTTTCAGTTAAGGAATGAATTAAATGTGTTTTATTGCTCTCTTTCTTACTCTCCCTCCAAAATTCGTATCTTTCTCTTTGTAAATCTCTCCCTCCGTCTGTATCTCAATTTTTCTATCGTTCTCTCAAATTCTCTACAAATTCTAGTCAGTTCTTGACATACTAATATCTTAGAGAGGGTGGTGTCTCTTTGTAAATCTCTCCCTCCGTCTATATCTCAATTTTTCTATCGTTCTCTCAAATTCTCTACAAATTCTAGTCAGTTCTTGACATACTAATATCTTAGAGAGGGTGGTGTAATTGGGTCTTGCATTGTGTGTGAGAAAAATTTCAACTTTTATTCCTTGTAAAAAGGTTGTACATTGGAGATTAATATATTGAAGTTGATTTTGTAGATTAAGAAGATGTTTATGATCGCTTATAATCAGTCAAACATGTTTATAATCAACTTTTAAAAATAGAAAATATTCAGTAACTTGATTTTAAAATTATTTATAATTTTTTTTTATAGAAATAATCAGATACTCCAATTGAAGCTTTTGATTATTTGGCAAATCTTACCAAGTATATTACTACTTTATCCCTATTTATTTTAGTAATTTCACCCATTAGCTATATTTACTTCATCAAATATTCTTTTTTAGTAATTTACAGTTGAAATAAGTGATGATCAATTTTTTTTATACAAAATATTTTTTATTTTTTTACTAGTATAAGTACTATTTTTTTACCGAACACAAACTATTTTAATAAAACTAATTATAATCACTAATAACATTTTTTAAGTAATCTTAAACATACTTCAAATCATTGAGTACCAAATCACGTTAAATATTGTCTTGTTTATGTCTCTTTATTTGATTGTTTGATTTAGATCGACTTAATTCCCAGCAGTATCATCTTTTCTATGGTACTGTCCATTTTCCTTGAAATGATTTTCTCGTAGTAGTCTGCAGCATTATTTCATTCCACAACAATTTGTTTCACTTCTGCTGTCCTGTCCTTCCAATTTTCTTGTTCATATTTTCTTAAAAGTAGTTTAACAATTTGCTTTATTTATGTGATTTACTTGCAGGTATTAAAAACAAAAGATTACATCCATGTAAAACAGACTACTCCCTTTAACAACTTTCATATACTACCCAGAGCCAAGCTTACTAAATGGGCCTTCTGATGTACTATTATACTAGGCTTAACTAGGGGATTAGTTTTAGATCCATTCTGTGTTAGTTTAAGCTTTTATAGTTCATGTAATTGATAGGCTTGTTGGTTTAACCATATGCATCTGAGTGGACTCATATACCACACTACAAGTTATAGGGTAATTAATATGTCTACAAGTAAAAGATATAGTTTTATAAGTTATTTGTCGCATGAATAATAAATGGGTCTCATATTTATGTGAAAGAGACTTTGTACAATATTAATTTTTATTTGTGAAAGTAACAATTCTCTATCGGTATAGTTATGGTAGATTTAGTTCTGTAAAATGGATCATATTTATTTGTATTACCACATCAATGCAATTTGAAGGGTTTTTCTTCCTTATTGGGTATTAACTATGTTCCGTAAAAAAATTCTATTTGGATTTTTTAAAATCAGTTTGTAAAAATTTCTTTAAGTAAAAACTAATGTGATTTATACAAGTCAATTTGGAAAATTTTAAGGTTAAAAATTAACGCACTCAGATAAGTTTTACAAATAATAAACTTTCTAATTAGTAATATTTAGTAGATCAATTTTTCTTTATTTTTTATATTTTTAATTTTGTAATTTTGAAACTTTTACATCATTATGGGGGTAGGGAGTAGGATTTTAACCGTAAGACATTAGTGGGGTTTGGTTTGGCCACCATATCGCTGTTCAAAGACTTGAATTTCCCATAAATTAATAATTGACAGTGATAGCTGAAGTCATTGATCGTTTATCCAAGTGGCTTGATAATTCCTATTATAGAGAAATGTCGTTTGAATTGTAATACTTTTGATGAGGTGACATCTAATCATGCGAGTCAGGATGATAATAGATTATTTCATGATCTTGGAGTGCTTGTTCAATCTTTAAATTTTAATTTTTCAACATTTTGAATGGAAAAATATTGACTATAGTGTACTTTCTCGAATTGTATATAATAATTTGTAGCAATAAAATCTTTCATCCCTTTATAATTGTTTATCATAAAAAAAAATTAAAAATAAAAGACATGGGTGGTGTGACTCCAAATCACCCATGGTATAATTTACCATTACAAGATTGACAAACCATTAGGTTTTTTTTTTAATCAAACAGTCTAATTAACTGAAATATATTGAAAGTATAAATTATTTCAAATGATGAAAAGATTATAATACAAATAATTAAAAATATAATACTTTCAAATAGAATGACAGATAATTAGGAAAATGGTCAATTATAGCAACAGTTAGTGAACATCATGTATATTCCTAAAAAATAGTCATATTTTAAAAGTAATAATATAATATACAGATTTGAGTAGTTTTTCAATACGAACAGAGAAAAAAATGATCGTCATGATAATGTCACACTCAAATATGAACAATCTATTTTCAACGATTCACGCACCGAAAAAATTATCACGAACAAAAAAAAATCTCCCAATTGAAGAAAACATAATCTCCTAAGAGATGATAATTGAATTTTCTCGTAAAAGATAAAATAAAAAAAAAATCAGTCATATTATAGAAAAAACAAGTTCTACAAAAGAGAAAAACAAACTCCGTAAAAAGAGAAAAATTATTAAAGTACAAGAAGAGAGATCTAGAGGAGGGTCTATCCAAAATAAAGAGAGCCCTCCCGAATTTAAGATAGATGTTAAGATTTTTGTCTAGAGAAAAAAGAGAATAAAGGGAAGAATTTTTATACAAACCATTAGCCAATATAAAATATAGTACCATTCATTTTAAAATTTATTATATTTACTTTAAAAAATTAAAATTTGAGACTCCCATATAACCTCAATTCTTGTCTCTATCATTTGACGAAATTCAGTTTCCATTTTGGCCCTCAAAATTTCATCTACATCTGCAGTTCTATACGTACATTACTTACGTATTTGTTTACAAAAAAAGAAATATATATATAGGGAGGCGATCCATAGCAAATATTCGATATGAAAAAAATTTGGACAAATAGCATCAATTCCACACATTTTGGACAACAACGATGGAGATTTAAATTAGGAAAAATCCCATCCGCTAGTCGAACTAGCGGACCATTTAATCAAATTTTCTGAACACAAACTGCCCATAGCATTAAACGACATCGAACAAGAACATATATTTGATTAGTAAAAAGCCATCCGCTAGTCCAACTAGCGGACGACTGAATACACGATAAGTAACTGTTACGACGTCGTTGTTGTCTCGATTTCGACTGCCATGTTAAAAGATTTGGGGATAAAATCAATTACCCTAATTTACAATTACTTACCCCGACGAATTCATTGAATGGCTTGATCGACCCAACAATCTTCCCATCGACGGCAATAACACAAATTACTTGGCAAAAAATCGTGGAAGATTTGTGATTCAAATCAAGTTTCCCGTTACTTAATCGGTAAGTTCTTCCTGTTATTTGCTTAATATTTATGCATTATGCATCTTTTCTTAAGAAATCCTTTTTCAAGTTATGCTCTTCTTTAGCACAACATACTACTTGAGAAAAGTTGTAACTGATTATTCTTGCTCTTAAGTTGATTATTCTTACTTTTAGTTGAATAGGACTTTCTGTGGAATTTCTTGGTTGGGTTTGGGACTGCAGCTTCTAGTTTTAAGGCTCAGAGCATATAATTTTACCTTTCCTGTTCAGTTTCATTTTACATCCAAAAAGTTTTTCATGAGCAAACTGCAACCCCTGCCTCTCATTTATGCAGTTTGTTGATGTATAACTTTTGTATTATGATCACATATAGATCTCCCAGAATCCTTTGGTATTGAATATAATTTGTACTGAAAACACAATAAAAATACCCTACCATTAAAATTAGATTTGGTAGTTTAATAATTGTAAAACGATATGGACATTACCAAATATGAAATCATTGGATTTCATGAATCAATTGCTTATTAGGATTTCATGCATCAATTGTGTATCAAGACAGGACTCCAATTAGTAGTAGGACTGTTTAATGTGAGCATCAGGACAGGACTCCAATTAGTAATAGGACTGTTTAATATGAGCATCGACGCTGATACTATTTCTCTCGTCCGCTAGTTGAACTGGCGGATGGTGCATAAATTATTTTAGTCGTCTGCTATTTGGATTAGCGGATGGATTTTTACTAATCAAATATATGTTCTTGTTCGACATCGTTTGATGCTATGGGCATTTTGTGTCCAAAAAATTTGATTAAATGGTTCACTAGTTCAACTAGTGGATGGGCTTTTTCCTAATTTAAATCTTCACTGTTGTTGTCCAAAATGTGTGGAATTGATGCTATTTGCCCAAAAATAAATTATAACAAATATTTGCTATAAATCGCCTCTCCCATATATATATATATATATATATATATATATATATATATATATATATATATATACACACACTAGCGATAACCCGTGCCTAAAGGCACGGTGCAATTAATATAACAATTGAGTATTATATCAAATATTTCTAAATTGAAAATTTTAAAACTGTTGTAGACTATCAGTTCTATAATAGAACTGAGAGTCCAACCATTAATACAAAAATATTGATACTTAATTCAGTCATAATTTCTTTTTTAGACAAACATTAGTGTGCTACTCATTCCCAACTTAAAATTAGTTATTGGCACGTTTGAGTAATTAATTGATTGACGATAGCGGACTCAAATTTGTGTAATATAGTATTTTCAGATATCTCACACACCTTTCCTTTATTGACAAAACGGAATGAGAAGTTTAGCTGCATTTATTTGCTTCCAGTATCTCTAACCATCGATCAAATATGATCCATGAACAGTATTTCCTGTGAAAAAAATGTAGTATTGCAAGTCATTTGGTGAGATCCAATGAGGGAAAAAAAATATAAAAATCTAAAAGAAAGACTTTTGCATATATACTCAAAAGTATAAAATGAGCCCTCTAAGTCGAAACAAAAAAATATTGTCATAACACTAACTAAATCGCATCACCATAACATTTTTTCCTTTATATTTTTTTATTGAAATTGGACAAAAGAATCTCATACCATGAGTCAGAGTCTACTACAATAATTGCTCTCGATATAACCCGCAAAAACACCAAAGAGATGACACGTAATTGTCCGTGCCTAAAGTCACGACATAGATTAAAATTCAAAAAATACTCTATTACCTAAAGACTATTTACAACCTAAAATAACTTACAAAACAATTAAAATGAATTTGAATCGTCCCTGTGATTTTTCGCCCAAATCAATTTGCATGTGAAAACATAACGACCGCAATACTCGAAAAACAGAAAAATAACGTCAATGCTAAAAGAGTGACCCATGTTGTTTACGTGCAATTTTTATTTATTTATTATAATTATAATTATAATTATTATTATTAGTAGTAGTAGTAGTAATATTAGTATTAGTATTAGTAATAGTAGTAGTAGTAGTATAATAATAATAATAATAATAATAATAATAATAATAATAATAATAATATTATTATTATTATTATTATTATTATTATTATTATTATTATTATTATTATTATTATGTGAATAAATTTTTAAAAAAAATATGTTAAATTGGAAGAAAAAATGAAAAATAAATTAGTGACCGTTAGATGTTGAAGCCCCAAATGATTTTAAGCTGTTGGATGTTTTAGTGACCGTTAGATGTTGAAGCCCCAAATGATTTTAAGCTGTTGGATGTTGAAGTTTTGAAATTTGAACCACTCTGTTTTATATATATATATATATATATATATATATATATATATATATATATATATATATATTTTGTAAGAATCACGTTTTGCATATCAATGAATATAATTAATAGTACAAAACAGTGTCATAACTCTAAAATATAGGTCTAATCCTTCATCCCTATATTAATCTATTATTATTATAATTAATATTTTGTATACACAAAAAAGTATAAACAATATAATAATTTTATAATAAAACCAATCATAAGCAAGTTTAAATAAAAATTAACAGAGCACACGGGATGTTTGCAATAAGTGACAGCATAATAGTCGTCAAGGAACACGGCATAATCTCTTGATCAGTTAATACCTCGACGGCAACACGCCAAAAAAAGTAACCACACCAAATATAAAATACTTTATAAAATATAAGATCATTATTTATATAATTATTTAATTTTTAGTGAATACAGTGATAAATCGTGTAAATTAACTAAAAATACAACTAATTAGTCTTAGATTTATCGTTTCGTAATTTTTAATGATTCATATAAATTTTAATGTCTTAAATTAACTTTAAAAAATTTGACAATAATCTTATAATGTAAAACCGAGATCTGCTTTCCAGTTGCCTTGCTATGGATTAAAACTTTGAAGTACACCAAAGATCTGTAAAAGGTATCTTTTAGGGGGGGGGGGGGGGGGGGGGGGGGGAGAGAGAGAGATGGAGAATGCAGGAAATTTGACCCTCAATACCAACAATAGAAGATATTTACAAGAAACTGGTATTTCTACATGTGAAAATGTCTATTTCGCATGGCTGTAGAACCCATCTAGTATTTATGTGAGAGGAACAACATGAAAATATCAATTCCCTATTTAGATGGCATTCACACACAACATATTTCCTGTATGCAGGTACTAACAAGTTAAATAGCCATTGAGAGAAATAGATGTGGAGCTATCTCAACTCAGACAGAGATATCGAATAGGAGAGTACAAAGGCGATTACTCATCTTTCCCATGTTTCTCTTCAGCACCTTTCAAGAAGCGCGAGAACCAATATGCAGAAGATTTTGGATGCCGAGAAAGCCTGTTCTTAAAGTCCACATAAACCAGACCAAAACGCTTGGTATAACCATTCTGCCACTCGTAGTTGTCCAACAATGACCATGCAAAGTACCCTCTCACATCCACACCATCCCTGTCCATAAATTCCATAAAAAGGAATGCTTATCTATTGTAACCTTTGTTTTGACATCGACTATTTATTTAGAAGAGCTATATGTACAAAAAAGATGAATCGCAGCAGCACGCTTACCCACCCTTGCATGTATGCATATGCAAAATAAAGCATATATCTTGATACTTAAATTTATGTTTTAGAACTGCTCAAATGCACTACCACTTGGTAAATACCCATTGCTGCACCTTCAAGCTTTAAAAAACATTCACCCAACTATTTTTCCCTTTTTTATATAAAATCTCAAACACATTATCAATAAAGTTGTAATACCCAAAAAAAAAAAAAAAAAAATTTAAAAAGTGTGCATATTTTGTCGAACAAGAAAGATGATGGTTCATATTAAAAAAAATCTTATAGGGAAAATTTTATTTTAAGTACCTAACTATAACAGAAATAATATTAGTGACAGAATTGTGATAACCCAAAATTCTTTCAAAAGTAAGTGGTCAAATAAATATAATTTAGGACTGTTAGAATGGCATTATCTTATTAAATTGATAATGGAAAAGCTCAACTAATAGAGCTAAGAAAGATGAATCAAACAAACAGAAATGGAAACAAAAGCTAATAAATGGCATAATCGCAATAATTTGAAAATGGAAGGATTAACTAATAAAATCAAGATACGATAAAATAATGGAAAGGAAAGAAGCCGGATACAATGAATAGAAGCTAAAGATAAAAAGCACTAATGGCATAATCGCAATAAGCTGGAAACGGAATGGTAAACAAATAAAATCAAGATAGTATAATTAAAAAAGAAAAGGAAAGCAGTTGGAGAGCAGACAAAAAAAGGGAAAAAAGAAAAGAAAGAGGAATCTTCTTCTTCTGGAATCTGACATGAAACTTCTTCTACTACATCTCAAAGTTATGAATATGGAGAGGATTCTAACTACAAAGTACTAAGCTATCTTTCTAATGAGTATTTGGGAAAATGATCCCTTGTATAAAACTAAGTTAATATTAATTGAATAATTAATTAAATTAAAAACCAATCTATTATCATCAAAATTAAGGTTGACTTTGGAATACTCCAACACAGATGAACATATGTTCTTACAAAGTGGTAGGAAATGATGGTAACTTACTTTATTGCCTGACCAACGGCGGCGAGGTAACCCTTGAAGTAATAAACTCTTAATTTGTCATCTAGCATCTCATTGAGAGAACGCATGCCATTATCTTCATCATCCATTCCTGTAGCATATAAACCACAGGTGTTATAGACAAATGAAAAGAATGACTAATATAAAACAACTAAGCACAAGCAATTTGTCACGGAAAAAAAAGGGAGTGCCACAAGCAATTATGCTCACCAAAACAGTTGTTAATGACATACCATTTTCAGTAATATATATAGGGGGATTGTTGTATCTCTCTGCTATGTAATTGAGAAGTTTATGGATACCCCAAGGAACTACATAAAGCCATGAGGATGCTGCCTGCAATACATTAAAAAAACCTTAAAGCAAGCTAAAATCAATATGGTGGGTTGTGCATACACCTGAATGCATATAACATAAGTTATAGGGAGATAACAGTTACCTTCTCACCAATAAACTCCCCTCCTTCCCATTCAGCTGATAATTAGAAGGAAAAAAATGGAGGCTGATAAGTGGAGTTATAAGTATCAACTTGCAACAGCTTGAAAATAAGTCACAAGGGAAGCATAGTTACCGATTCTCTCCACCTCTTGTGCTCTATAGAAATCATTTCCTTTATCATTCATTGTTGCATTAGTAACAAACCTTGACGTATAATGATTAAGACCAACAAAATCTACTGAATTCCTGAGCAGCTCTTTATCTTTCAGAGAGAATGTTGGAAGGCGTTTTCCAAGTTTTTTATGCATAGATTCAGGATAGTCTCCATAATATATTGGATCCAAGTACCTTCACCATTGCAATGTATGATTAATTTTAACAAACTGATAAAAGAATTCAGAAAGAAGGCCTTCAGAATCACACTAACAAAGACCAATGTCATATGCTAAGGAGTCTGGTCAACGTTTTCTGATAGCAATCTGACGCGACAAATTTGACCATACAACTCATCATATACTTCCTTCCCTTTGTTATTTTGGGGGTTAATATATGTTTTGGTTACTGTATTAGGGGTCGATTTTCATTGTGGTTACCAACTCTTTTTTTTGTTATAAACGCATTACTATAATCGTAAAAAATTACAAAAAGGTCATTCGTTAAAATTTCGTCTGAAAAAGTGACGGAAATTGCTGACAAGACTAACAGTTAACAGATGTTACTTATGTGGCATGTGGGACCATATCCTACGTGGATCCTTTAATCTTAATAAAATCAATGAGGGGTAATATAGGAGAAACTATTCTATGCTCTTGGAGCATAATGAATAGTTTGCTCCTCCTCTCACATGCATGTGGGTCCCTTATGGGCTTCACCACAGAGGGCCCCACATGCATGTGAGGAGAGAAACATACTATTCACCATACTCCAAGAGCATGAAATAGTTTTTCGTAATAATAGACATTTAACAATCATCTTCTTCCCAAAATTAAACCTAGCCCTAATTTTTTTTTCTCTCCTTTTTCCTTACTCCATTAACAACAACTGGATCCTTCCTCCAACAATCCTTCGCCATTAATTGCTGGTCAACAACAAACAGATTAGACAAGCTTTAATTAACCATTCACATCATCATTTTACGACCTAACCTCCCTTCTGTGCTTCCTTTTACTACTACTACTTCCCAGAGCTATTACAACCAAACCAAACCCATAGTTTACTTCACAATCCCCCAGTTTAGAACTTCACTTGATCCAAACCTTAATTAAACCCATAATTAAAAACTATTAAGATATAGATACATAATTAATTAGATGACCGAGTATCTCTAATTGACTCTGTATTCTTACCCAAATTTCAAATCTATATTACTCTCCACTTGTTAAAAAATATCACGAAAAGTCTGTAAGATCTCTAAAAATGAAATAGGTCAAATTGAAACGAGTAGAGATAACACCACTTTTAGCAAAAAAAGAAATAAAAAAAGAAGATATACCACCACCAATTCCAGTTTTCAATCCAGTCGGAGCAACCGCCGTAAATCTCTGGTGGCCGAATCATCTGCACACTTTGCACTTTCTTTCTTGTTGAAAAAGGACGGTAGAGACAGCGAACTCAGAGACGGCGACATCGAGAAAACCAATCACTCGCCGATCTATCGTCAGCTCCGGCCTATCCGCGCGACTGGACCATCGGCTTCCGACTAACGTTGTAAACCTTCAGAATTCCATTTCCATAATAGTAATTGTTTTGTTTTATTTAATTGTTATTTTATTTTGTTTAATTGTTGTTTGATTCTTTTTGTTTAAATATTATTTTACTTTTAGTAATAATTTGGTATTTTTTTGTTTAAATATTATGACCTTGCTGATTTGGAAATGATAAGGGATGTGGTGGTTGGCTTCACATGCCAAATGTCATCATACATATGACAAAGTTAGCCACCTAGACAAATCGTTAAATTAATTTGACAGAATTTTTCAGAATTACTCGATTGAAATATTTTTTAAGTATAGTAATGTGTTTGTAACAAAAAAAAATGTCGGTAACCACAATAAAAATCGATCCCTAGTACAGTGACCAAAACATATATTAACCCCGTTATTTTGGTGTTGGTGTTGCCTTATATTGAGGAGTTGGTGGCAAGAACTTTACATAGTAATGAGAAGAAGAGAAAGGTTTGTAGAAAAGATAATCCAGTTGAATCAAAAATTGTGACCTTCATCGTCCTACTTATCCGATCTTACTGATTCTAAAATATACATATAGGCTTGCCCCAACGAACTAGCGTATCCCCGCATTGGTTACTCCGATTCTCAGAGACCCTTAGAGATTTTCTCCTCCTTTATAACTTATGTGTTTTGAATTATATATGATTATTTTTGCTATTTTATGAATTCAACATCCAATAAACAAAATAACTAGACAGATAAATGTTTTAATTTTTAATAATAAAATATATGTCCCCGCACCCGAATTGCCATATTTTGAAATTTGGGAAATCTTAGTATCCAGTACGACGCAACCCATATCCCCGCACAGCCGTACCTGTATACATGCTTCTTAGTATTCTAGCCATTTGAAACCAAAACAAACCTACAATAATGATGTCTACAATTAGTTACACGGAGAGGTTTTAGGGCTTTCAAGTATTGTGTGACTGAAGAAAAGATAATACAAATCACTAGAGTTAGATTAGGTTTGGAATAGAAACAAACAAGTTGTTGGGATTGAAAGTAACTATTGGATTTCGGTGTTGAACTGATGCAAGACAGCCGAAGCACTTGATGTAGGACAACAGAAAAGAAACTAAGATTTAGGCTCCAAAACAAAACACTAGGGTAATCACAACCAAGATAGATTGATGCCCATCTCTGCAAATGAATCGACCAATCTACAATATGTTTTGAGGTCACTTTGCAGAGATAAATCGTGTTAGCAGACAAAAGATCCACACAACCGATAATTTTATAAATTCTCAATATTTCATAAAGTGTTGAACTTGTGTACATCAATATTTGAAGTTAACAAAATCCCAATTCATAGTGGAATAGGGAAACTAAAACGTTAATGGATTAAGAAAATCAAAATACTAACTAAATATTAAACTATTCTCTTACTACAAATTAACCTAAAAACCATTTGCGACTGCCATCCCTTGTAGCTGCTTCGGTTATGTGAACTTCAATTCACCAGAAATAGACCATTTAGATTGCTTTGTAATTTTGTTATAATTATATTTTCTACCCCTATAGTTGTGAGCACTTTCCAAACAACAGAAGCGTCAACCCTCTCTAATCCTATGTAAACCTTAATATTGGAGAAGAATCAACTAGACAAATAGGACTCATACTTGGATAGAATGAATACTAATATTGGAATAGATTAAAATTATAACTAGTTTCTAGCGAGCTTCTCTGTAGTTAAAAATGTAAGAAAACAAACTTTATAACTGATACATTATAGCTACTATCCAGATTTGTAAATACATGCTCATCTCAAATGCATAGATGTTTACATTGATTCTGCAAATTAATTTTTATTTGATATTTATGAGGCTCTTTGTAATAGTCTCTTGACTGCTTCATAGGCAGCTAAGGGTCCCCTTTTTTTTGGTTTTTTTTTTTTTTGATAAATACAGCTAAGGGTGAGTGGTTAAATCTAAACCCATGACAATTTATTTATTTAATTTTCTAAGTTCTATCTGTCTGATTGTCTAGAATATTCATACGAATGACAGCAGCCATATTTCTTCTTTCATTTTATTGAAACTTGCCTCACAATTTCTTTCCACATTTCACCTATTTGCTTCCCTTTAATAGTTTGCAGGTATTATGTGTTGTTGACTGCTTCGATAAAGGACTTTTTGAATAGTAATTGTAGTCAAAATTTGCCTAACAGATAGCTGCATCCACAGAATACAGATAATTACTTTCAGCTGCTTAGTATGAAAATTTTCATCGACTTCGGCTGGAAAGGCAACTAGAGTTTTTCTCCCTCCATTCAAAAATATGGATCAAACAAATTTAATTTTGTTCCAAAATGAATTATCAAACTAACTTTGTGGAAGCATAAATTTATTTATTTTTTGATAAAAAAGATATTTTATTAATAGAGAATAAATGATACAATAAATGGGGCACAATAAGTCCACCCTCAACAGACTAAAAGATCAAAAGCAAAAAAGCACTTAAAAGAGTACAGCCCTCCAATCTCTACAGAAATCACTAACAGAGATTTCTTTAAAAGCTATCATAGAAGAAACCCAAAGAGACGCAATCATTCAATAGCTTTAAGGATAAGTAAGTTTCTCTAAATAACCTAGCATTACGCACGCTCATTCCAAATTCCCCACAAGCTAGAAAAGAAGGCACACTTCCATTAAATTTTAACATCCCTCTTACTTCCAAATCCTCTGAAACGAATTAATAGCATATCTTCCACCGTAGCAGGATATACCCACTCCTCTCCTACCACTCCAAAGAGAGAACTTCACAGTCCCCAAGCAATAGGACAATGCAGAAATAAATGAGCATGTGTCTCGTTACTCTACTTGCACATAAAACAAATATCCAGAGATAGAATTTTGTAAGACCTGTGACCTTGATAAAGATCATTAGTATTTAATTTTTGTAAAACCAGAGATCACATAAAAGCCTTGCTTTGGAAAGGACCTTGGCTTTCCAAACGTACGAAGTCAATGAAAATGGATGAGGAACAATAAACCAAGTCAAAAAAAGAGGAATAACTCTTACAAGAAAATGAACCAGTTGGATCTAAAGTCCATATCATTATCAGAAGAGGTACATAGATGAACAGAATCAAACAATGTTAGCAAATATTTCATCTCATTAGACTCCAAATCTGTGAGATTCATGAAGAAATGAAAATTCCAAGAAAATGAGTTTCCATCACGCTGTATGAAGTTAAAAATGGGAGCATCATGAAGCTAAGAAATACGATACATGCGATTAAAAACAAGAGAAAAATGGTTATCTCCCAACCAATAATCCTCCCATAATCGAATCCGATGACCATCCCTAACTCTATATCTAAAATGTCAAATAAAGGAAGTATAACCTTGAGAGATGAATTTCCAAGGACTTGCATGAGTAACATAAATCATGGGCCTAGCATCCCACCCATTCAAATGCATGCCGAATTTGCTCCTAATAACCTTATGCCAAAGGGAATGAGATTCCAAAGGAAATCTCCAAAGACATTTACCAACCAGAGCAACATTCTTGAGAACCAAATTACCCAACCCCAAACCTCCCTCCTGCTTAGAAAGACACTAGTTTTCACCCAACCAAATGATCTTTCCTCTCATCACCAGCTCCCGACCAAAGAAAATCTCTCATTAACTTTGTGGAAGTATAATTGTATAAATATAAATGTGTGTTTCATTTCTCAACAGGAGAAGCTATTTCTTAATTTTTACATTTTTAGTTAGTTGATCTTATATTTTGGCACTAATGGAGTACTTGTTTATATATTTATCTTCGTAATAAGTATAAGCCAATAATATCTAATTTATGAGAAATTATATGTTTTCTGTACAAAACCATGGATGACACATTTGTAAATTAATCAGAAGTAAAATAATATAGGCTAATGTACAACTCTCTACGTCCAACATTATTAGATGTTCATTTTCTTCATGTTATGGGGAAAAATTTCGTAGAATTTCATTTTCTTTACAATCAACAGACTGCAGCATCAGAAAGAACTTCAACTAGATACCCTCAAGGCATTAGCAACTGAAGGTTCTCCTTAATAATATATATTATTTTTTTTCGATAAAAGAAGCTTAGGAATTCCTAACAATCTAAGAAAAGAATAGCTCCACAAAAGAAAGTACCATCCAAGCTGAAAATCAAGACGCCTTGCTGCAGCACTTTTATCTTCTTCTTTATCTGATAAAGCCTCAGCCCATTCACAATCCACCACCAATCCTATTTCTCCACCTTGCCTGTCCTATGGGAATTAAGACCGCAAAATCAACACAACAATAGATATACCCTTAATAATTAAATCAAATAAATATTGGCAATAGGAACAGTTCTTGTAGACATAGTAGTATTAGTCGTGTCAGGGTTGTAAGAAATATAATTCAATAACTCAGCAATTATGATAATGTTTCTGATGATAGAATATCTAAATTCAATAAAATCTAAAAACGTATTAGAGCATGTGTCAAGAATCCAAAAAATGGAAGGGACAACAAAGATGAGTTTCGCAAACCTTAGATACGTTTGAATACAACAATCTCATTTCTGAAGGGCGGGTTGCATCATGCAGGAAGTCCTAAACAAGTGAAGGAACTCAACTAACAATCTCAGACTTGCACTCTTACATCAGTGACTCACACATACTAAGAGATATTAACTCATAAATCGAAACCTACAAGGAATTCCCTATAAACTGCAAGTGAACTGGCAAACAGTCCAATTTGAGCTACCACAGGTCAGGTAATTTCAATTCGCAAAAGAACATAACCTCATCTAAGGTACACCGAGTTGAGCTCATCTCATTATTAGTTAATGTAGGATTTTAACCAGAGTTCAGCTAATTATTGCCGGCCTATGCCAAACTACCCAAGATCATGGTCAACCTTGGTTTGAGGCTTATATAGTAAACCGACGGCATGTGGTTTTTAACATTGGCATACCTGAGGAGAAGTTTTCAGTAATGGGTCAGCCACCAGCAGATATTGGCAGGTGCATGAAGGGATAAGGCGAGTTGGGATGACACATATAAGAGTAGCAAAAGAGCTGTGACTGCATGTATGTATATGAGGCCATCAGTGTTTGATAGGCTGATTTTTCCCACTAATGAGCCTCAGCTTATTATTCAAATAATTGGTCGCTCAAGTTCAGAGAATGGAATTATCTTTTGGAACACAACACTTATAGTCATAAATTTTGTATTTCATTGGGTCTCAATTCTAGACTTGAAAAGCGAAATAAGACACAAAGTGGGATTTAGAGAGTCCAAACACAAGAGCCCAATTCAGGTAAATCAGAAGCAGCAATGGAGATTCAAAGGGACTTGTGTCGAACCACAACTTCCACTCCAGAATCCATGACATCTTCACGTTATCCTTTTCAGAATCTCCTCCACCAACATCAACAACAGTGATCAGGCATTTTCTAGGAGAGCAAGATACAGGGTTCAAGGGTAGAGAAAAGAAGTTCATCAAAATTTAAGCAAAAAATTCAAAACGACTCTTAAAACCAACGAGTTTTTGTTTCTCGAATATCCAACCGACCAGAGGTAACATCAATTATTAGGAAACAATTGAGTTAGGGTTCTAGCTGAGTGCATAGACGGTCTATCTTGATGAATGGAAGAGAAAGATACGGGAGATCCTCTAAGTGTTCTGGTCAGCAGAACGACTCCTGGACGAATTTTCAACGTGCTTGGAGAAGCAATGGAGGGAGATTTGGTTTTGATGATGGTCTACAGAATAGAAGCTTCAGCTAGCCCAAGTTTAAATAAGGTGATTCGGGAGCATGTGCTGTCAAAACTCCAAGTTTCCATTACTGAATCAGCCTCTTTAATATTTCTTCACTCCATCCTGCTCCTACTTCTACTTTCCTTCAGCTCGGAAGTCCTATGTCTTGGTTCATTTGTTACCTAACAAGCCAACAAGCTACTGAGTTGGCATTGCAGCTAATCAGTTAGCTCGCTTCAGTCTTCCGCTCTCTCTAACAGACAGCGGCACCATATTTAAGCTCATCAGTTCTGTCTTTGGCTTCTTGAATCTGTAAGGCTGAACTCCTTTCAAAATCAAGGCTCTTGCTTAATGCCGTAAATGTAAGAAAAGTATAACAGATAACAGAAAGAACAGATGAAAAACGGAGGGTAGAATGTGTGTGTGTGTGTGTGTGTGTGCGCGCGTGCGCGCGCGTGTGAGAGAGAGAGAGAGAGAGGCTGAGAAAATGTAAAGGGTCAAACGTTGTTCAACATCAAATTCAAAATCTAATCATCAAAAGCTTGTATATAGGAAACCCAAACAAAGTAGGTAAATCCAAATCCTAGAAATCTAAAAATTAAGAAACTATGTGTTAAATCAATCTATACAAAACCTCTGAAGTGTCACCTCAATCCCTTCAAATTCTCTATCAAGTATAAACGGATAATCAATCCTAAAATTACTTGAATAGGAGAAGAATGTGAGGTAATTTATTTTCTTGGACTTGAATATACTCTCAATGAGAAAATAATATAACAAGACAAAAAAGGAACGAAATCATAATCTAGGTTGAGTATAGTTGGAGAAGAAATGGCTGGAGGGTGCTGATACTTGGAAATTAAAGAAAAAATGAAAGAAATATAAAGGATCACCCATCCCTCCTTTATGCCAAATAGGACAGGCCTGCCGTTAGTCTGGCTTTAACACAATATATTTCTACACTTGGTAAACAGATTTGAGAAATAGATAATAAGAAAGGGACAGTCCTTATCTGTTTAATAAACTTAGTAAGAACTATGTAAAACAAGATCAACAGAGTGAAAAAGAAGGAGCATAATCGTCCACTGGATGGCTATCATGAACGGCTCTATCAAACTACAGATTCCACGTAGACGCAAGAAGTACACAAGGACCACAGTGCTGGTTTGTTAACTAGAATAATCAAATTATGACTTGCAGAAATCTATATAATAAAACAGAGCGGCTCAAATCCCAAGATTTCAACATCCAACGGTCTCAAATTAATTTAGGCTTCAACATCCAACAGTCTAAAATCATTTAAGGCTTCAACATCCAACGGTCACTAATCTATCACTCATTTTCCCCCCAAATTCAATATCTTTTTTTTAAAAATCTATTCACTCACATTTTCCTCCCAAACTAAATTCACCACTACACTATAATAATAATAATAGTAGTAGTAGTAGTAATAACAACAATAATAATAATAATAATTAAAATAATATGGTGGTGGTGGTGGTGGTGGTGGTGGTGGTAGTAATAGTGGTGGTGGTGGTGGTGGTGGTGGTAGTAGTAATAATAATAATAATAATAATAAATTAATTGTTCAAAACTATCAAGAACTAATTTTAAGTTGGGAATGAGTAGCACACTAATGTTTGCCTAAAAAAGAAACTATGACTGGATTGAGTATCAATCTTTTTGTATTAATGGTTGGACTCTCAGTTCTATTATGGAACTGAGAGTCCACAACAGTTTTAGATTTTTCAGTCTAAAAATATTGGATACAGTACTCAACTGTTATATTAGTTGCACCGTGCCTTCAAGCACTTGTTATCCCTAGTTATGAATAAAACAGCTCAATTCACCAAAACTTTAAAAAATTATAATAGGAACCGAAGACAGGCACTGCCAGTAGAATGAGCACTAAATGTTAAATCAACATTTTTACTTCTGAAGACTGTTTCACCAGTAAGTTGGAACACTAAAAATAGTATACCTTGAATTTGTTTCTGTATATGGAAACAGCTTCTGAATGGGCCAAGAGCTGATGGTGCGCAACTAAATATGGTTCAGTAAGTGAATTTTCACGTCTTCCAGGGGCATATATGCCAGTACTGTATCCATTAACAGCGGTTTGAAGAGGCTCATTAAAGGTAATCCACTTCTTTACTCTGCCACCAAAACTAGCAAAGCATGTTTCTGCATAGATGGCGAAATATTTTCTGTATGTACGCCACAAGCAAAAGACATATTGATCATTATATGCAAACATCAGATCTCTATATAATGAAAGAAGACAAAAGTGTAAAAGATTTTATTAGCTAAATCCACGAAAGCCAATCTATATTCTGCAGAAAAAGAGGAAAAAAACAAACTGGCCAAGAACTGCTACTTCTGATTCCCTCAGGCAACAAGTGCTAAGTCCCAAACTCTACCATATTTACCATGTTACATGGACTCTTCACTTTTCTCTAAAGTACTCGTGTCCGACACTTGACACTCAGACAAGAGTATGGGTACCAAACACATTATTTTTGTGTAAAAAATTGGCAAAAGTGAGTAGTACCCAAATTGGACTCCTCAAAATACCATGTCCAACCGGACACTACATACGAGTCCGTGTAACATAGCATATTTATAGGCCACTAAGAAAGTACGATCCTAAAATCTAAGCCAGCTTAGACTAGACAATTGGCAAAGTCCTAAAGTTCATAGAATAATCCCAATATTTTCCTAAATTTTTACATACTTTTTTTCAGATAGCACATAAATTCTGTAATACCCGCAATTGATTTCTGCAAGACACTAGTCAATTGTAAACTCTCTCGAAGAAATCCAAAAGAAGAGGAATTCATGAAGAGCAAAAGAAGAAGATCAAGAGATTTATTATGTATTTTTTTTTTCTTTCTCTGATTTATTTTCTGGCATAAGGGTGAAGATGGCTGGCAGCTTGGTGATTGGCTGGAAGTTGATGATCTGGGACTGCTATTATGGTTTTTCCAGTAATGGTGTGTTCAGACAGAATTGTGGGTTGAAGAGAGTCATGGTGATAAGCTTAAGGGCTGTTTGGCTGTGATGGTGATGGTGTTGGTGGCTGGTTATGGGTCAGTGACAATGATTATGGGACAAGGAGTTAAAATCAAACAGTACAAAGCCTGAGCTCTGATATCAAAATGAAAGGAAGTGTACTCTTGGAAGATAAATTTCTAAGGATGGGAATGAGTAACACAAGAAGGACAAAGACTTGCGTGTCATGAGCGTTCTCAAAATCCAACTTCAAAATGAAGGCCGTAGATGTTGATTATTTCATAGCTACTTTATCTAACTTGATTTTTATTGCTCTTAGCTGGTTCTTATTGTAGGACAAGTGGAAAGAAGGTATAAGAGTCTTATATCGCATAAAATCAATAGAGGCACCATAAAAGCACAAAGCTTTTCTCAGATCAATAATATGTTCTACTTTGAGTAATAATGAGGATTACAACTCTGTGTAGGAAAACCTAATATAAAAAATGGAAATAAATCCTAATAAAATTTACTACTATAATTAAAACTTCTAGATCACCTACCTAATATAAGTAATTAATAATTAAATTAATTAACAACATACTTGTCTCTAAATAATAATTCAAAATAATGAATAATTAATCTCTTGATCTTCTTCTTTTGCTCCGTAACATTCTCCTGCCATGGAGAAAAAAATGACCTCAAGTTTTGTAATATTGAATAATAATAAACCACAGTCGAAGAGATATTTTCCAAGTTCCAACAAACATGTACATCCCATGCTTCAATCCCATAAGTACAATTTTGGAGACTAAAATAGACGCAAGGGAAAACTTTGAAGCAACATGAGACACAAAAGTACCACCTGAAAAATAAAAATCAATATGTCTCCTCAATTGTTTTTTTGTTTTTACTTTCCAGATAATTGTCAGTTTGGAGTAGCACTTGATATTCACCATGGGCAACTTTTTCAATTTGAGCTTTCTCTACAACTACAATAGGCTCGGACTGATTGACCTTTTCAACACTTCTGCTTTTCACCTGCTCAATAGTAGTATCTGTAGAACTTCCAATAAGATCTAGCTGTCAACAAGCAACACATAGGAGTGTGACAATAGATGAAACAACACACAATGTGACGGCCGAATTGGACTCCATTACACTATGATTATATCATTAAAAATGGCATTGAAATTATGATAGTCCCACATCCCATTAGAGAGCTGCCATTACCACTACTCACTAAAACATCAAAAACAAGGACAGTGATGAAAGAGAAAATAAATTATGAATGAACCAACTCTGCATTTCTTGCTGTACAACTAACTAGTACAAAGCAAATGCTATCTGAGGACACACGAGACCATCTTGAACTCTTCTGATATATATATATATATATGAATTCAATAACTTGCATAGAAGGGTACAGAGGAAATTGGTTTCTTATAACTATTACTTATCAATAACACTATGCATGGCAACTTGCATTAGAAGGCCTCAAATTCAAGATATCCATTCCTATAGTTTCTAAATGAGTAATGTGACACCCCCAAATCCAGGTCCCACGAACCTCGGATTCGGTGCTCACTATCCGTCGCTTGACAAACACTTATAAACTAAATCTTCAATAACTAGCGGAAAATAAACATAAATTCGTTACAAAACGTACCATCAGTCCCAGGTTCCACTAACTTTAAATACATCATCATTACTTTATAACAAAAAGGTTTACATCATAAAAATAAAAATTAATTACTTCTACTCGTTCGCCTTTCATTTGCCTTTAATACTCCTTAGATCACTCGGGCTTAGCGGAAAAATAGTTCATGATATAGCAAGAGTGAACAACTACTTTGTTCGGCAAGTTTAAATAAACAATAAATGATATATCATGAATGAAAAAGAATTAACTTTTGAAACTTCAACAATATTCAAGAATTGTGAAGACATGCAACTTTGAATAACAACTTTCAATTGATTTAACATACTGTTTTTTTATGTTGAAAGGTCACAAGACCGTGAACATACGTTTTGAGTATTTATAATACCCTGTAAACAAAAGACTGTCATTTCGTTTTGAATATTAACAACCATTTCAATTGCAATATCCGAAAATAAATACTCTAAGTGATTAGCCTATTGTACGTATATATTGTGCACATTATAACCATCCAATTTCGTTTTGACCGGAATTATTATATCCAACCATAGCTTTATCATTTCATAATGATTTGTTCATTTCAGCTTTTCCCATCATATTCCGCACCACAACAATATGATTTGGACTAGCTTCAACAATATTCAGATTAATGAATTTGATACATCCATGGTCTAGTCGAAACAATTGGCATAGATCTTTCTCTTTAAATAGTTCATAATAAGAACAGTCATATTAACACATGCAATATCTAGCCGAAACAAATAGCATAGATATACCTCATTAAATAGTTCATTTTGAGAACCCGTCATTATAATTCATGCAATATCTAAACAATTGGCATAGATCTTTCTCTTTAAATAGTTCATAACGAGAACAATCATGCAAATGCACATAAGTGTGAATATCAATAACAATATATAAATGAAATAATTCTTAATAATTATTTCATCATGTACTACGAAACTAATTTTAACTTCTAGATACTTAACATAATAAAAACAAGTACATGAAACTTACATAATGAAACGAGTTTGGGTTTCAGAAGAACTTACCAAATAAATACAAGTTAAGGTTCAGAAAACTTGCTTAATAATAATTAAGTTAAGGTTCAGAAGAACTTGCATATTCCATTGACTACTGTTATTCAACTTAAAATAACTTCCTTTGGATGACCGAACATTCAACAACATTGATCTACCAATCAACATATCACATAACTTTATTATACAGCACTTAAATCATCTAACACTCAATCATAACCGTTAATCATTTAATAATATTATCAACCTTTAATAATATTTTAATCACATAAGTATCATTTAAGAATATATCAATCATTTCCTAATATTATCACCATTGATAATATATTATCCTCAAACAAATATTATTAATCATTTAATAATATTTTAACCGTTTACAAATACTGTTAACCATTTTAATAATATTTTATTCAACCATCAATATGATTAATCATTTAATAACATCTTAATCACTTATTAACATTATTAATCTTCTAATAATGTCTTACTCTTTCTAATAATATTATTTATTAAATAATATCTTAATCCTTTATAAATATTATCAACCATTTAATAATATTTTACACTTTTAAAAATATTATTAATCATTTAATAATATTTTAATCCTTTGTTAATATTATTAATCATTTAATAATATTTTATTCTCTTACTAATATTATTAATCATTTAATAATATTTTAATCCTTTATTAATATTATTAATTATTTAATAATATTTTATTCTTTTATTGATATTATTAATCATTTAATAATATTGTATTCACTTATTAATATTATTAACCATTTAATAATATTCTATTCACTTATTAATATTATTAACCATTTAATAATATTTTAATCCTTTATTAATATTATTAATCATTTAATAATATTTTATACATTTACTAATATTATTATTTATTAAATAATATTTAAATATTTAAATTTTTGTTTAATATTATTATTATATTAAATCACATTTTTTGACCCGTTTTCTATTCAAAAGATCCGACCAGACCCGCTTGAATTAAATTAATTTTTGGAAAATACAGGACCACCGTTGCGACGGTCCTTACCAGCGCGGCGGCGGTCCCCCGACAGAGTGTTTCACTACTGCGGCGATGAAACGCTGCAGTTCAAAATTTTCAACTTTAGTTTTGAAATTTTGCCAGCTTTGATTATTTTGGTTCAATATATCATAAAATATGCAATACATGATCAAATGATTTCAAATCTATTTTGTTAGGTTTATAACTTAGTATTCTTCAAGTTTTTAATAATCAATTAACTTCCAAAAATATTTTTGACAATAAAAATTAAGATCAACCAATTAGGGTTTTCAAAATGACCATTTTTACTAAAAGTCACATAACTTCTTCGTTTTAACTTAGTTTTCGTTGATTCAAGTTTTGTTACGATCGAAACTAACGCATCTAGCATACAAGATACAAAAATCACATAAACAACTTATATATCATATGGCACACATAACCAACCTAGACATCTAATTAGGGTTTTAAAACCAAATATGCTCATACGACATTTTCTTCCATCATTTTTCATATAAAACGTGTTAGAACACATATCTAGCATATTTAATCATAGATCTTCTTCACATAGATCCTTCCATAACCAAGATTGCTTAAACTCATACATAAAGAAAATAACAACTAGGGTTTGAGAAACTTTTAAACTTTCTACGGAAATCTTCTTCTCGGAAATTGTTAGAACTCCTCCTTGATCTACCTGAAAATGACTCACACTACTAACACTATAAGTGTTTTGCTCTTAAGAACTCTCACAAAGCTCTCAAAGAAGCTCTCTCTATACAATTGCTCTCAACTCTCTTATACTTGTAAAATACAAATGACTAGCAAACTTCTCTAAGTCTTCCATCCACCTCTATAGTACTCTACGATTACATCATTAAACCTCTTAATCACCCAACATTGGTGAAATCAGAAGCTAAACAAGCTTACTATTATAGTGAATGATTAGATGAATGACCTTTAGGAATGACTAGGGTTGTTGGGGTTTGGTGTAGTTGGTGAACAACTATGACATAGAGTAACTTATAAGCAAAAACCAAGCAACACTTCACCCCCAAATGGGGCCCCCATGTGTCGGCTCCCCTCCCCTTGTTTCCTTGATTTTTCATTTCTTTTACCACTCTTATATATATATATATATATATATATATATATATATATATATATATATATATATATATATATATATATTGACCAACATTTGACTATGAATTTGAGCTCCACCCTGGACTTAGGAGATTAAATCAATTGGGCTCATTCACTTAATGTTTTTGGGCTCTAATAATTAATTTCATTGGACTACTATAAACTAAGTCATGATACTTGAAATTAAAATAAGCATTGGGCTTAGTTTAATTACAATATGAACTCATTACATGGACTACCCATTAACTAATTACAAAGTCTTCTAGTTTAATTCATTTGGACTTTAATTAATTAATCCATTGGGTTTATCACATAATCCAATTAGACTTGCTATTTAAAAGTCAATTGGGCTACCAAATTGAGTTAGTTTACAAAACACTATCACTTACTCAATTTTTTGGCTTGTTTTAATAAAACCCTAATACACATTCATAAAAGTACTTCGACTTTATTAAATTTAACTCATTAACTACCTCTTATCATCAACTTGGGTGTATAATATAGTTACCCATATACATACAATTATTCCTAAATTGGGTTATCTTTAATAACTCACTTATTTCTTCTTTCTCATTAATCATACAAGTAATTCACTTGTTCATTATTAATATTCTTATTTGTCATACAAGGCTAACATTTAAGCGTTGTGATCTTATCACATAAACTTCTATTGCATTCATTTTCTTCTTTAGTTAATTCAAATAAATTTAATTAACTTAATATATCTCATCACATAACATATATACATACATAACACTACTTCACACATTATATTTTCTTATGAAAAAAAAAAATTAAATTCGTAATCTTCCAAGTTATTACAAGTAAACTTCTGCCAACCAGGTTTATAAGAGATTTGAATGAAATGCATTACACTGGGAGAATCATATGCCCTTCATTAATGCCTTTAGGGAAGTTGAGCACTCAAAGTTGGAAGAGTTTCCGTACTCTCTTCATGTGGCATTCATTCAGAGGCAATCACCCTTCAAGATGCTTTAGAAGTGGGAACTTCACATGATCGTCTGTTTCGGATAGTACAATTTTATTTCCCTTAAATGTTTGCACCTTTCTATCGATATAGTATCTCAACAAACCAAAAGTCCATCTGTTATATATATATGTGTGTGTGTGTGTGTGTGTGTGTGTGTGTGTGTGTGTGTGTGTGTGTGTGTGTGTGTGCGTGTGTGTGTGTGGAAAGGTAGTCTAAGGCATGCCTTAGCCAAGCTCGACTAAAGGCTACTTAATAAAATGACTTAGTTTTGTATAAAATTTAAAATTAAAGATTTTTTATATAAAACGCAAAAATGAAAAACTTAACTCTAGGAGTAAACCTATGTTGTTTTATTATGGTTTTACTAAGTATCCTTAGCCCAGCTTGGCTAAGGTATGCCTTAGATTACTCTCTGTCACTCTATATATGTGTGTGTGTGTGTGTGTGTGTCCATTTATAGTCCTTCACTGATTGTATCAATGGAGGATCCAAAAAGAATACTTGAATAACTAAAAAAGGCCCCATCACTTTGCTGATTGTGAATTGGTTGTTCTACATGCTGAGATACTTGTCATGCATCTCTGAGGGAAAACTTATATGGAACTCTTGTACAGCTCCAGTGTGGCCTCCCTAGGCTTCGCCAAATCCCCTAACGCACATGGATGTCCTCTACTCCACCAAACCCTCAAGCGTGCAATGAAGATACCCCAATGAAGCAAATAGTCAACCCTGTACTTTATCTCTATTGCCTAGGCCCCCTATCACTAAGTCAATATTGCGACACGCACCAAATATTGATTCCCGCCTTCACTGTGAAATCAGTTTAGGTCCTTGGGAGCTCCTAAAGCATAGTGAGGCATTGGCGTCCCCGCCAGGCCACTTTACAATCCTATCTATTGATCCTTCATGTTTTGTGGCTCAAGCTACTCAACAATGGAGTCGAGCAGTCCAGGTCTAACAAGTTACTTTAGCCTGGGACACATCCCAAACATTGAATTCTTGACTACTTATCAAAAATAAATTAAAGAAAAAGGAATAGAAAGTTCAACTTCTATATATTAGTAAGATTGTATAGAGATTCAAAGGCAAAGGAAAATTTTGTTCTACTTCCTACAGCTTGAGGTATGCCAAATACATTAACAAGACAAAAAACAAAAAATCAGTTTTCCTTTTAGTCTGTCTATATTCAAGACTCAACGGAGACAAACATCCTGTTGACATCAAGAGATCAATTACCTGCCATTAAAGTCATTTCAACATCTAGATCTTCAAAAACAAAGAGAAATGATGACATAAAACTTACACAATTGACTCATTTAACCACCCTCCCATTGACTCATGAAGATGCAAAGGAAGATCCCAATGGTATAAAGTTATGCAAGGCTCGATGCCTGCAGCAACATAGTTGCCAGTTTATTATAGTTGCAAAGTGGAACAAGATTGAGAACAAATGATTTCATACCCTTGTCAAGAAGAGCACTTATGACATTATTGTAGTACACAATCCCTTCATCATTAGCTTTGGTACCCAAACCATCTGTAAGCACAAACAAACTCAATTTATTGATCCACTCAACTTATCATAATGAAGCTATAGCATGTACGCAACCAAGAAGAAGACACCTAATCAATTATACTGGAAAACAAATTCATTGTGTTCCACAGAAACAAGGAGGAGATAATACTCCCTCCGTCCTCCAAAGGAGGTCTTAAGTACCCCAAAAAAAATCCTCCAAAGGATGGCTTAAGCATAGAAGTAAAATTTAGTTATGTGGGGAAAAGACTACATTACCCTGTACTTTTGTTGTAGTTTTATAGGGCCAACTGGTATTGTATTAAAGCAAACCAAGAAGAAAACACCTAATCAATTATACTGGAAAATAAATTCATTATGTTCCATAGAAACAAGGAGGAGATAATACTCCCTCCGTCCTCCAAAAGACGTCTTAAGTACCCAAAAAAAAGATTACCAAGTTTCAACTGACTTTATAGTTTTTTAAACTTTTTATATATACTAGGTGTAAGATAATATGAATCATCATGGCTCATTTTGCATACTGAAGAGCACCATAAATATAGAGCTAAGCTATGCACGAGTTCTATCCTATAGACCAAAATCATAAAAATACGTATATCATAAGTCTACTGAATGCCAAGTGAGCTACTAGCTTAACAAGATTCCACAAACCTAGTCACACGGCCATCATATGAAGCACATAACACGAAAGTGTTATCAGAAGTTACTAATGTAGGAATGAGCTTCCAAAGAAGGAAGGAGAAAGAAAGAAGAATGCTTCGCCCTCTAACATAAAGCTAGACTCGCTTTGATCAATTTAATTACAACACTATAGAACTAACTGAATTAAGAAAAATATTGGACTACTTGAACACCAAAATTTACTAGGCACCAAAACAATCAATCAAAGTAATAAGTTACAATATAGTAGTTCACTAAACTAATCTAGACACCTATATTATTCTCACCAAGTAAAATAACCTTAATACTATCCTAGTTGTAGTTACCTAATTATCAAAACAAATCCATAAAATCCCAAGTTCCTCTAAAATGCACCAGGATCAGTTATGCTTCTCGAAATAACTCATTCTGTTTGTTAAAAATGTTAAAGAGAACAGACAGAAAGATATCTACCTGTGTAATTATATATGTATGTGCTCGTAGTAGAGAAAAGGAAATATCAAACACCAAGTTTTGAAATAAAGTACAACAATCAAGCCATAATTAGTTTATAAACAGCTTATACTGCCATCTCAAAGGAAGACAAACAGAATTTTGATGTATAATCTAAACCCCATAAAGACGGTCTTTCTCATATTCATCAAAGACTAATTTCCATTATGGTCAACTCAACAACGATGTCCCAAATCATGTTTCATGTTCTTCCCTTTCTGCTACAGTTGCCTTCAAAAAGATCATACCGATATACCACTTCTCCTTATTTGTGAAAGTATTGGTCTGTGTGATATGTATCAAAACTAATCTATGACAATTTTCTCTATAAGCCATAATGAGATTAACTACATCAGTGGCTTCAGTCTCACTGATATATTTTCATTCATAAAGACCTCAGATAAAAGCATACAAATACTGACTAATGGTATCCAGAATAGTTATACATATAGAGACCAAATTTAAGGTTGATCATGTGATCATGTGAAGAGATAAAGAATATTCCACGGTATTGAAAAATGGGCTGTGTTGAGCAAGAAGAATTCAGGAAGAGAAATGTATGCTTATATTCATCACTTAAGTTGCAAACTATGGGAAAGAAAACAAGTTAATTATGGGAACAGATGCACTAAAATGTCCACTTAAAAGCACTAAATCCTATGACATGGATACTTTCTACTGATATTAGCATATCATAAATGTGAAGAGAGCATCTATAACCAAAAGTTGTCTCGAATTTTGTAGAAGAGTCCATCATTGTTTGACACACACACAAAGAACATGAAAAATGAATATAGAAATGTTTAATTAACTCTAACCTGTTCTGTTAACAACAAAACTAGGAAATAACGCATAAAGACTACATACAAATTTATATCCAATTATGGAACCAGGAAATCATTACCATACCAGGAACATAATCAAGAGAACAAAATAGGAAAGCAAAAGTAAATGAACATGCAATAGTAAGCATAAGTAGGTATATTGCCACCCCACCCCCTAAAAATGGGAAATGGACAGAAGGAATAAAACTCATAAAAGGAGCTCCCTCTTATAAAGAATATCCTCCATTGAATCAACTAACTCGGATATTATTATGAAACAATGTGAAATTTTACTTTGAAATATACCAAACAGAATTGGAGAATAGGAGGAAAACAAAATTTATAGTACCAGGAAAGATACGAGACCATGATATGGAAAAACGATAAGATCCAAATCCCAACTTTGCAATAAGGTCAATATCTTCCTGTGTTTAAAAACTCTGAATTAGAAAAGGTAATAGCTGATGGATGGCAGCAACAAGAGTTAATCAACATAGAACTGACATGTTCAGATTATGCTGCTAATATAAATGTGTTGCTCATGAAGATGCTTTGGAAATTACTCATGCACTAAGGACAAATCATAAATCCATCAGAAAATTGACCAAGTTAACCATCCTCGTCGGGAAGAAAGATGCCAAGTATATGTTTCCAAGCAGAACCAAAGGATGAGAAATGTTCTAGTAAGTGGTATAATGACTATAATTTGATTAATTTCAAACTTTATACACAAAACTGGCCCCGGAAGTACAAAACAGAAAATAAACTACAAAGTGCAAGTGTACAGAAAGAAAGGATTGACCCTCATGGCAAAGATTGCAAGTGTGACCTTGTAACGGTGGTATTGATCCACTGCTATATCAGCATTACTTCCATCACATATATTGCCTGGACTAGAAATAAAGATGAACAGAATAAGCTTCAATAGAAAGTGAAACATCAAATCCTTATTTTTAAACCCAAGAAATTGTTATAATTTAAGTGATATCATATAGGTTGCAAAAAAGTAGACCTTTAGTATGCGAAAAAGCATCCCAAATACTAGGACCCCGGCCACCTTCACTAGAGGCTCCTTCAACCTGGAAGAAGACAACAAAGAAAATATTACATTTCATAGTCAAAATATTCTATTGCATGGATTCCTATAAGATAAAATAAAGATATTTTCATTGAAACCCATTTCTTTCTAAATAAATCGAGCTGCAGTAACTGTTCCATCTAATTTATTTTTTTTACATAATGATAATTCCTTGTTTCCCCATGTCAAAAAATTTCATATATTTTGTTGCGTGAAATTTTGTATCTGAAGAACATGATCATCCAGATGACGTGTCTGACCCCACTGGCAAGTGGGGCTAGTTCATTTATATAAGCAATTTCATCCACGTGAATAAATCTGCGAAATTTTGAAATTGTTGCTTCTCTGAAATTATGAATTCCAAATTCTAATACCGAAGTCTTATAATATAATTTGTAAGCTCTTCAAAGATCATCGTGTCCCTAGCATAATGAATTCGAAGTCAAAGGGGATATTTTTTCAACCAAGTAAATATATTACACTATTAAAAAGTTGGAGAGATTGAACTACTAACAAAGGATGGCTACTTCTTTGGATGATCCTATTGCCCCTCTAACAACTTAAACGGGCACTCCTACAGCGTTACCTTTTACAGTAATCCCAATAGAATCACCCTAACTTCTGATTAAATATAGAGGTTTTCAGATCGCAAAATACTACTACGAAACGGGTAAGTATCAATGTAATGGTGACTCCAATTAAAGGGAGGATAGCTGCCAGGGGTGGTTTAGAGTAGAGCCAGCTTAATAGTACTAGCTCAGCATAATTTGAGCACGTTAATCCTGTGTTGGTTAACTCTTGTTGCTGCTAATATTGAATTGAAAATGTCTCCACTGACTTTGAAAAACCAAATTGATCTTATGTATTGAAACTTGGGATAACATAGTACTAGCTCTCTTTTTTTTCAGATTTAAAAACTAATCAATTATAGTTAGGGCTATGGATAATTCAAAGTTGAAACTCAGTCTCGCTTACACCTATATGGATGTTTAAAATGTTGCGGTAAGCAAAGGCTTATGAAGCTTTACTTGACATGTAACTTCTATGTACTCCAAATGAAAGCCTATAAGATCTTACTCTTTGCAGTTGCCGATTAGTGTTAGGGGTCAAAAATTTTAGAATCTCAAATACACATGTCATCAATACATAGGTTTTCAACATCACGGTTTGTCATAAGTATTTATTAGTGACATCTAACATATGTATTTAAGCCACATTTGAGATCCAATGTTTGAGACCTCCCCAGTGTGTGACCTTAATATTGTTTTGTGACCTCCGTAGTAAAGATTTATTTTTTGTGAATAACATTATTTTATTTTGAGTATTATGTAATCAGTGTTATTAAGAGACACATATATGTATGATTTTTTTAGTCTTACTCAAAAATATACTCCATCCGTTCTAAAATATAAGATCTTTATTGATTTTTTAAAATCAACTTAAGATATTTTCAAACTTAAAATTGGCATATATCCTTTAATTTAGTCGATGAATGTTGTAAACTATTATAAAGCACTACTCATTGTATATTTATTGTTTCATAATTTGTAATAAATCATCTCAATTTTGAGTTTGAAAATGTCTCAAATTAAATTATGATCTTATAATTTGGAACTTAGGCAGTATAATTTGCCATAGCTAAACATAATTCCTGGATCCGGCAATTCATAATAGTGATCTCACTGAGACAGAGACATCGAAAACTTGGAATAATTTACATACATACATACATACATTTTGAAGCTGAAAATTTAATAGATTCCAAAAATGATGGATAAATTAATGTGAACTGAAAAACAGATGGAGAAATTTACCTGGTAAGCAGAAGTGGCGACACCGAAGAGAAAATGAGGAGGAAAGTCGTTTCGGGAGAGTGGTTTGTTAGAGATGGATTTCTTCCATTGTTCTTCAATTGATCTTTTTCTCTCAGATAGCGTCTTCTCCATTTTTTTTCAACTATCTGCTGGGAGAGGAGAGAGGAGAGAGGAGAGAGGAGAGAGGAACGTTTATGACTCTTTTTCACCAGATATTTTAAAGAATCCTTTTACAGTTAGTCATTTTTTTTACTCATTATATAAGATAAATAAATGTAATTTTATTTTATTTTATTTTTAATCTAAATATGTGAGTCATATTTATTTATTTTATATGTAAATAAAAAATGAGTAAAAATAAAAAAATTTAAAAAAATTTATTTTAAAATAGTTTGAAGCTTATTTAAGAGTAAATTTATGAAAATAAAAAATATCTTACGTGTGGATATAAAATATAATATATATTACAAATATTTATATTAATTTTTTTTATGAATAAATATTAGTGATAAAAATTTTAAATAGATACCTCTTATAATTTCTATCATTTTGATATATTAATAAAACTTCGCAATTATAATTTGGCTTAAATTTATCGTAACATAATTTATGGATATATATAAGATAGGTAATAATTGAGGAGAGACCAAGATACTATTATTTTAGATAATTGATATTTTTACAAAAAAAAAAATCATATTTCTGTAAAATTCTACTTATATGCAGGTGAGCCCCATTTATTATTTATGTGAGTAGGATCTTACAGAAAATATCAATTTTCTTATTTTATCTTATTTCTTATAATTGATAATAGACAAAGACATTATTATTTTACCTTATATTTTAGAATTTAGAATTGTTCATAATCCAACTTTGTGATGAGATTTATTGACATGTATATCATTTTTTCTTTATTTAATAGATAACATCTTCGTTTAGTACTCAAATTACGTTGTCTTTCACGTTTAGTCTTTTAATTAATTTTTTTGATATTTCATCTTTAAATTTTATAATGTTTGCAATCTTTATCCATCCTTGGTCCTTATAAAAATAAAGTAATTAAAGGAGACTAAATATGAAAAATAACTATAGATTGAAACTAAATGAGAAAATAATTATGGTATAGAGACTAAATGTGAAAAAGTTATGATATTTGAGGACTAACAGGAAAGAAACATATAGTTTAAGAAAGAAATTAATACTAGAAAAAAATAATTAAGGAATTAAATGTGTAAAGCAGTTATAATTTGGAAACTAATTAAGAGATTATCCATTTTATTTAACGAGTTGCAGTATCATATTTTTGTGGATATTTTTTATTAAAAAAAAAATCATTACTTAAATAAGATGTTAAATTTGACAAATAATTTAAATTATATACTTAAAATGTTTAATATCAAAAATTAAACACTTAGATACCAATTTTTGTGTGTGCAACTATAAGTGTTGTACTTAGCCGAGTATAATTAACATCAAGAAGTAATCACTAAGATACCAATTCTTTTTGTGCAACTAAACGTATTGTACTTAGCTGAGCATTTATAGTGTTTTCTTTTGATTTCAGACTTAATTGGTTGGTTCATGATTTGAGAATTCTCTCTATTAATAAAATTTCCATGAAAAGTAATTATGGTTTGGTGTTAACGTTATTTTCTCACTCCCCATTTCCTCTCTCTATTATCTCAATTCTCTACTTTTTATTTGGCTGTCATATTTTTTACATCTACTCTACCTCTCAAGTTAACAAAGAAATGTTAACCAAGAATGACTAGTAGCATAAAGTCTCTAGAAGTTTGGTCCATCGACTTCATATGTTGGCTTTTAGGCCTCTATTATCTCTGCTTCTTATTTTCTTTACGGTTATTTCTACTTTTTATTTTCGTTTCCTGATAATAAGATTTTATTCATATTATTTGAATATTTTTAAGTTTAATTATTTATAATTTTGGAAGTATTTTAGGTAATTTATTTATTTTTATATTATTTTTATTTAGTTTTAATGTTAATTTTGTAGAAAAAATGGTGTTAGTGGCAATTCCGTAATTAAGGAAAAATCTGGACCAGGCGCGCATTGCGCGATAAGGGATGTAGCAGGAAGCTTCCGCGCCATGCGCCAAAGGCAGCAATAGGAAGAACAACACGACGTCGTTTGAGGAGCGAATAAGGAGCATAAGAAAACCACCCGCGCCATTAGCGTAGTGAGGAGGAGAGGCTGACGTGGCAAGACGGTCAGGGGCATGTTTGACAAGCGCATTAATGTCAGATTTATTTTATTTATTTTTTCATTAATTTGATTTCTAATTGGTTTTTAATTCTACTTTTACTTAGAATTTTTATTGTAAACTATAAATACACTATGAAAGTCATTTTTTCAGCATATTAGAATATATTAGTATAGAATTAACGTAACATAACATAGAATTAAATTAGCACGAAACAAATATTTAACGCGAAGGATTAAAAAATTAAAGATAAAAGCTTGGAGATTGAACATTGTGATTCGGGTAACAGGCGAATATCAAAATACATATTTGAATCTCTTTCCTTTTTATTTGTTTTTTATAATTTTGAAATGTTGAATTATTTATGGATAATTTATTATTTAGTTATGAGCTAATTTTTATTTAATATTACAATGGAATCCAGTGTGTAGTTTAAATTAAATCTTTTTCTTTTTAATTATTATTAATTATAATTGAATTATTTATTATATTTTATACGTTCAAATATTTATTAATTGGATTAATTATTGTGGTAACTTATATGAAATTGACGAATGGATTAGTGTTTAAACATAATTAAATATTTTGTGTGTTAATGTATTAATTAATTGTGGATAATATATATGAAATTAATAGATGGATTACAAATTTAGATCTAAATATGATAACATATATTTGTATTTTTTACGTTGATGGAATTCATAATTTGTGTATAGGATAAAGATATACTTATATGTCATATGTAACCTTAAAGAGAATTTGATCTTCAAATTCTTGTTAATTTAATTCACATAGAGATATAGTGATTTATTTAGCTAGAATGTTCATTTCAATTATGTTGCATTTGTGTCGGATTTATGAAGGATTTGTTTATATATCATTGAGATATGCGTATAAATATTGTAAATAATTCTCGGTTAACAATTCTATATAATTAATTGATTAAAAAGGAAGTGAAGATATTTAAATAAAATATTGGAAGAAATTCTAATATTAAGCATTTTTAATCTGATTTAATCGTTGTCGTTAGTTTAATTTAGTTGTTAATTTTAATTAGTTTTATTTTATAATTTATTGTAATTGTTTAAATAAAATTAATTTGATATAAAATTAGTACTTGATAATTATTATTAAATAATTATCTTTGGGAACAATACCTTACTTACCACTGTATTACTATTCGAACACATATACTTACGTGTGAAATCCTAAATTAAAAATAGGCAAACACTTTCATAGTTTTTGTATCCACCTTACTTCTCAAGTCAACAAAGAATTATTAAGTCAAATATTTTTGTCACACGTATTGCATTGCGTGTGCAAGAATGACTAGTGTATATAAAGTCCCTGAAAATTTAGTCCAACAAGGTCATATGTTCTCTCCTACTATCTTTACTTCTTATTTTCTCTCCCATTATCTCTAATTTCTGTTTTCTCCATCATTTTTTTGTATTTACCTGACCTCTCAAATCAACAAAGAGATGTTAATTCATATAGTCAATTTATAATAAATGACAATTATAGAGTTTAACTAATTATTAGATCTTACATCGTCCATTATAAGATTTGATGGTCAACATTTAAAAAATAAAATCATCTGCAATATAGTGTTTCAAAATAATTTAACTGTCATAATACTGTTTTGCAATATGAAAGTTGGTTTTCTGTTAATTTAAAATATTTTGTTCTTCCTTTTTCTGCAACACTATGTTGCGATAATTAAGTTGGTTCGTAACACAGTATTACAGAAAATTTAGGAATGATTTTTCAACTTAAACTTTTAGGAAATACCCTAAAACCCAACCTATAAAAAAATGATAAAATTCTAAATCCTAAAAAAAAATTAAGTCAATTTTTTTCATATACATATATACATGAAAAAATGATAATTGTAACTACATAATTATGATAATAAGAATATAGATAGAAAAATTCTGAAATTGAATAAAGGATGAAAAAAAATACTTGAGTGATTTTTTTCCCTATAATGTATTCTTTTTCTAAATTTTAACTTGAAAAAAAAAGATCTTTTGATTCCTTACGAATTTTAGATATGGTAGAAACTTATCACAGTTGAAACAAAAATTGTTAATGGATTACGTACACTGAAATTGCCTGAAAATACTAATGTTACAATGTTAAAATACAACAGATGAATAATCCTCACGACCTCTTTAACATTTAAATTACTATAACAAGTAACTTATATCATTCACCAATAAAAAAAAAAGACACATTTATTGAACTAAAATTTTAAAAGAATTGTATGAAATAATTAGCAAACAAATCACCATACATCCAATTTTTTTTATGATTAGATATTCGTGATTGATTTGTGTTATGCAAAAAGTCATAATAGCGACTGGACTAGAGTTTTTTCTTCTTTAACGGTAGTGGTCTAAGAAAAATTTTAAAATATTATTTTATAATATATATATATAGGACAAAAATTGACGATTTTTTTTTAGGATTTAGAATTTTATCATTTATTTAAATGTAGGGTTTTATGGCATTTCTTAAAATTTTGAGTTAGCAGATCATTCCTAAATTTTAGGGTTGAGAGACAATTTTATGCTACTTATTATAAGAATAAGTCTAAGTACACTACAATGGGACACAACATTGATCTCAACCATTAAAAAGTGGAGTTTGGCACAAATTCATGCCAAACCCCACTTTTTAATGGTTGAGATCAATGTTGTGTCCGGTGTTGTGTTCGGATGTAGTATTTGTCTACTTATCCTTATTATAGATATATAGATTTAGGGTTGAAGGGCTACTCCTAAAATTTAGGGTTGAATGATGATTTTGTCTTATATATATATATATATATATATATATATATATATATATATATATATATATATATATATAATTTAGTTAGTGTGCTGTAAAATTCATATTATTATCAATTATATTTAATTATATTAATAATATCTTTCATCAAATTATATAAGAATTATCATACACAGTATTAATCAATTAATATATTAGTATAATATAAAAACATAAAAAATACAATAATTTTATAATAAAATTTGTGTTTCGTATGGGATCATGAGCTAGTATATAATTAATAATATAAAATGGTTTCTCAACCCTAAGTTAGAAATGGTCATTCAACTCTAAAATTTAGAAATAGTAACATAAAATTTAGGAATATAAACTATTTTTTCATCTTTTTATTTGATTTCAAAATATTTTCATCTATATTCTTATTATTGTAAAAAAAAAAAATTATTTACCACAATCTCTTATTCTCATACATTTTTTTAATTTAGGTATTGTTCTTTAAAATTAATATTCTTATTAACAATAATTTTAATTATATATAAAAATATTATTATTAAATTGTATAAGATAATTATTTGAGTTTAAATAAGATTTTACTATTATTATAATAGATGAATATATGATTATATAAACAAATAAATCACTAATTTAAAGATAAGTACTAAATACTATCATTTATATGTAGACAACCAAATTTTTGTGTCTGTTATCTAACAATAGCAGGAGGGCAAAAGTGTCATTACACATTCCCAATGCCGGATAACTGTGACAAAGTTACCAATTCTCAAACTCAAAGGCAAAAGCACCATGACATATGCGGCATGAAGATGATGGACACATCAGCGTTTACGGGAAGATAATTATCTATGTTTTCTGTAATGACCACACATTCTTTTAGACATTGTAATTATATTTATTAAATAATTAGCAATGAATTAAAATATTTGTACTAATTAATTGTACATTAAATAATTGAATGAATATACTTGTGTATGTGTGTATTTATTTAAAGTAATAAAGCAAAGTGTATAATTAATTAAAGCAAGTCTAATTGGATTATAGTTTAAATCTAAATGAGGTATTAAACTAGGTCAAATTAATTTACCTAGTAGTCCATATAATAAATTAAACCTTAGTTCATGTAATTAATTAAACTAGCCCAATGCTTGATTTAATTAAATATATCATAGGTTATTAAATGTTAGCCCAATATAATAAATAAATTGAGCCCAAACAAATTAAATGAATGATCCCAACTTATTTAATTCCTAAGTCCAAAGTGGAGCCCAATAGGAAGTCAAAATATTGGTCAATGGTTATATATATAAGCTATAAAAATAAAACAAAAATGGGGAATTTAATCCCATTTTGCTGAGAATGAAGGGGGCCCACATGGGGGTAGCTTGATTGCTCATTGTTGCTTTTTTTTACACAAAGATTTGGTGATTCAACCGCCCTAGTCATTCAAGTAGTCAATCAATCTAATAGTAATCTTAATTAGCCTCTAATTTGACCAACACTAGTGGATTAGGAGAGTTGATGAAGGATTAGCAAGGGGCTATATATAGAGTGCTCCACTAATGCTTTATGTTGGTTGGTCATTTGTAAGAAATTCTAGAAAGAAAAGAAAGAGCATTCCAAGAGAGAAAAGAAATAATACACTTGTAAGTTGAAGGAAATTGCTAGAGAATGAGCTTAGTAAATGTCACAAAGCTTCACAACATACTTTGGAAGGAGAAGAAGAAAAGCACATAAATCCTTAAGGTTAAAAAGTGTTCTAACCCTTTCTAAGTTCGTTTTTATAGTTTATATGTGATTTGAACGGTTAAAATATATTTTTAACCGATCAAAAGTTGTTTTGATGGTCTAGAAGTCTTAAACTATGTTATATAGGTAGATTCATGGTTTGATATGTTTAAATCATGTTTTGGTATATGTGGTATGCACAAAAATGGAAGAAATGTTCATATTAAACTTTACCGATAAAACCTAGTTGAATATATGGTAATCAATGTTATAGTTTGAAATGTACAAGTTGGGAAATAGATTTCTAGGGCCAAAAGTTACATATATGAGTTTTAAAGAAAATCCAACTTGAAGCCTTCAAAAATATGAAAAAACAAAGAAGTTAGGACTTTTACTGTAAAGTAGGTCGTTTTTAAACTCTAAGTGGTTTGATCTTTAAATTTGTGTTAAAACGATTTCAAAAATATGATCAAACCATAAAATATTGTAAAACAAGAAGTTAGGAACACATCAACACTGATTTTGTGTTATTTGAATATATAGATTTTATTTTATACACGTTTTAATCAAAATAGCTCAAAGTTAAAAATTTCTAAATTTTAGTTGGAATACCTGAACGCCGATGGCACTGTATCAGTTCAAAACTGAGCGCCGACAGTGCTCAGGCATTCTGTTTCTAGCGCCGACAACGCTGGACTTGGTTCATTTCGAGAGTTAGCGACGCTAGTCCGATTTTTCGAATTTTGTCGGGTCAGGTCGGTCCGGGTCAGAAAATGAAAAATGTTCCAAAAAATATTTTATTATTTTTGGACTCAATAAGAGTATTTTTAAAATTATAGATAGTTGATTTAATAAGTAAAAGAGAATAAATATTATTAAAGGTTTAATAATATAAATTAAATTCATAAAATATTATTATTAACATAATAATATTGGAAATTATTAAAATATTATTAAATGTATAATAATATTATGAAGTCAATAAAATATTATTAAATGAGTAATAATATTGGTAAATAGATAAAATATTATTAAATGAATAATAATATTAGAATATAACTAAAATATTATTAAATAGTTAATAATATTAGAATATTAATAAAATATTATTAAAAGAATAATAATATTAGAAAAAGATGTAAATATTATTAAATGATTAATAATATTAGATAATGATTAAAATATTATTAAATAATTAATAATATTAGATAATTAATAAAATATTTTTAAATAGTTAATAAAGATTAAAATATTATTAGATAATTAATAATATTAGAAAATTTGTAAAATATTATTAGATGGGTAATAATATTAGCTAATAAATAAAATATTATTAAATGAGTAATAATATTAGAAGACTAATAAAATATTATTAAAGGATTAATAATATTAGGTGTTTAATAAAATATTATTAAATGATTAATAATATTACAAGGTTAATAAAATATTATTAAATTATTAATAATATTAGATAAGAGTTTGAACTATATTAAATAATTAATATATGTTTTATGTGATTAAGATATTATCAAGTGATGATAATAATTTCTAAGTGTTTATATACCTTAACTATATAATTATTTGGTTAAATATTAGAGGTGTAAGATGTAGAGAAGTTATCATATGAATGTATATATGATACTAATTTAAAGATCAACTTGATTAATTGTTAGGTCTATTCAGAGAGAATTAAATTGGATTTGTTAGCGGTAATCTACACACAAAACAAGTTCCTTAACCTTACTCAAATTTTATATTGAGCAAGTTCTCTAAGTTTATTCAATTATTATTGAGCAAATTTCTACACTTGTATTTATTTGCTAGAGCTTTAAGTAGTTTAATTATCTAAAGTTATTTCACATATATATTATTATTGTATTCGCACTTGGTGTAATTGTAAGGTTTATAGTTCATTAATGCAAGAACTATTTAAGAATATCTAAAGCTAATTGTTTCAGCTAGACAATGCATGTCTAAATTTATCAAATTGAATATTTTAAAAAGCTTATCCAAACTATTGGTTGGTGCGGATTCTTATAGTAAGACTGAGAACAAACAACCCTATATAAGGGAAATTATTGTAATGTCCTAGAATTTCCACATCTTTATTAATTAAATTATTAATTTAATTTCCAACGAGTTATTTTTACGAGATTATTTAAATCTTTTTATGTGATTAATTAATTATGTGATTAAATAATTATGTAATTAATTACTAAAATTAATTAAAGGAGGTCACTAATATGTTATTAAATTAGTGAACAAACCCTAAAGTTTTAATATCAAAATAATTGATAAGTTTCCTATTAATTAAATATTCAATTAAATTGAATATAATGAGTTAATTAAATATAATAAATTAATTAATATGATTATTAATTAATGTAAATAATGTGAAATATTAATAATAATATTTATTAGTCCATTTAGTAATTTAATACTTATGGGTTAAAATATTTAATTATTTATTCAACCTATTTATTTATTTAATTATGGATTGAATAATTAATGTATAAATTATTAAATTAGCCCAACATGGGTCAATTAGTAGCCCAATGGGAGAATAATAAAATTTGACAATTTAGTAGCCCAAACAATTTAATAGAAGCCCAATTGGTATTTTAAATTAAAGCCCAATGATTGACCCACTTGGAAAATACTTAAATTAACTATTAATTGTTTAAAAAGTGAAATGTGACTTTGAATTTGGGACAAAAAAAAAGAAGATCAGCCGAGCATACATGGATGAGAGAGAAAAGAATTGATTTTTTTGTTATTTTAGTTTATTATTTATTTATTTAATATTAGGTTGCTTGTTTTGGTTTTTGGGAAAGTCTTTTCCCACAAAATCCTCACCAACTAAGTATGGACTAGCTTTCTTGTGTAAGTATCATTGCTATCTCATGATGGTAATTTTGATAGATATATATTTTATATATATCCAAATTGTAAGTATACTTACAATTTTGGAGCTTAAGTGAGTCATTTCTTCTTCTTCCATTTTCCAAGCTAGAGAGCATTTGAGAGTGTAGAAAAATTATAGTTGAGAGCAAAAATACCAAGAGAAGGAGTTCTTGGTTCATGCCTTCAAACCTCATCACCTACTTTGGAAGAAAAAGAAAGATAGCCATTAAATCAAGGTAATGGTTATTCTAAATCTAAGTTTTATTTTTAAATTAAATAAATCATCATGTTTGTATAAACATGTTAATATAGTTATTAATGTGTAGTTGTAATATTTATGTCATGCTTGAGTTTAATATGTTTGATTTGTATTTTGGTATATTTATATGCTAAAATATGTATTTAATAGTGTATAATCAAGTCTTGAAATATATGACCAAAAATATTTTTGTAAAACTTAGATTTGATGTTCTAATATTATAGAACATTAAATCATGAGAAAAACAAAGTTTGAATCACTCAAAATGGAGTTATACACAAAAAGTTATGATTTATGGTAGTTTATGTGATGTAAAAATTTTTATAAAAAAATAATGATATTAAATCATGAAAAATTATTTTTTTCATGTTATAAATTAATATAAGGTGATTGGTAATTTTTTTGGATTTTTATTGAAGAGTTAAAGATTTATTGAAGGTATATTTTTATTTAAAATGTGTATGCCGGAGCACTGTTCACTGTCTGCTAAAAGGAAAAAAATTAGGAACAGTCCGCGCAATGCGCGGAAGCTTTTGCTGGGAAAAAACGCGGAGCCAAACGACGTCGTTTGGCTTCTGCGGGAAATTCACTCCGCGCGTACGCGCGGAAGCCGTTTCCGGTTTCTCAAAAACGGCGTCGTTTTGGGCCGTGAAAATCTGTAACGCGCGCAATGCGCGGTAATATGTTTTTCGGCAAAATTACATTTATGCCCCTCCGTGTTTTTCTTGGCAGAATTACCATTTTGCCCTCGGATCAGTTTTCTGATTATTTACGAAACTGCCATCGGTCCGATTTTTCAACTTAATTACGAAAATGCCATTCGGGTTAATTTTAATTAATTTAAATATTTAAAAATTAATTTAAAATTATAACAAAAATAATAATAATACAAAAATAATATTGGGGAGGATATTTTTCATTAAGTTTAATATTTAAATATTTTAAATATTAATCTAGTTAGCTAAACCATGGTTAAGTTAAATAAATTTATTATTTATTTATTATTTTAAATGTTAATAATAAATAAAGATGATAAATTAGCAATTATTATTTAATACCTATTAAATAATATTTAAAGAGAGATAAAATTTATAAATTAATTATTTATTATTTAAATATTATTAAATAATAAATAAGGATAATTAAGTAATTAATTATTATTTAATTAACATTAAATAACGATTAACGGAAATTAAGTTATTAGAGTAATAATTTATTATTTAATTAAAATAATAAATAAGAATGATTTGATTATTATTTAACCTTAAATAATAATTATAATTAATTAAATAATTAATTATTATTTAATTGACATTAAATAATAATTAAAGAGGATTAAGATTAGTAAACTATTATTTAATTTCCTTAATTAAATAATAAGTAAGGTTAATTACTTGGTTAATTATTGGTTGATTAACATTAAATTAAAGAAGGTTAAAACTAAGTTAATAATTATTTATTATTTAATTATAATTAAATAATAAGTAAGTACAATTAGTTATTATTTATTTTAAATAATAACTAGAGTTAATTAATTAATTTCTATTTAATCAATATTAAATAGTAATTAAAAAGAGATTGAGTTAATAAAATAAATTGAATTTAATTAAACAATTATAATAAGTTGTTTAAAGGTTTAATAAGTGTCATACACTTAAGAAAAATATTTTCTAACTTATTAAATTATTAACCTAATATGATTGAGGGTCTATAAGGTTAATAATATTATTTTGACTAATGTAATTTATGTGTTAGTACTTATGTGGTAAATAAGTTCGTTATTAAGCGTATAGTTATGCAAATACGTCGTACTAATTATTAGACCGACTTTATTAATGTTAGGTCTTTCAAAGCAAGTTAGTTAAAGCTAGACAATTATTGTAGCTGAGCAAACAGGCAAGTTCTCTAACCCTACTCATTTATTGTTGAACAAGTTTCTATACTTGTATTTATTGTCAAAGCTTGAAGTGGTTTAATTATTAAAAATTATTCCACATCCATATTGTTTATAAAATCGCACTTAGTGCATTTGAAGCTTATTAGTTCTTGATTCATGAACTGTATTAAAAATGTCTTAAGCTAATAATTCAGCTAGACATTACGTTTCTAAATTCAATAACTTGAATACTTTTAAAAGCTTATCCAAACCATTGTTGGGTGCGGATTTTTTATATTAAGTCTGAGAATTGAACAACCCTAAATTAGGGGATTTTGTGTCGGGAAACCGACTTTGGGCGCCAGTGACTAAATGTAATGCATATACAGCGGGTTGAATAGGTTGATCCCCTTGAAAACCAAACAACTCAAAGGGTCAGAGGAAACTCTATTATACCCTAGTTAGTTCAGGGTCCTTAGTGACCACTCAGCATTTTAAGATTCAAATATTCTGTTTATTAAAATTTGAATCCTGTTTCATTCACAATTGTTATATCTATTGTTGAATCATTGATGATATTTCCCATTCATTCATGATATATTAAATCTATATGATTGTTCTAAACTTGCTGAGCAAACTAGTTGCTCATTCTTGCTATATCATGAACAATTTTTTAGATAATCCTGATTGCTCAAAGAAGGATAAGGGAAAAGGAAAGGCTAGAGCTTAAGTTAGTTTATGCATGCTAATTAGATGCTTAAATTTGTGTTTACTGTTGTTAAACCTTTTGTAATTCCTTATGATAGGAACTGTTTATGTTAAGGTTAATAGACCCTGGTATTGTAACCTTTTTGTAAGGGAACCAATATGTATTATTCCGCGATATTTAAATGCAATGTATGTATTTAATTGTTAGTAATGTGTTGAATAGTGAGAACCAAACTCGAGGTTATGGAACCCGGATTTGGGGTCGTCACAGGTTGGTATCAGAGCTGTAGGTTAGAAACGTTAGGATTTGCGAAACCTAAGTTATAACCTTAGTATTAAACTCATATCGAGTGCGTTAGGAGATGAATCGGGGAGATTCATCATGTTGTGTATTTTTGGAGATGGATTGAGAAAATCCATCGAGCGGAGATGTACATGATAAAATATCATTTCATTTCATCAATGAATATATTTTATTGCTGTACTAACGTGTGTTATTTTTTACGATATAGGATGGCAGAGATCGGACAGTCGAGTCGCACTGCTGAGGAGGACTATATTGATATCCATATGGATACTGCACAGCCGCTGGTGGCTGCACCCGTAGAGGAGCCAGAGTCGGATCCTGAGGAGGGGGATCATGTGGAGCCCGTCTGGGGTGGAGTCATGAGGCCTTACAGTGAGGATGATGCAGAGTCAGAGGAGTCTGAGGAGGAGGAGTCAGCTGATGGCATGGGCACCACTGCCGCTGACATCATAGAGGGACTGACCGATAGGAACGAGGGGCTGGAGGCAAGGGTCCAGCATCTAGAGGAGCAGAATCTGACCCACCAGCACATGGAGGATCAGTATAGGGATGCGGCTTACCAGTTCTCTGGCGAGAACACAGAGCTGAAGGAGAGGATCGTAGGACTGGAGGATCAGGTACAGGAGTACGAGGATTCGGTGGAGCACTTTGCAGTGCTAACACATCAGCTGGTAGATCAGGACGTAGAGCTGCAGGCCAAATTGGCAGTGGCTGAGACTAGGTTGGCCGAGGCTGAGCTGAAGGTTCAGCAAGTACAGGCAGAGAAGGCCGCCATCCGTGCACACTGGCAGGAGGCGATAGAGGACCGAATGGAGATGGAGAGACAGCGGGATGCCGCTTATGGTCAGATGATTGAGCTAGAGGAGGAGGTCCGCGAGAAGCGGGTGAGGACGGATAGACTTAGCTACGTCTACCGATCTTCATATGGTAGGCTTCAGAGCAGGGTGCACTACTACCCAGCTGAGGAGGGCCAGTCTATGCACACCATCAGCAGGAGTGTGGTGATGGCCATTGGGGATGAGGAGTATGACGACGCGATCCGTAGGGGGATGCGCATTCAGTAGTAGTAGTAGTTGTTTTCTAATTTCGTATGTAAATAGATGCAGTAAAACCTAACTTTTGTTTTATTAGAGGGTTAATATGTCACTAAATCCCAACTCTAGGAAGTTGTAGGATATGTCAGATCCCATCTTTTGTAGCTTCTCTGGGATAGAAGCATTTATAGCAGTATGCTTTTGATGTAAAGTGCTACGCACTACTGTTTTAGCATATAAATATAAATGCAGTCAAATTTATGTTATATGCGTGTTGAAATAATTACTTGTATGTTAGCTAAACATTGCCTAAGATACAAAATAATGAAATGAAAAAGATGTAAACAGTATAATAATGTAAATTTTTGTTTATAACAGAAAATGCCGCCACGTAGACAACCACCAAGGAACCAGGGGGTAGAAGAGTCAGTTAACAATGACCAGGGGGGACACAACGTAGACCCTATGCAAAACTTCGTCGACATGCTAGCTGAGGCAATGCAACACAGACACCCTGTTGTAGCAAATCCACCACCACCACCACCAACTCAGTTGGCAAATTTCAAAGATTTTAAAGCAGTGAGACCGCCAGAGTTTAGGGGAACGTCGGACCCGATAGAGGTCCAGTCTTGGATAAAGGAGATAGAGAAAGCGTTCGTCATCGCAAGAGTAGCTGAGGAGCAAAAGACAGTCTTTGCTACCTACATGATGAAGGGCGAAGCCAATTTCTGGTGGGAAGCCAATCAGAATAGGGTTGGGGATGGTGTGGTGCCCTGGACAAAATTTAAGGAAATATTCGACGAGAATTATTTCCCGAAAAGTATGAAAAGTAGGATGGAGGTAAGGTTTCTAGAACTGAAACAGGAGAACATGTCGGTACCGGAGTACGCGACAAAATTTAATGAGCTGGTCAGGTTCGCTCCACATCAGGTAGACACGGAGGAACGCAAGGCCAGGAGGTTCGAGAATGAATTGAGACCTTGGATATTCAACAAGGTAGCAGTACTGCAGATTGACTCATTTGCAACTTTGCTAGAGAAGTCAATCATTGCTGAAGGAGGAAGCGACGCGTTAACCAAGTATAACCAGGAGAGAAACAAGAAGAAAAATGAAGGGGGAAGCAAGAACATCAACAGTGGAGGCAATAATAACAGCAACAAGCGTAAATGGGACAACAACAACAACGACAAGAGCTCGGGGAATCAACAAGGAAGTGTTCAGAAAAAGCCAGGATGCAATATTTGTGGAAAGAATCATTTCGGGGAGTGCAGGAAAGGCAAGAGCACGTACTATAATTGCGGTCAGGTGGGACATATTTCTCCAAATTGTCCCCTCCCAAAGAAAGTGAGATGCTTTTCTTGCGGAGCATCTGACCACCTGATAAAGGATTGCCCTAAGAAGAAGAATGACGGGGGTAGCGGCTACAAGGGCAATAACAGCAAATTGGCTATCGGGGGACCGGTACCACAGAACAGGCCGACAGCCCGGACTTTCAATATGACGGTACAGGATGCCGTGGGGTCAAAAGACGTGGTGTCAGGTATTATTCCGATCAATAATATAAATGCATATGTATTGTTTGATTCGGGTGCTACCTGTTCATTTCTGTCTGATGATTTCGCTAGACGATTAGAGTTGCCTAGGGACAAACTAGAAAACTCAATGAACATAGAAGTTGCTAATAAAGAGGTGATTCCGGTAGAGTACATACATAGAAATTGTTGTGCTGAAATCAGGGGTCAGAAATTAAATGTGAATCTAATTCCAATATGTCTGGGGGAATTTGATGTAATACTTGGGATGGATTGGTTGTTTAACCACGGGGCGATAATTGATTGTCAGAAGAAGTGCATACACCTTAAGACACCAAATAAGTCTAAGGTTGTATTTTATGGCAGCAAGTCGTCAAGACAGTCTTCTTGTCTGACGATGATGCAAGCCAAGAAATTATTGAAGAAAGGTTGTGTAGGGTATTTGGCTCATGTGGTTGACACACAAGTGGTGAGTCCCGGGATGGAGCAAATACCAGTAGTTAGGGAATTTATGGATGTTTTTCCAGATGTACTGCCGGGTTTACCGCCGGACAGGGAGATAGAATTTGTGATTGATTTAGTACCGGGGACAGCACCGATATCGAAAGCACCATATAGGATGGCTCCGGTAGAACTGAAGGAATTGATGGTGCAATTGCAGGAGTTGTTAGATAATAAGTACATTCAGCCAAGTGTTTCTCCATGGGGAGCACCGGTGCTGTTTGTAAAGAAGAAGGATGGATCGATGAGATTGTGTATGGATTATAGAGAGCTGAATAAGGTGACAATTAAGAACAAGTACCCGTTACCACGAATTGACGATCTTTTCGATCAATTGAAAGGGGCGAAGTACTTTTCAAAGATTGACTTAAGGACTGGTTATCATCAGTTGAAAGTCAGGAAGGAGGATGTACCCAAGACGGCATTCAGAACTCGATATGGGCATTATGAGTTTCTGGTGATGTCGTTTGGACTAACGAATGCGCCAGCCGCATTTATGGACATGATGAACAGAATATTCAAGCAATACTTGGATAAATTGGTAGTCGTGTTCATTGACAATATTTTGGTGTATTCCAAAACGGAGGAAGAGCATGCTGAACACCTAAGATTGGTGTTGGAGATTTTACGGAAGGAGCGGTTGTACGCTAAGTTTTCAAAGTGTGAATTCTGGTTGGAAAGAGTTCAATTTCTAGGTCATGTTATTGACAAAGAGGGAGTTTCGGTTGATCCGGCGAAGGTTGAATCGGTAATGAATTGGGAACAACCAAGGACGCCGATAGAAGTAAGAAGTTTCTTAGGGTTAGCGGGTTACTATCGGAGGTTCATACAAGACTTCTCAAAGATAGCAACACCGTTGACTAACTTAACAAGAAAGACGGTAAAATACGTGTGGACGGAGAAGTGTGAGGAAAGTTTTCAGGAGTTAAAGAAAAGACTTAGTGAAGCACCTGTATTGACCTTACCAGACGATACATGAGGTTTTACGGTCTACAGTGATGCATCGCACAAGGGGCTTGGCTGTGTGCTTATGCAAAACGGCAAAGTCGTTGCGTATGCGTCCAGACAATTAAAAGATTATGAGAAGGGATATCCTACCCACGACTTGGAATTGGCAGCGGTAGTGTTTGTCCTTAAAATTTGGAGGCATTATTTGTATGGAGAGAAATGTAAGATATTCACAGACCATAAGAGTCTAAAATATATCTTCACACAGAAGGAGTTGAATATGAGGCAACGGAGATGGTTGGAATTGATCAAAGATTATGATTGTGAAATTCTATATCATCCCGGCAAGGCCAACGTAGTAGTGGATGCTCTGAGTAGAAAGAGCAGGGAGAAATTGTTCATATTGACAGATCAAGAATAATTGGTTCAAGAGATGGCTCGAATGGAGTTGGAAGTGAGAAGTCCAAACGAGTCAATAGAAGTCGAGGTGAGCCCAACCTTGTTAGATAGGGTGAAAGAGGCTCAAGACAAAGATGAGGAATGTGACAGAATCCGGAAGAGGATGACCGATGGAGAAGAGGTCAAGTTTAAAATTGATAGCATGGGATTGCTGAGATTTGAAAATCGTGTTTGGGTACCGCTAGTGCCTGAATTACGAGAGGAAATTTTGCAAGAGGCCCACAGTATGAGATACTCGATACATCCGGGGAGTACGAAGATGTATCAAGATCTACGTCAGCATTTTTGGTGGCCGAATTTAAAAAGGGAGGTTACAGAATGTGTCAGCCGATGCCTAACTTGTCAAAGGGTAAAGGCCGAACATCAGAGACCAAGTGGATTGTTACAGCCGTTAGAAATTCCTGAGTGGAAATGGGAGCATATCACAATGGATTTTGTGGTAGGACTTCCAGCAACACAGAAGGGATATGACGCGATTTGGGTGATTGTGGATCGGCTAACAAAGTCAGCGCACTTTTTGCCGATCAAGCTTAGGTTCAGTTTGGATCAGTTGTCCAAATTATACATCAAAGAGATAGTTTCAAGACATGGGGTGCCGGTATCGATTGTGTCAGACAGAGATCCGCGCTTCACGTCAAAATTTTGGAGAAGTCTTCAGGAGAGATTGGGGACACAGTTGAGAATGAGTACAGCGTATCATCCGCAGACTGATGGGCAAAGTGAGAGAACAATTCAGACATTGGAAGATATGCTCAGGGCCTGCGTGATGGATTTCAAGGGCAGTTGGGAAATCCATCTACCACTAGTTGAGTTTGCATACAACAATAGTTATCATGCGAGCATAGACATGCCGCCTTACGAAGCTTTATATGGCAGAAAATGCAGAACACCTCTATGTTGGGATGAGGTAGGAGAACGCCGATTGTTGGGGCCAGAATTGGTTCAACAGACGGTAGAAATTATCAAGGTAATAAGAGCTCGGCTAGTAGCAGCTCAAGACCGTCAAAAGAAATACGCCGATTTACATCGACAGAAACGAGACTTCGAGGTGGGGAGTTTTGTGTTCATTAAGGTATTTCCCTGGAAAGGGAAGATCAGGTTTGGAAAGAAGGGGAAATTGAGTCCAAGGTTCATAGGACCGTTCGAAATATTGAGAAGAGTGGGTGAAGTAGCATACGAGGTAGCTTTACCTCCTGAATTGGAACATATTCACAATGTGTTTCACGTGTCGGTATTGCGGCCATACAAACCAGACTACAAGCACGTTATCTCCTATGAACCAACTCAAGTCGGGAAGGACTTATCATATGAAGAAGTTCCTGTTCAGATACTCGATAGGAAGGAACAGAAACTGAGAAATAAGATAATTCATTCTGTCAAAGTACTTTGGAGGAATCACGCCATTGAAGAAGCTACGTGGGAATTAGAGGAGGAAATGAGGGCAAATTTCCCGTTTTTATTTGAGTAACCTTATTTTACAATTCCGAGGACGGAATTTTTATAAGGAGGGGAGAATGTAATGTCCTAGAATTTCCACATCTTTATTAATTAAATTATTAATTTAATTTCCAATGAGTTATTTTTACGAGATTATTTAAATCTTTTTATGTGATTAATTAATTATGTGATTAAATAATTATGTAATTAATTACTAAAATTAATTAAAGGAGGTCACTAATATGTTATTAAATTAGTGAACAAACCCTAAAGTTTTAATATCAAAATAATTGATAAGTTTCCTATTAATTAAATATTCAATTAAATTGAATATAATGAGTTAATTAAATATAATAAATTAATTAATATGATTATTAATTAATGTAAATAATGTGAAATATTAATAATAATATTTATTAGTCCATTTAGTAATTTAATACTTATGGGTTAAAATATTTAATTATTTATTCAACCTATTTATTTATTTAATCATGGATTGAATAATTAATGTATAAATTATTAAATTAGCCCAACATGGGTCAATTAGTAGCCCAATGGGAGAATAATAAAATTTGACAATTTAGTAGCCCAAACAATTTAATAGAAGCCCAATTGGTATTTTAAATTAAAGCCCAATGATTGGCCCACTTGGAAAATACTTAAATTAACTATTAATTGTTTAAAAAGTGAAATGTGACTTTGAATTTGGGACAAAAAAAAAGAAGATCAACCGAGCATACATGGATGAGAGAGAAAAGAATTGATTTTTTTGTTATTTTAGTTTATTATTTATTTATTTAATATTAGGTTGCTTGTTTTGGTTTTTGGGAAAGTCTTTTCTCACAAAATCCTCACCAACTAAGTATGGACTAGCTTTCTTGTGTAAGTATCATTGCTATCTCATGATGGTAATTTTGATAGATATATATTTTATATATATCCAAATTGTAAGTATACTTACAATTTTGGAGCTTAAGTGAGTCATTTCTTCTTCTTCCATTTTCCAAGCTAGAGAGCATTTGAGAGTGTAGAAAAATTATAGTTGAGAGCAAAAATACCAAGAGAAGGAGTTCTTGGTTCATGCCTTCAAACCTCATCACCTACTTTGGAAGAAAAAGAAAGATAGCCATTAAATCAAGGTAATAGTTATTCTAAATCTAAGTTTTATTTTTAAATTAAATAAATCATCATGTTTGTATAAACATGTTAATATAATTATTAATGTGTAGTTGTAATATTTATGCCATGCTTGAGTTTAATATGTTTGATTTGTATTTTGGTATATTTATATGCTAAAATATGTATTTAATAGTGTATAATCAAGTCTTGAAATATATGACCAAAAATATTTTTGTAAAACTTAGATTTGATGTTCTAATATTATAGAACATTAAATCATGAGAAAAACAAAGTTTGAATCACTCAAAATGGAGTTATACACAAAAAGTTATGATTTATGGTAGTGTATGTGATGTAAAAATTTTTATAAAAAAATAATGATATTAAATCATGAAAAATTATTTTTTTCATGTTATAAATTAATATAAGGTGATTGGTAATTTTTTTGGATTTTTATTGAAGAGTTAAAGATTTATTGAAGGTATATTTTTATTTAAAATGTGTATGCCGGAGCACTGTTCACTGTCTGCTAAAAGAAAAAAAATTAGGAACAGTCCGCGCAATGCGCGGAAGCTTTTGCTGGGAAAAAACGCGGAGCCAAACGACGTCGTTTGGCTTCTGCGGGAAATTCACTCCGCGCGTACGCGCGGAAGCCGTTTCTGGTTTCTCAAAAACGGCGTCGTTTTGGGCCGTGAAAATCTATAACGCGCGCAATGCGCGGTAATATGTTTTTCGGCGAAATTACATTTATGCCCCTCCGTGTTTTTCTTGGCAGAATTACCATTTTGCCCTCGGATCAGTTTTCTGATTATTTACGAAACTGCCATCGGTCCGATTTTTCAACTTAATTACGAAAATGCCATTCGGGTTAATTTTAATTAATTTAAATATTTAAAAATTAATTTAAAATTATAACAAAAATAATAATAATACAAAAATAATATTGGGGAGGATATTTTTCATTAAGTTTAATATTTAAATATTTTAAATATTAATCTAGTTAGCTAAACCATGGTTAAGTTAAATAAATTTATTATTTATTTATTATTTTAAATGTTAATAATAAATAAAGATGATAAATTAGCAATTATTATTTAATACCTATTAAATAATATTTAAAGAGAGATAAAATTTATAAATTAATTATTTATTATTTAAATATTATTAAATAATAAATAAGGATAATTAAGTAATTAATTATTATTTAATTAACATTAAATAACGATTAACGGAAATTAAGTTATTAGAGTAATAATTTATTATTTAATTAAAATAATAAATAAGAATGATTTGATTATTATTTAACCTTAAATAATAATTAAAATTAATTAAATAATTAATTATTATTTAATTGACATTAAATAATAATTAAAGAGGATTAAGATTAGTAAACTATTATTTAATTTCCTTAATTAAATAATAAGTAAGGTTAATTACTTGGTTAATTATTGGTTGATTAACATTAAATTAAAGAAGGTTAAAACTAAGTTAATAATTATTTATTATTTAATTATAATTAAATAATAAGTAAGTACAATTAGTTATTATTTATTTTAAATAATAACTAGAGTTAATTAATTAATTTCTATTTAATCAATATTAAATAGTAATTAAAAAGAGATTGAGTTAATAAAATAAATTGAATTTAATTAAACAATTATAATAAGTTGTTTAAAGGTTTAATAAGTGTCAAACACTTAAGAAAAATATTTTCTAACTTATTAAATTATTAACCTAATATGATTGAGGGTCTATAAGGTTAATAATATTATTTTGACTAATGTAATTTATGTGTTAGTACTTATGTGGTAAATAAGTTCGTTATTAAGCGTATAGTTATGCAAATACGTCGTACTAATTATTAGACCGACTTTATTAATGTTAGGTCTTTCAAAGCAAGTTAGTTAAAGCTAGACAATTATTGTAGCTGAGCAAACAGGTAAGTTCTCTAACCCTACTCATTTATTGTTGAACAAGTTTCTATACTTGTATTTATTGTCAAAGCTTGAAGTGGTTTAATTATTAAAAATTATTCCACATCCATATTGTTTATAAAATCGCACTTAGTGCATTTGAAGCTTATTAGTTCTTGATTCATGAACTGTATTAAAAATGTCTTAAGCTAATAATTCAGCTAGACATTACGTTTCTAAATTCAATAACTTGAATACTTTTAAAAGCTTATCCAAACCATTGTTGGGTGCGGATTTCTTATATTAAGTCTGAGAATTGAACAACCCTAAATTAGGGGATTTTGTGTCGGGAAACCGACTTTGGGCGCCAGTGATTAAATGTAATGCATATACAGCGGGTTGAATAGGTTGATCCCCTTGAAAACCAAACAACTCAAAGGGTCAGAGGAAACTCTATTATACCCTAGTTAGTTCAGGGTCCTTAGTGACCACTCAGCATTTTAAGATTCAAATATTTTGTTTATTAAAATTTGAATCCTGTTTCATTCACAATTGTTATATCTATTGTTGAATCATTGATGATATTTTCCATTCATTCATGATATATTAAATCTATATGATTGTTCTAAACTTGCTGAGCAAACTAGTTGCTCATTCTTGCTATATCATGAACAATTTTTTAGATAATCCTGATTGCTCAAAGAAGGATAAGGGAAAAGGAAAGGCCAGAGCTTAAGTTAGTTTATGCATGCTAATTAGATGCTTAAATTTGTGTTTACTGTTGTTAAACCTTTTGTAATTCCTTATGATAGGAACTGTTTATGTTAAGGTTAATAGACCCTGGTATTGTAACCTTTTTGTAAGGGAACCAATATGTATTATTCCGCGATATTTAAATGCAATGTATGTATTTAATTGTTAGTAATGTGTTGAATAGTGAGAACCAAACTCGAGGTTATGGAACCCGGATTTGGGGTCGTCACAATTATATTCGGGAAACCTAACTTGTGTAAGATGTTTGAATGTTATGCATATACATAAGGTACAAGAGGCTGATCCCTTCGCGTACCAAACTATCAAGGTGTCAAATATATATGTTTGTTTTACCTTTAGCAGCAGTTCATGGTCCTTAGAGGCCACTCAGTAGTAAATAGTCAATTTATTCTTTTATAGAAAATTGATTCTTGTTCTTTCACAATTATTATCTATTATTAAATCACTTGATGTTATTTCCCATTCAAGCATGATATATCTTCTATTATATGTTCTTAAACTTACTGAGCAAGCTAGTTGCTCATTTTTGCTCTATCATGACTTATTTTTCAGCTAAGCTCGAATGCTCCAAAACGGACAAAGGCAAGGAAAAAGTCAAAGCATAGAATAGCTTAATGCATGTTAAATTAATTGCTTTCATGTAATTTCTTGTGTTAATCTTTTGTAATCCCTTAAAGATAGGTACTTTTATATTAAGGTTAGTCGACCTTGGGATTGTAGCCTTTTTATATGGAACTTTATGTATTATTCTGCGATGTTAATTAAAGATTATGTTTTAGATGTTATTTAGTATTGTACAGTGAGGAACTGTGACGCCCCCAAATCCGGGTCCCTTGAACCACGGGTTTGGTGCTCACGTAACTATTCTACCCTGTCATCTCACACATATATTCTGAACAAAATAATATTAATAAATTTGATTTATATTCATACATAACTAATGTCAGGTTCTACGTACCTTTATACATACAAGCTGTCGTACCAGACATATTACAAAATATAACAATAAATACACAATAATTACAATAATAGCACATCTACTGCTGGTTGGCCTTTCCTTTACCCTTATTTACACCTGGCCCCTCGGTCTTCTCTGGCTTAGCTGAAATATCAGGAATGAAAGCAAGAGTGAGCTTAAAATAGCTCAGCAAGTAAATAAACACAAGATAACATGATATTTCGAAATGATAAATATAAATAGTTTATGAGGAAATGGAGATATTCATATCAACACTGGTTTTTGGCATTTCAATAAATGATGAGGGACTTATAATACAAGATGAACATGACGATCTGGAAACATGAAATTTTAATTGCTGTATGGTCACAAGACCAAGAACACGTTAAGAACAATATCAATCATCAAGACCGATACTGCCCAAATTAATTATAATACGTTAAGAACAATATCAATCACAAAGACTGACATTGCCTAAGAGGTAATAACACCAGTTTAGATGCGTACTCTGGGTGATCAGCCCATTGTACTTTATATTGTGCACAACAAACATCTAACGACGCAACCACGTCATAATTATTTCATTTCATTTATCCTTTATTCCCCCTTTTTAATAGGGTTGTTCTGTTACAGCATAACATAGAGTCCGCAACACCACAATGTGGGTTGGAGAACATAACAATCAAAAGCTGAATTTAACATGAAATATTTCACGTGTCTAGCCAGAATCAAAATTGGTATCGACCTTTTCAATATAGTTCAGCAAGGAATGAACTTTAAATGGTAGTACGAATACATAAAATGAATGTTTATTCAAGAAACTGGAATTAAAAGTTTAGTCAGAAAACTTGCCTTGGTCCTCGTCTATCACAATTGGTAAAATATTATCCCGTCTATAACCTACATGACCATAATATTAGTTTATGCATTAGTTATGCACACATGCATGCTATTACTTGCTAAACAAACTACTCGTTAACTATACATAAATCCTAATCACGTAACACATTGTTCATTTAAACCTTAACATCTACCGTATTGATTATTTTTATCAATTTATGGTTTACATATGTGTTTCTATCATTAAATATCAAAATATTGCATTTTGGAATGAAAATAATTTATTTTTCAAAAACAGGACACTGCGCCCCGGCGGAGAACACTGCGCCCCCAGCGAAATCTTCTCGGCCAGACAGCGCCCCGGCGTGCCCTGATCTCGCCCCGACCTGGTCTATACAGAAGCATTGCGCCCCGGCGCAGTTTCAAGAGTAAAATACTGTAACGCCCCCAAATCCGGGTCCCTTGAACCACGGGTTTGGTGAGCACGTGACTATCTACCCTGTCATTTCATCCATCCAATCTGAATAAGATAAAGATAATAAGAACTTAGTTTACATTCATCCATAACTAATCTCAGGTTCTATGTACCTCTATACATACAATCTGTCATACCTGACATATTACAACATATAATAATAATTACACGATAATTACAATATTAATACATCTATTGCTGATTGGCTTTTCCTTTACCCTTGTCTACTCCAGACCCCTCGGTCTTCTCTGGCTTAGCTGGAATATCATGAATGAAAGCAAGAGTGAGCTTAAAATAGCTCAGCAAGTAATTAAACATGAGATAACATGATATTCCAGAATGATGAATATAACTTGTTTATAATGAAATGTAGGAATGCGTGTCAACATGGACTTGTAACAATTTAATAGATGCTGATAGGATCACAACATAAGCTAAACATGCATGTCTGAGAACATGGAATTTTTAATTGCTGTATGGTCACAAGACCAAGAACACGTTAAGAACAATATCAATCTTTAAGACCGACACTGTCCAAATAAGATTTTAATACGTTAAGAACAATCTCAATCACAAAGACTGACATTGCCCACAAGGTAATAATAACAGTTTAGATGCGTACTCTGGGTGATCAGCCCATCGTACTTTATATTGTGCACAACAACATCTAACGACGCAACCACGTCATAATTAATTCATTCCATTAGCCTTTATTCCCCCTTGTTAATAGGGTTGTTCTGTTACAGCATAACCAAGAGTCCGCACCACCACAATGTGGATTGGAGAACATAACAATCAACAACTGGATTTAACATGAAACATACATGTGTCTAGCCAGAACCAAAATTGGCATCGACCTTTTCAAGATAGTTCGATAAGAAATGAACTTTACATAATAACATAAATGTACAACATGAATGTCTGTTCAAGAATCTGAAATTAAAAGCTTAGTCAGAAAACTTGCCTTGGTCCTCGTCTATCACAATCGGTATAATATTATCCCGTCTATAACCTACATGACCACAATATTGGTTCATGCATTAGTTACATACACATGCATGCCATAACTTGCTAACCAAGCTACCCATTAACTATACATAACCCTAATCACATAACATATTGCTCAAATATATCTTAACGTCTACCATATTGATTATTTTTATCAAATTATGGTTTACATATGTGTTCCTATCATTTAATATTAAAACATTTTATTTTAGAATTAAAATAAATTATTTTTCAAAAATTGGTCAACTGCGCCCCGGCGGAAACACTGCGCTGGCCGCGAGATTGCCTCGGCTGACGGCGCCCCGGCGAGCTCTGGTCTCGCCCCCAGCGGAAACCTTGCAGCCAACCTGCGCCCCGACGCAGTATCCAGCACAAAAACTCGCGCCCCGGCGCCATGCTGCAGAATCAGAAAAATTTTTCTTTCCAAAAATCAAGCTAGCTTTGGCCATAATGTGAATTTACCAATTCCAACATTTTATATAGCACGTATAACACATAATTGACTCGCGTGGGTTTTCGAAACATTTAAAAATCATTATTTGAACCTATTTTTCCAAAGATTTCATTTTAGTCGTATTTTAACGTTTTAAATCGTTTAAAACGGTCGTTTATCGCCATAAGTGTCAACTTGCTTCCAATTCGATTCTATCACGTGCACATACATAAAACTTACATGATTGGCCTAATTTGAACCTCCATAACCCAAAATGGCCAAAAATCACTGATTGGTTGCATTTCTACCAATTTACAAAACTCTCTTAAAAACCAACTTTGGAATTCTTGTACTTTAACCACATATATGTCAACACATACTTATTTGGCAACTTGATATACTCCCATAGCTTATATATGTTCCTTCCAATGCACTTTACAGATTATAATTTCATTTAGGCAAAAAGTATAGCCTAGTATTCATTCCCTATTCACAAAGCTTGCTTTGGACATCATTAATGCTTCTATAATACCCCATAACATGTAATAATGCATGTAACTCATTTCTTTTACCTCTCAAGCTAGGTTTCATCATGTCTAGCAACTTAAAACACACAATCAAGACTTAGATCATAACTTTAATCTTAGCTATTCATGTAAATAGTACACCACCTTTGCTATACACAACTCAATCACTAGGTTTTCATGATCTAGCCAACTTGAAGCACATGTATCACATAATATACACATATGATCAAAGACTCATGCATGGCTTCATCTATTTCAACTTATAAACACATAATCTTTGAATTTCATAACTTAAACTCTTTCATACCTTCTTCTAGCTTTACTTCTTCTAGCTAAAAACCTTGCCAAGCTTTGATTCTCCACCTTGATCACTTACTTTGCTTGTCTAGAACACTTTTCTCTTGAGTTCTCTTTGAGTTTCTTCAAACCCTAACTCCTAGCTCTCTCTTCTCTCTTATCTTGCAAGCTTCGAATGAACTTGGATAATAGCAACTAGAATGCTGAAAATTGGTTTGCATGTATGCTTATAACAAATGTCTAGCAACTAACCATGGTTGGTACACTTAACTTAGCATGGTCAAGGTTAAATGAGTCTTTTTTCCATGATTAACTAAGGATATCTTGGACATTTAGCTAACTTGGGATACAATTGTCATAACATAACTTGTTAACATTCCCTTAGTCATTTAACCAATTCCTAGCAATTCAATTTCTATGAATTTTCCTTAAAACACAAGATTTGCTCATTTTAATTTCCAATTCTCATCCATTAAATTCCAAATTTATTTCATAATTCTTGTATTTCATTCCCCCATTTAGTGACTCATAATACCCTTGTCCCAAATTACATGTCACACCTCTAAATATTTTATTTCTATTAATAACTTATTCAAAAGAATTTAATATCCATTTATAAATTAGAATTTTATATATATCAAAAATACGTATCGTTACAAATACTGCGCCCCGGCGCAGTGCTGGTTTTTCAGAAAAAAATTTCTTTCCAAAAACTAAGCTAACTTTGGCCCTAATGTGAATTTCTCAATTTCAACATTTCACATAGCACATATAACAAGTAATTGACTTGCGTGGGTCTTCAAATTATTTTGAAATTGATTTTTGAACCTATTTTTCAAAAGTTTTAGTTTTAGGTGCCGGCGAACGTTTTAAAATGTTTAAAATGGTCAATTATCGCCGTAAGCACCAATTGAGTTTTAAAACGATCATAACATATGTATTTTGATAAAACTTAGCCATTTTGCTATTTTTAACCTTCCTTAATAGGGATTTGCTAAAAATCACATCTTAGTAGGATTTTTGCTAACTTGACAAAACTTGTCACATGAATCACTTTGAGATAATCATATCTATACTTCATATACGTAAATATGAACACATATAACAGCTTGACATGCACATATAACTTCTAATTGTACCTTCCAATGCACTTTACAGATTATAATTTGATTTCTCCAAAGAGTATAGCCTAATATTTAATTCTCTTTCATGAAATTTACTTTTGGAGCCATCCATGTCTCTATGATGCTTCTTAGCATATGATAATGCATGTGACTCATATCTTCTACCTCTCAAGCTAGGTTTTCATCATGTCTAGCAACTTAGAACACACAATCATGACTTAGATCATAATATTTATCTTAACTATTCATGTAAATAGTACACCACCTTTGTTATACTACACTTTAAGCTTAGGGTTTCATCTACAATCAAACATGAAGCACCTAAACTCATAAACATCACAAAATCAACACATATTACTAAAGTTACATGCATGGCTATCTCACTTCTTGCATATAAGCACATAGATAACAAATTTAAATGTTAGAACTTAATTTCTACCTTATTTTTGCTACTCTTCTTCTTGATAGGAACCTTACAAGTGTTGGATGATCCACTTTTGATGTTTATTTCACTTCTCTTGGCCAACTTTCTCTTAAATCCTTCAACTTATCCTTGAAACCCTAGCTTCTCTCTTCTTTTCTTTCTTATCTCTCGGTTGAGCAACTTGGAGAGTGGAAATGATATGAGTAAAGCTGATGACTTAGCCAATATATGTATACATGAGTTCAATTCTTACTCTCCAACAACTAACCATGCATAGTTAGCTTAACTTATGCATGGTTAGGGACATATAAGTCATTTTACCTTGCTAGCTATGAACATACAAGTAATTACACCACCTTGGGATACATAAGTCATAACACAATTGTTAGGGTCTCTTTAGTCATTAATCAAAGTTCCTAACAATTTTAATTCCTATGAAATTTCTTAAAAATCAATGTTTGTTCATTTTAATTCCAATTCAAATCTATTTTAATCCAAATTTATTTCATAAATCTTACATCTAATTCCATCCTCTAATAGTCCATAATCCACTTGTCCCAAATTGTTTGTCACCCCTCAAAAGATTTTAATGTCCATTAATAACTTATTCGAACAATTCAATAACCATTTATAAATTGTAATTTTATATATTTCAAAATGCATATCATTACAGGAACCAAACCCGAGGTTATGGAACTCGGATTTGGGGTCGTCACAGGTTGGTATCAGAGCTGTAAGTTGGAAATGTTAGGCTTTGCGAAACCTAGGTTATAACCTTAGTACTAAACTCATATCGAGTGCGTTAGGAGATGAATCGGGGAGATTCATCATGTTGTGTATTTTTGGAAGTGGATTGAGGAAATCCATCGAGCCGAGATGTACATGATAAAATATCATTTCATTTCATCAATGAATATATTTTATTTTTGTACTAACATGTGTTATTTTTATGATATAGGATGACGGAGATTGGACAGTCGAGTCATACTATTGAGGAGGTGGTTTACACGGATATCCACATGGATACGGCACAGCCGCTGGTGGCTGCCCCGATAGAGGATCTTGAGTCAGATCCAGAGGAGGGAGGTCGTGAGGAGCCCATCAGGGGTGGAGTGATGATGCCATATAGTGATGGTTGAGGCCGAGTCTGAGGAGTCAGAGGACGAGGAGCCAGCGGATTACGCTAATGGCATGGGCACTACTGCCAGTGACATCATCGAGGCACTGGCTACGAGGAATGATGAGCTGGAGGAGAGGGTTCAACACTTGGAGGAGCAGAATCAAACCCACCAGCATACGGAGGATCAGTATAGAGATGTAGCTTATCAGTTCTCTGGTGAGAACACGTTGCTGAAGGAGAAGATGGCAAAGGTGGAGGCTAGACTAGCAGCAGTTGAGCTGAAGGTTTAGCAGGTGCAGGTAGAGAATGAGGAGATTAGAGGCCATTAGTAGCAGGCTATCGATGATAGGATCGAGATGGAGATCCAGCGAGATTCAGCACATGGACAGATGTTGGAGTTGGAGGATGAGGTTAGAGAGAATAGGGTAAAGATCGATAGGCTTAGCTACGTCTATCGTTCTTCTTATGGCAGATTGCAGAGTAGGATGTATTACTACCTAACTGAGGAGGGCCAGTCCTTACACACTATCAGCATGAGCGTGGTGATGGCTATGGGAGATGAGGAGTTCGATGTTGCGATTCATCGAGGGATGCACAGCCATTAGTAGTAGTTTTCTTTATTTATGTTGTATGTATATAGATGTAGTAGAAACCCAACTTTTGTTTTGATAAAGGGTTAGTATGATGTAAATCTCAACTCTAGAAAGTTGTGAGATATGATTATGGTTAGATCCCTCTTTTGTAGTATTTCAGGGATAGTAGCATTTATAGCAATATGCTTATGATGTAAAAGTGTTATGCACTATGATTTTAACATATGAATATAAATGCAATTCTGTTTTATGTTTATATGAGTTGTGGCGAATATTTGTGATTTAGTTTAAAATTACTTAAGCTACAAAAAGAAAGGGAAAAGATGAAACAAGTATGATAATTTAAATTTTTGTTTATAACAGAAAATGTCGCCACGTAGACAACCATCGAGAAACCAAGGAGTAGAAGAATCAGTTAACAATGATGAGGGGGGACGCAATGTGGATCCAATGCAGAATTTCATCGACATGCTAGCTGAAGTAATGCAGAATCGAAACCCGGTAGTAGCAAATCCGCCACCACCACAAAATCAGTTGGCAAATTTCAAAGACTTCAAAGCAGTCAGACCGCCGGAGTTTAGAGGGATGAGCGACCCAATAGAAGCTCAGTCCTGGATAAAGGAAATAGAAAAGGTGTTCGTTATTTCGAAAGTGGCGGAGGAGCAAAAGACTATTTTTGCTACCTATATGATGAAGGGAGAAGCCAATTTGTGGTGGAAAACTAATCAGAATAGGTCTGGTGAATGGTTGGTGTTTTGGGCAAGGTTTAAGGAAATATTCGATGAGAATTATTTTCCGAAAAGTATGAAGAGTAGGATGGAGGTAAGATTTCTGGAGTTGAAGCAAGAGAACATGTCGGTACCCGAGTACGCGGTAAAGTTTAACGAGTTGGCCAAATTCGCTCCACATCAGTTAGACACGGAGGAACGCAAGGCCAAGAGATTTAAGAATGGTTTAAGACCACATATATTCAACAAAATAGCAGTGTTACAGATTGATTCATTCTCAACTTTACTGGAGAAATTCATCATAGCTGAGGGAGGAAACGAGACATTATCTAAGTATAATCAAGAAAGGAATAAGAAGAGGAGTGGGGGTGGAAATAAGAACAATAACAGTGGAGGCAGTAGTAATAACAACAAATACAAGTGGAACAATAACAGTTCAGGGACACCCTAGGGAAGCGATCAGAAGAGAGGAAACAAATACAGTAAGTGTGGGAAGAATCACTCAGGGGAGTGTATGAAGGGAAATAACGTCTGCTACAATTATGGATAAGAAAGGCATATCGCTCCTAATTGTCCCAAACCTAAAGAGGATTGTTTCATATGTGGAGCCATGGACCATCATATCAAGTATTGTCCAAAGAAGAAGAATGACGGCGAAAGCGAATATAGAGAAAACAACAATAAGCTTACCATTGGAGAGCTGGTGCAACAGAACAAACCGACAGCACGAATTTTCAACATAACGATGCAAGACGCCGTGGAATCAAAAGATGTGGTGTTAGGTATTATTCCGATCAATGATATAAATGAAAGTAGTATGCCCTCAAGCCAATCACATTTGATGTGATAAGCATATACTTTGTAATCTTATTCATTTATTAATAAAAGTATCAAGGCATTTCTTTATTCATGATTAATTACTTGAATTAATCAAATGGATAAACCCATAGTTTTTGTGTGAGGATCCGAATTTCAGGATTTCTTTAATAATATCAAATAAGAATTAATTGATAAAAATATCAAGGTTGTTTAAGTTAATTATTATTTAAAGTGTTTGAAGGGATTTAATTAGTAAATTAAATTTGTACAAAGATGGTGATGAATTATGTGAATTTAAAATAATTGAAAAGTAAATAAATTGTGTAAATACAATTTATGAAGAATAAAAGAAATTTCAGGTAATTGTACAATAAATGGTACAATTTAATTATTGTGGAAGTACAAAAATTATGTTTTAAATAAGGTTATGTGATAATGTAAATGCATGAATTTAATATGTATATATTTATATATATACATTTGTATATTTATATATGTGAATGTTTAATTGATAATTTTAAATTTCATTAATTATAGAAATAAAGGGATTAATAATTAAATTAATCCAAGAATTTATGGAAAGCTAATGAGGAAGTTTGTAAAATTGTAATTATTGATTTTAAATTTATTAGGAATTATGGAGGAAGTTTAGAAATTAATTGAGAAGAAAGGTAATTATATAAATTATATAATAATAAATTATATAATTTATATAAGGAAATTAAAATAAGATATGAGGGAAATAATAATTATATAAATTATATAAGAATAATTATGTAATTTATATAAGGTGATTAAATGGAATAAAGTTGGAGGAAATTAAGAAATTATTTAAAAGGAGAATGTAATTATATAAATTATATAATATTAAATTATATAATTTATATATATAAAGAAATTAATATGAATATTAAAGAAATTTAATAATAAATAAGAAAAAGGAATGTTTTAAGTTATTAAAAAAATTATGTTTATGCATAATTAAATTATTATGACCTTTATGAAAAATAATATTTCGGAAATGTGAACATGTTAATGTAACATGTTGTCCAAGTAACGGAGTGAAAAATTATGAAAAATAATATTTATATGTCCTATGAATTATTTTATGATTTTTGGAAATATGAATTACCTCATATAATTACATGCATGGCGTTATGCGTGTACAAAATTTGTCAAGAAAAATACCGAAAAATGTGTTAATATTATTTATAAATCATGTTATGATTTTTAGTGAATTAAAATAAATACTTTATATATATTATATAAAATATTTATTACACGTGATAATTACGTAATGTATTTAATTAATTGATTTGCATGCAAAAAAATTTGGAAATTATCCGCATTCGGAACTTTCGAGAGAAGCTTGAGTCGGTGGAATGAATTTGTTGCCAAAGTTAGCTTTTGGTATAAATAGCAAACAAAAGGAAATAAAAAGAAAGAAAAAGGAAAGCCAAGGAAAGAGAATGAAATAATAAATGTATATATATATCTCTCCATTTCTTCCCCATCCGACACCACCATGCCGCCACCCGTGAACCACCATGGCCGACCAAGAAGAAGAACATAGTTGAAGCTTCAAGGAAGAGAAGTACAAGCCAAGAAAGGTATAAAAAACTAATGTCATTTAATTTATTTTGGAATTATTATTGATAAATTAATTTGTGGGAAAATTAGAAAATAATTAGAATAATTGTTCTAAATAATTTTAGAATATATATGTATGAATTATGTGATTTTTAGAGTTGTTTTGTTGTGAAATTTTGGAGGAAAAATGGTGTTTTTGGTGCAAAGTTGGTATACTGTTTCGCTGTTGGGGAAGAAGAAGAAAAGGGCTGCCGCGCATTGCGCGGCAGCCAATTTTTTTTCAGCCGCAGGGTGTTAAACGGCGTCGTTTTAGGCGCTGAGAGGGGACAGGCCGCGCATCGCGCGGAAGCCCAGAAATGGGTTGTGAAACGACGTCGTTTTGGACGTCGGCAGAACAGTCGCCGCGCATTGCGCGAGCGACCGGCACGGCTGGAAATTACCAGCGTGCCCCTGGTCTTCTTAGATAATACCGAACGTGCCCTGACCCTCGGTCAATTACGAAAATGCCCCTGACCAATTTCATTAATACCGAGCGTGTCCCTAACGTTGCGGTAATTACAAAAATGCCCTCAACCTTTCTGAAAAATACCGGTTATGTCCCTATGGGCGCGGAAATTACCAAAATGCCCCCAGAATTAGTTTTAATTGAAATAAATGTTTAAAAATTGTTTAAAAATCATAGAAAATTATAGAAAAATACTAAAAATATAGAAATGATGATTGGGCATTAAATTTAATATTTTTGTAAAAATATTAAATATTGGGGATTAATATTTAAATATTCTAAATATTAATCTAATGAATTTAAAGGTTAGAAAATGATTAAATAAAAATCCGGACAACCAAATATGTTAGAAATTATCCGATGAGCCGGGTTGTCCGTAGTGAAGGTATTAAATATTAAGTTATGCTAATATTTTAAGGAACGAGGTTATTATAGTTGGCCATATGAGTTAATAATTGGCCTAGAGATGATATTAATTAATTAAATTAATATCATAAGGAGTTAAATAATTATTATTTGATTATTTTATGATCATAGGTTGATCGTGTTAAGGGTTTGAGCTAACAATTTAAATAACTGGACGCCAGGCAAGTTCTTCAGTCCCTTTTATGTTAAATGTTGAATTATTATGATATGAAATTCTTGTTTTAAATACGTACAAATTATGTGCTATGTGATACGTGTTTAATATGACCACAATGTGTTCTTTGTGCAATGATATGAGATATATTGCTATATTTGAAGCACAAGCACATGATATATGACACACACCAAGCATGTTAAGGTATGTGCTACGTGAAATATAAACTGTTGAACTTGCTGAGCCGTTGTGCTCATTACTTGTTTAAAATACACTTTTGCAGGATAAAGAAATAAATTTCAAGAATATCGGATTAAGTTTGAGATGAGTTGCCTAGAAGGTAGAAAACGTGTTTGTTATATTGTTCAATGTGAGAAATCTGTTAATTTACTGTGATGAATTGTATGTACATATAAGTTGAATCTGGATATGATAAAAGTTCAATTAGGAACTGTAATTGATCAGGATAATTGTTACGATAGAAATTATTATATATTTGATTACGAATGACGCAACAAGGAATATTTATATGAAAATAATAATAGTAAATTTTAAACGATGAGTTTTATGATATGTGTAAAAGAAAGAATAAGTTAAGGTTGCGATCCAGGGACTATGATCGAAATGTAAGGATTTTAAATATCCAAATATTTTAATATAATGATTGAATTGTGAAAAAGAAAAATTTATACCGAAAATTTGGTAATTGATGATTTTGAAATTAAATAATGGATCATATTAGGTGATAAAAGATATATTAACGGACCGAAATTTGGACGTAAGGAAAATAATGTGTATTAAATACAAGATTTAAGAGACTAAAGTGGGTCGAATTTCGGGGTCGTTACAGTTGGTATCAGAGCTAGAGGTTATAAACCTTAGGTAAATGATACCTTAGGTTATAACTTAAAGTAAGAAAGAGTACGATTAGTTGAGTGTTCTGAAAACTCAAGCGTATGGTAAACTCGTGACTCATGATTATATGGTAGAGCCCCTTTAGCGAATGGGCGACTATAGCCTGACTAGGACAAGCTCCTCAACCATATGATTATGGTAAGTTCCTGAGTCCAAATACGTGATAAGTTTGATGAACATGGGGGATTAAAATAGAAAGATGTAAGTTAAGAAATACAGATCTCAGATAGTGGCTAAAGTGAAAGAAATATGAAAGATAAAAGATTATAAGGAAGAGATAAAGATGTTAAGGAAGATTTGAATGGAGATAAGGAATTAAGAAAATTTATAAGTTCAATTAAGAACATAATTGAAAGAATATCTGAAATGATGCAAAGATGAATCTCAAAGATAATCAGGGGACACCTGATTTAAGCAATAAAGATGACAAGGTAATCCAAAACTTATAGGAAGAGATCATAACAATATGATCAGGAACAGCTAGAGGATCATACTACGATACGATCATAAGATAAGGGAAACGAGTAAGGAATGAATTGTAGAGCAAGGTCATGATGGGATCAAGTGAAAATGTGAAATAAAAGAGAGACTTGTTAATGGTACTATGGAATAATACAAGAAGAATTCAGAGAATGATGAGACATGAATGACAGAAAGGTTATGATAAGGGATAGAAAGCTTGGGTACGAAATTTCAATTGAGGACTCACGTGGTGACTGAGTTGCACAATCCTTTGTATGGGCGGGGGATTTGTGTTTACTTAGTTACTATGTGATAATCATTGAAATGTTAGAGTCGCGCTAAGAGTTTCTAATAGATAGATAATATTAAGTTTAGACACGAGTTCTTAAAACTCATGCATATGGTAAGTCCATGACTCATAATTGTATGGTATGTTTTGAGCCCCTCAGCATATGGATAGTCTTTGATGTGTTCTTAGACTACATATTGCTAGGACAAGCTTTTAAACTCATATTCTTGTGGTAAGTTCCTGGACTCATAATGTGTGGCAAGTTTGATGAACTATACGGGGGTATAGAAAAGTTTGAGTAGATAGAAATTTTAATATGATAAAGAATAATAGTCCTAGCAATAAAGTTAATAATTAAGTAAAGACACTGAAGGTGAATGTTAGGGAATTTAGGATATTCCCACTCTTCTAACTTTGCTAGATTTCGAAAATTTTGGCCTCAAGTTGATTTGGCACGTGTGTGCTTTGAAAAATATAATGAAATTTTTAAGCAATTTAAAAAGTGTCTATGTAACTTGTTTCAGCTAGACAAAAAAAAAATATTTTTACATCAAAATGTATTTCAAAAGAATCATCCATGCACCTTTTAGCCCGGTGCAGATGTGATGAATGACGGAATGCTCAACGTGTTGTTGAGACGGTGCGGTACTATTTCGTTATAAGATGATTCAACACCATAAAGTACGGTTTATGGTGTAGGAATTATTAACGACGAAATCCTCAACGGACTGTCAAAATGATGCGGTAACATGAAGTCATAAATGATTTTGGATTTATAGAAGTATGTCAAAGCTATAAGTCATTGCCATTTGACTCGGCAAGACGTTTTGAAAAGTTTTGACATGATGAATGTTTTAAAAAAAAAAAAAAAAAAAATTATGCGAGTTATAAATTGTTAAAAGTAAGTCTATGCTAATTGATCCGGCTAGACAAATGTTGAAGAAATATAAGTCTGAGCTATTGATTCAGCTAGACAAATTTTGTAAAATATTGAATTCGTATTCGTTAAAAGTTATAACCAATCAAATTACTTTTGAATGAATTCTATGGCTGAGATGAACAAAAAGATTAAGACTATTGCAGGTTGATCGAATGGTCACCTGGCATAGCAAGACACAGGCATTGCAGATTGATCATCTGGCGTGCCAATGTATGGTGAAACATCCATCACTTTAATGACAGATTGATCCACTGTCAGGGTTTGCAGTATGAAGTACTCGGGGAGCGAAGTACTGTAAACCGGGATAAATGTTCATTCAGCATATCATGAAAATTTTCCAAAATAAAATTTTGAATTCCTCTACTCTTATGAAGATTGGATGGTAGGATGGGGTAGTATTTTAAACTGTGAGCGATAATGAAAGTAATAATTGTGAAGTAAAGAAATTATGAAATGTGATGGATTAGAAATAACAATGTGTAATGATTACGAGGACGGAATGAAAGAAAGATATATGGAATAAGTAAAAAGAAATTGTAATGGTTACAAATGAAGGAAATATCAATACATAGAAATTTCGAGGACGAAATTTTATGAAGAAGGGGTGAATGTGACACCCAGGATTTTAAAAAATAATTCCAAATAAAGATTATGATAAAATTAAGCAAAGGTTAGCATTTAAAAACCTAGTGTTGAATGATAGAAGGTGTTAAGAAATGAATTATGAAATATGAAGAAGAATTATATGAACTAAGAAGAGAAAGATGAATGTGCAGAGTATGAATGATGTGCGATATAAGAATGTTGTAAGTGGATTGTGTAAGGGTAAGTATGATTAAAGAAATGAAAGTTTTCGGAAAATAAGAAATCAACGAAATTGTGAATTGAGTTAAGAGTTGAATACTGGGACAGTCATGATTATTATGATGTTATCCATGTGAGCTATGAAAATTAATGAGGAAAGATATGATTATTACGAATTAAATTGTTATTTATCAAGATAAATGAATAGTAATGTGCTATGAATAAAATACGTATGATTAGTACGGCAATTCTTATTCCGAGGACGGAATCCTGTTAAGGAGGGAAGAATGTGAGGATCCGAATTTCAGGATTTCTTTAATAATATCAAATAAGAATTAATTGATAAAAATATCAAGGTTGTTTAAGTTAATTATTATTTAAAGTGTTTGAAGGGATTTAATTAGTAAATTAAATTTGTACAAAGATGGTGATGAATTATGTGAATTTAAAATAATTGAAAAGTAAATAAATTGTGTAAATACAATTTATGAAGAATAAAAGAAATTTCAGGTAATTGTACAATAAATGGTACAATTTAATTATTGTGGAAGTACAAAAATTATGTTTTAAATAAGGTTATGTGATAATGTAAATGCATGAATTTAATATGTATATATTTATATATATACATTTGTATATTTATATATGTGAATGTTTAATTGATAATTTTAAATTTCATTAATTATAGAAATAAAGGGATTAATAATTAAATTAATCCAAGAATTTATGGAAAGCTAATGAGGAAGTTTGTAAAATTGTAATTATTGATTTTAAATTTATTAGGAATTATGGAGGAAGTTTAGAAATTAATTGAGAAGAAAGGTAATTATATAAATTATATAATAATAAATTATATAATTTATATAAGGAAATTAAAATAAGGTATGAGGGAAATAATAATTATATAAATTATATAAGAATAATTATGTAATTTATATAAGGTGATTAAATGGAATAAAGTTGGAGGAAATTAAGAAATTATTTAAAAGGAGAATGTAATTATATAAATTATATAATATTAAATTATATAATTTATATATATAAAGAAATTAATATGAATATTAAAGAAATTTAATAATAAATAAGAAAAAGGAATGTTTTAAGTTATTAAAAAAATTATGTTTATGCATAATTAAATTATTATGACCTTTATGAAAAATAATATTTCGGAAATGTGAACATGTTAATGTAACATGTTGTCCAAGTAACGGAGTGAAAAATTATGAAAAATAATATTTATATGTCCTATGAATTATTTTATGATTTTTGGAAATATGAATTACCTCATATAATTACATGCATGGCGTTATGCGTGTACAAAATTTGTCAAGAAAAATACCGAAAAATGTGTTAATATTATTTATAAATCATGTTATGATTTTTAGTGAATTAAAATAAATACTTTATATATATTATATAAAATATTTATTACACGTGATAATTACGTAATGTATTTAATTAATTGATTTGCATGCAAAAAAATTTGGAAATTATCCGCATTCGGAACTTTCGAGAGAAGCTTGAGTCGGTGGAATGAATTTGTTGCCAAAGTTAGCTTTTGGTATAAATAGCAAACAAAAGGAAATAAAAAGAAAGAAAAAGGAAAGCCAAGGAAAGAGAATGAAATAATAAATGTATATATATATCTCTCCATTTCTTCCCCATCCGACACCACCATGCCGCCACCCGTGAACCACCATGGCCGACCAAGAAGAAGAACATAGTTGAAGCTTCAAGGAAGAGAAGTACAAGCCAAGAAAGGTATAAAAAACTAATGTCATTTAATTTATTTTGGAATTATTATTGATAAATTAATTTGTGGGAAAATTAGAAAATAATTAGAATAATTGTTCTAAATAATTTTAGAATATATATGTATGAATTATGTGATTTTTAGAGTTGTTTTGTTGTGAAATTTTGGAGGAAAAATGGTGTTTTTGGTGCAAAGTTGGTATACTGTTTCGCTGTTGGGGAAGAAGAAGAAAAGGGCTGCCGCGCATTGCGCGGCAGCCAAATTTTTTTCAACCGCAGGGTGTTAAACGGCGTCGTTTTAGGCGCTGAGAGGGGACAGGCCGCGCATCGCGCGGAAGCCCAGAAATGGGTTGTGAAACGACGTCGTTTTGGACGTTGGCAGAACAGTCGCCGCGCATTGCGCGAGCGACCGGCACGGCTGGAAATTACCAGCGTGCCCCTGGTCTTCTTAGATAATACCGAACGTGCCTTGACCCTCGGTCAATTACGAAAATGCCCCTGACCAATTTCATTAATACCGAGCGTGTCCCTAACGTTGCGGTAATTACAAAAATGCCCTCAACCTTTCTGAAAAATACCGGTTATGTCCCTATGGGCGCGGAAATTACCAAAATGCCCCCAGAATTAGTTTTAATTGAAATAAATGTTTAAAAATTGTTTAAAAATCATAGAAAATTATAGAAAAATACTAAAAATATAGAAATGATGATTGGGCATTAAATTTAATATTTTTGTAAAAATATTAAATATTGGGGATTAATATTTAAATATTCTAAATATTAATCTAATGAATTTAAAGGTTAGAAAATGATTAAATAAAAATCCGGACAACCAAATATGCTAGAAATTATCCGATGAGCCGGGTTGTCCGTAGTGAAGGTATTAAATATTAAGTTATGCTAATATTTTAAGGAACGAGGTTATTATAGTTGGCCATATGAGTTAATAATTGGCCTAGAGATGATATTAATTAATTAAATTAATATCATAAGGAGTTAAATAATTATTATTTGATTATTTTATGATCATAGGTTGATCGTGTTAAGGGTTTGAGCTAACAATTTAAATAACTGGACGCCAGGCAAGTTCTTCAGTCCCTTTTATGTTAAATGTTGAATTATTATGATATGAAATTCTTGTTTTAAATACGTACAAATTATGTGCTATGTGATACGTGTTTAATATGACCACAATGTGTTCTTTGTGCAATGATATGAGATATATTGCTATATTTGAAGCACAAGCACATGATATATGACACACACCAAGCATGTTAAGGTATGTGCTACGTGAAATATAAACTGTTGAACTTGCTGAGCCGTTGTGCTCATTACTTGTTTAAAATACACTTTTGCAGGATAAAGAAATAAATTTCAAGAATATCGGATTAAGTTTGAGATGAGTTGCCTAGAAGGTAGAAAACGTGTTTGTTATATTGTTCAATGTGAGAAATCTGTTAATTTACTGTGATGAATTGTATGTACATATAAGTTGAATCTGGATATGATAAAAGTTCAATTAGGAACTGTAATTGATCAGGATAATTGTTACGATAGAAATTATTATATATTTGATTACGAATGACGCAACAAGGAATATTTATATGAAAATAATAATAGTAAATTTTAAACGATGAGTTTTATGATATGTGTAAAAGAAAGAATAAGTTAAGGTTGCGATCCAGGGACTATGATCGAAATGTAAGGATTTTAAATATCCAAATATTTTAATATAATGATTGAATTGTGAAAAAGAAAAATTTATACCGAAAATTTGGTAATTGATGATTTTGAAATTAAATAATGGATCATATTAGGTGATAAAAGATATATTAACGGACCGAAATTTGGACGTAAGGAAAATAATGTGTATTAAATACAAGATTTAAGAGACTAAAGTGGGTCGAATTTCGGGGTCGTTACATTTTGAGCAATGCTTTTAGAACCATGATGAGGATCATGCTAATGAGATCTAAATTCAAGATAACTCAAAACTAAAATTGTTCCTAATCGTTGGATCACTAAAAAGGGGATTAGTAGATCTGGATAGATTGGTACTGTGACGACCCCAAATCCGGGTTACTTTAACCTCGGATCCGGTTCAACACGAATACTACCTTTTCCTTATTGTTCATGAATTACAACAATATTATAATTGATAAATAATCATTTATTTACAATTTTACAACATCTCTTTCTATTCCAGAATCGTAATCTTCATACATTCCTAGTATGTCTCAATATCATACATGATACGACATTCTATTACAATCAATTTGAGTATTTAACACTCATATTACATACCAACCAATTCTTATACTACACAATCATTTTACCTGTCCAATTCGGACTGATATCTACAATGGTCGTACCAGACCTTCAGTGAATGTAATATGCATTCATGTTTCTTGATCCTTATCAAGACTTCAAATACTTGTACTATCTGAAAATGTTGGTTTAAGCAAGAGTGAGCACGACGGCTCAGCAAGTTTAACAGTTACACATAACACATTACATGCTTCACATATACTATGCAATTTATACTTACATCATGCTTTTCATGCATTTCATTTTATGTCATACTGCTCATGCATCACATATAACATCTTGCAATTCATACTTCATATTTATACATAATCTACATGTAATCATACCTCATGCATATCACAATTATTATCAATATCTTTCTATTAACAACTTAATATCACATCATAGCATGTTAAGGCACATAGGAGCAAGTTCTGAAAAACTTGCCTGACAGCTTCTACCATCTACGCTTATTTGCGTCTCTTGTTCAACCTACAATTTATATATAGAATTGACATAATCATTAGCTACCAGGACTATTAATTAGTCTTAACTTAAGACCTTAACTTCAAATTATTAACTCTTTAGTTGTCCGACAATTGAACATATACGTTCCGGACAAAAACCCTAGCCCAATTCTAGTTGGACATGTCGGGTACACTTAACCAGCTTACGCACTCACTATACGTTCATCGTACAACCCACTTTCAATAAGTTGTCTAAAGTAGTCACAATGGACTATTTACATCGGTTTAATTTAATTAAACATCCTTCTTTTACATAACTTAATGATTCGGACATTTAATAATGTACCAAATACATAAAATATTATCAACCTTTGATAATATACAACTACGTTCAAATATTATTAACCATTTAATAATATTTTAATCACTTCTTAATATTATTAACCATTTAATAATATTTTAATCACTTGTTAATATTATTAACCATTTAATAATATTTTACTCACTTATTAATATTATTAACCATTTAATAATATTTTAATCACTTGTTAATATTATTAACCATTTAATAATATTTTAATCCCTTATTAATATTATTAACCATTTAATAATATTTTAATCACTTGTTAATATTATTAACCATTTAATAATATTTTAATCACTTGTTAGTATTACTAACCATTTAATAATATTTTAATCACATATTAATATTATTAACCATTTAATAATATTTTACTCACTTATTAATATTATTAATCATTTAATAATATTTTAATCACTTGTTAATATTATTAACCATTTAATAATATTTTAATCTCTTATTAATATTATTAACCATTTAATAATATTTTAATCACTTATTAATATTATTAACCATTTAATAATATTTTAATCACTTGTTAATATTATTAGCCTTTTAATAATATTTTAATCACTTGTTAATATTATTAACCATTTAATAATATTTTAATCACTTGTTAATATTATTAACCATTTAATAATATTTTAATCATATACTAATATTATTAACCATTTCATAACATAGTTACTTACATATTTAATCATTTAACCATATTTTAATACTCTTTAAACCATACAAATAGTTAACTTTTTAATAATGTTAACCTTAGTCTTTATTTTATACATTTAACTACCAATGAGTCACTAATAGACTTTATATATATTGGTTTAATATTCAAACACATTCATTTTCCAAGTTTATCTTAGGTTTTAAGTCTCTAACGGCGTTTTGTTTAGACTTTTCATTAACCAACAAGTTAAACCGGAGTTCCGACTTGATAAAACTTTAAAATATCAAAATTTGGACTTTTTAAAACTGGCCCAGAGCTGGCCGCGCTGGACATAGGCATATCCTAGCGCCGGCGGCGCTCAAAACAGAAACAAAACCCTAAATTTTGACTGCCCGACCCTCCAACGCTCCGACAGCCATAACTTCTTCATTTTAAAACATTTTGGGGTGATTCTTGAGTCCATTCTCATCAGAATTTCCCCCTCTACAATTTCTCTTTATATCACAAATCAAAATTCCAAACGGAACTAGACTACAAATGGCTCACAATGACAAAGTGAAAACTAACTTCACAAATCGTTGGTTCTATAGGTTCAAACTTGAATAAAATGAACTCTACACATCCAAATGACACCAACTAAGTGTTGTTGTCTTTATGACTTCTTGTTTTACAAGATTTCATGGTTCAATCATATTTTTTAAAAGCGTTTTGACAATAAATTTAAGATTGAACCGTCTAGATTTTTACCGGTAACTCACAAAATGAACTTTTCTTCTAAGTCTTTGCATACCACCCATACAAATTCATGAGATAAATATACCGAACCATGAATCTACCTATATATCATAGTTTTATACTTCTAGAGCATCAAAATAACTTTTGATCGGTTAAAAATATATTTTAACCGTTTAAAACTTATATAGACTACAAAAATGAACTTAGGAAGGTTAAGAATACTTTTTAACCTCTTAGACATGGATGATCTTCTTCCTCTTGATATGAGCTAAGCTTGTGTCTCCTCATTGACTATCCTCTAGCATTTTTCCTTGGAAGATCTACAATCTCACTAAGTTTACTTCATTTTCTCTCAAGAACTCTCTATTTTCTCTCTAGCATTTCTAGACAAATGACTAACCAACACAATGAATTGGTGAAGCACTATATTTATAGTACTTCCTTAATCTCCATCACTTTCTACTAATCAACCAACACTTGGGCATTTAAGGCTTAAACTCATGCTTACTATAGCTTGGATGGACAAGATGATTGACAAGGATGAATGACTCCTATCAAGGTTGCTTAGAAGCAACTTTTGGAGTGTAAAACAAGCCAAATAAAGCCACACTCAACACTTTCATGTGGGGCCCCCTCCAAAATTCGGGATTTGCCTTATTATTACACCAATTTAGCTTTATTTTTATATCCTATATCATTATATAAGTATCCATATATATATACACCAATGTATATATATTGACCACCACTTTGACTTCCATTTGGGCTCCACATTGGATCAATTTAATATTTCTATTGAGCTCATCAATTAAATTTGTTTGGGCTCAATTTAATTATTAAATTGGGCTAATATTAATTACCCTATGTTACATTTAATTAAAACAAGCATTGAGCTTGGTTAATTATTACATAAATCAATATTCAAATTAAATTATATGGACTACTAGGTTAATTAATTTGACCTAGTTTAATACCTCATTTGGACTTATATTATAGTCCAATTAAATATGATTTAATTTATTCTACCACCTTGGGTTACATAATTAACTCATCCATAGTTAATTCTCATCACCACTTTCCTTTCTCTAGCAATTAACCAATGTTTGGTTAATGCTCTCCCATGTCTACCAACTAGGGTTATTCAATTAACCCTGCATTAGTTAATTCTCTACACTCAAAAATATTTCCCAACACTTTGACCAATATTGGACTTTTAAATGTTTGGGCTACATAGTTTACCTTCCATTGGGCTCTCTTATTAAATTACCCACATTCATGTAAATATTCCCATATTGGGCTAACATATATAATCCTTTTGGGCTAGTCCACTAGTAGTAATTAAATTACTTGGACTCTATACCACAACTAAATAATTAAGTTAATTACTTAATCAATTAACTTCTTAATATTGTCATTCTAAACAATCATCCTAAATTTTCCACAACTTTAACGCATAACTAATATAATTAATTTAATTAATTATATTTCATGACTTCATTTTTAAACTAATTAATTTATTAGTTTAATTGAGTATTAAATTTACCCCTCTTCGTATTTGGCTAACAAGCACAATTCTAGGAATATATAACTATGTATATATATCCTTATAACCGTCTTCACTTCTCAATTGAATTTATTTCTTTAATAAATTCTCTATATGCATCATTACAATATTCTCACATTTAATTTCTAACAAATAAATTATGTTAAAAAAATGTTTACCCATTTTCTACACATCTTACTTCTCATATTCTAGGTTTTAAACCTTAACCTTTAATAAAATCAATTAAGATATTATTTAAAATCTTGAAAATATCTAGGATATTATAGGTACATACTATGCTTGCTCTTATGAAGAGGATGATTGATCTCATAATCATTTGTGTAGAGACACTAAAGCAAGTATGTAGGTGCTTATTAGAGAATAAGTTCACTGAACGTGACTCGCTCAAGGAACACCTAATGGAGTTTTACTCGTCTGTCAATAGGAGTTCCTTATGTGATAGTCGTACAAGTGATCCTTGGACTTGAGATCATCTTAGTATATTGTGTGTACTAAGTTATACTTTGACATATTCCTTAAGACCTATTGGTATATCAAAGGATGTGATTGGGTATAATAAGGTACACATGAAAATAGATGAATGATCAACAAAGGATCTACCACTTCTAGTAAAGGGAGAGAATGTCCTATGCGATTCAATAAGTGACAACTCAGAAATCCCTGGCCAGGGTTGAATGGAATTAGAAAGGAGTTTCTAATTTACATTAACTAGAGTTGTGTATTTGTGAATTGAAATGCATATAATCAAATAAATAAGACTTGACAGAAATTCCGTGTCTTATATTTGATTGGGATATTGTATGGTAGAAGGATTGAATTATACGGTAACTATTTGCTGAAAGGTTCTTTTACGATTAAATGTTGAAATCTATATTATCTAGAAAGTCGACTAATCGCTAAGGGGGCTTACCCTTATTGTGGAATAATTATTTATTCTGAATTAAAGAGTTAATTCGTAATAAATGAATTAGAATTGTTCTAATTTATTTATTATACAACCGGTTTAATATGGAGAACCTAAAGGGTCACACCGCAAAAGAGTAATATTTATTTTAGAAGTGGATGGCATAATTGTAATAATAAATTAAGTATATTTAATTTATACTATGGTGATAGAATAAATTAAATAGCTTAATATTTATAATTTAGTATTTTAGAAATACTAATTATAAATTAATAAGAGGAGTCTTATTATTATTATTATTACTATTATTATTATTACTAGTATTATTATTTAGTTCCTAAATGGTTTATGAATTAATTAATAAGTAGTAATATTATTATTAAATAATTAAGTTCCTAAATAGTTTAGGAATTATAATTATAATAATTAATTAAGTTACTAAATGGTTTAGTAATTAATTAATAAGAAGTACTCTCATTATTAATTTATTAAGTTTCTAAATGGTTTAGGAATTGTAATTAATTAATTTAGTTCCTAATTAAATTAGGAATCAAATTAAAACCCTAATCCTAAATAGTTTAGGAGGGTTGACTAGATCTATAAATAAGAGGAGTCTTATCATAGATCAAGGTTACACATTCTTTCATTAGATTAGAGAGAGTACTCCATAATTCTCTAGATCTAAGAGTTAGAGAGAGAGAGATAATTAGGGCTAGCCACCCATGGTTTAGAGAAACCAAGATCCACTTCTTTAATTCATAGATCTCTTGGTGGATCACCTCTAGAGGCTCAACACTTGGGGAGCTAACATTGATCCGTGGAATCTAATCGGTGAATTATGAAGATGAACGTGAAGGATTAAAGGGAGATGAACTTGTACCCGTGGAAGCTTGGTTCTACAAAGGTATAAATTCTTTTATCCTTCTTCAATTAATAATAGTCGCATAAGAAAGATCCGGGTTATTGGTTTGTATAAAAATTTTAAAATCTGATTTTCTTGTTTCCGTTGCGCTTATATAATTTGATTATATGTATGCCATATTTTTGCAAACCAACAATAAATGCTTATGTATTGTTTGATTCGGGTGCTACCTGTTCATTTATGTCTGATGATTTCGCTAAACGATTAGATTTACCTAGTAAAAAGTTAGAAAACCCTATGATTATAGAAGTTGCCAATAAAAAAGTGATTCATGTATAGTATATACAAAGAAATTGTTGTGCTAAAATCAGGGGTCAGGAGTTGAATGTGAATCTAATTCCGATACGTTTAGGGGAGTTTGATGTTATACTGGGAATAGATTGGTTGTTTAACCACGGAGCGATAATTGATTATCAGAAAAAGTGTATACATCTTAGGACACCAAATAAGTCTAAGGTTGTATTTTATGGTAGCAAGTCGCCAAGATAATCTTGTTGTCGGGCGATGATGCAGGCCAAGAAACTGTTAAGGAAAGGATGTGTAGGATATCTGGCACATGTAGTGGATACACAAATGGTGAATCCTGAAATGGATCAAATACCAGTAGTTAAGGAGTTCATGGATGTCTTTCCAGATGAACTGTCAGGTATTCCACCAGATAGAGAGATAGAATTTGTGATTGATTTAGTACCGAGGACAACACCGATATCAAAGGCACTATATAGGATGGCTCCGATAGAAATAAAAGAGTTGATGGTTTAGTTGCAAGAATTGTTGGATAGGAAGTACATTCAACCTAGTGTTTCTTCATGGGGAGCACATGTGTTGTTTGTAAAGAAGAAGGATGGATCGATGAGACTTTGTATGGATTATAGAGAGCTAAACAAAGTAACGATTAAGAATAAGTACCTGTTGCCAAGAATTGACGACCTATTTTACCAACTGAAAGGGGCAAAGTACTTTTCAAAGATTGGCTTAAAGACTGGTTATAAAAGTCAGGAAGGAGGATGTACCCAAGACGATATTCAGAACTCGATATGGCCATTATGAGTTTCTGGTGATGTCGTTTTGACTAACGAATGTGCCAGCCGCATTTATGGACATGATGAACAGGATATTCAAGCAGTACTTGGATAAATTTGTAGTTGTGTTCATTGACGATATTTTGGTTTATTCCAAAACGGAGGAAGAACACGCCGAACATCTAAGATTAGTGTTGGAAATATTAAGGAAAGAGCAGTTGTATGCCAAAATCTTAAAGTGTGAATTCTGGTTGGAGAGAGTTCAATTTTTGGGTCACGTTATCGACAAGGAGGGAGTTTTAGTAGATCCTGCAAAGGTGGAAGCAGTGATGAATTGGGAACAACCAAGGATGCCGACAGAGGTTAGGAGTTTCTTAGGGTTAGCGGGTTATTATTGGATGTTCATCAAAGACTTTTCGAAGATAGCAACGCCGTTAACCAATTTGACAAGGAAGATAGTGAAATATGTATGGACGGAGAAATGCGAGGAAATTTTTCAGGAGTTAAAGAAGAGACTTAGTGAAGCACCTGTGTTGACTCTACTGGACGATATGGGAGGTTTTACGGTTTATAGTGATGCATCGCACAAGGGACTAGGTTGTGTGCTTATGCAGAACGACAAGGTCATTGCGTATGCATCAAGACAACTAAAGGATTATGAGAAGGGATACCCTACCCACTACTTGGAGTTGGCAGCGGTAGTGTTTGCCCTGAAAATATGGAGGCATTATTTATATGGAGAAAAATGTGAAATATTCACAGACCATAAGAGTCTGAAGTATATCTTCACACAAAAGGAGTTGAATATGAGGCAGCGGAGATGGTTGGAGTTAATCAAAGACTACGATTGTGAAATTCTATACCATCCTAGCAAAGCCAACGTAGTAGCAGATGCTCTAAATAGAAAGAGAAGGGAGAAGTTGTTTGTATTGACCGAACAGGAGAAACTGATGAAAGAAATGGCTCGAATGGAGTTGGAGGTGAAAAATCCAAATGAGTCAATAGAAGTGGAAGCAAGCCCAACCTTGTTAGATAAGGTGAAAGGTGCTCAAGACAAAAATGAAGAATGTGATAGAATAAGAAAGAGAATGACTGACGGGGAAGAGGTCAAGTACAAAGTTGATAGCAAATGATTGCTAAGGTTTGAAAATTGGATTTGGGTACCGTTAGTGCCTGAATTATGAGTGAAGATTCTACAAGAGGCTCACAGTACGAGATACTCGATACATCCGGGTAGTACGAAAATGTATCAAGATCTTCGTTAGCATTTTTGGTGACCGAATATGAAAAGGGAGGTTGCAGAATGTGTCAGCCGATGCCTAACTTGTCAGAGAGTAAATGCCGAACATCAGAGACCAAGTGGATTACTACAGCCGTTAGAAATTCTTGAGTGGAAATGGGAGCATATCACGATGGATTTTGTGGTAGGACTTCTAGCAACACAGAAGGGATACGATGCTATATGAGTGATTGTGGATCGACTAACAAAGTCAACGCACTTTTTGCTGATCAAGATTAAGTTCAGTTTGGATCAGTTGCCTAAACTGTACATCATGGAGATAGTTTCGAGACATGGAGTGCCAATATCCATTGTGTCAGATAGAGATCCGCGCTTCACGTCAAAGTTTTGGAGAAGTCTTCAGGAAAGATTGGGGACGCAGTTAAGAATGAGTATAGCGTATCATCCACAGACTGATGGGCAAAGTGAGAGAATGTAACGCTTCGAAATTCCAACATTCCTTATTAAATCCAATTATGTCTGGATAACGTAATCATTAATCTTAACATCATATTTTAAATAAAACGTATTAACGGTGATCTCGTGCGTTAAAACTTAACCTGTAACCTTTAAAACCAATCTTTTGACCATAATGCGGTCCATAAATCTGTTTATTTATCTTACAATCATCATCATGCCTCAGGATCGTAACATTCACTTACTATTCATTAGAACTTAGGTCAAACGTTTATAAATTGTGACCTAGTCTATTACAATTTCAAAATCATATCTATTATGATCTACATGACATAACCTGTGAAATATAATCACCATTTATCTCTGTCATACATTATCCTGCTTATCTCGTACTTGTTTCGTACATAGTCCTGTTTACATACATCTATACCATACATACGAGTTTATTACGTATAAAACTCGACTAATAACATTACATTAATCTTACTTCGTTACAACTTTTCCTTGAATAATACATACAATGACATTTATCTTTATGGATTTACAAAAATCATATATCCCTGTATTACTATCAAGGTTTAGCATTTAAACCATGACGTTACATAACTGGTACATGTTCAAATTTCTCATTTATACATTTACTGATCTCATTACACATATGAATATAATATATTCTTTCATACTTAACCATACATTCACCATCCTTTTACCTTTAGCTTAACTGAAACCTCCAGCCTTCTCATACATTGCCTGAAAATGTCAGTTAAAGCAAGAATGAGCACAAAGGCTCATCAAGTTTAACAAATAACACATTTTATACTCGCAGTTTATCATATGCGTCATGCTTTCTTTACGTTACTATGATATGCCTAAAATCACATATTTCATTTAACAGTTAAAACACATAGTTGCACGTAGTGCACATCTTAAAACATTTAATGTCATATAGTTCACATAGAACAGTTATCACATTTAAGTCTGAAAAACTTACCTGTTCTGCATTAATTCTTAACCTTTACGCTTTTTCAAACGTCTTTCACGTCCGTCTTGTCAGTTTGCTACTTTGAGCTCTATCTGTCAATACAAAACCTATATATCATTATAGGATCATAAAATTTTCTATAACTTGACAAACTTAATCCATAATCACTTAACCATTAACCTCTATTCATTTCACTTTTGATGTATTACACCTTATATAGGTTAATAACACATCCTAACTCGTCCCCGACCTTGTACACAAGCATAATATGCCTTTACTTGACTTTTGGGTTTGTTAGATTATACCGTTTCCTGTTTCATTATACTTTAACACCCTTTACATTGACCATTTTTATCAATTATAGGCTTTATATAACTTGTTTCTATCATCCTATATCAAAATATAGCTTTTTGGAAGCTTAAAAAATTTTCAAATGCAGAACAATTTTGCCCCGGCGCCATCAGAGCTCGCTGGCCGCGAAATCTCCTCAGTCATGAATAGTACATTGCACCCCGACACAATGTTTAGTACAAAACATTGCGCCTAGGCGCAATGTTCAGAATCAACATTTTTTGATTTTTGCACTACCTTTGTCAATTTTTATCTCCTTCATCTTACATCCAATTAAGCTCAAACTTGAACCATAGCTAGGTCTTACTACCTAGTATTTCACAAAAATATTACTTGGTCCATTTGACTTCTTGAAATCATCAAAGCAATAGCCCTTAGGAGGGCGTTTCAAAACATTTCAACACTTACAAAAATTTTCAACTTTAAAACTCAAATTTTCCAATTTTGTGATTTTTGGCCAATTGCTTCCAAACTTCATTCCAACACTTGACATAGTTTACTTGGGTCATATATGACATGTCTAGGCCTTTCAAACCATTAAATTATACTTGAGGCGGGTTTTGTCCGTAAAAGTCCGTTTATGGTCGAAACGATCGGTTTCGATCGTTCGAAACTCATTTTCATTCCAATTCTAATTTTCATCCGTTGATTACCAAATCAACGTAGACACATGGAATAACATAAAACTAGGCCATTTAACTTCATTTCACCTTTAATTCTTCAAAATTTCCAACTATCACCCTCAAGGTTGAATTTTCATCAAATTTTCAAACTTTTCATTTTTAACACTTATGCCATTCTTTGTCCCTTTTTTACAAAACTTGGTTATAACACCTCATTTAACACATATAACACATAATTGACTCGTACGGGCCTTTAAGACATTTAAAACTTTTCAAATAAACTTATTTCTCCAAATAACTCACTTTAGGCGTCGATGAACGTTTGCAAACGTTTAAAATCTTTAATTGTCGCCATAGGCGCCCAAATAACTTTCAAATCAACTTGAACACATGTATTTACATAAAACTTAGTTTTTTTGCCTCATTTGATCATCAATTACACATAATGGCTAAAATTCACACATGGATGACATTTTTGCCAACCTTATAATTCCTAACCTTAACTTAATTAAAATCCTTGGACTCCATACACCATATAAGATATCACATATACATATAACAACTCTGTAAGTCTAAATCACTTCTATATGCACGTTCTAATGCACTTTATAGATTATAATTTGGTTTAATTACAAATCATAGCCTAATATTGAACTCTTTCTTAACAAATCATACATTTAAACCATTTAGCCATCCAACTTGCCCTATAGCACAATAGTTGGCTTACATCTAACATGATAAACCTTTCAAACTTTTCATCAATTCTAACAACATATTGCATATAATCAACCAACAAATCATGGTTTTTAGCTTGAGTAAACATGTGATTGTCCATGAATCATGATTTCTATACTTTTAAACATTATCATGCTATCTTTTACACACTTAAACTTCATAAACATATATTTAACCTTATATATTAAGGTTTAACCATAAACTTCCAATTCTAGCCACTTTTTCTTACATAAATCATATCTTTAACCACAAATATATACTTTCATATACAGAACTTAAAGTTTCAAGCTTAGAAAACTTTTATACCTTCTTGGATGACCAACTTTATAATATAGAGAGCTTCTTCATGATAATCTCTTCCTATTTTCTTCTTACTCCAAGATCATCCAAGCATCAAAGCTACACGAATCAAGCTTTCTCTCTCTAAGCTTCTATGGCTTCTTGCTCTTTCTCTCTCTTAGGCTTATTTTTTAGCAAAGTGAAACGAAGAAGAAGACCCACCTTGCTTGCTAGCTTATATGAGACTTAACCCAAGTTAGGTTAAGTCACTTTAACTATAGTTAACCCTAACCAAGGGTATTTTACTTATTTCACATATTAAGTTAAGGGTATTTTTGTCATTTTATCACTTGGGACATGACGGTCATTACTTAATTTGTCAAGGGTATTTTGGTCATTTTACCCTATAGGACACAACGGTCATTAATTAAATTTTTGAGGGGCATTATGGTCATTATCCACTTTTGCTAGAAATTCCATTTTCCATGCCATTTTCCTTCTTAATGCAATCCTTTATAAATTCCACTTAATAATTCATTTCATGCTTTTTTGAATTGGTTTTTCTTTCGATCGACTAACTAGGTCACTCGTTTTCCATCGTGGAACGTTCACGTAGACTCATTTTATGACTTAATTGGCCCTTTACTCACATTTCAACTTCATAACTTTTCCAAAATTATAATTGCCTTATTAATCTTCTACGAACCTTCTTGGTTCCCCATTTCACAACTTTCAATTTTCGACATCTCAAATAGTCAAATTGTCCACTTTTTCCATAAACCGCTTCTTCAAGAAGCGAACCTCGACCGGATTACCAAAATCCATCGTCCTTTGTCCCTTTTAAGCTCGTAATACACCCATTACAACTTTACACCCCTTTATATATTTACAAAACACCCCGGTGCCAAATTTGCACCATACCTGCATACTATATTCTTTCTACTAATGCTCGGAGGTATTATATTTTTGTCTTTACACATCATATACTTGATTATCTTATTTCAATCTTTCAATATCAGTTCTTAATAACTTTAAACTATTTAAAGATCATAAATCTTATTATTCCTTTAATCTCTATCTTGAATCCTTCTTTTTCTATCATATCAATTATATGTACACACATATTCAATCTACCGCATAGGTCATAATAGCACATTGATCACATAACAGTTTGTATAACATCGTTCTTACACTTTCTGTCATTTATAACTAGGTTTTAATTATTAACCTTTACTTAATTTATCATAATGCTTGTTTAGCAATCTTGTAAAATCCTGAGGTGTCACAGAGAACAATTTAGACATTGAAAGATATGCTCAGAGCCTGTGTGATAGATTTCAATGGCAGTTGGGAAGACCATCTACCATTAGTTGAGTTTGCATACAACAACAGTTATCATGCAAGCATATGAATGCCGCCTTACGAAGCATTATATGGGAGAAAATGTAGAACACCTCTATGTTGGGATGAGGTAGGAAAACGTCGACTGTTAGGGCCGAAATTGGTTCAACAGACTGTAGAAATTATCAAAGTAATAAGAGCTTGACTAGTAGCAGCTCAAGACCGTCAGAAGAAATACGCAGATTTACATCGACAGAAGCGAGATTTTGAAGTAGGGAGTTTTGTGATTATGAAGGTATCTCCCTGAAAAGGGAAGATCTGATTTGGAAAGAAAGGGAAGATCCAATTTGGAAAGAAAGGGAAGCTGAGTCTGAGGTTCATAGGACCATTTGAGATATTGAAAAGAATGGGTGAAGTGGCGTACGAGGTAGCTCTACCTCCTGAACTATAGCATATTCATAACGTGTTTCACGTGTCAGTGTTACGGCCTTACAAGCCTGATTATAAGTACGTCATATCCTATGAGCCAATTCAAGTTGAGAAAGACTTATCTTATGAAGAAATTCATGTCCATATATTAGATAGGAAAGAGCAAAAATTACAAAATAAAGTTATACATTATGTCAAAGTCCTTTAAAAGAACCACAACGCTGAGGAAACTACGTGGGAGCTTGAAGAAAAGATGAGCACTAACTATCCAAATCTGTTTGAGTAGATCTAATTTGTAATTCTGATGACGAAATTCTTATAAGGGAGGGGGGAGAATGTAATGACCACAAATTCTTTTAGACATTGTAATTATATTTATTAAATAATTAGCAATGAATTAAAATTTTTGTACTAATTAATTGTGCATTAAATAATTGAATTAATATACTTGTGTATGTGTGTATTTATTTAACGTAATAAAGCAAAGTGTATAATTAATTAAAGCAAGTCTAATTGAATTATATTTTAAATCCAAATGAGGTATTAAACAAGGTCAAATTAATTTACCTAGTTGTCCATGTAATAAATTAAACCTTAGTCCATGTAATTAATTAAACTAGCTAAATGCTTAATTTAATTAAATGTATTCTAGGTTATTTAATGTTAGCCCAATATAATAAATAAATTGAGCTCAAACAAATTAAATAAATGAGTCCAACTTATTTAATTCCTAAGTCCAAAGTGAAGCCCAATAGGAAGTTAAAATGTTGGTCAAATATTATATATATAAGTATATATATATAGATGTATATATGTATATATAAGCTATAAAAATAAAGCAAAAATGAGGGATTTAATCCCATTTTGCTGAGAATGAAGGGGGTTCACATGGGGGTGGCTTGATTGCTCATTGTTGCTTTTTTTGTACACAAAGATTTGGTGGTTCAACCACCCTAGTCAATCACCTAGTCATTCAAGTAGTCAATTAATCAAATAGTAATCCTAATTAGCCTATAATATGACCAACACTAATGGATTAGGAGAGTTAATGAAGGATTAGCAAGGGGTTATATATAGAGTGCTCCATCAATGCTTTATGTTGGTTGGTCATTTGTAAGCAATTCTAGAGAGAAAAAAAAGAGCATTCCAAGAGCGAAAAGAAATAATACACTTGTGAGTTGAAGAAAATTGTTAGAGAAGGAGTTTAGTGAATGTCACAAAGCTTCACAACATATTTTGGAAGGAGAAGAAGAAGAGCACACAAATTCTTAAGGTTAAAAAGTGCTCTAAACCTTTCTAAGTTCGTTTTTATAGTTTATATATGATTTGAACGGTTAAAATATATTTTTAACCGATCAAAAGTTATTTTTGGTGGTCTAGAAGTCTTAAACTATGTTATATAGGTAGATTCATGATTTGATATCTTTAAATCATGTTTTGGTATGTGTGGTATGCATAAAAATGGAATAAATATTCATATTAAATTTTACCGGTAAAACCTAGTTGAGTATATGATAATTAATGTTATAGTTTGAAATATACAAGTTGGGAAATAGATTTCTAGGGCCAAAAGTTACATATATGAGTTTTAAAGAAAATTCAACTTGAAACTTTCAAAAATATGAAAAAATAAAGTTATGGCTTTTACCATAAAGTAGGTCATTTTTAAACCCTAAGTGGTTCGATCTTTAAATTTGTGTCAAAACGATTTCAAAAATATGATCGAACTATGAAATATTGTAAAACAAAAAGTTAGGAACACATCAACACTGATTTTGTGTCATTTGAATGTGTAGATTTCATTTTATACAAACTTTAATCAAAATAGCTCAAAGTTGAAAATTTTTAAATTTTGGTCGGAATACCCAAGCGTCGGTGGTGTTGTATCAGTTCAAAACTGAGCGCCAGCAGCACTCAGACATTCTGTTTCCAGCACCGACAGGGCTGGACTCGGTTCATTCCGAGAGCCAGCGGCGCTGATCCGATTTTTCGATTTTTGCCGGGTCGGGTCGGTCCGAGTCAAAAAATGAAAAATATTTCAAAAAATATTTTATTATTTTTAGACTCAATAAGAGTATTTTTAAAATTATAGATAGTTGATTTAATAAGTAAAAGAGGATAAATATTATTAAAGGTTTAATAATATAAATTAAATTAATAAAATATTATTATTAACATAATAATATTGGAAATTATTAAAATATTATTAAATGTATAATAATATTATGAAGTCAATAAAATATTATTAAATGAGTAATAATATTGGTAAATAGATAAAATATTATTAAATGAATAATAATATTAGAATATAACTAAAATATTATTAAATAGTTAATAATATTAAAATATTAATAAAATATTATTAAAAGAATAATAATATTAGAAAAAGATGTAAATATTATTAAATGATTAATAATATTAGATAATGATTAAAATATTATTAAATAATTAATAATATTAGATAATTAATAAACTATTTTTAAATAGTTAATAATATTAAATAATAATTAAAATATTATTAAATGATTATTAATATTAGAGAATTGATAAAATATTATTAGATGGGTAATAATATTAGCTAATAAATAAAATATTATTAAATGAGTAATAATATTAGAAGACTAATAAAATATTATTAAAGAATTAATAATATTAGGTGTTTAATAAAATATTATTAAATGATTAATAATATTACAAGGTTAATAAAATATTATTAAATTATTAATAATATTAGATAAGAGTTTGAACTATATTAAATAATTAATATAAGTTTTATGTGATTAAGATATTATCAAGTGAAGATAATAATTTTTAAGTGTTTATATACCTTAACTATATAATTATTTGGTTAAGTATTAGAGGTGTAAGATGTAGAGAAGTTATCATATGAATGCATATATGATACTAATTTAAAGATCAACTTGATTAATTGTTAAGTCTATTCAGAGAGAATTAAATTGAATTGGTTAGCGGTAATCTACACACAAGACAAGTTCCTTAACCTTACTCAAATTTTATATTGAGCAACTTCTCTAACTTTATTCAATTATTGTTGAGCACGTTTCTACACTTGTATTTATTTGCCAGAGCTTTAAGTGATTTAATTATCTAAAGTTATTCCACATCTATATTATTATTGTATTCGCACTTGGTGCAATTGCAAGCTTTATAGTTCATTAATGCAAGAACTGTTTAAGAATATCTAAAGCTAATTGTTTCGGCTAGACAATGCATGTCTAAATTCATCAAATTGAATATTTTAAAAAGTTTATCCAAACCATTGGTTGGTGCGGATTCTTATAGTGAGACTGAGAACGAACAACCCTATATAAGGGGAATTATATTTGGGAAACCGAACTTGCGCAAGATGTCTGAATGTTATGCATATACATAGGGTATAAAAAGTTGATCCCCTAGCGTACCAAACTATCAAGGTGGCAGATATATATGTTTGATTAACCTTTAGCAGCAGTTCATGGTCCTTAGAGGCCATTCAGCAGTGAATAATCAATTTATTCTCTTATTGAAAATTGATTCTTGTTCTTTCACAATTGTTATCTATTGTTAAATCACTTGATGTTATTTCTCATTCAAGCATGATATATCTTCTATTATCTGCTCTTAAACTTGCTGAGCAAGCTAGTTGTTTATTCTTGCTATATCATTACTTATTTTTCAGCTAAGCTCGAATGCTCCAAAACGGACAAAGGCAAAGGAAAAGCCAAAGCATAGAATAGCTTAATGCATGTTAAATTAATTGCTTTCATGTAATTTCTTGTGTAAATCTTTTGTAATCCCTTAAAGATAGGTACTTTTATGTTAAGATTAGTTGACCATGGGATTTTAGCCTTTTTATAAGGAACTTTATGTATTATTCCACGATGTTAATTAAAGATTATGTTTTAGATGTTATTTAGTATTGTACAGTGAGGAACCAAACCCGAGATTATGGAACCCGGATTTGGGGTCGTCACATTTTCTCCCTTCTCCCCAAATGAAGAAGTACCCAAAGTCAGCATCATTGTATAGCCGTTTGAATGAGCTTTTCTGAATGATATGATAAGATTTCCCAGCATTTTCAGATTAAAAATTACAAACATTCCAGCCTGCTGCACGAGAAAACGACGTCAAAGCATGAGAATCGAGGAGCAGGGACCCACTTTATCCTAACGCAGGTGGACCTACGGCATGTCGTAGACGCACCTGCGGCAGGCCGCGAAGCCTATAAATAGGCGTTTTCAGCTCATTTTTAGGGGATAATCATTTTTAGAGAGAGAAAGAGTATCTTTAGAGGAGAAAGTCTTGACTTTTCTAGAGATAGAAAGTGAAAAGTACTCTAGATCTATTGAGTTTTGTGAGAGTTTTAGCTAGATTAGAGTATTTTGTTCAAGATCTAAGCTCTCTAAGGTTCATTTCATCATCATCAAAGTGAAATATTCAATTTTTGTGCATCTTTGTGTAGATCTCTTGTATTTACCGTATTTTTGTACTTATATTTATTAAAGTTTTGTTCTTTTTGTTTTGTACATATAGATCTAGTATATTTCAGGCATTGTAATAGGAAAATTTTGATCTTTATTGATTTTTTCCTAGATCTAGTAGAGATCTATTATTTTAATAAACTAAGCTACTAAAGATTGGATTTTTGATTGGTTTAAAGCAAAATCTATTATTTGTGGTGCTTTGTGATAGTAAAGATTTGATTTTTTATCATAGATCTGGTTTGTTCTTAACTAGATCTATTAAATATGAAATTAGGGTTGGCCCGAGAGGATTTCGCATAAATGAAATTTCCTTTTCGTCTCCCGATGATATTCATTTGATTATTTTCATAATATTTAGTATATTCAACTCTTTTTTATGGGATGTTTTAATTAAGAGTTGAAATACGAGGTTAACTGCACTCTCCATCTTAGATTCATATCTAGCGGTGTAGTTAATCCCAAAGTTTGGCTGGACATGACTCCTTGCAATAGAACAAAACTGAAAGCGAAATTGGGATATATAGTCAAGTAGGTCTTTATCCGCATAATTGCGTGGATCTAATTGCATTTCGATCTCATATTAATTTTATCGATATTTTAATACTATTATTTTTAGATTTATTATCATTTAATGAAATTTCTATTATGTGAGCCTAGGAATGAAGTCAAATATTGGCGGAATTTCGATGACAAACGATTTTAAGATGTAATATTGATAAGTGTGCTTCCTTGTAATATGTAATCTTTGGGTCTTAAAACGATACGGGAATCCCGAAGGTCGAATTTAAGGCCCCGTAATAGTAAAAATTGTATTTGGTATTTGGGGCTACTTTGATGGCTTACACGCCCGTGGGCAGCTCCAAGCATATTTGTGATTGGTTAATTTTATCTCTTGACACACCAAATGGTTTTCAAATAAAAGGCGATAAAGATCTTTTAAAATTGAATCAACTTAGGGTATTAGATCTGCTAAGTTAAGATTTGAAGTAATAGAGGACCTCGATTCCTATTTGACGAATGGTTTAAAAACAATATTTTTCAAAATGGCATCCAAATGCATTTTATTAAAATTATTTCAAATCAAATGAGTAAAATTTTATAAAAACGAAAGTTAAAATGAATCTTTTCCTTAAAATTAAATCATTTGTGCATAGGCTCAAAGAGGTTCGAAGTTGTTTTCAACATAATGCACTTCTCACGATTTCGATTCAAAAGCTAAGTGGCAATATCCTAGATTTTTTCAAAACACACAAACATACACACGCACACATATAAACATATTCCATATCTTATAGGCATTTAAGGAAAGTAATTAGAGAGCGGTAACTATGTTTTTACGGAAGTCGGGGGTGCTTAACACCTTCCCCTTACTTTAGCAAGCCACCGAACTTTATGAATCTCGGTTGCAGACCAATTAATCGAAGTCACAAATAGGCCATCTCGATTTATGAAAACATAAAATTCGGATGAGTTGATACATCTATTTAAACTTTACCAACTAACGATTCTGGTTAATCGGCCCATTATTCGAAATCAACCTTTTAAAAATCCCGTCGATATTTATACTGACTTTTTCAAAAAATACCTCTTTTACGAGACAAATAACAATTTAATATAATAAAATGGCACATTTAGGGAAAGAATCGAAATTCCTCAGTGTCGACATTATATTATATAGATAGATGAAATATTATTGTAGATTGATTTAATTTTCCATTGATAATAAGTTATACATAATTAGTTAAATTATATATATTAAAAGAAAATAAATTTTTTATATATAAATCATCATACACAATATTAATATATTATTATTCTAATTATTATGTTAGTGTAATACAAAAATAAATATAAATAATAAAATAATTTTATAAAAAATTCGTGCGAAGCACGAGATTATGAACTAGTTGTTAGAATTGTTGGAAACACTACTATGTACAGAAGAATGGTTTTAAAAATTAGTTACAAAAATATTAGAAAAGTTAGATAAATAGTGGGAACTTGTTTTTTATGCTTAAATTGAAGAATTCTCTTTTCACAAAATTATGACAAAGCTCTGAACGTAAATAACATCAAGCAATAACAACCGACTCTACATTGACCAAATAATATATACAGAGATTTTTCTTTACCTTATTTTATTATTTAAAAATATAAGACCACTTATTTAATTGTCTTTGTATAATTGTATTTAGGCAGGACTCCAATAATTTCAAAATATAGAATTATATTGATTTTTTAAAATTAATTTAAGATATTTTTAAATTTAAAATTAATATAAATTATTTTAATTTTAATTAATATAATAGTTAATATTTTACACTATTTAAAAAGTATTTTTTATTAAAAAAATTAATATTTAATATTTTTAATTAATTATATTAATTTTAAATTAACTTTCAAAATTTTGAAAGAGATGAAATACTTTTTATTCTTTCTTATTCATAGGCTTTGTGAATGTGGGCCACGTGGTAGTTCAGTAACTAGTTAATATCTCCTCTTTTTTTTCCTTTTTTTTTTCTTCACTTTATTTCCCTTTTGTATTTTAGTGCCTGATAAAATGAAATTCTTTCACAGTTTCGCTTTATTTTATTTTTCTTTTGATTTTATTGTTGAGTAAAATTCTTTTCGTTGGAAACAGGAAAACTATTATGTCTACGAGTGTAAAATTAATACTATCTCCGTTCTAAATTATAAAATTAATATTAATTTTTTAAAAATTAAATTTAAATATTTTTTAATTTAATTAAAATTAACGTAAATTTATTTAGTTTATATTAATATACTTAAATAAATTATGTTAATTTTAAATTTAAAAATATTTTAAATTAATTTTTAAAAAATTAATATTAATTTAAAACGAAAGGAGTATTTCTTTTAGGCCGGGAGACCGTGTGTGTTGAAAAAACAAATACTCTCTTCTATTTTATAAAAGGAGCTCAATTTATAATTTTTTTATTTTAAAAAAATCTTACTTCATATTATTGTAATATAATATGACGAGATATTTCTAGATGTAGCATCATAATTTATTACTATGACAAAACGACAAATATAATAATTCTCCTCATACTAATCTTGAGAATATTATTGCTGTCCTTAAGCCAGTATTAGCTCATTGGAAAATGATATATACGTTCTGAATATTTATATCAATTTTTTGATCGTTAATTATATGAATAAATATTAGTGTTAAATTTTTTAAAATATATAATAAATAAAATTCTTTTATAATTCTATTCAATTTCATATATTAATATATAATTTAATATAAATTTGTCAAAATATATAACAAAACTCAAACTCATTAAAAAGCTGAGAAGCATCGAAAAAAATGATGTAGAAATTTAAAATTATAAATGTGTAAAAGTAAAAGCATTTATGCATTTTCCCGTTCCAAACTTCTTAAAAAAGACAAAAATTAACATTAATACAGTTAACAGTAACATCTGAGCATGAGGCTCAAATGACTGAGTGCTTCTTGTTCTTGTGGAACGTTTTGAGATTTTAGATTTTAAACGCATTTTGAAAATATCTTATTCGTTTATAATAAATTTATTTTAATCACGATTTTATTTAACACATTATTTGAAATTTAACACATTATTTGAAACTCAAACGCAACCTTTAGAACTCAAATACACAAACATCATTATTTATAATTCAGTGGCAAACACACCAAATGTGTTACGTAAGAATATAGTAGAATAACCACCATTCCACTTTGAGCTCCAAACGCCATGTCATAGGAGTAAATACAGACACAGTAAGCTTTTACACTCAACATTCTACTACACTGAAAATCTCAGAGAGTACCCTCTATGGAGAAATGTTCTTCCAAAATGAAGGAGCCACCAAAATACAATAACACAGCCAGCATACAACTTTCATTTTTTTCGACTAATCTAACAGAAAGACCAGAGAAGAATAGTATCTACAGCTTCCGTCGGAACTGAACTCCAATCCAGAACCTGACATGAGGAACCTAAAACGAACTCAGAACCAGATTAAATGTTGCATTAACTTTTGGTATATAATGTTTAGAGTTGGTAATACCATCTATTCAGTGTTGCTTTATTACCTTCCATGCTGCATTTAGAGCTGAACTTCTTTGCCAAAAATCCAGCTGAAAGGAGCAGTATACTTCTGCTTGGCCCGCCCCTGTGCTCTCTCTTCCAATCTTCTGATCCTTGGAGCTAGCCCACATACATAATCTTGAGCTTTATTTCCCTCACTGGAAAGGCCGGTCAACTTCTCTATATTCCATCTTCCCACCAAAAATTCAAGAATATCAGCATAGTCCTTCGCAGTGTAAACTCCAAGCCGCTGAGCAATGGAGGAGAAGTGCTCAAAAAGATTATCATCCAGCCCATCATACATGAGATGAGCTGGCATCGAGATTTTCTTCCTCATCATGTCAGCAAGAGCCAGAACAGTGTCATTAGGATCGATTTCCAAGAGCTTCTCCACAATTTTTGTGTAGGCAGTCTCATGGCGCTTCTCATCTGCTGCAATGATGCCGCATACCTGTGCCAGTTTCAGATCTCCGTAATCCTTGGCATGTCTAGCTGTGTTGCCATGGGAAATGAAGGTGGCCCTCTCTTGAAATGAGGTGTATATGAAACCAAGGTAGGGGCTATTTTCTGTCCGAGGATCCTAAAATAATGCAAGTTAAAGAGAGAAGAGATTAAACTAAATTCAAAAATGGAGGGAACAGATAATCAAGAATAAGGTCTACTTCGACAAAGCATTTTATAGGATCAGGTATTCATCCTTAATTGTTCATAATTATAATCCCCACATACAAACAATTTTATGTCCTTTCCCCCTCTACAAGGAGAGACAAGAAAAAGGAGTATTCAAAGTACCATCATTATTCAGTAGAACCCCATCATTGGCATCATCTTTAGCCTCGTTTACTTTAAAACAAGAACCACTTGATGGCATTGATGTTTGAACAGAGAGGTGGATAATTGTTATATACACACACACACAAAATAAAATAATACTAATAAATAAAATAATGTGAAGCATAGAAATCAACCATGACTTAATATTCTTCAAATTTATAAGTACTGTAGCCAACTGTTTAGAATTTGTTAGTTTGTTCAAAAAGAGAAAGTTCCAAATTCTTGAAAGCTCATATGCAGGAATTTGATGGCCACAAAGTAATGGATCTCAGACGTATTACATAGTTGTTTCCATAACAAAAACTTCTACCCTCCAGATTCAATAGGCAGATTGCATGCAGGAAGAATTATCAAGTGATGAAAATGCAATGGTCAGGGGACAAAAGGTAGCGATCTAGAACCTTAATCATCTTAAAAGTAACATTTTTTTTAATATATTCTAGACTGATCAAAAATCAAGAATAGAAATGGCAAACTGTGACTGGACCAAGTGAGTTGAAATTCTAAAAAATATGTACCAAGTTGCAAACTATTTGGAGGCTTCCCATTCTGACTAAATCTTATTCAAAGCACCTATCTGGAAGTAACAAAATAAAAATGAAACTAAAGAATCTCACCATTCCTGACCCTATCAAGTACTGAATTGTCTTCTCAATTTGCTTCATGTCAACCCGTCCAGAAAGGTAAAGATACTTGTTGAGCAGGTCCCCGTGCCTATTCTCTTCAGCAGTCCATGCCCTTGTCCAGACAGCCCAAGGAGCGAGGCTTGCGCCTGTCTCGTCCCGAACTCCATCTAGTGTGTTAAGCATGGTCTGGTAAGTTGGAAGGGCTTCTTCTGTAATCATATCTCCTACCAACACAACATAATATTCATCAGGAATTTCCTTCGACCTTTCCCTCAGCTCCTTGATTTGATCCATGAATCCTTCTGAGGCGGGGTCTGGCAGAAAATCATTGGGCTGCCAACATTTCTCAACAGGCTTTAGGTGCACCAGGAGGTCCGTCTCGGCCCAATTATGTAAGGATTTGAATATCTCAACCTTTTCTGGTGGCATGGAGTGGGTCACTTGAACATGTACCTCTCGTGGCGGACTGAAGGGCTTCTTTATTTTCTCAACCTCCCTACATTAGATAATAGGCTTAAGAAGCATGCGCTTCCTATGATGACACCAAAAGCAATGAACAATGAAGTATGGACCCAAAATTTCATACTTACAGATATTTATGTAAGCAAAAATAACAAGAGCGAAAAGGGGGAAAAAACAAACAAACAAAAACAAGAGAGGGGATATGGCTTATTTCCACCATCTCAATACATAAATGAACATGGAGTAATTACAAATTTCAAAATAGCTGTACTTTGAATGAATGAGGTGAATGGCAGCTACTTAATAGCAAGATTACCAGGGGAATAAAAAGAATTTTATAGATAGTGGTTAGCTTCACAGATTCATACCAACAAAATGAATCAACATATAAAAATTTCCTTTGGCAAGCTGAAAGAACCTATTCAAATTATCCTGGAAAGGAAGTGACCCCATTTGCATTTTGCAGTAATATTTAAGCATAATTATCCTGGGCACATGGTGATATGAGAATTAATTCCTGATTTCAGATGACTTGACATTTTATCAGTTATCACATCATATCAACCAATTACAGCAGAATCACAAATCCAAAAGGACAAAATACTGAACTAAAAACTATGTATCCAAGAGCAGCATAATCATATAATGGAGTGAGTTTCACTAGAATTTCAGAACCTGATTCATATGAAGATTTGAAAAGTGGGGAAATAAGCACACAAGGAGGAAACTTGTAGGAAAAGAGAGAAGGAGAGGGAAACTATGTATTTACAAAAAACCTTATAGGCAGACCAAAAGAGTCAAGTACCCAGTCATCAAACTTTAAAGCATCAAGTCTAATTAAAGCTATTTTATAATAATTCTTCCAGTATTTCTGAACGAAGCTAAGCTATTAAACCTTTTCAAAACACAACTAAAATCACCACCAGAAAATAACCTAAATCTAAATGTCAAAAGTGTTCAGTTATAAAGATCTACATCAACATTAAAAACTAGTATAATAAACTCAATGGAGTAGAACACAAGAAATTTAGTTAACCAGAAAAATTGACATAGTTATTGCAAAATCAAACCTAATATCAACTAATAAAACAAATCATTAACTAATGACTCCACAAATACTACTAAGAACTAACACATTTTTTAAAACCTAATGAAAAAAGAGCATCTTCAACGCCTTTGAACAGGACAAAGACAGCAATCACCTTAATAAAAATCAATGGCTGGCAACGCATTCATATATGAAAAAATCTTACTTCTTAAATATAAAAATAAAATGTTAAAAACAGTATACTGTATATATTTTCTTTATATATAAAAAACTGCAAAGTTAAACATTAAATTATATTAAAGAAATTTCAATGAAACATTCAGCAGAAAATCATGCATGCATTAATTCAAATTAACACTACACATTTAGGAGTACTAGCAACATGCAGACTCAAAGAAATAAAGCTACTTTCAAAATTAAATAAAATAAAAAACTCTAACACAAATCAGAAAAACAATAACCCAAATATTATAAAATTGCCATGCATTTAGCTGAAGCATCTAAGAACATCGACCAAGATCACCCAAAATAAAAACCCAAATTCGATCATAACCATAAGCAATTACCAACATAAAACTCTGTGAGCAGAAAATGCAAGCTAAGAACACTAACCCAGATCAATTCGCAACACAAAATCCCAAATAAAATCATGCTCATGAGCAGAAAATACAAAATAAAACGAAAAAAGAGGAACTCACATAGGGGGGACACGAAGAGTAGAAGCCATGAAAACTCTGAGAGATCTGAGATGGGCCGATTGAGGGAAGCCAAAGGGTGAAACCTTATGCAATTGGAAGGTCATCGGATTCAGTTTCAGAGCCATTGTTTAGAATCTGAATAGATTTTTTTCTGTTGATTTTGGGTTTTTGAAATTGGACGAATGAAATCCCACAAATGAAGAGAGAGAGAAAGGCGGTTAGAGAGAGTGAGTGATTGAAAGAGACGCTCACGAAGGGGAAAAATTATCTGGTGCACCAGGAACGGATGAATAGTTTGCTTTTATCTCTTACATAAACGGTGGGGTTTTTATGAATCTCATGTTGTATGAGAGTCAAAAACAAATTGTTCATTTGATTCTGGTGCCACATAATTTCTCCACGAAAGGACACAGAACGCCAACTATGGAAAACAGAAAGTTATTGCCTTATAAAACGCCTAATATATTTCACTAATTAAATTTCAATGCCTTTAATCTCTTCTTTATTCTTTATTTTTTTTGTTGCAAAAAATGGAAGATACGTAAGAAATCTCAATCTCAGAAAAATAAAAAATAAAAATTGATTAACGTGTAGTACATAAAAATTATCACTAATTATTTGTTATGGGAGTATACTTGAAATTGCTTTAAAATGTGATTATTGATTTTAATTACTATTTTTGTTTATAATTAATTTTTTTTAAATAGTTTATATTTGATAAGTAAAAAATACTTAAATTACTAAAATTGAATGTTTTAAAAAGAAAAGATGGATAATTGTTACAATTATTAAAATAATTAGGATAAATTAATAATATATTTGGTCAAATTTAATTATTAGATTTGATAAATAATAAGAAGCTCCCAAATTGAATTTTTTTTATTATTTTCATTAAAAGTGATTATAAACCATTTTCAAATTAAATTACCAAACATTTTTTTGCTTCTTAAAATTAGTTATAAATAAATTTGACTTCTTATAAATAATCTCAAACACCCCTAAAATTAAACTCAAATTTTGAGCAAGGTCAACAACTCACTTACTATTAGACAAATGGATGGTTGCTACTAGACATGCACAACAGATCAGGCTGACCTGACCTAGGTCTAGCAGGCTTTGTCGTTGATCAGGTCAAGTCATACCTTAACTATGACACTCCCAAATTCGAGTCTCTCGAATCTCACGTTCGGTGTTCACTATTCATCACTTGGCAAACATTCATAAAATAAATCTTCAATAACTCGTGAAAAATATACATAAATTCATTACAAAACGTACCTTCAATCTCAGGTTCCACTAACCTTAATATATCACCATTACCTTATAATACAAAAGGTTTACAACATGAAAATAGAAATTTTTTACTTCTACTCGTTCACCTTTCCTTTGCCTTTGTACTCCTTAGATCACTCGGCTTAACTGAAAAATAGTTCATGATATAGCAAGAGTGAGCAATTACTTTGCTTAGCAAGTTTAAATAAACAATAAAGAATATATCACTAATAAAAAAGAATTAGTTCTTGAAACTTCAACAATAAACAGTAATTGTGAAAGCATACAATTTTGAATAATAACTTTCAATGGATTTAACATATTGCTTCTTCATGCTGAAAGGTAACAAGACCATGAACATACGTTTTGAGTATTTACAATATACTCTGTAGACATAAAACTGTCATTTCGTTTTGTATATTAACAACCAATTCAAGTGCAATATCCGAAGATAGGTACTTTAGATGATCAGCCTATTGTACGTTTATATTATGCACATTATAACTATCTAATTTCGTTTTGATCGAGATTATTCTATCCGACCGTAATTTTATTCTCTCATAATGATTAGTTCATTTCAGCTTTTCCCATCAGATTCTGCATCACAACAATATGGTTTTGACTAGCTTCAACAATATTCAGATTTATGAATTTAATACATACATGATCTAGTCGAACAATTGGCATAGATCTTTCTCTTTAAACAGTTCATAATAAGAACAGTCATAATAACTCATGCAATATCTAGCTGAAACAAATAGCGTAGATATTTCTCTTTAAATAATTCATAACGTGATTAGACATGCAAATGGACATAAGTGCGATTATCAATAATAACATAGATGTGAAATAATTCTTAATAATTATTTCGTCATGCATTTCGAACTAATTTCAACTTCTAGATACTTATCATAATAAAAATAAGTATATGAAACAAGTTTGAGTTTCAGAATAACTTGCCAAATAAACACAAGTTAAGATTCAGAGAACTTGTTTGTTCCGCTGACTGCTGCTATTCAACTTAAAATAATTTCCTTTGGATGACCTAACATTCAATAACATTAATCTTCCGATTAGCATATCACATACATGTTTATTTTACATTAATAACATTACCATATATGTCTTAAATCATCCGACGATTAATCATAACCTTAAAACACTTAATAATATTATCAATTTTTGATAATATTTTAATCACATAACTTTCATTTAATCACATCATACTATTATCACATTTGATAATATAATACCCACAAATAAATATTATTAATTGTTTAATAATATTTTAACCATTTACGAATATTATTTCAATAATATTTCATTTAATCATTAATATTATTAATCATCTAATAATCCTTTAATCTCTTAATTATTTCAAACACTTATTAACATTATTAATAATTAAATAATATCTTATACTATTTTCAATAATATTATTTATTACATACATAAATATTATTAACAATTTAATAATATTTTACCTTCTTAATAATATTATTAATCATTTATAATATTTTAATTATTTGTTAATATTATTAATCATTTAATAATATTCTATTCACTTATTAACATTATTAACCATTTAATAATATTTTAATCACTTATTAATATTATTAACCATTTAATAATATTTTAATCACTTATTAATATTATTAACTATTTAATAATATTTTAATCTCTTACTAATTTTATTAACCATTTAATAATATTTTAATCATTTACTAATATTATTAACTATTTAATAATATTTTAATCACTTATTAATAATATTAACTATTTAATAATATTTTAATCTCTTACTAATATTATTAATTATTTAATAATATTTTAATCATTTATTAATATTATTAACCATTTAATAATATTTTAATCACTTATTAATATTATTAACTATTTAATAATATTTTAATCATTTACTAATGTCATTAATTATTTAATAATATTTTCCTCATGTACTAATGTTATTACACATTTAATAACCTTTTAATCATTTACTAATGTTATTAATCATTTAATAACCTTTTAGTTACCTACTAATATTATTAATCCTTTAACAATATTTTAATAATCTTCAAACCATACAAATAGGTAACTTTTTAATTGTGTTACCCTTAATCTTTATTTTAAATATTTAACTACCAATTGGTCACTCATAGACTCTAAATATATTGGTTTATTATACAAACACTTTCATTTTACACTTATTTAAATTTAATTTTTTAAAGAAAACTCGACCCAGACCGACCCAACCCGGGCAATAAAAACATGTTTCTGGCAGTGTGTTTGACCGCTGTGGTGGTGGTACAAAATTTCAGAAACCCTAATTGGAGGACTGCCCGACCCTCCTTTACTAAAACTGTCATAACTTCTTCATTTCAAAATATTTTTGGGTAATTCTTAAGTCCATTCTCATCATGATTTTTACCTCTACAACTTCTCTTTATATCACAAATCTAAATTCTAAACGAAAGTAGGCTTAAAATTTCTTATAATAACAGGATGAAAACTAACTTCATAAATCCTTGATTCGATTGGTTCAAACATGATACTACAAGCATTAGTTGCTAGACCATCATATTTTATGACTCTACATACATCATATACATATCATACATCATATATAACATCTCTAGTTCAAATATTTAACAACTCTAGGTTAAGAAAACCTTTAAACCTTTAAAAGAAGATCTTTTTCTTGCTATAGCTTGCTGACTCCTCCTCTTCCTTCTTCTTGTATGGACCAAAAATAACCCACACTTAGTAACACTTAAAGTGTTTTCTTCTCTAGGCTCTCACAAATGTTCTAGCTTCTCTCTAAAACTTTCTCTCTCAAAAATTTAGTGAATGAAACAAATGAACCAACATTTGTATAAGTGTTGGTCATTCCTACTTATAAAACTCTAAGAACACACCATTAGTCCATTAATTAGTTAACATTGGTGAATTAAGAGCTTAAATTCACTTACTATTGCTTGAATGACAACTTAGAATGACTAGAGTGGTTGAGGAGTTGATAGTAGTGGTTGAGCAACCTTGATTTTGTGTGTAAATGAAGTAAAATAAAATTTTACTCCATCCTAGTGGGCCCCCCTCCAAAAATCAGGCTATAGCATTATATTTACACTAATTTGACTTTATTTTTATGTCTTATATCATTACATATACATCCATCTATACATACACCAATTTATGTATCCATATTCACCTATACTTACACATTGGGCTCCACTTTGGACCTTTAAATTAATTCTATTTAGACTTTAAAATTACAATTGTTTGGGTTCAATAATTCAATTCATTTGGCTACTACATTTATCCATTTAAGTCATCAACACTTGGGCTCCCAACAATTAAATCAATTAGACTAATTATGTCACTTGAAATAAAACAAATATTGGATAGTTTAAATTAATTTGGATTCACTATATATTTTATATATGGTTAACTAATTATATCATATAAGGCTACTACATTGGGCTTATAAAATAAACACATTAGTTTAATTATATAATTCAATTAGACTTGCAATTTATAAGTCCATTGGAGTACTTAATTAAGTTAGTCTACAAAACACTAACACTTAATATATCTTAGATTTATTTTATTAACATCCTAACGCTCATACATACTAGTACCTCAATTTGATGCCATAAATTTTCAAACAGTCTGCACCACCGCTGCGGTGGTAGTTCTGATTTTTAAATTACACGGAGTTTCACAGCAGCGGCGGTGAAACCTACCGCTGCGGCGGTAGTGCTGATTTTTCAAAACCCTAATACACATTAATACAAGTACTTTGACTTGATTAAATTTAATTAATCCCCTCTTATCATCAACTTGAATTTATAATATAATTACCCCAAATACATACAATTATTCTCGTATTGAGATATCTTTAATAAGTCTTTTATTTCTTCATTCTCATTAATCATACAAGTAATTCACTTGTTCACTATGTATCTTTTTATTTGTCATTCAAGGCCAACATTCAAACTTTGTGTTTTCATCACATAAGCTTCTCTTGCATTCCTTTTCTTTCTTTAGTTAATTCAAATACATTTAATTAACTAACTTACTACATCTCTTCATATATCATAAACACATACTTCATACATCATATTTTATCATGAATAAAAAAAATAAAAAATTTAGTTCGTAATTTTTCGAGTTACTACATTGACTTTTGGGCCTACAGGTCAGGCCAGACCGGACTTCTTAACGAAAATCAGGCATGTTGAGGACTGTGGGCCGAGCCAGGCCAAGCCAAGTTAGGCTTAGACAGAGGGATGAAGGAGAAGAAAGGGAGAATGACAGAGCCACGAAGTCGTGGATCATGGATATGAATTAGATTATCTCTGCTAGTGGCTACTAATTATTGTAATATAATATCGGGTAAAAAGATTTGAATAAGATCTATGACTTTTTTTTATACTAACGTGTACAAAACTACAAATCAAGGGGACCAAACATTGAAAAGTCAATCAAAATAACCATTTTTCACAATTTTCAATACTGTTGTTTAGAAATTAGAAATGACTCACAATGATAATGACTATATAATTATATAATATGGGATAGTCTGCAAATCATTATAACTCCAATTTGAACTAAGTGCTCACTCACAGACTAATAATCATATTATAATATAATATGGTAGAAGAGAAAGAGGGAAATAGTTCAATATTTGGTGTATCCTAGTTCATTATTCATGTCACCTTATCAAAAATTGAGGCTAACTTTTGGCCAGGCTGGGCATTTGCATTCAAATCACAGTTTGTTTAAAGTCTACAGGCTGGGCCAGGCCACGCCGTTGACCAGAACAGGCTTTGACTGGGTCGGGCCAGGTTAGGCTAAGGCCAGACCGTAAGCCACGAGTTTTTTTGTGCATTTCTAGTTGGTACCATTAATATCTTCCTCCCCTGGCCCACCAAAAGAGTTTCAATAGTAAAATTTATAAATATTAAAAAATACTTCTTTTGTCTTATAAAAGATGTTATTCCTAAATGGTACAATAAGATCTAGAAGGGAAGTTTAATAGATCTTATCAAAATCTCAAATTAAAATTATTTACCCAATAATTTATTAATCTGATTCAGTTAAGCACAACATAATGTTGTGTTTTAAAAATTTCCCTTTAAGATTGAATCAAGATCTCAGTTTTGACTTTAGTGATATGAAAATGTGAGAGGCAGTTAGATGATACTGTAGTTATATAACAATTGATATGACGGTTATATAGCAGTTATATAAAGCAATAATGAACACAATAATTTTTAAGATGTTTGGAGCCTAAACTACTCATAATCATCTCTTTCATTCCATTGAGCAGTGATCATCCACTATAGGATACGATTCCACTGCGCCAAGTTTCAATCTCCCTCTAGAGAACTGATTCCCTCATTATCAGGCGAGCACTTTGTCTCGACTTTACAACCTCCCTCTGGAGTTGATTCCCTCATAATTAGGCAAAATCTCTGCTTTGACTTTTCAACCTCCCTTTGGAGTTTATTCCCTCAGAATTAGGCAAGATCTTTGTTTCTACTTTTCAATCTCCCTATGGAGCTGATCCCCTCAAAATCAGGCAAAATTTCTGTCTCGACTTTTTAATGTCCCTAAAGTTGAGTTTGGGGTGCTGCTAAGTTGTGTTTAAGCTTGTCTTCTAAATGACTTAGCAACGTGATCGATTTTTTTCCAAGGTGTAGAGTGGCTTTCCAGAAAGTGCAGAGTGGCCTTTCGATTTTAGGGTTGCTTGGAGTTTTAAGACTTGTAAGCTTTATCTCATGAATGTGCTTAATCAATTGACCACTTTGAAGTTTGGATATGACATGCTTGTTATGGGAGGTTTATTATGAAAAGAAAATCATGAAGAGTTTCGAATGTATAAGGATGAAAATATGATGAAGGATATGTATATGTATGTGATCTATACGTGTTGTTATGAGTTTTAGGGTCACAAGGTTATTTTAAGAGTATAATATATATTATATTTTAACAAAACTTATTTTTAAAACTCTTTGATAGTGGATCTATGTTATAAAGATAGATTTATGGTTAAATATAGTTATTGTGTGTTTTAACATGATAATATGCGACGAGATGTAAGAAAAATGCATAAAAGCATGTTTTGTAAGAAAACCCTAATTTTAAGTCTAGGTTGATTGCATTTATTTTGAAACATATAAGTGGGTTATGTGATTTTTGTGACTTATATGGTAGATCTATGAGTTACGAAAATAATAAAACTTGAATTGTTAAAACAAATGGTAAAATGGAGAAGTTATGAAGTTTTTAGTAAACTAAGTATTTTTGAAACCTTAATGAGATTAATCTTGAAATTTTGTGTTACAAATGTTCTTGGAAGTGGATCGATTCATGAAATATTAAATAACATTAAGTCTCGAAAATAACAAACTAAATTTGATGTCTTTTGGATGTGAGTAACAAGTTCTATTGAAGTTTGAATAAAGAAAACAAAGTTGAAATTTTTTTGGCTAGTGTTACAGACTGACAGCCGTAGCGCGGGGCTTCACCGCCGTAGCGGTGAGGGGTTCTGTCTGGGACCATCGCGGCGCAAGTGTCCACCGCTGCAGCGGTGGTCCGGATTATTTAAAAAATAATTTTTTTTATTAACCGAGTCAAGTCAGGCCATGGGTGTCGAGTGAGTCCAATATAGGTCAGAAAATTGTCAAATTAAATAATATTACTATAGGACCCAATTAATGTAATTAAAATATTATAAATGTTAATTAATAAGGTAAGTGAATAAAATATTATTAAATAATTAATAATATTAAAAAATAAATAAAATATTATTAAATAATTAATAATATTAGAGAGAGAGTAAAATATTATTAAATAATTAATAATGTTAATAAGTGTTTAAAATAATTAAGTGTGTAAAATATTATTAAGTGATTAATAATACTTGTAAGTGTTTGAAATATTATTAAATGATTAATAATATTGAGGAATGAGCAAGATATTATTCAATGATTAATATTAGTAATATATTAAAATATTATTGAATGTTTAATAATATTCATAATGTATTAAAATATTATTAAATGATTAATAATATTCGTAAGAGAGTGAAATATTATTAAATGATATTCGTAATTGATTAAAATATTATTATTTGTAGGTCATTAATATATTCTCAAAGGTAGATAATATTATGAAGTAATTGGTATATGATTAAATGTTTACGAATGTGATTAAGTGTTAAATGATTTAAGTGACATATAAAAAGATTCTTAAGATAAAATAAACATATATGTGAGATACTATTTGGTAGATCAACATTATTAATATAAGGTCATCCAAAGTAAGTTAATTTAAGTTGATTAGTAGTAGTCAATGGACGAGGCAAGTTCTCTAACACTACTCAAGTATTATTATGCAAGTTTTCTACCTTAAACTTGTTTTTCATTGAGCAAGTTTTCTTGAACTTATTTCATTGTGCAAGTTTTTAAACTTATACTTGTATTTATTTTTGCAAGTATTCTAAGTTGGATAATTATTGAAAATTATTCTACATTGTTATAAATCATTGATATCCGCACTTGGTGCAATTGAAGCCTTATTATATTATTGAATTATTGAACTATAAAGTTCTTTTAAATCCATAAACTATTTAAGAAGAAGTTTATGCTATTTGTACCGGCTAAACAATGCATGCATTAATTCATTAACTTGAATATTATTGAAACTAGTCCAAACCATATTGTTGTAGTGCAAAATCGAAGGTAAGAGTTGTAATGAACAACTCTCATAGTAGGGGAAAAATTTAAATACTTCGGGTATAAGCTCAAAACGAGAAGTATGTGGGTGTAACCTGTGACGACCCCAAATCCGGGTTCCATAACCTCGAGTTTGGTTCTCACTATTCAACACATTACTAACAATTAAATACATACATTGCATTTAAATATCGCGGAATAATACATATTGGTTCCCTTACAAAAATGTTACAATACCAGGGTCTATTAACCTTAACATAAACAGTTCCTATCATAAGGAATTACAAAAGGTTTAACAACAGTAAACACAAATTTAAGCATCTAATTAGCATGCATAAACTAACTTAAGCTCTGGCCTTTCCTTTTCCCTTATCCTTCTTTGAGCAATCAGGATTATCTGAAAAATGGTTCATGATATAGCAAGAATGAGCAACTAGTTTGCTCAGCAAGTTTAGAACAATCATATAGATTTAATATATCATGAATGAATGGGAAATATCATCAATGATTCAACAATAGATATAATAATTGTGAATGAAACAGGATTCAAATTTTAATAAACAGAATATTTGAATCTTAAAATGCTGAGTGGTCACTAAGGACCCTGAACTAACTAGGGTATAATAGAGTTTCCTCTGACCCTTTGAGTTGTTTGGTTTTCAAGGGGATCAGCCTATTCAACCCGCTGTATATGCATTACATTTAGTCACTGGCGCCCAAAGTCGGTTTCCCGACACAAAATCCCTTAATTTAGGGTTGTTCAATTCTCAGACTTAATATAAGAAATCCGCACCCAACAATGGTTTGGATAAGCTTTTAAAAGTATTCAAGTATTGAATTTATAAACGAAATGTCTAGCTGAACTATTAGCTTTTGACATTTTTAATACAGTTCATGAATCGAGAACTAATAAGCTTCAAGTGCACTAAGTGCGATTTTATAAAAGTATGGATGTGGGATAATTTTAAATAATTAAACCACTTCAAGCTTTGACAATAAATACAAGTATAGAAACTTGTTCAACAATAAATGAGTAGGGTTAGAGAACTTGTCTCGTGCGTCGTCTACAGCTAACCAACTTAATTTAACAATCCTTGAACGGACCTAACAATTAAATCAATTTGATCTTAAATTAGTATCATATACTTGTAAGTATGATGACCTTTATAACTCTTACGAACCACATAATTGAATAATTATGGGTATTTAAACACTTAGGAAATATTATCACTACTTGATAATATTTTAAACACAAGGAACCTATATTAACTATTTAATATAGTTCAAACAAGTATCTAATATTATTAACAATTTAATAATATTTTATTAGCATTGTAGTATTATTCATCATTTAATAATACCTTATAAATCTTCTAAGATTAATTAATATTATTAATCATTTAATAATATTTTATTCATTATCTAATATTATTAACTATTTAATAATATTTTATTAAGTATTTAATATTATTAACTATTTAATAATATTTTATTAAGTATCTAATATTATTAATCATTTAATAATATTTTATTCATTATCTAATATTATTAATCATTTAATAATATTTTATTAATCATCTAATATTATTAATCATTTAATAATATTTTATTAGACTTCTAATATTATTAATCATTTTAATAATATTTTATTAGTTGTCTAATATTATTAATCATTTAATAATATTTTATTTACTATCTAATATTATTAATTATTTAATAATATTTTATTAATTATCTAATATTATTAATCATTTTAATAATATTTTATTAGTTGTCTAATATTATTAATCATTTAATAATATTTTATTTATTATCTAATATTATTAATCATTTAATAATATTTTATTAATTATCCAATATTATTAATTATTTAATAATATTTTATTAATTATCTAATATTATTAATTATTTAATAATATTTTATTCATTATCTAATATTATTAACTATTTAATAATATTTTATTAATTACATTACCCTTTATTTATTACTTAATAAATAATTAGTTATTATCTCTTTTCATTTTAATTATTATTTAATATTAATTAAATAGTAATTAATCACCTTCATGACTCTTAATTATTATTTAATATCCACATAATAAATAATTATATATTTTCTTTTTATTGGGTCCCAAATTAATTATATTAATTTTAAAACATTTTTACCCATTTTGGTAATAATTGATTTGAACCGACCCGTTTAAAACGAACCGACCCGACCCGAAATTCAAAAAAATCTGTCGGTGAACAGTAACTAGGGCCCCGGCCCTTGAGTGACAGAATCTGCCAAAATGCCATTTTCAGATTTTCCAACTTTTGCTCCTTTGATTAAAACTTGAATAAAATGAAATCTACAAATCCAAATTACCTCAAATTGGTATCGATGGATTCGTATTTTCTTAAACTACAATATTCCATCATTGGATTGAATTTTTGTAAAATTTTTGGTTATGAAAAATAGCCACAAAGTGGGATGTTTGTGCATTAGGTCCTTAAAATGACATGTTTTGCGGTAAAAGCTATAACTTCTTTGTTATTCGATATTTTTGAAAGGTTCCAAAAGGGTTTTTCTTTAACACTCATAGATCTAACTTTCTAGCCATAGAAATCATTTTTCCAACTTGTACATTTCAAACTACAACATTAAACATTTCATGCTTCGTTAGGGTTTTACCGGTAAAACGTGTTATGAACTTTTCTACAACTTTTATGCATTTCTCACATACCAAATCATGTTATAAACACATAGATCTATGAATATACATATATTACATAGATAAATACATCTAGACCATCAAAACGAGTTTTGATCGGTTAAAATAGATTTTAACCGATCAAAAGCTATCTAGACTACAAAAATGAAAGAAGAAGATGTTTAGAGCACTTTTAAATCTTTGGGTTTTGATTGCTCTTCTTCTCCTTCTACCGAAGTATGTTGTGTAGCTATTGGACATCCACCAAGGTCTTCCTCTAGCTTTTCCTCACACAAAACATCCACCAAGGTCTTCCTCTAGCTTTTCCTCACACAAAACCCTAGTGTATCTTCCTTTTCTCTAGAAAATGCTCTCACTTTCTCTCTATTATGCTCTAGCAAATGAACCAACAAGCTTGGCTCAAGTGTGGAGTATCATATATATAGCCACCAACTAACTCCTCATTAGCTTGCTAATTCACCCATGTTGGTGAAATTAGTGCTTAATTATAATTACTATTGCATTGATTGACTAGTTGATAGACACATGGAATGACTAGGGTTGTTCACCAACTATGACAAGGAGTGATTTAGAAGCAACATTGCAAATCAATCCATCCAAGTGAGTCCCTCAAAATCTCAGCAAAATGGGGTTTAAATCCCCCATTTTTGATTTAATTTTAATGCTAAAATATACATATATACATCTATATATATATATATATATATATATATATATATATATACTTATATATATCTATATTGACCAAAGTTTTGACCTCATTTGGACTCCACATTGGACTTGGGAATAAATTATATTGGGCTCATTCAATTAAATTGTTTGGGCTCAATTTATATAACACATTGGGCTAGCATTTAAATAACTATGCTACCTTTAATTAAAATAAGCATTGGGCTTGTTAAATTAATTACATGAGCTAGTAATTAAATTAATTACACGGGCTACTAGGTTAATACCTTTGACCTAGTTTAACAACTCATTTGGATTTAAAATATAATCCAATTAGATTTGCTTTAATTAATTATACACATTGCTTTAATTCTTTAAATAAATATACGCATACACAAGTACATTTATTTAATTATCTAAAGTACAATTAATTAGTAAAAAAAAAAGTTTAAATTCATTGCTAAATATTTATTAAGTATATTTACAATGACTAATGAAATTCGTGGTCATTACATAACCTCAAAACGTATTACAGGTGTTTATATTGTGCAGAATATATACGTACGATAGGCTGATCACTAAGAGTACCTATCTTCGGATATTGCAATTGATATGATTGTTAATATTCAAAACGAAATGATAGTCTTACGACTTCTGGGTGTTGATTATCCTTCATAGGTTTATAAGCTTTAAACATTGCTTTATTTTTGACAATATGTTTGATTGCTCCAGAATCGATCCACCATTCCATGTCATTGTCAACCATGTCAGTCTCCTAATTATAATAGCAATATCTTCATTGCCTACCATATTTGTTTGGTCATTCTTTTGTTGCATTTGCTTCAAGTACAAAATATATTATTTCTTGAAATGTCTTGGCTTACCACATTTCCAACAAGTACCTTTCGATTTCTTATTTTCGGAACTGTTATCTTGACCACCACGCTTTCTTTTGTTGTTTTCCTTTGATTTAGATGCATTTTCTATGACAAGAGATTTAGCATTTTTGTTTTCTCTTTCAAATTTATCCAAGTTCTGAGAATTCTCTTCAACTTGTAGAAATTTAATAAGCTCTTGCATAGTCATTGCATCTTTCTTTTGTTTCAATTCCTTTCAACAATCTTTCCATGAAAAAGGTAATTTTGAAATGATTGTCGAAACTTGAAACCCTTCATCAAGGCTATGTTCTTCCGACATAGTTTGACTCATAATAATTTGAAGTTCATGTACTTATAACATAACAGATTTGGTATCTATCATTTGATAATCAAATAATGAGCTTACTAAAAAAATTTTATTTTCAGCATCCTCGATTTTGTACTTGTTGTCAAGATCCTCCCATAATTCCCTTGTCTTCTTTTCTGTGAACTTGAATTCATATACATCATACAATGAATTGGATGGCGCATTTAGAATATACCCTTTACACATGAAGTCATCTTGTTCCCATTTTATTCGATTTTTCATTTATGCTGGTTTCTCATTTTCCTTTTCTTCCTTTTTCTCTTCATTCAGCACATGAGAGAGTTTTAATGCCATTAAGCAAAAATACATTTTTCTCCTCCAACGTTTGAAGAATAATCCATCAAATTTCTCGAGTTTGTTAATTTGATTCAAGCTATTTTGTGGATTGTTTTCCTTTATTGTTATATATATAGTCTTAAGATTGTTGTAACCTGCTTTTTATTTTGAAGTAGAATAACAATATCACCGCTTGAATCGAATGGTTGACCACTCTTTCCTTAAGACTATATTCGCCCCTTACTTTTGTTACACAAGGTTACTGCAAATTAATCTCTCAAGAAAAGACGGGCCCATATTTTATTCTGTACTAAAATTTATTGTGTAGAAACAAATCTAGTCCAAAATTATAAATGAGAAAGAATAAAATTATAGCAATAAAAATTATTAAGAATAATATTTTTTCTAAGAACTTAAGAAGGATTTGGAATAATTTTTTAAGTCCCTCTTTTGGGCAGATTTGCAACCTATTTATAGGTATCCAAACACCCCTTTGAAGAGGTATGTTGAAACACTGTATTGATTCAATTGCATTGTAAAAATATTGTTGTCATGACTTGAAACCAAGTCCTTAACATTACAACTCATTTCTTTTAGCCAACTAAACCATTTTATTTGTTGGCTATATATACAACATATAATATATTTACTATATACTTTATAGATTTGAAAATATCAAATATAAGACTCATTTTTATAAAATAAAAAGAGTAGTAATAATTCATTTAATTTTAATCAAGTGACAATTATTTTTGAAGGATTTTAATAATATGTATATTATCACAAGTTTACACAAATACATTAACGAGAACCAAAATCATACCCTCGAAGCGTGATCTTTTGGTGCGGAAGAACTCGTACGGTTGAAAAGCCAAACCCAAACCCAAACAGTCGTCTCCAAACTACAGAATGAGAACGGAGAAAAAATTCACGATCCGTCACAAATTTGGGAATTCAGTTGTTATTTTGGGAAAACTGTGGCTTAATCAATATACTGTATATTGATAACTGATGATGGGATAATCTCAGATGAACTGAGGTCGTGGGTTTTATAAGCGTAGTGGTTTAACCCACTCCCTATAAAACCTCTAATCACTCAGTCAACTTAACGTTATAATTATAACGTTAAAGACTGAGTCTCAATAGCCATCTGACTAACAACCAAATGGGTCGAACCCTCCATGGGCGCCCCATTTAAATATCCAAGATCCAACATCTCCCACTCGCCCATAGCGGGGACGACGTAATCATCACAATTGCTAAAAATTAGCTCAAACCAAAATAACATGTATTCATATTTGCCGGATCGTGTGACCGTTGAGTTCACCTGTAATGCGGGAGCTCTACACCAAACCCGTTAGGGCCAACATAGAGGCATCTACCCTTTCAAGAAAACAGTGTGGGAGCTCTCACGTCAAAATCAATTAGTTCACGTAGAGACTACAACCTATAAACTCATAGTACCCCAAACACATTTGAATTTCACTAGGTTAAGTATCTCTAATCCCTCAGAGAGCCATACTTAACCACCTTTGGGCCCCAGTCCATTTCGTATCTCACTTATTACTATATCGCTATTGAAGCGCTATAGTTGTCGACAATAAGTGCAGAACGAGGTGAAATCAAATTATCTTCTCTTTGCCCTAATACTATTCAGATATGAATCAACTGCTTTCCCAGAATCGGTCCTTAGAGTCTCATCAATCTTGACCTTAGGAATCGAAACCAAAGTAGCAACACTAATCCATGTCTTTGTAGTATAGTCAAAGATCACAAAGAGCACTTGATGTAGGAATAAAGATTTTGTCCTACAAGACTCACACGGTGAGGAAACAGGGATCCATTCACTCACCTCCTTTACATGGTCGTTAAACACATGTAACACTCGCACAACATACTATTCTATAGCCTTGTTGTGCGGACCTTAGTCTAGTCACTCCTAGAGTGTCTAACTTGAATATTTCAAAAAATGCTCGCTTATCAAAGTGCCACATTTGAAATTTCGCGTCCGGTTATCATGTTATGGCAGACAATCTCATCTATATGAGCATATGTCATATGGTCATGCCGTACGGATCTTAGTTCAGTCGCTCCACTAGCGCCTAACTCAAATTTCTAGATTGCTCGTTTTCCCAAGCGCCAACTCTGAAACTTCGCATCCGGCTATCAATACAGGTTAATATAGATGGTGGGGCATTCTATATTCAGTTAATCCAAATTAACTTCATCTTGGCTCATGCCAAGGCGACATAATATTTCATATTGCTCGCTATCAAGCGCCAATTGATTGTTATCCAAAACATCAAAATTCGTTACTCAAAGCGCCAATATGAACTGTCTCAACCTTGCTCGCTCTTCAAAGCGCCAAGGGTGATTGCTCGTGTGAGTAAGCCAATCAACCTGTTGACATATATTTAGTGTGTGCATATCCAATATGCATAATAACTGTGTGAACCATTAATATTTATCATATGCGCTAAAATAACACAATCATAAGTAGGAATCAATGAATCTCGCATAAACGATAAATATCTCGATACAACAATGAATATCTTTAATACAAGCCAAATAATGAGTGATATACAATAAAATAAGAAAGTACATCAAACCTGACGAAGCCCTAACGAACTAACATGCCTACAAAAAGCATCTCTCGGTATCGGTTTCGTCAAGGGATCCGCTACCATAAGGTCAGTGGGCATGTACTCTAATATCACCTCATTATTTGTTATGTTCTCTCTAATGAAACTCATCCTCAAGTCAATGTGCTTCGTCCTGCCGTGATACTTAGGGTCCTTAGTGTAACCTAGGGCCGCTGTGCTATCACAGTAAACAGTCACAGGATCTTAAGTATGAGGGACGACTCCAAGATCCTTGAAGAATCTCCTCAACCACATGACTTCCTGAACAGCTGACGTACATGCTACAAACTCCGACTCCATCGTTGAAAGAGCAACGCAAGTCTGTTTCTTGCTACACCAAGTGATGGCACCACCATGTAGCAAGAATGCATATCCTGAGGTCGACTTGCGCATCCCTTGGTTACCTCCCCAACTAGCATCAGAGTAACCAATCAATCGCAGGTCCGGTCCTCCATAGCACAACATGTAGTCCAAAGTACCTTTCAAATATCACAAGATCCTCTTGATTGCCTTCCAATGAGCAATTCCAGGATTTGACTGATAACGACCGAGATAACCGATTGCATATGATATGTCAGGCCAAGTACACACAACTGCATACATTAGCTTTCCTATAGCACTGACATACGGGTAGTGGGACATTTTCTCAATTTTCTCGGGAGAACTAGGGCATTGCTCGGGTCCAATGGCATTGCCTTTAGCGATAGGAGTGTCTATGGATTTGCAGTTGCTCATTTAGAATTGCTCCAGAACCTTTTTAAGGTAAGTCTCTTGAGACAAACCAAGAAGCTTTCTTGAGCGATCTCTATAGACCTTAACTCCAAGAACATAAGTTGCTTCTCCCATGTCCTTCATCTCAAAGTTAGAGGACAACCACCCTTTGGTGGTAACAATCATCTCCTTATCGTTCCCAGCTAGCAGGATGTCGTCGACATACATCGATAGGATAAAGAATTTATCTTTGGATCGTTTAATATACACATAATGGTCTTCCTTGATCATCGTAAACCCATCACTAATGACGGCTCGATGGAATCTCAGATACCATTGCCTAGATGCCTATTTCAAACCATAGATAAAACGTTTGAGCTTGCAGACTTTGCGCTCTTGTCCTTCTATGATGAAACCCTCAGGTTGATCCATGTATATCTCCTCAGCTAAATCTCCATTGAGAAAAGCTGTCTTAACGTCCATTTGATATAACTCCAGATCCAAATGCGCGACAATTGCTAAGATGAGGCAAATTGAGGCAAACCTCACAACTGGTGAGAAGGTTTTCTCGTAATCAATTCTCTCTTGCTGGGTGTAACCCTTGGCTACAAGACGAGCTTTGTACCAATCGACGGAACCATCCGCCTTGCGTTTGACTTTAAGAATCCATTTGTTCCCAATAGCCTTTCGCCCTGGTGGAAGGTCAACCAAGTCCCAGACTTGATTAGTCCTCATGGATTCCATCTCATCTATCATTGCAGTCATCCACTTATCACTAGCAGTAGATGATAGAGCATCTCGATAAGATCGAGGTTCCTCATCTTCATGTGTATCAGCCAGAAAGGCATTCCCCTCAATCTCAAAGAGACGGCGTGGAATGTTGCCCCTTTGACTTTTACGCATTTGAGGAACAAGAGACTCTTCATTCGATGGAAGAGTACTGCTTGAAGGCATGTCACTCCCACTATCTACAGGAGCCTGAGGAATAGCCTCATCGAACTCTACTGTACGAGTTGGGGCGCCCAAATCTTCCTCCATCTCATAAAAGTTCATCTCTTTGCTCATATCACCTCTGTTAGGGAAATCCATCTCAAGGAAATCTGCATCTCGTGACTCTATCGCCGATACAGTCTCATCAGTTTGCTCTCCAACGAACACGTAGCCTTTGGAGTGTTTAGAATATCTTATAAAGATACACTTCTTACCCCTCGGGCCCAACTTTCCATGTTCATGAGAAGTGTTGTGCACATAAGTTGCTGATCCCCAAGGCCGCATATGGCCCAATTCGAGCTTTCTACCGGTCCACAATTCATATGGGGTGGACTGAACGGATTTCGAAGGTACACAATTAAGTATATATGTCGCAGTCAACAATGCATCACCCCAATAGGAGATAGGCAAATTTGCTTGCGCCATCATAGACCTAACCATGTCTAATAATGTCCGATTCCTCCTCTCTGCCACACCATTTTGTTGCGGAGTTCTAGGGATTGTCAGTTGCCTGATTATCCCTCTTTCCTCACACAGTTCCTTGAACTGATCGGACAGATACTCGCGGCCTCGGTCAGTTCAAAGTGCCTTAACACTTTTGTCTAACTGTTTCTCGACCTCAATCAAATAACGTCTAAAGCATTCTAATGCCTCAGACTTATGAGAGATCAAAAAAGTATATCCGAAGCGCGTATAGTCATCTATCATTGTGAGAAAGTAGGAACGTCCATGCCTTTCTTTCACATTCATAGGGCCACAGATGTCTGAGTGAATGAGTTGCAATGGCGTTTCTGCCCTAATGGCTTTACCAAATGGTTTTCTAGTTGACTTTCCTGCTAGACAATGTTCACAAGTGGGTAGATTGACTTTAGCGAGTGGGCCTAAAAGACCTGCTCGAGCTAACCTAGTCATTTTATCCTGTCCAATATGGCCTAATCTAGCATGCCATTGAATTGAACTAACATTATCATTCTCAACAAGCAAGGAATATGAATCATTACTATTAATGCTAGAATCAACAGTATCCAAAACCATAAAACCATTATTAATAAAACCATATCCAAAAATATTCGTCCCATGCGAAATTATTACAACATTGTTCTCAAAACTAACAGAATAACCTAAACGAAGTATTGACAAAGCAGAAAATAAATTCTGCCAGACATCCGGCGCATAAAGTACATCATGTAGGGTCAATGCAGAGCCTCCTCGCATTTTCAGTTTGTAAGTGTCAATGCCTAGCACGTCCACACTGGAATCGTTCCCCATGAATACTTTTCTGCCAGCCAGAATGCGGCGGTATTCCACGAATCCACTCCGATCTCTAGCTATGTGGTCCGTTGCTCCTGAATCTACAATCCACATATGAAGAGAATGAGCAACCATAACAGTACTTGATATTAAACACATAGATAGATTAGGACTAGGAATTACCTTCTTCGGCTCAGTGCATTCACGAGCGAAGTGTCCCGCCTTGCCACAATTGTAGCATGCCATCTTGGCCTTGTCCTTTTTGCCAGCACCTCGCTTGCCTCTTTTTCGTTTGCTGACACCACCACTCGCAGCCATCTTAGGCGTAGTAGGATTAGCAGATTTCTTGCCCTTCTTTGGCTTGAACCCTTTATAAGAGCTCGATTCAGCTACATATGCCCTGGAGGATTTGACAACGTCAAGGCGCTCAGCCTCGAGCTCCAAGTGGCAACGAATATCATCAAAATTTCTGATATTCTCGTTATGGGTCATGTTGACCCGCATATGTTCCCAACTGTCGGGAAGAGAGCGAACCACTGCTGAAATCTGCTGCTCGTCTGACAGCTGAGTCCCACCGGATTTTAATTCCCGAATTATTTTAGCCATGATTCGAAGGTGTTGTTTCATAGTGTGGTTATCACGTTTTTTATAACCATCGAATCTTATGGCTAACTCTCTCAGCCTTGTCAGCGAGGTGCCGCCAAACTTCATCTTGAGAGCTTCCCACATCTCATGTGCCGTTGAGTATTGTTCATACTCAAACAGGAAGTCGTTGTTCATGCAGCTCAGCAACGTTATGCGAGCGATTCGGTCCTTTTTGCGCCAACTTTCGAAGGCAACAACCTTGACCGGATCCTTTGCATCTTCACCGTCTGGTTTTGTTATTTTGGACAGCAGGGTTTCTTCAACCTCTTGCTCCTCCAAGACCATTCTAACCTTACGGTGCCAAACATCGTAATTATCTTCGTCTAACTTGTTTCCTTGATTAAGATCTGCGATTATGTGTTTTGAAGCCATTTCTGTTTCGGAAAAAATTGATTAAAGATATTCATAATTCACCACAGTATAATTATATCTTAGCCGCACGAATCAAATCAACATAAAAATAATTAGGACATAAATATAGAAGGGAGACTTCGTCAAGCTTAGGAATCACAATTCATATAAATGTCCAATTATTTAAACTTAATTTTTCGGCGCTTAAGACATTTAATTTAGGGAATAATTTTAATTAAATTACTACCACCTAAATCACTCCCATTAGAAACATGTGTGCATGTGCAATTACAGCATAACAATTTAATTTCATGTATCAAATAATTAATATTTCAAAATATTAACAAAGGAATTAAATAATAAGCAATATTACACAATTTAATATACCAAGTATATTATAAACACATCAAAAAACTTTCCAAATTTTTTTAACAGTGTATTACCATCATAAAAGGTTACTGTAATTTTCTGGGATTTTTCTGATAATCGCTAATTATCACAATTAATTAATCATTGCACAATTAAGTTGGAAATTAACAAAAATATCCAAATATATTACTTTTCCAAAACAAACAGTGGAAATATCAATTATATGCAAATAATTAATTTCTGTAAAATTTTCGGAATTTATTAATTTCATTTAGTATTTATAAATTATTTTCTAATATATAATAATTAATAAAAATATTTTCTGAAATTAATTAATAAACCGGGCGGGTCAAACTTCTGGGCCAGTCAAAAGAACCGCGGGTCGGAACCGGGTCACGGGTCAGGAGCGCGAGTCAACCGTCAGGCGCGTGTACAACACGCGCCAGCTGCTGAAGGGCACTCCGCGCATTGCGCGGACGCGTGGTCAATCCGTGGTGTCTCGTGGCGCGTGTATTACACGCGCCGCCTTCCTGACCTCCATTCGCGACGTTGTTTTTTCTGTTGGGATCGTCTGGATGAGCTGAGTCTAATGGTGTACTCAACCGCCATTTTGGGAGCTTCCATGATAGTGTTGTAATGAACGTGCAAATCACTGAGAGTGGTTATTGCACTTCATCTTCAACCTCCAGCCATCAGATCGCGAATTTTTCTTACAGAGGCCATAACTTGGTCATTTCTTATTCAAATCATGCATATAATATATCTACGGAAAGCCCATGAAATATTCTACGCATACATGCCAAAATCACATGAAACGGATTTTTACCCAGAAAGTTATGATGAATTAAAGCATGCGGTTTTGATTTTTATACATGCTTTCATGGCATATTGTGTAAACAGTACATACATATGATCATACAACCAAGCTCTGATACCAATGAAGGATTTTAATAATCTGTATGTTATCACAAGTTTACACAAATACATTAACGAGAACCAAAATCATACCCTCGAAGCGTGATCTTTTGGTGCGGAAGAACTTGTACGATTGAAAACCCAAACCCAAACCCAAACAGTCGTCTCCGAACTACAGAATGAGAACGGAGAACAAATTCACGATCCGTCACAAATTTAGGAATTCAGTTGTTATTTTGGGAGAACTGTGGCTTAATCAATATACTGTATATTGATAACTGATGATGGGATAATCTCAAATGAACTGAGCTCGTGGGTTTTATAAGCGTAGTGGTTTAACCCACTCCCTATAAAACTTCCAACCACTCAGTCAACTTAACGTTATAATTATAATGTTAAAGACTGAGTCTCAATAGTCATCTGACTAACAACCAAATGGGTCGGACCCTCCATAGACGCCCCATTTAAATATTTAAGATCCAACAGTTTTGATATAAAACTGAATTCGATCGCCACTCTTTATTTGGTACCAGGTGTCTAAATATTCTCTACGAACACAAAAGTATGTCTCCAAGTACATAAGTTTGTATTAATGTGTAATAAAAATTAGTTTACTCTAAAAAAAATAAAGTCCACTAATAGAAGAAAGTTAAACATTTATTATATACTTATATTTACACGGGGTTCATTATAAATAAATTTAACACGTATTTTTTACTCGTTCTTCAATTTTCTTTTTTAATATGCATAAAAAAAAATACTTCAGATATCATTTTTAAGTAGGGAGGTAATAGGAGATATTTTTGCCGAAACTTTTGCGCATCGATCATGAGGATCTCTAGCGGAATATTTTGGTCTTCGTGGACAAATCGAGATGTTGTTGTCCACATAAAATATTATTTAACCCTTTTTTGTAATTAGAGATTTTAAAAACAGAATCGTATTTTATTTTATTTATTTATTTTTAATTTTAGAAAGTTTAACCATTATTCTTTTTAGTGTGTTTATCTAATAATTTGTGGGCTCCCCAATATTTACGGGACGAATTTTTTAACCTACCGAGCTACCCCGCTGTCGCCCATTTGTATATAAATATTTAATAAGGGTACAAAAAGTGAGTGACATCTTATCTTTTTACATGGGATGTTCTTTCATAAAAATAATATTTTAAAAATTTATAAATTATCCTTTGCACACGGCGTCGTTTTTATATAATTGTTTACAAAATTATATCTAGTGTCCTCCATCTTCTTTTTTGCCATATTTATAATTATTTTTACGATTCAATATATTTATACTAATATTTTTATTACGGCAATTTTATTTATTCAATTATATATATATATAGGTAACGCATTCATAGTAAATAATTGTTGCCAACATACTGTCGCTAGAGGCTCTAGCGATAGCAAAAATAAAAAATAAATTAATGCTTGTTACTAGAGTCTCTAGCAGTGGGTATTAGAAAAATAATTTGACCTGCTGTTAGAGTTTCTAGCGACAGATAATTTAACAAATAAATTATTCTCTGTTTTAGTTCCTATTTTAGTTGTTAGAATAGTACTTCCGACATACGTTTACTATAAATACGGCCTCATATATATATATATATATATATATATATATATATATATATATATATTTTGTTAAGTGATCATTACTTATGACCATAAATATATAATTATAAATATTTGCCTTGGTGATTTTTAAGCCTCTATGAGAAAAGAGATTGTCAAAGCCAGTCATCAACAAAAGTAGTACTAATCCTTCATCATGAAGAAACAATATAAAAAGAGTAATGCTGCTAGACCTGATAAAATTGGTTCGGATCTGCCGGTCAGTCTAGTTCGTTTGTCAAAAATTGGGTTATGGATTTTAAATTTTTACTTCATGAAAATTTGGGCTATTTTTTTTTTTAAAAAAATCAATTTTATAAAATATTAGAATTATAGAATATTTTTTTACAGTTAAAAATCATAATATAAATAGGACCGTTTTTTAGTTAATTTGTATCTCTAATTTTGAAACAAAAGAAGTAGACGATGAAATGAATCAAATGATATATCATAAGATAATTGCTATTATAAGTATGCAACATAGCTAATTTTCAGTTACATTGTTGGATGTACAGGCATAAATCAACTATCTTGGGTAGCTGAGCCATCCTAATCTTGTGGGATTGATTGGTTACTGTTTAGAGGATGATCATAGACTTTTGGTATATGAATTTACGCCATAGGGGAACATGGAGAATAATTTGTTCAGGAGTAAGTTGTCCCTATTTATTTATGGACTGCCACTTTTATGTTGTGACTATTTCCCTTAACATAGGTATTCATAGACTAATTGTCCCTTGTCTGCATGTGATTAACACATCAGATTCCTTGTGAAATAGAAGGGTCATACTTCCAACTGCTTTCTTGGGGGCTTCCAACTGAGAGTTGCTCTTGGTGCAACTTGGGGATTGACCTTTCTTCATGGTGCTGCTGCTAAGACCAAGGTTATATATCGGGACTTCAAAACTTCTAAGATCCTGCTGGACTCGGTATATAATTTTACAAGCATGATTCACACATTATTTAGAATCATTAAATATTTTTTTATTTTTTTTGAAATAAGAAAAAGATCAAGTTAATTTTTTAATCTATATAACATAATTGTAACTGCGTAAAAAAAACAAAACAAAACAAAACAAAATTGGCCCGTGGGTTGGCTCAACCCCACTTGGGCCATGACCCTATTAATTTCAGCCTAAAAAAATCTAAGTCATTTTGACCCGGTTCAAATTTAGCTCGACTCGTCTATAGCTCAGCCTGTTTGGACTAGCCTAGCCCGTTTGTAAAGTCTAAATTGGTTTATGACAATTTTATTTATGCAATTATATATATATATATATATATATATATATATATATATATGTACTAGTAAATGATCATTATTTATGATTATAAATATATAATTATAAACATGGTTTTTAAAATCGGCCCGAATCGATGGTTAAACTGGTTAAAATCGAAATTAGTCGACACTTCGGTCCAATTTGGCCCAGAGAACTGGTTTTGGTCAAAACCGGAAATGAACTGATTGACCACCGATCGAATCAATAGTTCAATCGGTAAAACCAGTTAATTTGACCTAATTAATCGATTTTTAATATTTGTTTGTATAAAAATATTTTTATTTTTAAAATTAAATATTTTTTAATAATATTGTAACATAAATATTTCACTATATTTTAATTTATAAAATTAAATATTTTAAAATTTTATTAATTATTAATAATATTTTTTTATATATTTATGACGTCATTAATTGAACAACAGTTTAATTATTAGTTGAACTAATAATCTATTTATCCGATATTTTTTTTAATTCGATAAACGGTTCGAATATGAAAACCATGATTATAAATATTTGTCGTGGTGGGATGTGAAGGTTACCTAATTTTTAAGCCTCTCTATGAGAAATGAAATTGTCAGCCAACCACCAACAAAAGTAGTACTAATCATTTATCATGAAAAAACAATATAAAAAAAAATGCTACAATAATAAAAGATAACTATAAAAAATAAATATAAGATGATATATCAAATTATAATTAGTGAATTCAATGATTATAATCAATAAGTATCATTTACATAATTTTGTATTCAATTTTTTTTTGTCACCAAAGCATTATTGATATCAAAATTATTTCTTTTTATTTCATAAAAAGAGTTTTGTTCACAGATTTTGTAAATATTAAAAATATATGTTTGTTCTATGTATACCCCCAAAAAATGAATTATTAGTATAATTATGTAATATGATAATAAAATTATGATCGTAACCTTAAAAACATTGTTGCAATTATATACTACTATTGTTAAAAAGTAGACTATCTTTCTGAAAAATAAAAATAAGTCTCATAGGAGTCGCGTTTTACGCAACAAACGCAACTTCGATGGAGTATTTTTATTTTTATTTTTTTTTGAATTTTACAACAAAATAAAATATACTAAACATGATACCTTTCTCATATATTTGTGTTTATATGTAAAGCTGGACATATATTATAAAAAATAGAAGAATGTATCGAATTTGAGATGCGTCGAATATTTATAGATTATTGAGTTTTAAGGTTCACCTTGCTATCAAACGAGCCGGATCATGTACCAAGTTCAGACGTTTATATATTTTAAATTATCATATTATTTGATATATTTCAAATTTTCAAGGAATATAATAATTCATATATATATATATATATATAAACAAAAATAAATAGCAGGACTCTAGATTTTTTCTATATATAAAAATAAAATGTAACTCGTTAAATTGAATTATGATAAAGCTTCTTCTGCCCGGTTAGCCGATCCGAAAAACTTAATTAGTTGATCGGGTCCATATGTTGGGTTAAGCTGTGCTGCAAACTAGTTCGTTGGGCCATTTAGATTTCTCTAGCAGCACAACAAACAAATTTAAAAGGCTTCCAATTTCCTGGGGATATGATAACCCCATGTACAGATGCATTTCACATAAAACCTTTATATATATCTTACAACAGCAATGAAAAATGCACCCGAAATCAAGTTTGCCAGTCCCCGATTATAAGTTGGAATCAAAACTTTCACTTCGACACGTCCGTGCTAGTGATAAACTCAGGCTTTGTTTGAAACTTGAAAAACTCAGGGAAAAGGAAAAGAGAGTGAAATCTAAACTTGTGTTACAACTTTTATATTCATTTTTACATTACATTTTACCATTGTTCCTATATTTCAATTCTTAAAAATATACATGATTAAGTTTATCTTCATTTACATGGATTTTTTAAAATTATTTCTTTACAGTTTTTGTGTTTTTCCTTTCTCTTCCTCGGCATTTCTAAGTTCCAAACAACAGAAGGTCCAGACCACAGACTAGCGTAGCCTTTTCCACATAAACATCCACAGTAGATCTGGTGCACATTCATTGTAAAAGCTCAAAAGAGGGGATCTGTAATTACATGCCACAAAATATAAAAGCTGAAAAGAGTAGCACCTAAAGAAAGAGGCTACTTAGCTACTGATGATTGTCTGTGTAATTCTGATGCAGCTGCGTCGGGTTTGTTTGACGATTGGAATGAGGTTTCGTTGGGATTTTGAGCCTTCCTCACAGGAGGTAGGCACCTCTTCGAGAAAAAAGCAGCTATATTCTTCGCCTTGACACCACTCTTTTCTGCAAAATTGACAAGGAAAACTGGCTTAACCCTCGAAACTTATAAATATGATAGTTAATCAATCTTGTGAATTGATATTTTCACAAGAAAATTTGATAATATCACAAGACTCCTCTATAATAAATAGTAAATAAGACCCAAATTCATGTCAAATTTTTATTGTGCAAATAACAATGAATAAGTGGGACACGACATCCAACCACAAAATCAACCTCATTCATCTTAACAATTAAAAAATGAGACATAACACGAATTTCAATATAAAACCTCAGTTTTTAATGGTCAAGATCAATTTTGTGGCTAGTGTTTATGTACTTGTACTTATTCAATAACAATTCCCTCAATCTATTACTACAGTTTCGACATAATATGTTGCATACCTTGAGAAGGCGACAACCCAAGCATGTTCAAAATGTCTTTCCTTACCTACATGATAAAAGAATAACTACCATCAACAGTATGAAATCGAAACCAAATGCTCAAACCAACTTTGGCCACACAATTTGATTATATAACCATCAAAAGTAAACCACCTGTGTAGTAAAGCTAGACAAGCCTAAGCTTCAACTGAACTAAATTAGGCCTGGCAGGTTGCTTAGCGGCTAACATTTAGGTGGATGAGTTCAGGTAGTATTTTTTTCATCCAAATCACAATAAATCATACCAATAGTTAGACGAATTCTTGTGTGATGAGTCTCACTTTGGAAAAGATACATAGAATACTAATATGTATATATCAAAAGATGTAAAAATGAGCTTAAATAACCTGCCAGCAGTTATCTGTGAAATCTGATATCTCACGTACTTTATTCCTTAATTGGGTTTTCGAGATAGTGGGGAACTTGATTTGTAAAGACTCCACCACTTTGTTGATACCCTGAGTACTTGATTGAATGACAGATACCTATTACATCAAGCCACAAGGTATGCTATTATAATCTTGATAAAGGACATTTAAAATATATATTTCATAGCTAAACCTATTGGTTGTAGTATATTTTCCTTCTACCAATAGTCAAAAGTTAATACAGCAATACAACACCAACTTCAAAGCTTTTGATGATACTCCTGTTCCAAAATATAAATCATTATTGATTTTTTTTAAAGCCAAATTGAGAGAATTCCAAACTCAAAATTGATATAGATTAATTTTATTTTAATCAATACAACTATGAATATTGCAAACTATTTAAAAGTATAGTCAATACAAGGATTCATTTAACTTTGTTACGTAATTTTTAGTGAATTTCATCTATTATGAGTGAAAAATGTTTTGAATCGATTTTCAAAAGTCAATAATGATCATAATTTGGAGCAGAGGGAATATGTCTTACTTCAGGTTAGTTGCATAACAGGAAAAGCCGAGAAGAGTCCAACTTACAATCAGAGGCAAATCTGAGTCTAGTATAGCTGTTGCAGTTGCCACTGGTGTGGTATTCCCCTTGCTACTTGACGGACTAGCCTCTATATTCTCTTCTTGAACATCGCCACTAACTGATATCTCTATAGATGGACACCCAGGGAAGGCACGCATACTCAATGCCAGCAAACATGTTTGTTCTAGTTCTGGTTTACCAGTGAGATCTTCAGCCAATAACAATGGGACCTTTTCATGCATTAAATTTGATATAATCAAGGGCCGGTTTTTCCAAAGAGCTCGCTCAGTCAAGTTATGAAGATGCTTCTGCTGCCGGAAAAGCACGCAGAGCTCCTCACTCTCCATCTGTTTACAACTAGGCGAACTTCTGACCTCCTCAACTGAGTTTTCACATTCCAATCTGTCTTCTTGTACTCCCTAAATGCCACAAGAAATAAATTAAAAAGAAAAAAAGAAGAGAGAGATTACTTTCAATTCTTTGACTTACTTTCCACTAAATTTGTCACCAACACATCTATAAAGGTGGAAGAGTTGCATAAATTGAAATCAATTCGCCTCCGACAAACTTAAATTCACACTAGCATTGAACGAAAGGCATCATGCTGTGGATTTTATGTTTAACTATGTAATTACAGCAATAAATGCACAAATTGGTTTGTCCTTCGCCTCTAACATATAAGAGGATGATGTTCATCTCTGATAATAACTATGGAATCTTTATAACAGAAATACCTCATTTTCTGAAAGATATCCATCAGGTACAAAGAATCCATCTTCACTTTCATCTTCGTCTCCAGCTTTAGAAGGTCCGTCCTCCAAACTTTCCTCTTCATTATCTTTATCGCAATCCGATAGGCTTTCACCAGGTTCATCCTAAACAACAAAAATATGTTAGTTTCGAGTAACATCATAAATAACTGAATGGAGGATACTAATGTTTAAACCCCTCAGAACTTTATAGTGCCTTTTGCTGGGCAACCAACCTCAACATTATAAAATTATAATATTGTTTACTATTTATGCCAAATATAATGATCAACTAGACCTTAAAAGTGACCAATAAAATAAATGATATTAATCTTACTAATATAGTAACAAAAATATCTAACCTAGATATAAACAGTTCGAATCACCAACGAATTTAAGATAATTTCTTTACAAAGGCATGCATACTTCTTATCATTATTCATCATAGAAATTTATCCAATAATCAATAACTTTACAATTTTCTTACAAATATATCTACATTTTCATCTCTAAACTAAAATTGTGAGGTTGAAACCGGTCCAAATTCTCCAATCAGTTGAGTTTTGAAGATCATGATAAACTAGAGAAGAGCATCCACCTCAACCTTCAGATTACCAAATAAAATACTCTAAAAAAGTTACTAATGACTTTAAGATTAATTACTGTTGTAAAATGTAGGCATACATACCTCTTCCCATTCTTCATCACTATCAATCTCATAATCCAAGTCTGGGTCCTTTACAAAAGGATGGCGAGGTCCAATAACTTTACTGAAAACAGAAGCAGATACAATCAGGAACATATTCCAAGACTAAACGATTGTAAATGATTCAATCCAATTAATGTCATCCAAGTATAAATGAGTAGATTTCTACTTAAGGGAATCAAAATATAGTACTCTCTCCTATCAAAGTTAAGATCCATTTTGACCTTTTTGAAGTCGATTGAGACATTTTCAAATCCAGAATTGATGAGTTTTGAATAATGTAAACTATCTGAAAACTGCTGCTAACTACACGAGTTGAATTAAAAATATAAATGAGTCACATAAATTTCAAATTTCAAAGTATCTCAAATTGTCTTCGGAAAGTCAAAATAGTTCTTATATTTTGAGGAGGAAGGAGTATTACAAAACAAGAGTCTGAGAATGTTCATTTACTTAAAAATGCATAAAGCATGTCAATTGAAGTGTACTCATTTTTATTGACCATCTTCTATGGTCTCTCTGTAACAAATATTAAGAAAGTACATGATGTACACAATCAATGAATCAATATGTAAAAATTCACAATAAAAATGATTGGCTGTTTTTAAACGACGTCTGGATATGTCTTTAGAAAAATAACAGCAAGCTTAAAAATCATATAATCTAGTGACATTCAATTATGTTGATTACAACACAAGGAGGTAGGCTTCTTAACTTAACAATAAGCCACTTTACAGGTTATAATTTTCATGCAAAGACAGCAACAGATCAGATGCCTACGACTTAGTTGCCCCGCCAGTGGGCATCAATATCATAGTAAGAAAATTTTCTTGCTTGTATGTTGATAATAGAATTATGTAACCAGCCAATTCAATATTTATAAAAAAAAAAAATTCTGAAGAAAGCACATGGTATAATATTGTTCAGATTGTGAGAATCCATTTCAGGATTTTCAATAGGCATTAACTCAACTACAATACAAAGCATTTATAGTGCACTTTGGATATATATTATGACAGGCTAACAAAATATAACTCAGGGGACAGAAGGTGACCTTTTCTTTGGCCAACTACCATAAAATGCAGGTCTATGGCTCTTATCAAACTGCAACAGCTGCTTCTTCCGCTTGCACTTTAAGCCAGTACGAAGTGAGTCATCTGCATTTGTATGACACTGTCTGCAATCACTATTTGTTTCATCCCATTCATCAACAAGCTTCTCTAAGCTCAATTCATCATCACGACGTGGCTGTACACTCGTAGTTAGCTTGAGTTCCTTAACTAATTCTATCTTTGGCATCCAACGAATGCCCCAATGCTGTTTTCTGTTCAATCGAATCGAATGACCTAAGTGACGCCAAGAATTCAAGTGTGACCTGTGAAATGTAAAAAGTAATATTGATAACTGTTTTCCAAAAACAAAGACATGAATTAATATTAAAGATGAAGAAAGACCCACTTCCATATATTTTCTGTATTAGTTTCATCAAATTGTGAAAGAGCCGAGTCCATTAACAGAGCAACTGTCCTCCTGTTACAGGTTGAATAAGTACTTCTCATTTTGGCAGGATATGGATCCTTCTGGGATGGAGAACTATTTTTACTTTTCTTAAGGAATCGCTCCATGAGTGACGCTTGTTTCTGAAGAACAAGTTGCTTTTTCTGTTCAGCTTCTTCCTTCTCACGACGTCGTTGATCTTTCTCCAATTCCTCTTGCTTCCTTTTCAACTGCTTCCTCGATTCTGATTCTTCTTTTTCACGACGCTTTTCCTCTTTCTCCGCCTCATCTTGTAGCCTTTTGAGCTCCTTTTCCTGAAGTTAATATAAATTTTAAAATAAAACTATGACAAAAGAAGACCCCAGTAGACTCATGAGGAGTGGATACAAGGAGAAACTAAGTAGGTTTAAAATTGTACAAATTAAATTATAGAAACTTCGCGTTACAAATTTATGAAAAAATTGATCTATACACTCCAAGTGGATTTCAAACAAACTATAGCACAATAACCTTGCAATATGGCATATAAAAACCAAAGAACAGATATCACATTCCGCAAAAAATTTATGGAGAAATTTCTTGTTGCTATGAATAATAACACATATTAGGCTGAAAACTAAAACTTACACTTTGCAAATTTTCCTTCTGAAGTTCCATATCAAATCTTTTTTTCTCCTTCTCAGCTTCATGCTTATTTCTTTCCATTTGCTTCTTTTCTCGTTTCCCTTCCTTATCAGCCCTACAAAGATGAATAAAATTAAACCTAGAGAAAAGACAATTAAAGCAACAAAATATACATGACAAGAATACTGAAGATAGCATACATATCAGCTCCATTTTTCTGGGCCATGTTTCCAATTGACAAACGGATATCTGCCTCACTTGGAACTTTACTGAGCCTTTCTAATAATTTCATCAGCCCTTGTCTGCAGGTCTGATCACTCTCTGACTTCTGTAAAGCAGTTATCATAGCTGAAATAAATCACAAACATCAGTGACAGTCTATGAGCAAATATGTCCTGGACATATCAACATTATCACATTTTACTATAATTGAAAAGATGCATATTACCCATTTTTATTTTTTTAAAAAGAAGAGAACTTGCTGACATGCCCACAGTTTTTAAATGTTCTACTAGAAGCCTTTAGAGTTTAAACATAAGCCAAGTAATCCCAAAATATCCAACTACTTGAGGCTAAGTAACCACTGGAATTTTGTCCATGCAGGGAACATGTAACTAAAACCCACAACAATAAGCTCGAACTTGACTAAAATCCTATTGAAAGAAACTCAAAAGATGATGTTTCTCAAAGTTTATCGAGAGAAAAAACTAGACTGGCACCCATGCAACATTTCATGTCCATCTAAATATGCTAGAATATAGATATTTGTGCAACCATAGGTAAAACAACAACAAAAAATACTAAATAGAGTATTGATATGTAAGAGTACCATGTGTGGCTACGCAAGTACCAATATGCGTTTTGCTAAGTCAATAGCAATATCTGGTCACTCTAAGCTTGGCTAGACCTGGTGTTTTTGAAAGTAATATGCCCTCAAGCCAATTACATTTGATGTGATAAGCATATACTTTGTAATCTTGTTCATTTATTAATAAAAGTATCAAGGCATTTCTTTATTCATGATTAATTACTTGAATTAATCAAATGGATAAACCAATAAGTTCTCGAGCAATGCTTTTAGAACCATGATGAGGATCATGCTAATGAGATCTAAATTCAAGATAGCTCGAAACTAAAATTGTTCCTAATCGTTGGATCACTAAAAAGGGGATTAGTAGATCCGGATAGATTGGTACATACTATGCTTGCTCTTATGAAGAGGATGATTGATCTCATAATTATTTGTGTAGAGACACTAAAGCAAGTATGTAGGTGCTTATTAGAGAATAAGTTCACTAAACGTGACTCGCTCAAGGAACACCTAATGGAGTTTTACTTGTCTATCAATAGGAGTTCCTTATGTGATAGTCGTACAAGTGATCCTTGGACTTGAGATCATCATAGTATCTTGTGTGTACCAAGTTATACTTTGACATATTCCTTAAGACCTATTGGTATATCAAAGGATATGATTGGGTATGATAAGGTACACATGGAGATAGATGAATGATCAACAAAGGATCTACCACTTCCAGTAAAGGGAGAGAATGTCATATGCGATTCAATAAGTGACAACTCAGAAATCCCTGGTCAGGGTTGCATGGAATTAGAAATGAGTTTCTAATTTACATTAACTAGAGTTGTGTATTTGTGAATTGAAATGCATATAATCAAATAAATAGGACTTGACAGAAATTTCGTGTCTTATATTTGATTGGGACATTGTATGGTAGAAGGATTGAATTGTACGGTAACTATTTACTGAAAGGTTCTTTTACGATTAAATGTTGAAATCTATATTATCTGGAAAGTTGACTAATCGCTAAGGGGGCTTACCCTTATTGTGGAATAATTATTTATTCTGAATTAAAGAGTTAATTCGTAATAAATGAATTAGAATTGTTCTAATTTATTTATTATACAACCGATTTAATATGAAGAATCTAAAGGGTCACACCGCAAAAGAATAATATTTATTTTAAAAGTGGATGGCATAATTGTAATAATAAATTAAGTATATTTAATTTATACTATGGTGATAGAATAAATTAAATAACTTAATATTTATAATTTAGTATTTTAGAAATACTAATTATAAATTAATAAGAGGAGTCTTATTACTATTATTATTACTACTAGTATTATTATTTAGTTCCTAAATGGTTTAGGAAATTAATTAATAAGTAGTAATATTATTATTAAATAATTAAGTTCCTAAATAGTTTAGGAATTATAATTATAATAATTAATTAAGTTACTAAATGGTTTAGTAATTAATTAATAAGAAGTACTCTCATTATTAAATAATTAAGTTCCTAAATGGTTTAGGAATTGTAATTAATTAATTTAGTTCCTAATTAAATTGGGAATTAAATTAAAACCCTAATCCTAAATAGTTTAGGAGGGTTGACTATATTTATAAATAAGAAGAGTCTTATCATAAATGAAGGTTACACACTCTTTTTTTTCATAAGAGAGGGAGAGTATTCCATAATTCTCTAGATCTACGAGTTAGAGAGAGAAAGAGAATTAGGGCTAGCCACCCATGGTTTGAAGAAACCATAATCCACTTCTTTAATTCATAGATCTCTTGGTAGATCACCTCTAGAGGCTCAACACTTGGGGAGCTAACATTGATCCGTGGAATCTAATCGGTGAATTTGAAGAAGAACGTGAAGGATTAAAGGGAGATGAACTTGTACCCGTGGAAGCTTGGTTCTACAAAGATATAAATTCTTTTATCCTTCCTCAATTAATAATAGTCGCATAAGAAAAATCTGGGTTATTGGTTTGTACAAAAATTTTAAAATCTGATTTTTATTGCTTCCGTTGCGCTTATATAATTTGATTATATATATGCCATATTTTTGCAAACCAACAGTTTTAAACCAACAACCTGAGATTATTCATTAAGGTTTCTACCATTTCTTGCACACCTTGAGATTAAAATAAGTGACTTATATTGAAAAGAGGTTAAAGTTTGGTAGGTTAAAAAACAACTTTCAATTTCTATTTAACAAATATTACTTTATGTACCGAACAGAACCTTTGGAAGTTTGGCATGCAACCACACACACTAAAAGCATATATTTGTTTAATGGATTAAGGTTTGGGAGTTTATATCAGTTGCAGATGGTAGGAAAAAGATAACAAATTATATTTGTTCCTGGTATAAGGATTAATACTAACACTCCTGGTAAGTAAGTCTACCAATTAAACTTAGTTTACCAGGTTCCTGCCATGGCCCGCGCAAATGAGACAGATTTGAAGAGGCTTAAATAAATAAGGGGCAGGTTTAAGGGAGGGTAATTTAAGTCAATGCCTGACACCATTTCATGTTAATAAATTCAAATCGGCCGTTTTCTTTTCAAGTCATCAAATGGTAACATCACAGATTTATATGCTATAAACTTATGATCAATATCTTATAAATACACTGATTTCAGGCTTTGAATTTGTATTAAATTGTTGCATTGAATGTCATGAACTTTTGTTAATTTCTTATGCTTTCCTAATTGCAATATACCCACCCAGGCCACAAAGGTCACCAAAATCATACAAGAATTAGTTATTTGCAGGAAAGTCTTTCGCTCTAGTGATCTATCTTACACTCTACACCAGTTGCACCTCTAAATCACCAGCATTCTAAGCAGGATCATTACATTAGACAGCAATGAGCATTCTAATCTGAAAACAGACCAGGTGGACTCATTGTCATGGTCATAGTAGCAAGATTAAATTTAATCATTAAATTATTAAATATACATAAAGAACGGAAGATGAACCAACAAAATTCATGCACACTGAACTAGACTCAGTACTCAATGTAATTTTAATTATCCTTTCTCACCATACTTTTTTAACCAAGTAATTTACAGAAGATAAATAATAATAATCAACAATGACATACTCTCCCTGGGATATGCTTGAAGAATTTAATTTGGGGTAGAGAAATTAATGCAAAAAATAAATATCTGACCAGAAACAGCGGTGATCCTCTCATTTATCTTCTTTCGACATGCCCGCCAAATTTTTAGTGCACCACGAATAGATTTTGGAATTAATTTTACATCTCTTGTCTGCAGAGTGATAAAACAGACAAATCAAGTTGAATAAGAGAACGGTCTGGAAGCATGAAATAAGAAAGGGAAAATAAAGAGAACATTTAATAAATCTATAGCTACACCACTGCTGAACTCTCACAAAACGGCAGTGGGTGTGTGCCATTTAGCTGTTTAACTTGATACTCTTCTTTTTTTCCTCTTCTGCAAACTCTCTTTTCTATCATCCTCTCCAAAATTCTAACCCTGGCCCAATCTCTTTCTTCTTCTTTTTCTTCTAACTCCGTATCTCATGAAAAGAATTTCAGAATACAAACCCTTTATACACAAGTAACCTCGGACAACATGGTGCTTGGCTTCAATCCATTCGCCTCAATGGCAAATTACATAACCATAACAGTGAAAGAAAGAGATTTCTGCAAAGGTTTTCAAACAATCTCCATCTTTTGGGTCTTTAATTCAAAAATTCTACTCCATTCAATGCAGAGTTCAGAACGGAGTCACCGAAAAAAAAATACTTTGGCAACTAAGAATTAGCTGTCTTAAACATCAATTTAACTTTTGGGGATATTGGTCTGTGCCATCAACACAGTCAGAACACAATTATTTTTGTTTGAATTTGGATTCGGGTGACACAATAAAGTTCCTAGATCGTAAATAATGGTAGCGTTGAAGAGCGTCACTTTTGAGCTGGAGTTTCATGCTGACGAGATAGAAAAAGGAGGAAAGTAAGTGAGGGTTACGGTTAGGGTAATGGGAAATAAGGAGAGAGAAAGGTCTGCAAAAGAGAAAAAGAAAAGTATTAAGTTTAAACGACACTCACCCACAGCTGTTTCGTGAGAATGATTGTGGCAGTAGGTTCGTCTATAGATATATCTAGATAAAATTTATTTGGAAACAACAAAGACAAAAAAACAAAAACAGTAACAAGATAAATGAATATTAACAATTAATCAGGAGATCCATATAAATTAAGAGATAACATTATAGTAACTATGGTACCACAGGAATCAACAATCAAATATATCTGATATATAGATAGCTTCGAGCACTCAATACTCCCAATAAATTGGATTTATTCAGAAATCATCAGATATGAAATATAACTTACAGGCGCTGCTTGTCAGTAAAGCTAAACAATACACATATACGACAACAAGATACTACATAGATATTCACTCACATAATTAAAATCCATAGGGGAAACCAAAAATGGAGATAAATAGAACTAAATCGAACAACCAACAAAAAAGGACAACCAGATCCTGGCATTCATGGTAAGAAATAAGATACTATATATACACAACTAACCAAATTCTTGGGGAAATTAATAGACCAGAAAATGCAACACATGCACAATCACAATTAAGAACTTGAGAAAACAAAAAGAATAGAATTTCACCTCCCAACACCAAAGGCAGGACTCAGAATCATCTTCCAACACATCAGCATCTGCATTCGGCAAACCATAGAATGATCTGTGGCCAATGAGAAGCACAGAGCTCTTCACAGAAGCAAGAGTAACACTTCTTTCTCTCTCCTTCACAATCTCATAAATCTCATCAACCAATTTCGAAAGCGGAAGACTATTCCCTTCCAACAAACACCCAATCACTGAATTAACACTGTTACATAAATCCAAACCCATATTCTTCTTCTCTTCCAAAACCTCCTTAAAATACTTGTATAACCCATTTAGCTCTTCGAGCATTGCGCCGAGTTGAGATTCTTTCTCTTCTTTGCTCAAACCCTCAACCAACAAAGCTCTCTTCCTCTTCAAAGACTTCTTACCCCAGTTCATTTCCGGCTTATCGATTACCATTGGTTCCCCCATTTCAAACCCTAATCTTTCATGCAAATTCTCAGAAATCGGGGAAAAACCCAAACCCAGAAAAACTCAATTGATTCAACTCTATGTTTCCAGATTCCCCAAGACAAATAAACCCACAATCAAGAATTACACCGAGAATTCAAAGAATTTCGCAAGAAAATGGAAACCCTAGCATTTTTTCCAACCAAATTGATCGAGAGACGAAAATTACGGAAAATGAGACAAAAAGGATTGAAACCCAGACTCAGATATCTTCTTCCTTACTTGTGTTTTTGGATTTGTTTATCAATTTTATAGGGTTTCTTGTAAAATGAGTAGAAATGTTTGGGGAAATGTGCATGTGAAGCTTCATACTTCACCATTTAATAATGAATTTTTTTTGGTTTTTAAAGTTTTAAATTATACTAGTAAAAAGCAAAAACAGTTCCCGCCATTTAAAAAAACAAAAACATTTTGCCTCCACATAGCATAAAATTGTCTGTTTCGTATTTATTTTGGTCTTGTGGCTTTTCTATATTCTGATAGTCTAATTAAAATAGGAATGATCGATGAAAATGAGATCGGACTGGACTTGACGTGGTCTTATTTTGCAAGAACCATCCGGTTTCTGGACATTTTAGAATTTTAATTTTTTTTATAGAATTGATATTTTACAGACAAAATTAATAATTATATAAGTTTTTTCTTTTATAAATAATAAATGTGATTTATATTCTTATGAGAATAAATTTGTAAAAATGTCAAAAATTTACTTATAAAAATATTAATTTTCAAAAATTGATTCAACTCCTGAACGAGTCACTGTATAAGTAAAATCTAACTATGCACTTAATATTATATACTTATATATATATATATATATATATATATATATATATATATATATAAAAGTTCATCCAATAAACTCATAGTAAATAGTAGTGAATAGTAATTTATTCTTGAATAATCAAATTTATTTAATCTACCCCTTATTCTAATTTTTAATTATTGCGTTTCTCACCACATAGAAAAATATTTATGATAAAACGACTATCATTAACGATATCTTTTGGTCTTTAAACAACAAATAAAAAAATACCCTTAACCTAATCACGGAAGGTACATGTAACCTTCAACACCTCTATGAATTCAATCAATGCAATCCGTCAAGTAGACACACTAAAGGTGTTTTGCGTCGTTTATAATCTGATAAACTTGTTTATAAGTAATTTTAAGTAGTAGAAAGTATTTGATAATTTAATTTTTAAGTTGCTTATAATCAATTTATATGAAAGTAATTAGCAATTCTAATTTAGAACTTTTAATTATTTATCAAATTTAATAATTAAGTTTGATCAAGTACATTAGTAATATATCCCTATTTATGTTAGTAATTTCATCTATTAATTATCTTTATTTATCCGAACCTTCTGTTTTAGTAATCAATTCATGAAATAGGTAACATTGGATGGTTAAGTAATTTAGTTTAAAGAATAAAAGAAAATTAAAAGATTAACCAAGAGACAAAAGGCTTTCCAAACTAATACTCTTACACTATTACGCCCAAAATTCGGGTCACTTGAACCTCGAGTTTGGTGAAAGTTGTATGAAATCTAATTTCATATTTAAAATAAAATTTTTATTTTAATTATAAAATTATAAAATTATTTAAAAATAAACTATTTTTTATTATTATTATTTTAAAATTATCCAAAATAAACCCTTTTATTTTGAAAATTTAAAATTTACACAAAATTATCAAACTATTTGCCTAAGTAATATATATTATAAATATATCATATATATTAATAAAATATATATACTTATCATACGGTAATGATTATATATATACCAATCCGAAAACCGAGCATGTTAAAGCTTGTCTCTAAATGAGTGTCACGGATGTGATATATATATTACATTACAGAAGCTGATTTCATGCTTTGCTTTGGTTCTAACTCCGAAAAAAAAGGGCTGCATTTGATAATCTATTATATAAAACAGAGCGGCTCCAATCCCAATACTTCAATATCTAACGATCACAAATTAATTTAGGCTTCAACATCCAACGATCTAAAATCTTTTAAGGCTTCAACATCCAACGGTCACTAATATATCTTTCATTTCCCCCCTCTCCCAATTCAAATTCTAACATTCAAAAATCTACCCACTCACATTTTCCACCCAAATCAAATTCAAAACTATAATATAGTAATAATAATAATAATAATAATAATAATAATAATAATAATAATAGTAATAGTAATAGTAATAATAGTAATAATAGTAATAATAATAATAATATTAATAATAATAATAATAATAGTAATAGTAGTAGTAATAATAATAATAATAATAATAATAATAATAATAATAATAATAATAATAATAATAATAATAGTAATAATAATAATAATAATAATAATAATAATAATAATAGTAAAGTAATAGTAATAATAATAATAATAATAATAATAATAATAATAATAATAATAATAATAATAATAATAATAATAATAATAATAATAATAATAATAATGATAATAATAATAATAGTAATAATATGGTAGTAATAATAATAATAATAATAATAATAACAACTGTAATGTCCTAGAATTTCTACATCTTTATTAATTAAATTATTAATTTAATTTCCAACGAGTTAGTTTTATGAGATTATTTAAATCTTTTTATGTGATTAATTAATTATGTGATTAAATAATTATGTAATTAATTACTAAAATTAATTAAAGGGGGTCACTAATATGTTATTAAATTAGTGAACAAACCCTAAAGTTTTAATATCAAAATAATTGATAAGTTTCCTATTAATTAAATATTCAATTAAATTGAATATAATGAGCGAATTAAATATAATAAATTAATTAATATGATTATTAATTAATGTAAATAATGTGAAATATTAATAATAATATTTATTAGTCCATTTAGTAATTTAATACTAATGGGTTAGAATATTTAATTATTTATTCAATTTAATTATTTATTTAATCATGGATTGAATAATTAATGTATAAATTATTAAATTAGCCCAACATGGGTCAATTAGTAGCCCAAGTGTAGAATAATAAAATTTGACAATTTAGTAGCCCAAACAATTTAATAGAAGCCCAATTGGTATTTTAAATTAAAGCCCAATGATTGGCCCACTTGGAAAATACTTAAATTAACTATTAATTGTTTAAAAAATGAAAAGTGTCATTGAATTTGGGACAAAGATGAAGCTACCAGCCGACAAGAGGGAGGAGAGAGAATGAATTATTATTATTATTATTATTATTATTTGATTTTCCATTTATTTAATTAAGGATTGCTTGTTTTAATTTTTGTAGTACATGAAACCATGCTTCTTTTCACCAACTATGTATGGACTAAATTGCTTGTGTAAGTATCCAATAGCTAGCTTGTAGTGGTCAAAATTATTAGATACATTATGTGTATCTACTAATTTTTTTAAGTATACTTGAAAAGTTGATAGATGTTATTTCATTTTGCTCCAAAAATCAAAAGAGAGAGTTTGAGAGCAAAATATTTTGAGAGAGAGCAAGAGAAGGAGAAGGAGTGCTAAGCTAGTTTATGCCTTCAAGATTCACAACATATTTTGGGAGAAAAAGAAGAATAGCCATTAAATCAAGGTAATGGTTATTTTAAATGAAGTTTTATTTTTAAATTAAATAAATCATCATGTTAGTATAAACATGTTAATATGGTTATTAATGTGTAGTGGTAATATATATGTCATGCTTGAGTTTAATATGCTTGGTTTGTATTTTGGTATATTTTATATCCTAAAATATGTATTTAATAGTGTGTAAACAAGTTTTGGAATTTATGTCCAAAAATATTTTTATAAAACTTAAGTTTGATGTTCTAATATTATAGAACATTGAATCATGAGAAAAACAAAGTTTGAATCACTCAAAATAGAGTTTTATACAAAAAGTTATGATTTATAGTAGTTTATGTGATGTAAAAATTTTTATAAAAAAATAATGATATTAAATCATGAAAAATTATTTTTTTCATGTTATAAATTAATATAAGGTGATTGGTAATTTTTTTGGATTTTTTTTGAAGAGTTACAGATTTATTGAAGGTATAATTTTAATTAAAGTGTGTATAGCCGGAACTGTTCACATTCTGCTTGGAAGAAAAAAATTTTAACACTGGCCGCGCAATGCGCGAGGTACTGTTCACCGAGGATGCGGAGCCAAACGACGTCGTTTGGCGTCCGTAGAAAATTCACTCCGCGCGTACGCGCGGAAGCCGTTTCCGGCTTTTCAAAAACGGCGTCGTTTTGACCCGTAAAAACTGAAGCGCACGCCATGCGCGGTAAGAAATTTTCGGCGGAATTACGATTCTGCCCCTCCGTGTTTTTCTTGGCAGAATTACCATTCTGCCCTCGGTTCAGTTTTCGAATTAATTACGAAAATGCCATCGGTCCGGTTTTTCAACTTATTTACGAAAATGCCATTCGGGTTAATTTTAATTAATTTAAATATTTGAAAATTAATTTAAAATTATAACAAAAATAATAATAATACAAAAATAATAATGGGAGGATATTTTTCATTAAGTTTAATATTTAAATATTTTAAATATTAATCTAGTTAGCTAAACCATGGTTAAGTTAAATAAATTATTATTTATTTATTATTTTAAATGTTAATAATAAATAAAGATGATAAATTAGCAATTATTATTTAATGCCTATTAAATAATATTTAAAGAGAGATAAAATTTATAAAATTAATTATTTATTATTTAAATATTATTAAATAATAAATAAGGATAATTAAGTAATTAATTATTATTTAATTAACATTAAATAACGATTATTGGAAATTAAGTTATTAGAGTAATAATTTATTATTTAATTAAAATAATAAATAAGAATGATTTGATTATTATTTAACCTTAAATAATAATTAAAATTAATTAAATAATTAATTATTATTTAATTGACATTAAATAATAATTAAAGAGGATTAAAATTAGTAAACTATTATTTAATTTCCTTAATTAAATAATGTAACGACCCCAAATCCGGGTTCCTTTAGCCCTGGACCTGGTTCATCACTATACATCATCATCATACATGTTCTATAACTAATGCGGAATGTATAAACATAATTTGTTTATTCTACAACATTTCCCAAGGTTTCTAACCTTAACTTACAGATATACCTTTAGATTCATAAAAAGGTTTACATAATTACTTACATCATATACCAATTTAGTTATAATGCATAACACTATAATCTTGTCTTTTGCTTCTGTCTCCGTCTCTCCTCGGACATTCGTATTATTCTGAAATTTGTTATCATGATATAGCAAGAGTGAGCAACGACTTTGCTCAGCAAGTTTAAATATGATAACGATATATCATGATTGAAAGAAAGAATAAGCTTTTGAATTTTCAACAATATAATAATTGTGAAAGAGTACGAGTCATAATTTCAATAATTGAATGACTGAATAAATAAATGTTGAGTGTCAATAATGACCATGAACAATTTAACTGAACCTTATGGTAATGAAGGTGATCAGCCTTTCATACCTGATGAACACATGCAACATGCACTATGTGCGAATCAACAATTTAAAGATGTGGAATAATTATACAGAATTAAACCATAGCATGCTTGAAACATAATAACTTGAGTTTGAGTTAGGAATTTGAACAATAAAATAATATATCCTGCTCGAATATAAATTGAGTAGGGTTTAGGAAACTTGCACAAAATAAAGTTCGAAGTTAGGAAACTTGCCTGTCTGCTCAGCTACAATAAATGTCTAGCTTTAACTAACTGGCTTTGAAAGACCTAACATTAATAAAGTTGGTCTAATAATTAGTACAACGTATTTGTACAACTAAACGCTCATTAAGGAACTTATCTACCACTCATAAGTACTAACACATGATATACATCAGTCAAAACAATATCATTAACCTTATAGACCCTCAATCATATTAGGTTAATAATTTAATAAGTTAGAAAATAATTTTATCATGTGTGAAACACTTATTAAACTATTAAACAATTTATTATAATTGTTTAAACAAAAGAGTTAAAAGACACTTTCTTTATTTCATTTAATTACTATTTAACATTAATTAAATAGTAAGTAATTAACTACCTTTAGTTATTATTTAATAATAAATAATAACTTACTAGATTTATTTATTATTTAAAGTTAATCAAATAATAAATAATTAAAATAATCAAATATCATTAGTTATTATTTAATAAATAATAATAACTAACTAACTAGATTCATTTATTATTTAAAGTAAATTAAATAATAAATAATACAATTATATAGTAAATACCCAAATATCATTAGTTATTATTTAATAATAAATAATAACTAACTAAATTTATTTATTATTTAAAGTTAATCAAATAATAAATAATTAAGTAATCAATCTTAGTTGTCTTTAATTATTATTTAATAGTAATTAAATAATAATTAATTAATTTATCATCCTTGTTTATTATTTAATATTAATTAAATAATAATTAATTTAATCATAAATTCAGAAGATATAATATTAAACTAACTAGATTAATATTTAACATTTAAATATTAATCCTAAATACTTATTATATTTGGAAAAATATAATATTAAACTAACTAGATTAATATTTATAACATTTAAATATTAATCCTAAATACTTATTATATTTGGAAAAATATAATATTAAACTAACTAGATTAATATTTATAACATTTAAATATTAATCCTAAATACTTATTATATTTGAATAATATAATATTAAACTAATCTTGATTAATATTTACAACATTTAAATATTAATCCTAAATACTTATTATATTTGAAAAATATAATATTAAACTAACTAGATTAATATTTACAACATTTAAATATTAATCCTAAATACTTATTATATTTGGAAAATATAATATTATATGCCTAAATATCATTTTTGTATTATTATTATTTTAAATTAATTTTTAAACATTTAAATTAATTAAAATTATCCAGAATGGCAATTCTGTAATTAAATCGAAAAACTGATACGAGGGCAATTTCGTAATTACGCAGAAAAAGACCGGAGGGGCAGTATCGTAATTTACGGCAAAATTGTCCCTCGCGCATTGCGCGCGCTGACATTTCTACGGTACCAAAACGGTGCCGTTTCGGAACACCGTCTGTTGGCTTCCGCGCATATCGCGCGGGGACTGAATTTTGTACCCAAAACGACGTCGTATTGTACGCGGTCTGGCGAGTAAACAGTGGCTCGCGCATTGCGCGGCCGACATTTTTTTTTTTTCCTTCTTCCAAGCAGATTGTGAACAGTACTTTTTATACACCACTTTAATAAAAATTATACATTCAAGTAAGCTTTAAAAATCCAAAAAAATTACCAATCACTTAATATCAATTTATAACATGAAAATTTAATTTTTCATGATTTAATATTAAAAATTTTTTATAAAAATTTTTACATCACATAAACTACCAAAAATCATAACTTTTTATGTATAACTCCATTTTGAGTGATTCAAACTTTGTTTTTCTCATGATTTAATGTTCTATAACATTATAACATTAAATCTAAATATTATAAAAATTATCTTTGGTCATAAATTTCAAGACTTGATTATACACTACTAAACACATATTTTAGCATACAAAATACACCAAAATACAAACCAAGCCTATTAAACTCAAGCATGGCATAAATATTACTACCATACACATTATTAACTACATTAACATATTTATACTCACATGTTGGTTTATTTAATTTAAAAAAAATAAACTACATTTAAAATAACCATTACCTCATTTTAATGGCTAACTTCATTTTTCTTCCAAACTAGGTTGTGAAAGAAGATCTCATGATCCAAGAACTCCTTCTCCTTCCTTATCCTTGCTCTCAAATATTTTCTCACCTCTCAAATGCTCTCTAGCTCTCTCTTTAGCTTGAAAATAAAAGATGAGAAAATGACTACAAAAGCTCCTAAATTGTAAGTATACTAGTAAAAATTTTAGATACAAAAGTATATCTATAAGTCATGATTCTCCTACTTGGATACTAGCACAAGAAATGGCTAACCCATGACTTAGTTGGTGGAAGAGGGATGGTCCATGTACAAAAAAATCAAACAAGCAACCTAATTAATAAATAAATGAAAAATAAAATAACAAAGATATCATTTCATTCTTCCTTTCTCATGCTTGTCGGCTGACCACTTTGGGTGTCCCAAAATCATGGTCACAATTTACTTTTTACATTAATAATAGTTAAATTAACTATTTTCCAAGTGGGCCAATCATTGGGCTTTAATTTAAAATACCAATTGGGCTCCAATTAAATTGTTTGGGCTACTAAATTGTCAAATTTTATTATTCTTCATTTGGGCTACTAATTGACCCATGTTGGGCTAATTTAATAATTTACACATTAATTATTCAATCCATGATTAAATAAATAATTAGATTGAATAAATAATTAAATATTCTAACCCATAAGTATTAAATTACTAAATGGACTAATAATATTATTAATAATATTTTACATTATTTACATTAATTAATTATCATATTAATTAATTTATAAAATTTAATTCACTCATTATATTCATTTTAATTGAATATTTAATTAATGACAACTTGTCAATTATTTTGATATTAAAACTTTAGAGTGTGTTCGCTAATAATAATATATATAATCTATATATATTATTTATACACATTACCTTACCTCGAAAACAATTTCACAATAAATTATGAAATTAAAATAAATACAATATATAATTTAATATATATTATTTAGGCTATAAGTTAAATTATTTAATATATTTACATTAAATAATTCATTTCTCATCAATCATGGAAATAATTCCATTTACCCGAAAATACATTGAAATACTAATATATTTTCTCAATTTCTTATTTAAATAATTTATTTAATTATTTAACGAATATTACACAAATAATTGTATAATTAAATTTCTCACTCTCATAAATCATTTATAATGATTTATTTAATTATAGAATATATTCATTTAATATATTCAATTACTATTTAAAATTACTTAATTAATTTAATCCCTTTATATATATGTACATATATATGAAATTAAAGGTTGTACATATATACAATTATAAATCTCCCTTAATTAATTCAACTACTTTATATAATTTATAATTATATAAATTACATAATTATTCCTCACAAATAATTTATCAACAATTTGCATAATTGTTGATTAATGAATAAATTAATTCCACAATAAACCTTTTAATTCAATTCGGATTAATTTAATATTAATCTATCTATTTAATCACAATTTAATTAACCATTAAATTATGTTACTAAATATGTACACACACATATATATATTCATATAAATACATATTTAATTTACATGCAACCACGTCGCATAATTACATAACTCCACTAATTAATTCTCTTAATTTAATTAGACTTGCTGTTAGTCAAGTTTATTGAATTATCACTTTACTTGCTAACTTATCAAAAATTTGGATATCACCATATCTAAGTTAGTCCGTTAAACTTAATTTGGATCTCTATTTATCTATCACTACTAGGTTATCAAACTCCAACCTTTATTAAATATTAAATATTTTATTTCTAATTCATTTAAATATCCGGGATATTACATTCACCCCTTCTTCTAAAAATTTCGTCCCCGAAATTATCTCATACACATTTCTACCAATTTTCATCTCTGAGTATAACTTTTTACTCATCAAATTCTATGACCACCCTTTTCTAGGAAGTTCATACTTCTAAACTCATAATTCCAGAACAATGGAATATCTTGCAGAAGAATAAATTGAAAATCAATATCTTACAGAAGGATAATTTGAAAATCAAAATATTCATTAAAACTTTCATAATATGCTGAGGGGTCATCAAGACTGTGAACATGGAATTAACTGAATTCCGAATAAATAGTATTTATCCCTGTAAATACTTATAAACAGAGTGTTTATCAATCACAAAGACTGAAAACATTCCATAGGTGTACGCTAGGTGATCAGCCTATCGTACTTCTGCGTTGTGCACAACGACTTCTCACGGGGTCGAACTCTTTGGATTTACCAACCCATATCAGCATGCCACCACTGTTAGGCGCCCCCTCGCGGGTTCTTTATTCATGGCTCTGACATATCCCCCATTACGGGGTTGTTCACCTCAGACTTACTACAAAATTCCGCTCCAGCATAACTTGGATTGGAAAATAAAACTTGAGTCATTTCTGACCAAAAGTGTCCAGTCAAAATAAATGACATAGACTCACATCATTGAACTGTTCGTATATTACGATTCAAAAAAAATCATTTCAGATTAGTTAAAGTACTAAAATTCATTTATAGGACTTCATGATACCGCACCGTTGCAACAGTGCGTTGAGGATTCCGTCTTTTTCATCTCTGCACCATGGCTTTAATGGCGTGTGATGATTTTATAAATACATTTTGATATTTTCAAATCAATTTGTCTTGCCGAAACAATTAGCATAGACTCTTCTTTAAACGTTTCAAAATACTAAAAATCATTTTATGACTTTGTCATACTACATCATACCATAGGTGGCTTTAAACATCCAACACTAGGTTACTCTGCAATTGATGACTCTGTCGTTTATCATCTCTGCACTAAATGCATTAATGATTTCAAAAAAATAAATTTGTCTTTTCAAAAGCACAAAAGTGCGAATTTGGCACGATTTTAAGAATTTCAAAGTCTAGCATAGCTAGAAGATTTGGAATATCCTAAAACCTCAAAACACCTCAAATTTTTTTCTCCACATTCTTTTCCAGCTTAATAACTATATCTAGTATAGCTTTAATCTTGCTACTTAACTCTATCCATACCTACTGTTCATCAAACTTACCACGTATTTGGGTTCAGCAACTTACCACAATCATATGGTTTGAGGAACTTGTCCTAGTCAGGCCAAAGTCGCCCATTCGCTGAGGGGCTCCACCACATGACTATGAGTCACGAACTTATTATGCGTGTCAGTTCTCAGAACACGAACTTATCTTAACATCCTCTACCTATCCGTTATACACATGAGAAAAGAATCACCTTCTCAACATACATATAGTGAATAGCGCGACACTATGTTTCAGTTGATTATCATTATAGGAAGCCAAGTGGTCGTCAAACCAAACACAATCTCCTGCCCATACAAGAAATTGGTCAACTCAGCCACTAATCAATATAGGAAGTTAAGCGGTCGTTAAACCAAGAACAAATCCCCTGCCCATACAAAGGACTGTTCAACTCAACCACTGTATCAATATAGAAAGCTAAGCGGTTCTAAAACCAAGCACTAATTTCCCGCCCATACAAGGAATTGTACAACTCAGCCACTAATATGAGTCCTCAATTAAAAACCTACAAACCTCTAACTTCTCTTAACTTGATATGAATTTTGTCAATTCATACCTTATCACACTCAACACTTCAAGAATCCACTTGTTACTATTTCAGTATCTTCATTGTTATAGCACCATGCTATCAAAACCACTTCTTTAATCATTTAATAGACCATTTGTCATTCCATGATTTTACTATGATCATTGCGATCTTATAACACAATTGATTTCACTGTACTATTTCTCCTTTATTCTACGATCGTTTAATTCTATCATCTTATCATTCATCTCTGATCATTTTACTGTACGATCCTTCTCTTTTTAAATTCTTGAATCAAGTGTTCCCTGATTCTTATTCCATTTATTTGGATTACACTCATTGAAGATCCTTCTTTGAATCTTTTCATATATCTATGTATCTATATAAATTTATTTCCTCATTTATGAACTGTGTATGTTCATTTCTAAACTCTATCTGAGTTTATCCTTTCACTGTCTTCATTATCTTTCCATGATTATAGCCTAAGGTACTGCTACCTAAGAACTATAACCTATCAGCTCTGATACCAACCTGTAACGACCCCAAATCCGGGTTCCTTTAGCCCTGGACCTGGTTCATCACTATACATCATCATCATACATGTTCTATAACTAATGCGGAATGTATAAACATAATTTGTTTATTCTACAACATTTCCCAAGGTTTCTAACCTTAACTTACAGATATACCTTTAGATTCATAAAAAGGTTTACATAATTACTTACATCATATACCAATTTAGTTATAATGCATAACACTATAATCTTGTCTTTTGCTTCTGTCTCCGTCTCTCCTCGGACATTCGTATTATTCTGAAATTTGTTATCATGATATAGCAAGAGTGAGCAACGACTTTGCTCAGCAAGTTTAAATATGATAACGATATATCATGATTGAAAGAAAGAATAAGCTTTTGAATTTTCAACAATATAATAATTGTGAAAGAGTACGAGTCATAATTTCAATAATTGAATGACTGAATAAATAAATGTTGAGTGTCAATAATGACCATGAACAATTTAACTGAACCTTATGGTAATGAAGGTGATCAGCCTTTCATACCTGATGAACACATGCAACATGCACTATGTGCGAATCAACAATTTAAAGATGTGGAATAATTATACAGAATTAAACCATAGCATGCTTGAAACATAATAACTTGAGTTTGAGTTAGGAATTTGAACAATAAAATAATATATCCTGCTCGAATATAAATTGAGTAGGGTTTAGGAAACTTGCACAAAATAAAGTTCGAAGTTAGGAAACTTGCCTGTCTGCTCAGCTACAATAAATGTCTAGCTTTAACTAACTGGCTTTGAAAGACCTAACATTAATAAAGTTGGTCTAATAATTAGTACAACGTATTTGTACAACTAAACGCTCATTAAGGAACTTATCTACCACTCATAAGTACTAACACATGATATACATCAGTCAAAACAATATCATTAACCTTATAGACCCTCAATCATATTAGGTTAATAATTTAATAAGTTAGAAAATAATTTTATCATGTGTGAAACACTTATTAAACTATTAAACAATTTATTATAATTGTTTAAACAAAAGAGTTAAAAGACACTTTCTTTATTTCATTTAATTACTATTTAACATTAATTAAATAGTAAGTAATTAACTACCTTTAGTTATTATTTAATAATAAATAATAACTTACTAGATTTATTTATTATTTAAAGTTAATCAAATAATAAATAATTAAAATAATCAAATATCATTAGTTATTATTTAATAAATAATAATAACTAACTAACTAGATTCATTTATTATTTAAAGTAAATTAAATAATAAATAATACAATTATATAGTAAATACCCAAATATCATTAGTTATTATTTAATAATAAATAATAACTAACTAAATTTATTTATTATTTAAAGTTAATCAAATAATAAATAATTAAGTAATCAATCTTAGTTGTCTTTAATTATTATTTAATAGTAATTAAATAATAATTAATTAATTTATCATCCTTGTTTATTATTTAATATTAATTAAATAATAATTAATTTAATCATAAATTCAGAAGATATAATATTAAACTAACTAGATTAATATTTAACATTTAAATATTAATCCTAAATACTTATTATATTTGGAAAAATATAATATTAAACTAACTAGATTAATATTTATAACATTTAAATATTAATCCTAAATACTTATTATATTTGGAAAAATATAATATTAAACTAACTAGATTAATATTTATAACATTTAAATATTAATCCTAAATACTTATTATATTTGAATAATATAATATCAAACTAATCTTGATTAATATTTACAACATTTAAATATTAATCCTAAATACTTATTATATTTGAAAAATATAATATTAAACTAACTAGATTAATATTTACAACATTTAAATATTAATCCTAAATACTTATTATATTTGGAAAATATAATATTATATGCCTAAATATCATTTTTGTATTATTATTATTTTAAATTAATTTTTAAACATTTAAATTAATTAAAATTATCCAGAATGGCAATTCTGTAATTAAATCGAAAAACTGATACGAGGGCAATTTCGTAATTACGCAGAAAAAGACCGGAGGGGCAGTATCGTAATTTACGGCAAAATTGTCCCTCGCGCATTGCGCGCGCTGACATTTCTACGGTACCAAAACGGTGCCGTTTCGGAACACCGTCTGTTGGCTTCCGCGCATATCGCGCGGGGACTGAATTTTGTACCCAAAACGACGTCGTATTGTACGCGGTCTGGCGAGTAAACAGTGGCTCGCGCATTGCGCGGCCGACATTTTTTTTTTTTCCTTCTTCCAAGCAGATTGTGAACAGTACTTTTTATACACCACTTTAATAAAAATTATACATTCAAGTAAGCTTTAAAAATCCAAAAAAATTACCAATCACTTAATATCAATTTATAACATGAAAATTTAATTTTTCATGATTTAATATTAAAAATTTTTTATAAAAATTTTTACATCACATAAACTACCAAAAATCATAACTTTTTATGTATAACTCCATTTTGAGTGATTCAAACTTTGTTTTTCTCATGATTTAATGTTCTATAACATTATAACATTAAATCTAAATATTATAAAAATTATCTTTGGTCATAAATTTCAAGACTTGATTATACACTACTAAACACATATTTTAGCATACAAAATACACCAAAATACAAACCAAGCCTATTAAACTCAAGCATGGCATAAATATTACTACCATACACATTATTAACTACATTAACATATTTATACTCACATGTTGGTTTATTTAATTTAAAAAAAATAAACTACATTTAAAATAACCATTACCTCATTTTAATGGCTAACTTCATTTTTCTTCCAAACTAGGTTGTGAAAGAAGATCTCATGATCCAAGAACTCCTTCTCCTTCCTTATCCTTGCTCTCAAATATTTTCTCACCTCTCAAATGCTCTCTAGCTCTCTCTTTAGCTTGAAAATAAAAGATGAGAAAATGACTACAAAAGCTCCTAAATTGTAAGTATACTAGTAAAAATTTTAGATACAAAAGTATATCTATAAGTCATGATTCTTCTACTTGGATACTAGCACAAGAAATGGCTAACCCATGACTTAGTTGGTGGAAGAGGGATGGTCCATGTACAAAAAAATCAAACAAGCAACCTAATTAATAAATAAATGAAAAATAAAATAACAAAGATATCATTTCATTCTTCCTTTCTCATGCTTGTCGGCTGACCACTTTGGGTGTCCCAAAATCATGGTCACAATTTACTTTTTACATTAATAATAGTTAAATAAACTATTTTCCAAGTGGGCCAATCATTGGGCTTTAATTTAAAATACCAATTGGGCTCCAATTAAATTGTTTGGGCTACTAAATTGTCAAATTTTATTATTCTTCATTTGGGCTACTAATTGACCCATGTTGGGCTAATTTAATAATTTACACATTAATTATTCAATCCATGATTAAATAAATAATTAGATTGAATAAATAATTAAATATTCTAACCCATAAGTATTAAATTACTAAATGGACTAATAATATTATTAATAATATTTTACATTATTTACATTAATTAATTATCATATTAATTAATTTATAAAATTTAATTCACTCATTATATTCATTTTAATTGAATATTTAATTAATGACAACTTGTCAATTATTTTGATATTAAAACTTTAGAGTGTGTTCGCTAATAATAATATATATAATCTATATATATTATTTATACACATTACCTTACCTCGAAAACAATTTCACAATAAATTATGAAATTAAAATAAATACAATATATAATTTAATATATATTATTTAGGCTATAAGTTAAATTATTTAATATATTTACATTAAATAATTCATTTCTCATCAATCATGGAAATAATTCCATTTACTCGAAAATACATTGAAATACTAATATATTTTCTCAATTTCTTATTTAAATAATTTATTTAATTATTTAACGAATATTACACAAATAATTGTATAATTAAATTTCTCACTCTCATAAATCATTTATAATGATTTATTTAATTATAGAATATATTCATTTAATATATTCAATTACTATTTAAAATTACTTAATTAATTTAATCCCTTTATATATATGTACATATATATGAAATTAAAGGTTGTACATATATACAATTATAAATCTCCCTTAATTAATTCAACTACTTTATATAATTTATAATTATATAAATTACATAATTATTCCTCACAAATAATTTATCAACAATTTGCATAATTGTTGATTAATGAATAAATTAATTCCACAATAAACCTTTTAATTCAATTCGGATTAATTTAATATTAATCTATCTATTTAATCACAATTTAATTAACCATTAAATTATGTTACTAAATATGTACACACACATATATATATTCATATAAATACATATTTAATTTACATGCAACCACGTCGCATAATTACATAACTCCACTAATTAATTCTCTTAATTTAATTAGACTTGCTGTTAGTCAAGTTTATTGAATTATCACTTTACTTGCTAACTTATCAAAAATTTGGATATCACCATATCTAAGTTAGTCCGTTAAACTTAATTTGGACCTCTATTTATCTATCACTACTAGGTTATCAAACTCCAACCTTTATTAAATATTAAATATTTTATTTCTAATTCATTTAAATATCCGGGATATTACAAATAATATATAAGGTTAATTACTTAGTTAATTATTGGTTGATTAACATTAAATTAAAGAAGGTTAAAATTAAGTTAATAATTATTTATTATTTAATTATAATTAAATAATAAGTAAGTACAATTAGTTATTATTTATTTTAAATAATAACTAGAGTTAATTAATTAATTTCTATTTAATCAATATTAAATAGTAATTAAAAAGAGATTGAGTTAATAAAATAAATTGAATTTAATTAAACAATTATAATAAGTTGTTTAAAGGTTTAATAAGTGTCCAACACTTAAGAAAAATATTTTCTAACTTATTAAATTATTAACCTAAAATGATTAAGTGTCTTTAAGGTTAATAATATTGTTTTGACTAAATGTAAATTATGTGTTAGTACTTATGTGTGGTAAATAAGTTCGTTATTAAGCGTATAGTTATGCAAATACGCCGTACTAATTATTAGACCGACTTTATTAATGTTAGGTCTTTCAAAGCAAGTTAGTTAAAGCTAGACAATTATTGTAGCTGAGCAAACAGGCAAGTTCTCTAACCCTACTCAATTATTATCGTTGAACAAGTTTCCATACTTGTATTTATTGTTAAAGCTTGAAGTGGTTTAATTATTTAAAATTATTTCACATCCATATTGTTTATACAATCGCACTTAGTGCATTTGAAGCTTGTTAGTTCTTGATTAATGAACTGTATTAAAAATGTCTGAAGCTAATAGTTCAGCTAGACATTGCGTTTCTAAATTCAATAACTTGAATACTTTTAAAAGCTTATCCAAACCATTGTTGGGTGCGGATTTCTTATATTAAGTCTGAGAATTGAACAACCCTAAATTAGGGGATTTTGTGTCGGGAAACCGACTTTGGGCGCCAGTGACTAAATGTAATGCATATACAGCGGGTTGAATAGGCTGATCCCCTTGAAAACCAAACAACTCAAAGGGTCAGAGGAAACTCTATTATACCCTAGTTAGTTCAGGGTCCTTAGTGACCACTCAGCATTTTAAGATTCAAATATTCTGTTTATTAAAATTTGAATCCTGTTTCATTCACAATTGTTATATCTATTGTTGAATCATTGATGATATTTCCCATTCATTCATGATATATTAAATCTTTATGATTGTTCTAAACTTGCTGAGCAAACTAGTTGCTCATTCTTGCTATATCATGAACCATTTTTCAGATAATCCTGATTGCTCAAAGAAGGATAAGGGAAAAGGAAAGGCCAGAGCTTAAGTAGTTTATGCATGCTAATTAGATGCTTAAATTTGTGTTTACTGTTGTTAAACCTTTTGTAATTCCTTATGATAGGAACTGTTTATGTTAAGGTTAATAGACCCTGGTATTGTAACCTTTTTGTAAGGGAACCAATATGTATTATTCCGCGATATTTAAATGCAATGTATGTATTTAATTGTTAGTAATGTGTTGAATAGTGAGAACCAAACTCGAGGTTATGGAACCCGGATTTGGGGTCGTCACAGGTTGGTATCAGAGCTGTAGGTTAGAAACGTTAGGATTTGCGAAACCTAAGTTATAACCTTAGTATTAAACTCATATCGAGTGCGTTAGGAGATGAATCGGGGAGATTCATCATGTTGTGTATTTTTGGAGATGGATTGAGAAAATCCATCGAGCCGAGATGTACATGATAAAATATCATTTCATTTCATCAATGAATATATTTTATTGCTGTACTAACGTGTGTTATTGTTTTATGATATAGGATGGCAGAGATCGGACAGTCGAGTCGCACTGCTGAGGAGGACTATATTGATATCCATATGGATACTGCACAGCCGCTGGTGGCTGCACCCGTAGAGGAGCCAGAGTCAGATCCTGAGGAGGGGGATCGTGTGGAGCCCGTATGGGGCGGAGTCATGAGGCCTTACAATGAGGATGAGGCAGAGTCAGAGGAGTCTGAGGAGGAGGAGTCAGCTGATGGCATGGGCACTACTGCCGCTGACATCATAGAGGGACTGACCGATAGGAACGAGGGGCTGGAGGCAAGGGTCCAGCATCTAAAGGAGCAGAATCTGACCCACCAGCACATGGAGGATCAGTATAGGGATGCGGCTTATCAGTTCTCTGGCGAGAACACAGAGCTGAAGGAGAGGATTGTAGGACTTGAGGATCAGGTACAGGAGTACGAGGATTCAGTAGAGCACTTTGCGGTGCTAACTCATCAGCTGGTAGAGCATGATGTAGAGCTGCAGGCCAAATTGGCAATGGTTGAGACTAGGTTGGCTGAGGCTGAGCTGAAGGTTCAGCAAGTACAGGCAGAGAAGGCCGCCATCCGTGCACACTGGCAGGAGGCGATAGAGGACCGAATGGAGATGGAGAGACAGCGGGATGCCGCTTATGGACAGATGATTGAGCTAGAGGAGGAGGTCCGCGAGAAGCGGGTGAGGACGGATAGACTTAGCTACGTCTACCGATCTTCATATGGTAGGCTTCAGAGCAGGGTGCACTACTACCCAGCTGAGGAGGGTCAGTCTATGCACACCATCAGCAGGAGCGTGGTGATGGCCATCGGGGATGAGGAGTATGACGACGCGATCCGTAGGGGGATGCGCAGTCAGTAGTAGTAGTAGTTGTGTTCTAATTTCGTATGTAAATAGATGCAGTAAAACCCAACTTTTGTTTTATTAGAGGGTTAATATGTCACTAAATCCCAACTCTAGGAAGTTGTAGGATATGTCAGATCCCATCTTATGTAGCTTCTCTGGGATAGAAGCATTTATAGCAGTATGCTTTTGATGTAAAGTGCTACGCACTACTGTTTTAGCATATGAGTATAAATGCAGTTGAATTTATGTTTATATGCGTGTTGAAATAATTACTTGTATTTTAGCTAGACATTGCCTAAGATGCAAAATAATGAAATGAAAAAGATGTAAACAGTATAATAATGTAAATTTTTGTTTATAACAGAAAATGCCGCCACGTAGACAACCACCAAGGAACCAGGGGGTAGAAGAGTCAGTTAACAACGACGCGGGGGGACACAACGTAGACCCTATGCAAAACTTTGTCGACATGCTAGCTGAGGCAATGCAAAACTGCCACCCTGTAGTAGCAAATCCGCCACCACCACCAAATCAGTTGGCAAATTTTAAAGATTTTAAAGCGGTGGGACCGCCAGAGTTTAGGGGAATGTCGGACCCGATAGAGGCCCAATAATGGATAAAGGAAATAGAGAAAGCGTTCGTTATCGCGAGGGTAGCTGAGGAGCAAAAGACAATCTTTGCTACCTATATGATGAAGGGAAAGGCCAATTTCTGGTGGGAAGCCAATCAGAATAGGGCTGGCGAGGGGGTGGTGTCATGGACAAGATTTAAGGAAATATTCGATGAGAATTATTTCCCGAAGAGTATGAAAAGTAGGATGGAAGTGAAATTTCTAGAACTGAAGCAGGAAAACATGTCGGTACCTGAGTACGCGGCAAGATTTAATGAGCTGGCCAGGTTCGCTCCACATCAAGTGGATACGGAGGAACGCAAGGCCAGAAGATTCGAAAATGGATTGAGACCTTGGATATTCAACAAGGTAGCGGTACTGCAGATTGACTCATTCGCAACTTTGTTGGAGAAGTCAATCATTGCTGAAGGAGGAAGCGACGCATTAACCAAGTACAACCAGGAGAGAAACAAAAAGAAAAATGAAGGGGGAAGCAAGAACAGTAACAGTGGGGGGAATAATAACAACAATAACAACAACAAGCGCAAATGGGACAACAGCAGCAACGACAAGAGCTCGGGGAATCAACAAGGAAGTGTTCAGAAAAAGCCAGCATGCAATATATGTGGAATGAACCACTTCGGGGAGTGCAGGAAAGGGAAGAATACGTGCTATAATTGTGGACAGGTGGGACATATTTCTCCAAATTGTCCCCTTCCAAAGAAAGTGAGATGCTTTTCTTGCGGAGCATCTGACCACCTGATAAAAGATTGCCCTAAGAAGAAGAATGACGGGGGTAGCGGCTACAAGGGCAATAACAACAAATTGGTTATCGGGGGACCGGTACCACAGAACAAGCCGACAGCCCGGACGTTCAATATGACGGTGCAAGATGCCGTGGGGTGTCAAAAGACGTGGTGTCAGGTATTATTCCGATCAATAATATAAATGCATATGTATTGTTTGATTCGGGTGCTACCTGTTCATTTGTGTCTGATGATTTCGCTAGACGGTTAGAATTGCCTAGAGACAAACTAGAAAACTCAATGAACATAGAAGTTGCTAATAAAGAGGTGATTCCGGTAGAGTACATACATAGAAATTGTTGTGCTGAAATCAGGGGTCAGAAATTAAATGTGAATCTAATTCCAATACGTCTGGGGGAATTTGATGTAATACTTGGGATGGATTGGTTGTTTAACCACGGGGCGATAATTGATTGTCATAAGAAGTGCATACACCTTAAGACACCAAATAAGTCTAAGGTCGTATTTTATGGCAGCAAATCGTCAAGACAGTCTTCTTGTTTGACGATGATGCAGGCCAAGAAATTATTGAAGAAAGGTTGTGTAGGGTATTTGGCTCATGTGGTTGACACACAAGTGGTGAGTCCCGAGATGGAACAAATACCAGTAGTTAGGGAGTTCATGGATGTTTTTCCGGATGTACTGCCAGGTTTACCGCCGGACAGGGAGATAGAATTTGTGATTGATTTAGTACCGGGGACAGCACCGATATTGAAAGCACCATATAGGATGGCTCCGGTAGAACTGAAGGAATTGATGGTGCAATTGCAGGAGTTGTTAGATAATAAGTACATTCAGCCAAGTGTTTCTCCATGGGGAGCACCGGTGCTGTTTGTAAAGAAGAAGGATGGATCGATGAGATTGTGTATGGATTATAGAGAGCTGAATAAGGTGACAATTAAGAACAAGTACCCGTTACCACGAATTGACGATCTTTTCGATCAATTGAAAGGGGCGAAGTACTTTTCAAAGATTGACTTAAGGACTGGTTATCATCAGTTGAAAGTCAGGAAGGAGGATATACCCAAGACGGCATTCAGAACTCGATATGGGCATTATGAGTTTCTGGTGATGTCGTTTGGACTAACGAATGCTCCACCGCATTTATGGACATGATGAACAGAATATTCAAGCAATACTTGGATAAATTTGTAGTCGTGTTCATTGACGATATTTTGGTGTATTCCAAAACGGAGGAAGAGCATGCTGAACACCTAAGATTGGTGTTGGAGATTTTATGGAAGGAGCGGTTGTACGCTAAGTTTTCAAAGTGTGAATTCTGGTTGGAGAGAGTTCAATTTTTAGGTCATGTTATTGACAAGGAGGGAGTTTCGGTTGATCCGGCGAAGGTTGAATCGGTAATGAATTGGGAACAACCAAGGACGCCGACAGAAGTAAGAAGTTTCTTAGGGTTAGCGGGTTACTATCGGAGGTTCATCCAAGACTTCTCAAAGATAGCAACACCGTTAACCAACTTAACAAGAAAGACGGTAAAATACGTGTGGACGGAGAAGTGTGAGGAAAGTTTTCAGGAGTTAAAGAAAAGACTTAGTGAAGCACCTGTATTGACCTTACCAGACGATACAGGAGGTTTTACGGTCTACAGTGATGCATCGCACAAGGGGCTTGGCTGTGTGCTTATGCAAAACGGCAAAGTCGTTGCGTATGCGTCCAGACAATTAAAAGATTATGAGAAGGGATATCCTACCCACGACTTGGAATTGGCAGCGGTAGTGTTTGCCCTTAAAATTTGGAGGCATTATTTGTATGGAGAGAAATGTGAGATATTCACAGACCATAAGAGTCTAAAGTATATCTTCACACAGAAGGAGTTGAATATGAGGCAACGGAGATGGTTGGAATTGATCAAAGATTATGATTGTGAAATTCTATATCATCCCGGCAAGGCCAACGTAGTAGCGGATGCTCTGAGTAGAAAGAGCAGGGAGAAATTGTTCATATTGACAGATCAAGAACAATTGGTTCAAGAGATGGCTCGAATGGAGTTGGAAGTGAGAAGTCCAAACGAGTCAATAGAAGTCGAGGTGAGCCCAACCTTGTTAGATAGGGTGAAAGAGGCTCAAGACAAAGATGAGGAATGTGACAGAATCCGGAAGAGGATGACCGATGGAGAAGAGGTCAAGTTTAAAATTGATAGCATGGGATTGCTGAGATTTGAAAATCGTGTTTGGGTCCCGCTAGTGCCTGAATTACGAGAGGAAATTTTGCAAGAGGCCCACAGTACGAGATACTCGATACATCCGGGGAGTACGAAGATGTATCAAGATCTACGTCAGCATTTTTGGTGGCTGAATTTAAAGAGGGAGGTTGCAGAATGTGTCAGCCGATGCCTAACTTGTCAAAGGGTAAAGGCCGAACATCAGAGACCAAGTGGATTATTACAGCCGTTAGAAATTCCTGAGTGGAAATGGGAGCATATCACCATGGATTTTGTGGTAGGACTTCCAGCAACACAGAAGGGATATGACGCAATTTGGGTGATTGTGGATCGGCTAACAAAGTCAGCGCACTTTTTGCCGATCAAGATTAGGTTCAGTTTGGATCAGTTGTCCAAATTGTACCTCAAAGAGATAGTTTCAAGACATGGGGTGCCGGTATCGATTGTGTCAGACAGAGATCCGCGCTTCACGTCAAAATTTTGGAGAAGTCTCCAGGAGAGATTGGGGACACAGTTGAGAATGAGTCCAGCGTATCATCCGCAGACTGATGGGCAAAGTGAGAGAACAATTCAGACATTAGAAGATATGCTCAGGGCCTGCGTGATGGATTTCAAGGGCAGTTGGGAAATCCATCTACCACTAGTTGAGTTTGCATATAACAACAGTTATCATGCAAGCATAGGTATGCCGCCTTACGAACCTTTATATGGCAGAAAATGCAGAACACCTCTATGTTGGGATGAGGTAGGAGAACGCCGACTGTTGGGGCCAGAATTGGTTCAACAGACGGTAGAAATTATCAAGGTAATAAGAGCTCGGCTAGTAGCAGCTCAAGACCGTCAAAAGAAATACGCCGATTTACATCGACAGAAACGAGACTTCGAGGTGGGGAGTTTTGTGTTCATTAAGGTATCTCCCTGGAAAGGGAAGATCAGGTTTGGAAAGAAGGGGAAATTGAGTCCAAGGTTCATAGGACCGTTCGAAATATTGAGAAGAGTGGGTGAAGTAGCATACGAGGTAGCTTTACCTCCTGAATTGGAACATATTCACAATGTGTTTCACGTGTCAGTATTGCGGCCATACAAACCAGACTACAAGCACGTTATCTCCTATGAACCAATTCAAGTCGGAAATGACTTATCATATGAAGAAGTTCCTGTTCAGATACTCGATAGGAAGGAACAGAAACTGAGAAATAAGATAATTCATTCTGTCAAAGTACTTTGGAGGAATCACGCCATTGAAGAAGCTACGTGGGAATTAGAGGAGGAAATGAGGACAAATTACCCATTTTTATTTGAGTAACCTTATTTTACAATTCCGAGGACGGAATTTTTATAAGGAGGGGAGAATGTAATGTCCTAGAATTTCCACATCTTTATTAATTAAATTATTAATTTAATTTCCAACGAGTTAGTTTTATGAGATTATTTAAATCTTTTTATGTGATTAATTAATTATGTGATTAAATAATTATGTAATTAATTACTAAAATTAATTAAAGGGGGTCACTAATATGTTATTAAATTAGTGAACAAACCCTAAAGTTTTAATATCAAAATAATTGATAAGTTTCCTATTAATTAAATATTCAATTAAATTGAATATAATGAGCGAATTAAATATAATAAATTAATTAATATGATTATTAATTAATGTAAATAATGTGAAATATTAATAATAATATTTATTAGTCCATTTAGTAATTTAATACTAATGGGTTAGAATATTTAATTATTTATTCAATTTAATTATTTATTTAATCATGGATTGAATAATTAATGTATAAATTATTAAATTAGCCCAACATGGGTCATTAGTAGCCCAAGTGTAGAATAATAAAATTTGACAATTTAGTAGCCCAAACAATTTAATAGAAGCCCAATTGGTATTTTAAATTAAAGCCCAATGATTGGCCCACTTGGAAAATACTTAAATTAACTATTAATTGTTTAAAAAATGAAAAGTGTCATTGAATTTGGGACAAAGATGAAGCTACCAGCCGACAAGAGGGAGGAGAGAGAATGAATTATTATTATTATTATTATTATTATTTGATTTTCCATTTATTTAATTAAGGATTGCTTGTTTTAATTTTTGTAGTACATGAAACCATGCTTCTTTTCACCAACTATGTATGGACTAAATTGCTTGTGTAAGTATCCAATAGCTAGCTTGTAGTGGTCAAAATTATTAGATACATTATGTGTATCTACTAATTTTTTTAAGTATACTTGAAAAGTTGATAGATGTTATTTCATTTTGCTCCAAAAATCAAAAGAGAGAGTTTGAGAGCAAAATATTTTGAGAGAGAGCAAGAGAAGGAGAAGGAGTGCTAAGCTAGTTTATGCCTTCAAGATTCACAACATATTTTGGGAGAAAAAGAAGAATAGCCATTAAATCAAGGTAATGGTTATTTTAAATGAAGTTTTGTTTTTAAATTAAATAAATCATCATGTTAGTATAAACATGTTAATATGGTTATTAATGTGTAGTGGTAATATATATGTCATGCTTGAGTTTAATATGCTTGGTTTGTATTTTGGTATATTTTATATGCTAAAATATGTATTTAATAGTGTGTAAACAAGTTTTGGAATTTATGTCCAAAAATATTTTTATAAAACTTAAGTTTGATGTTCTAATATTATAGAACATTGAATCATGAGAAAAACAAAGTTTGAATCACTCAAAATAGAGTTTTATACAAAAAGTTATGATTTATAGTAGTTTATGTGATGTAAAAATTTTTATAAAAAAATAATGATATTAAATCATGAAAAATTATTTTTTTCATGTTATAAATTAATATAAGGTGATTGGTAATTTTTTTGGATTTTTTTTTAAGAGTTAAAGATTTATTGAAGGTATAATTTTAATTAAAGTGTGTATAGCCGGAACTGTTCACATGTGAGGATCCGAATTTTAAGGATTTTCTTAATAATATTAAATGAGAATTTAATTGATAAAAATTATCAAGGTTATTTAAATTAATTATTATTTATGTGATTGTAAGGTATGTGATAGGATTTAATTGGTAAATTAAATCGGTACAAAGATGGTAATGGTTTGTATGAATTTAAAGTAATTAAAAAGTAAATAAATTGTTTGGAAACAATTTATGAAGAATAAGAGAAATTTCAGGTAATTGTACAATAAATTGTACAATTAAATTATTATGAAAATTCAGAAATTATAATTTGATTTAGGCTATGTGGTAATGCGAAATGCAGGAATTAAATATGTATATATTTATATATATACATTTATATATGTGTGTTATGTTTAATTGATAAAATTATAAATTTCATTAATTATGACAATTAAGGGATTAATAATTAAATTAATCCAATTTTAAATGAAAAGTGAATGAGGGAGTTGGTAAAATTGTATGTGTTGATTTTGGATTTTATCAAGAATTTTGGAGGAGGTTTAGAAATTAATTGAGAAGAAAAGGTAATTATATAAATTATATAATAATGAATTATATAATTTATATAAGGAAATTAAAATAAGGTATGAAGAAAATAATAATTGTATAAATTATATAAGAATAATTATGTAATTTATATAAGGTGATTAAATGGAATAAAGTTGGAGGAAATTAAGAAATTATTTAAAAAAGGAATAATGTAATTATATAAATTATATAATATTAAATTATATAATTTATATAAGAAAAGTTAATGTGAATATTAAAGAAATTGAATTATAAATAAGAAAAAGGAATGTTTTAAGTTATTAAAAATTATATTTATGTATCATGGAATTATTATGACTTTTATGAAGGATAATATTTCGGAAACGGAAACATGTTAGTGTAACATGTTATCCAAGTAACGAAGTGAAAAATTAAGAAAAATAATTTTTATATGTTATATGAATTATTTTATGAATTTTGGAGGTATAAATTACCTCATATAATTACAGGCATGTCATTATGTGTGTACAAAATTTGTCAAGTAAAATACCCAAAATGGGTGTTAATATTATTGATAAATCATATTATGAATTTTGGTACGTTAAAATAATTATTTTACATACATTATGTAAAATAATTATTGTGACGACCCCAAATCCGGGTTCCTTTAACCCTGGACCTGGTTCATCACTATACATCATCTTCATACATGTTCTATAACTAATGCGGAATATATAAACATAAATTGTTTATTCTACAACATTTCCCAAGGTTTCTAACCTTAACTTACATATATACCTTTAGATTCATAAAAAGGTTTACAAAATTACTTACGTCATATAACAATTTAGTTATATTGCATAACACTATAATCTTGTCTTTTGCTTCTGTCTCCGTCTCTCCTCGGACATTCGTATTACTCTGAAATTTATTATCATGATATAGCAAGAGTGAGCAACGACTTTGCTCAGCAAGTTTAAATACAATAACGATATATCATGATTGAAAGAAAGAATAAGCTTTTGAATTTTCAACAATATAATAATTGTGAAAGAGTACGAGTCATAATTTCAATAATTGAATGACTGAATTAATTAATGTTGAGTGTCAATAATGACCATGAACAAATTTAACTGAACCTTATGGTAATGAAGGTGATCAGCCTTTCATACCTGATGAACACATGCAACATGCACTATGTGCGAATCAACAATTTAAAGAGGTGGAATAATTATACAGAATTAAACCATAGCATGCTTGAAACATAATAACTTGAGTTTGAGTTAGGAACTTGAACAATAAAATAATATATCCTGCTCGAATATAAATTGAGTAGGGTTTAGGAAACTTGCCTGTCTGCTCAGCTACAATAAATGTCTAGCTTTAACTAACTGGCTTGGAAAGACCTAACATCAATAAAGTTGGTCTAATAATTAATACGGCGTATTTGCACAACTATACGCTTATTAAGGAACTTATCTATCACATAAGTACTAACACATAATTTACATCAGTCAAAACAATATTATTAACCTTATAGACCCTCAATCATATTAGGTTAATAATTTAATAAGTTAGAAAATATTTTTCTTTAAGTGTTGCACACTTATTAAACTATTAAACAATTTATTATAATTGTTTAAACAAAAGAGTCAAAAGACATTTTCTTTATTCCATTAAATCTAATTTCATTTAATTACTATTTATCATTAATTAAATAGTAAGTAATTAACTACCTTTAGTTATTATTTAATAATAAATAATAACTTACAAGATTTATTTATTATTTAAAATTAATCAAATAATAAATAATTATATTATATTAAAAATAATCAAATATCTTTAGTTATTATTTAATAATAAATAATAACTAATTAACTAGATTCATTTATTATTTAAAGTTAATTAAATAATAAATAATAAAATTATATAGTAAATACTTAAATATCATTAGTTATTATTTAATAATAAATAATAACTAACTAAATTTATTTATTATTTAAAGTTAATCAAATAATAAATAATTAAATAATCAATCTTAGTTGTCTTTAATTATTATTTAATAGTAATTAAATAATAATTAATTAATTTATCATCCTTGTTTATTATTTAATATTAATTAAATAATAATTAGTTTAATCGTAAATTCAGAAGATATAATATTAACTAGATTAATATTTACAACATTTAAATATTAATCCAAAATACTTATTATATTTAAAAAAAATATAATATTAAATACCTAAATATCATTTTTGTATTATTATTATTTTTGTTATAATTTTAAATTAATTTTTAAACATTTAAATTAATTTAAATTATCCAGAATGGCATTTCTGTAAATAAGCCGAAAACTGACTCGGGGGCAATTTCGTAATTACGCAGAAAACGAACGGAGGGGCAGTATGGTAATTTCCTTCGAAAACTGGTTTCCGCGCAATGCGCGCGCTTACAAATCTACGGCCCAAAACGGTGCCGTTTTGAGGAATCGTCTGCTGGGTTCCGCGCGTACGCGCGGCGATAAGTTTTTCGTGCACTAAACGGCGTCGTTTGGAGCCGGCATCGGCAGTGAACAGTGGCGCGCATTGCGCGGCCAGAGTTTTTTATTTTCCTTCCCCAGCAGAGTGTGAACAGTGCTATTTTAATACACATCTTAATAAAATTTATACCTTCAAGAAATCTTTAAGTCCTCAATAAAAATCCAAAAAAATTACCAACCACTTAATCTCAATTTATAACATGAAAATTTAATTTTTCATGATTTAATATTAAAATTTTTTATAAAAATTTTTACATCACATAAACTACCACAAATCATAACTTTTTGTGTATAACTCCATTTTGAGTGATTCAAACTTTGTTTTTCTCATGATTTAATGTTCTATAATATTATAACATTAAATCTAAGTTTTATAAAAATATTTTTTGGACATAAATTCCAAAACTTATTTACACACTATTAAATACATATTTTAGCATATAAAATATACCAAAATACAAACCAAGCATATTAAACTCAAGCATGACATAAATATTACTAATACACATGACTAACTATATTAGCATATTTATACCAACATGATGGTTTAATTAATTTAAAACAAAGGTAGATTTAAAATAACCATTACCTCATTCTAATGGTTATCTTCATTTTTCTTCCAAAATGGGTTGTGCAACTTGAAGATATGCACCAAGATCTCCTTCTCTACCTTCTCCATGCTCTCAAATATTTTCTTACCCAAGCTATTTCTCTCAACTCTCTCTAACTTGAAAAGTGGAAGAAGAAGAAATGACTACAAAAATTTCCAAAATTGTAAGTATACTCTTACAAAATATTAGATACACATATGTATCTATTAATCTAGACCATCATGCACCTATATTGGATACTTGCACAAGAAATGGCTTAAGGACTAAAGTTGGTGAAAAGAGGGATGGTCCATGAACAAAAAAAACCCATACAAGCAACCTAATTTATTAAATAATTAAAAATAAAATAAAGAAACCATCAATTTACTCTTTCTTATCCCTCCTTGCCGGCAATACATAGAATTGTCCCAAAAAGAATGTCACATATGCTTACTTTTATTAAATAATAGTTTAATTAAGTATTTTTCAAGTGGGCCAATCATTGGGCTTTAATTTAAAATACCAATTGGGCTTCTATTAAATTGTTTGGGCTACTAAATTGTCAAATTATATTATTCTCCACTTGGGCTACTAATTGACCCATGTTGGGCTAATTTAATAATTTACACATTAATTATTCAATCCATGATTAAATAAATAATTAGATTGAATAAATAATTAAATATTCTAACCCATAAGTATTAAATTACTAAATGGACTAATAATATTATTAATAATATTTTACATTATTTACATTAATTAATTATCATATTAATTAATTTATAAAATTTAATTCACTCATTATATTCAATTTAATTGAATATTTAATTAATGACAACTTGTCAATTATTTTGATATTAAAACTTTAGAGTGTGTTTGCTAAGAATAATATATATAATCTATATATATTATTTATACACATTACCTTACCTCGAAAATAATTTCACAATAAATTATGAAATTAAAATAAATACAATATATAATTTAATATATATTATTTAGGCCACAAATTAAATTATTTAATACATTTACATTAAATAATTCATTTATCATCAATTATGGAAATAATTCCATTTACCCGAAAATACATTGAAATAATAATATATTTACTCAATTTCTTATTTAAATAATTTATTTAATTATTTAATGAATATTACACAAATAATTGTATAATTAAATTTCTCACTCTCATAAATCATTTAAAATGATTTATTTAATTATAGAATATATTCATTGAATATATTCAATTACTATTTAAAATTACTTAATTAATTTAATCCCTTTATATATATGTACATATATATGAAATTAAATGTTGTACATATATGCAATTACTAATCTCCCTTAATTAATTCAACTACTTTATATAATTTATAATTATATAAATTACATAATTATTCCTCACAAATAATTTATCAACAATTTGCATAATTGTTGATTAATGAATAAATTAATTCCACAATAAACCTTTTAATTCAATTCGGATTAATTTAATATTAATCTATCTATTTATCACAATTTAATTAACCATTAAATTATGTTACTAAATGTGCACGCATATATATATTCATATAAATACATATTTAATTTACACGCAACCACGTCGCTTAATTACATAACTCCACTAATTAATTCTCTTAATTTAATTAGACTTGCTGTTAGTCAAGTTTATTGAATTATCACTTTACTTGCTAACTTATCAAAAATTTTGATATCATCATATCTAAGTTAGTCCTGTTAAATTTAATTTGGACCTCTATTTATCTATCACTACTAGGTTATCAAACTCCAACCTTTATTAAATATTAAATATTTTATTTCTAATTCATTTAAATATCCGGGATATTACATTCACCCCTTCTTCTAAAAATTTCGTCCCCGAAATTATCTCATACACATTTCTACCAATTTTCATCTCTGAGTATAACTCTTTACTCATCAAATTCTATGACCACCCTTTTCTAGGAAGTTTATACTTCTAAACTCATAATTCCAGAACAATGGAATATCTTGCAGAAGAATAAATTGAAAATCAATATCTTACAGAAGGATAATTTGAAACTCAAAATATTCATTAAAACTTTCATAATATGCTGAGGGGTCATCAAGACTGTGAACATGGAATTAACTGAATTCCGAATAAATAGTATTTATCCCTGTAAATACTTATAAACAGAGTGTTTATCAATCACAAAGACTGAAAACATTCCATAGGTGTACGCTAGGTGATCAGCCTATCGTACTTCTGCGTTGTGCACAACGACTTCTTACGGGGTCGAACTCTTTGGATTTACCAACCCATATCAGCATGCCACCACTGTTGGGCGCCCCCTCGCGGGTTCTTTATTCATGGCTCTGACATATCCCCCATTATGGAGTTGTTCACCTCAGACTTACTACAAAATTCCGCTCCAGCATAAGTTGGATTGGAAAATAAAACTCGAGTCATTTCTGACCAAAAAGTGTCCAGTCAAAATAAATGACATAGACTCACATCATTGAACTGTTCGTATATTACGACTCAAAAATCATTTTAGATTAGTTAAAATAACAAAAATTCATTTATAGGACTTCATGATACCGCACCGTTGCAACAGTGCGTTGAGGATTCCGTCTTTTTCATCTCTGCACCATGGCTTTAATGGCGTGTGATGATTTTATAAATACATTTTGATATTTTCAAATCAATTTGTCTTGCCGAAACAATTAGCATAGACTCTTCTTTAAACGTTTCAAAATACTAAAAATCATTTTGACTTTGTCATATTACATCATACCATAGTGGGCTTAAAAATACATCCAACACTAGGTTACTCTGCATTGATGACTCCATCGGTTATCATCTCTGCACTAAATGCATTAATGATTTCAAAAATACATTTGTCTTTTCAAAAGCACAAAAGTGCGAATTTGGCACGATTTTTAAGAATTTCAAAGTCTAGCATAGCTAGAAGATTTGGAATATCCTAAAACCTCAAATTTTTCCTTCACATTCTTTTCCAGCTTAATAACTATATCTAGTATAGCTTTAACCTAACTACTTAACTCTATCCATACTCACTGTTCATCAAACTTACCACGTATTTGGGCTCAGGAACTTACCACAATCATATGGTTTGAGAAGCTTGTCCTAGTCAGGCCAAAGTCGCCCATTCGCTGAGGGGCTCCACCACATGACTATGAGTCACGAACTTATTATGCGTGTCAGTTCTCAGAACACGAACTTATCTTAACATCCTCTACCTATCCGTTATACACATGAGAAAAGAATCACCTTCTCAACATACATATAGTGAATAGCGCGACACTATGTTTCAGTTGATTATCATTATAGGAAGCCAAGTGGTCGTCAAACCAAACACAATCTCCTGCCCATACAAGAAATTGGTCAACTCAGCCACTAATCAATATAGGAAGTTAAGCGGTCGTTAAACCAAGAACAAATCCCCTGCCCATACAAAGGACTGTTCAACTCAACCACTGTATCAATATAGAAAGCTAAGCGGTTCTAAAACCAAGCACTAATTTCCCGCCCATACAAGGAATTGTACAACTCAGCCACTAATATGAGTCCTCAATTAAAAACCTACAAACCTCTAACTTCTCTTAACTTGATATGAATTTTGTCAATTCATACCTTATCACACTCAACACTTCAAGAATCCACTTGTTACTATTTCAGTATCTTCATTGTTATAGCACCATGCTATCAAAACCACTTCTTTAATCATTTAATAGACCATTTGTCATTCCATGATTTTACTATGATCATCGGGATCTTATATCAAAATTGATTTCACTGTACTATTTCTCCTTTATTCTAGGATCGTTTAATTCTATCATCTTATCATTCATCTCTGATCATTTTACTGTACGATCCTTCTTTTTTTAAATTCTTGAATCAAGTGTTCCCTGATTCTTATTCCATTTATTTGGATTACACTATTTGAAGATCCTTCTTTGAATCTTTTCATATATCTATGTATCTATATAGATTTATTTTCTCCTTTATGAACTGTATATGTTCATTTCTAAACTCTATCTGAGTTTATCCTTTCACTGTCTTCATTATCTTTCCATGATTATAGCCTAAGGTACTGCTACCTAAGAACTATAACCTATCAGCTCTGATACCAACCTGTGACGACCCCAAATCCGGGTTCCTTTAACCCTGGACCTGGTTCATCACTATACATCATCTTCATACATGTTCTATAACTAATGCGGAATATATAAACATAAATTGTTTATTCTACAACATTTCCCAAGGTTTCTAACCTTAACTTACATATATACCTTTAGATTCATAAAAAGGTTTACAAAATTACTTACGTCATATAACAATTTAGTTATATTGCATAACACTATAATCTTGTCTTTTGCTTCTGTCTCCGTCTCTCCTCGGACATTCGTATTACTCTGAAATTTATTATCATGATATAGCAAGAGTGAGCAACGACTTTGCTCAGCAAGTTTAAATACAATAACGATATATCATGATTGAAAGAAAGAATAAGCTTTTGAATTTTCAACAATATAATAATTGTGAAAGAGTACGAGTCATAATTTCAATAATTGAATGACTGAATTAATTAATGTTGAGTGTCAATAATGACCATGAACAAATTTAACTGAACCTTATGGTAATGAAGGTGATCAGCCTTTCATACCTGATGAACACATGCAACATGCACTATGTGCGAATCAACAATTTAAAGAGGTGGAATAATTATACAGAATTAAACCATAGCATGCTTGAAACATAATAACTTGAGTTTGAGTTAGGAACTTGAACAATAAAATAATATATCCTGCTCGAATATAAATTGAGTAGGGTTTAGGAAACTTGCCTGTCTGCTCAGCTACAATAAATGTCTAGCTTTAACTAACTGGCTTGGAAAGACCTAACATCAATAAAGTTGGTCTAATAATTAATACGGCGTATTTGCACAACTATACGCTTATTAAGGAACTTATCTATCACATAAGTACTAACACATAATTTACATCAGTCAAAACAATATTATTAACCTTATAGACCCTCAATCATATTAGGTTAATAATTTAATAAGTTAGAAAATATTTTTCTTTAAGTGTTGCACACTTATTAAACTATTAAACAATTTATTATAATTGTTTAAACAAAAGAGTCAAAAGACATTTTCTTTATTCCATTAAATCTAATTTCATTTAATTACTATTTATCATTAATTAAATAGTAAGTAATTAACTACCTTTAGTTATTATTTAATAATAAATAATAACTTACAAGATTTATTTATTATTTAAAATTAATCAAATAATAAATAATTATATTATATTAAAAATAATCAAATATCTTTAGTTATTATTTAATAATAAATAATAACTAATTAACTAGATTCATTTATTATTTAAAGTTAATTAAATAATAAATAATAAAATTATATAGTAAATACTTAAATATCATTAGTTATTATTTAATAATAAATAATAACTAACTAAATTTATTTATTATTTAAAGTTAATCAAATAATAAATAATTAAATAATCAATCTTAGTTGTCTTTAATTATTATTTAATAGTAATTAAATAATAATTAATTAATTTATCATCCTTGTTTATTATTTAATATTAATTAAATAATAATTAGTTTAATCGTAAATTCAGAAGATATAATATTAACTAGATTAATATTTACAACATTTAAATATTAATCCAAAATACTTATTATATTTAAAAAAAATATAATATTAAATACCTAAATATCATTTTTGTATTATTATTATTTTTGTTATAATTTTAAATTAATTTTTAAACATTTAAATTAATTTAAATTATCCAGAATGGCATTTCTGTAAATAAGCCGAAAACTGACTCGGGGGCAATTTCGTAATTACGCAGAAAACGAACGGAGGGGCAGTATGGTAATTTCCTTCGAAAACTGGTTTCCGCGCAATGCGCGCGCTTACAAATCTACGGCCCAAAACGGTGCCGTTTTGAGGAATCGTCTGCTGGGTTCCGCGCGTACGCGCGGCGATAAGTTTTTCGTGCACTAAACGGCGTCGTTTGGAGCCGGCATCGGCAGTGAACAGTGGCGCGCATTGCGCGGCCAGAGTTTTTTATTTTCCTTCCCCAGCAGAGTGTGAACAGTGCTATTTTAATACACATCTTAATAAAATTTATACCTTCAAGAAATCTTTAAGTCCTCAATAAAAATCCAAAAAAATTACCAACCACTTAATCTCAATTTATAACATGAAAATTTAATTTTTCATGATTTAATATTAAAATTTTTTATAAAAATTTTTACATCACATAAACTACCACAAATCATAACTTTTTGTGTATAACTCCATTTTGAGTGATTCAAACTTTGTTTTTCTCATGATTTAATGTTCTATAATATTATAACATTAAATCTAAGTTTTATAAAAATATTTTTTGGACATAAATTCCAAAACTTATTTACACACTATTAAATACATATTTTAGCATATAAAATATACCAAAATACAAACCAAGCATATTAAACTCAAGCATGACATAAATATTACTAATACACATGACTAACTATATTAGCATATTTATACCAACATGATGGTTTAATTAATTTAAAACAAAGGTAGATTTAAAATAACCATTACCTCATTCTAATGGTTATCTTCATTTTTCTTCCAAAATGGGTTGTGCAACTTGAAGATATGCACCAAGATCTCCTTCTCTACCTTCTCCATGCTCTCAAATATTTTCTTACCCAAGCTATTTCTCTCAACTCTCTCTAACTTGAAAAGTGGAAGAAGAAGAAATGACTACAAAAATTTCCAAAATTGTAAGTATACTCTTACAAAATATTAGATACACATATGTATCTATTAATCTAGACCATCATGCACCTATATTGGATACTTGCACAAGAAATGGCTTAAGGACTAAAGTTGGTGAAAAGAGGGATGGTCCATGAACAAAAAAAACCCATACAAGCAACCTAATTTATTAAATAATTAAAAATAAAATAAAGAAACCATCAATTTACTCTTTCTTATCCCTCCTTGCCGGCAATACATAGAATTGTCCCAAAAAGAATGTCACATATGCTTACTTTTATTAAATAATAGTTTAATTAAGTATTTTTCAAGTGGGCCAATCATTGGGCTTTAATTTAAAATACCAATTGGGCTTCTATTAAATTGTTTGGGCTACTAAATTGTCAAATTATATTATTCTCCACTTGGGCTACTAATTGACCCATGTTGGGCTAATTTAATAATTTACACATTAATTATTCAATCCATGATTAAATAAATAATTAGATTGAATAATTAATTAAATATTCTAACCCATAAGTATTAAATTACTAAATGGACTAATAATATTATTAATAATATTTTACATTATTTACATTAATTAATTATCATATTAATTAATTTATAAAATTTAATTCACTCATTATATTCAATTTAATTGAATATTTAATTAATGACAACTTGTCAATTATTTTGATATTAAAACTTTAGAGTGTGTTTGCTAAGAATAATATATATAATCTATATATATTATTTATACACATTACCTTACCTCGAAAATAATTTCACAATAAATTATGAAATTAAAATAAATACAATATATAATTTAATATATATTATTTAGGCCACAAATTAAATTATTTAATACATTTACATTAAATAATTCATTTATCATCAATTATGGAAATAATTCCATTTACCCGAAAATACATTGAAATAATAATATATTTACTCAATTTCTTATTTAAATAATTTATTTAATTATTTAATGAATATTACACAAATAATTGTATAATTAAATTTCTCACTCTCATAAATCATTTAAAATGATTTATTTAATTATAGAATATATTCATTGAATATATTCAATTACTATTTAAAATTACTTAATTAATTTAATCCCTTTATATATATGTACATATATATGAAATTAAATGTTGTACATATATGCAATTACTAATCTCCCTTAATTAATTCAACTACTTTATATAATTTATAATTATATAAATTACATAATTATTCCTCACAAATAATTTATCAACAATTTGCATAATTGTTGATTAATGAATAAATTAATTCCACAATAAACCTTTTAATTCAATTCGGATTAATTTAATATTAATCTATCTATTTATCACAATTTAATTAACCATTAAATTATGTTACTAAATGTGCACGCATATATATATTCATATAAATACATATTTAATTTACACGCAACCACGTCGCTTAATTACATAACTCCACTAATTAATTCTCTTAATTTAATTAGACTTGCTGTTAGTCAAGTTTATTGAATTATCACTTTACTTGCTAACTTATCAAAAATTTTGATATCATCATATCTAAGTTAGTCCTGTTAAATTTAATTTGGACCTCTATTTATCTATCACTACTAGGTTATCAAACTCCAACCTTTATTAAATATTAAATATTTTATTTCTAATTCATTTAAATATCCGGGATATTACAATTATTACACGAGATAATTATGTAATGTATTTAATTATATTTGTATGCGTTGTTTGAAAAATCCGGAAGATTCAAGAAAAAGGGAAAAGGCGGTGGAGAATTTTTTATTCAAAATTGCTAGGTTCGTTGGGCTATTTAAGGGAAGGAAAAAGAAAAGAAGGAAAGGAAAAACAAACATGCAAGAAAAACCAAAACAACTCTCTCTCTCTCATTTTTGCCATCACTGCCACCCTCTACCACCCACGCACCACCATGGCTAGCAAGAAAAGAGATTTTTGATGACATTCAAGGATTTATCAAGCTTCATGGAAGATTTATTAAAGGTATAAAATCATTTTATTGTTTTATTTAGGTATGTTTGTGGTAAATTTAATTGTGTGAAAAATTAGAAAATAAATAGTATAATTATTCTAAATAATTTATAGATATATATCTATGAATTATGTGATTTTTGGAGTTATTTTGTGGAGAAAATTTGGTAGAAAAATGGAAAATTATGGGGAAAGGTGGCTTACTGTTATAGCCGGAAGAAGAAAGAAGAAAAGAAAAAAAAAAAAACTGTGCTGGGTATGCCGCGCCTGGCGCGGCGCTTTTTTTTTCCGGAAGAAGGACCAAAACGGCGTCGTTTTTGGGACGCGGAAGGGGGAGCCGCGCCATGCGCGGAGCTCAGATACGGACGAAGGAAACGACGCCGTTTGGCGTCGGCGTCGGCAAGGATTGGCCGCGCGTTACGCGCGGCAGACACATGCTAGGAAATTACAAAACTACCCCTGCATTTTTTCAGAAATACCGACGGTGTCCCTAGAGGCACTGAAATTACAGATTTGCCCCTGCACTTTCCGAAAAATTCCGGATTTGTCCCTAACGTTGCTGAAATTACGGATAAGCCCCCAGTCTTTCCGGAAAATGCCGGATATATCCCTAAGGGCGCGAAAATTACCGAAATACCCCCAGAAATGATTTTTAATTGAAATAAATGTTTAAAAATTGTTTAAAAATTATAGAAAATTACAGAAAAATACTAAAAATATAGAAATGATGTTTGAGCATTAAATTTAGTATTTTTGTAAAAATATTAAATATAGGGGATTAATATTTAAATATTAATCTATTAAGTTTAAAAGTTAGAAAATGAATAAATATAAATTCGGACAACCGAAAATGCTAAATTTTATTCGATGAGCCGGGTTGTTCGTATTGAAGGCATTGGTTATTAAGTTAAATGAATATTTTAAGGAACGAGATTAATATAATTGGCCATATAAATTAATAATTGGCCTAGAGATGATATTAATTAATTAAATTAATATCATAAGGAGTTAAATAATTATTATTTGATTATTTTATGATCATAGGTTGATCGAGTTAAGAGTTTGAGCTATCAATTTAAATAATTGGACGCCAGGCAAGTTCTTCAGTCCCTTTTATGTTAAATGTTGGACTGTTATGATATGAAATTCTTGTTTTAACTGCATACAAATTATGTGTTACGTGATACGTGATTAATATGACCACAATGTGTATTTTGTGCAACGATATGAATATATATGAAATATATTGCTATAGTAAAAACACAAGCACCTGATGTATGACACACACCAAGCATGATAAGGTATGTGCTACGTGAAGTATAAACTGTTGAACTTGCTGAGCCGTTGTGCTCATTACTTGCTTATTAAACATTTTTGCAGGAAAGAAATGAAATTCAAGAATATTGGATTATGTTAGAGATGAATTGCCTAGAAGGTAGAAAACGTGATTGTTATATTGTTAATATTATAATTCAATGTGAGAAATTTATTAATTTACTGTGATGAATTGTATGTATATATAAGTTGAATCTAGATATGATAGAAGTTCAATTATGAACTGTGATTGGTCAGGATAATTGTTACGATAGAAATTATTATATGTTTGATTACGGATGACGCAACAAGGAATATTTGTATGAAAATAAATATCAGTAAATTTTAAATGATGAGTATTATGATAATTGTAAGAGAAAGAAAAGTAAAGGTTGCGATCCGGGGACTAGGATCGAAATGTAAGGATTTTTAATATCCAATTAATTTAAAGCAATGACAAAAAGAAAAAGAAAAATTTATACCAAAAATTTGGAAATTGATGATATTGAAACTAAATAATGGATCAATTCAGGTGATGAAAGATTTATTAACGGACCGAAATTTGGACGTAAGGAATATAATATTAAATAAACATGAAAATTAAGATGATAAAGTGGGTCGAATTTCGGGGTCGTTACAGTTGGTATCAGAGCTAGAGGTTATAAACCTTAGGTAAATGATACCTTAGGCTATAACCTAAGTAAGGAAGAGTAAAGATAGTTGCGTGTTCTGAAAACCCAAGCGTATAGTAAGCTCGTGACTCATGATTATATGGTGGAGCCCCTTTAGCGAATGGGCGACTATGGCCTGACTAGGACAAGCTCCTCAACCATATGATTATGGTAAGTTCCTGAGTCCAAATACGTGATAAGTTTAATGAACATGGGGGAATTAGAGTGGAAAGATATAAGTTGAGAAAGATGTTTTCAGATATTGGGTAAGGCTAAGGAAATATGAAAAATAAGATTATAAGAAAGAGATAAAGATGTTAAGAAGGATTTGAATGAAGATAACGAATTGAGAAAAAAATTAAAAGTTCAATTAAGAACATAATTGAAAGAGAATATTTGAAATGATTCAAAAGGAAATCAGGGGACACCTGATTTAAGCAATAAAGATGAAAGGAAATCTAAAAAGCATAGAAAGAGATCATAATAACATGATCAGGAATGGTAAGAGGATCGTACTACGATATGATCATAAGATAAGGAAAGCGAGTAAGGAATGAAATGTAAAGCAAGATTTTGATGAGATCCAAGTGAGAATGTGAAAGAACAGAGAGACATGTTAATGGTCAACAAGGTATAGTTTAATGCTATAAAGAGATATGGTACTATGAAATAGTACAAGAGGAATTCAGAAAATGATGATATATGAATGACAGAAAGAAAGGTTATGATAAGGGGGTAGAAAGCTTGGGTACGGAATTTCAATCGAGGACTCACGTGGTGACTGAATTGCACAATCCTTTGTATGGGCGGGGGATTTGTGTTTACTTAGTTATTATGTGATAATCATTGAAATGTTAGAGTCACGCTAAGAGTTTCTGATAGATAGATAATATTAAGTTTAGGCACGAGTTCTTAAAACTCATGCATGTGGTAAGTCCATGACTCATAATCGTATGGTATGTTTTGAGCCCCTCAGCATATGGATAGTCTTTGATTTGTTCTCAGACTACATATTGCTAGGACAAGCTTCTAAACTCATATTCTTGTGGTAAGTTTCTGGACTCATAATGTGTGGCAAGTTTGATGAACTATACGGGGGTATAGAAAAACTGGAGTAGATAGAAATTTTTATGTGAGAAATGAAAATAGTCCTAGCAATAATTTAATATTTAAGTAAAGAAATAGAAGGGGAATGTTAGGAAATTTAGGATATTCCCATTCTTCTAGCTTTGCTAGATTTCGAAATTTTTTGGCCTCAAGTTGATTTGACACGTGTGTGCTTTGGAAAAAGCTGCAAATGAAATTTTTAAGCGATTTAAATAGTGTCTATGCTACTTGTCTCGGCTAGACAAAAATATTTTTATATCAAAATGTATTTCAAAAGAATCATCCACACACCTTTTAGCCCGGTGCAGATGTGATGAATGACGGAATGCTCAACGTGTTGTTGAGACGGTGCGGTACTATTTCGTTATAAGATGATTCAACACCATAAAGTACGGTTTATGGTGTAGGAATTATTAACGACGAAATCCTCAACGGACTGTCAAAATGATGCGGTAACATGAAGTCATAAATGATTTTGATTTATGAAAGTATGTCAGAACTATAAGTCAATGCCATTTGACTCGGCTTGATATTTTGAAAAGTTTTGCCATGATGAATGTTTTAAAAATTTCTGCGGATTATAAAGTGTTAAAAAAAAGTCTATGCTAATTGACCTAGCTAGACAAGCATTGAAGAAATATAAGTCTGAGCTATTGATTCAGCTAGACAAATTTTGTAAAATATTGAATTCGTATTCTTTGAAAGTTATAACTAATCAAATTACTTTTGAATGAATTTTAAGGCTGAGATGAACAAAAAGATTAAGACTATTGCAGGTTGATCAAATGGTCACCTGGCATAGCAAGACACAAGCATTGCAGATTGATCATCTGGCGTGCCAATGTATGGTGAAACATCCATCACTTTAATGACAGATTGATCCACTGTCAGGGTTTGCAGTATGAAGTACTCGGGGAGCGAAGTACTGTAAATCGGGATAAATGTTCATTCAGCATATCATGAAAGTTTTCCAAAATAAAAATTTTGATTTCTTCTATTCCTATGAAGATTGGACGGTAGGATGGGGTAGTATTATTTAAGTGTGAGTGATAATGGAAACGATAATTGTGAAGTAAAGAAATTATGAAATATGATGGATTAGAAAATTGCAATGAGCAATGACCAGGAGAAAGGAAGGAAAGAAATATGTGTGAATGATTAAAAAGGAATTTGTGTATGTTGCAAATGAATAAAGTATAAGTATATAGAAATTTCGAGGACGAAATTTTATGAAGGAGGGGTGAATGTGATACCCCAGGAATTTTAGAATAATTCTAAATAAGGATTATGATAAATCAAGTAAAGGTTCGGATTTAAAATCTAATGTTGAATAATGGAGGTATTAAAGAATGAATTAAGAAATATGAACAAAATTATGATTGTGAATTAAGAAGAAAAGAATGAATGTGTAAGGTATCAAAAAGGTGGAATAGAGAATACGAAACAATTGAATGGAGTAAGGATAAGTATGATTAAAGAAATGAAATTTTTCTGAGAATGAAAAACAATCTTGATAAGTTTATCGAGAAATGAATTAATGTATTATTAATAAAATTTTAGAGAATTGTGAAATGTAGTATTATAAAGGAATTAAGAATTTAAATAAGAATGGAATATTCTGACAGTTATGACCATATTGATATTATTCCTGTAAGTTAAGGATTTAAAGAGGTAAGATATGATTATTATGGAAATAGTCGTTATTCATCAAGATAAAGGTATAGCAAGGTGCTATAAATGAAATTCCTATAAATATTACGGTAATTATGATTCCGAGGACGGAATCCTGTTAAGGGGGGAAGAATGTGAGGATCCGAATTTTAAGGATTTTCTTAATAATATTAAATGAGAATTTAATTGATAAAAATTATCAAGGTTATTTAAATTAATTATTATTTATGTGATTGTAAGGTATGTGATAGGATTTAATTGGTAAATTAAATCGGTACAAAGATGGTAATGGTTTGTATGAATTTAAAGTAATTAAAAAGTAAATAAATTGTTTGGAAACAATTTATGAAGAATAAGAGAAATTTCAGGTAATTGTACAATAAATTGTACAATTAAATTATTATGAAAATTCAGAAATTATAATTTGATTTAGGCTATGTGGTAATGCGAAATGCAGGAATTAAATATGTATATATTTATATATATACATTTATATATGTGTGTTATGTTTAATTGATAAAATTATAAATTTCATTAATTATGACAATTAAGGGATTAATAATTAAATTAATCCAATTTTAAATGAAAAGTGAATGAGGGAGTTGGTAAAATTGTATGTGTTGATTTTGGATTTTATCAAGAATTTTGGAGGAGGTTTAGAAATTAATTGAGAAGAAAAGGTAATTATATAAATTATATAATAATGAATTATATAATTTATATAAGGAAATTAAAATAAGGTATGAAGAAAATAATAATTGTATAAATTATATAAGAATAATTATGTAATTTATATAAGGTGATTAAATGGAATAAAGTTGGAGGAAATTAAGAAATTATTTAAAAAAGGAATAATGTAATTATATAAATTATATAATATTAAATTATATAATTTATATAAGAAAAGTTAATGTGAATATTAAAGAAATTGAATTATAAATAAGAAAAAGGAATGTTTTAAGTTATTAAAAATTATATTTATGTATCATGGAATTATTATGACTTTTATGAAGGATAATATTTCGGAAACGGGAACATGTTAGTGTAACATGTTATCCAAGTAACGAAGTGAAAAATTAAGAAAAATAATTTTTATATGTTATATGAATTATTTTATGAATTTTGGAGGTATAAATTACCTCATATAATTACAGCCATGTCATTATGTGTGTACAAAATTTGTCAAGTAAAATACCCAAAATGGGTGCTAATATTATTGATAAATCATATTATGAATTTTGGTACGTTAAAATAATTATTTTACATACATTATGTAAAATAATTATTACACGAGATAATTATGTAATGTATTTAATTATATTTGTATGCGTTGTTTGAAAAATCCGGAAGATTCAAGAAAAAGGGAAAAGGCGGTGGAGAATTTTTTATTCAAAATTGCTAAGTTCGTTGGGCTATTTAAGGGAAGGAAAAAGAAAAGAAGGAAAGGAAAAACAAACATGCAAGAAAAACCAAAACAACTCTCTCTCTCTCATTTTTGCCATCACTGCCACCCTCTACCACCCACGCACCACCATGGCTAGCAAGAAAAGAGATTTTTGATGACATTCAAGGATTTATCAAGCTTCATGGAAGATTTATTAAAGGTATAAAATCATTTTATTGTTTTATTTAGGTATGTTTGTGGTAAATTTAATTGTGTGAAAAATTAGAAAATAAATAGTATAATTATTCTAAATAATTTATAGATATATATCTATGAATTATGTGATTTTTGGAGTTATTTTGTGGAGAAAATTTGGTAGAAAAATGGAAAATTATGGGGAAAGGTGGCTTACTGTTATAGCCGGAAGAAGAAAGAAGAAAAGAAAAAAAAAAAACTGTGCTCGGTATGCCGCACCTGGCGCGGCGCTTTTTTTTTCCGGAAGAAGGACCAAAACGGCGTCGTTTTTGGGACGCGGAAGGGGGAGCCGCGCCATGCGCGGAGCTCAGATACGGACGAAGGAAACGACGCCGTTTGGCGTCGGCGTCGGCAAGGATTGGCCGCGCGTTACGCGCGGCAGACACATGCTAGGAAATTACAAAACTGCCCCTGCCTTTTTTCAGAAATACCGACGGTGTCCCTAGAGGCACTGAAATTACAGATTTGCCCCTGCACTTTCCGAAAAATTCCGGATTTGTCCCTAACGTTGCTGAAATTACGGATAAGCCCCCAGTCTTTCCGAAAAATGCCGGATATATCCCTAAGGGCGCGAAAATTACCGAAATACCCCCAGAAATGATTTTTAATTGAAATAAATGTTTAAAAATTGTTTAAAAATTATAGAAAATTACAGAAAAATACTAAAAATATAGAAATGATGTTTGAGCATTAAATTTAGTATTTTTGTAAAAATATTAAATATAGGGGATTAATATTTAAATATTAATCCATTAAGTTTAAAAGTTAGAAAATGAATAAATATAAATTCGGACAACCGAAAATGCTAAATTTTATTCGATGAGCCGGGTTGTTCGTATTGAAGGCATTGGTTATTAAGTTAAATGAATATTTTAAGGAACGAGATTAATATAATTGGCCATATAAATTAATAATTGGCCTAGAGATGATATTAATTAATTAAATTAATATCATAAGGAGTTAAATAATTATTATTTGATTATTTTATGATCATAGGTTGATCGAGTTAAGAGTTTGAGCTATCAATTTAAATAATTGGACGCCAGGCAAGTTCTTCAGTCCCTTTTATGTTAAATGTTGGACTGTTATGATATGAAATTCTTGTTTTAACTGCATACAAATTATGTGTTACGTGATACGTGATTAATATGACCACAATGTGTATTTTGTGCAACGATATGAATATATATGAAATATATTGCTATAGTAAAAACACAAGCACCTGATGTATGACACACACCAAGCATGATAAGGTATGTGCTACGTGAAGTATAAACTGTTGAACTTGCTGAGCCGTTGTGCTCATTACTTGCTTATTAAACATTTTTGCAGGAAAGAAATGAAATTCAAGAATATTGGATTATGTTAGAGATGAATTGCCTAGAAGGTAGAAAACGTGATTGTTATATTGTTAATATTATAATTCAATGTGAGAAATTTATTAATTTACTGTGATGAATTGTATGTATATATAAGTTGAATCTAGATATGATAGAAGTTCAATTATGAACTGTGATTGGTCAGGATAATTGTTACGATAGAAATTATTATATGTTTGATTACGGATGACGCAACAAGGAATATTTGTATGAAAATAAATATCAGTAAATTTTAAATGATGAGTATTATGATAATTGTAAGAGAAAGAAAAGTAAAGGTTGCGATCCGGGGACTAGGATCGAAATGTAAGGATTTTTAATATCCAATTAATTTAAAGAAATGACAAAAAGAAAAAGAAAAATTTATACCAAAAATTTGGAAATTGATGATATTGAAACTAAATAATGGATCAATTCAGGTGATGAAAGATTTATTAACGGACCGAAATTTGGACGTAAGGAATATAATATTAAATAAACATGAAAATTAAGATGATAAAGTGGGTCGAATTTCGGGGTCGTTACATCACATTCTGCTTGGAAGAAAAAAAATTTAACACTGGCCGCGCAATGCGCGAGGTACTGTTCACCGAGGACGCGGAGCCAAACGACGTCGTTTGGCGTCCGTAGAAAATTCACTCCGCGCGTACGCGCGGAAGCCGTTTCCGGCTTTTCAAAAACGGCGTCGTTTTGACCCGTAAAAACTGAAACGCACGCCATGCGCGGTAAGAAATTTTCGGCGGAATTACGATTCTGCCCCTCCGTGTTTTTCTTGGCAGAATTACCATTCTGCCCTCGGTTCAGTTTTCGAATTAATTACGAAAATGCCATCGGTCCGGTTTTTCAACTTATTTACGAAAATGCCATTCGGGTTAATTTTAATTAATTTAAATATTTGAAAATTAATTTAAAATTATAACAAAAATAATAATAATACAAAAATAATAATGGGAGGATATTTTTCATTAAGTTTAATATTTAAATATTTTAAATATTAATCTAGTTAGCTAAACCATGGTTAAGTTAAATAAATTATTATTTATTTATTATTTTAAATGTTAATAATAAATAAAGATGATAAATTAGCAATTATTATTTAATGCCTATTAAATAATATTTAAAGAGAGATAAAATTTATAAAATTAATTATTTATTATTTAAATATTATTAAATAATAAATAAGGATAATTAAGTAATTAATTATTATTTAATTAACATTAAATAACGATTATTGAAAATTAAGTTATTAGAGTAATAATTTATTATTTAATTAAAATAATAAATAAGAATGATTTGATTATTATTTAACCTTAAATAATAATTAAAATTAATTAAATAATTAATTATTATTTAATTGACATTAAATAATAATTAAAGAGGATTAAAATTAGTAAACTATTATTTAATTTCCTTAATTAAATAATATGTAAGGTTAATTACTTAGTTAATTATTGGTTGATTAACATTAAATTAAAGAAGGTTAAAATTAAGTTAATAATTATTTATTATTTAATTATAATTAAATAATAAGTAAGTACAATTAGTTATTATTTATTTTAAATAATAACTAGAGTTAATTAATTAATTTCTATTTAATCAATATTAAATAGTAATTAAAAAGAGATTGAGTTAATAAAATAAATTGAATTTAATTAAACAATTATAATAAGTTGTTTAAAGGTTTAATAAGTGTCCAACACTTAAGAAAAATATTTTCTAACTTATTAAATTATTAACCTAAAATGATTAAGTGTCTTTAAGGTTAATAATATTGTTTTGACTAAATGTAAATTATGTGTTAGTACTTATGTGTGGTAAATAAGTTCGTTATTAAGCGTATAGTTATGCAAATACGCCGTACTAATTATTAGACCGGCTTTATTAATGTTAGGTCTTTCAAAGCAAGTTAGTTAAAGCTAGACAATTATTGTAGCTGAGCAAACAGGCAAGTTCTCTAACCCTACTCAATTATTATCGTTGAACAAGTTTCCATACTTGTATTTATTGTTAAAGCTTGAAGTGGTTTAATTATTTAAAATTATTCCACATCCATATTGTTTATACAATCGCACTTAGTGCATTTGAAGCTTGTTAGTTCTTGATTAATGAACTGTATTAAAAATGTCTGAAGCTAATAGTTCAGCTAGACATTGCGTTTCTAAATTCAATAACTTGAATACTTTTAAAAGCTTATCCAAACCATTGTTGGGTGCGGATTTCTTATATTAAGTCTGAGAATTGAACAACCCTAAATTAGGGGATTTTGTGTCGGGAAACCGACTTTGGGCGCCAGTGACTAAATGTAATGCATATACAGCGGGTTGAATAGGCTGATCCCCTTGAAAACCAAACAACTCAAAGGGTCAGAGGAAACTCTATTATACCCTAGTTAGTTCAGGGTCCTTAGTGACCACTCAGCATTTTAAGATTCAAATATTCTGTTTATTAAAATTTGAATCCTGTTTCATTCACAATTGTTATATCTATTGTTGAATCATTGATGATATTTCCCATTCATTCATGATATATTAAATCTTTATGATTGTTCTAAACTTGCTGAGCAAACTAGTTGCTCATTCTTGCTATATCATGAACCATTTTTCAGATAATCCTGATTGCTCAAAGAAGGATAAGGGAAAAGGAAAGGCCAGAGCTTAAGTAGTTTATGCATGCTAATTAGATGCTTAAATTTGTGTTTACTGTTGTTAAACCTTTTGTAATTCCTTATGATAGGAACTGTTTATGTTAAGGTTAATAGACCCTGGTATTGTAACCTTTTTGTAAGGGAACCAATATGTATTATTCCGCGATATTTAAATGCAATGTATGTATTTAATTGTTAGTAATGTGTTGAATAGTGAGAACCAAACTCGAGGTTATGGAACCCGGATTTGGGGTCGTCACAGGTTGGTATCAGAGCTGTAGGTTAGAAACGTTAGGATTTGCGAAACCTAAGTTATAACCTTAGTATTAAACTCATATCGAGTGCGTTAGGAGATGAATCGGGGAGATTCATCATGTTGTGTATTTTTGGAGATGGATTGAGAAAATCCATCGAGCCGAGATGTACATGATAAAATATCATTTCATTTCATCAATGAATATATTTTATTGCTGTACTAACGTGTGTTATTGTTTTATGATATAGGATGGCAGAGATCGGACAGTCGAGTCGCACTGCTGAGGAGGACTATATTGATATCCATATGGATACTGCACAGCCGCTGGTGGCTGCACCCGTAGAGGAGCCAGAGTCAGATCCTGAGGAGGGGGATCGTGTGGAGCCCGTATGGGGCGGAGTCATGAGGCCTTACAATGAGGATGAGGCAGAGTCAGAGGAGTCTGAGGAGGAGGAGTCAGCTGATGGCATGGGCACTACTGCCGCTGACATCATAGAGGGACTGACCGATAGGAACGAGGGGCTGGAGGCAAGGGTCCAGCATCTAAAGGAGCAGAATCTGACCCACCAGCACATGGAGGATCAGTATAGGGATGCGGCTTATCAGTTCTCTGGCGAGAACACAGAGCTGAAGGAGAGGATTGTAGGACTTGAGGATCAGGTACAGGAGTACGAGGATTCAGTAGAGCACTTTGCGGTGCTAACTCATCAGCTGGTAGAGCATGATGTAGAGCTGCAGGCCAAATTGGCAATGGTTGAGACTAGGTTGGCTGAGGCTGAGCTGAAGGTTCAGCAAGTACAGGCAGAGAAGGCCGCCATCCGTGCACACTGGCAGGAGGCGATAGAGGACCGAATGGAGATGGAGAGACAGCGGGATGCCGCTTATGGACAGATGATTGAGCTAGAGGAGGAGGTCCGCGAGAAGCGGGTGAGGACGGATAGACTTAGCTACGTCTACCGATCTTCATATGGTAGGCTTCAGAGCAGGGTGCACTACTACCCAGCTGAGGAGGGTCAGTCTATGCACACCATCAGCAGGAGCGTGGTGATGGCCATCGGGGATGAGGAGTATGACGACGCGATCCGTAGGGGGATGCGCAGTCAGTAGTAGTAGTAGTTGTGTTCTAATTTCGTATGTAAATAGATGCAGTAAAACCCAACTTTTGTTTTATTAGAGGGTTAATATGTCACTAAATCCCAACTCTAGGAAGTTGTAGGATATGTCAGATCCCATCTTATGTAGCTTCTCTGGGATAGAAGCATTTATAGCAGTATGCTTTTGATGTAAAGTGCTACGCACTACTGTTTTAGCATATGAGTATAAATGCAGTTGAATTTATGTTTATATGCGTGTTGAAATAATTACTTGTATTTTAGCTAGACATTGCCTAAGATGAAAAATAATGAAATGAAAAAGATGTAAACAGTATAATAATGTAAATTTTTGTTTATAACAGAAAATGCCGCCACGTAGACAACCACCAAGGAACTAGGGGGTAGAAGAGTCAGTTAACAACGACGCGGGGGGACACAACGTAGACCCTATGCAAAACTTTGTCGACATGCTAGCTGAGGCAATGCAAAACCGCCACCCTGTAGTAGCAAATCCGCCACCACCACCAAATCAGTTGGCGAATTTTAAAGATTTTAAAGCGGTGGGACCGCCAGAGTTTAGGGGAACGTCGGACCCGATAGAGGCCCAATCATGGATAAAGGAAATAGAGAAAGCGTTCGTTATCGCGAGGGTAGCTGAGGAGCAAAAGACAATCTTTGCTACCTATATGATGAAGGGAGAGGCCAATTTCTGGTGGGAAGCCAATCAGAATAGGGCTGGCGAGGGGGTGGTGTCATGGACAAGATTTAAGGAAATATTCGATGAGAATTATTTCCCGAAGAGTATGAAAAGTAGAATGGAAGTGAAATTTCTAGAACTGAAGCAGGAAAACATGTCGGTACCTGAGTACGCGGCAAGATTTAATGAGCTGGCCAGGTTCACTCCACATCAAGTGGATACGGAGGAACGCAAGGCCAGAAGATTCAAAAATGGACTGAGACCTTGGATATTCAACAAGGTAGCGGTACTGCAGATTGACTCATTCGCAACTTTGTTGGAGAAGTCAATCATTGCTGAAGGAGGAAGCGACGCATTAACCAAGTACAACCAGGAGAGAAACAATAAGAAAAATGAAGGGGGAAGCAAGAACAGTAACAGTGGGGGGAATAATAACAACAATAACAACAACAAGCGCAAATGGGACAACAGCAGCAACGACAAGAGCTCGGGGAATCAACAAGGAAGTGTTCAGAAAAAGCCAGCATGCAATATACGTGGAAAGAACCACTTCGGGGAGTGCAGGAAAGGGAAGAATACGTGCTATAATTGTGGGCAGGTGGGACATATTTCTCCAAATTGTCCCCTTCCAAAGAAAGTGAGATGCTTTTCTTGCGGAGCATCTGACCACCTGATAAAAGATTGCCCTAAGAAGAAGAATGACGGGGGTAGCGGCTACAAGGGCAATAACAACAAATTGGCTATCGGGGGACCGGTACCACAGAACAAGCCGACAGCCCGGACGTTCAATATGACGGTGCAAGATGCCGTGGGGTCAAAAGACGTGGTGTCAGGTATTATTCCGATCAATAATATAAATGCATATGTATTGTTTGATTCGGGTGCTACCTGTTCATTTGTGTCTGATGATTTCGCTAGACGGTTAGAATTGCCTAGAGACAAACTAGAAAACTCAATGAACATAGAAGTTGCTAATAAAGAGGTGATTCCGGTAGAGTACATACATAGAAATTGTTGTGCTAAAATCAGGGGTCAGAAATTAAATGTGAATCTAATTCCAATACGTCTGGGGGAATTTGATGTAATACTTGGGATGGATTGGTTGTTTAACCACGGGGCGATAATTGATTGTCAGAAGAAGTGCATACACCTTAAGACACCAAATAAGTCTAAGGTCGTATTTTATGGCAGCAAATCGTCAAGACAGTCTTCTTGTCTGACGATGATGCAGGCCAAGAAATTATTGAAGAAAGGTTGTGTAGGGTATTTGGCTCATGTGGTTGACACACAAGTGGTGAGTCCCGAGATGGAACAAATACCAGTAGTTAGGGAGTTCATGGATGTTTTTCCGGATGTACTGCCAGGTTTACCGCCGGACAGGGAGATAGAATTTGTGATTGATTTAGTACCGGGGACAGCACCGATATCGAAAGCACCATATAGGATGGCTCCGGTAGAACTGAAGGAATTGATGGTGCAATTGCAGGAGTTGTTAGATAATAAGTACATTCAGCCAAGTGTTTCTCCATGGGAAGCACCGGTGCTGTTTGTAAAGAAGAAGGATGGATCGATGAGATTGTGTATGGATTATAGAGAGCTGAATAAGGTGATAATTAAGAACAAGTACCCGTTACCACGAATTGACGATCTTTTCGATCAATTGAAAGGGGCGAAGTACTTTTCAAAGATTGACTTAAGGACTGGTTATCATCAGTTGAAAGTCAGGAAGGAGGATATACCCAAGACGACATTCAGAACTCGATATGGGCATTATGAGTTTCTGGTGATGTCGTTTGGACTAACGAATGCTCCACCGCATTTATGGACATGATGAACAGAATATTCAAGCAATACTTGGATAAATTTGTAGTCGTGTTCATTGACGATATTTTGGTGTATTCCAAAACGGAGGAAGAGCATGCTGAACACCTAAGATTGGTGTTGGAGATTTTACGGAAGGAGCGGTTGTACGCTAAGTTTTCAAAGTGTGAATTCTGGTTGGAGAGAGTTCAATTTTTAGGTCATGTTATTGACAATGAGGGAGTTTCGGTTGATCCGGCGAAGGTTGAATCGGTAATGAATTGGGAACAACCAAGGACGCCGACAGAAGTAAGAAGTTTCTTAGGGTTAGCGGGTTACTATCGGAGGTTCATCCAAGACTTCTCAAAGATAGCAACACCGTTAACCAACTTAACAAGAAAGACGGTAAAATACGTGTGGACGGAGAAGTGTGAGGAAAGTTTTCAGGAGTTAAAGAAAAGACTTAGTGAAGCACCTGTATTGACCTTACCAGACGATACAGAAGGTTTTACGGTCTACAGTGATGCATCGCACAAGGGGCTTGGCTGTGTGCTTAATCTACACCGTGTCTTTAGGCACGGATAATTACGTATCATTTCTTTAGTGTTTTTGCGGGATATGAAATGGAGAAAAAAATGTTATGGTGATGCGATTTAATTGGTGTTATGACAATATTTTTTTATTTAGACTTAGAGAGCTCATTTTATACTTTTGGGTATATATGCAAAAACATTTCTTTTGAATTTTTACATCTTTTTTTTCCCTCATTGAATCTCACGAAATGGCTTGCAGTACTACCATTTTTCCACAGAAAATATTGTTCATGGATCATATTGATCGATGGTTAGATATACTAGAAGCAAATAAATGCTGCCAAACTTCTCATTCTGTTTTGTCATTAAAGGAAAGATGTGTAAGATACTCGAAAATATTATATTACGCAAATTTGAGTCCGCTATCGTCAATCAATTAATTACTTAAACCTGTTAAGAACTAATTTTAAGTTGGGAATGAGTAGCACACTAATGTTTGTCTCAAAAAGAAACTATGACTGGATTGAGTACTGATCTTTTTGTATTAATGGTTAGCCACAATAATTTTAGATTTTTCAATTTAAAAATATTAAATACAGTACTCAACTGTTATATTAATTGCACCGTGCCTTCAGACACGGGTTATCTCTAGTTTATATTTATAGAGAGAGAGAATATATATTAGTATACAATCAATCCATGAATCCTATAATGATTCAACCCGTGAATCCTGTAATGATTCATGCTATATAGTATATATATTATATTATTATATGTTAACCAAATTATAATGCACGGATTCTATATATATGTATATATACCGACTCCCAGAAATTAAACTCATTTCCGCGAAATCTTGATTCCCTTTTTCGGAATTAATTCCAACTACGGTCAATTTAAATAAATTAATTCGCAGATTTAAAAAAATTAATTTTATACAACAAATTATACCCACTAAATTATTCTAAACACATACTCATATATATACGGAATCAAAATAATTAATAATTTACATAAGTTTTGTAACGACCCCGTAATTCGACCAACTTTATTACCTTAATTTTCATATTTATGAAACATTATTTTCTTAACGTCCAAATTTCGGTTCGTTAATCAATCTTTAATCACCTTCTTTAATTCATTAATTGACATTACAAACATCAATTACCAAATTTTTCGGTATAAAATTTTCTTTTTCACAATCATTGTATTAAAATATTTGAATATGTAAAATCCTTATATCTCGATTCTAGTCCCTGGATCGCAACATTCACTTTTTCTTTCCTTTCTGTTACCAATATCTTAAATCTCATCATTCAAAATTTAATATCCTTTCATATCCGTATAACTATTCATTGATTTAAAATTTACAGTCATTTATTTTCATACAAATATTCCTTGTTGCATCGTTCATAATCAAACGTATAATAATTTCTAATGTAACAATTAATTTGAACATTCACGGTTCACAATTTAACACTACTCGTCCTATTCGGATCCAACATATATGTACATACAAAATATTCACGTAACCTTGATAAATTATCCACACTGAATAAAAAATATAACAATAACGTTTCCAACCTTCTAGCCAACTCATCTATAATTTAATATGATATTCTTGAAATTTATTTCTTTCCTGCAAAAATGTAAATTAAGCAAGTAATGAGCACAACGGCTCAACAAGTTCAACAGTTTATGCTTCACGTAGCACATAGCTTAACATATTCTGTGTGTGTCATACATTAAGTGTTGTGCTTCTACTTGAGCAATATATCTCATATATATATTCATATCGTTGCAAAAATCACACATTTTGATCATATTAATCACGTATCACATAACACATAATTTTTATGCATTTAGAACAAGAATTTCATATCATAACAGTCCAACATTTACATAAAAAGATTGAAGAACTTGCCTGGATGTCCAATTAATAAATTGATAGCTTAAACCCTTAACTCGATCAACCTATGATCATAAAATAATCAAATAATAATTATTTATCCTCTTATGATATTAATTTAATTAATACCATTTTTGGGCCAATTATTTAATAATATGGTTAATTATATTAACCTCATTCCTTAACAAATTAATTTAACTTAATATCATACACCTTCAATACGGACAACCCGGTTCATTGGACAAATTTTAGCGTATTCGGTTGTCCGAATTTACATTTATTCATTTTCTAGTCCTTTGAACTCATTAGATTAATATTTAGAATATTTAAATATTAATCCCTAATATTTAATAATTTATAAAAATATTAAATTTAATGCTCAAATATCATTTCTATATTTTTAGTATTTTTTTATAATTTGTCATAATTTTTAAGCATTTATTTCATTAAAAACTAATTTCTGAGGGCATTTTGGTAATTTTCGCGTCTTCAGGGACATATCCGGCATTTCCCGAAAAGTTCAGGGGTATTTTCATAATTACCGCGGCTTTAGGGACTCATTCAGTATTAACAGAAAAGATCCGGGATATTTTTGTAATTTTAGCGTCCTTGGGGCACGCTGGTCATTTTTCGAAAAGTTTAGGGGCAAATTCGTAATTTCCCCTTGTTGCGTCGACCGCGAATGGCGCGCGTGTAATGACCGAGAAAATTATTAACCCAATTTTTTTATTTATTTAATTATATCCATAAGAAAATATGAGGTATGATGTATGTGTGTATGTGATAAGTTGTATGATGGGAGGTACTAAATTAGTTAATTAAATTAATTAACTAAAGAAGGAAAAAGATTACAAGAGAAGCTTATGTGATGAGATCACAAAGCTTGAATGTTGGCCTTGAATGACAAATAAGAAGTTTTATAATAAACAAGTTAATTACTTGTATGAACAATAAGAAATAAGAAGTAAGTGAATTATTCAAGATAACCCAATGTGGGAATAATTGTTTGTGTAGGGTTAACTATATTATAAACCCAATTTGATGATAAGGGTTAGTGAATGGATTAATTTAATCAAGTCAAAGTACTTGTATGTGTTAGGGTTTTATTAAAACAAACCCAAGAATTTGTAAATGATAGTGTTATGTAAGCTAATTTAATTAAGGAGTCCAATGGACTTATAAATAGCAAATCTAATTGGATTAGATTTTAAATCCAAATGAGTTATTAAACTAGGTCAATTAAGTTTACCTAGTAGCCCATGTAATTAATTTAATTACTAGTCCATGTGAATTATTAAATAAGCCCAATGCTTATTGTAATTAAAGGTAGCATAGTTATGTAAATGATAGCCCAATGTGTGATAAAAATTGAGCCCAAACAATTTAATTGAATGAGCCCAATAGAATTTAATTCTAAGATCCAAAGTGGAGCCCAATAAGTTTGTATAGGTGATTATGTATAAATATATTGGTGTATATATATATGGATACTTATATAATTATATAAGACTTAAAAATAAAGTCAAATTGGATAAATATTTGGTCAATCCCGAATTTTGGGACCCACATGGATATAAAGCTAGCTTGTTGGTTGATTTTGGAGTGTAAAATGATGCAAGTAAGCCCCAACCACCCTAGTCATTCATGTGGTCAATCAAGAAGTCCATCAAGTGGTCATTCCATGAATAGTAAGCATCTATTAACCTCTAATTTAACCAATGCTAGTTGATTAGTAGGAGTTAATGGTGATTAAGAATGTACTATAAATATAGTGGTGCACCAATGTTTTATGTTGGTTGCTCATTTGTTAGCATTTTCTAGAGAGAAAATTGAGAGCTTTGTGAGAAAAGTAAGTAAACTCTTGAGAGTTGATTTTTTACCAAGGAGATTGCTAGAGACTTATCAAGGAGGAGTCACCAACAAAGTTTCTAGCCAAGAGTAGAAGAACATAAGGTTCAAAACTGTTCTATCTCATATTTATTTCATTTTTGTTGGCTATTTATGTTTTATATGGTCAAAATATATTTTTAACCAATCAAAAGTAGTTTTGATGGTCTAGAAGTCTTAAGCTATGATAAAATTGGTAGATACATAGTTTGATATGCTTAAATCATGATTTGGTATGTGAGAAATGTATAAAAGTTGTAGAAATGATCATAACACATTTTACCGGTAGAACCCTAACGTTACATGTTATGTTTGATGTTGTATTTTAAAATACACAAATTGGAAATTGGATTTTTATGGCTAGAAAGCTAGATCTAGGAGTTTTAAAGAAAAACCCTTTTGGAACCTTTCAAAAATATTGAATAACGAAAAAGTTATAGCTTTTATCGGAAAAGATGTCGTTTTTAAACACTAAGTGGTTCGATCCGTAATTTTCGTGTAAAACGTTTTCAAAAAGACGATCGAACCATGGAATATTGTAAAACAAGAAGTTAGGAACACATCAACACTGATTTGGTGTCATTTGGATGTGTAAATTTTATTTAATCAAGGTTTGATAAAAGGATATCAAAACTGTCTCAAAAATAAAAAATGGCAAAACATTCTGCCACACTGCGCCGGGGCGCAGTGTCTAGTGTAACACACTGCGCCGGGGCGCAGTGTACTGTTTTCGGGAAAATGATTTTTCCGAACCGGGTCGGGCCGGATTTTCCGGGTCAGGTCGGGTCGGTTTGGGTCAGAAAAATGAAAAATGTTCCAAAAATTATTTTATTATTTTTGGATCTAATAAATGTATTTTTAAAATTGTGGAAGATTGATTTAATAAGAAAAAGGTAATAAATATTATTATTGGATTAATAATATATGTAATTTAAATAAAATATTATTAAATAAATAATAATATTAGAAAATCATTAAAATATTATTAAATATATAATAATGTCGACGCTGGGATTTTCGTCGTCTCGTTTTTTATTATTAAAATGGCCATTTCCAATTTTAGCCTTTTGAATTAAATGTGATTTTGAAAAGGGTCGGCTTAATGTCGACGGGTTTTGAAAGATCGATTTTTTATGAGCCAATTGACCAGAGTCGCCAGTTGGTATATTTGAAATGGATGTACCAACTCATCCGAATTTTGTTTTCGTAATCGCTGGCTCATATGTGACTCCGAATTAATTGGTCCGCAAACAGAGATTCATAGAGTTCGGGGGCTTGCTTAAGCGAGGGGAAGGTGTTAGGCACCCCCCGACTTCCGTGAAACACGGTTACCGCTAACTTGATGTTTTCCTATCCTTTTAAATCCTAAAAATATGTGTGTGTACGCGTGTGTGCGTGTGTGCCTAAATGAATGTTTGTGGTGAATTTTGTTTGGACTTTATATGGCAAATATGCTTTATCTGGAAAACTTTTTGACGTCTTTTGACCCAAATGACGAGGCTTCGTTTTATAATAAAGATTGATTTTAATTTCGAAAACGATGATGGTTTTTTATTAGGTGTTGTTTTCAGAAGATAGTTTTTTAAACTTTTGTCAAATAGGTATCAAGACTATACATTGCCCTCTAATAACAGATGAAATAACATGAAGGCAACTTCTAGAACTCTTTCACCCTATGCACAAAGTTTAATTAAAACATTCCTTTATTTTACGAAATCATTTTTTTGTGACGTTTTAAAACCAACTAAAGCCTACTCATCAATCATGGATTAAAGTTTGCCAAAACACTTAACCTTTAAACCTCGTGAATCTAATATCCTAAATTGATCACTTTTAGAAAATCTTCATCGTTTGCCTTATTTTGGAAAACCGTTTTTTCGTGTCGTAAATTAAAACAAGCATCCACAACATGTCGGGGCTGTCCTTGGGCATGTGAGCCATCTCGACAACCCCAAACACCCACAATCACATATTTTATTATTATCACGGGGCCTTAACCCGAACACGACTTTGTATCGTTTTAAGGCCCGATATTACAACATACACATACATGGACCCTATATCATGATTACATATACCCAAAACGTCCATCATCGGGATTCGACCGCTAGGATCTCCTCCCTAGGCTCACAATCACCCAAATAGCTACATAACCAATAATAAGCCAAATCTAAACAATATTAAACATCACTATCGCATTACATAACCCAAATATCACCCAAATCAACACTACGCATTACTCATTACCACGACGAGCGAAAAATCACCGTACGGGTGTCATCGGGGCGTTAGGAGAAATTATGTTCCGATGGAACCCTCGCTAACGACGCCTAACCCACGGATCATCACCCACATAGTAACATATTACATCAAATAAATCAAACACAATGCTATACTAACAATACAAACAAAAAAACCCAAAACAAACAACTTTTCACCTTGCAAAACGTCGATTCGAGCCTCTTATATCATAAAATGAACTACACCACAAGATCACTCAACTAAAATAGCACAACAATATTGATCTAATGCTTAAATCTAACCAAAACCGAGCTTTCTCTCTCTCTCCCGCGATCTTTCTCTCTCTCTTTTTCTTTCTTTTTTCTTCCTCTTTTCAGCTCTCGGGTGGAAATGGCGATCTATAGCCATTTCCAGGCAGCCGCAGATGCATCTGCGGCTGGCCGCAGATCCATCTGCGGCTGGGCGGCAAGCCGCCTGCGCCGCTTCCTCGGCTGCCGTGTGCCGTCTCCTCGAGCCGTGCGAACCTCGAAAGTCGTTTGGCCGCAGATGCATCCGCGACTGTCTGGCTTGCTTTTCTCGATTTTCGTGCCACGCGGTCTTAATTCGCCAATTTCTGCGGTATTATTTTGGAAGGCTGTATTTTTGCAATCCGAAAATCCCTGGGAAACGTGCCACATTGTTCTGGGAGGCTAGTTCGGAGGGCTGCGACTTGATATAGAATATTAGTAAATGGTTAATAATATTAGTAAGTTAGTAGAATATTATTAAATGATTAATAATATTAATAAATGAGTAAAATATTTTTAAATGGTTAATAATATTAGGATATGAATAAAATATTATTAAATAGTTAATAATATTAGATTATGAGTAAAATATTATTAAATGATTAATAATATTAATGAATGATTGAAATATTATTAAATGATTAATAATATTAGTAAGTTAGGAGAATATTATTAAATGAATAATAATATTAATAAAGGATTAAAATATTATTAAGTGGTTAATAATATTAGTATGAGAATAGAATATTATTAAATGGTTAATAGTATTAATGAGAGAAGAAAATAGTATTAAATGATATTATTTTAAGTGTAAAATATTATTAAAGGGATAATAATATTTATAAGTTATTGAAGATATTATTTGATGAATAATATTATTTGAAGAGTAAGACATTATTAATAATGTTAACATATGAGTGAAATATTATTAAATGATTAATAATATTAACTAAGGATAAGGATAAGGATATTATTAAAGGATTAATAATAATATTGAGAGGATAAAATATTATTAAATGGTTAATAATATTTATAAATGATTAAGATATTATTTGATGATTAATATCATTGGAGATAGTGTAAAGCATTATTTATTTATTAATAATGTTAATAAATATTTGAGATACTAAAGAGGTTAAGAGAATTATTAGATGGTTAATAATATCGAGGAGCTAAGTGATTTATTACTAAAATAATAAATGGTTAAAATATTATTATACGATTAATAATATTATATGTGGTGTTTATATATTATCAAAGGAGATAATATTATAAAGCAATGAAGTGATGGTTATGTAAGTTAAAATATTTTCAAGGGATTGAAAATATTATTAAGAGTTTTAAGGTCATGATTAAGTGATAGATGATTTAAGACATATATGTTAATGTTATTAATGTTAAATAAACCTATATGTGTTATGCTAATTGGAGGATCAATGTTATTGAATATTAGGTCACCCAAAGGAAGTATTTTTAAGTTGAATAGCAGTAGTCAGCGGAACAGACAAGTTCTTCTTAATCCTAACTTGTATTTATTGTTGCAAGTTTCCTTCAACTTTATTTACATTGAGCTATTCAAATTATTGTTGAGCAAATTCTACACTCGTAGCGATTTGACAGAATTTAAAGTGGATTAATTATCTAAAATTATTCCACCTCAGTATTGGTTATTGTATTCGCACATAGTGCATTTGCAAATGTTATAGTTCAGTAATTTACGAACTGTTTAAGAATGTCTAAGCTAATTGTTTCGGCTAGACAAATGCATGTTTAAATTCATCTAATTGAATATTATGAAAGCTTATCCAAACCATTGGCTGATGCGGATTCTTACAGTAAGACTGAGAAAGAACAACCCTAGTTAAAGGGGATTTTTATTTGTCGGGAAACTGAACGCGCGCAAGAAATCTAAATGTTATGCATATGCATAGGACATGAGAGGACTGATCCCCTCGAGTGTCCCGTTATTTTTAACAAGGTGTCAGACATTGTATGTCTGTTCTACCTTAGTAGCAGTTCAGGGTCCTTTGCGACCACTCAACAGTAAAGAGTCAATCCATTCTTTTGTTGAACATTGATTCTTGTTATTTCACAATTGTTATTTATTGTTGAAACTCTCGAAGATAAATCTTTTTCATTCATGATATATCATTTCTTATTTAAACTTGTTGGGCAAAGTAGTTGCTCACCCTTGCTATATCATGAACTATTTTCAGTTAAGCCGAGTTATCTAAGGTGTATCACGACAAAGGACAGATGAACGAGTAGACGTAGTTAGTTCGTACTTTTTGTGTAAACCTTTTGTATTATAAGGTAACGATGATGTATTAAGGTTAGTGGAACCTGGGATTGAAGGTACGTTTTGTAATGAAATTATGTATGTTTTTCCGCGAGTTATTGAAGTTTTAGTTTATGAATGTTTGTTAAGTGATGAATAGTGAGCACCGAACCCGAGGTTCAAGGGACCCGGATTTGGGGGCGTCACAGCGCGACCCCTCCCCGGCCACACCAAACGACGTCGTTTGGCGACCAGCCGCGCATGGCGCGCCTGACCAAAAATCGCTCCCCAAAACGACGCTGTTTTGGCCCCGTGACTGCAAAAATAATGCGTGGCAGCCCTTTTTCTTCTTCTCCTTCGCAGTCGTAAACAGTAGCCAACTTTGCACAATTTCTTCCATTTTCTTAACAATTTTCCCAACAAAACTACTCCAAAAATCATATAATTCATAGATGTACCTCCAAAAATTATTTAGAATAATTATTCTAATTATTTATAATTTTTTCACAAAACTAATTTATTACCATAAATACCAAAATAAATCATAAAAATTTAAATTATACCTTCTTTGAAACTTAAAACTTCCTCTAGATGGCACCGAAATTTCTTCTTTTCCCTCTTGGTGGTAGCATGGTGGTTGGGTGGTGGTAGTTTTTGGTGGAAGAGAAAGAGATGAAGAGGAGCATTTTTGTTTCCTTTTATTTCTTTTTCCTTCCCTTAGTTTTATTTATTTATTTCTCTCTCTTATAACTTAAGCAACTTAACAACTTTTAAAACTTAATTCAATTCCACCGCCTCATGCTCATAACCGACTTTGTTCGGATAATTTTTCATGCAAAATTACAAATTTAATACATTACGTACTTATTTCGTGTATTAAATATTTTATATAATAAATATAAAATATTTATTTTAATTTACTAAAAATCATAATATGATTTATAAATAATTTTAATACCTCTTTTGGGTACTTTACTTGACAAATTTTGTATACGTATAACGTCATGCATGTAATTATATGAGGTAATTTATACCTCCAAAAATCATAAAAGAATTCATATAACATATAAAAATTATTTTTCGTAATTTTTCACTTCGTTACTTGGACAACATGTTACACTAACATGTTCACGTTTCCGAAATATTATTCTTCATAAAAGTCATAATAATTTCATTATACATAAACATAATTTTTAATAATTTAAAACCTTTCTTTTTCCTCATTTATTTCTCATTTTTTTATCATTTAACATTAATTTTTTATATATAAATTATATAATTTAATATTATATAATTTATATATTTACATTCTCCTTTCTTAAATAAGTTCTTAACTTCCTCCATAATCATCAATTAATTGCATAATCAATAATTATACATTTATTATTCCTTTCATTAATTTAATTCTCTTATATAAATTATATAATAATTCTTATATAATTTATATAATTATTTTTCCATTACTCATTTACTTTAATTTTCTTATATAAGTTATATACTTTCTTAGTATATAATTTATAAAATTCTTTCCTCCTCTTAATTAATTTCTAAACCTTCACCATAATTATTGATTAATTAAATAATCAATATTTCTAATTTTACTAACTTTCTCATTCATTTTTATTTAACTTTGGATTAATTTAATTTTTAATCCATTAATTCTCATAATTAATAACATTTATAATTATCACTTAAACATATACATTTATATATATATACAAATTTATATATATACATATCTAATTTCATATATATATCACATTAACACATAACCTCAATCAAATCATAATTTCTACATTTCCATAACAATTTAATTGTACAATTTATTGTACCTTTATATGGAATTTCCCTTATTCTTCATAAATTGTTTCGAAACAATTTATTTACTTTTTCAATTATTTTAAATCCACTCAATTCATCACCATCTTGGTACATATTTAATTTATCAATTAATATTATTAAAGAAATCTTAAAAATTCGGGTCCTCACATTCTTCCCCCCTTAACAGGATTCCGTCATCGGAATCATAATTGTCGTAATAATCATACGTATTTTATTTATAGTACATTACTATACCTTTTTCTTGATAAATCACTACTATATCCATAATAATCATATATTTCCTTATTAATTTCCACAGCTCACATGGATAACACCATAATAATCATAACTGTTAGAATATTTAAATTCTTAACTTAATTCATAATTTCTTTGTAATATTACATTTTATAATTCTCTAAAATTTTATTAATAATACATTAATTCATTTCTTAATATACTTATCAAGATTGTTTCTCATTCACAGAATTTTTTTATTTCTTTAATCATACTTACTCTTACCCAATCCGCTTATTTCATATTCTCTATTTCACCTTATTGATACTTTACATATTCATCATTCTTTTCTTAATTCATATAAATATTCTTCACATTTCATAAATCATTCCTTAATATCTTTATTATTCAACACTAGACTTTAAATTCTAACCTTTACTTAATTCCATTGTAATCCTTATTTGGAATTACTCCAAAAATCCTGGGTGTCACATTCACCCCTCCTTCATAAAATTTCGTCCTCGAAATTTCTATGTACTAATATCTCATTCATTTGTAACTTACACATTTCCTTTGCATTTATTCCACATATCTTTCTTTCATTCCGTCCTCATGGTCATTACACATTGCCATTTCTAATCCATCACATTTTATAATTCCTTTATTTCACAATTATTACTTTCCTTATCACTCACAATTAAAATACTACCCTATCCTACCATCCAATCTTCATAAGAGTAGAAGAATTCAAAATTTTTATTTTGGAAAACTTTTATGATATGCTGAATGAACATTTATCCCGATTTACAGTACTTCGCTCCTCGAGTACTTCATACTGCAAACCCTAACAGTGGATCAGTCTGCCATTAAAGTGGTGTATATTTAATCCGTAATTTGGCACGCCAGTAGAACAATTTGTAATGCCAGTGTTTCCTTATGCCAGATGACCATTTAATCAACCTGTAATATTCTTAATCTCTTTGTTCATCTCAGCATTAAAATTCATTCAAAAATAATTTAGTTGGGTAAAATTTTCAAAGAATATGAATTCAATACTTTACAAAATTTGTCTAGCTGAATCAATAGCTCAGACTTATATTTCTTCAACGCTTGTCTAGCCAGATCAATTAGCATAGACGTTCTTTTAACACCTTATAATCCGCAGAAATTTTTAAAACATTCATCATGTTAGGACTTTTCAAAATATCTAGCCGAGTCAAATGACATTGACTTATAGTTCTGACATACCTTCATAAATCAAAATTATTTATGACTTCATGTTACCGCATCATCTTGACAGTACGTTGAGAATTCCGTCGTTAATAATTCCTACACCATACTTTATGGTGTTGAATCATCTTATGACGAAATAGTACTGCACCGTCTCAACAACACGTTGAGCATTCCGTCATTCATCACAACTACACCGGGCTAAAAGGTGCATGGATGATTCTTTGAAATACATTTTGATGTTAAAAAATATTTTTGTCTAGCCGAAACAAGTAGCATAGACGCTTTTTAAATCGCTTAAAAAATTCATTTGTATTTTTAAAACACATTCGTGCCAAATTAACTTGAGGCCAAAAATTTCAAAGTCTAGCAAAGCTAGAAGAGTGGGAATATCCTAAATTCCCTAACATTTTAACACATCTGCCACCTTCGGTTCTTTCACTTAATTATATTATTCATTGCTAGGACTATTGTTATTTATCATATTAAAATTTCTAACTACTTCAACTTTCTATAGCCCCCGTATAGTTCATCAAACTTGCCACACATTATGAGTCCAGGAATTTACCACAAGAATATGAGTTTTAAAGCTTGTCCTAGCAATACGTAGTCTGAGAACATATCAAAGACTATCCATATGCTGAGGGGCTCAAAACATACCATACGATTATGAGTCATGGACTTACCATATGCATGAGTTTTAAGAACTCGTGCCTAAACTTAATACTATTTATTTATCAAACCGCTAGCGCGACTCTAACATTTCAATGATTATCCCTTAGTAACTAAGTAAACACAAGTCCCCTGCCCATACAAAGGATTGTGCAACTCAGTCACCACGTGAGTCCTCAATTGAAATTTCATACCCAAGCTTTCTACCCCCTTATCATAATCTTTCTATCATTCATGTCTCATCATTCTCTGAATTCTTCTTGTACTATTTCATAGTACCATATCTCTTTATAGCATTAAGTTATACCTTGTTGACCATTAACAGGTCTTTCTCTGTTATTTCACATTCTCACTTGATCCCATCATCTTGCTTTACAATCTATTCCTTACTCGCTTCCCTTATCTCATGATCGTATCGTAGTACGATCCTTTCACTGTTCCTGATCATATTATTATGATATCGTCCTATAGGTTTTGGATTACCTTGTTATCTTTATTGCTTAAATCAGGTGTCCCCTGATTATCTTTCAGATTCATCTTTGAATCATTTGTAATATTCTTTCAGATATGTTTTTAATTGAACTTATAAATTTTCTCAATTCATTATTTTCATTCAAATCTTTCTTAACATCTTTATCTCTTCCTTATAATCTTATCTCTTTCATATTTCCTTTACTTTAGTCAATATCTGAGATCTGTATTTTTTAACTTACATCTTTCTATTTCAATCCCCCCATGTTCATCAAACTTTTCACGTATATGGACTCAAAAACTTACCATAATCATATAGTTGAGGAGCTTGTCCTAGTCAGGCCATAGTCGCCCATTCGCTAAAGGGGCTCCACCATATAATCATGAGTCACGAGTTTACCATACGCTTGAGTTTTCAAAACACTCATCTAATCGTACCCTTTCTTAATTAGGTTATAGCCTAAGGTACCATTTACCTAAGGTTTATAACCTCTAGCTCTGATACCAACTGTAACGACCCCGTAATTCGACCAACTTTATTACCTTAATTTTCATATTTATGAAACATTATTTCCTTAACGTCCAAATTTCGGTTCGTTAATCAATCTTTAATCACCTTCTCTAATCCATTAATTGACATTACAAACATCAATTACCAAATTTTTCGGTATAAAATTTTCTTTTTCACAATCATTGTATTAAAATATTTAAATATGTAAAATCCTTATATCTCGATCCTAGTCCCTGGATCACAACCTTCACTTTTTCTTTCCTTTCTGTTACCAATATCTTAAATCTCATCATTCAAAATTTAATATCCTTTCATATCCGTATAACTATTCATTGATTTAAAATTTATAGTCATTTATTTTCATACAACTATTCCTTGTTGCATCGTTCATAATCAAACGTATAATAATTTTTAATGTAACAATTAATTTGAACATTCACGGTTCACAATTTAACACTACTCGTCCTATTCGGATCCAACATATATGTACATACAAAATATTCACGTAACCTTGACAAATTATCCACACTGAATAAAAAATATAACAATAACGTTTCCAACCTTCTAGCCAACTCATCTCTAATTTAATATGATATTCTTGAAATTTATTTTTTTCCTGCAAAAATGTATATTAAGCAAGTAATGAGTACAACGGCTCAGCAAGTTCAACAGTTTATGCTTCACGTAGCACATAGCTTAACATACTCTGTATGTGTCATACATTATGTGTTGTGCTTCTACTTGAGCAATAATCTCATATATATATATATTCATATCGTTGCAAAAATCACACATTGTGGTCATATTAATCACGTATCACATAGCACATAATTTTTATGCATTTAGAACAAGAATTTCATATCATAACAGTCCAACATTTATATAAAAAGACTGAAGAACTTGCCTGGATGTCCAATTAATAAATTGATAGCTTAAACCCTTAACTCGATCAACCTATGATCACAAATTTACATTTATTCATTTTCTAGTCCTTTGAACTCATTAGATTAATATTTAGAATATTTTAATATTAATCCCCAATATTTAATAATTTACAAAAATATTAAATTTAATGCCCAAACATCATTTCTATATTTTTAGTATTTTTCTATAATTTTCCATAATTTTTAAATAATTTTTAAGCATTTATTTCATTAAAAACAAATTTTTAGGGGCATTTTGGTAATTTTCGCGCCTTCAAGGACATATCCAGCATTTCCCGGAAAGTCCAGGGGTATTTTCGTAATTACTGCGGCTTTAGGGACTCATTTGGTATTAACAGAAAAGATCCAGGGTATTTTTGTAATTTTAGCGTCCTTGAGGACACGCTGGTCATTTTTCGAAAAGTTTAGGGGCAAATTTATAATTTTCCCTTATTGCGTCGACTGAGCATGTCGCGCGACCCCTCCCCGGCGACACCAAACGGCGTCGTTTTGCGACCAGCCGCGCATGGCGCGACCGACCAAAAACCGCACCCCAAAACGGCACCGTTTTGGCCCCGTGTCTGCAAAAAATATGGCTGTCGCGCAATGCACGACAGCCCTTTTTCTTCTTCTCCTTCCCAGTCGTAAACAGTAGCCAACTTTGCACAATTTGTTTCATTTTCTTCACAATTTTCCCAACAAAACTACTCCAAAAATCATATAATTCATAGATGTACCTCCAAAAATTATTTAGAATAATTATTCTAATTATTTATAATTTTTCCAGAAAACTAATTTATTACCATAAATACGAAAATAAATCATAAAAATTTAAATTATACCTTCTTTGAAGCTTAAAACTTCCTCTAGATGACACCAAAATTTCTTCTTTTCCCTCTTGGTGGTAGCATGGTGGTCGGGTGGTAGTAGTTTTCGGTGGAAGAGAAAGAGATGAAGAGGAGCATTTTTGTTTCCTTTTATTTCTTTTTCCTTCCCTTAGTTTTATTTATTTATTTATTTATTTATTTCTCTCTCTTATAACTCAAACAACTTAACAACTTTTAAAACTTAATTCAATTCCACCGCCTCATGCTCATAACCGACTTTGTTCGGATAATTTTTCATGCAAAATTACAAATTTAATACATTACTTATTTCGTGTATTAAATATTTTATATAATAAATATAAAATATTTATTTTAATTCATTAAAAATCATAATATGATTTATAAATAATTTTAATACCTCTTTTGGGTACTTTACTTGACAAATTTTGTACACGCATTGTGACACCCAGGATTTTTGAAATAATTTCCAAATAAAGATTAAAAATGAATTAAGTAAAGGTTAACGTTTAGAACCTAGTGTTGAAGGATGGTGGTATTAAGGAAGGGTCTAGGTAATGTGAAAAAGATTTATATGAATTAAGAAAAGGAGAATGAATGTGCAAAGTATAAAGTATGTGCAATAGAGGGTATGAAATAAGTGGATTGAGTAATGGTAAATATGATTAAAGAAAGAAAATTTTTAGAGAATGAGAAATCAAAGAAATTGTGAATTGAGTTAAGAATTGAATATTTGGACAGTTATGATCAGTAAGAGGTAATCCATATGAGACATGGATATTAAAGAGATAAAATGTGATTTATCGAGATAAAAGTATAGCAAGATGCTATAATAAAATACGTATGATTATTATGGCAATTATGATTCCGATGACGGAATTCTGTTAAGGGGGGAAGAATGCGAGGATCCGAATTTTCAGGATTTTCTTAATAAAATTAAATAAGAATTTAATTGATAAAAATTATCAAGGTTGTTAAATTAATTATTATTTTATGTGGTTTAAGGTATGTGAAGGGATTTAATTGGTAAATTAAATCGGTATAAAGATGATAACAAATGGTGATTGAATAGAAATAATTAAAGAATAAATAAATTGTTTAAAAACAATTTATGAAAAATAAGAGAAACTTTGATGAAATTATGGATAATTGGAATGGTTGTGGAGGTACAGAAATTAAATGAGGTTATGTGGTAATGTGAAATATGTGAAATTAAATATGTATATATATATATATATATATATATATATATATATATATATATATATATATATATATAAATTTATATGTTTAAGTGATAATTATAAATGTTATTAATTATGAAAGTAAAAGGATTGATAATTATGTTATTAAAAATTATATTTATGTATAATGAAATTATTATGACTTTTATGAAGGATAATATTTCGGAAATGTGAACATGTTAATGTAACATGTTGTTCAAGTAACGAAGTGAAAAATTATGAAAAATAATTTTTATAAGTCATATGAATTATTTTATGATTTTTGGAGGTATAAATTATCTCATATAATTACATGCATGACATTATGCGTGTACAAAATTTGTCAAGTAAGGTACCCAAAAGAGGTATTAAAATTAATTATAAATCATGTTATGATTTTTAGTGAATTAAAATAAATATTTTATATATATTATATAAAATATTTATTACACGTAATAATTACGTAATGTATTAAAATTCTTATTTTGCATGGGATTTATCTGCAAGCCTAAGTCGATGGCATAAAGTCGGTGGAATGAAAATTTTTTATTCAAAAAAATTGTAAGCAACTGAGTGTATAAAAGAGGGGAAAAAGAACAAAGAAAAGAAAGAAATAAAAGAAAACATAAGCCACACTTTTCCTCTCTATTTTTCCGCCACCGTGAACGGCACCACCATGTCAACCGGCAACCACTATAACTACCAAGAAAGGGAATTATTCGTGACATCAAGAGGAAGAATTCCAAGCTTAAGGGAAGGTATAAATTCTTTTTATATGATTTATTTTGGTATTTTAGAGGATAAAATAATTTTATGGAAAAATTATAAATAATTAGGATAATTATTCTAAATAATTTATGGATGTGTATCTATGAAGTATGCAATTTTTAGAGTAGTTTTGTTGTGTATTTTTGGGAAAAATTTTTGTTAAATTTTGGAAAAGTTGGCCACTGTTCGCGCCATGCGCGGCAGAAGTTTACAGGGACAGGGACCAAACAACGTCGTTTGCTGGGAAGGGGAGGCCACGCGCAATGCGCGGCGGCCGACACGTTGGAAATTACCAGCGTGCCCCTGCCCTTTTCTTGAAATACCGAACGTGTCCCTAGCTGTGCAAAATGACCGGAGTGCCCCTGAACTTTTTTGGAAATTCCGGTTATGTCCCAAAGCCGCGGAAATGACCAAAATGCCCCCGAAATTGGTTTTTAATGAAATAAATGTTTAAAAATTGTTTAAAAATTATAAAAAAATACTAAAAATATAGAAATGATGTTTGGGCATTAAATTTAATATTTTTGTGAAAATATTAAATATTGAAGATTAATATTTAAATGTTTAAATATTAATCTAATAAGGTTAAAAATTTAGAAATTGAGTAAATGAAAATTCGGACAACCAAATATGTTAAATTTTATTCGATGAGCCGGGTTGTCCGTATTGAAGGTATTGGATATTAAGTTAAAGTAATATATTGAAGAATGAAGTTAAAATAATTAACCATATTAGTTATTAATTGACTCGATACCCTAAAATAAAATGACGTTAATTACATTATAGATGATATTAATTAATTAAATTAATATCATGAGAGGATAAATAATTATTATTTGATTATTTTATGATCATAGGTTGATCAAGTTAAGGGTTTGAGCTAACAATTTAAATAACTGGATGTCAGGCAAGTTCTTCAGTCCTTAAATGTTAAATGTTGAATGTTATGATATGTAATTCTTGTTCTGAATGCATACAAATTATGTGTTATGTGATACGTGGATAATATGACAACTATTTGTACTTTGTGCAATGATATGAGATATATTGCTATAGTAGAAGCACAAGCACATGATGTATGACACACACCAAGCATAAGTTATGTGCTATGTGACACATAAACTGTTGAACTTGCTGAGCCGTTGTGCTCATTACTTGCTTAATAAATATTTTTGCAGGAAAGAAATGAATTTCAAGAATATCGGATTAATTGTTAGAGATGAATTGTTTAGAAGGTGGGAAACGTTTTGTTATATTTTCCATTTAATGTGGATACATGTGTTAAGTTTATAATGATGTTTCATATGTACATATATGTCGAATCCAGACAGGGCGAATAGAGTTATATATGAATTTTAATTATTCAAAACGATTATGATAAAGACGACTATATATCTATGTTTATGTAATGAAACCTAAAAGGTGGTAAACGTGATTATTATAATTTCAGTAGTATAACTCAATGTGATACATTTGCAAAGTTGTATTGATGTGATAAATGCATGTATAATGGAATCCAGATAGTGCAAGTAAAGTCAAATTATGAACTATGATTGTTCAAGATGATGGTCAGGATAGAGATTATTATATGATTAATTATGAATTATAAAACAAAGGAAATTGCATGGATGTGAACGATATTAAATTATAAATGATGAACATTATGATATTAGCTACAGAAAGAAAAATGTAAAGGTTGCGATCCAGGGACTAGGATCCAGATATAAGGAATTAAAATATCCAAATATTTTAATATAATGATTGAATTGAGAAAAAGAAAAATTTATATCGAAAATTTGGTAATTGATGTTTGTAATGTCAATTAATGGATTAAGAAGGAGATTAAAGATTTATTAACGAACCGAAATTTGGATGTAAAAAAGATAATGTTTAATAAATATGAGATTTAAGGAAATAAAGTGGGTCGAATTTCGGGGTCGTTACACGTATAACGCCATGCATGTAATTATATGAGGTAATTTATACCTCTAAAAATCATTAAAGAATTCATATAACATATAAAAATTATTTTTCGTAATTTTTCACTTCGTTACTTAGACAACATGTTACACTAACATGTTCACGTTTCCGAAATATTATTCTTCATAAAAGTCATAATAATTTCATTATACATAAACATAATTTTTAATAATTTAAAACCTTTCTTTTTCCTCATTTACTTCTCATTTTTTTTATCATTTAACATTAATTTTTGTATATATAAATTATATAATTTATATATTTACATTCTCATTTCTTAAATAATTTCTTAACTTCCTCCATAATCATCAATTAATTGCATAATCAATAATTATATATTTATTATTCCTTTCATTAATTTAATTCTCTTATATAAATTATATAATAATTCTTATATAATTTATATAATTATTTTTCCATTACTCATTTACTTTAATTTTCTTATATAAATTATATACTTTATTAGTATATAATTTATAAAATTCTTTCATCCTCTTAATTAATTTCTAAACCTTCACCATAATTATTGATTAATTAAATAATCAATATTTCTAATTTTACTAACTTTCTCATTCATTTTTATTTAACTTTGGATTAATTTAATTATTAATCCATTAATTCTCATAATTAATAACATTTATAATTATCACTTAAACATATACATATATATATATATATATATATATATATATATATATATATATATATATATATATATTCAAATTTATATACATACATATCTAATTTCATATATATCACATTAACACATAACCTCAATCAAATCATAATTTCTACATTTTCATAACAATTTAATTGTACAATTTATTGTACATTTATATGGAATTTCCCTTATTCTCAATAAATTGTTTCGAAATAATTTATTTACTTTTTCAATTATTTTAAATCCACCCAATTCATCACCATCTTGGTACATATTTAATTTACCAATTAATATTATTAAATAAATCTTGAAAATTCGGGTCCTCATAAGTTTGGCTCTGATGCCACTGTTGGTTTGTAAAAATATGGCATACATATAATCAAATTATATAAACGGAACGGAAGCAAGAAAAATCAGATTTTAAATTTTTTGTACAAATCAATAATCCGGATCTTTCTTATACGACTATTATTAATTGAGGAAAGATAAAAGAATTTATACCTTTGTAGAACCAATCATTCACGGGTACAAGTTCATCTCCCTTTAATCATTCACGTTCTTCTTCAAATTCACCGATTAGATTCTACATATCAATGTTAGCTCCCCAAGTATGAAGCCTCTAGAGGTGATCCACCAAGAGATCTATTAATTAAAGAAGTAGATTATGATTTCTCCAAACCATGGATGACTAGCCCTAATTCTCTCTCTCTCTAACTCCTTAGATGTAGAGAATTATGGAGTACTCTTTCTATTCTAATGAAAGATTTTGTAACATTGATCTATGATAAGACTTCTCTTATTTATAGATATAGCCAACCCTTCTAAACTATTTAGGATTAGGGTTTTAATTTAATTCCCAGTTTAATTAAGAACTAAATTAATTAATTACAATTCCTAAACCATTTATAAACTTAATTATTTAATAATGAGAGTACTTCTTATTAATTAATTACTAAATCATTTTGTAAATTAATTAATTATTATAATTATAATTCCTAATATATTTAGGAACTTAATTATATACAATAATATTACTACTTATTAATTAATTCCTAAACCATTTAGGAACTAAATAATAATACTAGTAGTAGTAGTAGTAGTAGTAGTAATAATAATAATAATAATAATAATAATAATAATAATAATAATAATAATAATAATAATAATAATAATAATAATCCTCTTATTAATTTATAATTAGTATTTTTAAAATACTAAACTATAAATTTAAGCTAATTAATTTATTATATCACTATAGTATAAATTAAATATACTTAATTTATTATTACGATTATCCACTTCTAAAATAAATATTACTCTTTTGCGGTGTGACCCTTTTGGTTCTCCATATTAAACCGGTTGTATAATAAATAAATTAGAATAATTCTAATTCATTTATTACGAATTAACTCTTTAATTCACAATAAATAATTATTCCACAATAAGGGTAAGCCCCCTTAGCGATTAGTCGACATTCCAGATAATATAGATTTCAACATTTGATCGTAAAAGAACCTTTCAACAATATCCCAATCAAATATAAGACACGGAATTTCTATCAAGTCTTATTTATTTGATCATATGCATTTCAATTCACAAATGCACAACTCTAGTTAATGTAAATTAGAAACTCCTTTCTAATATCATTCAACCCTAGCCAGGGATTTTTGAGTTGTCACTTATTGAATCGCATAGGACATTCTCTCCCTTTAATGAAAGTGGTAAATCCTTTGTTGATCATTCACCTATCTCCATGTGTACCTTATTGTACCCAAGTATATCCGTCGATATACCAACAAGTCTTAAGGAATATGTCAAAGTATAACTTAGTACACACAAGATACTATGATGATCTCAAGTCCAAGGATCACTTGTACGACTATCACATGAGGAACTCCTATTGACAGACAAGTAAAACTCCATTAGGTGTTCCTTGAGTGAGTCACGCTCAGTAAACTTATTCTCTAATAAGCACTTACGTACTTGCTTTAATGTATTTACACAAATGATTATGAGATCAATCATCCTCTTTATAAGAGCAAGCATAGTATGTACCAATCTATCCGGATCTACTAATCCTTTTTTTAGTGATCTAATGATTATGAACAATTTTAGTTTTGAGCTATCTTGAATTTAGATTTCATTAGCATGATTCTCATCATGGTTCTAAAAGCATTGCTCGAAAACTATGAGTTTATCTATTTGATTAATTCAAGTAATTAATCATGAATAAAGAAATGCATTGATTCTTTTATTAATAAATGAACAAGATTACAAAGTATATGTTTATCAAATCAAGTGTGATTGACTTGAGGGAATACTACTTTCAATAATTTAGGGATTTCTTAAGCTTTGCACCATATTGGGTTCCCCTCTAAAAATTCGACCCCTCCTCTCCATTTTCCTCCACTTTTACTTTAAATTTTAATCCAAAATGCTATATATACAACAACTTATATATATACACCAATCACCATATATATATATATATATATATATATATATATATATATATATATATATATATATATATGTCAACCAACACATACACCACCTTGGGCTATACATTGGACTTGATATTAACTTTCATTGGACTAAATATTTAATTATGTTTGGGGTACCAATTTACTTCCAATTTGGTTACTAGATTAATTCCTTTAGGGCTCCCAACAATTAAATTAATTGGACTTGATGTTGGGCTACCGTAATTAATTCATTGGACTAAAATTTGTCTCAATTTAATTAAATCATTGGACTTGAAAATTAATTCCATTATTGGCTTCTTTATAATTTTCATTGGGCCCCTAATTAAATTAGGTTGGGCCAACTAACACAAACTACACTACTTTGACCCTAAACAATTCATGAATTAAGGTTTTGGGCCAATTAAAATATATTTCACCCCCAAGGGCTGTGACGCCCCCAAATCTGGGTCCCTTGAACCACGGGTTCGGTGCTCACGTTACTATTCTACCCTGTCATCACATTCATTCAATTTGAATTAAATAATAAAACTTAATTTACATTAATACATATCTCACCGTAGGTTCCACATACCTTTATGCATACACACATCCGTACCTGATATATTACAAAAGATAATATTTATAATACATCTATCCTCTATTTAAGCCTTCACTATTGATTAGCTTTTCCTTTTCCTTTGTCTAATCCTGATCCCTCAGCCTGCTCAGGTTTAGCTGAAATATCATGTTTGAAAACAAGGGTGAGCATAAAATAGCTTAGCAAGTACATAAGCAAACGATGACATGATATTTTGAAATTTGTGAATTTAAAATCATTTAAGATGATCATGAATCATTTACAATAAACTGAATTATTTACAATAAGCTGAGTCATAAATAATGAAATGGGTCATTTTCAAAAGACTGATCAATATCAATAAGCTAAATAATTTGAAATAAGCTGGTTAATATCAGTTTAATGTATGAACATGAGAAATATGCATAACTTTACATAATTAGCTGGAAACATGAAACTTGCTTGTTGTACGGTCACAAGACCTAGAACTCGTTAAGAACAATGCCAATCATGAAGACTGATAATGCCCAAGTTAGTTATAAGACTGTTGTTTAATTTAGATGTGTACTCTGGGTGATCAACCCGTCGTACCATTATATTGTGCACAACATAAACATCTAGCGACGCAACTATGCTATAAAATTATAATGATTTATACTTTACTCCCCTTTATCAGGGTTGTTCTGTTATAACATATCATAGAATCCGTACCACAACAATTTGGATTGGAGCACATAACAATAAGCATTTGATTTCAACATGTATCATCATACGTGTCTAGCAGGAATCAAGATTGGCATTGACCTTTTTAAAGAAGTTCATTAGTAAATAAACTTTATATGATCATAAGAATGCATAACATGAATGACTGTTTAATAAACTATAAATGGAAGTTCAGTTAAAAGACTTGCCTTTATCCTCGTCTATCTCAATTAGACAAGTCTTATTCCGATTGAGTCCTACATAACCATAATATGGGTTCATGCATTAGTTACATACATATCCATGCTACAACTTGCTATCATTTACCTTTACATAACCCTTAACACATACACGTCATTAACTCATAACATAATATCTACCACATTAATCAATTTTATCAATTTATGACTTACAATATAGATCTCTATCATTTAGTATTAAACATTTCATTTTGGTTTGAAAATAAAAATTTTCCAAATTCTGCTGCCCGCGGCTGGGGCCACAGATTTACACTGAAAACCGAGGCTGGGGCCATATTTGGCTGAGAGCTTCACGGCTGGGGCCGCAGATTTGTACTGAAAACCACGGTTGGGGTTGCGGTTGGCTGAAATTTTTTCTTTCCCATTTTGATGTTATTTTTTGCCATAAACCATATTCCTCTATTCCAACAAATGATTTAGCATATATAACATATATATGACTTGTGTGGGCCTTCAAAACATTTTAAAATTCTCAAATTAATTCATTTTTCAAAAGGTTTAGTTTTAGGTGCCGGCGAACGTTTTAAAACGTTTAAAATACTGAATTATTGCCATAAGCACTAAATGACTTCCAAATAAACTCAAATATGTATATTTATATGAAACTTAAATATTTGGCCTCATTTGATCTTCAGTTACACAAAATGGGCAAAAATTACCCTTTTATGGGATGTTTTGCCAAAATTCCATAACTTTAAACTTGAGCCATCTTTGAGTTATCAACTCTATACTTTATATACATTAACATATGCTCATATAACAACTTTATATATTTGTATTACTTCTACATGTACCTTCAAAAGTACTTTACAAATTATGATTCAGTTTATACATAAAGTATAGCCTGATATTTAACTTTTCTACATCAAGTCATGCTTTTCAACCATATAAGAGCTTAGAGTGTTATCTAGCATAAAAATACACATGATTCCTTCATGCTCAACATTCTCATTTAGATTTTCATCACTTTTATTAACATATAACACATGATCATCCATGAATCATGCTTTCTAGCTTTTAATATATATATGAATAGTGCACCACCTGTGTTCTAGCCAACTTTGAGCTTAGGGTTTCATCAAATATCAAACATGAAGCACATAAGTCACATAATCTACACGTATAGCCAAAGATGCATGCATGACTACTCTTACTTTTGAATTTAAACACATAAATGAAGGACTTTAAGACAAGAACACATTTATACCTTCTTTATGCTCTCTTTCTTCTCGCTATAAATCTTTCTAAAGAAGAATTCTCCACTTTGATGGCTACTTCTTATTCCTTTGATCACTTTTCTTGAATCTTTCACACTTTTTATAGAACCCTAGCTTTCTTCTCTCTTTCTCTCTTAGCTAGCAACTTGGATCTATAAAATGAGAATACTTGGCTTGATACATGAAACATATATACATATATAAGTTGTATATATAATCTCCAACAACTAACCAAGCTTTGGTTAGTTTAACCATGCCTAGTTGGGGTTATTTAAGATATTTCCTATTGATTAGCAATGGCATAATGGACAATTCCCATAAAAAGGATACCATGGTCATTTTTTAAATGGACAAGGGCACTTTGGTCTTTTATCACAAAATCTAGACAATTAAATTCCCATTTAAATCATAGTTGCTCATTTTCCATCCAATTCAAGTCTTTTTCGATCCAAATTTGTTTCATTAGGCTTGAATTTTATTCTTTAATCCAATAATCCATAATTAGCTTGTCCCATAACACTTATCACCTTTGAAATTTTAATTTCTATTAATAACTTATTAATTTACAACATTAACAAAATTTCTAAATTGTATATCATTACATTCGTCCCTCCTTACAAGGATTCCGTCCCCGAAATCACCATTACAAGATTACAAGAACAAGTCTGGATATTCTTTCTTCATTTTCTCTTCTAACTCCCACGTTGCTTTCTCAGCATTGTGGTTCCTCCATACTACCTTTACAGAAGGTATTACTTTGTTCCTTAAAACTTGCTCCTTCCTGTCTATGATTTGAACATGAGTTTTTTCATACGTCAAGTTTTTCTCAATCTGGGTTGGTTCATACTCAATCACATGCTTGTAATCTGGCTTATACGACCTTAGTATCGATACATGAAACACATTATGAATGTGTTCTAATTTCGGAGGTAATGCCACAACATAAGCTACCTCACCTATTCTTCTCAATACTTCAAAAGGTCCAATAAATCTTGGACTCAACTTTCCCTTCTTTCCAAATCTTATCTTCCCTTTCTAGGGAGATACTTTCAAAAATACATGAGACCCTACTTCAAATTCTCTTTTCTATCGATGTTGGTCAGCATATTTCTTTTTCCTATCTTGTGCTACTATAAGTCGTGATCTTATCACCTTGACAATTTCTTCAGTTTGTTGCACTATTTTGGGTCCTAATAATTTACTTTCTCTTACCTCGTCCCAATAGAGAGGTGTTCTACACTTTCTTCCATATAACGCCTCATAAGGCGACATATCAGTGCTCGCATGATAGCTAATGTTATACGTGAATTCAACTAACAACATATGGTCGTCCCAATTTCCCTTGAAGTCCATCACGCACACCCTGAGCATATCTTCCAACGTCTGGATCGTTCTTTCACTTTGACCATCTGTTTGAAGATGGTACGATGTGCTCAACTTTAACTATGTGCCTATATGTTCCTGGAAGCTCTTCCAAAAGTTAGATGTGAATCGCAGATCTCAATCTGAAATAATCGATACCGGCACTCCATATCTTGATACAATTTTCCTCACATATAGCTTTACCAATTGATCCAAATTGAACTTGATTTTGATCGACAAGAAGTGTACAGACTTCGTTAGTCGATCCACTATTACCCATATCGCGTCATAGCCTTTCTGTGTAGTTGGGAGTCCCATGACAAAATCTATTGTGACGTGTTCCCATTTCCATTTTGGAATTTCCAACAGTTGTAACAATCCACTTGGCCTTTGATGTTCTGCCTTAACTCTTTGACAAGTCAAACATTTACTAACACATTCCGTCACATCTTTCTTCATGTTGGGTCACCATAAATGTCATCGAAGATCTTAATACATTTTCGTGCTTCCTGTATGAACTGGATATCGTGAACTATACGCTTCTTGCAAAATCCCATCTTTTAACTCAGATACCATTGGCACCCAAACTCTTCCATTAAATCTCAGCAATCCACTATCATCTATCTTGAACTCTGTCTCTTGTCCATCAACTATGCAGTTCCTAATCTGACCACATTCTTGATCTTGCATTTGAGCTTCCTTCACTTTATCTAATAATGTTATATGAACTTCGATAGTATATAACTTCTCTTCCGTTTCCAACAGATACCTTACTTCGAGTTCTATCTTTTTCATTTCTCTAATCAGCTCTTCTTGAATCGTTAACATCTCTAGTCTTTCTCGACCCTTCCTACTTAAGGCGTCAGCCACAACATTTGCTTTTCCTAGATGGTACAGGATCTCACAATCATAGTCTTTAATTAATTCTAACCATCTTCTCTGCATTATATTCAAATCCTTTTGAGTGAAAATATACTTCAGACTCTTGTGGTCTGTGTATATCTCACACTTCTCTCCATACAAGTAACGCCTTCATATCTTCAAGGCAAATACCACTACTGCTAACTCCAAATCATGGGTTGGATACCTTTTGTCATAATCTTTCAGCTGTTTTAACGCATATGCTATGACTTTGTTATGCTTCATTAACACACAACCAAGTCCTTTGTGAGATGCGTCACTATAAATAACAAATCCTCCCATATTGGCAGGCAATGAAAACACAGGTGCTTTGCTTAACCTCTTCTTGAGTTCTAGAAAACTCTCTTCACATTTATCTGTCCATAAAAACTTCACAGATTTCCTCGTCAAATTAGTCAGAGGTCCTGACAACTTCGAAAAATCTTTGATAAACCTTTTGTAATATCCTACTAATCCAAGAAAACTGCGTGCCTCTGTTGGTATCTTTGGTTATTCCCGATTAATTACAGCCTCAACTTTAGCTGGATCCACTGATATTCCTTGCTGATCAATCACATTCCCCAGAAATTGCACCATTTCCAACCAAAATTCACATTTTGAGAACTTGACATATAACTTTGCCTCTCTCAACCTTTCCAAAACAATTCTTAGATGTTTCGCATGCTCTTCCTGAGTCCTTGAGTAAATCAAGATGTCGTCAATGAAAACCACCACGAACTTGTCTAGATACGGTTTGAACACTCGATTCATTAAATCCATAAATACAGCGGGTGCATTCGTAAATCCAAATGACATTACCAGGAACTTGTAATGACCATAACGAGTCCTAAATGCTGTTTTGGGTACATCTTCAGGTTTCACCTTCAACTGGTGATGACCACTTCTCAAATCAATCTTCAAAAATTACTTTGCCCCTCGTAACTGATCAAACAAATCATCGATTCTTGATAATGGGCACTTGTTCTTAATTGTCACTTTGTTCAATTCTCTGTAGTCAATATAGAGCCTTAGCAATCCATCTTTCTTCTTTACAAATAAAACTGGTGCTCCCCAAGGAGACACACTCGGTTGGATATACTTCTCGTCTAACAACTCTTGTAACTGAATCATTAACTCTTTCAACTCTACTAGAGCCATTCTGTACAGTCCCTTTGAAATTGGCGTTGTTCTTGGTACAAGGTCTATAACAAATTCAATTTCTCTGTCTGGCAGAAGACCTAGCAATTCATCCAAAAATACATCTGCATACTCTCTAAAAACGGGTATCTTACCCATTTCTGATCCCACTATTTATGTATCCACCACATGTGCTAAATATGTCATAAATCCTTTCCTCAGCAGCTTTTTGGCCTGTAACATCGTCAGATAACAAAATTGTTATGGCGATTTGTTACCATAGAATACTACCTTAGACTTGGAAGGAATCTGAAGGTTTACACATTTCTTTTGACAGTCAATCACTGCCCATAGCTATGTAACCAGTCCATTCCCAATATCACATCAAATTCTCCTAACCGAATAGGAATTAAATAAACTAACAGCTCGTGCCCTCTTATTGTCAAACAACAATCCCGATGAATATTTTCCACCTGAATCACTCCCTTGTTTGCTACTTCTATATTCAATACATGTTCTAACTTTACTTGAGACAATTTCAATTTCTTAGCAAATTCATCAGATATAAAGAAACAGGTAGCACCCGAATCAAATAACACATATGCATTTATATCATTGACAGGAATAATACCTAACACCACATCCTTTGATACTACAACAGCCTGTACTGTCATATTAAACGTTTGTGCTGTTGATCTCCCCAGCACAGTAGGTCCTCCAATAGTCAGTTTGCCACTACCCATACCCTTGCTTCCACTTTCCCCGTCTGTTTTCTTCTTAGGGCAATCTTTAATCTGATGCCCCACTTCTCCACAATAGAAACATCCTTTATTCGTCTTTGGCATCGGACAATTTGTTGCAATGTGTCCTTCTCGACCGCATCTAAAACAAATATTTTCCCTTTCAAGCATACTCCTGAGTGCTCCTTGCCACAGTTAGGACACGATTCCATTTTCTTCTTCTGTTCACCTTGCTTATTCTCAGCTATATTACTATTGCCACTCCATTTTCGCTTGTTGAAGTTGCTTCCTCCACTGCTCCCTTCCCTATTGGCTCCATCCTTTTTCTTGTCATACTGCTCTTGCTTATACTTTCCTAAGGCATCACTGCCTCCTTCTGCTATAATAGCACTTTCCATTACTCCAGAAAAGGTTCTGATATGAAACATTAAGACCTTGCTGTATATCCATGGTTTTAATCCTTGTTCCAATCGCCTTGCTTTTCTCTGTTCTGTGTCCACTTGGTGTGGAGAAAATCTCGCCAACTCATTAAACTTAGCTGTATACTCGGCCACGGTCATATTTTTCTGTTTTAGTTCCAAGAATTGAACCTCCATCATATCTTGTGTTACTGGAGGAAAATATGCCTCGAAAAATATTTTCTTGAATCTTTCCCAGGGTGCAGCTCCTGTTCCCAGTCTTCCTTTATTGGTAGTCTACCAATAATTTGCTTCTCCTTTCAATATAAATGTGGCAAAAGTGATTTTCTATTCTTCTGCAACATTTGTTGCATCAAATAGCTTTTCCATTTCAATCACCTAATTATGGGCCTCTATCGGATTCATCGTCCCTTTGAACTCTGGGGGTCCTACGGCTTTAAAATCTTTGAAGGTAGCAATTCTGGTAGCTACCGGTTGATCAACCACATGGTTTACATTTTTATTCTGAAAAGCTCCCATCAACAAATCTACAAACTACTACATGGGATTAACTGGCTCCTCTAGAGCATTTACTGATTCCTCTAGTGGAGGCTGAACACTTGGTTTGCGTCTAGGCGACATTTCTGTTTAAGAATTTTCATCATGATTATCACATAACAGTTATATATCGCATTCTTATAAACTTTAAATACATGGTCGTGTCAACACATATTAATAAATAGATTTGTATTCATAATTAACTTGACTAGTGTCTAGCACATTACATTACATGTAGCACATTGCTATTAACTTTTCATCCCTTCGGACCATATAAGTTAGGATTCACATATATCTTTATACAGCAAGCTTAACCTTCCCTCCTTAAGGCAAAAGAGGTTATATAACACTTTATATCCTCTTTTTTTTTATAAGAAAACTAGAGATTTACAGTATATACGCACATAACTATACATACATAACCGTATACATCTATTGCAACTTCCTACGGGAGCATTTCTCGCCTAACTGTATCTTCATACTCTTCATCCATGATTGTTATCATTTTCCACCAGCTCAAGGTATTACTCGTATGATTATACTCCACCGGGTAATAGTACACTCTGTCCTGTGCTCTTCCAAATGTTGCACAAAAAGCTTAGCTCATGTCATCCATTATCACTTCGATGCTATCAATCTTTGCCTTCTTGGCCCTAACTTCTTCTTCCACTAAGTTTATCCTTCTCATTGCTTTAGCCCCGACATGTTTATACCTGACTATCTCAGCAGTTGCATCCTTCAACTTTACCTCCAAGACTTCTTTGTCACTTTTCAGTTTTGGACTTTCTGTTTTTCTTATCTCAGTTTATCTCCTAGCTCCATATTCCTATTAATTAATATTTGGACTACATTCTCATTCTGCTCTACAGTTGTCTGCCGTTCAGCTGCTTGAGTCTCTAACTCTAATATCCTGTCCACATTTCCACTGTTCTGCTGTATGAGGCCAGTTACCCACTCTTGGTCCGTCTCTCTCTGTTCAGATGATGCATTATCTGGCAATGCTCCATCTGAGTCTCCCTCCAGTTCTTCTAAATCTTCCTCATATTCACTGTCATTAGCTAGTACTACTGTCACAGCTGGTACAGTAGTCATTACATCAATCTGAATGTCTCTAGGCTCTTCTTCAATTGCCCGACTGGATTCTCCAATCTCTGGCATGTTATAGAATCACAAGAATAGTTGTTTCAGTTCAACGTAATTTTTTTTACTCTTAAAGTACATAACACGTAACATATACTACATATTATGGAAATTAAATCCTTAACAACTCCCACCATTTGCCTCTTAGAACTCTAAATGAGTCTCACTCTGTTCCTTAAGGTCATATTCCTAAGGTTTCCCCACCTAAGGTTTATAACCTATCAGCTCTGATACCAACCTGTGACGCCCTCAAATCCAGGCCCCTTGAACCACGGGTTCGGTGCTCATGTTACTATTCTACCCTGCATCATATCCATTCATTTTTGAATTAAATAATAAAACTTAATTTACATTTATACATATCTCACCCCAGGTTCTACATACCTTTATACATACACACATCTGTACCTCACATATTACAAAAGATAATATTTACAATACATCTATCCTCTATCTAAGCCTTTACTGTTGATTAGCTTTTCCTTTTCCTTTGTCTAATCCTGATTCCTTGGCCTGCTCAGGTTTAGCTAAAATATCATGTTTGAAAACAAAGGTGAGAATAAAATAGCTCAACAAGTACATAAGCAAAAGATGACATCATATTTCGAAATTTGTGAATTTAAAATCATTTAAGATGATCATGAATCACTTACAATAAACTGAATCATTTACAATAAGTCGAGTCATAAATAATGAAATGGATCATTTTTAAAAGACTGATCAATATCAATAAGTTGAATCATTTGAAATAAGCTAGTCAATATCAGTTCAATGTATGAACATGAGAAATATGCATAACTTTACATGATTAGCTGGAAACATGAAACTTGCTTGTTGTACGGTCACAAGACCTAGAAATCGTTAAGAACAATACCAATCATGAAAACTGATAATGCCCAAGTTAATCATAAGACTGCTGTTCAATTTAGATGTGTACTCTGGGTGATCAGCCCATCGTACCATTATATTGTACACAACATAAACATCTAGCGATGCAATCACGCTATAAAATTATAATGCTTTATACTTTAATCCCCTTTATCAAGGTTGTTCTATTAGAGCATATTATAGAATCCGCACCACAACAATATGGATTGGAGCACGTAACAATAAGCATTTGATTTCAACATGTATCATCATACGTGTCTAGCCAGAATCAAGATTGGCATCGACCTTTTCAAAGTAGTTCAATAGTGAATGAACTTTACATGATCATAAGAATGCAAAACATGAATGACTGTTCAATGAACTATAAATGGAAGTTCAATTTGAAGATTTGTCTTTGTCCTCGTCTATCTTAATTGGACAAGTCTTATTCCGATTGAGTCCTACATAACCATAATATGAGTTCATGCATTAGTTACATACATATGCATGTTATAACTTGTTATCATTTACCTTAACATAACCCTTAACACATACACATCATTAACTCATATCTTAATATCTATCACATTAATCATTTTTATCAATTTATGGCTTACAATACATATCTCTATCATTTAGTATTAAACATTTCATTTTGGTTTGAAAATAAAAAAAATTCAAATTCTATTGCCTGCTGCTGGGGCCACGAATTTACACTGAAAATAACGGTTGGGGCCGCGATTGGCTGAAATTTGTTCTTTCCCATTTTGATGTTATTTTTGGCCATAAATCATATTCCTCTATTCCTACACATGATTTAACATATATAACATATACATGACTTGTATGGGCCTTGAAAACATTTTAAAATTCGCAAATGAATTCATTTTTCAAAAGGTTTAGTTTTAGGTGCCGACGAACGTTTTCAAATGTTTAAGATCCTCAATTGTCGCCATAAGCACCAAATGACTTCCAAATCAACTCAAACATGTATATTTATATAAAACTTAGATAATTGGCCTTATTTGAACTTCAATTACACAAAATAACCAAAAATTACCCTTTTATGAGATTTTTGCCAAAATTCCATAACTTGAAACTTGAGCCATCTTTGAGTTATCAACTCTACACTTCATATACATTAACATATTCTTATATAGCAACTTTGTATGTTTGTACTACTTCTACATGTACCTTCAAAAGTACTTTACAAATTATGATTCGGTTTATACACAGAGTATTGCCTAAAATTCAACTTTTCCACATCAAGTCATGCTTTTCAACCATTTAAGAGCTTACAATGTTATGTAGCATTAAAATACACAAGATTCCTTCATGTTCAACCTTCTCATCTAGGTTTTCATCACTTTTATTAACATATAACACATGATCATCCATGAATTATGCTTTCTAGCTTTTAATATATATATGAATAGTGCACCACCTTTGTTCTAGCCAACTTTGAGCTTAGGGTTTCATCAAATATCAAACATGAAGCACATAAGTCACATAATCTACGTGTATAGCCAAAGATGCATGCATGACTACTCTTATTTTTGAATTTAAACATATAAATGAAGGACTTTAAGATAAGAACACATTTATACCTTCTTTGTGCTCTCTTTCTTCTTGCTATAAACCTTTCTAAAGAAGAATTCTCCACTTTGATGGCTACTTCTTCTTCCTTTGATCACTTTTCTTGAATCTCTCAAGCTTTCTATAGAACCCTAGCTTTCTTCTCTCTTTCTCTCTTAGCTAGCAACTTGGAGCTATAAAATGAGAATACTTAGGCTTGATACATGAAACATATATACATATATAAGTTGTATATATAATCTCCAACAACTAACCAAGCTTTGGTTAGTTTAACCATGCCTAGTTGGGGTTATTTAAGACATTTCCTATTGATTAGCAATGGCATAATGGACAATTCCCATAAAAAAGGATACCATGATTATTTTTTAAATTGACAAGGGCACTTTGGTCTTTTGTCCCAAAATCTAGATAGTTAAATTCCCATTGAAATCATAGTTGCTCATTTTCCATCCAATTCAAGTCATTTTCGATCCAAATTTGTTTCATTAGGCTTGAATTTTATTCTTTAATCCAATACTCCATAATTAGCTTGTCCCATAACACTTATCACCTTTGAAATTTTAATTTCTATTAATAACTTATTAATTTACAACATTAACAAACTTTCTAAATTATATATCATTACAAAAGCAAACTTGTAATTCATCTTCTCCCACCAAGGGTAAAATGGTCATCTTCCCTTTTCTCTAGACTTTCCTTTTATAAAAACTTTTCATTTATGGAAACTTTCCTTCCTTGTATTCCTACCGTATTCGTAAATAGTGATTTTCACTAAATTTCTTGGGAAATATTTTATTTGAAAATACGCATCATCACATCATATAAACGCTATTTAAGAATATGAAATGTCAAAAATACAAAAGACGTTTTTTGTGTGAATAGTATTTTTCTGCATTTATTTTTTGTGAAAATCTTTTTCTTTGATTAGTCATTAACACACATTCCTAGTCCCATTACTCTTAGTTTAGGTTACAATTTCAACCTTCAATCATCTACTACTTCTCTTACCTTACGTGTTGTTTAAAGTCTTTAAAGTATACCTGGGAAATTTTGTTCCTTATATATTATACTTTGCATTTCTCACAGTGATTTGATCACATGAGTTGATCTTCATTGCTCTCTATGGTTGCTTTACTGATACTACTGCATGTCGGACCTTTCCCTTCTTTCATATCGTCTTCATCTTTGTGAATCGTCTGCTTTATCTTCATATTCTTCCGGCATTCCAACTACCTTTGTGAATTAGGTTATCTGTATTTATTTCTCGTATAAATACATAACTTAGTGTATACCTTACCGTCAACACCTTCAACCAATTCTAGGTTTTAACTTTTAACACATATTTTCCAATTTAACCCTAATATTTGAATTAGGTTAAATGCTTAGTCATTCATTTCATTAACCGTCTATCGACTTACTAGTGCTAGATTTTTATAACTCAACCTTTAATAGCGTTCGAATATATTTTTGAACCTCATAAATATCCGGGATATCACAAATAGGACAAGAGTTCGTTAAGAAAAGGAATAAAATGTTTAATGATATTGTGGATAGTCTTCATGAAAGGGATAGACTTTTCTTTGAGAAAAATCGTAGAGCAAAAAAATGTTATTCTGGAAATCAAGAAAACACATGACAATGCTATAAAGATTCTATCTGATGATATTGTTGGTCTCCGCTCATCTTAAATTCAAAATCGATATCGCAAAACAACTGCAACAAACTGATAAAGTTCTAGAGCAAACGAACAGTGCTATGGCACTTGTACATCAATAGAGAGAAGAAGTTGAAAAAGGATTGAAGGAAAACAGAAATGACATCGCTTCCTCCTGACAGCAATTGCAAGACCTTGTGGAAGGATTCTAAGAACTCTCTAAAGAAGTCTCTACCCTAACTAATGACAAAAAAGGGGGGAAACGATTTAATCAAAGACAAGGGTACAATCATCAATTCACGGGGAGAAAAGAAATTAGAGGGAAAGAGGATAATCATCATCTCCTCAACCTCTTCAAGTTATACCTTTGAAAGGGCAATCTTCAAGAAGGCAACCATCTTCAAGAACAGAGTCATGGCAAATAGTGACTACTCTGTCCTGAGAACACCAAATGATGATCCAATATTTGTGAATAGAATGTCTCAGGGTATCCATATTAATGGGGAACAACAATTCGGCATGCCTGATCTTGGCCCCCAAAGATACTAAAAGAAGGGAGAAGAAAATATGCTAAAAGAAGGGAGATCTATAGAAGAAGAACAGAAGTTGAAAGAAAAGATCCTCCAAGAAGCAAGAGAGGAAAAAGATAGGTTAAACTTAGCAAGGAGGTATTCTTATTTTGAAATAGTTGCTGAATTTCTAAAGCTTGTATAAACTTTCACATATCAATGAGTTCTTGTTTTTGGTCTACCAATATAGTTGCTCACTATATTTTAAGTCATGTTTAATTTCTTGAAATAACTACATGGTTAACATTGATGATTGCTATGAAAATACTGGTTTTGTCATCATCAAATAGGGAAAGATTGTTAGAGTCTTCATATTAAATTTGATGATGATATGATTAATGTATATTTGTACCAGTCGCTTTTGTAAAGTCCTTTAATGAAGTCTTGATGTACAAGGACTTAGATTAGAAAAGATCAAAAACTTGTTAAGATGATCTTTTGAGACAAACTCTTGTATAGACTGAAGGACTAAGTTGATTGATTGTATAGTACGAAGATCAGATCGTATAGTTCAGATCATATAATCAAAAATTGTAGTGAAAGATCATACCAGAGATCTAATTGCAGAGCATGATCATATCGTATTGAAAAATTGATCTCAAAAAAGCAGATCATATAGCAAAGTCAATAGCAGAACAAAATTGGTTCATAGAGATCATTCATAGCAAACTCAAAGACGTATAGTAAAGGAGAATTTTTAGAAGTTTAATCAAAAATGTAGAGCATAACATGGTGTTCTAATCGTAGTACAAACTTCATGTTCCCCATCTAACCATACAATCAATTCATTTTGTAAAGTAAGCTAGAAATGTCAGATGTCTGACAATGAGAGGTCTGAAGATTGAAAAGCCCGGTACATTCTCCAACATCTGAAATCAAAGTTTGAGGATCAGGGCATGTTGTGTCTACCAGCTTGTTTGACCTTGAAAACGTCAACCACATGGTTTTCATAATTGGAACTCTAATAAGACGACATAGTAGAAAGTTATTTTCCCAACTCGAAAATGTCAACATCAAAGATCTTCAAGGATTAAGGCATTAACAGAACAACGACAACTTTTGCTGCAGGAAAATCTCAAGGGATCTATATAAGGACAAGTAAAAATTAAAGAGAAGTTACATAAGATTGAAAAGAAGATATTTTGTTAAAATTCAAAAAGACCACTCTACGAAAGTTAAAATATACGTTCAAGTTGCCAAGTACATGAGAAGTCCAACCTATTAAGATCTTAGCAGTAACTCGAGATAAATCATTCGTTGTTTATGTAAGTAACATTATCTTTGTGACAGTAGTATAAGTCTATGTCATTTGAAGAGATCTAAGTGATCTGGACTGAGTTTCCCTATTCCGAGACTAAGTGACTCAAAAGAACCTGAGTGGTTCATTTGTAGCACATCTTAGTGATTTATATCCTTAGTGGATTCCCTACTCGTGGAGTAGGAGTTGTCCAGTCTCCGAACTACTTTAAAAAAAAATTGTCTCCTTTTAATTTCTGCATTTACTTTTTGTTTAATATTGATCGTGTTTATGTGTGATTTATTTCATTAGTCCCAAAATTCCAAAAATGTGCTTTACTCTTATTCATCTTAAAGGAGGATTTTCAAATCATATTCCGTTGTGCTTAAACAACATTGACTAATAGATTATCTGGTAATTAATTTAAAATCTAGGGAAAAGGTTTTATAATGATCTATTCAACCCCCCACCCCTTCTAAATCTCTTGTGTTCCTCTAGGATACAACAATACATATTATGTTTGCTCTTTGAAAAATGATGATTAATCTCATAAACATTTGTGTGGAGACACTAAAGCAAGTATGTAGGTACTTATTGGAGAATAAGTTCATTGAACGTGACTCACTTAAGGAACACCTAATGGAGTTTTACGTACCTGTCAATAGGAGTTTCTAATGTGATAGTAGTACAAATGATCCTTAAACTTGAGATTATCATAATATTTTGTGTATAATGAGTTATAATTAGTCATATTCCTTAAGACTCTTTGAGTATATAAAATGGTATATTCAGGTATAATAAATTGTACATGAAAGTAGGTGAATGATCTACCACTTCCAGTAAATGAAGAGAATATCCAATGTGATTCGATAAATAACAACTCAGGAATCATTGGCTAATGTTGAATGAAAATTAGAAATGAGTTTCTAATTTACATTAATTAGAGTTATGCATTTGAGGATTAAAATGCATATGATCAAATAAATAAAACTTGACAATAATTCTATGTTTTATATTTGACCGAGACATTGTATGGTAGAAGAATTGAATTATACGGTAATTATTTACGAAATAGGTTTTTTGTGATCAAACGTTGAATTTCATATTATCCGAAAAGTCATTTTATATGCTAAAACGTGTCACTCTTATTGTAGAATAAATATATTTATTTATTTTGAATTAAATGTGTTTAATTCATAATAAATAATATTAGAATGGTTCTAATTTATTTATTCTACAACCGGTATAATATTGAATTTAAAGGGTCACACCATAAAAGAGAAATATTTATTTTAGAAGTAGATGGCTTAATAGTAATAATAAATTAAGTATATTTAATTTATACTATAGTAATAGAATAAATTAAATAGCTTGATATTTATAATTAGTATTTTATAAATACTAATTATAAATTAATAAGAGAAGTATTATTATTATTATTATTATTATTATTATTAATTAATTAATTAATTAATTAATTAAGTTCCTAAATGGTTTAGAAATTGTAATTATTATAATAATTAATTTAGTTCCTAATTAGATTGAGAATTAAATTAAAACTTTATTCCTAAAAAGTTTGGGAAAGTTGAGCAAGTCTATAAATAAGAGTGGTCTTATTATAGATGGGGTTGTTGGAAGTATTGTTCCAAGAATACATACAATTCTCTAGATCTAAGGAGTTAGAGTGAGGAAAAAAAATTAGGGCTAGCCACCCAAAATCTTATTGAATCTAAAATTACTTCTTGAATTTATATTCTCCTTGGTGGATCACCTTTAGAGGCTGCACACTTGAGTAACTAACGTTGATCCATGGATTCTGTTGAAGAAATGCAAATAATTTAAGGAGATGAACTCGTAGCTGATCAGGAGTTGATTGTCTTCAAAGGTATAACTTTTATCCTTTCGTAATTAATAAATATCGCACAAGGTAGATTCTACATTATTGTAGAAAAAAATTTAAATTCGATTTATGCAATTCTTCCTCGTTTTATTACAATTTGATCGTATGTCTATAATTTTTTGCAACTAACATAATCGACGCATGTGCCTAAAATAGGATGATTGAATAGAACACATTAAGAATATTGTTTTCCTATTTTCTTACACACAAAGCACAGGCAAGTATAAGTAATCTAAAGCAATATAATGGCAAGCAAAGATTGTTCTCAAGAAGACTAAAATTAATAATTACCAGCTACTAATATTTAATTAAATTAACCCAATTCAAACTCAAGATCCAAATCAAAGATAATGAAAACGCTTAACTAGAATCTAACAAATAAAGTATTAACCAAGGATTAAAACAAATTAAGATTACAACTTTCCTTAATTTTTCATGTAAATCATTTGCTCCCTCTTAATTAGGCTAAATATAAGGAATTGTTAACCATGAATTCTTTATAGTATTTATATGCATCCCTCAAATGACATATAAACTAATCCAGGAAAACCCGACCCTAGGGCAACAGATTTAACAGGAACATCCGAGTTAACCAACCCATTATATCTCTATGTGGATCAAACTAAAGAGGATTTAAATACAGATTCCCTTATTCATTACATGTGGCATATAGATATATCTCTATGCTACACACACTTTATAATTTTCATCCAATACAGAAAACACAACACATGCTATCGTATCTAGTTCTAAACTTATACTCCTCTCTCGATTCCATATAAGTTACCACACTAATTACAAGTCAGGTAATTAATCAATAGCGCACAAGATATTAAGAAGAGAGCAGATTAATTTAAACTACACAAAAAGTTTCATTATAATCTCAATCAAACGTTTAGTTCATAAAAGAATTAAAAATCATGATAATCCAGTTAGATAACATTCCAAAAGAATCAAAATAAAAGTAATAAAGAGGGAAGAAGAAACTAGTAGAATCTGCAATCTCTCTTCAAACTCTTGCTTTGATTTCTTGTTGATTCCTTGGAAATCCTAGCCTCCAACCCTTAGCCTACAACAGTTTATTACTCCACTAACACCACCATCTGGGTCCCATAAAAAAGAACTAAAAAATGGCATCTCCCTGACGGGCACCTAGTGGACGCCTAGGCGCACTATACTGCTATCCACCGGCACCTATTGGGCACCTAATACTAGAATAGTGACTGCTTTAGCCTCCTTAAGTGTTTTGGGCAAAACTCTCTCGTCCGAACTCTGATTGAGGTGATTCAAGATATTCCAGAAAGCTGAGAAGTAGATCTACAACTTCCATGTTCTAGGATTTAAGATTTAATAGATGGATCAATGTCAAAAGTTGGCCTCAAATGACTTCTACTTAAACGACAAGCCAAAAATCCAAACCGAGCAACTCCAAGCTTTGATCCACAAAGCCCTTATTCTATTTACTATAAAATAACATAAAAACGTATAAAAGTAACCTAAAAATATATCCTATAAAACAAGAATAAAATCACATAAAACTAACATAAAATATTTACAAGTAATATGCAAAATAACTTATGACAATTAACATAAAAACTAAATTAAATGCTTGAGAATGCACAAATTATCAAGTCTAAAGATAGTCAATACATATGTATAAATACCACTCACCAAATACCCCTAAACTTAAATATTTGTTTGTCCTCAAGTAAAACACCAAAAACAAAGCTAACATATACACACAAAGATACTCAAGCAATAGATCATCACGAATTAGATTAACGACCTCAAAGATTATATAATATTATTCAAAAGAAATCTCATAACACTACAGAATTTAAAATCTCAACGTAGTTACCAATTCCATAAATATTCAAGATTCTTTAGTGTGCGTGCACCCCCGCTGTTTCAATTAGTCAGAATTTAGATAAACTTATACAATCAAGCATTTGACGAATGACTCCATTTCAAAAGTAAAGCTTTATTTTTCACATCAATGTCAACTAAGTAAGGCAATCATATAAATAAAGGATCACATGAAATTAACATGTAAGCCCTTTTGTTTATTTCTAAGCGCGTGCATATATAATTTTTTTCCCCGCCTCACTTTGTATGCATATATATAGATGAACGCATTTTATGCTCCATTTCACCCTCATAATTTTATTTTTGACTTGTGCAATGTCTAATCTTATTAAGCTTTTTAGTGATACCCATGTAACGAACTTTCAACCAATGACTCCCAAATCAGTTGACTTTAGAACACTAAATATAAAGACATCCCTAAGGGCTTACTCATCCTAGTAACAAAGACCACAAAATTTTGACTAAGTCAAGTCATTTAATATCATATATTCTCTTTTATTTATTCCTCAAATTTATATATTATCCAATATTCTCCTAAACTTATATGAAAGCCTAGACTAAGTATGAAACGATGTTCACATAAAAACTTAAAATTTTCTACATAAATCATCATAAACATCTAACCTATAAAATTTTATAAATAATAATTAATCAAACAGTAGGGTATGTGCTCAATAATGAAAAAGAATCAAGAATATCGCCAAACTAGCTCAAATGTCATAATATAAATCTCGCATGTTTGTTAATTTTCCTTAAATAGCAGTGAATAATCAAAGTCTTATCATTAGCCTCGTCCTAATTCACATGATTAAATACGTAAGTAACTAACTATTAACACAAAAATGAAACACAACCTAAACTATCCATTTTCATAGGTATCATAGTTACACTTAGCACTTGCAACAAGCCTTTGAATCCCAAGGTTACCTCAAGTGGACGAGTAGTGTCTCGTGAGGGTTTGCAGTGAATATACTCACAAAATTCCAAAATGTGTATGCCACTAAATAAAAAAAAATTATTTACTTTTTTAAAAAAATGAAACTAGCCACATGAAAACTAACTAAATGCAAACTAACTAAATGAAGCATATATAAATCAACAAGAAACAAGTAATAATACCCCCAAACTTATGATGCAAATTGTCCTCAATTGCATAAATATACAAATACAAAACAGAGGACTTCCCTTAAAATGGTCACATATTACCGTCGATCTCCTCATAATGAGCACTTAAGCGCCTCTTCCATGTTATTTATATTGCATCATTTTCCTTTTTTATTTTTTATTTTTTCATTATTACTTGGTACCTACAAATATGTCATATAATTAGTATCCCATCAAAACATGATTATTAATAAATAATTTACTATACTTTAACATAATTTACCCCTCAAATATAAAAGTTATTAACAATTAACAATTTTGGGTTGCCTCTAAAATCAGCGTTTGGTTTTAAGTCATCAGCCTAACTACTGCCTGCTCTTTATCCGGATCAAAAATTGGCATGATGAAACGCCTTGAAATCCATTCTTTGGTTATTCGCTTATCCTTTCGTTTAAGTTTTCGATCTTCAATCCGGTGTTCATCCTTCCATTTAAATTTTTGATCTTCAATCTGGCATTCATCCATCACCTTCCACTGAAAGAATCTTTTCATGCCTGCTTTCTTGTTTGTCTTCTTCTTTCCCTTATCCACAACAATATCAACTTGGAAACATTCTTCGGAATCACTTGGAAGCTTTATTTCTCTAAAAACTTTGAACATCACTTCTTTGTTTTGGACTCGTGTTGTCAGCTCACCTTTCTATACATCTATAAGAGTTCTCCCAGTAGCCAAAAATGGTCGCCCAAGAATGAAAGGAATTTCCCGATCTTCATCAAAGTCTAGAACCATGAAGTCCGCGAAAAATATGAATTCATCCACTTTTACCAATACATCCTCTACTATGCCCTTTGGATACGTGACTAGTCTATCTACCAATTGTAACTTAATGGTTGTGGGTTTTGCCACTTTTAACCTAAGTTACTTATAAACTGATAGTGGCATCAAATTGACATTGGCCCCCAAATCGTACAAAGCTTTAGCGAAGAACCTTGTTCCTAATAGTGCAAGGAATTACAAAACTACCCGGATCCTTAAGCTTTGGTAGTAGTTTCTTTTACAATATCGCACTGCACTCTTCCGTAAGCGCGACTGTCTCAAAATCCTCTAACTTCTTCTTATTTGACAGGATAACCTTCATGAACTTCACATAACTGGGCATTTGTTCTAAGGCGTCCGCGAAAGGAATGTTTATGTGAAGCTTTTTTAATATCTCCAGAAACTTAGAGAATTGTTTGTCGAGTTTTTCTTTCTGAAGACGTTGGGAAAAAGGTATAGGTGGTACAATTGAGCTTTATTTTGAATTCACTACAGTTTTGTTAGATTCTTTCCTTTCCTTGCCCTCATGCTTATTTTCTTCCTTTTTAACCTCAACCTCATCTTCTACAACCGGCCATGACTTCTTTAACTCTCTCCCAACTGTGTCGGTTAACTCACTGTGAAGTGTAACCGAATTGCACTGTTTTCTGCTTTCCCTTCTTGAATTTTCTCTGTATTGTTTGGCAGTGTACCTTAGGGTCAATTAATTAAAGCAGTCGCCAGTTGTCCCATTTGGTTCTCCAAGATACAAATTGACACTGCTTGGCTTTTGATGTTCATGTCCATTTGATTCATAAGCTTGTCTTGAGCACTCATCCTTGATTTAGTTCTAGCCATGAACTTAGCCAGCAGTTCCTCCAGTTGTGGCAATTTATCTGGCTATGGTGGAGGTTGATCCTAAAAACTAGGTGAATAAAGCTGTCTCGGAGCAGTATGTTGGGCTTGATTACTATTACTCCATGAGTAATTCTAATGATTTTGCATATCCAGCTTATAATAGTTGGGACTACCACTATTTTTCTACCAATTGAAGTTACCTACATATTGAACTGATTCAAATCTAATAGCACACTAGTCACTCACATGATTTCCTACACATATCTTTCAAATTAATGACACCTTCTGAACGTTTTGAACCCTAAATGCATTAATCTTCTTTGTAAGTGCATTTATTTGTGCTGCTAATGCGGTAATTGCATCCACTTCAACTCTACATGTCGCTCTTGGTTGATTCATCCTAGCTGATGCCCACTGATAGTTATTTACTGCTATGGTCTCCAACAACTTGTAGCCTTCATCAACTTTCTTTGTCATTAAAGTTCCACCTGCAGCTGCGTCAACACTTGTCTGTGTAGTACTGAATAAACCATTGTAAAATGTTTGGACTTGCAACCACTTAGGAATCTCATGATGAGGGCATCTACGTAATAATTCCTTGAACCTTTCCTAAGCTTCGTAGAGAGACTCCGAGTCATATTGAACAAAAGATGTGATATCGTTCCGCATCTTAACTATTTTGGCAGGTAGAAAGAATTTAGCAAGAAACTTATACGCCAATTCATTCCATGTTGTGATCAATCCAGGGGGTAGTGAATGTAGCCAACTCTTCACCTTGTCCCTAAGAGTAAATGGGAACAAGCAAAGTCTTATTGCATCTTCGGTCACTCCATTGAACTTGAATGTATCACATATCTCTAAGAAGGTGGTCAAGTGGTCATTGGGATCATCATTTGGCAATCCTCCAAACTGGACAGAGTTATGTAGCCTCTGAATTATGCCTGGTTTAATTTTGAAGGAAGTCTCAAGAATCACAGGCCTCTAAATGCTAGACTAAATTTCGGTAACCTGTGGCATTGCAAAGTCCCTTAACGACTTTTGCTCTTCATCTGCCATCCTCTCTTGATTTTGTACCGTTTCCTGAATGAAATTTCAAATTCTACGAAACCTTTGTTCAATATTGTCTTCAAATGGTACTGGTTCCTACTCCTTTGAATGCGTTTGCATACAAAATCACGAGTACTTGAAAAGAACATAAAGTAAAAAGAGAGTTTAAACTAAGATTAATTTAACTGTGCCTAATAATGATAAATTATTAAATTAGTCCTCTGCAACGGTGCCAAAATATTTGTTTGCCTATTTTCTTACTTACAAAGCACACGTAAGTATACGTGATCTAAAGCAATATAATAGCAAGCAAAGATCGTTCCCACGTAGACTAAAATTAATAATTACCAGCTACTAATATTTAATTAGATTAACCCAATTCAAACTCAAGTTCCAAATCAAAGATAATGAAAACGCTTAACTAGAATCTAACAAAGAAAGTATTAACCGATGACTAAACGAATTAAGATAGCTTAATATTACAACTTTCCTTAATGTTTTATTTAAATCATTCACCCTCTCTTAATTAGGCTAATTATATGGAATTGCTAACCGAAAATTCTTTATAGTATTTATATGCATCCCTCAATGACATATAAACTAATCCAGGAAAACCCGACCCTAGACCAATAGATTTAATAAGAACATCTAAGTTAACCAACCCACTATATCTCTGTGTGAATCAAATTAAAGAAGATTTAAATACATATTCCCTTATTGATTACACATGGCGTATAGCTATACCTCTATGCTACACACACTTCATGATTTCCATCCAACGTAGAAAACACAACACATGTTATCTTATCTAAGTCTAAACTTATACTCATCTCTCGATTCCATATAAGTTACCACACTAATTACATGCTAGGTAATTAATCAATAACGCACAAGATATGATAACCAATCCCAATATCAACAATAATCAAGAAGCGAGCAAATTAATTTGAACTACACAAAAAGTTCCATTGTAAGCTTAATCAAATGTTTAGTTTCTAATAGAATTGAAAACCATGATAGTCTAGTTAGATAATATCCCAAAAGAATCATAATAAAAGTAATAAATAGGGAAGAAGAAACTGTAGAAGTTGCAATATCTCTTTTGACTCTTGCTTTGATTTTCTTGTTGTTTCTTTGGAAATCCTAGCCTCCAGCCCTTAGTCCTTAATTCTTGATCTCGATTTTTTCAATTCTTGTTTTGTCCCCTTCTACTATAGAAGCCAAAAGTCTCTGAAAAACCTCTATTTTGCGTAACTTCCACAGCAATTTATTACTCTACAAACACCATTATCACAAAAGAGAACTGAAAAATAGTATTTCCCTGACAGGCTCCTAGTGGGCGCCTAGGTGCGCTACACTACTGTCCACTGGCGCTTAGTGGGTGCCTACTGGATGCCTAGTGCAGGAATAGTGATTGCTTCAACCTCTTTCGATTTTTGGGCATAACTCTCTCATTTGAACTCCGATTGAGGTGATTCAAGATATTTCGTAAAGATAAGAAATAGATATACAACTTTTATGTTCTGGGATTTGAGAGTTGATAGTTGGATCAAGGTCGAAAGTTGGTCTCAAGCGACTATTACGTAAATGGCAAGCCAAAAATTCAAACCGGACAACTCCAAGCTTTAATCCACTAAGCCCTTTTTCCATTTCCTATAAAATAACATAAAAATATATAAAAGTAACATAAAAACATATCCTATAAAACAAGAATAAAAGCACAAAAAACTAACTTAAAATATTTAAAAGTAATATGCTAATTAATTTTTGACGATTAACATAAAAACACGTAAAAATTAAATCAAATGCTTGAGAATACACAAATTATCAAGTCTAAAGATAGTCAATATAGAGGTATAAATACCACTCACTAAATATAAGTTATAAATATCATCACAATGAACCCTCTACATAAGCACCGATCTTCTCATACCCCTGATTCAACCCCTTTACCATCTTCTTCACTTCATAGTAATTCGAGGGCAGAGTATGATTCTTTGGTAAGAACTCCCTGACAAGAGCAAGAAAGTCATTGAAACCTCTTTCACTATAGTCACGCTCATTCTTGAAGTGTAAGAGCTTCATCACTGTAGATAGTCTAGCGTGCTTATCAATTCCATCATACATTGGGACCATGTATTCAAATAACATCATGTAAAAGGTAGGTGTTGTATCATTTGACTCTTGCTGAGCACTTCTTGGTGAATGCTCATTTGCACCCTAATCAATATTTCTAAGGCCATAAACATCAACCAACATCTCCACAGCATCATAGATATCGTCGTATGAATCCCTATGAACTGGTTGGTTTGCATTGTCGATCATTTCCCTGAACTCAGTTAATTCCTCATGGTGAATCCATGCAGAATACCCATTCACAAACCCATACGAAAACAAGTCAAACTTAGTATCATCGACTTTCTTCCAAATTAGGTTTTTACACTTGAAACACAAGCATCTCACCTTTCCGTTCAAATTACCATCATGTTCATTTGCAAAATTCAAAAATTTGTAGACCTCATCATGGTATTCAGGCAGTAATCCCCTCCCACCAAGTGGTATCTTATAGTACATCTAACTCCGGTCGTCTGACATCTTTAACTGAACAAAAGGCACTATCAAACCAAGGAGATTACTGTATGTGCTCTATGCATGAATCATACATATCTTCAGCTCCTAGTTATAGGGGTCAGGCTTCTATCCCGTTCCTATATGTGTTTTCTCTCTAATGCCAATACCATGAGCACATTTTTCCTATTTCAAGAAAATTTCGACAACACCTCTCCATGGTCTCTAAGTACACGAAATAGACCAAGACAACTAAGTATAAGTATGCACTCAAAGAATATGCAGAGATATTAGCCGAAAAATCCTCGAAACAAAAAAAAAAGCACTCAAGTCATTGCCACTAGCCTAAGTGAGAGACATAACATTCAGGTACAATCATAGTCTGGGGACTATTCAGCATTCATTCCTAATGAGTGAATGTCGAATAAGTTTCTAAACTCCTAAGTATACTACATGCATAAGTGATTTGATTTAATTGGGTTATTCGATATTCACTCATTAGGAGTGAATGTAAAACGAGTTTCTAAGTTACAAAGTAAACATGATTTGGTTTGATTTTTATTTATTTTATTTTATTTTATTTACTTTATTATAATTTATTAGTTTATTTTATTTAATTAAATTAAATTTATATAATTTTATTTATTATTTTATTATATTACATTTAATTTTAAATTACTTTATTTTTTTATCTTATTAAATAATTTTAATTAAATTTAATTTATTATATTTAATTTATTTTATTGGCTTATTTTATTTTATTATATTATATTTATTTTATTATTTCATTTCATTTAATTATATTTAATTATATTTAATTTATTTTTTAATTATATTTAATTTATTATAGTTTATATAATTTAATTTTTTTTATTATATTTTATCTAATTTATTTTTATATTTTATTTTATTTATTTTTAATTATATTTAATTTATTTTATTTTCTTTATTTTATTATGGTTTAATTTATTAATTATATTTAATTTATTTTTAAATTTACTTTATTCTTCTATTTTATTAAATAATTTTAATTTAATTTTTTATTTTATTCTACTACGTTTATTTTATTTTATTTTACTGTTTTACTTTATTTTTTTATATTTAAGTTATTATTTTATTTAATTTAATTAAAATTATTATAACACATGGAAATTCTATCCGAAATTTCGTTGAAATTGCAGTAAAAAAAAATTATTCTGTCAGCATCATATTCCTACTAGAATTGAATTAATCATACCCAAAGATAGAAAAAATTATGTAATAGCAGTAGGAACATATGTAATATCCCAGATATTTACAAGAATTGTAGATAAGATTTTTAAAAATTATTTAAAGGTTATGATTTAAAAACCTAGAGTTGGAGAAGTGGGATATATAGAAAATGGGTAAACATTTTTTTTTTAACATAATTTATTTGTTAGAAATTAAATTTGAGAATATTATAAGGATGCATGTGGAGAATTTATTAAGGAAATAAATTCAATTAAAAAGTGAATGTGGTTATATATATATATATATATATATATATATATATATATATATATATATATATATACCTAGAGTGGTGTTTGTTAGCCAAACAAGATGATATGTGAAGTAAATTAAATACTCAATAAAACTAATAAATTAATTAGTTTAAGTATGGATTAAGAAGGAAAGTCATGTAATATAATTAATTAAGTTAATTATATGAGTCATAAATTAAATTTATGATTAACAAGTAGAGAAGTGGAATATTGCCTAAAAGGACAATATTAAGAAATTTATTAATTAAGTAATTAGCTTAATTATTAAATTGTTATATAGAGTTCATTAATTGATTTAAAACAAGCCCAATATAGGAATATTTGCTTGAAGGTGGGTAATTAAATAATAAGCCCAAATGTTATTTTAATTAATAGTCCAAGAGGTAATTAATGTAAGTCCAATTAATTAATGTTGACAAGTACTGTATATAATGGGGTGGTAGTCCAATTAAATAAATTACCTAGCCCAAGTTATGAAAGATATATGAGTTGTGTGGGTAGTCCAAGTAATTAAATAAGAAAGTCCAATGCACAGTAATCTATGTAGCCCAAACGCATAAAAGTCAAATGTTGGTTAATGTGTTGAGAAAATATTTTCAAGTATTATTGAGTGTAGAGAATTAACTAATGTAAGGTTAATTGAATAACCCTAGTTGGTGGGCAAGAGAGAGAATTAATCAAACATTAGTTAATTGCTAGAGGAAGGAAGGTAGTGATGAGAATTAACTATGGGTGAGATAATTGAGTAACCCAATATGATAGAATAATTTAAAGCAAGTCTAATTGGATTATATTTTAAATCCAAATGAAGTATTAAACTATGTCAAATTAATTAACCTAGTAGTCCATGTAATTTAATTTAACCTTGATCCATGTAATAATTAAACAAGTCCAATGCTTCTTTTAATTAAATGTAACATAGGGTATTTAATATAGTAGCTCTAATGAATTAAATTGTTGAGCCAAGCAATGGTAATTCAAAGTCCAATTGAAATTAATTTCAATGTCCCAAGTTGAGCTCAATATGCATGTATAGGTGGATATGTGTGTGTGTGTGTGTGTGTGTATATATATATATATATATATATATATATATATATATATATATATATATGGGTGTGTATATGTATATTGTGACGCCCCCAAATCTGGGCCCACACAGCCCAAACTTGAGTCGTCAAAATACTACAACAAAATTATTACAACAAAGCACAACGTACAACAATACAGTGTATAATAATACACAACTAAGTCTTCACTATTATTGCCACACTATTTTACAAAACGTGAAGACTATGATAACTATTCCTCGGACCCTCACTCCATTCCCCGGCTAGACCCTGTTATGTTTTCATCTCCTGTTGAAAAACAATGGAACAAAAGAAAGGGTGAGCTCAAATAGCCCAGTAAAGAATATCATGACTAAGATAATGATGAATAAATTATCATTAGTCTTCAACAGTTGAGTTCTTGATAGAATACAATAGACTACAAGGTTTATATCAAAAACTGCAGTTAAATTCTTAAACAACGTTCAGATCAATAATAGCAGCGGAATGAGTAATCTATTAGAAGAATAATGCAGACTATAATGTCCACTCGGTTCTCTTTTTAGGAAAAACATCATCAACTTTTATCATCTGAAATATCATTAGTCAAGATAATACAAATTCACAGTTCCTGATCATAATCATGCAGATCAACAGTTCATCTTTGCACTACGGGCCAAAGACATTCAATATAACACCAACGGTCATGATTATACCAGATTCAGCCTTTGGTCATAATCATACCAAACAACAGTTCATCTTTGCACTACGGGCCAAAGAGAACATTCACCACGTGCCATAAAAGACACCGAACAGATGTATCGCCTTTAACCTATTATATCGCCTTTAACCTATCATCTGTTCAACAAATATATCACATCTGTGCCCCCGGCCACAGATATTCACAACAGCTTGATTTTTGGATGATTAGAATGATATAAATGATGAACAGAAGAAATAGGATAACAATAAGTATCGGAAGTTTACTTTGTACAGATTCAAATAATGTCCAAATTGTCAACATGATGTGGAGTGAAATTTAAAAATGATATTCAAGATCCACAGTTCAGAATAACGGTTACAATTCAATAGAAAGGTTCACGTAAATAGGAAGGTTCAGTTGAAATAATGAAGTTCAACTATTATGGAACATATAATATTTTCAGGAATTATAGAAGCAATAGTTCCATAATAAATTTCGATTTAGGAGTATGAAAGAAAATAATATCCCTTACCGTAGCAAGTTTGATTAACAAAAGGTGAAGGAAATTAATACAAAGGGTTATTCACCAACAGGCGGCAATCCGCTCCGTAAGGTTATTCCCACAATTTAATAGAATTTGAGTACAAAGAGTTATTCACCAAACAGGCGGCAATCCGCTCCGTAAGGTTATTCCCACAATTTAATAGAATTTGAGTACAAAGAGTTATTCACCAAACAGGCGGCAATCCGCTCCGTAAGGTTATTCTCAGAGATTAATAATGAATGAATACGAAAGGTTATTCACCAACAGGCGGCAATCCGCTCCGTAAGGTTATTCCCACAATTTAATACATGGAAATAAAATGCACGTCTTATGAGTAAGGAAGAAACAATATTATTATCGAGAATCAAATAATGATAATCCCTTACCATAGTACGTTTGAATAATGGAAGATGAAAAAGATGGTATCCCTTACCGTAACACGTGACTGGATATTGATTTAAATGAGGTTGATTAACTTGAACAGTACACGTATACTTATAGATCTTCACAAATACTCAAGATGACTTAAGCACACTTAGAGAGAACTTTCACAAGAAGTATTTAGAGAGAGAAAGAAAGAACAAGTAAGGAAGTTTATGAAAAATCCTTAAGTTAAGGCTTCTATTTATAGCCAAAAATCTCATCATTCATTTAATCTAAACCATTCATTTAAAGATCATCTTTTAATCTACACCATCCATTTCAAATATTATATTATCTTTAATCTACACCATTCATTTCATATCACCTAATAATCACCTAACTTTATATTATAAACAAATCAATTTAATTATTCAACAATAATTCACACTTTAATCTACACCATTCATTTCATATTACCTAATAATCACCTAACTTTATATTATAAACAAATCAATTCAATTATTCAACAATAATTCACACTTTAATCTACACCATTCATTTCATATCACCTAATAATCACCTAACTTTATATTATAAACAAATAACTTTATCAATTCAATTATTATGACTAATTGTTATAAATACAGTATAGTTAGCTCTTAGATATCCAGTCAATAAATTAATGAAATACAACTGTTTAAATAACATCATAATAGAGATAACAATAATGTAAAATAAAGCATACGTTACTGTGTAATGACAATTATTGATTCAATAATGTGAATCACTGTGCATATGTTACTGTGACAATTATTAGGTTCAATAATTTTAAAAACAGTGCAACAACAATTATTGACTCAATGATATAAAATACAGTGTAATGACAATTATTAAATCAATAATGCAAAATACTGTGTAACAACAATTATTGAATTGATAATATAAAATATTATGCAGTGACAATTATCGATGAAATGATGCGTAACAGTTACGGTGTCAATTATCAGACCAATAATATGAGACACTATGCAATACCGTGTGTTACTGTAGAGTACCGTGTGCTACAGAAAATACCATAAACTACCGTATGCTACTATTCTTTTATCACCGGTATTTTAACAGTTCCGTTGACTATTTTTATTTAAAAAGGTTACTTCTGTCGTTTTCTATATCCGACAAATATTCCGTTGTGGGGTCCACCAATAATTTATTATTTCGGCGCCGTCGTACGGCACGAATATTCCCCGACCAAACGAATATTCCCCGACAAAGCGAATATTGTCCGACAAAATAAAATTTGCACATAACATCCTTAACTTTCAATTTTGTTAATTTAACCACTTACTGTTTCAAAAAAAATATATATGAAGAAAAATTAAATTTTGTATTTCATAAAATTCGGGGTCTTACAACCTCCCCTCCTTATGAAATTTCGTCCCCGAAATTGACGTACCTGACATATCGAAGAGGTAAGGATACTTAGATTTCATCTCAGATTCTAGCTCCCAGGTCATTTCCTCAGTATCTTGGTTCCTCCATAAAACCTTAACTTGAGGTATAACCTTTGAGCGTAGGATCTGCTCCTTCTTATCCAGGATCTTAACAGGTACCTCCTCGTATGTTAAATCCTCTGCTATAACGTCTGGTTCTAACTCAATGACGTGGTTTGGGTCCTTCACATATTTACGTAACATAGATATGTGAAAAACGTTATGGATGCGAGACATACTTGGTGGTAAGGCTAGTCTGTAGGCTACGGTTCCTATTCGATCGAGGATTTCAAATGGGCCAATAAATCGAGGGTTGAGCTTTCCTCTTTTTCCGAATCTCGTAACCCCTTTCCATGGAGAAACACGTAAGAATACATGATCTCCGACGTTGAAACTTTCGTCTCTCCGATGAAGATCAGCATAACTCTTTTGTCGTTCTTGTGCGGTCTGTATTCGTTGTCGGATCATTTGGATCTTTTCGGTCGTCAAGCGTACCAACTCGGGTCCCAACAATTTTGCTTCTCCTACCTCATTCCAACATATTGGAGAGCGACACTTCCTTCCATACAATGCCTCGAATGGAGCCATGCCTATGCTTGCTTGGTAACTGTTGTTGTAAGAAAATTCCACCAACGGCAAGTACTTATCCCAACTTCCTTTGAAGTCTAATACACAAAGTCTCAAAAGATCTTCGAGGGTCTGGATCGTCCTTTCCGATTGTCCGTCCGTTTAAGGATGGTATGCAGAACTAAAACGTAGTTCAGTGCCCATAGCTTTTTGTAGACTGATCCAAAAGCGTGAAGTGAATCTAGGATCTCGATCAGAAACAATGGAAACTGGCATGCCATGCAATCTCACGATCTCATTTATGTACATACCGGCAAGACGTTCAAGTGAAAAGTTTTCTCGTATAGGCAAGAAATGAGCAGATTTGGTCAATCTATCTACGATCACCCAAATTGCATCTAAGCCTTGAGAAACTTTTGGAAGACCCGTCACGAAGTCCATATTGATGTGTTCCCACTTCCATTCGGGAACTTCAAGTGATTGTAATGGACCTTTAGGAACTTGATGCTCTGCCTTGACACGTTGACAAGTTAGGCACCTTGAGATAAACTCCGCAATCTCTTTTTTCATATTGTTCCACCAAAATGTATGTCGAAGATCTCGATACATCTTGGTACCTCCTGGGTGGATTGCAAACGGCGTGTTGTGTGCCTCCATCATGATTTTATGCTTTAATTCAGGATCGTTAGGAACACAGAGTCGAGAGTTGACTCGAAGTATTCCTTTCTCGTTGATTCTTGCTTCGGGAATGGCACCTTCTTGTACTTTCTTTATCATGTTTATCACTTCCGGATCGGTAGCTTGAGCAGCTTTAATTTTATCGATTAAAGTTGGTTCTACTCGCACGTGAGCAATCTTCGAGTGGGTCCCTGATGTCTTTAGCTCTATCTCCATCTTTTGCAAGTCGTACAAAATACACTTTTGTGTTGTCAGCAGTGCACTTGTACTTGCATAAGATTTTCTGCTCAAAGCGTCAGCTACAACGTTCGCCTTTCCCGGGTGATACTGGATTGTGTGGTCATAATCCTTTAACAGCTCAAGCCAACGTCGTTGTCGCATGTTGAGTTCCTTCTGGGTGAAGAAATACTTGAGACTTTTATGATCCGTATAGATATCCACTTTTTCTCCGTACAAGTAGTGTCTCCAGATCTTCAACGCGAAAACGACTGCTGCCAACTCTAGATCATGAGTAGGATAATTTTTCTCATAATCTTTGAGTTGTCGAGAGGCGTAGGCTATAACCTTTCCATGTTGCATAAGGACACAGCCTAGACCTTTGCCAGAAGCATCGCTGTAGATAACAAATTCTCCTGATCCTGATGGTATGGTCAGAACAGGAGCTGAAATCAGTCTCCTCTTGAGTTCTTGAAAACTCTTCTCGCATTCCTCGCTCGATATAAGTTTTGTACTAGAATGAATGATACCGATATCTAGTAATTAAACTTTCAACTCTTGGTGTTCTATGGGAGCCATTTGGTATGGGACTTTAAAAATGGGCTTAGTGCCGGGTTCAAGATCGATACAGAATTCAATTTCACGGTTTGGGGTAAGCCAGAAAGTTCCTCAGAAAAAAACGTCAGGAAACTCATTAACAATGGGAATATCATTCAAGTTTGACGTGTTTTTGTTCAAATCAGTGACATGAGCTAAAAAGGCTTGACATCCGTTTTTCAATAAACGAATGGCTTTATGGCTAGAAATAACAGTTATAGATTTCAATGGTTTAGTTGCTTGAATTTGCATGACAAGTTGATTAGGAATATGAAAACTAATAATCTTATGAAAACAATCAATTTTAGCATGATGGGTAGTCAACCAATCAATTCCTAAAATCACATCAAATTCACGCATCTCCAAAGAAATAAGGTCAACAGGTAATGTGAGGTTGTTGATTTGAACTAGGCAAGATTTATAGATAGTAAATGTAATAGGTATTTCTCCCAATGAGATTTCAACTGATAAGACAAGATTTAAGTTTTCAATAGGCAAATTTAAACGTTGAGTACATATAGGTGAGATAAAAGAGTGGATAGAGTCAATATCTAACATGGCATAGACTTCTCGAGAATTGATGAATAGCTTACCGGTCATCACCTCATTCGATTTCTTGATCATCAAGGCTGTCATCATCAAATCGAGTCCCATATACTTCATCCGGATCTTCACGTATTTCAACCATGGGGATACCACGAAACAGTTCTCTAACGAACTGTTTCTCAGATTCTTCAACTTCATCAGTAGTAGCGTACCAATGATTTCCATTAAAATAGTATTTTCGATAGACTACAGTTTCCACGATAGTGACTAACTTAACCTGAATTCCTCTAAATTGTAACGCCCAAAAGTATAGATACATCATTTTTAAATAATCTTGAAAATCATAGCTCGAACACCATAAATCCCAAAGACTTATATGAAACGTCCATATATTCTGATCCTTTGTTATCGAGCATAACCAGGTGATGATATGTTTCCAACTGTCGAGCAAATTAAAGGCAACAATTTCCGCAAGTTCCGGATATCCTTTAAAGAACGAATTTGGAAGAACGACGGTAGAACTTTCACCTTCTTCTTCTTTAGATCGGATACAAATAATTTTTGCTTTAGGCAAATTATTCAACTCTGAGTTTGTAGAAGAATTGTTTGTGGCCTCTACATTCACTTCGGGTACTTCGTGGTTAACCTCCTGATTTCCAGATGCCATACTTAACTGTGGTCACAAAATAGATGTTAGTTCAAATAAACTGACTCATCACTTCATGTCCCTATATTCAAATCAACTCATTAGATAATAAAATCTAATTTAGGTGGGACACACTAGTGACTGATTATATTCGTCTCTCCCCTCCTAGTTCTACCCCAGATCTCCATTAAAGACCATATCCCTAAGCTCTGATGCCAACTGTGACGCCCCCAAATCTGGGCCCACACAGCCCAAACTTGAGTCGTCAAAATACTACAACAAAATTATTACAACAAAGCACAACGTACAACAATACAGTGTATAATAATACACAACTAAGTCTTCACTATTATTGCCACACTATTTTACAAAACGTGAAGACTATGATAACTATTCCTCGGACCCTCACTCCATTCCCCGGCTAGACCCTGTTATGTTTTCATCTCCTGTTGAAAAACAATGGAACAAAAGAAAGGGTGAGCTCAAATAGCCCAGTAAAGAATATCATGACTAAGATAATGATGAATAAATTATCATTAGTCTTCAACAGTTGAGTTCTTGATAGAATACAATAGACTACAAGGTTTATATCAAAAACTGCAGTTAAATTCTTAAACAACGTTCAGATCAATAATAGCAGCGGAATGAGTAATCTATTAGAAGAATAATGCAGACTATAATGTCCACTCGGTTCTCTTTTTAGGAAAAACATCATCAACTTTTATCATCTGAAATATCATTAGTCAAGATAATACAAATTCACAGTTCCTGATCATAATCATGCAGATCAACAGTTCATCTTTGCACTACGGGCCAAAGACATTCAATATAACACCAACGGTCATGATTATACCAGATTCAGCCTTTGGTCATAATCATACCAAACAATAGTTCATCTTTGCACTACGGGCCAAAGAGAACATTCACCACGTGCCATAAAAGACACCGAACAGATGTATCGCCTTTAACCTATTATATCGCCTTTAACCTATCATCTGTTCAACAAATATATCACATCTGTGCCCCCGGCCACAGATATTCACAACAGCTTGATTTTTGGATGATTAGAATGATATAAATGATGAACAGAAGAAATAGGATAACAATAAGTATCGGAAGTTTACTTTGTACAGATTCAAATAATGTCCAAATTGTCAACATGATGTGGAGTGAAATTTAAAAATGATATTCAAGATCCACAGTTCAGAATAACGGTTACAATTCAATAGAAAGGTTCACGTAAATAGGAAGGTTCAGTTGAAATAATGAAGTTCAACTATTATGGAACATATAATATTTTCAGGAATTATAGAAGCAATAGTTCCATAATAAATTTCGATTTAGGAGTATGAAAGAAAATAATATCCCTTACCGTAGCAAGTTTGATTAACAAAAGGTGAAGGAAATTAATACAAAGGGTTATTCACCAACAGGCGGCAATCCGCTCCGTAAGGTTATTCCCACAATTTAATAGAATTTGAGTACAAAGAGTTATTCACCAAACAGGCGGCAATCCGCTCCGTAAGGTTATTCCCACAATTTAATAGAATTTGAGTACAAAGAGTTATTCACCAAACAGGCGGCAATCCGCTCCGTAAGGTTATTCTCAGAGATTAATAATGAATGAATACGAAAGGTTATTCACCAACAGGCGGCAATCCGCTTCGTAAGGTTATTCCCACAATTTAATACATGAAAATAAAATGCACGTCTTATGAGTAAGGAAGAAACAATATTATTATCGAGAATCAAATAATGATAATCCCTTACCATAGTACGTTTGAATAATGGAAGATGAAAAAGATGGTATCCCTTACCGTAACACGTGACTGGATATTGATTTAAATGAGGTTGATTAACTTGAACAGTACACGTATACTTATAGATCTTCACAAATACTCAAGATGACTTAAGCACACTTAGAGAGAACTTTCACAAGAAGTATTTAGAGAGAGAAAGAAAGAACAAGTAAGGAAGTTTATGAAAAATCCTTAAGTTAAGGCTTCTATTTATAGCCAAAAATCTCATCATTCATTTAATCTAAACCATTCATTTAAAGATCATCTTTTAATCTACACCATCCATTTCAAATATTATATTATCTTTAATCTACACCATTCATTTCATATCACCTAATAATCACCTAACTTTATATTATAAACAAATCAATTTAATTATTCAACAATAATTCACACTTTAATCTACACCATTCATTTCATATTACCTAATAATCACCTAACTTTATATTATAAACAAATCAATTCAATTATTCAACAATAATTCACACTTTAATCTACACCATTCATTTCATATCACCTAATAATCACCTAACTTTATATTATAAACAAATAACTTTATCAATTCAATTATTATGACTAATTGTTATAAATACAGTATAGTTAGCTCTTAGATATCCAGTCAATAAATTAATGAAATACAACTGTTTAAATAACATCATAATAGAGATAACAATAATGTAAAATAAAGCATACGTTACTGTGTAATGACAATTATTGATTCAATAATGTGAATCACTGTGCATATGTTACTGTGACAATTATTAGGTTCAATAATTTTAAAAACAGTGCAACAACAATTATTGACTCAATGATATAAAATACAGTGTAATGACAATTATTAAATCAATAATGCAAAATACTGTGTAACAACAATTATTGAATTGATAATATAAAATATTATACAGTGACAATTATCGATGAAATGATGCGTAACAGTTACGGTGTCAATTATCAGACCAATAATATGAGACACTATGCAATACCGTGTGTTACTGTAGAGTACCGTGTGCTACAGAAAATACCATAAACTACCGTATGCTACTATTCTTTTATCACCGGTATTTTAACAGTTCCGTTGACTATTTTTATTTAAAAAGGTTACTTCTGTCGTTTTCTATATCCGACAAATATTCCGTTGTGGGGTCCACCAATAATTTATTATTTCGGCGCCGTCGTACGGCACGAATATTCCCCGACCAAACGAATATTCCCCGACAAAGCGAATATTGTCCGACAAAATAAAATTTGCACATAACATCCTTAACTTTCAATTTTGTTAATTTAACCACTTACTGTTTCAAAAAAAATATATATGAAGAAAAATTAAATTTTGTATTTCATAAAATTCGGGGTCTTACATATATGGATGCTTATATAATGATATATGACATAAAAATAAAGTCAAATTGGAGTAATAAATTGCAAATCCCGAATTTTGAGGGGGCCCCGCATGGAGATGTTGTGTGTTGCTTCCTATTGCTTCATTTTTACTCCAAAAGTTGCTTACAAGCAACCTTGATTGAAGTCTTTCATGTTAGTCATTCAACTTAGTCTTTTCCTTCCATAAATCAAGCTAGGATTGGACTTTGAAGAGATTGGCAAGATGTGTTAGTAAATTGGTATAGATATACATATTGTAAGTAATAACAAAAGATGATAGAAAGACCTATAAATAGAGACCTTGATTCATGTGTTAGTATTTGTTCATTTGTTTCACCAAATATAGAGAGAGAAGCTTTAGAGAAAAAGTAAGCAAACATTTACGAGATTGAGAATCACCAAGGAAATTGCTAGAGGATAGTCTATGAGGAGTCACAAGCCAAGTTCATATCAAGAAGAAGAAGAGCATCCATGCCCAAGAGGTTCAAAAGTGTTCTATCTCTTCCTTAGTGTATTTTTGTAGTCTAAATATGTTTTGAACGGTTAAAATGTATTTTTAACCAATTAAAAGTTATTTTGATGTTCTAGAAGTCTAAAACTATGATATATAGATATATTCATGGTTTGATATAGTTAATAAAAGTATTTGTATGTGTTGTACACAAATAAAGGTAAGAAAAATCCATATAGTGATTTACCGGTAAAACTCTAGATGGTTCGATCTTAATTTTCTTGTCAAAACGTTTTTAAAAATGTGCTCGAACCATGATATGTTGTAAAACAAGAAGTTAGGAAGACAACAACATTGAGTTGATGTCATTTGAATGTGTAGATTTTATTTTATTCAAGTTTGAACCAATAAAACCAAGGATTTGTGAAGTTAGTTTTCACTCTGTCTTTGTGAGCAATTTTAAGCCTACTTAAGTTTCGAATTTGGATTAGTGATCTAAATAAAAGTCGTAGATCATGAAATTCTAATAAATTTAGACTTAATAATCACCTCCAAATGTTTTCGTATGACAAAATTATGTCCAAACTACTGAGAGAGGTTCCGACAGCCAAACCCCCGACGTCTAGACGCCCAAGTGTACGCCCGATCACTTTTGATTCTGTCCATGGGCGTAGATACGCCCCAGAAATGCCTTAGGATGGCGTCTTTACACCCATGCTTGTAAAAAAAATTAATTTTTGGTCCAGACTTGGTCGGAACTGAAAGTTTCGCTTGTCAGACATTATAAAACTTAACAAATGGTAATTACACTATTGAAATAAAGATAAACTATGGTAAGAGAGTCTATTAGTGACTTAATGGTATCTAAAAGTTTAAAATAAAGACTAAAGTTAACACAATTAAAAGTTAATTATTGGTATTGTTTGAAGAATATTAAAATATTATTAAATAAAGAATAATATTAGTATAAGATTAAAAGGTTATTAAATGAGTAATAACATTAGTATATGATGAAAATGTTATTAAATAATTAATAACATTAATAAGTGATTAAAATATTATTAAATGGTTGATAAGATTAATAAGTGATTAAAATATTATTAAATGGTTAATAATATTAATAAGTGATTAAAATATTATTAAATGGATAATAATATTAGTAAGAGATTAAAATATTATTAAATGGTTAATAATATTAGTAAGAGATTAAAATATTATTAAATGGTTAATAATATTAATAAGTATTAAAATATTATAAAATGATTAATTGTAACGACCCCAAATCCGGGTACCTTGAACCTTAGACTTGGTACGTCACGATACATCATCTTCATACATGTTCTATAACTAATGCGGAATATAAACATAATTTTTTTATTCTACAACATTTCCTAAGGTTTCTAACCTTAACTTACATATATACCTTTAGATTCATAAAAATGTTTACACAATTACTTACATCATATAACAATTTAATTATCATGCATAACACTATAATCTTGTCTTTTGCTTCTGTCTCCGTCTCTCCTCAGACATTCGTATTATTCTGAAATTTGTTATCATGATATAGCAAGAGTGAGCAACGACTTTGCTCAGCAAGTTTAAATACGATAACGATATATCATGATTGAAAGAAAGAATAAGCTTTTGGATTTTCAACAATATAATAATTGTGAAAGAGTACGAATCATAATTGCAATAATTGAATGACTGAATTAATTAATGTTGAGTGTCAATAATGACCATGAACAAATTTAACTGAACCTTATGGTAATGAAGGTGATCAGCCTTTCATACCTGATGAACACATGCAACAAACACTATGTGCGAATCAACAATTTAAAGAGGTGGAATAATTATACAGAATTAAACCATAGCATGCTTGAAACGTAATAACTTGAATTTGAGTTAGGAACTTGAACAATAAAATAATATATCCTGCTCGAATATAAATTGAGTAGGGTTTAGGAAACTTGTCTGTCTGCTCAGCTACAATTAATGTCTAGCTTTAACTAACTGGCTTTGAAAGACCTAACATTAATAAAGTTGGTCTAATATTTAGTACGGCGTATTTGTACAACTATACGCTCACTAAGGAACTTATCTACCACACATAAGTACTAACACATAATTTACATCAGTCAAAACGATATTATTAACCTTATAGACCCTCAATCAAATTAGGTTAATAATTTAATAAGTTAGAAAATAATTTTCTCAAGTGTTAAACACTTATTAAACTATTAAACAATTTATTATAATTGTTTAAACAAAAGAGTTAAAAGACATTTTCTTTATTTCATTTAATTACTATTTAACATTAATTAAATAGTAAGTAATTAAATACCTTTAGTTATTATTTAATAATAAATAATAACTTACTAGATTTATTTATTATTTAAAGTTAATCAAATAATAAATAATTATATTATATTAAAAATAATCAAATATCTTTAGTTATTATTTAATAATAAATAATAACTAATTAACAAGATTCATTTATTATTTCAAGTTAATTAAATAATAAATAATAAAATTATATAGTAAATACTCAACTATCATTAGTTATTATTTAATAATACATAATAACTAACTGAATTTATTTATTACTTAAAGTTAATCAAATAATAAATAATTAAATAGTCAATCTTAGTTGTCTTTAATTATTATTTAATAGTAATTAAATAATAATTAATTAATTTATCATCCTTGTTTATTATTTAATATTAATTAAATAATAAATAATTAATTTAATCATAAATTCAGAAGATATAATATTAAACTAACTAGATTAATATTTAAAACATTTAAATATTAATCCTAAATATTTATTATATTTGAAAAATATAATATTAAACTAACTAGATTAATATTTACAACATTTAAATATTAATCCTAAATACTTATTATATTTGGAAAATATAATATTAAATAACTAAATATCATTTTTGTATTATTATTATTTTTGTTATAATTTTAAATTAAATTTTAAACATTTAAATTAATTAAAAATATGCAGAATGGCATTTCCGTAAATAAGTTGAAAAACCGGACCGATGGCAATTTCGTAATTAATCAGAAAACCGAACGGAGGGCAGTATCGTAATTTCAGCCGGAAATTTATTACCGCGCATTGCGCGCTTAGAAAAGATAAACGGCCCCAAAATGGTGTCGTTTTGAATATCAGCCGAACGGCTTCTGCGTGGGTTACACTTTACGCTCCAAAACGACGTCGTTTTGGCTCCGCGCATTTCCGGAAAACTGCTGCCGCGCATTGCGCGGCCAGCCCTTTTTTTTTTTTTTCCAATAGCAGAACGTGAACAGTACTTTCTAATACCAACTTAATAAAATTTATACCTTCAAGTAAACTCTTAATCTCTCAATAAAAATCCAGAAAAATACCAATAACTTAACAACAATTTATAACATGAAAATATAATTTTTCATGATTTAATATTAAAAAAATTTATAAAAAATTTTACATCACATAAACTACCACAAATCATAACTTTTTGTGTATAACTCCATTTTGAGTGATCCAAACTTTCTCTTTCTCATTATTTAATTTTCTATAATATTAGAACATTAAATCTAAATATTATAAAAATTATTTTTGTGCATTATTTTGAGACTTGATTTAACACCACTAAACACATGTTTTTAGCATATAAATTATACCAAAATACAAACCAAGTATATTAAACTCAAGTATGACATAAATATTACCACTACACATTATTAACTATATTAACATATTTATACTCACATGTTGGTTTATTTAATTTAAAAATAAACTACATTTAAAATAACCATTACCTCATTTTCATGGTTATCTTCATTTTTCTTCCAAAATGGGTTGTGCAACTTAAAGATATGAACCAAGAACTCCTTCTCTACCTTCTCCATGCTCTCTCTCAAAATACTTTCTCTCAAACTCTCTTTCTTTTGGAACTTGGAAAAAAAAAATGAAATGTAATGTCTTATAATTTCAAGTATACTTGCAAAATTCTTAGATACAAAAATTATATCTATAATTCATGATGCTCCTACTTGGATACTTGCACAAGAAATGGCTAAAGTACATAAGTTGGTGAAAAGAGGCATGGTCCATGTACAAAAAAAATCAATACAAGCAACCATTTATTAAATAAATGAGAAATAAAATAAAAATATCATTTCACTCTCTTTCTCTCCATCCTTGCCGGCTGATCATCAAGCATCTTGTCCCAAAAATCTTGTCCCAAGTCACTTTTGAATAAATAATACTTTCCATAATTAAATTCCAAATGTGCTCAAGCTTTGGGCTTTATTTAAAATACCAATTGAGCTCCTATTAAATTGTTTGGGCTACTAGTTTGCCAAATTTTATTATTCTTCACTTGGGCTACTAATTGTTCCATGTTGGACTAATTTAATAATTTACACATTAATTATTCAATCCATGATTAAATAAATAATTAGATTGAATAAATAATTAAATACTCCAACCCATTAGTATTAAATTACAAAATGGACTAATAAATATTATTAATAATATTTTACATTATTTACATTAATTAATTATCATATTAATTAATTTATAAAATTTAATTCACACGTTATATTCAATTTAATTGAATATTTAATTAATGACAACTTGTCAATTATTTTGATATTAAAACTTTAGAGTGTGTTCGCTAATAATAATATATATAATCTATATATATTATTTATACACATTACCTTACCTCGAAAACAATTTCACAATAAATTATGAAATAAAAATAAATACAATATATAATTTAATATATATTATTTAGGCCATAAATTAAATTATTTAATACATTTACATTAAATAATTCATTTCTCATCAATTATGAAAATAATTCCATTTACCCGAAAATACATTGGAATAATAATATATTTACTCAATTTCTTATTTAAATAATTTATTTAATTATTTAATTAATATTACACAAATAATTGTATAATTAAATTTCTCACTCTCATAAATCATTTACAATGATTTATTTAATTATAGAATATATTCATTTAATATATTCAATTACTATTTAAAATTACTTAATTAATTTAATCCCTTTATATATATGTACATATATATGAAATTAAATGTTGTACATATATACAATTACTAATCTCCCTTAATAATTCAACTACTTTATATAATTTATAATTATATAATTTACATAATTATTCCTCACAAATAATTTATCAACAATTTGGATAATTGTTGACTAATGAATAAATTAATTCCACAATAAACCTTTTAATTCAATTCGGATTAATTTAATATTAATTTATCTATTTATCATAATTTAATTAACCATTAAATTATGTTACTAAATATGCACGCATATATATATTCATATAAATACATATTTAATTTACACGCAACCACGTCGCGTAATTACATAACTCCACTAATTAATTCTCTTAATTTAATTAGACTTGTTGTTAGTCAAGTTTATTGAATTATCACTTTACTCGCTAACTTATCAAAAATTTGATATCACCAAATCTAAGTTAGTACATTAAATTTAATTTGGACCTCTATTTATCTACCACTACTAGGTTACCAAACTCCAACCTTTATTAAATATTAGATATTTTATTTCTAATTCATTTAAATATCCGGGATATTAAATTAATAATATTAGTAAGAGATTAAAATATTATTAAATGGTTAATAATATTAATAAGTGATTAAAATATTATTAAATGATTAATAATATTAGTAAGGGATTAAAATATTATTAAATGATTAATAATATTAATAAGAGGTTAAAATATTATTAAATGGTTAATAATATTAATAAATAATTAAAATATTATTAAATGATTAATAATATTAATAAGATATTAAAATATTATTAAATGGTTAATAATATTAATAAGTAATTAAAATATTATTAAATGGTTAATAATATTTGAATGTAGTTGTATATTATCAAATGTAGATAATATTTTGAGGTATTTGGTACATTATTAAATGTCTGAATCATTAAGCTATGTAAAAGAAGAAAGTTTAGTTGAATTAAAGCAAGTTATAAGTCCATTAGTGAGTAAACATTGGACAACTTATAAAATATAGGTTGTATGAAGAACGCAAGGTGTTGGTGAAAGTTGAATAAGCTTACCCGACATGTCCAACTAGGTTTGGGCTAGGGTTTTTATCCGAAAGTCAAAAGTTCATTTGTCGAACATTTTAAAAGTTAATAGATTGAAGTTAAGGTCTTAAGTTAAAACTAATTTATAGTCATTATAACTAATGATTATGTCAATTTTATATATAAATTGTAGGTTGAACGAATGACGTAAATAAGCGTAAATGGTAGAAGCGAACCAGACAAGTTTTTTAGAACTTGCTTCTATGTGCATTACTATGCTATAATATGATGCTAAATTGTTAACAGGAAGATACATTAATAATATTTGTGATATGTGAACATGAGATATGGTTATATGTAAAATATGTACAGATATGAAGCATGATTTACTAGATGCTAGTTGTTTATTGTATATGATGTATAAGAAGTATGAAACATTCATAAAATGAAAAGCATGAAATGCATGATTTAAGAATAAAATGCAGAACATGTATAATATGTGAAGCATGTAATATGTTATGTGTAACTGTTAAACTTGCTAAGCCGTTGTGATCACTCTTGCTTAAAACCAACATCTTCAGATAGTGCAAGTTATTCGAAGTTTTTGATAAAGATCAAAAAACAGGAATACATATTACACTCACTGAAGCTTTAACCTGACTATTGTAGATAACAGTCCTAACTGGACAGGTAAAATGATTGTGTAGTATAAGAATTGGTTGGTATATAGTATGAGTGTTAAATACTCAAATTAATTATAATAGAATGTCGTATCATGTATGATATTGAGACATACTAAGAATATATAAAGATTGCAATTCTGGAATAGAAAGATATGTTGTAAAATTATAAATAAATGATTATTTAGCAATTATAATATTGTTGTAATTCATGAATAATAAAGAAAAGGTAATACTAGTGTTGAACCGGATCCGAGGTTCAAGGGACCTGGATTCGGGGTCGTCACATCATATCCATGGTGCAATATTAGAAATACACTATAATATCAGTAGCAACAATTTCAATTGTACAAAATATATTCAATGAATACAATACACTAGAATACAATGAATTTTTTTTTTACACTAAATGAATTACAAAATCCTACTAATTAATTCATCATCAACAATCCCAAACCACGTATATATATATATATATATATATATATATATATATTAGACCTGGCAAAAAAAGCCCAGGCCCGCGGGCTGGCCCGGCCCGCCCGTCAAAAGTTGGGCTACGGGCTTTAATTTTTAAGCCCAGAGAAAGCTGGGCCATTTTGGCCCGGCCCGTTTTTAGCCCGGCCCGCCTGCAAATATTTTTTTTATTTTTAAAAATCAATGTTTGTAGGGGGAATCGAACCACAGACCTCCGCGTCACTAAATTAGACAACAAACCATCTGAGCTACAAGAGTTTGTTGTTCATATTTTAATCTTCAATCTTATTTGTTTTGATTTTGTTTTCTTCTTAACTCTTTTTTCACTCATTAGTCCATTACTCATTCTTCTTTACTGAATCAGAATTCAGATTAGTTCATTACTCCTTTTTCTCTTCCCGTTCTCTCTCTCCGTTCTCTCTCTAACTCTCCTTCAAATTTCAACCAGTGGCGATATATATATATATATATATATATATATATATATATATATATATATATATATATATGTATATATGTTTTCTTCCTTGATCCTTCCGTTTCAGATATATATATGTTTCCTTCCTTCCGATTCCTTCCTTCCGAAGTTCACTGTTTCAGATCTATATATATATATATATATATGTTTCCTGAAATCCAAACTGGTATATATAAGTTAGATCTATATATATATATATATATATATATATATATGTTTCCTTCCTTCTGAAATCCAAACTGGTATATAAAGTTAGATCTATATATATATATATATATATATATATATATATATATATATATATATATATGTATGCTTCACTCTTTATACTAATATATATGAGTTTCAGATCTCTGAGTTTCCTTCCTTCCGAAATCCAAACTGTAATATATGAGTTTCAGATCTATATATATATATATATATATATATATATATATATATATATATATATATATATATATATATATTTCCTTCCTTCTGAAGTCCAAACTAGTATATATATATATATCAGTTAATGAGATTTGAAGTTCAGATCTGAAGCATTATATATATTGATTGTTGGGTTTGGATTGATATATTTGAATAATTTGATGATAATATGTTCATGTATTATTCGGAATATTTATTCTGGAGAGTTATTATATGTATGTATATATTATGCGTACAGGCTCGGATGCTCGGTGTTTAGTTGTAATGTACTGTGTACATATAGAGAAAAGCCCGCGGGCTGGCCCGGCCCGGCCCGGGCGGGCCACGGGCTTCATTTTTTTAGCCAATAAAAAACTAGGCCGTTTTGGCCCGGCCCAATGACAGCCCGGCCCGGCAATAGCCCGGCCCGTTTGGGCCAGCCCGGCCCGTTTGCCAGGTCTGATATATATATATATATATATATATATATATATAAATAAAGAGAGAGAGAGAGTTAATCCACAGTAAACGGTTGCTATGACTATTGTTTTAGCAACCCAAAATTAGCTTTAAAAAGTCTCTACCGTTAAGAGCTCTCGTGGCAGGGCCAAAAGCTACCGCTAGAGGTTCTAACGGCAGTTTTAAAAAAAATGGTCATACCGCTAGAGTCTCTAGCTGTAAGGACTCCCACAGTAAAAATACCCTACATATATATATATATATATATATATATATATATATATATATATATATATACTTGTAGAAGAAGGAAGTCGGGTGGACGAAGATGGGAATGGCAGAGCTCGCCGGACCCCAACGGTTGGAACGATCGAGCAGGAAGAGAGAAAGACTGTAGAAGGAAATGAAAAGGACATATAAGAGGGTTGGCGGCAGGGGGAGAATAAGATAAAGTTTTTAATTCGTTATTTTTGACATAATGCCGTTGGAAATACATTATATTTTCGACGAAAATTCCATCGGATAGAACCTGTTTCATCGACTTTAAGTCTGGCTCTAGTGGGCAATTATCTCGGTCTTTTGTAATTACTATTTACGACGGAATTCCATCTTAGCTAAGCTAATATTGACTGAATTATCTCCGACTGATTTTTTCGTCGACAATAATATATTTTCGAGGGAATTTGTGAGGACCCGAATTTTCAGGATTTCTTTAATAATATTAAATGAGAATTTAATTGATAAAATTATCAAAGTTGTTTAAGTTAGTTATGCTTTAAGTGATTTAAAGTGTGTGAAAGAATTTAATTGGTAAATTAAATATGTACCAAGATGGTGATGAATTGGGTGGATTTAAAATAATTGAAAAAGTAAATAAATTGTTTGGAAATAATTTATGAAGAGTAAGAGAAATTCCATGTAAAGGTATAATAAATTGTACAATAAAATTTTTGTGGAGGTGCATAAATTATATTTAAATGGTAATGTGAGATATGTGAATTAGATATATATATATATATATATATATATACATATACAAGTATGCATGTTTAATTGATATATTAATTGATAATTATAAATTTTATTGTTTATGGAAATTAAGGGATTAATAATTAAATTAATCCAAAATTAAATAAAAAGTGAATGTGTGTGACGACCCCGAATCCGGGTCCCCCGAACCTCGAACTCGGTTCAACACGAGTACAACCTTTTTTTTATTGTTCATGAATTACAAAAATATTATAATTGTTAAATAATCATTTATTTACAATTTTACAACATCTCTTTCTATTCCAGAATCGAAATCTTTATACATTCCTAGTATGTCTCAATATCATACATGATACGACATTCTATTACAATCAATTTGAGTATTTAATACTCATATAACATACCAACAAAGTCTTATGCTACAGAATCATTTACCTGTCCAATTCGGACTGATATCTACAATAGATATTTAGATCTTCAATGGAAGTAATATGTTTTCCTGTTCCTTGTTCTTTACCGATAATTTCAGGTAACTAGCCTTATCTGAAAATGTTGGTTTAGGCAAGAGTGAGCACGACGGCTCAGCAAGTTCAACAGCTACACATAACACATTACATGCTTTACAATTTATACTAACATCATGTTTTTCATGCATTTCAGTTTATGACATACTGCTCATGCATATCATGCCTCGCATTTAATCTATGTTTCATGTCTAACCTCTATCATGACATATAGTTCAATGCAGAACAATTGTCTTAAATCTACTACCGCATATCAACAGTTCAAATCAACTTATTGCACAAAGGCACATTAAAACATCTTTGCACATAACCACGTATGAGCACATCTCAGTTTAATAACAAACTTATAATTCATGCACATAATACAACACGTTCTGAAAAACTTGCCTGGACTTGTATAACCAACTTACGTTAATCTTTCACGTTCCTTGCACCACCTACACGGTATGTGAGATCAACGGTGCACAATATCAGTCAAAGTTTGACTCAATACTAAATCTTATTTTAAAGATATTTATTTCTTCTTATCATCCCCTTTATTTAATAAGGTTAATTTCATATTTTAGTCTCTCTTTGACTTGACTCAGTGTTTCATATTCAACACCATAAATCTTTTGTTCGAAACTATGCAATTCTGACATTTATTAATGTCGCTGCATTAAAACTTGGACCCTATATTTATTTAGGTCGATCCACCAATTAATCACTAATGGACCATACCCTTGGTTTAACTTAATCACATCATTTATCTCGATACCTATCATAATATTACCCACCTTGGATAATATTTTAAATTTTACTATCAATTAGTAATAACTTATAATGTTATTTAATTGTTAAATAACACTTTAAATAATCATTACTATTATTAATTTATTTTTAATAATAGTTTACCTTAATCATTATTATTAATCTTTTAATAATAATTTAATTGTTTGCTAATATTATTACCCTTTAATAATATTTTAATTGACTTCTCATTATTATCAATCATTTTAATAATAATTTAATTGTTCATCAATATTATCAATCATTTAATAATATTTGAAATCCTCACGTATCATTAGTAATTATTTAATAACGATTCAACCCTTAACTATTATTACCCAATAGTTAATTACTTGTTAAACAATATTATTAATTCTTTAATAATATTCTAAATCTTTATTTATCATTATTATTTATTTAATAATGATTTAACTCTTAACTATTATTATTTAATAGTTAATTAAATGCTAAATAATATTATTAATCCTTTAATAATATTTTAAATTAATTACATATCATTATTAATTATTGAATAATGATTTAATTATTAACTATTATCATTTAATAGTTAGTCAATAATATTATCAATATATTTTAATTACTTAATAATCTTCTTTCGATTAAGTAATAATTTATTCCACTTAATTACCATTTAATTATTATTTAATATGAATTAAATAATAATTAATTAACTAATTATCCGAACTCATTATTTAATATTAATTAAATAATAATTAATTAATTAATTAACCTTACTTATTATTTAATATTAATTAAATAATAAATAATTAGTTTATTAACCTTAATTATCCTTTAATTATTATTTAATATTAATTAAATAATAATTAATTACTTAATTAACCTTACTTATTATTTAATATTAATAAAAAAATAAATAATTAGCTTTCTAACTTTAATATTATTTAATTATTATTTAATATTAATTTAAATAATAATTAATTATTTATTTAACTTTACTTATTATTTAAGTGCAATTAAATAATAAATAACTAACTTATTCATCTTAACATCCTTTAATTATTATTTAATATTCATTAAATCATAATTAACTAATTACATAACTTCATATATTATTTAATATTTATTAAATAATATTTAATTAGATTATTAGCCTATTTATACACTAATAAATAGCTAATATATAGTGAATCACTCCAATAATTTCAAATTTTATTTTATAACACTTAACTAGCATGCCCATAGGTCAAATATTATTTTTATGAAATTAAAAATAATTTTCCATACTTATTAGCAATTTAGTAAGGTTTAATCCACCATTAATTCTAATAAATACCAAATTACAAAAAAAATCGGATTTTAAATTTTGATAATTTTATTTATAAAATTATAAGCATTTTCTCTTTTGGAACCAACCCAAGAACCGGCCTAAAAATGCCCGAATAGGCCCTACCTAGAAATCATGAAAAACCGAAAAAAACCGAACCGGCCAGTTTTTTTAAAAAAAATAGGCAGATTACTTTCTGAGTTTTCCAGACTTGGGGTCTCCGACGGGAACTTGAATAAAATGAAATCCACAAGTCCGATTGAGGCCTATTTGGTATCGATGGATTCGTAACTTCCCGAACTACATTTTTCTGTCATCAAACATCAAATTTGGATTTGTTTTGGTCACATAAATTGGCTCGAAACCGGACTATTGTGCACAGCCCTAAAACAGTGGGTGTGTTTTGGTTGAAAAATCATAACTTGCTCATTTTAAATCGGATTGAAGTGATTCCATTTGTGGAATCTTCATATCCCACGCATCTAAAACTAAAAATTTACGGATCATGAATCTGACTTACGGATCATGCCCAGAAATTTCGGGAGTGGCTGCCATGATTTTGGTTACTTGATTTTCGTCGGTAAAAACTTATTTGATGATTTTGATGAAATCTTTCCACATAAAGACACCCAAAAATTCATATTAAACCCATGTAACCCTAGATATATCAATCTAGCATCTTTCTACCTTTTTAGATTTTGAAAATTAGTTTTCTACCAAAGAAATTACATAGTACCCAAAGAACAATACCAAACTAGAATGTTTTATACCTTTTGTTGATTATCCTCTTTGTTAGAACTTTGAAAAGGCTTGGATGATCAATCTTCTTACATAGATAGATTCCTCTTGATGAGACCTCCATCTTTAAACCTTGCTCCAAGATCATCCAACCATCAATGCTCACAAGATCTGACTTTCTTTTTCTTTTTCTCTAGAGTTTTTCTCTATTTTCTTTATCTCTAGCTTTTTCTAGTAAAAAGACTAACAAACATAGCACAAGTGTGGGATGTCTTATTTATAGTCCTCCACTAATATCTCATTAACTTTTCTAATTCACCAATGTTGGTGAAATTAGGGCTTAATTGAGCTTACTATTGCATGAATGACCATTTGGAATGACTAGCTTGATTGACCGTGGTGTGACATGTTACTTGCAATTTTCCAAGCTAGCAAAACAAGTAACCAATTGAGTATATAACACTCAATCACCAAACTCACCAACATTTAACCTTGGTCACACAATACCCAACCTTAGTTAAGGCTCATCTTATTTATATATACATATTTATATATCTCACAATAACTAACCACAATGTGGTTAACTCTCTACATTAAAATGACCTAGGTTGGTCCACACACCAAACCATGGTCTAAACTCATCATATAAATAGATATACTTATTTTATCATTTCCTCAATTAACCAAGGTATGGTTAATTCTCTACAACATCCAACTCATGGTTATCTACCAATTCTATATTGGTGATTTATATACATACATAATTGTATCTATAATATTCTTCCTACAACTAACCCATGCATAGTTAAATCTTTAATTTATTTACTACCTAGGGTTACTCAATTAAATCATCCATAGTTAATTCTCATCATCACATTCATTCACCTAGCAATTAACCAATGTTTGGTTAATACTCTCTCTTGTCTACCAACTAGGGTTATTCAATTAACCCTACATTAGTTAATTCTCTACACTTAACAATACTTGAATTTATTCTCCCAACATATTGACCAACATTTGACTTTTAAATTTAGACTAAATATTTGGGCTACTAGTTTATTTTGCATTGGGCTCCCTTATTTAATTATTTGGGCTACCCAACACAACTCACACATCTTTATAACTTTGGCTAGGTAATTAATTTAATTGGATTACCACCACATTATATACAATACTTGCCAACATAATTTAATTGGACTTATATTAATTACCTCTTGGACTATAATATTTGGGCTTATTATTTAATTACCCATCTTCATGCAAGTATTCTCATATTGGTCTTGTATTAAATCCATTAATGGATTCTATATAACAACTTAATAATTAAGTTAATTACTTAATTAATTAACTTCATAATATTGTCATTCTAGACAATCATTCTAGTTTTTCTATAACTTTAACTCTTAACTAATATAATTAACCTAGTTAATTATATTTCATGACTTCCCTTCTTACTTCACATTTTAAACTAATTAAATTATTAGTTTAATTGAGTATTTAATCTACTCATCTTCTTATTGGGCTAACAAACACACATTAGGTGTATATATTTTAATATAACCACCTTCACTTTTCAATTGAATTTATTTTCTTAATAAATTCTCTACATGCATCATTAAAATATTTCCACATTTAATTTCTAACAAATACATTATATTAAAAAAAATGTTCACCCATTTTTCACACATCTCACTTCTACAACTCTAGGTTTTAAACCATAAACTTTAATTTATATTTAAAATCTTATTTACAAATCTTCTAAATATCTGGGATATTACAATGTGAAAGTTAGAGAAATTAGAAATATTGATTATTTAATTAATCAATAAATATGGTGAAGGTTTAAAGATTATTTAAGAGGAGGAAATAATTTTATAAATTATATACTAATAAAGTATATAATTTATATAAGAAAATTAAAGAAAAAAATTAATGGGGGAATAATTATATAAGAATTACTATATAATTTATATAAGAGGATTAAAATAATGAGAGAGTGAATAAATGTATAATTTTGGTTATACAATTAATTGATAATTATGGAGGAATTTAAGAATTATTTAAGAAAGGAGAATGTAAATATATAAATTATATAATATTAAATTATATAATTTATATGTAAAGAAGTTAGTGATAAATAGTAAAGAAACGAATAATAAATGAGAAAAAATGAAGGTTTTAATTTATTAAAAATTATATTTATGTATAATGGAATTATTATGATTTTTATGAGGAATAATATTTCGGAAATGTGAACATGTTAATGTAACATGATGTCCAAGTAACGAAGTAAAAAATTAGGAAAAATAATTTTTATATGGTATATGAATTATTTAATGAATTTTGGAGGTGTTAATTACCTCATATAATTACATGCATGGCATTATGCGTGTACAAAATTTGTCAAGAAAAGCATCCAAATGAGGTCTAAATATTATTTATAAATTATGTTATGATTTTTGGTGAATTAAAATAAATATTTTATATATATTATATAAAATATTTATTACACGAAATAATTTTATAATGTATTAAATTAATTTAATTATACAAGATTTATGCATGTTGGCTACCTAAATTAGCAAAGTCAGTGGCTGGTAGGTCGGTGGACGTGGGAGAGGGTTTTAAAATTAATTCATATAATTATGATATATATAAGGGAAAAGAAGAAAAGAAAAGGAAAAGAAATAAAAAAAAATAAAAAAATAAAAAAAACAAACACACAAACACTCTCCTTTCTTCTCCCACCCGAAACACCACCATGCTAAGCTACTTTGCCACCGGAAACTCCATAGCCACCAACCAAGAAGAGAGGAATTATTGGTGCTTCCATGGAAGGATTTCAAAGTTTTTTGGAAGGTACAAAATTAATTATTTGATTTATTTTGTGTATTATGAGTAGTAAAATAATTTGAAAAAAAATTAGTAATTAATTAGAATAATTATTCTAAATAATTTTAGGATATATATCTATGAATTATATAATTTTTGGTATGATTTTGTTGTGAAAATTTTGTTTAAAATGGATTAAGAATTTGTTAAGTTGGTGCACTGTTCGGCTGAGATGAAGAAAAAAATATAAAGGGCTGTCCGCGCATTGCACGACAGCAACTTTCTCGCGAAACCGGGGCCAAAACGATGCCGTTTTGGAGCCAGAAGGAAGGCCTGTTCCGTGCGCGGCAGAAGATTCCAAAAACGGGGGTGAAACGACGTCGTTTGGCGTTGACAGAGACAGGGGTCGCGCATTGCGCAGCCGACGGCACGCGGTGAAATTACCAGCGTACCTCTGGCCTTTCCGGCTAATACCAAGCGTGTCCTAGACGCGCGAAAATTACGATTTTGCCCCTGAGCTTTTCGAAAAATTTCGGTTATGTCCCTAAGGGCTCTAAAATTACCATAATGCCCCCAGAAATTATTTTAATTAAAATAAATGTTTAAAAATTATAGAAAAATACTAAAAATATAGAAGTGATGTTTGGGCATTAAATTTAATATTTTTTATAAAAATATTAAATATTAGGGATTAATATTTTAAAATTTTAAATATTAATCTATTAAGTTTAAAGGTTAGAAAATGAATAAATAAAAATTTTAGACAATCGAATATGCTAAAATTTATCTGATGAGACGGGTTGTCCGTAGTGAATGTATTTGATATTAAGTTAAATTAATATATTAAGGGATGAGGTTAATATAATTAACCTTATTATTTAATAATTGACCCGGTACCCTAAAATAAATTGTCGGGTAGGGTTAATTATATTATAAATGATATTAATTAATTAAATTAATATCATAAGAGGATAAATAATTATTATTTGATTATTTTATGATCATAGGTTGATCGAGAGAGGGTTTGAACTATCAATTTATTAATTGGGCGTACATGCAAGTTCTTCAGTCCTTTAATGTTAATTGTTGACGGTTATATGTTAATATTTGTTTAAATGCATATAAATTATGTGTTATGTGATCTGTGGCTAATATGACAACTATGTGTACTTTGTGCAATGATGTGAGATATATTGCTATAGTAGAAGCACAAGCACATGATGTATGACACACACCGAGCATGTTAAGGTATGTGCTATATGACGCATAAACTATTGAATTTGCTGAGCCGTTGTGCTCATTACTTGCTTAAAATAAACTTTTGTAGGTTAAAAAATGAATTTCAGAAATATCGGATTATATTATAGATGGATCAACCTAGAAGGTTGTAAATGACATGGTTATATTCAATATGGTAAATTGCAAAGTTTATTTTGACGTTTCGTATATTCATATACGTTGGATCAGTATGGTATAGGATGAATAGAGTTAAATTGTGAACCGTGAATGTTCAAATTAATTGTTACGATAAAAAAAAAATTATTATACGTTTGATTATGAACGATGCAACAAGGAATACTTGTATGAAAATAAATGTCTGTAAATTTTGAATGATGAGCATTATGATATTGATTACAGAAAAAAGAAAAAAAAATAAAGGTTGTGATCCAGGGACTAGGATCTAGATGTAAGGATTTTAAATATCCAAATATTTTAATACAAGGATTATAAAAAGTGAGAAAAAGAAAAATTTATACCGAAATATTTGGTAATTGTTGATTTTTAAAATCAATTATTGGATTAAAAAAGGGAATAAAGATTTATTAACAGACCGAAATTTGGACGTAAAGGAAGATAATATATAATAGATACAAAATTTGAAATAATAAAGTTGGTCGAATTTCGAGGTCGTTACAGAATTTATTCCATCGGCCTAACCAATTTTCTTGTAGTCACTAAATTGACACTTTTGTCTTCCAAGTTGGCCTTTTGATTGAACTGATTTTTTCTCAAATTTGAGTCATGTACGATGCACATTCTTTTTAATAAGACTATATTTGTATTTTGACATTAAAATTTATACATAGGGCATATGAAACTTACATTACTCTAAACTCACTTCAGTTTCATAAATTATGGGGAATTTAATCATTAATTTGAAAGTCAGAAAGACAATATAACCTCATTAAAAAGTATGTGTGTCGCACAGTTAAATTTGAGAAAAATCAGCCCAAAAACATAAATGAACCAAAATGCAACTCAAAAGATGAAAGTATCACTTTTACCAACCAAGAGACCACTTTGAAACTCAATGACGACTTGAGGACAAATATATAATATGTACTTCCTCCGTTCTGAATTATAAATTCATTATTGATTTTTTTAAAGTTTATATCAAATATTTTTAAACTCAAAATTGACATAAATTTATTCAGTTTATGTTAATACATTTATAAATATTATAAACTATCTAAAAAGTACTATCAGTTATAAGATTTATTATCTTTTAAACTTTAATAAATCATTTTAATTTAAAATTTAAAAATATCTTAAATTGATTTTTAAAAAGTTAATATTAATTTTATAATTTAATTAAAACTGATGAAGTATTTTGAAACTCAGTAACGAGTTGACACATGATATGTATTTTGTGTGGAGCCACGAGACGACTTAAATCCATGAGATCTTGCTTTGGCAATAGAAGAACAAAGTTGAGCACAAGTTGTTTGTACAAGGTTCGATTCCATAAAGAATTTTACAACTACTTTTCAAGTGATTTAACAATGCCGGTGGTATCTTATTAGATCCAACACATCTATATATGTCCACCAATCCAAAGGTAACCCGCGGGACAAGAAGACTGACAGAGTTGTACAACTAGTAACTTCCACCCCCCCCCCCCCCCCCCCCCCCCCCCGGGCCCCAATGACTTGTCCATAAACTTTACACTTCCATCTAAAATTCTCGATAGCACTAGTCGTACCTTCGTCTTCTTGAACTTGTAGGCACACGACTTTGTCAAACGACTTTGTCAAAGACATATTCAAATGCTTTGCAATAATGCATACACACAGATTCAAATGCCTTAAAATAATACGTACACAGATTCAAAAAATTTGCAATAATACTTTCTCATTTCCATATTATAAGATTATAAGGTTACACAGCTTCAAATGCCTTAAAGTAATACATACACAGATTCAAATACCTTACAATATACTTTCTCTGTTCCAGAGTATAAAGTCATAAGGTTACACTGATTATAAGCTGTGCGAGTTAACTTATAGGACTTAACTTATGCGGGACTCCTTATTTCATTCATGTACAAGGTTCCATCGATCAAGCACATGTTCTGCTCCTTAATTTTGTAATTGATTTGTAATTATAGGCTCTATATATGTTTTTTTTTTCCAATGTAAACACACAACTCATACATAAATATATACAGACTTTTCAATCTTCTTATTCTCTTTTCATTCATATACATATATATACTTTCATAGTATCAGAGCGATTATTCAGGGCCTTTCGTTTTCTCTCTTGTATGCCACAGTACACAGCCCTTGTTCCTAACCAAGAGTTTGTCGTGTAATTTTTGTTTTACAATCTTCCTGTTGTTTGTTCTTCGTTCTGAACACTTGGGAAGTTCCGCCTCCAATTTTTGAGATCATCCAGATCGGTCCCATCCATTTCAGAAGCCGCACGCAGGAAATGCAGGAAGTTCCCTGCCTCCCACGAGATCGAACCAGCGGTCTATTTTGATAACTTGTTACTTTCTCATAAATATTGATAATTTCTGAATTTATTATGGATAAGTCCGACAATGGACAACAAATTCAAACACTTCTTAATGGTACAAACTATCTTGCATAGTCTCAAGCCAAGTGTAGCTTCAAAGGCAAAAAGACTTGGCATTATGTCACAGGTGATATTACTATAAAGTTTCAAGATAGTCTTAAAAGATAAGATAGCAAGAACCTCCAAGCTATCACATAGCAATTCCTCTGTTCCGTCCATTAATATACAATTTGAATGGTATAAAACTGCAAAGGAGGTTTGGGATTTGTTGAGTGCTCGTTATAAAATTGCTGATTTGGCACATCAATATCAGATCTTGAACATCTTTAGAGGACAAAAACAAGAGTATGGACAATTAGTTACCGGTTTTCTTTCACATATTCAGTCACTCTAGGATTAGTTAGCAATTATCTGAACCTACCTGAAAATGTACTGAAGATACCAAACTCTCTATCAAGCATATCGAGATCAACAAAATCAGAATTTTGAGCCAGTCCAAACCTCACTTTTACATCGTGTTCCACTACCTTCACTTGAAAGTACAATTTTTGAACTTATATCTATGGAAACTTGGCTTGCCATTGACAAATCCACTCCCACAAATGCTGTGCTTGCCGTTCATTCCCCAATCTCTCACAGGCCTTCTAGTTTCCATCGGTCAATGAAAACTAAGACATGGAAACAACCAATTCTCCGCACAACTGGAAATATTGAAAATGAAAGGGAAAAAAAGTGCTAGTTGAAACCCCCATACACACGCGTGTGTGTGTATATATATATATATATATCGATAAAAGGTTTGTAAAGTTGACCTTGCATAATTTATATATGCCTATTTAATTGTTTCTCTTGCTTTAGTATACATAGAGATAGTGAAACAAATATACATTTTAATAAATACTTGTAATAATTATCTTCTTCGGCCCCCAGAGCCAGACTCCCTCTGGCAGTTGAAATAGACGACTGCCACAGGAGAACCAAGATTGTAGAGTTCCGCAAAGTCTCGAGTATTGAAATTCTGACGCCACCCGGGAGCATAAACGGTTTGTCGCCTCAATTGTTGGAACAACACGAATATGATACGATGGATTCCCATTGATGGCCTTGGGCTCTCATAACATACAATCTCCTGCCCTGGACACATACGCACCAACCATATATCAAATTAAGTACCATTCAGTAATTATTAATTTTTTATTTTACGTCGACAGTTTAGCTGTATATAATGAAAATTTTATATGGATATTAAATACAAACACATGCTGCAGGAGGTAGTAATGAAGGAACTCACAGTATACCATTCTATTTTGTTGACACATCATTTTTTTGTTTTATCGCTTTCAATTTTACTTTAGTCAATCTACATTTAACATGTAATTAGTAGTCATATAAATAATTTTCATAGGTAAAAAATTAAAAGGAAAAAAAAAAAAAGGTTCAAACGAATCTCAAGGATTTGAGGTGGACCAATTCCAAAAGGATTAATGTGGACCTTCATTTTGTTGGGAGCATTTTATGTCTATCTGAAAAGATTTTACTAAACGACAAAGAAGTTGAATTAGCCCACTACATAAATCATCAAACCCTTTACGATCAATATTGTTTTCGTGAAATTAATCTATTCTAAAATTCTCAACTCTTTATGCTAGGGGTTTCATTTGATTTTTTCGATTTTACGTGTATACTGAATTAGATCAAATTGGTTGATTCAGTATTTAGTATATAAATAATCGATTCAGTATATCAATTCAACTGATTTATAATTTATTTATTTAGTATTTTTTGTACCGTACTAATTTTTTATTTATTTATAATATTATTATTATTATTAAATAATTAATAATAATAATATTAATAATAATAATAATTAAAAAAATTATACCGTTTGAACACTCTTACTTTATGCATGCAAAAATGCAACTTTATGTTAAATCGCTAGTCAAATCATCTTGGGAAAAGAAAAAAAAACTACTTCATGATCAATGAAGAATGATAAATTTATTGTGGATGAACTTTTCGAAGAAATGCCCTCTAGGATATATAAATTATTTATTTTAGTTTTATAAAATGAGTTTATCTCAAATTTGTTAGGAACATTTAACCTTACAGATAAAAAGATCATGCAAAAATATGAATAAATATATATTTTTATTTAATTTGAGATTGTGTAACACTATTATTATAATATTGTAAATAAGTAAATTTCTTGACGACTAAGATTAATCGAACTTTTATTACTATAATGTCGATAATAGATATTATCAAATCATATAAAAATTCATATATTCAAATATTTTTATATGTTTTTAAAATTCATACGATTAAATTTTTCTAAAAAAACAAACAAACAAACTATGAACGTATTAACTCTATGGAGTATATATCAGCTAGATACCTTTTAGAGTATATGTTTTTTTCACGCAAAAATAAAAGCAAAAAATTAAAAACATTTCAAGTAGTCCAAGTTAGAATGATAATGTTTGGATATATCAATATGGTGTGTGTGGGTATATATATATATATATATTGGGAATTAGTCATTCATAGTAATCGATTATTGAAAATACTATTTCAGCAACCACATCTTAAACTATCCATCATAATATTCAAAGACTGAAATTAATTGAGTTATTTTTCTGTTGCTAAAAACTCTAACGACAGTGACATTTTTCGAAAAAGACAATCAATTAGCCAATTAGAGGCTGCAATGGCAGACAGTCAATTAGCCAATTATCCCTGCCGTTAGAGGTTATAACAGCAATCATCCTTACCAAATGGATAGAGAGTTAGGCATTATTAATTAACATTTAAACTCTTAACTGAAAAATAAAATATTGACTAAAAAAATTGTAAAGATTATAAATTTAATAAACATTATAAATTTTGTAAGGATTATAAAAATTTATAATCTTTATTAAATTTATAATGTTTATTAAATTTATAATATTTACAAAATTTATAATCCTCACAAAATTTACAAAAAAATTAGCCAAGATTTTGTTTTTCTAGTTAGGAGTTAAATGTTAATTAATAATATCCAACTCTATATTAATTTGGTAAGGATGATTTTCTAAAGCCTCTAATAGTAAGAAATAATTGGTTAATTGGTTGTCTGCCACTACAACCTCTAGCGGCAAAGGTCCGAAGGGTATAATTGTCATTTTTGAAAAATATCATTAATGTCGCTAGAACCACTAACGGCAGATAAAATAACCAAATTAATTTTAGCCTTTGGATATTATAATGGACGATCTAAGATGTGATTGCTGGAATAGTACTCCTAGCAACCGGTTACTATGGATGACTTCTTATATATATATATATATACACACACGCGCGCGGGCCTTAATCAAGCTTGACTAAGACTGCTTAATAAAACGACGTACGTAATTTTGTATAAAAATTTAATTAAAGATTTTTTAATATAAAATCTAAAATAGAAAACTTAACACTATAGGGTAAAACTAAGTCGTTTTATTGAGATTTTACTAAGCAGCCTTAGCAAAGCTTAATTAAGACATGTAAATAGATAATTGTTATCCAAACACATCTAGGGTACTATTATTGATAAATTTTACAGTATAATTATATATAACTCATCCAGTATTAAGTGTTGCATTATATGTAGGACTGTAAACGAGATGAGTCGAGCTGGGCTTTGACTTGTTGGGCCAAGTTTTGACTTGTCGAGCTCATCTAAAAGTTAAAAGAGTCAGGTTGAATTTTAAATAAGCTTAAAATCTTGTATACGAACTCGATTCGTTTATAAACAAGTCGGGCTCGAGTTCAAACTAAGTTTAAGCAAGTCGAGTCGAGAGCTTGAGCTCAAGTCTGACACATTTTTTTTTATGTTTTAATATTTAATTTATTTATTTTTTTGAAAAATATATATATATATCTTTAAATTAAACCATCTGCAATCATAATAATAACGAAATAAATATGCACTCTATTCAAATGTTTAGCTTAATAATTAATCGAAATAATCTATAATGTATAATTTAATATTTATTATTTAGATAAATATTTAATAATCTAATAACAACAATTGTCATCTTAAAATCTTGATTAGTATTTATATATTTAATAATACAATAAACCATTATTCATATCGCACTGATGAGCTTGTACAATATCATTGACCAAGCTAGTTAGTTTCTTTGGATACGATCAGCAAAAGAGTTCAATAAATAAATTGATAAAAAAATGAAGAAATTACGAAAAAGATAAAAAGAAAAAAGAAGAAGAAAAGATGAAAAAATTTCATCTACACAAGGACTCACCAAAGTCTACTTCAGTGGTTGCTGGAATGTCAATCACCAACCTAAAATTTCAAGAGCAGCAGAAATGTTACTAGTAAAAAGGTACTTCTATACTAAAAAAATTATTCAGAGGTCCTGGGTACCGCCACGTGATGCCTCAAGACAATTATATCTCTCCATTTGAGTGGTGCCTTACTGCTTGTATAGTTCTGAGACCACTAAAATAGAAAAATATGATTGACTTGAGACACCACGTGATGGTGCTCCATGACCACTAAATAATTACTCCCTCCGCTAGATACCATTCAAATCCAAATAATTTATTTTATGTGTGTCTGTATGTATGTTTATGTATAGGCATGTACTATATGTTTATGACCAAGAGGTATATATACATCTATTTACCCATAGAAAAAAAAATGAGGAGAAGCATGAAGTTTAAGGTTGCCTCCAAAAGAATCATGCAGACAATATAAAGGAAAAGCAAAACCCTTTTGAAGCGCATAATTATCTGAACAATGACCAAACCTGAACTTTAGTAAATGATTCCTATTGCATATTTATGAAGTTTATATAAAATACTTGCATTTGTACATAGTACATAGTTGCATCTTCTCGATCAACTTTGCATTAATTGTATCAGGTCGAGAAGATGCAACTTTGTTCTATACAAATGCAACTCTTTGTTATATAACTTTATAAAGAGTTGACCACCCCTTGAGTGTACGTACTGAATCCAAATCCCGTAAAATATTACCTCGTTGTATACATTCAGCAGAAAAAACATAAAAACATAGTGTATGTAGTAGAGAAGGGGTAAGTGGTGAGGAGTACTAACCAATGCAAGTATTCCCTCAGGTTAGGATCACTTGGGCTAGGAGCATCAGGGTCCAACATAACCTACAAATGAAATCATACAAGTGAAAATATATCTCAAATGTTGATAAGAACCAAACCCAAGTAACTTAAGAAAAATGTGGATTGAAGTCTTTTTGTAATGCATGAGAAATTCCATTGATCACAGACTGCGTGCATGCCTTAGCTAGCCAGGTTTAATTTGTTCTCTAGCTCGAGGTTGCGAGCACAAGTGGAAGATCCACCTTGTAAGGAAAGTAAGCAGGTGCCAACCTTGATTTTTTGAGGATTTTAAGAATTATGTATTTCGTAAGAATTTTTTTGACAAATATATATGGATTTCGTATGACGAAATATACTTCTGACTCCGCCATTGGCGAGCACGCTCAGGGGTCATACGAATCCACTAGCTAGGACGAAGCCGAGTTGCTGGACGAAGCCGAGTTGCTGGACGAAGCTATGTTGGGGCCCGGGGGCGGACTACCCTGGATATTTAAGTCTCTAAAATTTTGATATATTTACTTCAGGCCAACAAGATTTATGAAAAAAAAATGAAGTATATATAATATTCTCTAAAAATATATGTGAAAAAATTTCCTTTGTTCCAAATAGAAGAGTTATTTTTATTTTTTACTTCAATTTAAAATAAGAGCAAATTTAATTCTTACATATAAAAATTTTTGGGTACATTATACGAATATTAAATTTTAAGGTCACTCTTTACTGAATTTTGCTATAAGTAATAACTCATATAATAATGTGTACAATGACTCAATGTAAAAATAATAGGACTCACAATATAAAAATAATCATTATACACATTATTATATTAATCATTATATATAACAAAACTCAAGTCGAGTAATCTCTAGGAGACTCTTCAATGCCCCCACCTCACTTTTTGTCCAAATATAATTAAAAAAGACAGATGTGCAAAAAGTTGAAAAGATGGGCAAATAGTGAAATAAGTAATTAACTAAGTACATATATACTTCTTACTTTTTATTATATAGGTCGTTTTAAAATTAAAAAAAAAATCTTTCCAAAATATAAGATATTTTACATATATCTAGGAGAAATTTTTTAATCATTTCCTATTTTACCCTTAAAGATAGAGTAATTGAGAGAGAGAGAATGAAGAGTAATTAATTAATGCATGGGTAGTAATGAAATTTCAAACCAACATTAATTATCTAATATTAATATTAATAAGATTCTTTAATATGTGTAATTATGCATTAAATAACCTATAGAATAAAAAGGAGGGAGTAGCTTACGAGAGTGAAGAAAGTTCTAACGTCCTCTCCTCCAATAACAACCCTTGGTTGGTTAACAACTTGAGAAGGCCTGAGGTCGCATCCGTTATTTAGCTCCCTATCGTTGTATGTCACCCTGAGGGAAATTGAACTTGTAAATGGATCCAAAACATCTCCAATTACTCTACCAACAACCAAAGGATCTCTTCCCCTACTAGACATATTAATTTGGGATACAAAATAACTCAAAGACTAGAACACTTGTAAATTTATATATGTAAGTATGTAACTATTTACTAGCTACAACCAGTTAGGCTATATATCTCCGCTTGTGGTTTTCAATACAAACAATGCCAATTTATATATCACGTGAGTGTCAGTAGAATCTAACTTTATCTTTTTTAGCACTTTACTCCCTTGAAATTCCAGTAATTTTATAATTGAGTCCCTTAAAGTACAAATTCTCTTGATATAGACCCTCAAATATGTTTAAGTAAGCACGATGAACCCTAAATAAAAATTCAGTGTCTTTTATCACTGAAAATGTCTTTAAATACGGTTTGACTGTATTTTACTTGCGTTACAAATACAAATACTTATTGTTAAGAGATGGCAAATAGTAAACCCAAAAATAACTAATCTCATCAATTAACACAAAAAAAAAATATTAACAAACTAGATAATTTAAATTAAAATAATTAATACAAATAAAATAATCAACCCACCAAATTCAATTAAATATAATAATTAACCCCCAATTATAAAAAAACTTAAAAAATCAATAACAAAATGAAAATAAAATCAATAACAACATCAATAAATCAAAAAAAAAAAATTAAATCAAAATATAACAAAACACTACAACAGACTCGTACACATGAGTCATAAACGAAACACAGAGAACTATAAAAATTAAAATTTGAATTAAGTAACTCATCTACAAGTCAAAATTGAATTCAAAGAAATATCAACCTTTAAATTCAATTACCTAAACCCAAACTCAGTTAGTCAACCAAATAAAACCCAATATCAAAACTCATTTCTATCTCTCTTGTTGTTGGTGGTGATTATGAACATCATGTTCATGAATTTGAATATGCATGCCTTTGGCCCTTTCGTTTTTGTTCTTGAGATTGAGATATATTGGAATGATACTTTGAAAAAGAAATGAGATGAGAGAGAGAGATAGAGAGAGGGAGAGAGGGAGAGAGAGAGAGAGAAAAAAAAAAGGGAGGAAGATGAACCGGTAGGTGGGGAGAAGAGAGATAGGGGGTTGAAGATGAGGGAGAAGAGATAAACTATTGTTATTATTTAATTAGTTTTTGTTTTGATTTTAATTAGTTTTTTAAAATGAGTGGTTCTACACCTACCCTCAAATTTGACCCATAAGTCTTACCTTCATATAAGACAAAGAAGTATGGTCTCATTTTATTTATAAAATACAAATAAAGTGGAACCATATTCTTTCGTCTTTTTTGCGGGTAAAGTTAACAGAAAATTTTTGAGAATAAATCTAAAATTTTCCTTTTAAAATTGTTTGATATTAATACGGACATTTTGGATGATCAAAACAGAGATACAAAACAGAGATAAGGTCACATGTATGGCACACATGACTATTTCATGCAAAAAATTATGCGGAATATCAATTTGGGTTTATATCGATAACTTAAATGTAGTTGAGAGTCTATACCGGAAGAAGTTATGCTTTTAAGGACTTAATTATAAAATGATTAGAACTTTGAGAGCCTAAAATTAACCCCTTTTTTGCTTATTTTCTTTTGTACAATAATATTGTACATAATTTCAAACAGTACTATATTAAAAACTTTTAAATTAGTTTGTTCTTCATTTTTCAAACAGCATGGGTGGGTGGGCCACTTTTAGTTTCTTATTCCGATTGAGCAGCTAGGACTGCAGAGAAATTGGTCCAGACCATAATATATTGTCATCATTCTACGTTACGAAGGAGATGTCATTTAGTGGCCTTGGAGTATCATTATATAATGTTATGCTATCATTTTAGTATATATAGTGAGATTTTTTTATTATACATACTATTAAAATGATAGTACATAAGTGATCTTGGGACGCTACGTAACCATACTCCAGATTCATAGAATAATTTTTTGTTATGAAGACCCTTTTATTTTCCTCATTTATCTTCTTTCCTTTTAATTTTTCCCCCTTAATTACTCGGCTTAAATACACTCAAATCTTTATTTTTATTTTTATCTTTACATTTAGAAACTAATGTTTTAATTTTAAGATATTAAAATTTAATATCCCTTAATTTCTATGATAAAATCTGTTGACTATCGGATGTAGCATTTTTTTGCTGGAATAAGTCACGTAACTTAAATAAAATAGTAATTTAGGATTGCTAGAATATATATCGTTTTATTGGCTCCTATTTTTCTTTGTTTTTTTTCCTTCTTGCACACTCATTACATGTTTATAATTTATGTGTTTCTAAAGATATTTTGAAGTGAAATTATCATAAATATCCTCACTCTAATAAGTTGTTTTACATTCATTAGTGGCCGAAAGGTTTTATTTACAGAGGCATTGAGGTTTAATATCTTAAAATTAAAATATTTAGAATTTAAGTTATAAAATGAGAACAAACTTAAAGATTAAAAATGTATTTTAGCCTAACTAAGGAGTAATATTTGCTATGAAAAAATTAATAAAATAAATTAAAGTGTAAAAAATAACCTTGTACACGAAAGTAACTGTACTTATTCGATTCTCTCTCTAAATGAATAATTTTGATATTTGAACATAAAAAATCCAACTCATATGAAACAACAACGCGGGTACTTTAATTTTTTGATTTATTAGGATTAAGACATGGAAACAACCATGTCCCCACACGATGGGAAATATTGACAACGAAAGGAAAAATTTACGTTATTTTTTTGTAAATATAGATAGAGAAGCTATGACCATGAAAAATTATGTCAAAATTATGAACCTACAATTTTCATAGGATTTAAAATAAAAATAAATGTATTTAATTTTTATTCTAAATTGATTAATTTGACACAAAAAAAAGTGAAACTAAATCAGTTTTTGAAAATAATGTACTCTCTCTGTCCTATAATAAACGTCCTAGTTTGATTTTTATGGTCAAATAGACCACTTTTAAAATTATCAAATCTTAAAAATATTCAAGATATATGTCAAGAAATTATGATCATAATAAAGTATGGTAAATTTACTACCAATGTCAAGTTTTATGATTTAAAAATTTTATATTAATATTTTTAATTATTAATTTTAAAAATAATCAATTTGACCATTAAAGTCAAACTATAACATTTATTATGGAACAAGGGAGCAGTTGGTTAGTTATCTTTAGATAATATAAACTTTATCTTCAGACACTTCTATTAATTTACCATTTTTAGGTTCATGCATTTGGCAAAAAATATTGCGCAATTATTTTCAACTAGGGTTCCCCAAAGGGTAAATAAAAGACATATGAGAGCAATGTTTTGAAACTCAAATCAAATCAGTCGGTTGAATCTGGATCGGGTTCAATGTCCGGTCTGGTTTAGACCGATTTAGCTAATTTGATAAAAAAGAGGTCAAACCCGTTGACCATTAGTTCAATCGGTAAATTGGTAGTTGAACCGATTTTTAAGTGTTTTTAAATTTTTTTTTTAAATTAGATATTTTTAGTAATATTCAAGATAATTTCACTTTATTTTAACTTACAAAAAAATAGATGTTTTAAAATTTTAGTAATTATTAATAATATATATTTATGACGTCACTGGTTTAATAATGGTTCGACCATTAATTGTACCAGTAATTCATCCATCCGGTACCTTTTCTAGTTCACTGAATGAACCAGTTCTGAGAATATTGCATGAGAGGTGAAGAGATATATGATAAGCTTATCTTGATCTTTTAGGCAACGACCAATACACTAGAGGACAATTATTAGACTTTTCTATGTATAGAGAGAAGTTATTCAGTGCTCTTGAGACATTATTACGTGGTATTCAGGCCAATCACATGCTGTCATTTCCGCATATGCAGTGGATTCAGAAATAAAAGGCCCACTACACATGCTAAAATAAAAGTATGTAATTGACGTAGGGTACCACGTGACAATACCCCTGTAACACTAAATAAATTTTAATGTAAGGGACTCTTTTGTGTTAACTAAAGAAAATTCTTTTTTTCTAGCAAACGAATGGTAATATTTGAGTAACTTAGTACGTATGAAAGGGGAGTGTACCATAACATCTATTTTTTGAAGGCCTTCATGTTTCCTAAACTTTTTATTTCATTCGAAATAAAACATGATCATCTTGCCTCAATAAAGGGAGAAGACTTAACACTCATATTGAAAATCAATTTTGACACCAAAAATATAAAAAGCTTTAAAAATATCCAAATGTACTTTTTTTTTAGACTCCTTTATGCACGAGGACTAACAAATACATAACAACTCAATTAAAACGCAAACTTGTCCCCTCAATTTATTTATTTCTGTCGTGTCTATGAGTTTAGGTATTGTCAAAATGCTCTCTCAAGTTACAATTATTAGTGCGAAATTGTTTCATTAATTTATGTTAGTTTTGCACTACAGCTGAATATACTTTAAAAATACAAGTTTGAACTAAAACATCATACTAGTACAAACAAAAGAGACAATTAATTTTACATTTTAATTCGACAGCAATAATAAGTTGTTTGTACAAGGTTCAATTCCTTGGAGAATTTTACAATTACTTTTCAAGTGATTTTAATAAGGCCGGTGGTATCTTATTCCTACCCATCAATTTATGTCCACATATCCAAAGGTAACACGCGGGACAAGATGATTGAGAGAGTTGTACAACTATCACCTTCTCCCCCATGAGGCCGTGACTTTCCATATGCTTTTACACTTTCATCTAAAATTCTTGATAGCACTAGTCATACCTTAGTCTTCTTGCACTTGTAGGGCATAATGACTTTCTCAAAGAGAGATTCAAATACCTTACAATAATTCATGAACAGAGATTCAAATACCTTAAAATAATATTTCATATGTTTTAAATTAAAAGATTATTATTTATTTTGCTAATCAATTTAAAATATTTAAAAACTCATCAATATATATATATATATATATATATATATATATATATATATATATATATATCGACTAAAGTTACATTCATTATACTTGCTTTTTGTCTTTTTTTTCCTTTTCAATTTGAAGTATTATTGTAAGGTACTCACTCCATTACTTTTTAATTAATGCTTTAGGAAAATTATAAAATATAATTAATATTTTATTTAATTAATTATATTACCTATAAAATCTGATCAATATTATCATTTTAAAATTTATTAAAGAAGATGAAAGAGAAATAAACTAGTATTTAATGTAAAAATAATAGTAAAAAAATTAAATAATTAATGCTTATTTGAAATCTATAAACAATAAATAAAAATGAACATATTTCACTTTTTACAAAGACAAATTAAAAAGAACGAATGAAATATTTTATTTATGCGTGTATGTAAAAAAAAAATCTTTTTACTAATTTGCAGAGAAGGGAAAATTAAACCCACGCCCTTTACTTTTACAACGAATTGGTGATACCATCCAATGGTACGCAATATTATAAGGTAGATATTATATTGAGGCATTCATTATTATATTGATAAAAATTAAATAAATTTATAAAAAATTTAAATTTAAAAATATGTTAAATAAATTTTAAAATTTTAGTATTAATTTAATATTTTAAAACATGTCGTACATAAGAAATTAAAATTAAAAAAAAAAAGGGATAGCTACGTGTGGTAACTATTCTATGCAAATGTTTTTCAGAAGTCCTTGAAAACAGATCTCTAGGTGGGGGGGACCTTTTATCCTCCTTTGACCTTTGGGACAATATTTTCAGATTCGCGATAGTTCATTGAATTAAAAAAATGTATGGTAAGGTGGATGCGTTAATGATTCACTCGGTGATTGAGTTATTGTTGAATTACTAATATCATAAATATATATTAAATAATTAAATATGTTAATAATTATTATAATAATTAAGATGATAAACACAATAATATTATATCTCCGTATCCCATTTTCTCCATCTTTATTCTAGTTTTCTTTTAATCATCGTTCTTCGTTTCACTATTACAAATTTACAACAGAACCTTAGCATGCCAGGCAGATGGAATCTACTGCTGGCCTGTTGAAGTTGAACTGATAAAACAATTTAAAAAAAATAGATTTATTAATGCTGGAATAATTCGAAAAATCGGAACTCGGTTATTGATCCACCGGGTTTATCGGTTGGATCAGGCAGTGAACTAGTTCTGCTCACATTTGAGTTTAGGACTTGATTTGTTTAAAAATTTGTCCGATTAAAAGTTTAAGGATTTTCTTAATGTGTGCCCTTAGGGCACACATTAAACGCGAAAAACAATGTATAATATTATTTGCTTATGTAGGCGCACTGAATTCAATGTATAAAAAAATAATATACTAGTGGACCCCATGTATTGAATTCAATGCAACTATATAAAGAAATAATTTTTAGCGGGTCCCATCTCTTGTTTTCCGCGCCTAGTGTGTGCCCTTAGGGCACACATTAAGCGGACCCAAAGTTTAATTAGTTCGATTTTTAATTAAAATATTGCTTTAGGATATTAATTGTGAAGAAATGATGAAAAATAAAGGGGTGGAGGAGTCGTAATTTGACTAGAAGCATCCTTCTGTCACATTCGCTTCTTTATCTTTGGAGCCTTGGCCACAAAAGAACTTTCCATTTATAGTAAGTTCTTGCTTGGTTGTTAAGCCAGGACGTTCTCCAAGCTGATGATCGATCTTTAAAAAGTGGCGCACGTTACCTACTTTTTGAGCACAAATCTCTAGGTGGGCCACCTTTTATCCTCCGTTGAACTTTGGGACAATGTGTTTAGATTTGCATCGCTCATTCAACTAGAAAAATTATAAAGTAATTGAGTAATAATCCAATCAGTGAGGAATCATTATTGAATTAATAATATCTTAAATAGATATTAAATATATTAATAATTATTATAATATTTTTTTAAAGAAAAATGTCACATTTATAGATTTTGTGAATATTAATTCTTTATGTACCCATTAAAAATGAATTGTTAATTTAATAATATGTGTTATGATAAGAAATTAAGATGATAAATACAATAATATTGTGTAATTTTACATTAATAATTACTAAAATATGTACTACTTTTCTTCATCGATCCATATCTCTATATCTCCATATCCCAATTTCTCCATCTTTATTCGATTCTTCTTTTAATCTTCGTTCTTCCTTTCACTGTTACAATAGAACCTTAGCATGCCAGGCATATGGAATCGACTGTTTTCGTGCTGAAGATGAACTGATAAAACAATAAATAAATAAATAAAAAATTGAGATTTATTAATGTCGGAAGGATTTGAAAAATTAGAACTCGATTACCAGTTCACGTAGTTTACAGGTTATACCAGAATCTCTAATTTAGAACGGATTCTCAAATCCCACTTTAGGGTCTGATTGACTCAAAAATCTAACCAATTTTGAGTTTAATCGGGTGAATTGATAATTTTGGTCCCATTTTTAAAATATTAATTATGAAAAAATAATAAAAAAGAAAGAGTTGAAGGAGTCTTAATCTGACTAGATGCATCCTTTTTTATCACATTGGCGACTTTTCTTTGAAACCTCGGCCACAAAAGAACTTTCCATTTATAGTAAGTTCTTGCTTGGTTCCAAGCTCATCTATCCTTAAAAAGTGACGCACGTTATCTCTATTTCTAATTGGTCCCATCTAGAGAGGAAAAATAACAACATATTCCCCCTATTGATTTCAGTTCTCTTCGATTTAATAGAAAAATAATCTTTCTAAGTAATTATATATAATAAAAATAGATATAAAAGATATCGCATATAGTTATTTGAGTTTTCGTACAAAAATTATAAATTTTGTGTAATTAAATATATATTCTCTTATGTTATATGCAAATGGTACTTTATATTTTTTTTAAAATATTATTATTATAAAATGCACGTCACACCTCACGGAAGATGATTAGGTGTCCTTTACCTCCCGTGCCATCATTATATATACTACTTTTTTTTTATTTTAAAATTAGATATATATATATATATATATATATATATATATTTATTTATTTTTTATTCTAAAATTTAAAATATATTTTTATTTTAAGATATAAAATGTCATTATAATACCCGATTTGCCCTATTCAACAAATAGTGTACTGGACAATTTAAAACAATTGGCGTGGGTGGCGGGTGGACACTGGGGGACACCGTTCACAGGTTTGTAACTATGAAATTTTGTCTCGAAATAATTTGGCTAACCAGGTATTAGTTAATTCTGACAAGCTTTGTCTGAATAGTCACAAGCTTTGCGTAATATGAATATTTTCTTAAGAATAAAATTATTTATTTTTAAAATATATATTTAATTTTGGAATAAAGAAATAAGTTTATTATGAAAAATTAATTATATATTTCTTCCGTTCTAAATTATAAGATCAATTATTATTAATTTTTTAAAAGTCAATTTCAAATAATTTCAAATTTAAAACTAATATGATTTTTATATAATTTTTAAAACAATAAAAGTTATAACTAATAGTACTTTTATGTAGTTTATAATATTAATAATTGTATTAACATAAATTAAATAAATTTAACTCAAATTTTAATTCAAAAATATTTAAAATTATTTTTTTTAAAGTTAATATTAATTTTAAAATTTAGACCCGAAAAATTATATTTTTATTTTTACGTATATTTCTTTTATTATTATATTCAGAAATATATGACTTTTTTTATGGAGTTTATTATGCTATGTTTGTATATTATAAAGTTTGCAGTGAGCTAATCTAATTTTAATTTAGTATATGATGAATTATTAAATTTATTAATAATTTTGATAAGAATTTTGTACGGAAAATTATTAAAGGTTCTTCGACTAATCCAATTGAATATAGTTGTTGGGTTTACGACTAATCTTTTGATATGTCAGTTAGCATTCAATTGAATATAGACCATATAGTTGTACCCCGATTATGATTAGCTGTCTTTGAGATGTCACTTGAACAGTGACGGAACTGGGGTGGGCCGCTGAGGGCCTATTAGTAGCCTTTTATTTTTTCCCTATGCACACTTTTATTCATCTCCTTCGTTAGGTATATATATATATATATATATATATATATATATATATATATATATATATTAAATATCCTATGAGTCTATATTCATGTGAGGATGAGTTTGCTAATTTGATAATAGACTTAATCTCGCTTTACTTAATAATTAAGGAAAACTTGTGTCTGAAAATACGGTATAATTAATATAGTAGTTGAGTATTGTATTTAACATTTTGAAATTGAAAATTTTAAAACTGTTGTGGACTCTCAATTCTATAATAGAACTGAGAATCTAACCATTAATACAAAAAGATTAATACTTAATCCAGTTATAGTTTCTTTTTGAGATAAATATTAGTGTGCTACTCATTTTCAATTTAAAATTAGTTCTTGGCAAGTTTGAATACTTAATTGATTGACGATAGCTGTCTTAAATTTGGGTAATATAGTATTTTCGGATATCTCACATACTTTTCCTTTATTGACAAAACGGAATGAGAAGTTTGACAGCATTTATTTGTCTATGGTATCTCTAACTATCGATCAATATGATCTATGAATAATATTTTCTGTAGAAAAATGGTAATACTGAAAGCCATTTAATGGGATCCAATGAGAAATAAAAAGACGTAAAAATTCAAAAGAAAGATTTTTGCATATATACTCAAAAGTATAAAATGAGCCATCTAAGCCCAAATAAAAAAATATTGTCATAACACCAATTAAATTGCATCACCATAATAATTTTTTCTTTATATTTTTTTTCTTGAAATTGGACAAAAGATTCTCATACCATGAGTCAGAGCCTACTACAATAATTGCTCTCGATATAGCCTGCAAAAACACCAAAGAGATGACACGTAATTGCTCATGCCTAAAAGCACGACGTAGATTAAAATTTTAAAAATATTCTATTAACCTAAAGACTCTTTACAATCTAAAATAACGTACAAATCAATTAAAATTAATCTGAACTGTCCCTATGATTTTTCGCCAAAATCAATTTGCACGTGAAAATATAACGACCGCAATACTCGAAAAACAAGAAAAAGGCATCAATGCTAAAAGGGTAACCCATGTTGTTTACGTGCAATTTTTTTTTATAATTTAATTATTATAATTATTATTATTGTTATTGTTATTGTTATTGTTATTATTAGTATTATTATTATTATTATTATTAGTATTTAATAATTATTATTATTACTATTATTATTATTATTATTATTATTATTATTATTATTATTATTATTATTACTACTACTACTACTACTACTACTACTACTACTACTACTACTACTACTACTACTACTATTATAATAATTATTGTTATTATTATTACTATTATTATAATTATTATTGTTAATATTAGTATTATTACCACTATTATTATTATTATTATTATTATTATTATTATTACTGTAATATCCCAGATATTTTCAGGATTTTAAATAATATCTTAATTGATTTTATTAAAGGTTAAGGTTTAAAACCTAGAATGTGAGAAGTAAGATGTGTAGAAAATGAGTATTTTTTTTTTTTTTTAACATAATGTATTTGTTAGAAACTAAATATGAAAATATTTTATTGATGCATGTAGAGAATTTATTAAGGAAATAAACTCAATTGAGAAGTAAATGTGATTATATATATATATATATATATATATATATATGAAAGTAGTATACCTTCAAGCCAATCACATTTGATGTGATAAGTATATACTTTGTAATCTTGTTCATTTATTAATAAAAGTATCAAGGCATTTCTTTATTCATGATTAATTTCTTGAATTAATCAAATGGATAAACTCATAGTTTTCGAGCAATGCTTTTAGAACCATAATGAGGATCATGCTAATGAGATCTAAATTCAAAATAGCTCAAAACTAAAATTGTTCCTAATCGTTGGATCACTAAAATGGGGATTAGTGAATCCGGATAGATTAGTACATACTATGCTTGCTCTTATGAAGAGAATGATTGATCTCATAATCATTTGTGTAGAGACACTAAAGTAAGTATTAGGTGCTTATTAGAGAATAAGTTCACTGAACGTGACTCGCTCAAGGAACACCTAATGGAGTCTTACTTGCCTGTCAATAGGAGTTCCTTTTGTGATAGTAGTACAAGTGATCCTTGGACTTAAGATCATCATAGTATCTTGTGTATGATGAATTATATTTTGACATATTCCTTAAAACCTTTAGGGTGTATCAAAGGGTATGATTGGATATAATAAGTCATACATGGAGATAGGTGAGTGATCAACAAAGAATCTACCACTTCTAGTAAAAGAAGGGAATGTCCTATGAAATTCGATAAATGACAACTCAGTAGTCCTTGGCCAAGACAGAATGAAAATTAGAAATTAGTTTCTAATTTACATTAATTAGAGTTATTCATTTAAGGATCGAAATGCATATAATCAAATAAAATAAGACTTGACAGTTATACCATGTTTTATATTTGATTGGGACATTGTGAGGTAGAAGGATTGAATTGTACGGTAACTATTCGCTAAATAGGTTCTTTTGGGATTAAATGTTGAAATCTATATTATCTGGAAAGTCGTTGATCGCTAAGGGGGCTTACCCTTATTATGGAATAAATATTATTTATTTAAATGAATTAATAGTTTAATTTATTTATATAAATAAGATTAGAATAGTTCTAATTAATTTATTCTATAACCGGTTTAATATGGAGAACCTAAAGGGTCACACCGCAAAAGGAAAATAATTATTTAAGAAGTAAATGGCATAATTGTAATAATGAATTAAGTATATTTAATTTATACTATGTGGATAGAATAAATTAAATAGCTTAATATTTATTATTTAGTATTTTGGAAATACTAATTATAAATTAATAAGAGTTGTCTTATTATTATTATTATTATTATTATTATTATTATTATTATCATCATTATTATTTAGTTCCTAAATAGTTTAGGAATTAATTAATAAGAGTACTCTCATAATTAATAATTAAGTTCCTAAATAGTTTAGGAATTATAATTATTATATTAAATTAATTAAGTTCCTAATTAGATTAGAAGTTTAATTAAAAACCCTATTCCTAAAGGTGTTAGGAGAGTTTACTAAATCTATAAATAAGAGAAGTCTTATTATGGATTAAGGTTATACACGTACACTTCCATAAGTCTATGGGAGAGTACTCACATATTCTCTAGAGAGAGAAAGCTAGGGTTTGCCATAACTCACTTCTTGAATTATTATTATTCCTTGGTGGATCACCTCTAGAGGCCAAACACTTGGGTGGCTAACGTTGATCATTGGAATCCAATTGGTGAAATTCAAGGAGATCGTGAAGGATTTGGAGGTGAACTTGTACCCGTTGAAGTTTTGAGTTCTACAAGGGTATATCTCTAACTTCTTCTTTATTAATTAATAGTTGCGCATAAAGGTCGATCCTGGATTATGATTTGTAAAATTTTAAATTTGATTTTACCATATTTCCGCTAATTTGATGCAATTTGATTGCATCTATGGATATTACAAACCAACAGTGGCATCAAGAGCCAAACTTTATGCGAATTATTAATTGTTTTGATTTCATGTGTATGGGTATGTGTTTAGAACAATTTATTGGACATAATTTGTTGTATAAAATTATTATTTTTAATATTAAAAAAAAAGGCGTTGGATTAATTACCGAAAAAATTTTGTTTCGGTAATTCAAAGGCGCACCACTGTTTCGGACTATATATATATTATCAAAGCAGCAACTTTCGGATTTTAGTATAAGAACTAGCAAAGCAGCACAGTTTATATATATATATATATATATATCCTAAATGCATGTTTGGTGAAAAAATTGCTTTTTTGCATGTTTCGGTTTTGCCAAATAAAAAAAAAAAAAAAAAAACTGCTTTTCTGCTTTGACCGAAACTTGCTGCTTGACCGAAAACTGTGTTGCTGCTGCCGAACGAAAACTGTGTTGCTGCCCACTTTGGCCTAGCTGTTGTGACACTAATTTTGGGACACGCCAGCAGATTCTGGTTTAAGCAATAGGAGCAGCTTCCGGTTTTGGGCATTCGGTATACATATATATATATATTATTAATATATATGATATATTTATAATATATATATATTAATTATCCAAACAGTTTGGTAATTTTGTACATATTTTAAAATTTCAAAATAAAAGAGTTTATTTTGGGTAATTTTAAAATAATAAAAATAAATAGTTTATTTTTAAATAATTTTATAATTAAAATAAAAGGTTTATTTTAAACATGAAATTGAATTTCATACAACTTTAATTGCCCATTAAATGATATCAATACATATATGGAATGTTTTATTTAATTCATGAGATGAATATTATTTATTGATATATATGTTGATATATATGATAATAAATGGGATTGATTATGGACTATTTGACCAATGTGATTGGATTTAATTTTAAATGGATGCATGAATGATTGGGTTTTATAAATGAGGTTTGCGTACCTCGTCTTTCTAATTTTTCTTATGTATAATTCTATCTCCCTCCTATGTACTTCCCCTTGACTGTTGATCAAGCTTTCTTATTTATTGTAAATAGTTTTGTAATAGGATTAGTTAGAATTATTTTGAAGAATTGGAGCAAATGAGCAAGGAGCGCAAGAAGATCCATTTGTAATGGAGCCCAGATTTAAATGTAATAGTTATATTTAATTTAATTTATTCTTGCACCCTAGGTTTGACCTTTTGGTTCACTTGGTGGCTCTAGTGAACCAAATTAGAATAAAAGTCCATAATCAATCCAAGTAGAATATAGTATTCTATATGTGCATGCTAATTATATATATATATATATATATATATTATATATTATCCAAACATGCTTCGCATGTTAAATAATATGACGCGTATTTTATATATATATATGTGCATGCGCGCTAAACAAGATGAGACAATTAATATTAACAAACCCCTCATGATGTAGAATAAATATTATTTATAAAATGAATTAAAATGTTTAATTCATGAATTAAAAGGAGTTTAATTCAATTAAATAAAATTAGAATTGTTCTAATTTATTTATTCTACTACAAAATATATTAAGTTGTAACGTTCAAAGATATTTAGAATATCGAACGTCGCCTTCTAGCATGATGAAGCGATAGAGTATCAAATAATCAATATACGTTTGTTGTGCACACACAAGGCTTATATCGATCATTTGAAATGTTGTTTTATCACATTTGATGCTTATAAGGAATTGAACATTACTGTTTTGTTGTGCACACACAAGGGCAGTATTTTTCTCTTCACTTATATGGAAGTGCTAGGTCGGACTTAACTTAGATAATTTTGATTTGGATGTGCACACACGTGATCATAATAATCTAAGAGGCAAAATACAAGGAGTTACATGTTGATGTAATTGACAAAAGTTGTTTACCTATTTATTTATATATAGTTTGTTGTGCACACACAAGGCTATATACATTTAAAATATGATCTTTATTCTCACTAGCAAGTTTTTAATTAGATTTGCCGAACTATATAAGAAGAGGGTAATATAGTTTGATGAAAATAGTGGGAGACACCATTTTAAATAAAGACCTAATTAACTTGGTGATTAATAAAATGAATGCATGTTAATGTCGCTATTAATTCACTTAAAGAATATTGCTATGTTTAATTCACTGACACTGCATAGCATATTAGATGCTAACAATTAATCGAACCGAGTTGTTCGGATTGATTAAACAAATTTGAGAAAAATTCTCAATGCTGAAAAACTAGCAAATGTCCTTAATTTGTCTATTCCTGCAAACGTTGTAGACTAAGTCTATGAGGAAGATATTGTTATTTTAAGAAATAGCAAGATGATGCAAAGATGGCTCAATGCATCATGCTCGCATCCATAAGTATTTAGTTACAGCGTCAACACGAGAAAATGGATGCACCTACTATATTGTTGCACATTCAATAGTTGTTTGGTGAGCAAAGTAGGTCAACTAGATATAAGATATCTAATGAGCTCTTCCAATCTATAATAACCAATGACACTACAGTAAAGACACGTATCCTAAAGATGATCAATCGGATTGATCAATAGGACACCTAGGTTTTGTCAGAGATGGAGAGTTGAGTCAAGATTCGATCTTGCAGTCACTCGCTGACTCCCTTTCACAAATTGTTGTGAACTTTAACATTAATAAGCTTGAAGTCAGTTTACCTGATTTGCTTAAATATGTTGAATAAGTTGAGAGTCACTTTCTTTCCAAGAAAGACCAAGTCTTACTAGTAGATGAATCTTCTAAGTTGAAGAAGATGGCCAAAGGTGTTTGTGAGGAGTCAGAAAAGATAGAAGGCAAAAGAAAGGCTAAACAAAGGACATAAATAAAAGTGATCCCGAGGGCAAATGAGTTTGCTTTCATTGCGAGAAGCTAGGACACTGGAAGAGGAACTGCAAGGAGTATCTTGTAGTAGTTAAGCAGAAGAAGCTTAGTGAAGCTTCAAACTGCAGATATAGATTTGTTCATAATGAAGTAGAACTTTCTATAAGTCAAGTTTCTACTTAGGTATTAGATACTGGCTGGTGGTCTCGAATATGCAAACCGTTGCATAGACTAAGCAGAAGTAGAAGGCTGAACTAAAGATAAGTAATCCTGCGCGTGGGGAATGGAGCAAAAGGTTGCTGCATTAATCACAGGAACTTACAGTTTAGCATAGCCTACGGGCAAATCCATTTAGTTAGTAAGATGTTACTATGTTGATTACTTGATGGATTTTGTAACCTTGACTTACATGAAAATATTTCAAAATTGAACAAACTAAAGGCAAAGAGATGATATGGATCATACCTTCATGCAATACTGTTAACTCGGTCATGTTAATGAAACAAGACTAAACAAGTTGTATAAAGATAGGTTTTTAGAGCCTTTTGATTATGAATCAAATACAACTTGTGAATCTTGTATCATGGAAAATATGACTAAATCTTCATTTAGTGGACATGGAGAGCAAGTTACGGAGTTGTTAGAGATGACACACATAGTCGTGTATGGGACCTATGACAACAAATGCAAGAGGAGGGTATTCATTCATTACTTTCATTGATGATTCTAGATTTCGATATATGTATTTGATGAAATACAAATCTGAATCGTTTGAAACGTTCAAAGAATTCAAAAGTGAAGTATAGAAACTAAAGGCCAAAAGTATTAAAGTTCTTCGATTAGATCGAGAAGGGAATACTTAAGCAATAAGTTTCTAGATCATCTTAAGCGAAATGGTATTATCTCACAATGGACATGGTGATGATCCATGATGAGTTATACCAATTTTCCAGTATCCTTCTAGGGTTATACCTTAGAAACGATCGCATATCTACTAAATCAGATACCTTCTTATTTCCTCCTCAAGACTTCATATGAGTCATGGATAGGGAGGAAACCAAGTCTTAAGTATGTTAAGATTTGGATTGTCCAGCTTATGTCAAAAGGTTTGACAATGATAAGTTTGGGACAAGATCTGATAAGTGTAAACTTGTGGGATATCCTAAAGAAAGTTTAGGGTATCACTTCTATAATCCAACTGATCAAAAGGTGTTTGTTGCTAAACATGCTACCTTCTTGGAAAATGAGTTTATCCTCGAAGGGGTCAGTGGGAGTAAAATAGATCTTGAAGAAGTTCAAGAACCACAAAACACTACAGATTAAGTGAAGGAATCTGTATAAGTAAATAAACCTATTGTACCACAACCAAGTCGTAAATATGGTTTAGTACCGAAGATACCTGCATGTTATGTATTCATCATAGATGATGATGATGAGGTACGCATCATAGTAGATGATGATCCAGTTACATACGATGAGGTATGAGTATTAGATACTCAAGAGAAATGACTGTTGATCACAAAATCTGAAAATTGGTCTTTAGAGAAAGACTAAAGCAGATGGCTAGGTGGAGACCTATAAGACCTGACTAGTGGTAAAAAGATTTCAAACAAGGTCAATGAGTTGATTATGATGAAATTTTTCACTAGTGAAAATGCATATATCAATTCAGATTTTACTTGTAGTTGTAGCTTATTATACAAAAGGATGTATGTATGATACAACCAAGAGGATTTTTCTCCATATAGATGAAGTAAATCAGGTATGAAAGCTATAACGATCCAATTTTGAATTGAAGCAAGTTTCTCGAAGACGGAACATCCGTTTTGATGAGATAATCAAAAGAGTTTGATTTTATCAAAGACGATGATGAACCAAGTGTGTACAAGGGTTAGTGGGAGCACTGTGACATTCCAAGTATTATATGTTGATATAATATTGATAAGGAATGACATACCGATGCTACAATCAGTAAAGATGTGGTTGTCTAAACACTTCTCCGTGAAGGACTTGGGAGAAACATCCTATATTTTGGGGATAAAGATCTATAAAGATAGATCTAAAAGGATGCTTGGCTTATCCCAAGGAACGTACATTGATTCTATGCTAAAGAAGTTTAGCATGAAAGATTCTAAGAAAGGGCTCATGCCGATGGGTTCTGGAATACATCTCTCGAATAAGCAGGCCCCAAAGATACCTGAAGAGAGAGACCGTATAAGTAAGACTCCTTATGCCTCAGCAATAGGATCTATCATATACGGGATGATATGTACTTGACCTGATATTGCTTATACATGATAAGCAGATATTAGTTCATTTATGGAGAAGAATATTAGAAAAGAGTTTCTAATGATAAGTCTGATATAAAACTAGAGGGCTTAACAAACTCAAGTTTATTCAGACTAACCAAGATAACAGCATATCCGTTTCAGGTAATATGATTACCTTGAACGGTGCTGCAGTGAGTTGGAAAGGTTCCAAACAGCAAGAAGTTGTTAATTTAGTTACAACGACATAATAAATAACTATAAGTGAAGCTGCAAAGGTGATTGTTTGGTTCAACAAGTTCATTACAGAACTTATAATGGTTCTTAGCATTAAAGGAGTTTAATTTGCCAAAGAACCTAGGTCTCATCTGAAATCCAAACATATGTTGCAGCACTTTCATATGATTAGATGAATAATTGAAAATAAGACGACACCATAAAGATGGTAGACTCTTAGAATAACATTACAGATCCATTAACTAAAACATTTACTAAGCAATTTGTACGCCACTTAGAGAAGAATGGTATGGGGATACCAAAGGGCGATTGGCTTTAGTGCAAGTGGGAGATTGAAAGTAGTATACCCTCAAGCCAATCACATTTGATGTGATAAGCATATACTTTGTAATCTTGTTCATTTATTAATAAAAGTATCAAGGCATTTCTTTATTCATGATTAATTTCTTGAATTAATCAAATGGATAAACCCATAGTTTTCGAGCAATGCTTTTAGAACCATGATGAGGATCATGCTAATGAGATCTAAATTCAAAATAGCTCAAAACTAAAATTGTTCTTAATCGTTGGATCACTAAAATGGGGATTAGTGAATCCGGATAGATTAGTACATACTATGCTTGCTCTTATGAAGAGAATGATTGATCTCATAATCATTTGTATAGAGACACTAAAGTAAGTATGTAGGTGCTTATTAGAGAATAAGTTCACTGAACGTGACTCGCTCAAGGAACACCTAATGGAGTCTTACTTGCCTGTCAATAGGAGTTCCTTTTGTGATAGTAGTACAAGTGATCCTTGGACTTGAGATCATCATAGTATCTTGTGTATGATGAATTATATTTTGACATATTCCTTAAAACCTTTAGGGTGTATCAAAGGGTATGATTGGATATAATAAGTCATACATGGAGATAGGTGAGTGATCAACAAAGAATCTACCACTTCTAGTAAAAGAAGGGAATGTCCTATGAAATTCGATAAATGACAACTCAGTAGTCCTTGGCCAAGGCAGAATGAAAATTAGAAATTAGTTTCTAATTTACATTAATTAGAGTTATTCATTTAAGGATCGAAATGCATATAATCAAATAAAATAAGACTTGACAGTTATACCATGTTTTATATTTGATTGGGACATTGTGAGGTAGAAGGATTGAATTGTACGGTAACTATTTGCTAAATAGGTTCTTTTGTGATTAAATGTTGAAATCTATATTATCTGGAAAGTCGTTGATCGCTAAGGGGGCTTACCCTTATTATGGAATAAATATTATTTATTTAAATGAATTAATAGTTTAATTTATTTATATAAATAAGATTAGAATAGTTCTAATTAATTTATTCTATAACCGGTTTAATATGGAGAACCTAAAGGGTCACACCGCAAAAGGAAAATAATTATTTAAGAAGTAAATGACATAATTGTAATAATGAATTAAGTATATTTTAATTTATACTATGTGGATAGAATAAATTAAATAGCTTAATATTTATTATTTAGTATTTTGGAAATACTAATTATAAATTAATAAGAGTTGTCTTATTATTATTATTATTATTATTATTATTATTATTATTATTATTATTATTATTATTATCATTATTATTTAGTTCCTAAATAGTTTAGGAATTAATTAATAAGAGTACTCTCATAATTAATAATTAAGTTCCTAAATAGTTTAGGAATTATAATTATTATATTAAATTAATTAAGTTCCTAATTAGATTAGAAGTTTAATTAAAAACCCTATTCCTAAAGGTGTTAGGAGGATTTACTAAATCTATAAATAAGAGAAGTCTTATTATGGATTAAGGTTACACACATACACTTCCATAAGTCTATGAGAGAGTACTCACATATTCTCTAGAGAGAGAAAACTAGGGTTTGCCATAACCCACTTCTTGAATTATTATTATTCCTTGGTGGATCACCTCTAGAGGCCAAACACTTGGGTGGCTAACGTTGATCATTGGAATCCAATTGGTGAAATTCAAGGAGATCGTGAAGGATTTGGAGGTGAACTTGTACCCGTTGAAGTTTTGAGTTCTACAAGGGTATATCTCTAACTTCTTCTTTATTAATTAATAGTTGCGCATAAAGGTCGATCCTGGATTATGGTTTGTAAAATTTTAAATTTGATTTTACCATGCTTCCGCTAATTTTATGTAATTTGATTGCGTCTATGGATATTACAAACCAACAATATATACCTAAAGTGTGCTTGTTAGCCAAATAAGAAGATGAGTAAATTAATACTCAATTAAACTAATAAATTAATTAGTTTAAGTATGAATTAAGAAGGAAAGTCAGGTAATATAATTAATTGAGTTAATTATATGAGTCTTGAATTAAAGCTAAGATTAGCAAGTAGAGAAGTGGAATATTGTCTAGAATGACAATATTAAGAAAATAATTAATTAAGTAATTAACTTAATTATTAAGTTGTTATATAAAGTTCATTAATGGATTTAAAACAAGCCCAATATGAGAATATTTGTTTGAAGGTGGGTAATTAAATAATAAATCCAAGTGTTATGTTGATTAATAGCCCAAGAGGTAATTAATATAAGTCCAATTAAATTAACTACCTAACCCAAGTTATAAAGACGTGTGAGTTGTGTTGGATAACCCAAATAATTAAATAAGGGAGCCCAATGCAAAATAAACTAGTAGCCCAAATATTGAGTCCAAATTTAAAAGTCAAACGTTGGTCAATATGTTGGGAGAATAAATTCAAGTATTATTAAGTGTAGAGAATTAACTAATGTAGGGTTAATTGAATAACCTTAGTTGGTAGACAAAAGAGAGTATTAACCAAATATTGATTAATTGCTAGGTGAATGAATGTGATGATGAGAATTAACTATGGATGAGTTAATTGAGTAACCCTAGGTAGTAAATAAATTAAAGATTTAACTATGCATGAGTTAGTTATAAAAAGAATATTATAGATACAATTATGTATGTATATAATTCACCAAGGTAGAAGTGGTAGGTAATCATGGGTTGCATGTTATAGAGAATTAACCATACCTTGGTTATTGGTTAGTAGAAATTGCAAGTATTATATATATATAATAAAAATAAAGAAAAAATGGTGGAGTGTTGACCAAACATGGGGTCCCACTTGGAGATTGAGTAAAAATGTATGTTGCTTGTATTCAATTTAAATTGGTCAATTCAAGCTATGATGTAATTTAAATAAAAGGTTATTGGTGAATAAGAGATATATATGTTGTAAGTATATGAATTGGTAGAGAGTTAACCAATGTTGGTTACATGAATTAACCAATGGGTGGTTCACCAACCCTAGTCAATAAAGATGATCTGTGAGGATCTGAATTTTCAGGATTTCCTTAATAATATTAAATAAGAATTTAATTGATAAAATTATCAAGGTTGTTAAATTAATTATTATTTTATGTGATTTAAGGTATGTGATGAGATTTAGTTGGTAAATTAAATCTGTACAGAGATGATAATGAATTGTGTTGATTTAAAATAATTGAAAAGTAAATAAATTGTTTAAAAGCAATTTATTAAGAATGAGAAAAATTTCATATAAAGGTACAATAAATTGTACAAAAGAATTGTTATGGAAGTGTAGAAATTTTGATTTAATAGTATACATGGAAATGTGAGATATATGAATGAAATTTGTATATATATATACATATATGCGCTTATGTTAAATTGATGATTATAAATTTTATTAATTATGGAAATAAAGGGATTAATAATTAAATTAATCCAAATTTAAATAAAAAGTGAATGAGGGAGTTGATAAAATTGTAATTATTGATTTTAAATTAATTATGAATTATGGAGGAAGTTTAGAAATTAATTGAGAAGAAATGGAATTATATAAATTATATAATAATAAATTATATAATTTAATAAGAAAAATTAAAATATTGTATGAAGGAAATAATAATTATATAAATTATATAAGAATAATTATATAATTTATATAAGAGAATATAAGAGAATTAAATATAATTAAGGGTGGAAGAAAATTTTATAAATTGTATTTGTGTAAAATGGAAATTATTTAAAAAGGAATAATGTAATTATATAGATTATATAATATTAAATTATATAATTTATATAAGGAACGTTAATGTGAATATTAAAGAATTTGAATAATAAATAAGAAAAATGAATGTTTTAAGTTATTAAAAATTATATTTATGTATAATGGAATTATTATGACCTTTATGAAAAATAAAATTCCAGAAACGTGAACATGTTAATGTAACATGTTGTCCAAGTAATGGAGTGAAAAATTATGAAAAATAATTTTTATATGTTATATGAAAAATTTTGTGATTTTTGGAGGTATAAATTACCTTGTTTAATTACATGCATGTCATTATGCGTGTACAAAATTTGTCAAGTAAAGTACCCAAAAGAGGTATTAAAATTATTGATAAATCAAATTATGATTTTTAGTGAATTAAAATAAATATTTTATATATATTATATAAAATATTTATTACCCGATATAATTACGTAATGTATAAAATTAAAAATTTTGCATGCAATTCTTTGGAAAAATCCGGAAGTCACGTTGGTCAAAGGCGGTGGAATCCTTGTGTAATCCAAATTGGCTACCTAGGATATATGTAATATCCCAGATATTTTCAAGATTTTAAATAATATTTTAATTAATTTTATTAAAGGTTAATGTTTAAAACCTAGACTGTGAGAAGTAAGATGTGTAGAAAATGGGTAAACATTTTTTTTAACATAATGTATTTGTTAGAAATTAAATGTGGAAATATTTTATGATGCATATAGAGAATTTATTAAGGAAATAAATTCTTTTGAGAAGTGAAGACGGTTATAAGGATATATATACATAGTTATATATTTCTAGAGTTGTGTTTGTTAGCCAAACAAGGAGATGAGTAAATTAATACTCAATAAAAAATAATAAATTAATTAGTTTAAATTTGAAGTAAGAAGGAAAGTCATGAAATATAATTAATTAAATTAATTATATTAGTTATGAGTTAAAGTTATAGAGGAGATAAAATTATTGCCGATGATGGCAATAATAAGAAGTAATTAATTAAGAAATTAACTTAATTATTAAGTTGAGGTATAGAATTCAAAGGTGAGATTAAAACAAGCCCAATACGTTTATTGTTGTAAGTCTTGTTGAGGATTTATATAGAGGTCCAAATAAATTTAAAGATTTAACCTCATGAAGAGTCAAAGTAATTTAATTACTACTAGTGGACTAGCCCAAAAGGATTATATGTGTTAGCCAATATGGGAATATTTACATGAAGAGGGTAATTAAATAAGAGAGCCCAATAAAAAGTAAGTTATGTAGCCCAAACTATTAAAAGTCAAATGATGGTCAATGGTTGGGAGAAGCATTTCAAGTATTGATTGAGTGTAGAGAATTAACTAGTGTAGGGTTAATTGAATAACCCTAGTTGGTAGACAAGAGAGAGCATTAACCAATCATTGGTTAATTGCTAGGTAAGTAAATATGGTGATGAGAATTAACTATGGATAAGTTAATTGAGTAACCCAATGTGGTAAAATAATTTAAGGCAAGTCTAATTGGATTATATTAAAAGTCCAATTGAGGTATTAAACTAAGTTAAATAAATTAACCTAGTAGTTCATGTAATTTAATTTAAACATTGATTCATGTAATAATTAATCAAGCCCAATGCTTGTTTTAATTAAATGTAACATAGGGTATTTAATATTAGCTCAATGTAATAATTAAATTGAGCCCAACCAAATTAAATGGATGAGCCCAATATATTTAAATACTAGAGTCCAACGTGGAGCCTAAATGGTAGTCAAAGTTGTGATCAATATATATATATTGGTGTATATATATATGGATACTTATATAATGATATATGATATAAAAATAAAGCTAAATTGGTGTAATAAAAAGAGAAATATCGAATTTTGGGGCCCACAAGGATAGAAAGGTTGCTTGTTGGTGATTTTGGAGTGCAAAGTTGCTCAACAACTCCCCACCAACCCTAGTCATTCAAATGGTCAATCAAAATGTCACTCAATTAGTCATTCAAGCTATAGTAAGCTTGATTAACCCTTAAATTCACCAACACTAGTTGATTAGTGAAGGTTGATGGTGATTAGGGAGGGTCTATATATAGCATCCATCACCCTCTTGTTATGTTTGTTAGTTATTTTTCAAGAACTCCTAGAGAGAAAAGAGAGAGTATTCAAGAGAAAAGCAAGCAAGCTTTTGGAGATTGATGATCCACTAAGGAAAATTACTAGAGAATGATCAAGGTGGAGTCACAAGCCAAGACCAAAGACCATATCAAGAGGAAGGAGAGCATCCATGTCTAAGAGGTTAAAAAGTGCTCTAAACTTTATTTAGTTCATTTTTGTAGTCTAGATATGATTTGAACGGTTAAAATATATTTTTAACCGATCAAAAGTTATTTTGATGGTCTAGAAGTCTAAATCTGTGATATATTGGTAGAATCATGGTTTGATATATTTCAATCATGTTTTGGTATGAGCGGTATGCATAATTGTCGACGCCGGGATTTTCGTCGTCTCGTTTTTTAATATTAAAATGTCCCTTTCCAATTTTAGCCTTTAGATTAAGATGTGATTTTTTGAAAAGGGTCGGCTTATGTGTCGACGGGGTTTGAAAGATCGATTTTGTAATGAGTCAATTGACCAGAGTCGCCAGTTGGTATATTTTGAAATGGATGTACCAACTCATCCGAATTTTGTTTTCGTAATCGTAATGGCTCATATGTGACTCCGATTTAAATGGTCCGCAAACCGAGATTCATAGAGTTCGGGGGCTTGCTTAAGCGAGGGGAAGGTGTTAGGCACCCCCCGACTTCCGTGAAATACGGTTACCGCAATCTCGATATTTTCCTATCCTTTTAAATCTTGAAATGTGTGTGTGCGCGTGCGTGTGTGTGTGTGCCTAAATGAATGTTTGTGGTGTCCTTTTGCATAAAATAGCTTTAATTTTATATGGCAAAATATGTTTTGTCGGGAAAGCGTTTAGACGTCTTTTGACCCAAATGACGAGGCTTCGCTTTTTTATAAGAAAGATTGATTTTAATTTCGAAAACGATGAGGTTTTTTTATTAGATGTCCTTTTAGAAAATAATATTTTTAAACGTTTGCCAAATAGGAATCGAGACTATACATTGCCTTCTAACAGTTAATATAAATAAAATGAAGGCAACTTCTAGAACTCTTTAACCCTATGCACAAAGTTTAATGAAAACGTTTATTTATTTTTTTACGAAAACATCTTTTATGACATTTAAAACCAAATGTAGCCTTTTCGTCAAACAAAGATCAAAGTTTCGCCAAAACTCTTAATTTTACAACCTCGTGAATCTAATATCCTAATTTGATTCTTTTTAGAAGATCTTTATCATTTGCTTTATTTTGAAAAATTGTTTTTTGTCGTAAATCAAAACGAGCATCCCAAAACGTGTCGGGGCTATCCATGGGCATGTGAGCCATCTAGACGACCCCAGACACCCACAATCACATACTTCATTATCACGGGGCCTTAAACCCGATTTTCGATTTGACATCGCTTTAAGGCCCATAAATTACATATATACAATACAAATGCATCGCCATCGTTACATACGTAAAAATTATAAAATAAACTAAAGGGATATCATCGGGAGGTTAGGAGGAGATTCCATCCGCCATAAATCCTCTCTAACCGTCCCTAATCCATAGATCTACAATATATCGACTACATTGGATCTAACTTCAACATACACCGAATCAAACTACTTAAATAGCAATGCACCAAATATTTTCGGATCTAATAGTAGATCCACCCAACAAATGCACAAATACACAAATATTTATCGATTACACTACTAAAGCAAGATGAAGTATTAAATCTAATAGATCTACTAAAATGCACCAACACTAAGAAAGATATCGAAATTTTTGCCTTGATATTAATAGAAATCACGCACTAGCACTCAAATCCAATGTAGAATACAAGGTATAGCATGAAGATTGAACAAAAGGAGAAGAAATCTCACACTTTTTGACCATACCCGAAGGTTTCTCTCTCTATTTCCGCCATTTTTCTCTCTCTAAAACCTTCAAAATTTCTTCTCTTTTCTCTACTCTCGGGTGGAAATGGCAATCTATAGCCTTCCGCAGGCAGCCGCAGGTGCAACCGTGTGCCGAATCCTCGGCTGCCGTGTGCCGTCCTCGAGCTGCGCACTGTCCCGTTTGTTGGTGGCCGCAGGTGCATCCGCGGCTGTCCGGCTTGCTTTTCTCGATTTTCGTGCCGCGCGGTCTTAATTCGCCAATTTCTGCGGTATTATTTCGGAAGGCTGTTACCTAATGTATAAATTGCTCCCGAACATCGTAAGCGTAGTGGCCATTAGTTATGATCAAATCAGGTTCTTCTGGATCAACTGTCCGTCTTGCCGCAAGTAACCTGATGCTCGTTGTTCGTTGTGGCGGCTTTGGCCGTAAGTTGTTGGGGTGACTTCGTGTTGGGGTCCACCTTCCTTTTCGCATGTCGGGTCAAGTGACGATCTTGCCCTCCTGTCAGGGTTAGTACACAAGTGCAAATTTTGGGTGTCTACAGCTGCCCCTCTTTATCATGTTTAGGGAATGAAATATGAAATGGACATGATAAAGAAGTAGGCACCCGATGCATGAAAATGCCAAATATACACTTAGCGATGTCGCGCGTACGTTAAGATGATGCGATGTCACATTTAATATGTTCACGTAGAGGTCATTTTTCAAAGTTACGAATGAACACTGCCCGGGTCTCATCCCCAGCGGGTTATTTTTTGAAAGGTCAGGTATCGTATCTGACTGGTCATTTTGAAATTGGTCAGGTATCGTATCTGACGGGTCGGTCTTGAATTGGTCAGGTATCGTATCTGACGGGTCGTTTTTGAATTGGTCAGGTATCGTATCTGACGGGTCGTTTTGAATTGGTCAGGTATCGTATCTGACGGGTCGCTTTTGAATTGGTCAGGTCTCGTATCTGACGGGTCTTTTTTGAATTGGTCAGGTATCGTATCTGACGGGTCGGTTTTGAATTGGTCAGGTATCGTATCTGACGGGTCGTTTTGAATTGGTCAGGTATCGTATCTGACGGGTCGTTTTTTGAGTTGGTCAGGTATCGTATCTGACGGGTCGTTTTGAATTGGTCAGGTATCGTATCTGACGGGTCGTTTTTTGAATTGGTCAGGTATCGTATCTGACGGGTCGTTTTTGAATTGGTCAGGTATCGTATCTGACGGGTCGTTTTTGAATTGGTCAGGTATCGTATCTGACGGGTTGTTTTGAATTGGTCAGGTATCGTATCTGACGGGTCGTTCTGAATTGGTCAGGTATCGTATCTGACGGGTCGATTTTGAATTGGTCAGGTATCGTATCTGACGGGTCGTTTTTTGAATTGGTCAGGTATCGTATCTGACGGGTCGTTTTGAATTGGTCAGGTATCGTATCTGACGGGTCGTTTTTTGAATTGGTCAGGTATCGTATCTGACGAGTCGTTTTTTGAATTGGTCAGGTATCGTATCTGACGGATCGGTTTTGAATTGGTCATCTGGTTCTAAAATTTGTATTTTAACACGGGACAAGGTATATGTTGGCCTGGGGTGCCGAGCAGGGAGGTCAAAAGGGCACCGAGACCAGCCGCAGGTGCATCTGCGGCCAGCCGCAGTTGCATCTGCGGCTAGGATCGGTCCTATTTCAGATCGCGACCCCTCACGATCTTGTCACTTTCTCACTTTTCCTTTCTCTCGTTCTCGGTTTTCCTCGTCCCCCACCCAGCCTTTTCGTCTTTTGGACAAGTTTTGGGAAATTCTGCTCCGATTAAATCAGTCTACGCACTTTGGGTAACGTTTTAACTCCTTTTTCTTTGATTTTTGCCTCCATTTGACTATTCATTTGCTTGTTTGAATATTTTAATTTTGTCAATGCATGCTTATATGTAATACCTGTGTTGCCCGTAGCATAGATAAATACCGGGTTTCGTAGAAATGCCTCATTATTTTGAAAATTCCATTGTTTTAGTCATTTTATGCTCTTGAGGCATTATTTTTCACTCGCATTCTGGGTTTGTTGGTTGTCTGACTTGATAAAACATGCCTGATCGTGCATGGGATGTCCATTTTACAAATGAAACTCTGCCGAAATTTCGGGAAATCTAGCGCACCACTAGGGACTTATTTATGCATTTTCTATTTTCACATCATGCTATGCCACCCTATTATTTCTAGCAATATGCAATAAGGCTTTTGAAAGATAACGAGCTAAAGGTGTACCTTATTTTGTGATACCGTTTCAGTTATGGATCCAGATGCTCCCAGTGGTTCCTCAGTGCCCCGAGCGTCGGGTGTCCGTCGTCGTAGAGCGACCACTTCAGCTCCAGCTCCAGTCCTGACTCGTCATTCCCGTAGGCTGGCTGAGTCTGTTATTCGTCCCGTTCAGCCTGATGTGGATGAGGACGCCCCAGCGGAGGCAGAGGCGGGTCCCTCGGGCACAGCGGCTCCTCCTCCCATGCGTCGGACCTTACCCGGGGCCCGTGCTAGGATACCAGATCTGCTCGGTCCTGATCTTGGTCGTCACCCCTCAGCATACCTTGCGGCTAACGAGGTATATCCGTTATTTAATTTCATTCAAACTTTGTGAGATTATCAGGACTGACTGTTTCGGCGGCTGTCGCAGGTTCCTGAGTTTACCCAGCCTCGGGGTAACTGGTTCAGCATTTAGACCCTCTACCACGCGTTGCATCCTGACTACAGGGGAATGGTAGACTCTTGGGGGTTCAGACATTTCTTTACCATTGCCCCTCGTCGATGTCCGTGGGGCTATATGAGGGCTCTGTCTGAGCGCTGGTTCCACCAGACCCAGTCGCTTCACCTACTGGACTGCGAGCTGTTGTTGACCCCTCTAGACTGGCGTTATATTACCGAGGTGGAGTTCTCTGGACCCCGTGTTCCTCTGGAGCCGGACATCACCCCCGTAACCGTTCGATCCTTGTTGGGGTTCACTCCTCAGGATAAGGTCTTTAAGGCCCGCAGCATCCGATCCGGAGCTTTGGCTGTAGATGCCATTGGAGGGGCTCTTTCCGTGCCATTTCCCGAGGACCGCTCCGCTCGTGACTTCCTGCTCCGGCGTCTATTCCTGACTATCATGAGGGGCTGTTTTCTGGGGAACAACTCCTCGACCATCCATTTTGGTATCGTCGGCGCTACTCGAGATGTGGATCGGATCGGGGACTATGACTGGGGTTCCTTCACCTTCGCTTATTTCCTCCACGGCCTTCGCCTTCGCTCAGAGGGGCAGACGGATCCCTGGCTGGGGTTTTATCCCTTTCTGCTGGTAAGTCCCATTCATTTAGCCGCTTTTTATTTGTTTGATTCATCTTCCGTCCTTGGTACTTACGTCCCATTTTCCTTGTTTATCAGTTCTGGGCTTATGAGCGGCTACCCTGCTTGCGGCCGATTACTACCCTCGGTCCAGAGACTTACCCCCGGGGTCGTCGATTGCATCACAACACTTTGGCGGAGACCCCGGTGTCAGATAGCTTCTCCCATTGCCGGCTGCAGTTAGAGATGATCTCTTCGGCGGATGTGACATGGGTTCCTTACAGTGCGGATCATTTGGCGGCTGGCCTCACCGGTGGTTACGCCGCGGACCAGGAGTTTGCCTTGTCCACTCGTCGTATTCCCTTCCTGACTTATGGTGGATGGGAGCTGTATTTGGGGGAGCGAGCCATCAGATGCGTTTCTGGGGAGGTCCGTATCCCTTTCGCTCCTCCTTGCCGGAGATTTTGGCTCATGGATTCCCATCTCCCGGAGGTAGTGGCGGCCGGGGAAGATGGATATATGCTGTCTGACGGCCCGCAGACGAGTGAGAGTTTTAGCGTCTGGTGGAGACCTCGTACCATTGGGCCTCAGACTCGGGCCACCTTCTTCCTTGGAGACCTGGTTCACGGGTCTGTGATGATGACAGACTGGATGGAGTGTGTTCGGGTCCCCACCCACTCAGACCAGATTGCTTCCTTGACTCGGCGGGTGGACCAATTGTCATCTTTTGTTCGGAGCTTGGGCCGGGATCCAGAGGAAGCTTACGCTGCCGACCCGTATGGACCTGACTTCGGTGCAGTTCCCGGCTCATCGGATGCCCCTGCTCCGCCTTATTCTTGTCCCGATCTGAACTTTGGCGTTGAGGCCTCCATTCCCGGGGACGTGGGTCATGCGAATCAGTTCGATGATGACACCTTTATTGAGGGCCTATAGTGCGCCTGCTAGATTTAGATAGGCTAGGATCCCTGTATTTGAACCTGTTTGTTTTACTTGTCATTATTATTTCTCATCCCATGTATTATGTACAGAATTATCTTTATTTTATGCATAATCTTTTCTTTATGATGATCCATTTATTCCTTTATAGCTTGCATGATGCATGGTTTATTATATATGTCAATAAAGGAAAAAATTGACCCCTGTATAGTTTTTTGATACTGCTTTTTACAGATGTCATCCCTGGACGTGGTTCGCGTGGACCCCTACGCCTCCTCAGGGATTATTGGCAGGCTCCGCTTGTGGCTGGATAGTTTGCTACCCTCTGACCGTATCATCGCAGAGGGTCTTTTGGGACACTCCATGACTCTTTTGTCATTTCAGGTGCCGTCGGGCTTTGTTGATGGCATTCTCAGTTGTTGGATCTCGGATAGACATGTTTTCAGATTTGGGCTGGAGTATCTGACTCCCACCCTTGAGGAGTATGCTCGCTTTACCGGGTTATCAGTGGATGGTCCCTGTGCACGGGTTACTTCAGGCCATATGCGCCGTCAGTTCCTGACTTTCACGGGCTTGCGGAGGACAACCCTGTTATCTGTGATTTCCTCGAGCCATTTGGTTCCTCTATCCTTCTTGATTGACAGATTCGGTTCGGTGGATAGCTTTTCTAGATTCTCCAATGATTTTTCAGTGTCTGAGGAGCGCTGGGGCGCTTTGAGAGTGGATGTTTTGATGGCTTGTGTCATATCAGTTCTGTACATGCCCGCAGGGGATGACCTCCTGGACATGCGGGTTATTGTAGCGGTTCAGGCCCTTCAGGAGGATCATACTATCCTTCCCATGATACTTGCCGAGACTTACCTATCGGCTTTGTATTGTCATTCCTTCTCTGGTCGCATGTTCAGGGGAAGCTCTATTTTGCTGTATGTATGGTTCATGAGCCACCTCAGACCTATCGGGCAGTTTCGTCGGCATGGGTTTTGTTTTAGCCACAGCTTGGCCATGCAGTTCTCCTTCCGTCCCCGGCGATGTACTGATATGGCTTCCTGGAGGGAGTTCTTATCGGCCATTGAGGAGCCCTTCCATCTCCTGATATATTCGGGTTATTGTTCCTCCCTGAGCTTTTTGACTCACGTGCCCCCTTTTGATTTCCTCCCTCTTCTTGGTTTGAGGGGGGTGATTACTTACCACCCCTTAGCTGTCATGGGGCAGTTTGACCAGATGCAGGATCTTCATCTCTTTGCGGGAGCAGCTGAATACCGATTTCTCATATCGTCTCAGACGGAGAGGGAGCTGCTGAGGGTATACGATCTTTGGTCACACAGGGCCTCGGCCGAGTTTGGGGATAGTCATCCTTGTCAGACACCCGCTTATCTGCTATGGTTGCGAGGAGATTCTGATATTGCCTGGTTTGACCATATTGGGGTATCAGATGGTTTTCGAGGACTTTTCCCAGATGAGGCCAGTTCAGATGCGACCATTCCTCCGGAGGTTTTAGGATTAGCGCCCAGATCTGATGTTGAGCAGGTTTCTGCTTCGGTACATGTCCCTTCCCTCGATTCGGCGGATCGGATCCAGAGATTGATGATTGAGGGTACCCGGCTCCGGTCCGCTTTGAGTGCTACCGAGATTGAGAGGGATACCGCGCACGCGGAGCGGGATGCCGCTGTACTAGCTTGTGATGCCGCCCTCTCTGCCAGAGATAGTGTTATCGAGCAGGTCAGAGTTGTCATGGAGGGTCATTTTGCGACTGTTACCAGTGCTGCTGCTCTTTTGACTCGGATTGACCTGATGAGCCAGCAGATTGCGGGTGAGCCGGAGGTTTATGATGCCTCGACTATTCTGTCTATCCTGCTCCAGCTGGTTTCTGACCTGTAGATGATTTTACTCCCTGCACGGACTATGTCAGTTTCATCACTTTTATGTAAAAGACAGACTTGAAATCAAAATGTTTTGTATATATAGAGAAATATTTATGGTTTAGTCATTTCCCTCTTTTGATGCATCGTCGCCCTTCATTGGATCCTCATTTTATCCAGCCGATTATGATTTCGATATATTGCCTTATTTCTTTCCTCAAGTCTTGATTGGAACGCCACAGATGTTGCCGCATGCCCTTCTGATTTCATCGGAGTGAGTCTTGGACTTTGGGCTAATTATGTGGCTAGGTTTGGGGAAGATTTGGAATGTATTTGTCAAAGTAGGGCTTCGGGGTTTTCTGGAAGTGGGCTTGGTATAGGGACAAGGTTTATTATTTTATATAGAACAGACCGTGCCATGATGGCTGCCTACGTACTCCCACAAGGTCAGGAGATCAGGTCCAACGTAGTTCGAGTTACAGAGGAGATAGGAATTTATTTATTTATTTATTTTTATTTTTTTAAGCATAGAACCGTTTCACAGAGTCAGAATTCAGGGGCTGCGGGAATACCTCGCCATCCATTTCTTGTAGGATGAGGGCCCCTCCAGATAGGACTTTCTTGATCACAAAGGGTCCTTCCCAATTTGGAGCGAATTTCCCTTTGGCTTCGTCTTGACAGGGCATGACCCTCTTTAACACTAAATCATTTTCTTTGAACTTTCGGGATCGTATCTTTTTGTCGTACGATCGAGAGATGCGTTGCTGATACAACTGACCGTGTAATATAGCCGCCACCCTTCTTTCATCTATTAAGGCTAGTTGGTCATACCGACTTTGTATCCAATCCTCCTCGTCAATCCGAGCATCGAGCAAAATTCGGAGGGATGCCATCTCCATTTCAACTGGCAAAACGGCCTCCATCCCATATACCAAAGCGTAAGGAGTTGCCCCTGTAGACGTACGAACTGATGTCCGATATGCAAACAGTGTGAGGGGCAACAATTCTGGCCATCCCCGATGATTGGCAGATATTCTCGCCATAATTCTCTTTATATTTTTATTCGCCGCTTCCACGGCCCCATTCATTTTGGGCCTGTAAATGACAGAATTGAGATGCTTGATCTTGAATTGGGCACATAACTCATTCATAAGGGCATTGTTCAGGTTCTTGGCATTGTCGGACACCAAGATTTCAGGCTGTCCGTATCGGCAAATGACATTGTTCCTGATGAAACTGACTATAACTTCCTGCGTTACTTTGGGGAAAGAAGCTGCCTCCACCCATTTAGTGAAATAATCAATCATGACGAAAATAAACCGGTGGCCGTTGCTCGCCTTGGGCTCCACGGGTCCGATTACATCCATACCCCACATGGAGAAAGGCCAATGGGAAGTCATACAATGTAGCTCATTAGGAGGCGCATGCATCACATTACCGTGTGCTTGGCATTGGAAACATCGCTTGACATGATCGTCACAGTCAGCCTTAATTGATAGCCAGAAATGCCCCGTCCTTAGAATTTTCTTGGCCAACATAGGTCCACTCATATGCGGCCCACATACTCAACCGTGCACCTCGCCCATGATTTTCTGTGCTTGAGTTTCGTCCACACATCGCAATAGTCCCAAGCTTACATCCCTCTTATACAGGGAATCTCCGCTTAAATAGAATTTCATCGCCATCTTTCGGATTCTCTGCCTTTCCGTTTGGTTCGCCTGGTCGGGGAGTGATCTATCCCTCAAGTATTTCAGTATGTCATGATACCAGGGCTGATTTGGCCAAACCACATCTTCTGATAACTCCGATATATACTCTTCGTAAGCGGGAGCATTTTGCACTGTTATTTCAATATGTGGAGTGGCTTTGCTTTTGAGTACATGGATTAACGAAGCCAGGGTGGCCAACGCATCGGCAAAGTCATTCCACCCCCTGGGAATGTGTCGGAAAGCTATGTCTTCAAATTCTTGCATCAACCGGATTACACACCGGTGGTATGGAAGTAACCGAAGCTCCTTGGTGCCATATACCCCTGTCGCCTATCTGATTACCAATTCTGAATCTCCGAACACGGCTAATCTTTTCACTCCCATATTGCGGGCGAATCTCAGTCCCAATATACATCCTTCGTATTCAGCCGTATTGTTTGAGTTACTGAACCGTAATTTGGTGAGAACAGGGTATTGCTCGCCCGTAATGGAGACTAGGACCGCCCTAGCTCCAGCCCCTTCAGCATTCATGGCACCGTCGAAATACATTTTCCAAAACTGCCCTTCGTCATCACACCTCGCCTGTTGGACCCACAGTATGTCTTCACCCGGTAGGAAAGTCTCTAAAGGCTCCATCCCCCCTGTCGGCATCTCTGATAATTGATCCGCAATTCCCTGACCCTTCATGGCTTTCTGGGTAACATAAAGGATGTCGAATTGCTGGAGGATTAACTGCCACCTTGACAATCGACAATTCAGCATTGGTCTTTCAAATATATACTTCAAGGGGTCGATTCGTGAGATCAAGTAGGTAGTGTGTCCATGAAGGTAATGCTGTAACCTCATAGCAGCCCATGCCAAGGCGCAACATGTTCTCTCGATCGGTGTGTAATTCTGTTCACAGCTGCTGAATCTCTTGCTGAGGTAATAAATGGCATGCTCCTTGCCGAATTCGTTCTTCTGCCCCAACATACAACCCATCGCCATATCGTTCACGGATATATACAGGAAAAGGGGAATCCCGTCCTTCGGAGGTACCAGCACTGGCGCTTCTGTTAATTGCTTCTTAATAGTCTGAAAGGCCTTTTGGCATTGACTGCTCCACTTTCGGGAGGCATTTTTCCTTAACAGTTTGAAGATTGGTTCGCAGGTGGTGGTCAGATGGGATATGAACCGACTGATGAAGTTTATCCTCCCCAAGAATCCCCTTATCTCTTTCTCTGTACGGGGAGCTGGCATATCCACAATAGCCTTGATCTTAGCCGGATCCAGTTCGATGCCTCGATTGCTCACCAAGAATCCAAGGAGCTTACCTGACTGAACCCCGAAGGCACACTTGGCTGGATTGACCTTCAAATTATACTTCCTGAGCCGCTCAAATAGCTTCTTAAGGTGAGTCACATGGTCAGATTCCGCCCTCGATTTCACAATAATGTCATCCACGTAAACCTCTATCTCCTTGTGCATCATGTCGTGGAATAGGGCCATCATGACTCTCTGATAAGTGGCTCCCGTATTTGTGAGGCCGAAAGCAAGTCGCATATAACAAAACGTGCCCCAGGGGGTGATGAAGGCAGTTTTTTCTCGGTCCTCTTCCGCCACCATTATCTGGTGATATCCCGCAAAACAATCGACGAATGAATACATTTCATACTGAGCCGTATTATCCACCAAGATGTGTATGAAAGGCACTGGGAAGTTATCCTTGAGACTGGCCTTGTTCAGATCCCTATAGTCGACGCATACTCTCACCTTTCCTCCGGGCTTCGCCACTGGAACTATATTGGAAAGCCATTCTGGATAAGTGGACACCATGATGATCCCAGCCTTGAATTGCTTGACTATCTCTTCCTTCACCTTTAAGCTCCATTCTGGTTTTAATTTTCTCAGCTTCTGCTTAACTGTCCTGAAACCCTCTTTGATAGGCAATCGATGCACCACAATGTCCGTGGACAAACCAACCATGTCTTCGTGTGACCAAGCAAACACATCCTCATATTGGCTCAAAAGTTCAGCTACCTCTTTTTTCTGGTCGGGAGTCAGGTCTGCCCCAATCTTCAGCTCTTTGGGATTCTCAGGGGTTCCTATGTTGATGGTGATGGTTTGGTCTAGGTTGGGTTTGGGTTTATCCTCGACCCACTCTTTGATCTCGTCCGGAGCGTCGTCATCACCTGCTTCGTCCTGCTCAATTCCCATCAAATCGAAATCCAGTTCTATATCAAAATCATAATCGTCTTTCAAATTTGGAAAATCGTTTGTTAGGCTAGAATGACTCAAATCGGTACACCTGACATGAAACAAAAATATTTGTCATATATATAAACATTAAGTACAGGACTTTCTTTTCAATAATCATGACAAAAGTATGCAATAGACGTGCAGATACATAAAAACAAAAACACCGTCTCAAAAACCCCTTGATCCCCCCCTTACTGGACAAGATTTTCGGACACGCCTGCATTTACCCTTTTCTGGATACTACTGGCTGCACGGTCCAATTCCTGGGGATCACTTCGATTTTATAGCTAGTGATGGAGGGGATCTCTGTAGCTGGCACCTCCTCTATGATCGCGGCCACTTGGCTTCGGCCTCCATTTTCACTTTCCTCGGGCACTTCTAACTCGACCCAATTGATAAATGGCATGATCTGCTTGCCTTCAGTTATCTTCTCTTTTCCCTTTTCATTGGGGTCTGACTGCCCCGGGAGATGACACTTCTCCTCAAACTGTTCCATGATTTCATGCAAGAAATCCATCTACTGGACCAATCCTTTGGCTGGGGGAGCCTCCACCTTACCCTCTGCTTCAGACACAGGCTTGATTATCCTCGGGGATTGTTCATTATTGGCTCTCGGTATTGGGACTCCGGTTATCCGCATGGGAATTTTCTTATATGAGTTCTTCGGCCTTATACCTCCGTGATATCCTAACCCCGCTTTGCCTGACTGCACTGGTATCTGGATGGGCTCGGTGATTCCTTGGCTGTGCTTGCCCAGCCCTTGCCCCGGCTGGAAGTTCATCGCCATCATTTCCCGGGCAACGAAGGTGAGTTCGGGGCATATTTTAAGTTTTAACTCTGGAGCTCCCAACTGCTTGTACTGAGGGGTGCTAATTTCAAATGCCTGATAGCTGATTGGTTCGGCCGATTCGTCCACATGGATCACCGGCATGCCTTTCACAGAGGGAAATGGGTATTCAGATTCTGCTGCAATTGTTACCAAGTGCCCCTCAACGATGAATTTTATTTGCTGATGGAGGGTGGAGGGAACTGCCCCCGCCATATGAATCCAGGGCCTCCCTAGTAGCATGTTATAACTGGCAGTGATATCTAGCACCTGGAAGGAAATATCAAAAGTATATGGGCCGATCTCCACTGGTAGCTCAATTTCTCCCACTGTATCCTTTTTAGATCCGTCAAACGCCCTCACCACCACCTGGCTGGCCCGCAGGCGCTTAGGGTTGATTTTCATCCTCTCCAGAGTACCATATGGGCAAATATTCAGGGCTGACCCACCATCAATCAACACTCCGTTCATCACATATCCGGAGGAGATGACTGCAATGTGCAACGGCCTCCGGTGCCCCCTTCTTTCTTCAGGGATGTCGTCATCGTTGAACGAGATCACGTTGCTGTCCAATAGGTGACCCACCAAGTGGCCAAATCTCTCTGTATTAATTGACTTGGGGACGTAAGCCTCTTCCAGGACTTTGCTTAATATTTGATGATGGTCGGTTGATGCCAATACAAGATCTAAGATTGATGTCAGGGGCGGTTGCGCCTCCAGTGCCTTAACCACATTTGTCTTGCCGTGATTCATTTTCTTCCAAAACTCCAATGCTTTTTTTCCTGAGATTTTCCCGTTTTCCTTCTTCTTATTCTCAAAAACCCGCCTTGGTAAATACAATGGATTTCCCTTAGAGCTGACCGATGCACAACTGGCCTCCTCCACGGTCTTCCCCCCGTAATTCCACGGGACCGCCTTCAGACTGGTAATTGGCGATTGTGACCTGGCTGCTATAACGAGGGGTCTTGGGGCCGATAACCGGATAGACTCCCTTTTGGTACTTTGAATTGCCCCAGCCAACTTGATAGGCTCCTTTTGCGCATCCTCCCGGGCATTGGTCACAGCCACCTCTTCTTCTATCTTCCTTATGTATCTCAATCTTAAGGGACCTTCCGCCCCACTAGTTTCCACTGTATTCACGCCTCATCCATTATGCTCGGGAAGAGGGTTGGCCTTCACATTCGGGGGTTCTGGTTGTTCCACCACGATCTCTCCATTGTCAATCATGTTCTGGATCTTGTGTTTTAGAGACCAGCACTCCTGGGTGTCATGCCCCGGGATGCCGAGTGGTAAGCGCATCTCTTGCTAGGGTCATATCTCTTGCTCTTCGGGTCTGACGGAGGTGCTAGCTCTGTGATCTTTTTCTGGCTTACCAACAGGGCCAGTATTTGTTCCAATGAATCTCCCAATGGGGTGAACTCCCTCTCTGGTGGCTTTTCGAATTTTCGGCGCCCCTCATATCTCTAATTGTTGAAATTTGATGGACGCGGGGCCTCATTTCTTTGCATGCGGACTGGGGGGTTGGTCATTGTTTTTCCAGATAGTCCTTGTAGTACCAGGGACGCATCCTCTTCCTTTCTCTTCTGGGGTCTCCGGGATGAACTGCCGTAGTTTCCACTCTGGATTTGCTCAGCAACAGCTTCAAGAGCTGTGAAATCTCGGATCTTTCCCGACTTTAATCCCATCTCAGCCATCTCTCTATGCTTGATCATTTCCACAAAAGGCTTCCCTATTCCCGCCATTACTCTTTCATAATAAGGAGCCTCCTGGATATCGATGAACGTCATAACCATCTCTGCCTCACTCATGGGTGGGTTTACTTGGGCTGCCATCCTCCTCCACCGTTGAGCATAGTCTCTGAAGGATTCATTGGTCTGTTTTCTGATCTTAGTCATCTGGTATCGGTCCGGGGCCATTTGGGATTGAAAGTTGTATTTCGTCAGAAAGGTGTGGGCCAGCTCCTCCCAATTGTGAATTTTAGCATTATCCAGCCTCGCATACCAGGTCCTAGCCTCCCCTGTCAGGCTTTTCTAGAATAACTGCACTCTCAACGACTCGTCCTCAGCATATGCCCCTAGTTCTCCGATGTAGACTTTCAGATGCGTGTAAGGATCCCCCGACCCGTTATACTTTTCAAATTCGGGGATTTTGAACTTCTCGGGATATCTGGCTCCCGGAAAAATGCATAAGTCGGAGTAGTTGACACTGCCATACGACCCGATCCCCTTCATAGTTTTGATGGCCTCTTCCATCTGCTTTATCTTCTTACTGACACCGCTGGCAACCTCATCTTCTAGGATGATAATAACTTGCTTCCGCGGTTCAACCTTTGGAGTTTCTGGGGTCGGCCCGCTCCCTTGAGATGATGGGCCCGACGGGTCCTCGAGTTGGGGCCCTGATTTTAGCTTAAAAATGCTCTTTGAGCAACATGGTCAGCTCCGTCATTTGATTTCTTACAGCATCGAATTCTTCCCGAGATACGGGAGCCGGATTAGGATTAGGGTTCTCAGCCATTTTGATTGTTGACTCTCTGGCTTTCTTGGATCGGAGACGGGTTTGGGGCGCAATCCTGCAAATAAAACACGCCAAGGTTTAGTTCCGAGAAACGACATTGGCAGATGCATGCTAAAGCAAATATTTTTGTATTTTTGGGTTTTGTAATCTTTTCCTGCAAAATAGGGTCAGTGTCCCTTCATTTTAACCAATGTATGACAGTGTGCAGTTATGATGCTCTCCAAGCTGTCCCTGTAAAACGGAGGTTAGTACTCTTATTTTGACAAAGCGGTCGGTACAAAATGATTGACTATAGTATGATATTATGCGCGTAAAGCGTAAAAGGGCGTGAAGAGACTTCCCACGTGTCGGGTTTATCTGAGGCTGACCTACCCTAAGTTACTCTCGCGGGCTTTTCGGCATGAAGGTTCCCAGATCTTCGCAACATACTAGAAGGGAATAAATCCGATCTTTCAATTGGATTGGATCTGAGTGGATGCTTTTCCTGAGCCTCGCCGGGGAGCACCCCTTTGAGTCCAGTAATCTACATCCGACGGGTTCGCCTCAGGAGGAGGAACTGCTCAAGCATACATTCATCGTACCTCACCGTATGCATATGATGACATTAAAGTAAAGCATTCGTAAAGCAATCACAAAACTCGCACATTCATTCATACACGCACAAAAGGTAGATTAACGCAAGTAACGCAAACACACATTTTTAGATTTTCTAAAGGATAGGAAAACACCAAGATTTTAAACGCGGCTTAAGCCCTCTAATGTTCCCCAGCAGAGTCACCAGCTGTCGACGCCGGGATTTTCGTCGTCTCGTTTTTTAATATTAAAATGTCCCTTTCCAATTTTAGCCTTTAGATTAAGATGTGATTTTTTGAAAAGGGTCGGCTTATGTGTCGACGGGGTTTGAAAGATCGATTTTGTAATGAGCCAATTGACCAGAGTCGCCAGTTGGTATATTTTGAAATGGATGTACCAACTCATCCGAATTTTGTTTTCGTAATCTTAATGGCTCATATGTGACTCCGATTTAAATGGTCCGCAAACCGAGATTCATAGAGTTCGGGGGCTTGCTTAAGCGAGGGGAAGGTGTTAGGCACCCCCCGACTTCCGTGAAATACGGTTACCGCAATCTCGATGTTTTTCTATCCTTTTAAATCTTGAAATGTGTGTGTGCGCGTGCGTGTGTGTGTGCCTAAATGAATGTTTGTGGTGTCCTTTTGCATAAAATTGCTTTAATTTTATATGGCAAAATATGTTTTGTCGGGAAAGCGTTTAGACGTCTTTTGACCCAAATGACGAGGCTTCGCTTTTTTATAAGAAAGATTGATTTTAATTTCGAAAACGATGAGGTTTTTTTATTAGATGTCCTTTTAGAAAACAATATTTTTAAACGTTTGCCAAATAGGAATCGAGACTATACATTGCCTTCTAACAGTTAATATAAATAAAATGAAGGCAACTTCTAGAACTCTTTAACCCTATGCACAAAGTTTAATGAAAACGTTTATTTATTTTTTTACGAAAACATCTTTTATGACATTTAAAACCAAATGTAGCCTTTTCGTCAAACAAAGATTAAAGTTTCGCCAAAACTCTTAATTTTACAACCTCGTGAATCTAATATCCTAATTTGATTCTTTTTAGAAGATCTTTATCATTTGCTTTATTTTGAAAAATTGTTTTTTGTCGTAAATCAAAACGAGCATCCCAAAACGTGTCGGGGCTATCCATGGGCATGTGAGCCATCTAGACGACCCCAGACACCCACAATCACATACTTTATTATCACGGGGCCTTAAACCCGATTTTCGATTTGACATCGCTTTAAGGCCCATAAATTACATATATACAATACAAATGCATCGCCATCGTTACATACGTAAAAATTATAAAATAAACTAAAGGGATATCATCAGGAGGTTAGGAGGAGATTCCATCCGCCATAAATCCTCTCTAACCGTCCCTAATCCATAGATCTACAATATATTGACTACATTGGATCTAACTTCAACATACACCGAATCAAACTACTTAAATAGCAATGCACCAAATATTTTCGGAATCCTCGGCTGCCGTGTGTCGTCCTCGAGCCGCGCACTGTCCCGTTTGTCGGTGGCCGCAGGTGCATCCGCGGCTGTCCGGCTTGCTTTTCTCGATTTCTGTGCCGCGCGGTCTTAATTCGCCAATTTCTGCGGTATTATTTCGGAAGGCTGTTACCTAATGTATAAATTGCTCCCGAACATCGTAAGCGTTGTGGCCATTAGTTATGATCAAATCAGGTTCTTCTGGATCAACTGTCCGTCTTGCCGCAAGTAACCTGATGCTCGTTGTTCGTTGTGGCGGCTTTGGCCGTAAGTTGTTGGGGTGACTTCGTGTTGGGGTCCACCTTCCTTTTCTCATGTCGGGTCAAGTGACGATCTTGCCCTCCTGTTAGGGTTAGTACACAAGTGCAAATTTTGGGTGTCTACAATAATAATGCAAGAAATGTCTATCTTAAGCTTTGCCGGTAAACCCTAGTTGGGGTTATGATTTATAGCATTTCATTTTGAAAGCTAGAGGTTGTGTTTGAAATTTTCTTCTTTGATATGGTAAATATATAAGTTAAGAACAAAACCTAGTTGGTATAATGTTCATGTGAGTTGTTATGGTCAAGATATGATTTTTAGACCAAAGAAGGGCATTTTAAGAACTCAATGTGCAAACATTCCACTTTGTGGCTATTTTTCATAACCAAAACTTTTCCAAAAATTTGTTCCAATGAGGGAATATTGTAGTTTAGGAATATACGAATCCATCGATACCAATTTGAGGTCATTTGGATTTGTAGATTTCATTTTATTCAAGTTTTAATCAAATGAGCAAAAGTTGAAAAATCAGAAAATGACAATTCTGCAGATTCTGCAAGAGGAGGGCCGGGGCCCTTGTTTCCTTTGTAAAAGGAGGGCCGGGGCCCTTGACACTGTTCACGGCCAGTGAGTTTTCTGTTCCGGGTCGGGTCGGACCATTCGGGTCGGGTCGGTTTGGGTCTTTTAAGTCCAAAATTGATAAAATTGCTTAAAAATTAATATAATTAATTTGGGACCCAACTTTAATAATTATTTATTATTTATAATAAATAATAAATAAAGTAAATAAAAACTATTATTATAATTAATTATTATTTAAAGGATATTAAATGGTAATTAAAGAAAGATGAAGTTAATAAGGTAATTATTTATTATTTTAATAAATAAGGATAATTAGTTAATTATTATTTAAATGATATTAAATAATAATTAAAGGGAGATAAAGTGAATAAAATGATCATTTGTTATTTAATGAATATTAAATAATAAATGAGATTAATTAACTAAGAGATTATTGTTTAAATAATCATTAAAGGATTTGGGGATTGTTAAAATATTATTAAATGGTTAATAATATTAATAATTGATTAAAATATTATTAAATGGTTAATAATATTAATAAGTGATTTAAAATATTATTAAATGATTAATAATATTAATAAGTGATTAAAATATTATTAAATGGTTAATAATTTTAATAAGTGATTAAAATATTATTAAATGGTTAATAATATTAATAAGTGATTAAAATATTATTAAAAGGTTAATAATATTAATAAGTGATTAAAATATTATTAAATGATTAATAATATTAATAAGTGATTAAAATATTATTAAATGGTTAATAATATTAATAAGTGATTAAAATATTGTTAAATGATTAATAATATTAATAAGTGGTTAAAATATTATTAAATAGTTAATAATATTAATAAGTGATTAAGATATTATTAAATTGTTAATAATATTAATAAATGATTAAAATATTATTAAATTGTTAATAATATTAATAAGTGATTAAAATATTATTAAAGGGTTAATAATATTTGATTGTAGTTATATATTATCAAAGGTAGATAATATTTTGAGATATTTGGTACATTATTAAATGTCCAAATAATTAAGTTGCGTAAAGAAGAAATTTTAATTGAATTAAACCAAGGTAAAAGTCCATTAGTGATTAAATATTAGACAACTTATAAAATATAAGTTGTATGAAGAACGCAAGGTATTGGTGAAAGATGGTTAAGCGTACCCGATATGTCCAACTAGGTTTGGGCTAGGGGTTTTGTCTGGAACTTAAGGGTTCGTTTGTCGGACATCTTAAGAGTTAATAATTTAAAGTTAGAGTCTTATATAAAGGCTAAGTAATAGTCATTATATCTAATGATTATTTCAATTTCCTATATAAATTGTAGGTTGAACGCAAGACGTAAATAAGCGTAACTGGTAGAAGCGAACCAGGCAAGTTTTTCAGAATGTGTTGCATTATGTGCATGATTTATAAGTTTATTATTAAACTGTGAGGTGCTCATACGTAATTATGTGCAAAGATGTTTTAATGTGCATTTGTGAAACAAGTTGACTTGAACTGTTGATATGTGGTAGTTGATTTAAGACAATTGTTCTCATTGCACTGTATGTCATGATAGATACTAAACATGAAGCGTAGATTAAATGCAAGGCATGTTATGCTTGAGATATGTATGTACTGCAAAGCATAGTATGCATGAAGCATGAAGCATGAAGCATGATTGAACTGTTTTACGTGTTATGTGAAACTGTTAGACTTGCTGAGCCGTCGTGCTCACGCTTGCTTAAAACAAAACATTACAGAGTAGCTTGAAGAAGCCGATTACTTTGGTAGAGGCAAAGATGAAGATTGACTAACGAGTCATTAAGATTGAAGCGTAGGTGCTTTCGTAGTAAAACCTTGGGGTAGATTAATTCATTTACTTGTGTAAGTATATATGAAGAGTTTATGTTTTGTTGTGCTATAGATTAGCAAACTTAAAATGTTAAGAGAACATTTACATATTATTTTTAATATCATTTTCAGACGTTGTCCTTTATGTATAAGGATAATAGGATGGTGTGATTGAGTCATTATACATATGATCTCAAAGTGGTAATAGAATTTTAAAGATTGCGATTCTGGAATAGAAAGAGAAGATGTAAAATTGTAAATAAATGATTATTTAGCAATTATAATATTGTTGTAATTCATAAATAATAAAGATAAGTAGTACTAGTGTTGAACCGGATCCGAGGTTAAAGGAAACCGGATTTGGGGTCGTCACAATATATATATATATATATATATATATATATATATATATATATATATATATATATATATATATAGGAAAGAAAAGAAAGGAAAAAGGAGAGAAGGAAATATATATACACACACTAAACATATTAATTCTCCCTACCTTCTTCTTACGTCACCACCGCCGCCGCCACCCGTGCACCACCATCACCGAGAGGGAGGAGAATTTTGGAGTCATCCAAATAAAGAACAAGCCTCAAGGAAGTTTTTAAAGCTTTTGGGAAGGTATAATTTAATTGTATGTGATTTATTATAATATTTTGGTGATAAATAAATTTTATGAAAAATGTATAAATAATTTAAATAATTATTCCCAATAATTTTAGGATGTGTAAATATGAATTATGTAATTTTTGGAGTATTTTTATGGAAAAATTTTGATAAAAAATGGATTGTTTTGCCTAAGTTGGTGTACTGCTGCTGTGAAAGAAGAAGAAGAAATAAAAAGGCTGCCGCGCCAATTTTTTTTCCGGACGCGGCTTGAAACGACGCCGTTTTGGGCGTGCGGGAGAAGCAGTCGCGCAATGCGCGAATGCTTCTGGAAGTGACGAGAAACAACGCCGTTTTGGCGTCGGCCGCAAAGGGCCGCGCGCAATGCGCGGTCGGCAACGCTGAAATTACCAGTGTGTCCTGCCCTTTTCAGGAAATACCGAACGTGTCCCTAGACGCGCGGAAACTACGAAAATGCCCCTGGACTTTCCGGTAAATTCCAGTTATGTCCCTAACATTGCTAAAATTACGGAAATGCCCCTGGGCTTTCCGTGAAATACCGAATATGTCCCTAAGGGCGCGGAAATTACCAAAATGTCCCCAGAATCAGTTTTTAATGAAATAAATGTTTAAAAATTGTTTAAAAATCATAGAAAATTATAGAAAAATACTAAAAATATAGAAATGATGTTTGGGCATTAAATTTAATATTTTTGTAAAAATATTAAATGTTGGAGATTAATATTTAAATATTTTAAATATTAATCTATTAAGTTTAAAAGTTAGAAAATGATTAAATAAAATTTTCGGATAACCAAATATGTTAAATTTTATCCGATGAGCCGGGTTGTCCGTAGTAAAGGCATTGTATATTAAGTTATATTAATATATTAAAGGATGAGGTTAATATAATTAACCATATAAATTAATAATTGGCCCAGAGATGATATTAATTAAGTAAATTAATATCATAAAGAGATAAATAATCATTATTTGATTATTTTATGATCATAGGTTGATCGAGTTAAGAGTTTGAGCTATCAATTTAAATAACTGGACGCCATGCAAGTTCTCAGTCCCTTTTATGTTAAATGTTAGAATGATATGATATGTAATTCTTGTTTTAACTGCATACAAATTATGTGTTACGTGATACGTGATTAATATGACCACAATGTGTATTTTGTGCAACGATATGAATATATATGAGATATATTGCTATAGTAAAAGCACAAACACATGATGTAAGACACACACCAAGCATGATAAGGTATGTGCTATGTGAAGTATAACTGTTGAACTTGCTGAGCCGTTGTGCTCATTACTTGCTTAATAAACGTTTTGCAGGAAAGAAAGAATTTCAAGAGTATCAGATTATGTAGAGACGAATTTTCCTAAGAGGTTGTGAACTTTATATGTTTATATTATGATTTAATGTGAATAATTTGTCAAGATTACATGAATATTTTGTATATACATATAGGGTGGATTCGGATAGGACGAGTTGTATTAAATTGTGAACTGTGAATGTTCAAAATTAATTGTTACGTGAGAAATTATTACACGTTTGATTATGAACAATGAAACAAAGAATATTTGTATGGATATGAACGGTATTAAAATTTGAATGACGAGATTTATGATACAAGAAAGAAAAGAAAAAGTAAAGGTTACGATCCATGGGACTATGATCGAAATGTAAGGATTTTAAATATCCAATTAGCCAAATGTTTTAATACAATGATTTAGTTAAGAAAAAGAAGAAAAAAAATTATACCGTAAAATTGGGTAAATGTTGATTTTGAAATCAATTAATGAATGAATTAAGGTGATTAAAGATTTATTAACAAACCAAAATTGGACGAAAGGAAAATAATTTTTCATAAATATGAAAATTAAGGTAATAAAGTGGGTCGAATTTTGGGGTCGTTACATGATCAATTCTTATGAATTTATGTTGTAGAGAACTAACCATTGTTGAGTTACTTATTAACCTTAAGTGATAATAAAAATAAAATCTTAACCAATGTTAGATATGTATGTATACTTGATTGTAGAGAATTAATCCTACTTGGGTTATTTGGTGGAAGACGTGTGTATGTTTAATTGATGAGTTTAGACTATGGTTGAGTGAGTGAACCAACCTAGGTCATTTTAATGTAGAGAATTAACCACATTGTGGTTAGTTGTTGTGAGATTTATAAATAAGATGAGCCCTAACTAAGGTTGAGTTTTAAGTGACCAAGGTTAAGTGTAGTGCTTTAACCATAAGTCTTATGAGAGTTAACCACATGAGGGTTAAGTGTTGGGTGAATTGCTCACCAACTACCCAACCACCCTTGTAATATCCCAGATATTTTCAAGATTTTATATAAGATCTTAATTGATTTAATTAAAGGTTAATGTTTAAAACCTAGAATTTGAGAAGTAAGATGTGTAGAAAATGGGTAAACATTTTTTTTTAACATAATTGATTTGTTAGAAATTAAATGTAAGAATATTTTAATGATGCATGTAGAGAATTTATTAAGGAAATAAATTCAATTGAGAAGTGAAGGTAATTATATTAATACGTATATACCTACAGTGTGATGGTTGGCCAAATAAAAGGATGAGTAAGTTAATACTCAATTAAGCTAATAAATTAATTAGTTTAAATATGAAGTGAGAAGGAAAGTCATGTAATATAATTAATTAATTGAGTTAATTATAGGAGTCATGAATTAAAGTTGTAATTAATAAGTAGAGAAGTTAGAATATTGCCTAGAATGACAATATTAAGAAGTTAATTAATTAAGTAATTAACTTAATTAATAAGTTGTTATATGTGTTAGCCCAATATGAGAATATTGCATGAAGGTGGGTAATTAAATATTAAGCCCAAGTGTTATGTTAATTAATAGTCCAAGAGGTAATTAATATAAGACCAATTAAATAATATTGGCAAGTATTGTGATAGTTCAATTAAATTAACTATCAAGCCCAAGTTATAAATGATATGTGAATTGTGTTGGGTAGCCCAAGTAATTAAATAAGAAAGCCCAATGCAAGGTAAGTTATGTAGCCCAAATACTTAAAAGTCCAATATTGGTCAAAGTGTGGGGAAATATGATTGAGTGTAGAGAATTAACTAATGTATGGTTAATTGAATAACCCTAGTTGGTAGACAAGAGAGAGAATTAACCAAACATTGGTTAATTGATAGAGAAAGGAAGGTAGAGTTGAGAATTAACCATGTATTAGTTAATTGTGTAACCCAATGTAGGAATAACTATATGGGTATGGGTAATTATATTATAAACCCAAGTTAATGATAAAAGGTAGTTAATGAATTTAATTTAATCAAGTCAAAGTACTTGTATTAATGTGTTTTAGAGTTTTAAAAATTAGCACTACCGCCGCAGCGGTAGGTTTCACCGCCGCAGCGGTGAAACTCTCTGGAAAGTAAAAATTTAAACTACCGCCGTAACGGTAGTAATCACCGCCGCAACGGTGGATCAGAATGTTGAAAATTAATAAGAGTGCTTGTATGTATGAGCATTATTAGGGTTTTAATAAATTAAACCCAAACTATGTTAAGTGTTAGTGTTTTGTAAACTAACTCAATTAGAGGTCCAATGGACTTATAGATAACAAATCTAATTGGATTATGTAATTAGATTAATGTGTTTATTTAATGAGGTAATTGGATTATATTATAAGTTCAAATGAGGTTTTGAACTAGGTCTAATAAATTAACCTAGTAATTCTTGTAATTAATTTAACATTGATTCAAGTTATAATTAATCAAGCCCAATGCTTGTGTTAATTAAATGTAACAAAGGGTATGTAATGTAAGCCCAATGTAATAATTAAATTGAGCCCAAACCAATTAATTGGATGAGCCCAATATATTAAATCATAGAGTCCAATGTAGAGCCCAAATGGTAGTCAAAATTGGTCAACAATTGATCATATGTGTATATATATATGTAGATATATAAATGTATATTTAAGCTATAAAAATAAAGCAAAAATGGGGGATTAAATCCCATTTTGCTGAGATTTAGTGGTCCCCACAAGGGGGTGGCTTGATTTGCTTGGTTGCTTCACTTGTACACAATGTCAAAGTGGTTCACCAACCCTAGTCAATCACCTAGTCATTCAAGTGGTCAATCAATCCAATAGTAAGCATAATTAACTCATAATTTGACTATGTTAGTTGATTAGTAGGAGTTGATGGTGATTAAGGGAGTGCTATATATAGAGAAGAGGGAAAGAGCTAGCAAATGTTAGTCATTTGCTAGCTAGTTCAAGTGTTGTAGAGAGAGAAGCTCTAGAGAAAAATAAGAGCTACTTTGTGAGATTGATGATCCACGATGGAAAAATGTTGGAGGATGATCAAGGTGGAGTCACAAGCCAAGATCATAGTCAAGTGATGAAGAACATCCAAGATCAAGAGGTTCAAAAGTGATCTAACCTTCACTTATTTCATTTTTATAGTCTATATAAGTTTTAATCGGTCAAAATATATTTTTAACCGATCAAAAGTTATTTTGATGCTCTAGAAGTCTAAATCTATGATATATAGGTAGATTCATGGTTTAGTATGTTTAAAACAAGTATTGGTATGTGTGGTATGCAAATAAATGGAAGAAAATCCATATTGCGATTTACCGGTAAAACCCTAAAGAGTTCGATCTTTAAATTTCGTGTCAAACGTTTTTAAAAATGTGATCAAACCATGAAATATTGTAAAACATGAAGTTAGAAAGACAACAACACTAAGTTGGTGTCATTTGGATGTGTAGAGTTTATTTTATTCAAGTTTGAACAATTAAAACCAAGGATTTGTGATTTTAGTTTTCACTTTGTCCTTGTGAGCCATTTTTAGTCCAGTTCCGTTCGGAATTTGGATTTGTGATCTAAAGAGAAATTGTAGAGGGGCAAATTCTGATGAGAATGGACTCAAGAATCACCCCAAAATATTTTGAAATGAAGAAGTTATGGCTGTCGGAGCGTCGGAGGGTCCGGCAGTCCCCAAATTAGGTTTTCGAAAATTTGTACTACCGCCGCAGCGGTCAACCATTCTGCCAGTAACATGTTTTAGCCGTCTGGGTCGGGTCGGGTCGGTCCGGGTTGAGTTTTTAGTGGAAATTTAAGTTGAAATACATGTAAAATGAATGTATTTGAATACCAAACCTATTTATGTAGAGTTTACTAGTAACTTAATGGTATCCAAATGTATAAAATAAAGTCTAAAGTTAACACAATTAAAAAGTTAACTATTGGTAATATTTGAAGAATATTAAAATATTATTAAATGATGAATAATATTAGTATAAGATTAAAAGGTTATTAAATGTGTAATAACATTTGTATATGATGAAAATGTTCTTACATAATAAATGACATTATTAAATAAGTAAAATATTATTAAATGGTTAATAATATTAATAAGTGATTAAAATATTATTAAATGGTTAATAATATTAAGAAGTGATTAAAATATTATTAAATGGATAATAATATTAATAAATGATTAAAATATTATTAAATGGTTAATAATATTAATAAGTGATTAAAATATTATTAAATGGTTAATAATATTAATAAGTGATTAAAATATTATTAAATGGTTAATAATATTAATAAGTGATTAAAATATTATTAAATGGTTAATAATATCATAGTCAAGTGATGAAGAACATCCAAGATCAAGAGGTTCAAAAGTGATCTAACCTTCACCTATTTCATTTTTATAGTCTATATAAGTTTTAATCGGTCAAAATATATTTTTAACCAATCAAAAGTTATTTTGATGCTCTAGAATTCTAAAACTATGATATATAGGTATATTCATAATTTGATATAGTTAATACATGTATTTGTATGAGAGTTATGCAAAGAATTAGAAGAAAAGTTCATATCGAACTTTACCGGTAAAACCCTAATGAAGCATGTTATATTTATTATGGTAGATTGAAACGTACAAGTTAGAAAATTGATTTCTATGGCTAGAAAGTTACATATATGAGTTTTTAAGAAAACCCAACTTGAAGCTTTCAAAAATATGGAAAAACAAAGAAGTTATGACTTTTACTGCAAAATAGGTCATTTTTAAACCCTAGGGGGTTCGATCTTTAAATTTCGTATCAAACGTTTTCAAAAATGCAATCGAACCATGAAATGTTGTAAGAAAAGAGGTTAGGAAGATAACAACACTAAGTTGGTGTCATTTGGATGAATAGATTTCATTTTATTCAAGTTTGAACGTTTAAAACTAAGGATTTTTGATTTTAGTTTTTACTTTGTCATTGTGTGCAATTTTTAGTCTAGTTCTGTTCGGAATTTGGATTTGTGATCTAAAGAGAAATTGTAGATTATGAAATGCTAATGAATTTAGACTCAAGAATCACCTCAAAATGTTTCCGTATGACAAAATTATGACCAAACTACTGAGAGAGGTTCCGACAGTCAAGTCCCGGCGTCTAGACGCCCTAAATACGTCCAGAATATGGCCATATTCAGCCCATGGGCGTAGATACGCCCCAAAAAGGCCTTGGGCCGGCGTAGATACGCCCATGCTTGAAAAAAATAAATTATTTTATTATTTTTAAATCAATAAATGTATTTTTAATAATAAATAATTGATTTAATAATTAAAAGAGGATAAATATTATCAAATGTGTAATATTATAATTAAATATTATTATTAATATAATAATATTAGAAAATCATGAAAATAATATTAAATGAGTAATAATATTAGCAAGTGAATAAAATATTATTAAATGATTAATAATATTAATAAGGTAGTAAAATATTATTAAGTGGTTAATAGTATTAATGAGAGATTAAAATATTATTAAATGATTAATAATATTAATAAGTGATTAAAATATTATTAAATGGTTAATAATATTAATAAGTGATTAAAATATTATTAAATGGTTAATAATATTAATAAGAGATTAAAATATTATCAAATGGTGAATAATATTTATAAATGATTAAAATATTATTAAATTGTTAATAATATTAATAAGTGATTTAAAATATTATTAGATGGTTAATAATATTAATATGTGATTAAAATATTATTAAATAATTAATAATATTAATAAGTGATTAAAATATTATTAAATGGTTAATAATATTAATATGGGATTAAAATATTATTAAATAATTAATAATATTAATAAGTGATTAAAATATTATTAAATGGTTAATAATATTTGAATATAGTTGTATATTATCAAGGGTAGATAATATTTTGAGATATTTGGTACATTATTAAATGTCCGAATCATTAAGTTATGAAAAAGAAGAATGTTTAATTAAATTAAACAGATGTAAATAGTCAATTCGTGACTAAATTTTTGATAACTTAATAAAAGTAAATCGTACGAAGAACGTGTAGTGAAGGTGTAAGTTAGATGAGCATACCCGACATGTCCAACTAAGGTTGGGCTAGGGTTTTGTCTGGAACTTAAGGGTTCGTTTGTCAGACATCTTAAGAGTTAATAATTTAAAGTTAGAGTTTTATATAAAGGCTAAGTAATAGTCATTGCATCTAATGATTATGTAAATTTCCTATATAAATTGTAGGTTGAACGAAAGACGCAAATAAGCATAACTAGTAGAAGCGAGCCAGACAAGTTTTTTAGATATTGTTGCTATGTGTATAACTGTTGTGTGTGCACTTGAAGCATGTGAGAATTTGAATTAAATATGTTTTTTGTGAAACCATATGAGGTGTGTTGATTCTATATGATAGAAAGCCTGAATTAATTGAATAAGTTGAACTGTATGTCATGTATTCATTCCAATGCATGATCAGTATGTTGAATAAATAAGAGCAAAGCATGAGAAACATGTTGTTCTTATAATGTAATGTATGAAGCATGAGAAACATGTATAAACATAAACTATGTGTTATGTGCTATCTGTTAGACTTGTCGAGCCGTCGTGCTCACTCTTGCCTAAACCAACATTTTCAGATAGTGCAAATTATTTGAAGTTCTCGATAAATATCAAGGAACAGGAAAACATATTACTTTCACTGAAGATCTAAATATTTGTTGTAGATATCAATCCGAATTGGATAGGTAAATAATTGTGTAGTATAATACTTAGTTGGTATATTATATGACTGTTAAATACTCAATTTGATTGTAATAGAATGTCGTATCATGTATGATATTGATGTTAGAGTTTATGCCCTAGAGGCTAATTATTTGATGTAATTGCTTAACATTTTTGATATTATATTTGATTGAATAAATGGATTATTTTATTATGATTTCATTTACTGCGTTATATAAATGTTAACATAATAAAAACCCTTAGAATAATGATACGAATTATATAGTTTTAAGTATGTGACTTGAACATGAGACTATATAATTATAATTAGTATCATTGCTCTTAAAAGTCCCTAGTCGAGTATCATTGTTAATGGGAGAACAATGATGCATTGAGACTAGTATGTGGATTGACAGATGACCAAATCTCATTGGTCATAAATATATGAGATATTTGAGTCAATGCATAGGTACATGTTAGAGAACAATGTACTGGACTGACCCACCATGAGAATTCTACATGGAGCATTATGCAAAGTGTCATAAGAAATTCTTATAGTGATAATGATGTAATGATCCTCCGACCTGAAGTCACTATATTATTACACGAGAATTTGTGTACTTTGATATCATCAAATGTCACATTTAATAGGGTAGACAATAAAGATGATTATTGGGTACATTATGAATCGTGTGAGGAATATGAGTGATCTAGATGGAATTAAACCCTCCTATATATTAGGGGTGATATTCATAGGCCTCTTGATTGAATAGGACTATGAAATGCATGGCCATGCTCAAATATTGACTTGTTTCATATAGTCTACTCATTGATCAAGAAAACTCAGATTAAATTATGAAGAGTATGACACATTCCATGCCTCGAGTTTAATCTAGGATATAAGGTTAAAAGGATTAAATTACATTGAAACATTGGTCACGAAAAGGTTGTATCGAATCACCGATCTTATTATTATTTGGGTTGCAGTGATGCATTACTAGATGCCGCTCACTGTTTATAATTTTATAATATGATTTTAAAATTATTGCCAACATAATAATAACCTATAGGGTCACACACTTAGAACGTAATTAAAAGGGAATTAATTTAAATTGTAAGTATTTTAAATATGTCAATATGATTCATAGTATTTAAAAATTACGAATTTAAATTAATAGGATAATTTGTATATATGTATATTAATTAAGTAAGACTTAATTAAAATATAATATATATAAATTCGGATTTTATTTTTCTATTTATTTTAGGTTTTAGTTAATTCCTATTAACTACTATATATATGATATATCAGTAGTTTAAAAGTCACGTAAGGAAAAACTAAAACCCTAGCCGCTTACAGAAAGAGGCTAGAGAGAAAAATAGGTTAGAAATCCTGATCTTGGTGGCTAGTACCGCAGTTCCTTTTGCTGCAGATCGTGGGACGATTAGCGGAGCGTTCGTGTGGATACCGTAGAGACGCAGTCGCTGGATTGCGTTGAAGATTCGAAGCCGTTCCAGAATTCCATCGTCTCCTGTTCATCTCGGATAATCGGTAAGATAATCTAAACCTCTAAATTAATCTATTTTCGCTTGGATCCTGTCTTAGGGTTTCAGAGGTTTTTTTTTAAATTCCGCTGCTTTCTCTGTGTCGAAACCCTAACAATTGAGACATACTAGGAATGTATAAAGATTGTGATTCTGGAATAGAAAGAGATGTTGTAAAATTATAAATAAATGGTTATTTACCAATTATAATATTGTTGTAATTCATGAACAATAAGGAAAAATGTAGTACTAGTGTTGAACCGGATCCGAGGTTTAAGGAACCCGGATTTGGGGTCGTCACAATTGCTATTATTATTATTATTATTATTATTATTATTATTATTATTATTATTATTATTATTATTATTATTATTATTATTATTATTATTATTATTATTATTATTATAATTATTATTGTTATTATTATTATTATTATTATTATTATTATTATTATTATTATTATTATTATTATTATTATTATTATTATTATTATTATTATTATTATTACTATTTACTTACTATAGCTGACTTGGTGCTTACTATAAATACTAAATCATTAGGTTTATGGATGATTTCCTTTGTTCATAAACAAAGTTCTCATCTTAATTTCCAAAGATATTTCATTATTATATATCAAGTCCTTGTAATCAATACAAGAGACTTAATACTCAATCATAACATTTTATCCTTAATATTTAGATATTCTATAACTTTACATATTCCAACATCCACGACATTAAATCATTTGGACGACTCTTGGGAACAGAGAATTTCGCGGTGAATGTCTGCATCTTCACCAGTGATAAATGTTTGCATCCGTGACAAATGATTGTATCTTTGTCCGGTGCAAAATTCTCTTTCCGTACAGAACATTACCCAACTAGTTAAAACCCTCATTCGAAACATATTTGTTTATAGTGATATCTCTTCATATTAATAATCCTACTTATCCGACATTCAGAATAGTAATAACGAGTTATACCTGGGTCCGAGGAACCTTAATGATGAATTTGACCAGTCAACATCACTTAGTCCTGTCTTGGATGTACAACACTCACAAGTTATTTACCGATACTCATTCAGATAAATAGATCATTATTAATACTATGTTAAGTTTTAAACAATTCTAAGTTTAATCAAAGTAAAGACATAACAATAGAATGTGATAAAATCTAATAATATTTATATAATATTCGGTTACATGTGTGTAACTTGTTCTTATTATAAAATGTCATTATGACTACAATTAAGAACAGTTAAGGAAAGAAGTAAGCTAGTCTACGCATTTATTCTTTCCTTTCTTCTTTGAGCCGGAGCTCTCGGGTTTGTCTGCAATTTAGGTTTATGCAAAAGTGAGCTAAGATGCTCAGTAAGTCTTAAACACATAGCATATAAGTGAACTCACACCGATATGGATTGTAAGAATTCATAGCACAACAATTGATATAACAAATGTTCTTAACATAGTAAGACTGAGTGGTGGTTAGACCTTGAACTGTTCTTTGTCTTTCGACCTAGAACCTTTTCACAGTGGATATAGAAAGGGGATCAACCTAACGACATCCTATGTTATGCATAACATACTATACACTGGACTAATTACGAACAATGATACATACTTGTTCATCTCAGTTTACTTAACATGTTAGGATCGCCCCAAGATAACTTGGTTTAATATAATAAAGCATAATTCGAAATATATCGCGAATAAGCATTTCATTTTTCAAGTTATGCCGAAACAAGAAGCAATAACTCACATATCAAAGATTTATAATACGTTGCTTGTATAAAATGTATAAATCACATAAAAAGCAAGTAAACAAAGGTTAAGGATAGAAAACTTGCCTTAAGCACAATTTAGGATTTTCCGGTAATTGTTTAAAGCAACTATATAAAGGGTTTCGTGTACCGAATGGTAGTTCATCAAATTTTCTTGTTCTATAACTGTTTTTATACCTAAACTAAACTGTTTTTATTGGCAGAATGTTTAGGAGGTATAACTAACTCAAAACTTTAATTTTTGGTGCAAGGATCCGAGGGCCTCTAAATTTTTTTTAGCTTTGACGTCCTTTCCAATAACTGGCATAATTTTTTCATACGAAAATATTTTGAAGTAATTCTTAAGTCTAAATTACTTAGAATTTCATGATATAAAACTTTCATTTGTATTGCTAAAGCATATTCAGATTTTAAGTTTTTGGATTTTAGCAAAAACAGTCAGTGGACATGTTTTGAACAACATTTTTAGGGTTAACCATATGAAACATGCTACCGCTTACTTTAACTCTTTAAGAAATCATGTTATAAGACTTAATAACACTTTATAACATAAAAATAATGAATCATAAACCTTCTCATATAAAGATTCATGATTTTTGCTCAAGAATACATGAAGAACGGATAAACCGTACATGGTAACGACTGTGTTCTTGAGCTTTTGTTTTTCGTACTTAAAATAATTTGAGCATTATAACTGCTTACATAAGTGATTATTACACTTTATAATTGAAAAAATTTGGTCATTATAACGGCTTGTATAATTGATTAAAACAATTTATAAAAATGCTCAAGAACATACGAAGAACACGGAGAACGGATAAACTGTACATGGTAACGACATATGTTCATTGAGTTTTAAACTACGAAATACTACAAAATGTAGAAAGGCTCAAGAACACGTGAAAAACACGGAGAACGACAATTGTACATGGCTACAACTCACGTTCTTAAGCTTTTGAAAAATTAAAGATGAAAGAAAAATTAAACATAATAACTACTAGAGATTGTACCTTTGGTGTTTGCAAGCTTTAACTATTTCTTTACAATTTTCAAGGTAGTAACTCACTAGAACTCTCTCTCAATATATGTATAACTTTGATACTTGAATTTTTACTTTGGAAAATGATGAGAAAAATGAAGAGATTAGCTTCCTATTTATAGAAAAACCAAATTTCATTAATCGCATTTTTACCCCGACTTATTACACTTTGCACCCTAGTGCTTGCATCATCGTTTACATCACCCTTCTTCTGATTGGTCAATTCATTTTCACGAATTTAGTTCCAAACAAATCGTGCTAGTTCTTTTCCAGTTAGTGTAATTGTGCTAGTTTTTCCTAATTTGGTTACACTAACTTAGGTACACATAACCTAGTTTGATTTCAACTAATTAATTAAATAGTATAATACATAGTATTTATACGTATTTATATCGTATAATACATTGTATAATATTCGTATTCTACTGGTATTATACATCGTATTATTCTCGCATTAATCTCGTATAATTCTTGTACTAATCTCGTATAATCTTTTGTATAATTCTCGTATTATACATTACAATGTACTTTTATTATTCTTCGTATTCCTACTAAATGGTTAACTTCTACTGATTTAAAATTTAGATATTACTGAATTTTTGTTCCGTATAAACACTATTTTGTAAAGTGAAAAGTCCAAAAGACTTGGCACGTTTTTCGATAAATAGTATTTTTGGCGACCATTTCTCAGAAAATGGTTAGACGACCAAAAAGGCAAAAAAAATAATTTTTTTCTTTTCCCTATTTCGTCCTATTCCCGACGCGTTTTTCGAGAAAAAACTTTTATCGGCTATAATGTATTTTCAAAGTGTAGGAAAGCTAAATCCTGAAACAGAATGTCATTTCGATGTACACATCCCGCTCGAGGGTTTAGGTCAGATTTCCTAGGGTTTGGACCCTTGGGTTAAGGTTTAGGTTTTAACTTATTTTTAGGTTTTGGAAAAAAAAAATTATTCTCCAATTTCGTGCTAAGGTTGGATACTAGAACTGAAACACAGAAATAAACATTAACAAATATTCTAGAGCACATATAAGATGTAATTCAATATTTATTTATTCATATAAAGTAGGATTACAACTCTCTCACAAGTTCAGAATATTACACTATTATTATTATTATTATTATTATTATTATTATTATTATTATTATTATTATTATTATTATTATTATTATTATTATTATTATTATTATTACTATTGTTATTATTATTATTATTATTATTATTATTATTATTACTACTACTACTACTACTACTACTACTACTACTACTACTACTACTACTACTACTACTACTACTACTACTACTATTATTATTATTATTATTATTATTAATTATTATAGTGTAGTGGTGAATTTGATTTGGGTGGAAAATGTGAGTTGATAGATTTTTGAAAAAAATATGTTGAATTGGGGGGGAAATGAGAGATAGATTAGTGACCGTTAGATGTTGAAGCCCTAAATGATTTTAGACTGTTGGATATTGAAGTCTAAATTGATTTGAGACCGTTGGATGTTGAAGCCTTGGAATTTGAGCCGCTCTGTTTTATATTATAGATTTACAATATTTTTATAATTTTATGTCACTTTATTTAATATACAATATTTATTTACATAATTATCATTAAAGGGGTATAAAAAATCTAGAACAGGAGGTTGAATAAATTATTATATTAAATAAATCCTTGGCCTTATTAAAATTAATCTATTGACTTATGTGACTTGTTCGAAAAATACTTGCTTTATAATATGTAAATAATTAACAAGTAAACTAAAGAATAAAGGAAAGAAATAACCAATCTCAATATGCACGCTCAATTTGCCTAGTTCACAATATATATAGTTCACAATATATATTTGTGATATACTATTATGTCAAGTCCTAAGCATTTGAGATTCTATCACTATGATAAATATCTCCTTCAATAGGTAAAGAAGCTTTTACAAAGTTTTATAGACAAATTTTCAACTATATATTACAACTTTTTGTCTTGGATAGTTGCACCCTACTATTTTCTCAATGCAAGTTGTGCCTGAATTCTGAGCTTTTTACTCTTATTGATTTGGTCTCAGAATTCAAAATATTTCTCTTTTTCTCACAAGCATACTAGAGATCTAACTCTCCGTTGACCTTTTTAAGACTGATTTTAAATTAAGGATCACTCTTTTTCTCACAAAAAGAATAGAATACAAACTCAAATACCCATTTAAGAAAAGATGATTTATTTATGTAAAATACTTCTTATAACAACCAAATTAGATTCAAGCGCAATAATACTCAAAATGTTAACAAGTAGTAAAAATATTAGTTAAGCACAACCACTTCTAAGTAGATCTCTCAAAAAGCTTATATAAGCGAAAATATAGAGATTTGAGTTCTGACTCGTATTTGAATAAAGTTCAAGATCAAGTTCACAAACACAAGTATTAATATGATATATAGATTAAGTAAAGTAGTGATGTGTAGTTTTCGATGTACACGTATAACCTTGTGAGTTTATATAAAAAAAAAACTAATGTGAGAGATGCTTGGATAAATGATACATAGATGTGATTGTATTTTCAAACTATAACACTTAAGATCAAGTATTTAATATATAGAGATTTAGATAAAATTCTTGAATGACGATCAACTGGTCAAGTGTGAAAGATAAAAGATAATTCACAAGACTTAACAAAATAGATCTAAGACTTAAGTGAACGGAATATAAATTTGTTAAGCGCACTACTTAACATTTAAGATCTATGGTAAAATAGTAAAGGAGATAAACTCTAATACTTTAATATAGATCAAATCCTTTGAGTATGACAAATATCAAACTTTAGATCAATTTATGAAGGAAATATCTTTAAGCACAATTAGGGGTGAGCAAAAATCAAAATTGGCCCCAAAATCACACTAAAAATCCACCAAACCACACCAACTGTTGGGGTGTATATGACAGTTTTAGGAGAGTTAAAAAATTGCATTTGCGTTTAGTTTTGGTTTCTGTAATCCACTGTACCGCATAAACCGTACCGCACCAATAATGGCCAAAACGACGTCATTTTGGTTTATTTTTATTCTTTTTCAAATTACATGGTGTTTATTATACTTTTCTCCTATTTTTTTTTTAGCATAGCATTAACTTTTACAATTGTCTCTTGTATAACTATTAATTGTAGCTTTGAAAACTGTTAATTGTGAATTTTACTTAACTAATCAAGTTTCTTATTATTTGATTGTTAGTGGCATTTTTGCAATTATAAAGTTTCATTATAACGTGGACGAAGAAGATGAATAAATTCAATAGTGACAGTGTGATATCCCAACAATGGAGGAGGCTTTTTATAAAATCTTAAATGGTTTAAATTGAAAACCTAGAATTTGAAACAAGGAAAGGGTAGTAATGGTTGAACATTATTATATCTTAACATATGTGTCATGGGGGATTTAAAACCCTAGAATTTTATTTAAGAGATATACATTGAGGTATGATATGAGCTAGATATATATTTAATTAAAATGAAAAGGAAAGTGAACATGGCATAAAAGTCAATTTATTGTGTGAGAGCAATCAATAATGTTATATGTTATAGGATTAATTAAATCCACTGATTAAAATTAAGGAACAAAAATTAAAGACCATGTGAATTAATTCTAAATAGTGATTTTCATGGGTTATGAGCTAAATTGGGTTATTGGATTTAATATCTTAATGATGGGTCTTTAAAAGTTAGAGTAATATATTAATTAATTAAATAATATAATTAATGGGTGTAAATGGTAATACTCTATAATTATTTTGGGACCCAAAATGATTAATTAACATTTTGGGTTATGAATTAGGGTGCAATTAAATTAAATCCTAAGAATAGGTGTACTTTTAATAGGTAAATTAAGCCCATATTAATATTATAAACTAAGCCCCCATTTGATCTTGTAAGCCAATTGTGTTTCATTAGTGTAGACTAACTTTGCAGCCCAATGGATCAATAACCCCAAACAGCAGCCCAAACTTACGAGTCTGTAATCCAATTAAAATTAAATGTGTCACTTATTATGGGACACCCATTTCGGCAAGAATCAGGGGAGGATGTCACCGTTCAAGGCTGTAACTATTGAACATTTGAGTAACCTTTTTAGATGGGACAAGGTGGGGGATGGCGTGGCAGCCCAAGTGGGCAGGTAAGCTGCCAGTATCGGCAGCCCCTATGGGGGCAGTAGGTGAGGCAGTTTTGACAGCCCCCAATGAAGCAATTAAGGAAATTACTCTATAGACCTGTTAGAGGGCTGAGAAGAGGGCATGTAGGGGATCAAATCAGCTGGTACTTAAGGGGGAGTACTATTTACTTACCTAACCTTGGTAAGCCACACAAACATTGCCATTTACATTGCTAAGGAAAATATTAAGAGCAAGGGAGCACTTGGCAGAAAGTGAAGAGGAAGAGGAAACTCAGCAGTTCAATTGATCAACTAAAGTAAGAACAAGCCACACCCAAGGTTTAATGCACCTCTTCACTCAACTTTTAATTATCATTCTTCCATAATTAGTTTTATGTATTTGGAATATGTTTTGTGGTTGGTTGTGGTTGTTATTTGTTGTGAATGGGGACCATGAAGGGTTCGGATGGTATAAGGTTGGATGAATGGAGGAGGTTGTGTTCAATGTGTTTATGTATGCTTAAAAAAATGAACTAATTAAGATATGCTCACCAAATGTTTAATCAAATGCCTAAGAGAATGGATTATTGCTTAATAATTATTCTAGATGTTGTTCTCATATTTAATAGCCTTGTCATGCTTTAGAAGTTGGTAATGTAAGTATAAATTGTGGAAGAATCCAACAAAAATGGAGTAAATGAGTTTGTATTAAGTGCATTTTGTGGTCATATATGCGAGCTATGAATCTAACGAATCAAAAGTTAAGGTTGATTGCAAAATTTTATGTGTTAATGCAGATGAGCTTATAACTTAAGACATATGTTATGTGGAATTCATGATTCTTAAAGGTAAGATGCGTCTATGTAAGTTCATAATCATGTTCAAAATCTTAGATAAATTATGCTATTGAAAGTTAAATCAACATAAATATTATGTTCCCAATGAAAGGTTTGGGTATGTGTGATAAGTTTTAAGGCATGGATTTTCTGTTGGAACATGGTAAAAATGGTGTATGCCATGTTGAGTGGTTACATGAATTAAACTAATGTTTTGAAAAAAATAAATAAATAATGATTTTTGGATAAAATGAGGAACTTATGTGAATAATCATGGGGCTTATTAAAAGAAGTTAAAGATTTTAGCATAGTAAACTAAATGAAGAATACAAGTAAAAATATGTTTTCAAGCTTAGTAAAAGTGTATGTAATGATGTATAAAATTTGGAATCTAGCATGGTTGGAGTGATGAGATGAACTGCTGTAGAAAACTACAACAGGATGTTCTCTTTTTCTGGTGCAGGGATTCATGGCAGGGGCCAGAAAAGCCTTGAGAATTGGGCTGGGGTTGCCAAAAAATTTTTGTACCCTAAAATTCTCGCACTAGCTACGACGGACCTTGTGCGTTAAACTCCATACATTTATCAACCTAACCAATAATCCCATAATCATATTGGTTAAAACCCTCACTCAAAACACATTTGGTTATAGTGATATCTCTTCATATCAATATTCTTACTTATCTGACATTCAGAATAGTAATAACAATCTAGTACTTGGGTCCGAGGAACCTAACGATGACTTTGACCATTTCACATCGATTAGTCCTATAACGGATGCTTGCAGTACTCACAAATATTATTTATCATCCTCATTATGATAAGTATTTCATTATCAATATTGTATTAACATTTTACTATCTATTTGAAATTCTGAGTATTGGCATAACATGATCAGTCCATATTACCGACACCCTCACTTAGATTTATATTGTTTTAACAATTCTAAGCTATATCAAAATAAAGACATAACATCATTATGATGATAATAAATAATATCATTGATTTAATATTTGGTTACATGGTTTGATTGTTCGTATTACAACAGTCATTATGACTTTATACAAATATAAGTAATAAACATGAAACATAATCTACGCTTCTTCTTTACGTTCATAATCTTCTTATCATTTTTTTAATCTACAAATAAGTTTTATTCGCAAGAATGAACACAACGGCTCATCAAGTCTAATATATTATCACATACACAGTGTATCCTTTCATATAAACTTTAACATACTTTGATTGAACATATATCTCAGTTAATAATCATATTAATTTATGCTTCACAATAAACATATTTTATGCATACTCATATGCATCATCAAATATCAATTAACATTTAACAGTTAATTAAGAACTAACACTTAATCATTTAATCACATAAGACCTTCATTCATGTACTTTCACATATCAATTATCACATAATAACATGAACAATCTTATAACATACTACTAACACATAAAGGTTTAGCACTTGCCTCGAATCAAAACTAGGATTTTTCGGCAAAGCGTTAAAACCCTGCAAAACGGGTTACGTGTACCTGAATGTTAGTTTATCGAATTTTACTTCTTGATAAGTGTTTTTTATAACTTAACTAGAATATTTCTATTGATGGAATGTTTTGGACAAGTGGCTAACTCAAAATCTCATTTTTAAGCATAGAAATCTGAGAGCCCCTTTAAATTTTCAACTTCGACCTCTTTTCCGGTAATAGCCATAACTTTATCATACGAAAATATTTTGGGATAATTATTAATTCTAAATTCATTAGAATTTCATGATCTACAACTTTTTTCAGGTTACTAAGGAAGATTATGACTTTAAGTGTTCGGAAATTTATAAAAACAGTCAGTGAACATACTTTGATCAACGTTTTTAGGGTTAACCGTGTGAAATATGGTACCGCTAGCTTTAGTTATTGAAAGCTGTCATTACGCTATCAAAATTAAAACCTTACTTATACTTTATGAACACAAAATTCAGTATAGTGAAAAATAAGGATCGATCCCAAAGAGAGCACTATTGTTTCCAATATATCCTAATATTTTTAATAATAATTAAAAACAAATAATAAAGTGGGGGTTTTCAAGTAATTATGATTAACTAAATAAGCAATAATAAATTAATAAGATTAACCAATGAAGTAAAAACTTCAGTTCTTCAGTTTAATCTTACCCTTACAATTAATAGATAAATCAACTAGAATATATTTTTATCCTTCCATTAAACTAATAACCCTAGGTAACAACAAGCTCTTCTATCTAAACTTTTCCTTAATTGCAATCTAGCAAAACAAGCTCGTCATTAGATTCTAAACAATATACAACCTAGAATAAGTTCTCTCAATTTAATTTAATGGAAGCATTAATATCAAGAAAATTATATTAATTTAAGTAACACTCTCATAAGCTCGGACTGTTTAACTTACATCATGATAACTATAGTAATAAACAAAGCTTGATCACAATCATCCATCAATATTCACTACCAATGATTAGGAACAATATCAATTACACGTAATATAATTCATAAATCTAGCAATTGATAATAATTTGATCAATCTAATGAGCTCTAATCAAACCAATCAGATTTAATATCAATTAAGCAATCAAAACAGATGATCACAAATAATTTCAATAAAGGAAGAATAAATAATGTTACTGAATTAATTTAACCATTAACTGTAATTGGGTTTGAAATCCTCTAGAACTGAGTTGAAGAATTTAGCTGACATGCTCTGAATAGTAATCTATATGAATAAATGGAATAATATATCAATTAATTACAAAGCTCTAATATTTATTTATACTAGTCTATAAAATCCTACTCCTACAATTGATAAGAAACTTGATTACAAAGGAAATTATCATCAACTATGAAAATAAATTAATAATTTGAATCAAAGTTGCTCAAAATGGTAAGGTCAAATCCCACGTTGACTTTTCTGAAACTAGCTTACTGCACCAGGGCGTAGTCTTTTACACTAAACATCTCGTCGAGGCACAGTGACTCAGCCATGGAAGTCAACTGAACTAGCCGTCCGTGATATCATCTCAGTCCAATCTCGCCAGGGCATAGTGTTCCTTCACAAACACTTCGCCGGAGCGAAGTTACTGTTCCTAAGTTGAATTTTGTTGACTTTTGCTTATTTTTTATTTTTTCCTACAAAATCAATTTAGAATAGTTAATAAGTATAATTAGATATAAAGGAATTATAAAAACTAAGAATTAAGGGATAAAAACATAATAAAATTCATTCATATCAAGTTACTTAAGATATTATTTTATAAGACAAAATAAAACTTCATAACATAAAAATAACAAAATCATAAACCTACTTATGTACGATTTATGACTTTTACTCAAGAACACGAAGAATGAATCGAAGAACACGAAGAACTAAGTTTCCTCGTTCTTGGTTTAACTTTCTAAAATTGAAAGTAGTATGCACACAAGTCAATCATATTTGATATGATGTAGTATGTACTTTGTAATCTTATTCGTTTATTAATAAAAGTTTATACAAAGACATTTTCTTTATCCATATATAATAGATGATATTAATTATGATAAACACATAGTTGTTGAGCAATATTTTTAGAATCATGATGATGATCATGCTAATGAGATCTAAATTCAAGATAGCTCAAAACTAAAATTGTTCCTAATCGTGGGATTACTAAAATGGTGATTAGTGAATCCGGATAGATTAATACATACTATGTTTGCTCTTATGAAGATGATGATTGACGTCATAATTATTTGTGTAGAGACACTAAAGCAAGTATGCAGGTGCTTATTAGAGAATAAGTTCACTGAACGTGACTCGCTCAAGGAACACCTAATGTAGTCTTACATGCCTGTCAATAAGAGTTCCTTTTGTGATAGAAGTACAAATGATCCTTGGACTTGAGATCATCATAGTATCTTGTGTATGATATATTATACTTTGACATATTCCTTAAAACCTTTAGGGTGTATTAAAGGGTATGTTTGGGTATAATAAGTTGTACATGAAGATAGATGAATGGTCAACAAATAATCTACCACTTCTAAATATGACATGCAATTGTTCAAGATAGTTGTTACGTTAGAAACTATTATATATCTAATTATGCATTATAAAAGAAAGAATATTCTATAGATATAAACAATGTTAAATTTTGAATGTTGAGCTTTACGACACTTGTAACTGAAAGAAAAAGTAAAGGTTATGATCCAGGGACTAGGATCGAGACAATAAGTTTTTAAATGTCCAAATACTTTAATACAATGATTGAATTGAGAAAAGAGGGAAAAAAAATTTATACCGAAAAATTTGGTAATTGATGATTTTAAAATCAATTAATGGATTAAATAAAGTGATTAAAGATTTATTAACGGACCGAATTTTGGATGTTAAGGAAATAATGTTTAATAAACATGAAATTTAAGGTAATAAGGTGTGTCGAATTTTGGGGTCGTTACAGTTGGTATCAGAGCTAAAGTTTTGTGACCGTTACAGATAATATTAGAGTTAGAAGTTATACACTTTGGGTAAACGTTGCCTTAGGCTATGACCTTAGTAAGAAATAGTACGGTTAGTTGCGTGTTCTGAAAACCCAAGCATATAGTAAGCTTGTGACTTATGATTGTATGGTGGAGCCCCTCAACGAATGGGCGACTATAGCCTGACTAGGATAAGCTCCTCAAGCCATATGATTGTGGTAAGTTTCTGAGCCCAAATACGTGACAAGTTTGATGAACATGGGGAGGACTAGAGTAGAGAGCCATAAGTTGAGAAATATAGTTCTCAGATATTGGCTAAGGGTAAGAAAATATGAAAGATATAAGATTATAAGAAAGAGATAGAGATGTTAAGTAAGACTTGAATGAAGGTAACAAATTGAGAAAATCCAAAATTCAATTAAGAATATATCTGAAAGAATATTTGAAATGATTCAAAGATGAATCTCAATGAAAATCAGGGGACACCTGATTCAAGCAATAAAGATGACAAGGCAATCTAAAAAGTACAGAAGAAGATCATAATAAAATGATTAGGAACAGTAAGAGGATTGTACTACGATACGATCACGAGATAAGGAAATCAAAAAATTAATAGATTGTAAAGTAAGATCACGATGTGATCCAAATGAGACTGTAAAATAACAGAGAGACCTGTTAAAGATCAAAAAGGTATAACTTGATGTTATAAAGAGAAATGGTACTATGAAATAGTACAAGCTGAACTCAGAAAATGATGAGACATGAATTACAGAAATGTTATGATAAGGGGGCAGAAAGCATGGGTACCAAATTCAATTGAGGACTCACGTGGTGACTGAGTTGCACAATCGTTTGTATGAATAGGGGACTTGTGTTTACTTAGTTACTATGTGATAATTATTGAAATGTTAGAGTCGCGCTATCGGTATACAGATGTTGAGGAATTGATTTTTATCTTGTAGTTATATTTGATAAATAGATAATATTAAGTTTAGGCACGGGTACTTAAAACTCATGCATGTGGTAAATCCATGACTCATAATCGTATGGTATGTTTTGAGCCCCTCAGCATATGGATAGTCTTTGATTTGTTCTCAGACTACATATTGCTAGGACAAGCTTCTAAACTCATATTCTTGTGGTAAGTTCTTGGACTCATAATGCGTGGTAAGTTTGATAAACTATACGGGGGTATAGAAATGTTGGAGTAGCCAAAAATTTTTAGTATGATAGATAATAATAGTCCTAGTAATAAATACAATAATTAGGTGAAGAATAGAAGGGGACAAATGTTTAGGGTATTCCCACTCTTCTAGCTTTGCTAGACTTCGAAATTTTTGGCCTCAAGCTAATTTCGCACGAATGTGCTTTTAAAAATACCAATGAATTTTAAACGATTTAAAAAGTGTCTATGCTACTTGTTTCGGCTAGACAAAAATATTTTTAACATTAAAATGTATTTCAAAAGAATCATCAATGCACCTTTTGGCCCGGTGTAGATGTGATGAATGACAGAATGCTCAACGTGTTATTGAGATGGTGCGGTACTATGACGTCATAAGATGATGCAACACCATAAAGTATGGTGTAGGAATTATTAACGATGGAATTCTCAACGTACTATCAAGATGTTGCAGTAACATGAAGTCATAAATAATTTTGATTTATGAAGGTATGTCAAAACTATAAGTCAATGTCATTTGACTCGGCTAGACGTTTTGAAAAGTTTTGACATGATGAATGTTTTAAAATTTCCACAGGTTATAAATTGTTAAAAGAAAGTCTATGCTAATTGATTTGGCTGCGTTGAAGAAATACAAGTCTAAGCTATTTGATTCAGTTAGACAAATTTTAAAATATATTTATTGAATTTATGTTCTTTGAAAGTTATGCCCAATCAAATTATTTTGAATTCTAAGGCTGAGACGAACAACCCTTGTAAAAAGGGGGAAACAGAAATAGATTACGGGTATTGCAGGTTGATCGAATGGTCACCTGGCATATCGAAACACGGGCATTACATATTGTTCTACTAGCGTGCCAAATTATGGATTAAATATACATCACTTTAATGACAGACTAATCCACTGTCAGGGTTTGTAGTATGAAGTACTCGGGGAGCGAAGTACTGTTAAACCGGAAAAAAATGTTCATTCAGCATATTACAAAAAGTTTTGTTTAATTTTTTCTTAAAATTCGTCTACTCTTATGAAGAATGGATGGTACGATGGGGTAGCATTTTCTAATTGTGAGTGATAATGAAAGTATATTTGTGGGACAAAGAAACTATGAAATGTGATGAATTAGAAAAGTGGCAAATGAATGAAATATGAGTACACAAAAATTTCGAGGACGAAATTTTTGAAGGAGGGGTGAATGCGACACCCTAGGATTTTTAGAGTAATTCCAAATAAGGATTATGATGAATTAAGTAAATGTTAGCATTTAAAACCTAGTGTTGAATGATAGAGGTATTAAGGAATGATTTATGATGTAAGCAAAATGCTAAATGACCTATGTGGTTCACTGAATATGTTGGATATATTACAAAGAAAAGTGGAATGTGAAGAAGATTTATGAATATGAATTAAGAAAAGAAGGTTTAATGTGCAGAATATAAATGATGTGCAATAATGAGTATGAAATAAGTGGATTGAGTAAGGATAAGTGCGATTAAAGAAAGAAAATTTTCAGAGAATGAGAAACCATCTTGGTAAATACATCAAGAAACGAGTTAAAGTTTTATTAATAAATTTTTTTAGAGAATTATGAAATGTAATATTACAAAGAAATTATAAATTGAGTTAATAATTTAATATTCTGACAGTTACGACCATTATGGTGTTATCTATGTGAGTTATGGATATTAAAGAGGTAGAATATGATTATTATTGGGTTTAGTTGTTATTATCAAGATAAAGGTATAGCAAAGTGCTATAAATGAAATACGTAAGGTTATTACGAAAATTGTGATTTCGAGGACGGAATCCTGTTAAGGGGGGAAGAATGTAAGGACCCGAATTTTCAGGATCACTTTAATAATATTAAATAAGAATTTAAAAAACCAAATTTTTTTAAGGTTGTTGAAATTATTTATGATTAATATATTTTATGTGATTTGAAGTGGGTGATGAGATCTTATTGATAAATTAAATCTGTACAGAAATAGTGATAAATGGTGTTGAATTAAAATAATTGAAAAGTAAATAAATTGTTTAAAAATAATTTATGAAAAATAAAAGAAATTTCATGTAATGGTTCGATAAAATTGTACAAATAAAATTGTTGTGGAGGTACATAAATTATTATTTAAATGGTGTTATATGGTAATACGAGATATATGAATTAAATATGTATATATATATACATTTGTGAATATATAGGTGTGCATGTTTAATTGTGATAATTATAATTTTCATTAATTATGGAAATTAAGGGATTAATAATTAAATTAATCCGGAAGTTAAATAAAAGTGAATGAAGAAGTTAGTAAAATTAAAAATATTGATTATATAATTAATCAATAATTATGGTGAAGGTTTAGAAATTATTAAGAGGAGGAAGTAATTTTTATAAATTATATACTAATAAAGTATATAATTTATATAAGAAAATTAAAGTAAAATATTAATGGAAGAATAATTATATAAAAATGATTATATAATTTATATAAGAGGATTAAATTAATGATAGAGTTAATAAATGAATAATTATTGATTATATAATTAATTGATGATTATGGAGGAACTTTAGAAATTATTTATAAAAAAAAAAGGGAATGTGATTATATACATTATATAATTTATATAAGTTAATTTAAATAGTAAAAAAAAAAAAAAAGGAAGGAGAAATATATGAGAAAAAGGAATGTTTTAATTTGTTAAAAATTATGTTTATGTATAATGCAAATTTTATGATTTTTATGAAGGATAATATTTCAAAAACGTAAACATGTTAATGTAACATGTTGTCCAAGTAACGAAGTGAAGAATTATGAAAAATAATTTTTATATGTTATATGAATTATTTTATGAATGTTGGAGTTATAAATTACCTCATGTAATTACATGTATGTTATTATGCGTGTACAAAATTTGTCAAGAAAAGTACTTAAAAGATGTCTAAATATTATTTATAAATCATGTTCTGATTTTTGGTGAATTAAAATAAATATTTTATATTTATTATATACAATATTTATTACACGAAATAATTACGTAATATATTTAAAATATTTAATTATGCAAGATTTATGCATTTGTTTATCCGAAATGATAGAGTTGGTTGGCAAGGTTGGTGGATGTGTTTTGTTTTTCAAAATGGGTTAAGATTTTTAGTTATAATAAAAAGGAAAGGAAAAGCAAAGGAAAGGAAAAAGAAATAATAAGGAAGCAACAACTCTTCCTCTCTTTCCACCACCACCTGTAGCCACCATCACCACCACCATCACCACTGAGAACCCCATAGCCATCAAGAACGAAAAATATTTGATGCCAACCAAGTAAGAAACAAGCTCCAAGGAAGGTAAAACAATTAATTTTGTTGGTTTATTTTGTGTTTTGTGGTAAAATAAATTTTATGAAAAATTAATAAATAATTAGAATAATTATTTCAAATAATTTTTGGATGAATATATGTGGATTATATGCTTTTTAGTGTAATTATTGTGGAAGTTGGATAAAAAATAATAGTTATTGGAGTATTTAGTATTTAGTGGAAATAATGAGAAATTAATGTTATATCATATGTTTTAAATTATGGGTATGTGAAAGGTAATTTTATTTATGATTATATGTGAGTTTAGGATACTTGTTGGTAACTATTTTTAGTTTTGGAGGTGTGTTAATGGCTCAAAAAAAAATGGAAGAAATTGAGAAGGAACGAAACTGCCGATAGAAGAAAAAAAAAAAAAAAAAAAGAGAACCTTGCATTGCGTGGATGATTTTTCCCCAGATCCGAGCCGAAACGGCGGCGTTTTGGGCGCAGGAGGTCTAGGCGCGCGCATGGCGCGGGCGAGTTTCTTTTTCGATAATATCGAACGTGTCCCTAGAGCGCAAAAATTACGAAAATAGCCCCGACCTTTTCAGAAAATGACCAGCGTGTCTTTGAACCGCGAAAATTATCAAAATGCCCATAGAAAATAGTTTTTAATTAAATAAATGTTTAAAAATTATAAAAAATTACTAAAAATATAAAAATGATATTTAGGCATTAAATTTAATATTTTTTTGTAAAAATATTAAATATTGGGGATTAATATTTAAATATTAATCTAGTAAGTTAAAATTTAGAAAATCGTTAAAATGAAAAATCCGGACAACCAAATACGTTAAATTTTATCCGACGAGCCGGGTTGTCCGCATGGAACGTGTTTGATATTAGTTAAATTAATATATTAAGGACGATGTTAATATAATTAACTATATTTTTTGATAATTGGCCAGAGATGATATTAATTTATTAAATTAATATCATAAGAGGATAAATAATTATTAATTAATTATCTTATGGTCATAGGTTGTTCGAAAAGCGAGTTTTGAGCTACCAATTCAATAATTGGACGTCGAGACAAGTTATTTAGTTCTTTGATGTTAACTGTTTATTTGTTATGATGTGTTAATTCTTGTTCAAATGAATATAAAATTACGTGTTATGTGATCTGTGAATAATATGACCACGATGTGTAGTTGGTGCAATGATGTGACCATATGTGAGTTTAAATGCTAATCCGAATCAGATATGAGACATATGAGATATATTGTTTTAGTAGAAGCACCACACATGATGTATGATACACACAGAGCATGTTATACTATATGATACATGAAACATAAAAGGTGTAAACTGTTGAACTTGTTGAGCCGTTGTGCTCATTACTTACATAATATATATTTTTGCAGGTAAAGAAATAAATTTCAAGAATATCAAATTATGTTAGAGACGGATTACTGTGACGACCCCAAATCCGGGTTCTTTAGCCTCGGGTTTGGTTCTCACTGTACAATACTTAACAACAATGAAATACATATATTGTATTCAAACTACGCGGAATAATACAAAAGGTTCCTTATATAAAGGCTACACTTCCCAAGGTCTATTAACCTTAAATTGTAACATTACATATCTTAAGGGAAATACAAAAGATTTACAACAGTAATTACATAACCGCAATTTAAACTAGCATGTAATTACTACAACTAAGCATTCGCTTTCCCCTTGCCTTTGTTCGATTTAGAGCTTTCGGGATTGGCTGAAATATAGTCATGATATAGCAAGAATGAGCAACTAAATGGCTCAGCAAGTTTATAAACAACAATCATACGATATATCATGATGAAGGGAAATAACTTCAAGGTTTCAACAATAGCAATTGTGAAAGATAACAAGAATCAATGTTCAATAAAAGAAGGAATTGACTCTTTACTGCTGAGTGGTCTTTAATGACCATGAACTGCTACTAAGGTAGAACATACATACAATGTCTGACTCCTTGTTAAAATAACGGGACACTTGAGGGGATCAGTCCTCTCATGTCCTATGTACATGCATCACATTTAGGTTTCTTGCGCGCTGTCGGGTCTCCGACAAATAAAAGTCCCCTTTAACTAGGGTTGTTCTATCTCAGTCTTACTGTAAGAATCCGCACCAGCAAATGGTTTGGATAAGCTTTTATAATATTCAATGAAATGAATTTAACATGCATTTGTCTAGCCGAAACAATTAGCTTAGACGTTCTTAAACAGTTTGCAAAAGCACTATGTGCGAATACAATAATCAATAATGATGTGAAGTAATTTTTGATAATTAATTCACTCAAAGGTCTGTCAAGTAACTATGGGTGTAGAATACTTGCTCAACAATAATTGAAATGTAAATACGGTTGAAGAATATCTGCAACAATAAATACAAGTTTAAGGGTAGAAAACTTGCCTGTCTGCACAGCTACAATAAATGTCTAGCTTTAACTACTTGCTTTGAAAGACCTAACATTAATAAAGTCGGTCTAATAATTAGCACGGCGTATTTGCATAACTATACGCTTGATAATGAACTTATTTACCACACATAAGTACTAACACATAATTTACATCAGTCAAAACAATATTATTAACCTTATAAACCCTTAATCATATTAGGTTAATAAGTTAGAAAATATTTTTCTTAAGTGTTGGACACTTATTAAACCTTTAAACAACTTATTATAATTGTTTAATTAAATTCAATTTATTTTATTAACTCAATCTCTTTTTAATTACTATTTAATATTGATTAAATAGAAATTAATTAATTAACTCTAGTTATTATTTAAAATAAATAATAACTAATTGTACTTACTTATTATTTAATTATAATTAAATAATAAATAATTATTAACTTAGTTTTAACCTTCTTTAATTTAATGTTTAATCAACCAATAATTAACCAAGTAATTAACCTTACTTATTATTTAATTAAGGAAATTAAATAATAGTTTACTAATCTTAATCCTCTTTAATTATTATTTAATGTCAATTAAATAATAATTAATTATTTAATTAATTTTAATTATTATTTAAGGTTAAATAATAATCAAATCATTCTTATTTATTATTTAAATTAAATAATAAATTATTACTCTAATAACTTAATTTCCATTAATCGTTATTTAATGCTAATTAAATAATAATTAATTACCTAATTATCCTTATTTATTATTTAATAATATTTAAATAATAAATAATAAATTTATAAATTTTATCTCTCTTTAAGTATTATTTAATAGGCATTAAATAATAAATGCTAATTTATCATCTTTATTTATTATTAACATTTAAAATAATAAATAAATAATAAATTTATTTAACTTAACCATGGTTTAGCTAACTAGATTAATATTTAAAATATTTAAATATTAAACTTAATGAAAAATATCCTCCCCAATATTATTTTTGTATTATAATTATTTTTGTTATAATTTTAATTTAGTTTTTAAATATTTAAATTAATTAAATTTAACCCGAATGACATTTCCGTAAATAAGTCGAAATCTGAACCGAGGGCAGAATGGTCATTTCGCCGAAAAAAACACGGAGGGGCATAATCGTAATTTCTCCGAAAAACGGTGCTCGCGCATTGCGCGCACCTTCAGAATCAACGGCCCAAAACGGTGCCGTTTTGAGAAGCCGTAAACGGCTTCCGCGCATTGCGCGAAGGTTATTTTCTTTATACGCCAAACGACGTCGTTTGGCTCCGTGTCCGGCGATGAACAGTGCTCGCGCATTGCGCGACCAGTGTTAATTTTTTTTTCTTCCAACCAGAATGTGAACAGTGTTCCGGCATACACATTTTAAATAAAAATATACCATCAAATAAGCTTTAACTCTTCAATAAAAATCCAAAAAAATTACCAATCACCTTATATTAATTTATAACATGAAAAAATAATTTTTCATGATTTAATTTCATTATTTTTTTATAAAAATTTCTACATCACATAAACTACCATAAATCATAACTTTTTGTGTATAACTCCATTTTAAGTGATTCAAACTTTGTTTTTCTCATGATTTAATGTTCTATAATATTAGAACATCAAACCTAAATTTTATAAAAATATTTTTGGACATAAATTCCAAAACTTGTTTACACACTATTAAATACATATTTTAGCATATAAAATATACCAAAATACAAACCAAACCTATTAAACTCAAGCATGGCATAAATATTACAACTACACATTAATAACTATATTAACATGTTTATACTAACATGATGATTTATTTAATTTAAAAACAAACTACATTTAAAATAATCATTACCTTGTTTTAATGACTATCTTTCTTTTTCTTCCAAAATAAGTTGTGAAGGAAGATGGCATGAATCAAGACTCCTTCTCTTCTCTTAGTATTTTGCTCTCATATTTTCTAACCCTCTCAAATGCTCTCTAGCTCTCTTTTTTGGACTTGAAGAAAATAATGAAATATCATCTAACACTTTCAAGTATACTTGAAAAATTAATAGATACACAATTATATCTATAATTTAGCCCATGCTCATTGATGACAACTTACACAAGAAATGGGTTAAATGACTTAGTTGGTGAAAAGAGGGATGGTGTCCATGTACCAAAAAAATAAAACAAGCAACCTTAATTTAATTAAATGAAAAATAAAAGAAAATAAAACAAAACTCATTTTCTCTCTCCTCCCTCACTTGGTCGGCTGATGGACTAATTTCTTGTCCCAAAATGAGTGTCACATTCCACTTTTAAATAATTAATAGTTAATTTAAGTATTTTCCAAGTGGGCCAATCATTGGGCTTTAATTTAAAATACCAATTAGGCTTCTATTAAATTGTTTGGGCTACTAAATTGTCAAATTTTATTATTCTCCACTTGGGCTACTAATTGACCCATGTTGGGCTAATTTAATAATTTACACATTAATTATTCAATCCGTGATTAAATAAATAATTAGATTGAATAAATAATTAAATATTCTAACCCATAAGTATTAAATTACTAAATGGACTAATAAATATTATTATTAATATTTCACATTATTTACATTAATTAATAATCATATTAATTAATTTATTATATTTAATTCACTCATTATATTCAATTTAATTGAATATTTAATTAATAGGAAACTTATCAATTATTTTGATATTAAAACTTTAGGGTTTGTTCACTAATTTAATAACATATTAGTGACCCCCTTTAATTAATTTTAGTAATTAATTACATAATTATTTAATCACATAATTAATTAATCACATAAAAAGATTTAAATAATCTCATAAAACTAACTCGTTGGAAATTAAATTAATAATTTAATTAATAAAGACGTGGAAATTCTAGGACATTACATTCTCCCCTCCTTATAAAAATTCCGTCCTCGGAATTGTAAAAATAAGGTTACTCAAATAAAAACGGGTAATTTGCCCTCATTTCCTCCTCTAATTCCCACGTAGCTTCTTCAATGGCGTGATTCCTCCAAAGTACTTTGACAGAATGAATTATCTTATTTCTCAGTTTCTGTTCCTTCCTATCGAGTATCTGAACAGGAACTTCTTCATATGATAAGTCCTTACCAACTTGAATTGGTTCATAGGAGATAACGTGCTTGTAGTCTGGTTTGTATGGTCGCAATACTGACACGTGAAACACATTGTGAATATGTTCCAATTCAGGAGGTAAAGCTACCTCGTATGCTACTTCACCCACTCTCCTCAATATTTCGAACGGTCCTATGAACCTTGGACTCAGTTTCCCCTTCTTTCCAAATCTGATCTTCCCTTTCCAGGGAGATACCTTAATGAACACAAAACTCCCCACTTCGAAGTCTCGTTTCTGTCGATGTAAATCGGCGTATTTCTTTTGACGGTCTTGAGCTGCTACTAGCCGAGCTCTTATTACCTTGATAATTTCTACCGTCTGTTGAACCAATTCTGGCCCCAACAGTCGGCGTTCTCCTACCTCATCCCAACATAGAGGTGTTCTACATTTTCTGCCATATAAAGCTTCGTAAGGCGGCATACCTATGCTCGCATGATAACTGTTGTTGTATGCAAACTCAACTAGTGGTAGATGGATTTCCCAACTGCCCTTGAAATCCATCACACAGGCCCTGAGCATATCTTCCAACGTCTGAATTGTTCTCTCACTTTGCCCATCGGTCTGCGGATGATACGCTGTACTCATTCTCAACTGTGTCCCCAATCTCTCTTGAAGACTCCTCCAAAATTTTGACGTGAAGCGCGGATCTCTGTCTGACACAATCGATACCGGCACCCCATGTCTTGAAACTATCTCTTTGATGTACAATTTGGCCAACTGATCCAAACTGAACCTAATCTTGATCGGCAAAAAGTGCGCTGACTTTGTTAGTCGATCCACAATCACCCATATTGCGTTAAATCCCTTCTGTGTTGCTGGAAGTCCTACCACAAAATCCATTGTGATATGCTCCCATTTCCACTCAGGAATCTCTAACGGCTGTAGTAATCCACTTGGTGTCTGATGTTCAGCCTTTACCCTTTGACAAGTTAGACATCGGCTGACACATTCTGCGACCTCCCTTTTTAAATTCGGCCACCAAAAATGCTGACGCAGATCTTGATACATCTTCGTACTTCCCGGATGTATCGAGTATCTCGTACTGTGGGCCTCTTGCAAGATCTCTTCTCGTAGTTCGGGCACTAGCGGCACCCAAACACGATTTTCAAATCTTAGCAATCCCATGCTATCTTCCTTGAACTTGACCTCTTCCCCTTCGGTCATTCTCATCCTTATTCTGACACATTCTTCATCTTTGTCTTGAGCCTCTTTTACCCGATCTAACAGGGTTGGGCTTGCTTCCACTTCCATTGACTCATTTGGATTTCTTACCTCCAACTCCATTCGAGCCATCTCTTGAACCAATTGTTCCTGATCTGTCAAGATGAACAATTTCTCCCTGCTCTTTCTGCTTAGAGCATCTGCTACTACGTTGGCCTTGCCGGGATGATATAGAATTTCACAATCATAGTCTTTGATCAATTCTAACCATCTCCGTTGCCTCATATTTAACTCCTTCTGTGTGAAGATATACTTCAGACTCTTGTGGTCCGTGAATATCTCACATTTCTCTCCATATAAATAATGTCTCCAGATTTTAAGGGCAAACACTACCGCAGCCAGCTCCAAGTCGTGGGTAGGGTATCCCTTCTCGTAATCCTTCAACTGTCTGGACGCATACGCAACAACCTTGCCGGTTTGCATAAGCACACAGCCAAGTCCCTTGTGCGATGCATCACTGTAGACCGTAAAACCTCCCGTATCGTCTGGTAAAGTCAATACAGGTGCTTCACTAAGTCTCTTCTTTAGCTCCTGAAAACTCTCCTCACACTTCTCCGTCCATACGTATTTCACCGTCTTCCTCGTTAGATTGGTCAGCGGTGTTGCTATCTTTGAAAAATCTTGAATAAATCTCCGATAGTAACCCGCTAACCCCAAGAAACTTCTTACCTCCGTCGGCGTCCTTGGTTGCTCCCAATTCATCACTGCTTCCACCTTTGCTGGATCTACTGAAACTCCTTCCTTGTCAATGACATGACCTAAAAATTGAACTCTCTCCAACCAGAATTCACACTTCGAAAATTTAGCATACAACTGCTCCTTCCGTAAAATCTCCAACACCAATCTTAGGTGTTCAGCATGCTCCTCCTCCGTTTTAGAATACACCAGAATATCGTCAATGAACACAACAACAAATTTATCCAAGTACTGCTTGAATATTCTGTTCATCATGTCCATAAATGCGGCTGGCGCATTCGTCAGTCCAAACGACATCACCAGAAACTCATAATGCCCATATCGAGTTCTGAATGCCGTCTTGGGTACATCCTCCTTCCTGACTTTCAACTGATGATAACCAGTCCTCAAGTCAATCTTTGAAAAGTACTTCGCCCCTTTTAATTGATCGAAAAGATCGTCAATTCGTGGCAACGGGTACTTGTTCTTAATTGTCACCTTATTCAGCTCTCTGTAATCCATACATAATCTCATCGATCCATCCTTCTTCTTTACAAACAGCACCGGTGCTCCCCATGGAGAAACACTTGGCTGGATGTACTTATTATCCAACAACTCCTGTAATTGCACCATCAACTCTTTCATTTCTACCGGAGCCATTCTATATGGTGCCTTTGATATCGGCGCTGTCCCCGGTACTAAATCAATCGCAAATTCTATTTCTCTGTCCGGCGGTAAGCCTGGCAATACATCTGGAAAAACATCCATAAACTCCCTAACTACTGGTATTTGCTCCATCTCGGGACTCACCACTTGTGTATCAACCACATGAGCCAAATACCCTACACAACCTTTCTTTAATAATTTCTTGGCTTGCATCATCGTCAGACAAGATGACTGTCTTGACGATTTGCTGCCATAAAATACGACCTTAGACTTATTTGGTGTCTTAAGGTGTATGCACTTCTTCTGACAATCAATTATTGCCCCGTGGTTAAACAACCAATCCATCCCAAGTATTACATCAAATTCCCCCAGACGTATTGGAATTAGACTCACATTAAATTTCTGACCCCTGATTTCAGCACAACAATTTCTATGTACATACTCTACCGGAATCACTTCTTTATTTGCCACTTCTATGTTCATTGGGTTCTCTAGTTTTTCTCTAGGCAATTCTAACCGTCTAGCGAATTCATCAGACACAAATGAACAGGTAGCACCCGAATCAAATAATACATAAGCATTTATATCATTGATCGGAATAATACCTGACACCACGTCTTTTGATTCGACGGCGTCCTGCACCGTCATGTTGAAAGTCCGTGCCGTTGGTTTGTTCTGTGGCACCGGCCCTCCAATGGTCAGTTTGGCGTTGTTGTTGTTGTTGTTGCTTCCCCTAAAGCCCGAACTCCCTCCGGTGTTCTTCTTCTTCGGACAATCTTTAAACTGATGGTCCATGGCCCCGCAGGCGAAACAACCTCCCTTTCTTTTTGGTGTGGGACAATTAGGAGCGATGTGCCCCTCTTGCCCACAGTTGTAACAGACATTCCTTCCCTTCATGCACTCCCCTGAGTGATTCTTCCCGCATTGACTGCATTTGCTTGCTTTCTTTGACTCACTGCCCTGGGGTGTCCCCGAACTGCTGTTGTTATTCCACTTGCGTTTGTTCGAGTTGATGCCCCCGCTGCTACCTTCTCTGTTTCCCCCATCGCTTCTCTTCTTGTTCCGTTCTTGATTGTGCTTATTCAAAACTTCATTTCCACCCTCAGCTATGATAGCTTTCTCCAGCAGTGTTGCAAAATTTGTGATCTGGAGAACAGCTACCCGACTGTAAACCCATGGTTTCAGCCCCTGTTCGAATCGTCTGGCGCGTCTTGCCTCGGTGTCCACCTGGTGTGAAGCAAATCTTGCCAATTCATTGAACTTGGCGGCGTATTCTGATACGGACAAGTTCCCCTGCTTAAGCTCTAGGAATTTAATTTCCATCCTAGCCTTTGTACTCTCTGGAAAGTAGTTTTCCAAGAATACCTCTTTGAATCGCGCCCACGCGATCGTTCCCTCCCCTGCTCTACTCTTATTGGTCTTCCACCAGTGGCTGGCCTCTCCTTTCATCATGAAGGTAGCAAATGAGGTCATTTGCTCCTCCCTAACTCGTGCAACCTCGAAGACTTTTTCCATCTCCTCTATCCAGGTTTGTGCTTCTATAGGATCTGTGGTCCCTTTGAACTCGGGTGGTCCTATCAGTTTGAAGTCTTTAAAGGTTGCTAGTGGAGCGGCAGGGTTTGTTGCTCCAGTAGCCTCTGTGTTGCGTCCGCGAAATGCTCCCATTAGCATTTCTACGAACTCTTGGACAGGGTTTGGCGGTACCCCTCCGGCGTTCACTGACTCTTCGGGTGGTGGTGGGGGTAGTCGTTGATTTCTTCTCTGTGGCGGCATTTTCTGTATAAAGAAAATTTAATTAATTAAAGTTGTTTCAATCTTTTTACTTTCGTTTTGTAGCTTAAGTAATTTAAACTAAAGCACAAATAATCATCTCGACACATATAAACATAAACGGAAATGCATTTATATTCATATGCCAAAACACAGTGCGTAGCACTTTTACATCATAAGCATACTGCTATAAACGCTGCTAACCCCGATAGTTAAAACAAAAGACGGGATCTAACATATCCCACAACTTCATAGAGTTGGGATTTACAACATACTAACCCTCTATCAAAACAAAAGTTGGGTTTCTACTGCATCTATGTACATACAACATAAATAAAGGAAATAGTACAACTAACGGCGCATCCCTCGACGAACCGCATCGTCGTACTCCTCATCTCCAATGGCCCTGACCACGCCCCTACTAATGGTGTGCAAGGTCTGACCCTCCTCAGCAGGGTAATAGTGCACCCTACTCTGGATCCTACCAACTGATGAGCGATAGACGTAACTGAGTCTATCTATCCTCACCTTCTTCTCCCTAACCTCCTCCTCCAGCTCCATCATCTGCCCGTGAGCTGCATCACGCTGAAACTCCATATCTAACCTTGCCTCAACGGCCTGCTGCATCTGGCCCCTCATGGCCTCCCTCTCTGCCTGTGTCTGCTGAATCTTCAGCTCAGCGGCTACTAACTTGGCCTCCATCTCGGCCATCCTCGCCTTCAGCTCTATGTTCTCGCCAGAGAACATATAAGCTGTATCTCTGTACTGCTGCTCTGTCTGCTGGTGGATCTGGTTCTGCTCCTCCAGGTGCTGAACCCTCTCCTCTAGCTCCTCGTTAGCCGTAGTGAGAGTATCGATGATGTCACTGGCGACAGTGCCCATGCCATCAACATACTCAGCTGGCTCCTCATCCTCATCATCATCAGTATCAGCCTCCTCCTCACTGTACTGCCCCATAACTCCGCCCCAGACAGCGTCCTCTCTATCTCCCTCCTCGGGATCTGACTCTGGCTCCTCAATCAGTGCAGCCACCCGTGGCTGTGCGGTATCCATAGGGATATCCGTATAAATCACCTCCTCTACAGCAGTGCTCGACTGGCCTATCTCCGTCATCCTACAATAACATAAATAACAAATGTTAGTACAGCAATAAAATATATTCATTGATGAAATGAAATGATATTTTATCATGTACATCTCGGCTCGATGGATTTTCTCAATCCACCTCCAAAAATACACAACATGATGAATCTCCCCGATTCATCTCCTAACGCACTCGATAAGAGTTTGGTACTAAGGTTATAACCTAGGTTTCGCAAATCCTAGCGTTTCTAACCTACAGCTCTGATACCAACCTGTGACGACCCCAAATCCGGGTTCTTTAGCCTCGGGTTTGGTTCTCACTGTACAATACTTAACAACAATGAAATACATATATTGTATTCAAACTACGCGGAATAATACAAAAGGTTCCTTATATAAAGGCTACACTTCCCAAGGTCTATTAACCTTAAATTGTAACATTACATATCTTAAGGGAAATACAAAACATTTACAACAGTAATTACATAACCGCAATTTAAACTAGCATGTAATTACTATAACTAAGCATTCGCTTTCCCCTTGCCTTTGTTCGATTTAGAGCTTTCGGGATTGGCTGAAATATAGTCATGATATAGCAAGAATGAGCAACTAAATGGCTCAGCAAGTTTATAAACAACAATCATACGATATATCATGATGAAGGGAAATAACTTCAAGGTTTCAACAATAGCAATTGTGAAAGATAACAAGAATCAATGTTCAATAAAAGAAGGAATTGACTCTTTACTGCTGAGTGGTCTTTAATGACCATGAACTGCTACTAAGGTAGAACAGACATACAATGTCTGACTCCTTGTTAAAATAACGGGACACTTGAGGGGATCAGTCCTCTCATGTCCTATGTACATGCATCACATTTAGTTTTCTTGCGCGCTGTCGGGTCTCCGACAAATAAAAGTCCCCTTTAACTAGGGTTGTTCTATCTCAGTCTTACTGTAAGAATCCGCACCAGCAAATGGTTTGGATAAGCTTTTATAATATTCAATGAAATGAATTTAACATGCATTTGTCTAGCCGAAACAATTAGCTTAGACGTTCTTAAACAGTTTGCAAAAGCACTATGTGCGAATACAATAATCAATAATGATGTGAAGTAATTTTTGATAATTAATTCACTCAAAGGTCTGTCAAGTAACTATGGGTGTAGAATACTTGCTCAACAATAATTGAAATGTAAATACGGTTGAAGAATATCTGCAACAATAAATACAAGTTTAAGGGTAGAAAACTTGCCTGTCTGCACAGCTACAATAAATGTCTAGCTTTAACTACTTGCTTTGAAAGACCTAACATTAATAAAGTCGGTCTAATAATTAGCACGGCGTATTTGCATAACTATACGCTTGATAATGAACTTATTTACCACACATAAGTACTAACACATAATTTACATCAGTCAAAACAATATTATTAACCTTATAAACCCTTAATCATATTAGGTTAATAAGTTAGAAAATATTTTTCTTAAGTGTTGGACACTTATTAAACCTTTAAACAACTTATTATAATTGTTTAATTAAATTCAATTTATTTTATTAACTCAATCTCTTTTTAATTACTATTTAATATTGATTAAATAGAAATTAATTAATTAACTCTAGTTATTATTTAAAATAAATAATAACTAATTGTACTTACTTATTATTTAATTATAATTAAATAATAAATAATTATTAACTTAGTTTTAACCTTCTTTAATTTAATGTTTAATCAACCAATAATTAACCAAGTAATTAACCTTACTTATTATTTAATTAAGGAAATTAAATAATAGTTTACTAATCTTAATCCTCTTTAATTATTATTTAATGTCAATTAAATAATAATTAATTATTTAATTAATTTTAATTATTATTTAAGGTTAAATAATAATCAAATCATTCTTATTTATTATTTAAATTAAATAATAAATTATTACTCTAATAACTTAATTTCCATTAATCGTTATTTAATGCTAATTAAATAATAATTAATTACCTAATTATCCTTATTTATTATTTAATAATATTTAAATAATAAATAATAAATTTATAAATTTTATCTCTCTTTAAGTATTATTTAATAGGCATTAAATAATAAATGCTAATTTATCATCTTTATTTATTATTAACATTTAAAATAATAAATAAATAATAAATTTATTTAACTTAACCATGGTTTAGCTAACTAGATTAATATTTAAAATATTTAATATTAAACTTAATGAAAAATATCCTCCCCAATATTATTTTTGTATTATAATTATTTTTGTTATAATTTTAATTTAGTTTTTAAATATTTAAATTAATTAAATTTAACCCGAATGGCATTTCCGTAAATAAGTCGAAATCTGAACCGAGGGCAGAATGGTCATTTCGCCGAAAAAAACACGGAGGGGCATAATCGTAATTTCTCCGAAAAACGGTGCTCGCGCATTGCGCGCACCTTCAGAATCAACGGCCCAAAACGGTGCCGTTTTGAGAAGCCGTAAACGGCTTCCGCGCATTGCGCGAAGGTTATTTTCTTTATACGCCAAACGGCGTCGTTTGGCTCCGTGTCCGGCGATGAACAGTGCTCGCGCATTGCGCGGCCAGTGTTAATTTTTTTTTCTTCCAACCAGAATGTGAACAGTGTTCCGGCATACACATTTTAAATAAAAATATACCATCAAATAAGTTTTAACTCTTCAATAAAAATCCAAAAAAATTACCAATCACCTTATATTAATTTATAACATGAAAAAATAATTTTTCATGATTTAATTTCATTATTTTTTTATAAAAATTTCTACATCACATAAACTACCATAAATCATAACTTTTTGTGTATAACTCCATTTTAAGTGATTCAAACTTTGTTTTTCTCATGATTTAATGTTCTATAATATTAGAACATCAAACCTAAATTTTATAAAAATATTTTTGGACATAAATTCCAAAACTTGTTTACACACTATTAAATACATATTTTAGCATATAAAATATACCAAAATACAAACCAAACCTATTAAACTCAAGCATGGCATAAATATTACAACTACACATTAATAACTATATTAACATGTTTATACTAACATGATGATTTATTTAATTTAAAAACCAACTACATTTAAAATAATCATTACCTTGTTTTAATGACTATCTTTCTTTTTCTTCCAAAATAAGTTGTGAAGGAAGATGGCATGAATCAAGACTCCTTCTCTTCTCTTAGTATTTTGCTCTCAAATTTTCTAACCCTCTCAAATGCTCTCTAGCTCTCTTTTTTGGACTTGAAGAAAATAATGAAATATCATCTAACACTTTCAAGTATACTTGAAAAATTAATAGATACACAATTATATCTATAATTTAGCCCATGCTCATTGATGACAACTTACACAAGAAATGGGTTAAATGACTTAGTTGGTGAAAAGAGGGATGGTGTCCATGTACCAAAAAAATAAAACAAGCAACCTTAATTTAATTAAATGAAAAATAAAAGAAAATAAAACAAAACTCATTTTCTCTCTCCTCCCTCACTTGGTCGGCTGATGGACTAATTTCTTGTCCCAAAATGAGTGTCACATTCCACTTTTAAATAATTAATAGTTAATTTAAGTATTTTCCAAGTGGGCCAATCATTGGGCTTTAATTTAAAATACCAATTGGGCTTCTATTAAATTGTTTGGGCTACTAAATTGTCAAATTTTATTATTCTCCACTTGGGCTACTAATTGACCCATGTTGGGCTAATTTAATAATTTACACATTAATTATTCAATCCATGATTAAATAAATAATTAGATTGAATAAATAATTAAATATTCTAACCCATAAGTATTAAATTACTAAATGGACTAATAAATATTATTATTAATATTTCACATTATTTACATTAATTAATAATCATATTAATTAATTTATTATATTTAATTCACTCATTATATTCAATTTAATTGAATATTTAATTAATAGGAAACTTATCAATTATTTTGATATTAAAACTTTAGGGTTTGTTCACTAATTTAATAACATATTAGTGACCCCCTTTATTTAATTTTAGTAATTAATTACATAATTATTTAATCACATAATTAATTAATCACATAAAAAGATTTAAATAATCTCATAAAACTAACTCGTTGGAAATTAAATTAATAATTTAATTAATAAAGACGTGGAAATTCTAGGACATTACAATTACCCTAGAAGGTTGTGAACGTAATTGTTATATTTTCAATATCATATTTCAATTTGTGAAGTTTATATTGATGTGCTGTATGTATATAAAAATTGGATCCGGATAGGACAAATAGAGTTTAAATATGAACTGTAATTGTTCAAGATAGTTGTTACGTTAGAAACTATTATATATCTAATTATGCATTATGACACAAAGAATATTGTATAGATATAAACAATATTAAATTTTGAATGTTGAGCTTTACGACACTTGTAACTGAAAGAAAAAGTAAAGGTTACGATCCAGGGGACTAGGATCGAGACGATAAAATTTTAAATGTCCAAATACTTTAATACAATGATTGAATTGAGAAAAGAGGAAAAAAAATTATACCGAAAAATTTGGTAATTAATGATTTTAAAATCAATTAATGGATTAAATAAAGTGATTAAAGATTTATTAACGGACCAAAATTTGGACGTTGAGGAAATAATGTTTAATAAACTTGAAATTTAAGGTAATAAGGTGTGTCGAATTTCTGGGTCGTTTCAAAACTTGCCTCAATTGTTGACTACAGTTGACACAACTTAAAGTACAACATTTGAAAGACCTAGTATTAAATAGGTTTATTTTTTAATTAGTATAGCACATAAAGATTCATATATTACTATCATACAAACTGCTTCTTAAGCATATAATCCTTTGTTTAACAACATGTAGCTTACACGATAATATCATCACATTTGGATAATATTTTAATTACCAAATAATATTATTAATATCAAGTTCATTTACAAATGTTATCAATAAGTTAATAATATCTTAATTGAATACCTATTATTATTATTAATCACTTAATAATAATTTAACGAGTTACTATTATTATTAATTATTTAATAATAATTTAATTACTTACCATTATTATTAATTATTTAATAATAATTTAATGAGTTACTATTATTATTAATCATTTAATAATAATTTAATTACTTACTATTATTATTAATTATTTAATAATAATGTAATGAGGTAATATTATTATTAATCATTTAATAATAATTTAATTACTTACTATTATTATTAATCATTTAATAATAATTTGATGAGTTACTATTATTATTAATTATTTAATAATAATTTATTAATAACTTAACTAATATTATTATTTATTAATATTTTAATCATGTAATAATATTAAAAAAAACTTTAAACAATTAAAACTAAATTGTTTAATTATTTTATTCACTTCTTTATTAATTTACTTTATTCATTATTTAGCATTTAAATAATAAATAATAACTCTAATTCTTTTTAGTTACTTTACTTATTATTTAATAGTAGATAAATAATAAATAATTAATTTTATGTATTATTTAATTAAAATTAATTGATACATAGTAATTTTATGCAATTATCCTTATTTTTCTTAAGTCAATTGTATTTATTAAAAACATTTAACTGACTTATTGATATTTTTATCTCTTGGATATCTTTAGTGTATTTAATTTTGTATACAAAATAATTTTCTTTTAATTTTCTAACTTCATTTGCAATTTTTCAAAAAGCCAAATCGTCCGAAATTTGCAGGACTTATTAAACATCGAGTTTTTATCTAAAAATTTTGATATTTGTATGGAAGCTTCCTGCCACCATAGAAAACCTCTAGTAAAAATTCCATAATATTTGGAGTTATACATCACAAGTTATAATCATAACTTTCTTTTAAATCTTTAAATAACGTCGGGTCATAAGTCACTCATCCGAGGTCGGAATGAGTTCATTTTTTTTACAGTGGCTGCTTAATACCATATAGTGACACATATTAGATGGCCGTAATTTTTGGATCAAGAAAAACGGCCAATACAACCCCAAGAAAAATCTGGGCAGTAGTATTTGAAAGATTTTTCAACAGAAACTGTTTCGCGAGAAAAAACTCCATAAATCGTTCATTTAATATTTTTTAGTCATTCCACTTAAAATCTCTTCTTATTTGATAGACCTACCATCCAAAACCAATGGATTGCAAAAATGAGTTACGGAACGTGAACAGTAACTCCGAGAAACCACTAGTCCGTTTAGTATTTTTTCGCAGAAAACCGCTTTCATGTTTTGTTAAACTTTTCCACATAAATGAATACCAAAACTCATGTTAAACCCATTAAACTCTAGATATACTAGTCTAGCATGGTTTTAAGCATCAAGAGCTTTAAAAATAATTTTCTACCATCAAAACACATTTTCGACCAATAAAATCACTTAAAACACATTTAGAACATAATTTGAAGAAAAGTTAAAGCTTAAAAACTTTTAAACCTTTTAGTTGTTTTATTTCTTCTAGATAGAAACTTGACTAGCAATGGATGATCCACCTTGGTATGGTTGATGATCTTCCTTCTTACTTGATCTTGATTTTCTAGGGTTTCTCTTCCTTTCTACTTTTTCTCTCTTTATTTCTCTCTATTTTGCTCTCTGGAACTTGATAGGTGTAATACCTCAACTTTTATGAAATACAAATAAAATTTTTCTTTATATATTTTCTTCTGAAAATGGTAATTGAATAAATTGACAAAAGCAAAAATTAAAAAATGTTTGTACAAATTTTATCTTGTCGGAGAATATTCGTTTTGTCGGGGAATATTCGATTCGTACGACGTCGCTGAAATAACCGAATATTGGTGGACCCCCACAACGAATTATTGTTTGATATTGAAAGCGACATACATAACCTTTCTAAATAAATATAGTCAACGTTAATGTCACTTTTAACTGTTAAAATAACCGGTGGTAAAAGAATTGTAACATATGGTATTGCACACTAGCACACGGTATTTCACAGCAGCACACGGTATTGCACAGTATTTCATATTATTGAACTGATAAAGTGGCTATTGTACTATATTGACTTTATTAAATCAATAATTGTCACATGCATAATAATTTATATTATTGAGCTGATAATTGTCACAGTAGCATATGCACAATAATTCACATTACTGAAAACGTTCTATTTTCTTATCTATTTTTAGCATTATTGTTAACTTTTTTATGATGTTGATTAAACTGTTGTATTCTATTATTAGTTAATTTCTCTATTTATCTAACTCAGAAAGACAACTACACTGCATTTATAACAATTAGTCATAATAATGAATAATTGTGAATTATTTTTGAATAATTAAATTGATAAAGTTATTTTTTTAATATATAAAGTTAATTGATTTATATAAAGTTAGTTGTTTTATATATAAAGTAAATTGAATGGTATAGATTAAATATGATCTTTAAATGAATGGTTTAGATTAAGGAAATCTTAAAAGATGAAATGAGTGGTATAGATTAAACATTATCTAGAAATATACAATTTGGATTAAATTAGGAAATCTTGGTTTATGATAAGATTTTTGGCTATAAATAGAGACCTTAACTTAAGGATTTTTCATAAAAACTTCCTTGCTCATTCTTTCTTTTACTCTCCAAATATTTCTTTGTATAAGTTCTCTTTGAGTGTGCTAAAGTCATCTTGAGTATTTGTGAAGATCTATAAGTGTACGAGTACTGACCAAGTAAGTTTTTTATAAAAGTTATATAAGTAACCACACACATCACACGGTGTTTATAAATCTTCCTTTAGAAGATTTATTTTGAAAAGCTTCATTTGGAAGATTTATTTTGAAATATTATCTTTTTTAAAAACTATATTAAAGTTATTCTTCTTTATTCTATTAAATCACTTTTGATGATTTCATACGAATTGGTATATATCATGAAGCTATATATGGTAGTTATTAATTAAATTATAAAAATATAGGTTGATCAACTTCATATCCAGTCACGTGTTAAGGTAAGAGATACCATCTTTTTCATCTTTCATTATTCAAACTTACTACGGTAAGGGATTATCATTCTTTGATTCTCGAAAATGATATCGTTTCTTTCTTACTCATAAGATGTATCATTTATTTCCATGTATTAATTTGTGGGAATAACCTGCGGACTACTGTATGTTTGGTGAATAACCTTTCGTATTCATTCCTTATTAATTTGTGGGAATAACCTGACTACGCGGACTACCGTATGTTTGGTAAATAAGCTTTCGTATTCAGTCCTTATTAATCTCTGAGAATAACCTGACTACGCGGCCTACCGCATGTTTGGTGAATTACTCTTCGCATTCATTTCTTATTTGTCGCTTGTTGGTAAAGTTTTCTGAAATGATTATATATTCTTTAATAGTTTGCGCTTCATCTAATATCATTTCAACTGAGCCTTCCTATTTTTCTAAATCTTTCTATTGAACCTTAACCGTTATTCTGAACTGTGGATCTTGAATATCATTCTTGAATTTGAGTCCACATCGTGTTGACAATTTGGACATTATTTGAATCTGCACAAAGAAAAATCATAAACTTTCGATATTTATTGATCATACTGTTTCTTCTGATTCATCATCTATATCACTGTTGTTATTCTAATCATCAAGAACCATGTTGTTGTGAAAATCTGTGGCCTGGGGCACAGATAATAGTATAAATGCGATATAATTGTTGTGTTTTTTAGGGCACGTGGTGAATGTTCTCTTTGGCGGGGGGCAAAGAAGAACTATTGTTTGGTATGATTAGGACCAAAGGCTAAATATTGGTATAATTATGACCGTTGGTGTTATATTGAATATCTTTGGCCCGTAGTGCAAAGATGAACTGTTGACTTGCATGATTATGACCAGGAACTGTGAATTTGTATCATCATGACCAGTGGTGTTTCAGATGATAAAAATTGATGATATTTTTCTTAAAAAAAGAAACGAGTGGACATCATAGTCTACATTATTTTCTAATGGATTGCTCATTCCGCTGCTATCATTGATCTGAACTTTATTCAAGAATTTAATTGCAGTTCTTGATATAAAGCTTATTGTCTATTATATTCAATTAAGAACTCAATTGTTGAAGGCTAATGATAATTTATTTGTCATTATCTTAGTCATGATATTTTTTTATTGGGCTATTTGAGCTCACTATTTCTTTTGTTCCATTATTTTTCAGAAAATGAGAGAATAGATGGGTCTAGTAGGGGAATAGAGTGACGGTCCGAGAGATAGCTATTGTAGTCTTCACATGTTGTATATAGTGTGATAATAATAGTGAAGACTTAGTTGTGTATTATTGAGTTATGTATTTCTGTTATATGTACTGTTTGTATTAGAAATCGTGTATTTTATGGCGTTTCAAATTGGGCTATGTAGGCCTAGATTTGGGGGCGTCACAATAGGAGAATGAAATAAGATGATGAAGGATAGAGATAAAGTAATAGGAGTGTATTAGTTGTTGTGTATACTTACAACTCATGTAAGTATACACATGAACTTACATCAAGCAATATAGGCCTACTAGCTTAGTTCATTTAATTTCTTGCTCTTCCCAACACCTTGAACTCCTAAATGAGCAACCACATCAGCCCTTAAAGTCACTAATGCTGTCAATTTTTGAGGAGCAAGATGGTCTAGTAATTGTTTTATTCCCCTTTCATTTAATGTCCAAAATGAGTTAGTAATACACACACACACACACACACACACACACACACACACACACACACACACACACACACACACACATATATTTATATATATATAATTACCAACACACATTTAATTTGCTATGATTGGACCTCAGTTTAATTAATTTCATTGAACCTATGTCACATTTCCTTTTGGGCTCCAATTGGTTAAATGTTTGGGCCTTTGATTAATTAATCCAATGGGTTAGGTAATTGTAATGCCCCCAAAATCCCCCGCACTTTTACCTGCGGCGGACCTTGTGCGTTAATTTCATACATCTATCGACTTAACTAATGATCCCATAATCATATTGGTTGAATTAGTCCTATTTTAGACTATACATTAAAATTTTCTCTTAACTTTGTCCATAGATCTTAACTTGATATCAGTCTCATAAGTATACAAGTATCAACTTGTATTTCATCCGTATAAATGGATAACACCATATATAACGGTTTAATTTTAACCTTAAAATTTAAATATTCTATAACTTTACATGTTACAACATCCACGATATTAAAGTCATTAGGACGACTCTTAGGAATAGAGAATCCCATGGTGAATGCTTGTATCCTCACCCATGATAAATGTTTGCATCTTTATCCGTGACAAATGGTTGTATCTTTGTCCGGTGCAAAATCCTTTTTCCGTATAGAACATTACTCAGCTAGTTAAAACCCTCATTCGAAACATATTTGTTTATAGTGATATCTCTTCATATCAATAATCCTATTTATATGATATTCAGAATAGTAATAACGAGTTATACCTGGGTCCGAGGAACCTTAACGATGGATTTGACCAGTCAACATCGCTTAGTCCTATTTCAGATGTACAACACTCATAAGTTATTTACCGATCCTCATCCAGATAAATAAATCATTATCAATACTATGTTAAGTTTTAACAATTCTAGGTTATATCAAAATAAAGACATAACAATATTCTGATGATAATTTATATCATTAATTTAATAATCGGTTACATATTTTTTTGTTCATATTACAACAGTCATTATGACTTATACAAATACAAGTAATAAACATGAAAACCTAATCTATGCTTCATCTTTATGTTCATGATCTTCTTAACGTTTATCTTTAATCTTCAAATAAGGTTTTACTCGCAAGAGTGAGCACGATGGCTCAGCAAGTCTAACATGCAGCACTTACACAGTTTATGATTTCATATAAACTTTAATATGTCTTGACTGAACATAATTCCCCTTTTAATATTATATATAACTTACGTTCCAACAATTTATATCATATTGACACACAAAGCGTATAAATCATGTTCATAACTCGTAACCATAACACATAACAGTTTGAATGCTTTTAAACATCAGTTAAAGACTTCACATAACAAGAGTTAGAAGACTTGCCTTGAAACTGTTTTAGGGTTTCCCGAGAAATCGTTCAACGCCTACAAAAAGGGTTACGCATCCCCGAACGTTAGTTTATCAAAATTTTCTTTTGAATAAGTCTTAGAATAAATTAATTAGACTATTTTCATTGGTGGAATCATTTCGTTAAGTGGCAAACTCAAAATCCTAATTTTAAGTGCTTCCACCCGAATGGTCCCTTAAATTTTCAACTTTGACGTCCTTTCCGGTAACTGCCATAACTTTGTCATACAGAAATATTTTTGAGTGATTCTTAAGTCTAAATTTGTTATAATTTCATGATCTACACCTTGCATTTAGATTTCTAAGGCAGATTCGGACTTTAAACTTTTGGAATTTTGGCAAAAAGGTCTGTTAGCATACTAGACTTATCTTTCTTTGATCCGATTAGTAAAACATGATACCTCAAACATTAATTTGCTAAGATAACATATTCTAACACTTAATATCACTTCATAAAATAAAAATAACAAAATCACAAACCTACTTATGTACGATTTATGACTTTTTCTCAAGAACACGAAGAACGAATCGAAGAACATGAAGAACTAAGTTTCATCGTTCTTGGTTTAACTTGTTAAAACATGGTGCCACAAGCATGAATTTACTAGGCCATCATATTTCACAACTTTATAACACTAAATTACAAAATCATAAACCTACTTATGTAGAAAATTATGACTTTTACTCAAGAACACACGAAGAACACGAAGAATGAAAAATCGTACATGGTAACGACTTATGTTCTTGAGCTTTTGAATTTCATACTTGAAATAATTTGAGCATTATAACTGCTTACATAAGTGATTATTACACTTTATAATTGACAAAATTTGGTCATTATAACGACTTGCATAATTGATTAAAACAATTTATAACAATGCTCAAGAACATACGAAGAACACGTAGAACGGATAAACCGTACATGGTACGATTTATGTTCAATGAGCTTTAACTACGAATTGAAATTCGAAATTATAACTACTACAAAATGTAGAAAGACTCAAGAACACGTGAAGAACATAGAGAACGACAATCGTACATGGCTACGACTCGCGTTCTTGAGCTTTTGAAAAATTAAAGACGAAAGAAAAATCGAACATAATAACTTTTAAAGATTGTACCTTTGGTGTTTGCAAGCTTTAAGTATTTTTTTGCAATTTCCAATACTTGAATTATAACTATGTAGGATATATATATATATATATATATATATATATATATATATATATATATATATATATATATATAGAGAGAGAGAGAGAGAGAGAGTACTTTTGCTCTTGAGCTTCTTCTTGAATGGTAGGAAACAATGAATGGTGGAGCTTCCTATTTTTAGAAAAACATAGTTTCGCTAATTGCACGTTAGGGGCCTGACTTATTACACTTTAGTAACTAAAGTAATTGCACTTTAATCCTTAAACTTTCTTTACTTTTTCTCCACCAAGCAACATCATCATAACATCATGATAACATCATCTTTGTGCTTCTTTGAGGATGATGTCATGCTTACATCATGCTTGCATCATCCTTTCGTATGATTGGTCGAAAAATGTTCAACTGGATTGCCAGTTTGGTTTTCTTAGTTCTGATTGGTCCATTTTGATTTCTAGTTTCTGTAATCGTGCTAGTTTTCCCCAGTTTGGTTACTCCAACTTGGTTTTGTCTAGCTTGACTCTGATTGGTCAATAATTAATCATACTTGAATGTGATTGGTCGAAAACTTTTCATCTGGATTCCCAGTTATAATCTAGTTTGTTTTCGACCAACTAGTTAAATAATATAATACCCAAGTATTTATACGTATTTTATTCGTATAATACATCGTATAATACTCGTATTCTACTTGTATTATACCTCGTATTAATCTTGTATTAATTTCGTATAATATTCCGTATAATTTTCGTATTATACATTGCAGTATACCTTTATTATTCTTCGTATTCCTTCTGTATTCGCTACGTATTCGTCCCGTATATGTGAATAGTAATCTCTAAAAATTATTTTGGGTAAAAATTTTATTGGTCAAAATGAATCTACTGTAAATAAAAACGCTATTTAGGAATGTGAATTTTCAAAATTCGGAAGAAAGTTTTAAAATGAATAGTGTTTTATGCATTTTTTGAGAAAAACTTTATTGGCTAAATAACATTTATACTTCATATAAACGTTATTTTGTGAAATACGATATGTCAAGACGTTGAAAAGAATAGTAAAAAAAGACGACAAACGTTTTCTCGTAAATCGTGCATTTTTTTTTGTCTTTTTCCCCAAAACTTTTTATTGGTTTCCTGACATGTAAACCTCATATTAACACTATGTTGTGAAATGTGAGAATTTCTACAAATGAAATAAACAGTCAAATGAATGAAAAACGTCATCTCGTGAATAGTACTTTTAAACGTTTTTTGATATAAACTTTTATTGATTTTTACGTGTTTGGAAATTGTGGGAATGTTGAATCTTGAAACAGAATGTCAATTTGACCTACACGTTTCTCTCGAGAGCCTAGGTTATTTTTTAGGGTCTAGGTTTTAACTTTTTTTTTCTCAATTTAGGTTTTTGCCTTAAATTGACTTCTGATTTTTAATAAATGTTAAGGTTAACCACTCAAACCAAAATTCAAAATCCTACACATAGATAATTCACATAACTCATTTAAAAGCTCAATCCAAGCTTTACTGATCACATAACACAAATTAGGTTAAATAATTTAACCTCTTAATAGTTTACGATCGTAGTTTCGCGTTGTATTTTATCTTTCAGATAACTCAATTTATGCTTGAGCAATCCTTCTCAGGTTTTGAATTGACAACCTTAATTATATCTTGTCAGATCAATTATAAAATATTTGGGATATTACAGTAATAGCTTGATTGGATTATTAATTTAATAGCATGATGCTTAATTTAATACATCATTAATAAATACATAATCCAATTATATTTGCTTAAGCAATTAATTTAATTGGACTATTAATTAGGGTTTTGATTTCATTCCCTCATTAATTTATATTAGGCTTCTATTTAAATTAATACCAATATTAGCCCTAATATTAATTATGTTACAATTAGACTTTAAACATATCGTATAATCCATATCATCCCAAAATTAGGGTTTGAATTTTAATTAGGGTTTATAACTCAATTAGGTTAACCCTAATTGTAATAATTAACCTAATCGGCTCGATTAGAATTTTGATCGTTAATCGCTTCCTAATTTTGTCTAATTAGGAATAAATCCATTTTTGATTTTCAGATTTAAAACTAGTAATGATATTACTAATTGGCAAATAAATGTTAATCGTGAATGTGAAATTTCAAAAAAATGAAAGGCGCGTTTTCGCGTGAATAGTGTTTTTTGAGAAAATTTTTCCAAAAAAATTTATTCTTTCTCTATTCACTGACACCACATAATTATAGTACAACACGTCAGATACTACATAGAAATACTTTTTATAACTCAATACAGTATATAAATAGTGTTATAGAAATTTTCGGATCATTACAATTGTGACCTCTCAGTATGAAAATTAAAATTCTTCATTTATTGGAATTGAACCTGTAATATCCCAGATATTTAGAAGATTTGTAAATAAGATTTTAAAAAAATCAATTAAAGGTTATGGTTTAAAACCTAGAGTTTGAGAAGTGAGATGCGTAAAATTTGGGGGAACATTTTTTTTTAACACAATTTATTGGTTAGAAATTAAATATGAGAATATTGTAATGATGCATATAGAGAATTTATTAAGAAAATAAATTCATTTGAGAAGTGAAGATGATTATAAGGATATATATACATAGTTATATATTCCTAGAGTTGTGTTTGTTAACCAAACAAAAAGATGAGTAAATTAGATACTCAATAAAACTAATAAATTAATTAGTTTAAGTATGAATTAAGAAGGAAAGTCATGTAATATAATTAATTGAGTTAATTATATGAGTCATGAATTAAAGCTAAGATTAGCAAGTAGAGAAGTGGAATATTGCCTAGAATGACAATATTAAGAAGATAATTAATTAAGTAATTAACTTAATTATTTAGTTGTTATATAGAGTCCATTAATGGATTTAATACAAGCCCAATATGGGAATACTTGCATGAAGGTGGGTAATTAAATAATAAGCCCAAATGTTATGTTATGATATAGTCCAAGACGTAATTAATATAAGTCCAATTAAATAATATTGGAAAGTATGGTATATAATGGTGTAGAAGTCCAAGTAAATTAATTACCAAGCCCAAGTTATATATGACATGTGAGTTGTGTTGGGTAGCCCAAGTAATTAAATAAGAGAACCCAATATAAAGTAATTCATGTAGCCCAAACACATTAAAGTCAAATGATGGTCAATGTGTTGGGAGAATATTTTTCAAGTATTGATTGAGTGTAGAGAATTAACTAATGTAGGGTTAATTGAATAACCCTAGTTGGTAGACAAGAGAGAGAATTAACCAAACATTGGTTAATTTATAGAGGAAGGAAGGTAGTGTTGAGAATTAACTATGGGTGAGTTAATTATGTAACCCAATGTGGTAGGATAATTAAAGATAAGTCTAATTGGATTATATTATAAGTCCAATTGATGTATTAAACTAAGTTAAATAAATTAACCTAGTAGTCCATGTAAGTAATTAAACCTTGATTCAAGTTAAATCAATAACTTGTAGCAAAGTTGATGGAGGTCAATCACCTTGTCATTCACAAGGTCAATCACTCCAATAGTAAGTATGTTTAAGACCACTAATTGACTAGTGTTAGATGATTAGGGGGTTGATGTATGATTAGCATATGGATATAAATAGAAGTGTTACATTCATTTGTTAGGTTGGTTAGTCATTTTACAAGAAATCCTATAGAGAAAAGAGAGCTTCTTTGAGAGAAAAAGCTACAGAGCTTGTGAGCTAATGTGCTAATGGTTCACTCAAGAAGGAAGAAGAGGCCTAGCAAGAAGAAGATCTCTATAGAAGGAACTATGAAGGTTGAATGTGTTCTAATCATTCCTTAGTTAATTTCGATGGTCTATTTATGTTTTAATCGGTCAAAATGTATTTTTAACCGATTAAAAGTTATTTTGATGCACTAGAAGTCTTAAGCTATGTTATATTGGTAGAATCATGATTTGATATAGTTAAATCATGTTTTGGTATAAGCGGTATGCATAAAAATGCAAGAAAACGCTATATAAAGCTTTACGGATAAAATCCTAAGTAGCTATATGCTATATTTTGTGTCATTTAGAATTGTACAAGTTAAATACTTGATTTATATGGTTAGAAAGTTTTATGAGTGAGTTATAAAGCCAACACAACTTGAATCTCACAAAAAGATGAAAAAATAAAGAAGTTATGGCTTTTATCGCAAATGATGTTGATTTTAAAACCATAGGTTGCATTGTGAGCCATTTTTAGTCTAGTTCCGTTTGGAATTTGGATTTGTGTTCTAAAGAGAAGTTGTAGATATTGAAATTCTACACAATTTAGACTCAAGAATCACTCAAAAATAGTTCCGTATGAAAAAGTTATGGCAGTTTTAGTAAAAGAGATCTGAACAGCCAAAATGAGCGTCGTCAGCGCTCAGACATTCTGTTTTGAGCGCTGACAGCTCTCAATTAACACTATGACCAGCGCTGCCAGCGCTGGTACAGTGTGAAAAATTCCAAAATTTGATATTTTAAAGTTTTATCAAGTCGGAACTCCGGTTTAACTTGTCGGTTAATGAAAAGTCTAAACGAAACGTCGTTAGGGACTTAAAACCTAAGATAAACTTGTAAAATAAATGTGTTTGAATATTAAACTAATATAAATAAAGTCTATTAGTGACTCATTGGTAGTAAATGTATAAAATAAAGACTAAAGTTAACATTATTAAAAAGTTAACTATTTGTATGGTTTGAAGAGTATTAAAATATGGTTACATGATTAAATATGTAAGTAACTAAAATGTTCTGAAATGATTAATAACATTAGTATAAGATTAAAAAGGCTATTAAATAATTAATGACATTAATAAATAATTAAAATATTATTAAATGGTTAATAATATTAATAAGTGATTAAAATATTATTAAATGATTAATAATATTAAGAAGTGATTAAAATATTGTTAAATGGTTAATAATATTAATAAGAGATTAAAATATTATTAAATGGTTAATAATATTAAGAAGTGATAAAAATATTATTAAATGGTTAATAATATTAATAAGAGATTAAAATATTATTAAATGGTTAATAATATTAGTAAATGATTAAAATATTATTAAATGGTTAATAATATTTGAAGGTAGTTGTATATTATCAAAGGTAGATAATATTTTGAGATATTTGGTACGTTATTTAATATCCGAATCATTAAGTTATGTAAAAGAAGAAAGTTTAATTGAATTAAACCAATGTAAATAGTCCATTTGTGACTAATTTAGACAACCTATTAAAAGTGGGTCGTACGAAGCATGTGTAGTGAATGCGTAAGTTGGTTAAGTGTACCCGACATGTCCAACTAGATTTGGGCTAGGGTTTTTGTCCGGAACGTATATGTTCATTTGTCGGACAACTAAAGAGTTAATACTTTGAAGTTAAGGTCTTAAGTTAAGACTAAGTAATAGTCATTATATCTAATGATTATTTCAATTTCCTATATAAATTGTAGGTTGAACGAGAGACGCAAATAAGCGTAACTGGTAGAAGCAAACCAGACAAGTTTTTTAGAATGTGTTGCATTATGTGCATAATTTATAAGTTTGTTATTAAACTGTGATGTGCTCATACGTGGTTATGTGCAAAGATGTTTTAATGTGCCTTTATGCAATAAGTTGATTTGAACTGTTGATTTAAGACAATTGTTCTGCATTGAACTATATGTAATGATAGAGGCTAGACATGAAGCATAGATTAAATGCGAGACATGATATCATGAGTAGTATGTCATAAACTGAAATGCATGAAAAACATGATGTTAGTATAAATTGCAGATTTTATGTGAAGCATGTAATGTGTTATGTGTAGCTGTTAAACTTGCTGAGCCGTCGTGCTCACTCTTGCCTAAACCAACATTTTCATATAAGGCTAGTTACCTGAAATTATCGGTAAAGAACAAGGAACAGGAAAAATATTTCTTCCATTGAAGATCTAAATATCTATTGTAGATATCAGTCCAAATTGGACAGGTAAATGATTGTGTAGCATAAGAACTAGTTGGTATGTTATATGAGTATTAAATACTCAAATTTATTGTAATAGAATGTCGTATCAGGTATGATATTAAGACAGACTAAGAATGTATAAAGATTGCGATTCTGAAATGAAAAGAGATGTTGTAAAATTGTACTTAAATGGTTATATATCAATTATAATATTGTTATAAGTCATGAACGATAAGGAAAAGGTAGTACCTATGATGAACTGAGTTCGAGGTTCGAAGGACCCGGATTCGGGGTCGTCACAGAACCATTATTCTTATTGTTCCTTCATTAATGAATATTGTTAAAGTTTTTCAAAAATGTTAGGTAACCTTCCATTTAAATTCTTATTCATTGTTCATTATATACTTGCTAAGCAATTATTTGCTCATTCTTGTTTCTTATAATTTTACAATTAAGACCGAGAAGTCCGATGGATTTGGTAAGGATAAAGGAAAAGGAAAAGTGGAAGAATAAAAATGTTTAAGTCATTTGTGTTTTAAACTTTATAATGAGATTTATGTAATCTTTTGAATTAAGTTATGTGATGTATTCTTAATGGTTGTACGAACTTGGGATTGTATGAAGCTATGTAATTATTAATAAGTTTACGTATTTATATTTAAGATTACAATTTTCCTTAATACTTTATTTAAGTTTTTTTATCTCTCTATTTAATTATACGACAACAATGAATTGTTAACCTAAGAATTCTTTATAGTACTTATACACATTTGGTCCATGTCATATAAATAAATCCCTCTAAATCTGACCCTAAGGTAACAAAATTATAAAGAACATCATAGCTAAATAAATCACTATATGTCTATGAGATTTAACATTAACAAGAATTTAAGCTCAGATTCTCAAATTGGTTACACATGACATATGTGTATATGTCTATCCTATACATGAATTATGCATCACATCACACGCAGAATACATAAACACATGTCATTATATTCAGATCTAAATTTATAATCCGCCAGTCAAGTTCATATAAATTATCCAACTAATTATATGCATCTAATTGGTACATTAACAAATAAAATATAACGAGCCAATTCAAACGGTGGAAATTAAATAGAAAAAATAATTAATTTAAATTACACACTAGGTTCAATTGTAATCTTAAATAAAAATTAACCCATAAATGAATGATTTTTTCAAAATCATATTATAGTCCATCACGTTTAGAATACAAAAATAATAGAAAGAGATATAGAAGAAAAATCTTTACTTGAAGCGCTTGATCTATACTTTAGTCTTGAATCTTCAAATCCATCCTTGAATTCTTCTCAGATCTAATAATAATCTTGCTTCTAATTGATATTTTATTCATAATCTACTATAATCTATGTTAATCCTATGTTATTCTCCTCTAATTCTATGTTAGTTTCTGTATTTTTACATGTATTTATAGGTTACAAGTCATATCCTAAACATATATGGAAAAAGAAATTCAATTCAGAGTTAAAAATATCAAAAAACGGATCCAAATCAAGTCTGGCCAGACCCCAAGTGCTATGGCGGTCAATTTTTTCATGTTTTCAGCGCCTAGGCGTAGAACACTCTGCCCACCAGCTCCCCGGTGCTAGAACATTTTATACTCTGACGTCTTTTGGTAAAATAGCCATAACTTTCTTATACGAACTCTGATTGAGATGATCCAAGATGTTCCGGAAAGTTGAGACATAGATATACAATTTTCATGTTTTAGGATTTGGAAAATTCTAATAAGATCATGGTCAAAATCAGGCCTAAAGTGAATACTGCGTAATTGGCAATATGAAAATGCAAGTATATTAACTCTAAACTTTGATCCACCAAACCTTTACTCCAATTTCTACAAAATAGCATCAAAACACATAAAAATAATATAAAACACTTAAAACTAATATAACATACTTAAGAATTCTTAAATTATTAAGCTAAAAGATAATCAATGAATATGTATAAAATACACTTATCAGTTTCGTAGAAATGTCAGGTAACCTTCCATTTAAATTTTTATTCATTGTTTATTATATACTTACTGAACAACTATTTGCTCACTCTCGCTTCTTATAATTTTACAATCAAGACCGAGAAGTTTGGTGGATTCGGCAAATACGAAGGAAAGAAAAGTGGATGAATAATTTTTTTAAGTTATTTGTGTTTTAAACTTTATGATGAGGTTTTTGTAAACTTTTGAACTAAGTTATATGATGTGTTTGTAAAGGTTGTACGGGCCTGAGATTGTATGAAGCTATGTAATTATTAATAAGCTTATGTATTTGTATTTATTTATGTATTAGAGTATAGATGTGTGTAATAGATGTATTGAATCGTGAGCACTATACCAATGGTCATTAACTAGATTGTTGAGGGCAAGTTGGTCATTTTTCTAATTTGCTAGATTTTCCTTTTTTCAAGAAAATTTCCTTTTTACGGCAATCTCATATTTCCTTCTCATTAATTCGTTTCATGCTCGTTTAAATCGATTCTTCTTTCGATTGACTGATTAGGTCACTTGCTTTCCGTCGTACTACGTTCACATAAACTCATTTTACATCTTAAATAGCCATTTAATCGAAATCGATTACATAACTTTCTTTTAACCATAACATACATTTCTCGTTCCTTACACACTTTCTTGGTTCCACATTTTATAAATTCCAAATATCGACATCTCCAATAATCAAAACGCTCACTTGTTCTTTAAACCACTTTCTAAAAAGAAAAAACTCACTCGGATTACCAAAATCCATTATCATTTATCCCTTTTATGCTCATATAGCCATTATACGACTTTTATGTTCTTTTGTACATTACTTAGCATATATACGCCAATTCAAATTAAACTTGTACACTAAATTACTTGTAGTATTGCCTTGTATACATACATATCGTATAGTTATTTACCTCATTCGAATCAATTAAGATCAATTCCTTGACAATTCCATATATTCACATATCAAAATTTTAATATTCTGTTAATCTTTAATAGACCGATTAGGTCAAAGTACTACTCATTTTCTATGCATTCTGACTTACCTTGTCATTCTCATACTCTCGCCTTTCCAGGCGTATTCATTAAGTTAGTTATTAATATACATAACTATAACTTAATTTACATACGCTTTCCTCATTTTCATAATTCTCTAACTTAACTCTTCTTCTTTCCCTATCTGCTCAAATATCCATATACACATATTCAATCTATTACCTGCTGACATAACATAGTGTCTTACCATAATTCTTTTCAAATTATCCTATTGTGGACATTACAATCAATCATTTATCTTTAATCCTTTGCATTACCATTCAACCATCAAAATTCATATTCGTTTCGATTTCAAAATTTGTTACGTCACTTATACACTTTACATAAATAACTGGTCTTTATACGTTCTATAGACCCTTATTTACATCAAGAGTCCTTCTATACCATTTCAACCACACAAGTTATTTATAACACATTGATCACATAATAATTCATATTTAATCACCCTTAATACATTCTGTCATTCAAGCTAGGTTTTATCTATTAACTTTTACTAAATTAATTAAAATTCTCATTTAAAAAATTTGTAAAAGTTCAGGATGTCACATTCACCTATCCTTCAAAAAATTTCTTCCTCGAAATTGCAGTGTACTCATATCTTGCTCATTTATAACATGCACATTTCTTTGCATTCATTTCATCTCAACTAGGTTTTCAACTAACCTTTACATTCTCTCTCTCTACCCAACTTACCCCTTTCTATCATTCATTCCAGGAGATTGGAATGTCTTTCAGGTTTTTTCACAATTGTTCAATAATTGTGAAGCAGTATAAATAAATAGGAATAGCTTTTCCTTAAAATTTTTGCTTTTACTGAGGAGTCACAAAGACCATGAACTCGTTAAGGGTATTAACAGTCACAAAGATTGTGAATATCCAAGGGTTATAAAATCAGGAACATGAGTTATGACGCAACCACGCCACTCTTTTTCCTTGGCCATCCCTTTTCCTTTGTAGGTTGAACTACATTAACCAACCCACATATCATATCCCTTTTTAAGGGTTGTTCGCCTCAGACTTTAAAAATATTTTCTTTATCCATTTATGGATTACAACATTTACTCATTTCTTTTTCAAAATGGTCTAGCCGAAATAAATGGTGTAGATTCACATCTTTAAATTGTTCAATCATTTCAAAATTGAACTTTTCAAGAATTCTGTCATTGGCTAAAAACTTGAACAAAAAAAAAATCTTTTTTTAAAAAAAGGCTTCATAATACTGCACTATCTTAGCAGTACGTTGAGAATTCAGTCATTCAAGACCTCTTAATACTGTATCATCATAGAAGTATGTTGAGAATTCCGCCATTTTATCATTACACACCATATTCAATAGTGTGACAATTATTTCATAAATACATTTTGAAGTTTTTAAATAACTTTGTCTAGCCGAATCAATTGACACCATGAATCACGGAATTTTTAAAAACTTTTTGATACTTGAACAAAACATTTTTAATGCACCAATGCGCGAGAATAGGCACATTTTAAAACTTCGATGATCTATCATAGCTAGAGGGGTGGATTGCCTACCTAATCCTAATCATCTTTCCTTTGCTTCCTTAACTCCTTTAAACTTTCCTTTCCTTTCCTTTCTTTACATCGTCTTATCATTACATAACAATTCTATCTCTTTCCAATTTCTTTAACCTTAACCAAACTTTGAGAACTATTTCTCTCAACTTATGGCTCTCTTTTCTAACCCCACCCATGTTCATCAAACTTACCACGCATTTGGGCTCAAGAACTTACCACAATCGTATGGTTTGAGGAGCTTATCCTAGTCAGGCTAAAGTCGCCCATTCACTGAGGGGCTCCACCATACGATCATGAGTCACAAACTTACTATACGCTTGTGTTTTCAAAACACACAACTAACCTTACTCTTTCTCTCTTCCTATGTATCAAGTACACATAGAGGAAAAGAATCACATTCTCTACATACAAGACCGATACGGGGACACTGGATCTCCACTAATTATCATTATAGGAAGCCAAGGGGTCGTGAAACCAAGTACAAATTCCCGCCCATACAAGGAAGTGTACAACTTAGCCATTATCATGAGTCCTCAATGAAAAATTCCACATACCCTAACATTTCCTTAACTTAGCTTTTACTTTACCTTTCCTGATATGAATTTCATTAACTCATATCTTACTGTTCACAACTCATCAAAAGTCCCTTCTATTCATATCTGACAATTTATAACTCATCAAGAGTCTCTTAATCTTAACTTACCATTTACGACTCATCAAGACTACCTTATCTTTGATCATTTATGATCTCATAGCCCTTTTACTATTTTTTAATATCTTATCTTAAGATATCCTTTATCATTTTTTATTCCTTAATTCTCAAAATTAATTTCTTTATTTCTTAACTCCGCTAGAGTCCCTTTCTTTACTATTTTCTTCTTTCTTACAAGGTCATAGCCTAATGTACTCTTACTTAAGGTCTATAACCTGTCTACTCTGACACTAACTGTAATGTACCGAGATCCCAACCTTCCTTAATTTTATCCATTAACTTCTGGATAACATAACCATTAAACTTAATATCATATTATATAATTTTACAACACCTTAACAGCGATGTCGTGCGTTAAAACTTAATCTTTATCCTTTAAAATTATTATTTGACCATAATGCGGTCCATAACTCTGTTTATTTATTTTTACATTTCCTACCTATCTCAGGATCATAATGTTCACTTACCCTTCATTAGAACTTATGTGACGACCCCGAATCCGGGTTCCTTGAACCTCGGACCCGGTTCAACACGAGTACTACTTTTCCTTATTGTTCATGAATTTTAACAATATTATAATTGCTAAATAATCATTTATTTATAATTATATAACATCTCCTTCTATTCCAGAATCGAAATCTTTATACATTCCTAGTATGTCTCAATATCATACATGATACTACATTCTATTACAATCAATTTGAGTATTTAATACTCATATAACATACCAACTAAGTCTTATGCGACAGAATCATTTACCTGTCCAATTCGGACTGATATCTACAATAGATATTTAGATCTTCAATGGAAGTAATATATTTTCCTGTTCCTTGTTCTTTATCGAGAACTTCAGGTAACTAGCCTTATCTGAAAATGTTGGTTTAGGCAAGAGTGAGCACGACGGCTCAACAAGTTCAACAGCTACACATAACACATTACATGCTTCACATAAAATTTACAATTTATACTAACATCATATTTTTCATGCATTTCAGTTTATGACATACTGCTCATGCATATCATGCCTCGCATTTAATCTATGCTTCATGTCTAACCTCTATCATGACATACAGTTCAATGCAGAACAATTGTCTTAAATCAACTACCGCATATCAACAATTCAAATCAACTTATTGCACAAAGGCACATTAAAACATCTTTGCACATAACCACGTATGAGCACATCTCAGTTTAATAACAAACTTATAATTCATGCACATAATACAACACGTTCTGAAAAACTTGCCTGAACTTGTATAACCAGCTTACGTTAATCTTTCACGTTCCTTGCACCACCTACACGGTATGTGAGATCAACGGTGCACAATATCAGTCAAAGTTTGACTCAATACTAAATCTTATTTTAAAGATATTTATTTCTTCTTATCATCCCCTTTATTTAATAAGGTTAATTTCATATTTTAGTCTCTCTTTGACTTGACTCAGTGTTTCATATTCAACACCATAAATCTTTTGTTCGAAACTATGCAATTCTGACATTTATTAATGTTACTGCATTAAAACTTGGACCCTATATTTATTTAGGTTGATCCACCAATTAATCACTAATGGACCATACCCTTGGTTTAACTTAATCACATCATTTATCTCGATACTTATCATAATATTACCCACATTGGATAATATTTTAAATTTTACTATCAATTAGTAATAACTTATAATGTTATTTAATTGTTAAATAACACTTTAAATAATCATTACTATTATTAATTTATTTTTAATAATAGTTTACCTTAATCATTATGATTAATCTTTTAATAATAATTTAATTGCTTGCTAATATTATTACCCTTTAATAATATTTTAATTGACTTCTCATTATTATCAATCATTTTAATAATAATTTAATTGTTCATCAATATTATCAATCATTTAATAATATTTGAAATCCTCACGTATCATTAGTAATTATTTAATAACGATTCAACCCTTAACTATTATTACCCAATAGTTAATTACTTGTTAAACAGTATTATTAATTCTTTAATAATATTCTAAATCTTTATTTATCATTATTATTTATTTACTAATGATTTAACTCTTAACTATTATTATTTAATAGTTAATTAAATGCTAAATAATATTATTAATCCTTTAATAATATTTTAAATTAATTACATATCATTATTAATTATTAAATAATGATTTAATTCTTAACTATTATCATTTAATAGTTAGTCAATAATATTATCAATATATTTTAATTACTTAATAATCTTCTTTCGATTAAGTAATAATTTATTCCACTTAATTACCATTTAATTATTATTTAATATGAATTAAATAATAATTAATTAACTAATTATCCGAACTCATTATTTAATATTAATTAAATATTAATTAATTAATTAATTAACCTTACTTATTATTTAATATTAATTAAATAATAAATAATTAGTTTATTAACCTTAATTATCCTTTAATTATTATTTAATATTAATTAAATAATAATTAATTACTTAATTAACCTTACTTATTATTTAATATTAATTAAATAGTAAATAATTAGCTTTCTAACTTTAATATTCTTTAATTATTATTTAATATTAATTTAAATAATAATTAATTATTTATTTAACTTTACTTATTATTTAAGTGCAATTAAATAATAAATAACTAACTTATTCATCTTAACATCCTTTAATTATTATTTAATATTCATTAAATCATAATTAATTAATTACATAACTTCATATATTATTTAATATTTATTAAATAATATTTAATTAGATTATTAGCCTATTTATACACTAATAAATAGCTAATATATAGTGAATCACTCCAATAATTTCAAATTTTATTTTATAACACTTAAATAGCATGCCAATAGGTCAAATATTATTTTTCTGAAATTAAAAATAATTTTCCCATAATTAGTAGCAATTTAGTAAGCTTTAATCCACCATTAATTCTAATAAATACCAAATTACAAAAAAATTCGAATTTTAAATTTTGATAATTTTCTTTATAAAATTATAAGCATTTTCTCTTTTGGAACTAACCCAAGAACTGGCCTAAAAATGCCCGAACCGGCCCTACCTAGAAATCATGAAAAACCGAAAAAAACCGAACCGGCCGGTTTTTTTTAATAAAATAGGCAGATTACTTTCTTAGTTTTCCAGACTTGGGGTCTCCGACGGGAACTTGAATAAAATGAAATCCACAAGTCCGATTGAGGTCTATTAGGTATCGATGGATTCGTAACTTCCCGAACTACATGATTCTGTTATCAAACATCAAATTTGGATTTGTTTTGGTCACTGAAAATAGCTATAAACCCGATTGTTATGCACAGCCCTAAAATTAGTGGGGTGTTTTGGTAGAAAATCCATATCTTGCTCATTTTAAATCGGATTTTAGTCATTCAACTTGGAGAATCTTCATATTTCATGGATCTATCACCCAAAATTGACGGATCATAAATCCGACTTACGGATCGTGAACAGTAATTCCGTGAATGGGCTGCTATGATTTTGGTTACTTGGTTTTCGTCGGTAAAAACTTATTTGATGATTTTGATGAAATTTTTCATCACAAACACATATAAAAACCCATGTTAAACCCATCAAACTATGAATATACATATATTACATAGCTAAAGACTTCTAGAACATCAAAACGTGTTTTGATCGGTTAAAAATACATTTTAACCGTTCAAATCATATCTAAACTATAAAAATGAACTAAAGAAGGTTTATAACACTTTTTAACCTTTTAGACATGGATGATCTTCTTCCTCTTGATATGAGCTAAACTTGTGCCTCCTCATTGACTATCCTCTAGCATTTTTCCTTGGAGGATCTACAATCTCACTAAGTTTACTTCATTTTCTCTCAAGAACTCTCTATTTTCTCTCTAGCATTTCTAGACAAATGGCTAACCAACACAATGAATTGGTGAAACACTATATTTATAGTACTTCCTTAATCTCCATCACTTTCTACTAATCAACCAACACTTGGGCATTTAAGGCTTAAACTCATGCTTACTATAGCTTGGATGGACAAGATGATTGACAAGGATGAATGACTCCTATCAAGGTTGCTTAGAAGCAACTTTTGGAGTGTAAAACAAGCCAAATAAAGCCACACTCAACACTTTCATGTGGGGCCCCCTCCAAAATTCGGGATTTACCTTATTATTACACCAATTTAGCTTTATTTTTATATCCTATATCATTATATAAGTATCCATATATATATACACCAATGTATATATATTGACCACCACTTTGACTTCCATTTGGGCTCCACATTGGATCAATTTAATATTTCTATTGGGCTCATCAATTAAATTTGTTTGGGCTCAATTTAATTATTACATTGGGCTAATATTAATTACCCTATGTTACATTTAATTAAAACAAGCATTGAGCTTGGTTAATTATTACATAAATCAATATTCAAATTAAATTATATGGACTACTAGGTTAATTAATTTGACCTAGTTTAATACCTCATTTGGACTTATATTATAGTCCAATTAAATATGATTTAATTTATTCTACCACATTGGGTTACATAATTAACTCATCCATAGTTAATTCTCATCACCACTTTCCTTTCTCTAACAATTAACCAATGTTTGGTTAATGCTCTCACATGTCTACCAACTAGGGTTATTCAATTAACCCTACATTAGTTAATTCTCTACACTCAAAAATATTTTCCAACACTTTGACCAACATTGGACTTTTAAATGTTTGGGCTACATAGTTTACCTTCCATTGGGCTCTCTTATTAAATTACCCACCTTCATGTAAATATTCCCATATTGGGCTAACATATATAATCCTTTTGGGCTAGTCCACTAGTAGTAATTAAATTACTTGGACTCTATACCACAACTAAATAATTAAGTTAATTACTTAATCAATTAACTTCTTAATATTGTCATTCTAAACAATCATCCTAAATTTTCCACAACTTTAACGCATAACTAATATAATCAATTTAATTAATTATATTTCATGACTTCATTTTTAAACTAATTAATTTATTAGTTTAATTAAGTATTAAATTTACTCCTCTTCGTATTTGGCTAACAAACACAATTCTAGGAATATATAACTATGTATATATATCCTTATAACCGTCTTCACTTCTCAATTGAATTTATTTCTTTAATAAATTCTCTATATGCATCATTACAATATTCTCACATTTAATTTCTAACAAATAAATTATGTTAAAAAAAATGTTTACCCATTTTCTACACATCTTACTTCTCATATTCTAGGTTTTAAACCTTAACCTTTAATAAAATTAATTAAGATATTATTTAAAATCTTGGAAATATCTGGGATATTACAACTTAGGTCAACCATTTATCAATTATGACCTGATATATTACAGTTTAAAACCCTATATAATTATGATATAACACCTCATATCCCTGTAACTAAATTTCGCCATTAATCAAACCATACATGGCCTTGCTTAATTATACCTATTTTGTACCTAATCTTAATCACATAACTCTGTACCATACATAATCCTGTTTCATACATCTATACTATACATGCGAGTTTTATATTATATCGTACTCGACTTATAATACTGCATAACCTTATCTTTTTATAATTTTCCCTAGATTTCATGTACATTTGATTATATGGATTTACAAATCATATATCCCTTATTACCATTTGTAGGTTTACATTTAACTATCTGAATGGCCACATTACATAGATATACATAACAAATTTCTTTCATGGTTATCTATGCCTTCATCAATCTTTACCTTTAGCCACACCAGAACCTCTGGTCTTTCCGTACTTTTACCTGAAATGTTAGTTCATAGCAAGAGTAAGCATATAGGCTCAGCAAGTCAATTAGATAACACATTTCATGCTTATAGTTTATATTTATGTGTCATGCATCTTTTACTTTACCATGCTATGCATAAATGTCATGTATTGCATTTAACAGTTAAAACACATAGTTGTACGGAGTGCACATTTCAAATCTTTTACTATCACATAATTCACGTAGACCAATTATTACATTTAAGTCTGAAAAACTTACTTGATTTGCTTTATTTACACTTAACCTTTACCGCCTCGCTTGGCCTTTCTATCATTTCTTGTCTCAGGTTGTAGTCCGAACCTTATATGTCAACATTGTACCTATATATCAGTATAGGATCATAAAACTCAATATAACTTGTCAAATTTATCTCATAATTACATGACCATTCGTCTCTAATCCTTTCACATTTGATGTATTATACCTTATGTAGGTTAATAATACATCCTAACTCGTTACCGACATTTTTCATAACTTATACCATGATTTGGCTTAACTTGAGGCATGTTACATTATACCAATCATTACCTCATTATACCTTAACACCCTTTATATTGGTCATTCCTTATCTATCTAGGGTTTACATAACCTATCCTTATCATTTCACATCAAAACATAGCTTTTTGGAAGCTTAAATTTTTTTCAAGTGCAGAGCAACTACTCCCCAGCGCCTTCAGACCTCGCTGGCTGTGCGTTCCTCTCGGCCAATGAACAGTAGACTGCGCCCCGACGTAGTGTTTAGTGTAAAACACTGTGCCCCGACGCAGTCAGCAGAACCAGAACACTTTATTTTTGCTGTTACTTTGCTAATTTTTAACTCCTTCAATATACATCTAATTAAGTCCAAATTTGGAACAGTACTAGGTCTTACTACCTAGTATTTTACAAAAATTTTACTTGCCTCATTTGGCTTCTCAAAATCATTGATATACTAGCCCATAGGAGGGCGTTTCAAAACATTTTCAGACTTCGAAAAGTTTTCTAACTTTAAAACTTAATTTTTTCCAATTTTGTGATTTTTGGCCATTTGTAACAAAATTTCATTCCAATGCTTGAAAAAGTCCATATAACTTATATATGACATATCCAAACTTTTAAAACCTTAAAACTTCGCACGAGACTAGATTTGTCTGTTAAAATTCATGGTGAATCGAAACGATTGATTTCGATCGCTCGAATCGCCTTTTCGCTAAAATTTCCATTCGTTGATTACTAAATCAACCTAAACACGTGTAATAACATAAAACTAAATCGTTTGACTTCATTTCACCTTTAGTTTCTCAAAATTGCCAAAAATCACACTTTGACGGCATTTTGTCAACTTTTAAATTTCAAATCTTAAACTCAACTTAAGTCCTTAAACTCCATACACCACATAGGCCACCACATACACAGTTAACAACCTTGTGTATTCATATAACTTCTATACGCACCTTTCAAAACACTTTACATATTATGATTTGATTTCACTGTAAATCATAGCCTAATATTGTAACTTTTTTTACAAAACATGATTTTCAACCTTCAATGCATCTTTGAAGCTGTCTAGCATAAAAATATATATACTTCTTACATGTTCAACCTTTCAAACTAAATTTTCATCAAATCTAGCAACATATAACACATGATCATATCTTAAATTATGATTTTCTAGCTTGAATTCATACATAAATAGTGCACCACCTTTGGTCTAATACTTCAACACTTAGGGTTTCACATGAAACATACTTTTGACACACAACTTACATAACCAACATATATATATACCAAAATTCATGCATGACTTTATCTATTCTTGAATTTAAATACATAAATACCAAATTTCAGAGTTCAAACATAAACATACCTGCTCGTATGCCCGACTTCTTTGCATAAAAAGCTTCCTTATGAAGAGAGCTTCATCTTTTCTTCTTGCTCCGTGACCATTTAAGATTTCTAGCTCACTAAACCTCAAGCTTTTCACTTTTATCACTGGCTTCCTATCACTTTCACTCTCTTAGGGCTTAAATTCCTACAACACAAGAATGAAGAAGAAGTTTGCTTTGCTTGGTATTATATGAGAGTTAACTCAATATGAGTTAACTAAGCTTAACTATGGTTAAATCAACCCAAGGGCATTTTGGTCATTTCACACTTTAAGTCAAGGGCACATTTCCAATTTGCTAGATTTTTAATTTTTCAAGCTAATTTCCTTTTTAAGGCAATCTCATATTCCCTTCTCATTAATTCGTTTTATACTCGTTTAAATCGATTTTCTTTCGATCGACTGATTATGTCACTCGCTTTTCATCGTACTACGTTCACATAAACTCATTTTATGTCTTAAAGCCATTTAATCACAAATCTATTACATAATTTTCTTTTAATCATAACATATATTTCTCGTTTCTTACTCACTTTCTTGGTTCCACATATCATAAATTCTAAATATCGACATCTCCAATAATCAAAACACTCACTTTTTCCTTAAACCGCTTTCTAAAAAGCAAAAACTCACTCAGATGATCAAAATCCATTATTATTTATCCCTTTTATGCTCATATAGCCATTATACGACTTTTACGTTCTTTGGTACATTACTTAGTATATATACGCCAATTCAAATTAGACTTGCAAACTAAATTCCTTGTACTCACTTTTAGGAGTATTACCTTGTATACATACACATCGTATATATATTTACCTCATTTCAATCAATTAAGATCAATTCTTTGGAAATTCCATATATTCACATATCAAAATTTTAATATTCCATTAATCCTTAATAGATTGATTAGGTCAAACTACTACTCCTTTCTACGCATACTGACTTACCTTGTCATTCTCATACTCTCACATTTCCAGGCCTATTAATTAAACTAGTTATTAATATACATAACTAAAGCTTAATTTACATATGCTTTTTTCATTTCTATAATTCTCTAACTTAACTCTTCTTCTTTTTTTATCCGCTCAAATATCCATATACACATATTCAATTTATTACCAGCTGACACAACATAGTGTCTTACCATAATTCTTTTCAAATTACCCTATTGTGGGCATTACAACCAATCATTCATCTTTAATCATTTGCATTACCATTCAACCATCAAAATTCATATTCGTTTTGATTTCAAAATTTGTTTCGTCACTTATACACTTTACATAAATAACTAGTCTCTATACGTTCTATAGACCCTTATTTACATCAAGAGTCCTTCTGTACCATTTCAACCACACAGGTCATTTATAACATATTGATCACATAATAATTCATATTTAATCACCCTTAATACATTCTGTCATTCAAGCTAGGTTTTATCTGTTGGTTTGCAAAAATTATGGCATACATATAATCAAATTATATAAGCGCAACGGAAGCAAAAAATCAGATTTTAAAATTTTTGTACAAACCAATAACCCGGATCTTTCTTATGCGACTATTATTAATTGAGGAAGGATAAAAGAATTTATACCTTTGTAGAACCAAGCTTCCACGGGTACAAGTTCGTCTCCCTTTAATCCTTCACGTTCTTTTTCGAATTCACCGATTAGATTCCACGGATCAATGTTAGCTCCCCAAGTGTTGAGCCTCTAGAGATGATCCACCAAGAGATCTATGAATTAAAGAAGTGGATCTTGGTTTCTCCAAACCATGGGTGGCTAGCCCTAATTCTCTCTCTCTCTCTAACTTTTAGATCTAGAGAATTATGGAGTACTCTCTCTCTCTTATGAAAAAGTGTGTAACCTTGATCTATGATAAGACTCCTCTTATTTATAGATCTAGTCAACCCTCCTAAACTATTTAGGATTAGGGTTTTAATTTGATTCCCAATTTAATTAGGAACTAAATTAATTAATTACAATTCCTAAACCATTTAGGAACTTAATTATTTAATAATGAGAGTACTTCTTATTAATTAATTACTAAACCATTTAGTAACTTAATTAATTATTATTATAATTATAATTTCAAAACTATTTAGGAACTTAATTATTTAAGAATAATATTACTACTTATTAATTAATTCCTAAACCATTTAGGAACTAAATAATAATACTAGTAGTAATAATAATAATAGTAATAATAATAATAATAATAAGACTCCTCTTATTAATTTATAATTAGTATTTCTAAAATACTAAATTATAAATATTAAGCTATTTAATTTATTCTATCACCATAGTATAAATTAAATATACTTAATTTATTATTACGATTATGCCATCCACTTCTAAAATAAATATTACTCTTTTGCGGTGTGACCCTTTAGGTTCTCCATATTAAACAGGTTGTATAATAAATAAAGTAGAACAATTCTAATTCATTTATTACGAATTAACTCTTTAATTCAGAATAAATAATTATTCCACAATAAGGGTAAGCCCCTTTAGCGATTAGTCGACTTTCCAGATAATATAGATTTCAACATTTAATCGTAAAAGAACTTTTCAGCAAATAGTTACCGTACAATTTAATCCTTCTACCACACAATGTCCCAATCAAATATAAGACACAGAATTTCTGTCAAGTCTTATTTATTTGATTATATGAATTTCAATTCACAAATACACAACTCTAGTTAATGTAAATTAGAAACTCCTTTCTAATTCCATTCAACCCTGGCCAGGGATTTCTGAGTTGTCACTTATTGAATCGCATAGGACATTCTCTCCCTTTACTGGAAGTGGTAGATCCTTTGTTGACCATTCATCTATCTCCATGTGTACCTTATTATACCCAAGCACATCCTTTGATATACCAATAGGTCTTAAGGAATATGTCAAAGTATAACTTAGTACACACAAGATACTAAGATGATCTCAAGTCTAAGGATCACTTGTACGACTATCACATAAGGAACTCCTATTGACAGACGAGTAAAACTCCGTTAGGTGTTCCTTGAGCGAGTCACGTTCAGTGAACTTATTCTCTAATAAGCACCTACATACTTGCTTTAGTGTCTCTACCCAAATGATTATGAGATCAATCATCATCTTCATAAGAGTAAGCATAGTATGTACCAATCTATCCGGATCTACTAATCCCCTTTTTAGTGATCCAACGATTAGGAACAATTTTAGTTTTGAGCTATCTTGAATTTAGATCTCATTAGCATGATCCTCATCATGGTTCTAAAAGCATTGCTCGAAAACTATGGGTATATGCTTATCGCATCAAATGTGATTGGCTTGAGGGCATATTACTTTCATTATCTACTAACCTTTACTAAATTAATCAAAATCCTCATGTGAAAATTATTTAAAAATCCGGGATGTCACAATAATTCTCTTCATTCCAGAATGCACAACCTTTAAAATATTCTATTACATTTTTAGATCATCATGATTAATTCCATAGCACCTTAAATTATTTACATTATAATTCAATCTATTACATTGATTATTAATTTCTTAATTTACCTTAACAAATTAATTCTTTTATTTTATATTTTTCCTTGACGACTCATCTATAATGTGTAATATCGATACTCCTCTAGCTTAATTAGAGGCTATGCATACAACTTTTCTAACCTTCAGTAATTTCAAGTGTAACTGCTTCCAAAGGTTCGCATCAACATGTGAATTTATTTTTAACGCAGGGATTCATCACCATTAGCTCAAAATACATGTACTTCGATTTATTAATCGTGTCTTCAAAATTCTCAGCTTAGTTGAAAATGTTTATTTAAAGAAAGAATGAGCAACTACGTTGCTCTGCAAATTCAACAGATATCATCGTTACACATAAATCACATTTCAAGTATGCTTCAATCCTTTCATGCTTTGCATTCGTATATGCTACCTATTTTCATGCCTTATATTTAGTCATACTTCATGTTATTCCTGCTTATGTATTTTTACAAGCTTCAAAACTGTAACTTATAGAGTTCATACAGGACAACAATTTTAGTTATAAAATAACTATCCGCAATAAGTATCATATTGTCGCACGTTGTACATCTAAGGATATATTCAGGCAATATCATATATCCCGTAAAGTTCGCACATATCAAATAACTATAAAGTCTGAAAAACATGCCTGGTTCATTTTTACCACTTACGCTAGCATCTCGCATTCTCTATGACCTACATGGTGTGTGAGATCGACAATCGGTCATTAGTCAATGCTTAACTTTGGTTAATCTCATTTATGACGCTAAATTTAATTTATCATTCTCTATATCGCCCTTTTTATTTTTTTAATATCGGTTTAGAAACGAATCATTGACATAACTCTTAATCGTTGTCATTCTACTAACCATGCACACTAGTTTTACTCTTCCAGTGTGGCAATAATTCTTGTTCCCACCATCAGTGAAGTCATTCTATGAACTTAACTTAAATGCATTATACTTAGCGCATATCACATTGGTTACCTATTACATACCATGTTCATCAAACATTAATTTTAAACATTTCATACTTATACGCTTCATAATTGGGACACTCTTAATCAAGTAAGAAAATAAGTTTTTTTTTTTTCCATTCTGGACCCTGCGTTGGGGCGCATTATTTTGAACCTACGATGTGAGGATCCGAATTTTCAGGATTTTCTTAATAATATTCAATGAAAATTTAATTGATAAAATTATCAAAGTTATTTAATTATTTATAATGTAAGTGATTTAAAGTGTGTGAATGAATTTAATTGGTAAATTAAATATATACCAAGATGGTGATGAATTGTGTTAATTTAAAATAATTGAAAAGTAAATAAATTGTTTAAAAATAATTTATGAAGAATAAGAGAAATTTCTTGTAATGGCACAAAGAAATTATTATGGAAATACGAAAATTATATTTAAATGGTGTTATGTGGTAATGTGAAATACATGATTTATATATGTCTATATACATATATACATACATACATACATATACATATATATATATATATATATATATATATATATATATATATAAATGTACACGATTAATTAATAATTATAAATTTTATTAATTATGAAAATTAAGGGATTAATAATTAAATTAATCCAATTTTTGAATAAAAAGGTAATGAGGAAGTTAGTGAAATGATAATTGTTGATTTTAGAAATATGAAGGAAGTGTAGAAATTAATTGAGAAAGAATATAATTATTTAAATTATATAATAATAAATTACATAATTTATATAAGGAAATTAAGGTAATGTATGAAGAAAATAATAATTATATAAAGTATATAAAAATAATTATATAATTTATATAAGAGGATTAAATTGAATAAGGATGGAAGAAGATTTTATAATTGTGTTTTGTGTAAAATGAAAATTATAAGAATAAGGTAATTATATACATTATATAATAATAAATTATATAATTTATATAAGAAAAGTTAGTGAAAATTTTAAAGAAATAAAAATATATGAGAAGAAGGAAGGTTTTAATTTTTTTAAAATTATATTTATATATAATGGAATTTTTATGATGTTTATGAGCAATAATATTTCAGAAATATAAACATGTTAATGTAACATGTTATCCAAGTAACGAAGTGAAAAATTGTGAAAAATAATTTTTATAAGTTATATGAATTATTTTATGATTTTTGGAGGTATAAATTATCTCATATAATTACATACATGGCGTTATGCGTGTACAAAAATTGGTCAAATAAAGTTCCCAAAAAGGTATTAATATTAATGATAAATCATGTTATGAATTTTGGTGAATTAAAATAAATATTTTATATTTATTATATAAAATATTTATTACACGTAATAATTACGTAATGTAGTAAATATTTAATTTTTGCATGCATTGTGGTCCTTTGGAATTTTCGGGAAGCAAGGAAAGGCGGTGGAATTGAAGTGTAATTAAAAGTTATTTATACACAATTATATATATATATATATATATATATATATATATATATATATATATATATGCAGAGGGAAAGAACAAAGAAAAAGAAAAAGAAAGGAAAAAGAAATAAATTCTCCCCTTCATTTTCTCTTCCACCGAACACCACCTCCACGCCACCCATGCACCACCACTACTGAAAGGGAAAGAATTTTGATGCCATCCAAGTGAGGAGCAAGCATCAAGGAAAGAATTTCAAGTTTGGAAGGTATAAAAAAATGAATTTAATTGATTTATTTTATTATTTTTTTATAGTAAAATAATTTTGAGAAAAATTAGTAATTAATTAAGAAAATTATTCTAAATAATTTTTAGTGGTGTATCTATGAATTATATGATTTCTAGAATAATTATGTTGTGAAAGTTTGGATCAAAAATGGTAAATGTTGGAAAGTGGGTATACTGTTTGCGGGGAAAAAGATGAGTTCTGGTAAGGGTAGACCGCGCATGGCGCACGGTCAAATTTTTTTCTTCCGCTTCGGAAGAAACGACGTCGTTTTGGAGGCATAAAAGGGGGTCGCGCATGGCGCGACAGAAGTTTCCGGAAATAGGGGACGAAAGACGTCGTTTTGGGACGTCCGGGGGTCGGCCCGCGCAATGCGCGGCCGACGCACTCGGTAAAATGACGTTTTTGCCCCCTGTCTCTCTGAAAAATACCAAACATGTCCCCAACGTTGCTGAAATTAGGAAAATGCCCCTTAACTTTTTTGAAAAAATCCAGTTATGTCCCTAAGGGCGCAGAAATGACCAAAATGCCCCCAAAAATTATTTTTAATTGAAATAAATGTTTAAAAACTGTTTAAAAATTATAAAAAAATACTAAAAATATATAAATGATCTTTGGGCATTACATTTAATATTTTTGTAAAAATATTAACTATTGGAGGTTAATATTTAAATATTTTAAATATTAATCCATTAAGTTTAAAAGTTAGAAAATGAATAAATGAAAAATTGGACAACCGAATATGCTAAAATTTTATCCGATGAGCCGGGTTGTCCGTAGTTAATGTATTTGATATTAAGTTAAATGACTATTTTAAGGAACGAGGTTAATATAATTAACCATATTATTTAATAATTGACCCGGTACCCTAAAGTAAATCGTCGGGTAGGGTTAATTACATTATAGAGGATATTAATTAATTAAATTAATATCATAAGAGGATAAATAATTATTATTTGATTATGTTATGATTATAGGTTGATCGAGTAAAGGGTTTGAGCTACCAATTAATTAATTGGACAAACAGGCAAGTTCTTCAGTCCTTTAATGTTAAATGTTGTCTGTTATGATATGCTAATACTTGTTTAAAGGCATATAAATTATGTGTTATGTGATACGTGGATACTATGACAATTATGTGTATTTTGTGCAATGATGTGAGATATATTGCCATAGTAGAAGCACAAGCACATGATGTATGACACACACCGAGCATGTTAAGATATGTGCTATGTGAAGCATAAACTGTTGAACTTGCTGAGCCATTGTGCTCATTACTTGCATAATATAAACTTTTGCAGGTAAAGAAACAAATTTCAGGCATATCAGAATATATTAGGGATGGATTAACTCAAAAGGTGTAGATGTAATTGTTATAATTTTAGTATTATAAGTCAATGTGAATACATTTGCAAAGTTTGTATTGATGTGATATAGGAATCCAGACAGAACAAGTAAAGTTAAATTATGAACTGTGAGTTGTACTAGATAGATGTTACGATAAAAACTATTATATGTCTAATTATGAATTATGAATCAAGAAATAATTGTACGAAGATGAACAATATTAAATTGTAAGTGTTGAGATTTATGATGATGGTAACAGAAAGAAAAAGTAAAGGTTGCGATCCAGGGACTAGGATCCAGATGTAAGGATTTTAAATATCCAAATATTATAATACAATGATTGAATTGAGAACATGAAAAATTTATACCGAAATATTTGGTAATTGTTGATTTTAAAATCAATTATTGGATTAAAGAAGGGATTAAAGATTTATTAACGGACCGAAATTTGGACGTAAAGGAAGATAGTGTATAATAAATATATGAATTAAGTTAAGAATATGGGTCAAATTTTGGGGTCGTTACATACGCTAAGGAGTAGTACCGTACCGGGGAGCGATGTTTTATATTGAAGACCGCGTCGGGGCACTATTGGGCCGAGATTAACATGCTGGGGGTGCCGTTCAGAGTGCGTCAGGGAGCAGTTTGCTACTGCCATGATTACAAATTTTTGATTTTTCAGCCCTCTTCTAGGATTTTTAACTTGCTCAATATTTATCCATTTGATTCTATTTTTAGACCAATACGTAGAACGTACTACATAGTATTTTAAAAAAATATCATTTTTTCAAAATCATATCATTAAGACCTCCAATCAAGGCCTCCAAAAACTGTGTTCAACACATTTTACATTTTCCTAATTTCCTCCAAAATTTTAAAAACTCATTTTGTTTTCTTTTTCCATTTCAATAACTTGGAACATCTTTAAAACACTTACATACATCTTATTCAACTTATGGTTCTAAAAACAACCCAAAATAGCCATTTTTTTTTGTTTAACATCCTTATTTGAAAAAATCAAAGCTTCAAATTTGGTTTTTACATAACAAAACATTTTATACTATATTTTGTGAACCAAAATAGCTTAAAAATATCTATTGTACATATTCACATGGTTAACTCTTACTTTACTTCTTCAAAATTCAAAGTTTAGCAAAAACAGCTCTTTCAGGCATTTTATCAAACATTTTGTGTGCATTACATAACTTAGCTTAAATCTTTACTTTGGATGATTCATTGTGCTTAATACACCCAAACACCAATATATATATTCATCTTTGTTCCATCCGTATCCTCCATGATTCATAACATTTACTCAACCTCCCACAACAAACATTGTTATGCATGTAAACATATATATACATATATTAGATAGCCTTTAGAGTGTTAGGGTTATGCCTTTGATGCTTTAATCTCATCTTCTTCTTTTTCTTTACTAGATGATTGATCAAAGCCTTGCTAGACCACCATCTTCCTCTACCATGGCCATCTAATATGGTTTCCCCATTCCTTTCTCTTTATTATCCCTAACTCTCATAAAAGGAAAACTGTCAGCAAAAATGCTCCTAGCACCCTATTTATAGAGACATTTATACTAAGTGTAAAATAGTCATTAACTATTACTAGTGAGGGACAATTTGGTCAATTCACTAATAATAAGAAGCTTTCTCAAGGGAATTTTAGTCATTTATAAGGGTAAAATAGTCATTTCCTTAATTTTGATTATCCATTGGTTATTAACCATTACTCATTAGCTATTACACATTGGTCATTATCCACCATTAGATTACATATTGGTTATTAAGCATTCTTGAATACCCATTAGTTATTAACCATTCTTGGGACATATAAGTCAATAATAAGATTTTTTAATGGTAATTTGGTCATTTTCTCATTACTAAGGAAACTTTCTAGCAACTTTCTTAAGGTAATTTTGGTCATTATTAATTTTTAGAGGAAAATATAGTCATTTCACCATTCCAGGGACATATTGGTCATTAATTATTTCTTAGAGGGTAAAGTAGTCATTTCTCACAAATTTCAACAACTTGGCCCCACCATTGTTTTCCTTATTTTTTATTTTCTTTTAAATTGTATACTTGCATAAATACATCAATACATGTATACATATACACATTATACCTCCAATACATCTAATTATACATATGTATATGTGCAGTATAGTTTTCTTCAATTAACCCAAATATGGTTAAATAATAACCATACCCACATTAAATTGTAGAAATTAATATTTCTATACTGGCTCAATATTTTTCATAATACGTGGATTATTTCAATATTTAATTATTTTATTTTCATTTCCTAGAGGCTCAATTCTCATAAATTTTAATTGGTCTCTCATAATGCTAAACAAGGCTTACCCATTAACTTGATTATTTTATAACTCAAGTTTCAATTAACTTTTATTTAAATTAAATCAATTATAATTCTTCTTTCACACTTAGTTCAACTAATTTAAATTAATTAGCTTAAATTCTCATTTTCGAATAACTTTAACTCATTTATTAAATTTTTCTCCCTATTCTCATATTTAAGCAACATAATTAACTCAAATCTTTAATCTTGCCTCTCAATGCCAACTATGTAAGCTTTGTTAATTAATAACATAAGCTTGTATAATTAACTTTATTAATAAAAATATCTATTATTGTCATTCTAGGCCAACATTCAAACCTTAAAAATGTAATAACACCACTTAAATCATATTTCATATGATTAATTCAGTCTAATCTTGCTTCTTAACTTTCATTTTCTACTTCTTAGTTAATTCAAACTAATTAATTTAATTAGTTTGTTTAATCATTAATTCCACATTCCACACTATATAGCTCATCCATATACACTACATTATTTACGCATAAACTTCGCAAAGAAAATTCCTCTCGTTAATAGCAACTCACATGATTTTCTTATCCCTTAGATTTTTTTCTCTTTATTTTAGGGTTTCTTCCCTGGAATCACTATTGCTGTAACACTGAAATTCTATTTACTTCCCATTCTCCATAATCTTCACTTATCAAAAAGTTTCATCACTTTACTTTATCATTGGTGTTACTTTACCACCACTCTTTCATTCCTCATTTCAATCCAATTCATGGACAAAAATCTATTATTAGCTGAAGTCTTATTAGACTTGCTTCGGTTCATCATTACTTGTTTATTTTAGGTATTAACATATTTCTCTCACTACCACTTTTATACATTAGATTTATTTTATAACACATCCTATTATCATAACATCTCATACTTTCTTCTATTCATTTCCCATTTCCTATAATTACTTCTTACATCCATCAATTCCAAACACAATCTAGCCATTATCAAATAGTCAAAATTCCAAAAAAAATTAAATACTATAAAGTGTTTTTTTAGCTATAGGACTTTACACATCACCATCTCATCATTTCTTCATCATCCTCTCATTTTCTTACTTTTCAACAATCCTATTCATTTATATAACTAACTTATAATTTATTCGTCTATTTGGTTACAAAGCTACATACTTCCATGACTGACGTACTAATCTCCCTTCATAACCTCATTAGAGCCTTTTTAACAAAAGTATATATATATATATATATATATATCTCTTTCTCTCTTTATAGGTTAAATCGTATATATATTTTCACATAAATTAGATAAGATTTTTAATCAGTTCCCCGCATATTTCTTTCTTTCAAAATGTAGGATTTTGGTATCTCAACCTTGTCTTTAGTTCAACATGTCTTCATAAATTTCCTTATGTAAGGATCATCGTACACTACTATCACATTAATCATCTAAAAATTATATTTACTGACTTCATAGTTACTCGGGTTATTACATTCACCCCTCAGTCAAAAAATTTCATCCTCGAAATTGTAGTGTACTTAACTTTGCTCATTCTATTCACCAAACTAGGCTTTTAACTCGATCTTTACCTTCCCACTTTAATACATACACTATTCTTTCCCTTTTCTAAGGATTTGCTATTCTATTATTAAATTCCATAAATACTCTTCTCTAGGTGATTCACACCTTCTACACATTTCCTTCCCAGAAAATTGGAATATCGTTCAGGAGTACTTAGGTTATCCGCCTATCATACTCTTGCGCTGTGCACACGACTTTACTCATGGTTGAACTATTTGGATTTACTAACCTATACATTACTTATATCAGCCTTCCACCACGCTTGGGCACCCCCTCGTGAGTTCTTTATTCACGGCTCTGATATATCTCCATTTTCAGGGTTGTTCATCTAAGCTTGACCATGACCGATTGTAATATCATTTAATAGAACTTATCATTCATTACGAGTTCAGGAACTTATCACAATAATACGAGTTTAAGAACTTGTCACAGAAATGTGAGTTCTGGAATCACCCAATAACCTACCATACGACCGTGGGTTCAAAAACTTATCACATTACCATGAGTTATTAACTGACCGAAATTGTATTTCAATTAAAGAACTAACATTTCTCATCAAAGGTGTCTAATCGAAATAAATAACTTAGACTATCATTACGGATTATGAATTTCAAAGCTTTAAACAATTGAAAATCATCTTTATGACTTCATGATACTGCACCATTGCAACATCGTGTTAGGATTCTGTCATTGATCATATCAACACCGTTTTAAGGGTGCATTGATAATTTTAAATAAATACATTTTGAAAATTTTAGAACAAATTTATATAGCCGAATCAATTAGCATAGACCATTCTTTAAACCGTTCAAAACGATTTGAAAATGATGTGTCAACTTCATATCCAGATTACTGTGCATTGATGATAAAAAAAATCATTTGTATTTTGAAAGGCAAATAAGTGCGAAAATAATACGATTTTAAGAGTTTCAAAGTCTAGCATAACTAGAGAATTTGGAATATCCTAAACCTTATATACATCCAATTTTCCTCCTCATCCATTTTCAGCTTAATAACTTTATTCAATCCTCTTAAATCTAAATCTATGGTCTTCTCCTATCCTCTACCCCACACTGTTCATTATACCTTTCACATAATATGAGTTCAAAAATTTACCATAAAAATGTAAGTTGAGGAGCTTGTCCTAACAATATATAGCTTAAGAATGGATCAAAGATTGTCCATACGTTTATGAGTCACAAACTTAACATAACTGTGAGTTTTAAGAATGAGCATCTAATCTTAGTATCCTATATCTATAAGATATACATATGAGAAAAGAATCACCTTCTCACCATACACATACCCAATAGTACGACACAAGGTTTCAACAATTATTAATATATGAAGCTAAGATGTCGTTAGACCAATGACAAATGCCCCGCCCATATAAGGACTTGGTCGACTTGGGCACTAATCGATATAAGAAGCTAAGTGGTTATTAAACTAAACACAAATCTCTTGTCCATACAAGGAATTGTTCAACAAAGCTGTTAGTTCCCAATGACACGATAGATATCTAGAAGGGGGGGGGGGGTTGAATAGATTCTTTTAAAAATTTCTTTTACTTTAAAGATCTTGCGTTAATTAATTCTTAATCAATAAGTTTAACAGGCGGAATACGATTTAGTTACCCTTTTCTTGATATGTTAAAGTAAGAATTCAACAAGCAATTATATGGTAGATATAGCAATTAAAAGACACAATAAGAAAGACTCTAGGTTTTAAGTGGTTCAGAGCTCACAAGACTCTTACTCCACTGTTCTACTCTTCCAGCAACAAATCCACTAAGGATACTTTTATAATTTCAGAATCACTATGATTCCTTCAAGACCAGCAGTCTCGGAACTCTAGTTCACTAAGAACTCTACAAGTCTAACAGACTTGGATACTCTAGTTCACAAAGAACTCTCCTGGAGTGATATAGATTTAGATGTGCTACTATGTTACTTTTAGCATGAGTTTCTGAAGGACTTAGTAGCAATGCAAGCTTTTTTATCTGTTTAACTTTTCAACTTCTTGCGTATATTCTTTTCTCGTGTAATTCATTGCTCCTTTCTTTTGCCGATCTTGGTATTTAAAAAGTGAGGGCTTCAGCTTTCTTCCCGTTGGAACATCTGCTTGAGCTTTTGTTTCTTTCCGTTACCTCACAGAGGAGCACTTCTGTATATTATATTAATATAGCTCATTAATGCTCTGATGAGATTTTATTTGATCTGACCTGTTAGTCCATGGAAGGGTGTTTTTTTTTACCTTGGGGACATATATGTTAGTCGTAGGTTCTTACCAACTTTCATAGAGTCGTTTGGTCCTTCCATACTATAGGACTGATTGGACACAGTCCTCTGACTTTTCTACCTTGAAAGTCTTCTTTCTGTTGCACAGTGCGCTTGGGTCAGTCCCTTGACTTTTCTGACTTTGATCGATTTGTAGAAGCTTTTTGGTTACATCAACGCAGATTGAATTCTTGAACGAAATAGTTTCTGATTTGAGAGTCGTGATGTCTCTTGCCTTTTGGCTCAACGACCCTCCATGATCAACTCTACGAATATCCTTGCTGTTGTGATCATCCTACAACGGATCATCTCTTATGGTCATTGTAGAGTTTACTCTACTGTTAGACTGTTGAACGTAGAGTTTGTTCTACGGCTTCTTGCTTAGAATATAGTCTGTTGGTCGTAGAGTCTTCTTGGCCAAAATCGGAAAGTCCATTCTATGATTGGTTGTCTTGATCATAGAGTCTGTTGATCGTAGAGTCTTCTTGACTGAAATCGTAGAGTCCATTCTACCATTAGATTACAGCAAAAGATCAACCTAACAGTTTTGATATATTTAAATCTAAGTCTTAGTACAACACAAAAGACTTTATAAATCCATACATTTATATCAGGAGATCAACCTAACAGTTTTGATCTTATCTAACACAGCCCTTATACATTATTTTTTATCATCAAATTTAATCATTCAATGTTCAACAATCTCCCCCTATTTGATGATGACAACATAAATAGCAGATAGTGATTTGAACACATTAAATAGGCAAAATGCATATGAATAATTGAATGCCTAATCATACAGTGAGCAGCTGTATTTTCTAGTAAAAATTATGAATTTTATTGAAGTTTAGTCAGTAAATACAATTGAGAAAAAAGAAAAAAATAACTTATCTCCTTCTACTAGGAGGTCTTCTTCTTTCTTCTTCTCTCTACCTGAAGAGTGCTCTCCTTTCTTCTTCTGTTTTTCTCAGTTCTTCTTCCCTCAGCAAGGCTTTTTCTTCTTTAATTTGGAACCATTCTTGTGAGCTAGATGGCCTCACAGTTGAGGAAGAAGGTCTTGCTGTCTCATCCTGTCTGGGATGAGATGGTACTGCTTCGAATCTAGGAGGATGTATTGATGTTTGAACTATCCTCATCACTTGAGGTGCTCTTCCTCTTCTGCTATAGTCTGAGCTCATTCTCGTTTGTTCTGTTGTGCTCAGTTTCTTCTCCCCCTTGTTGGCATCATTAATGGTTGCTACCTGTTCTGAAAGCTACTGTATGTCCTGAATAATTTCTTGAAGTTGAGTCTTAGTGGCAGTAACATCATCTTAGTGTGTTTGGAGTCGTTTGTCAACCATTATTTGTTTTTGCTCCACCAATGACAAAGTGTCATTCGATCGATGTTCTTGTTCCGTGAGAGAGTTCTTCAAGGCAATGATCTCATTACTGAGAAGAGTGATAGATTTGTCATTGATTTCTTGAAGAACGATGACGGCCTTCTGATGTTTGTTTAAGGCTTCTAGAAATATTTTATCCCTTTCTTGGAGTTTTTCAGAGGCTGCTGCCGTTAACTGCCTTAACCTTGTGGAGAATTATTTATTCAAGCTATTAGAGAGATCGTTGGCAGCATCAATGACATCGTCCATTCTTCGTTGAATGTTGTGGGATTTAGATGCCAGGTCTTTCTGTATCTCTGTATGGATATGGCTTCTTAAGTCAGTTAGGCCCTCAGTTGTAGGAAGCCGAGATACCTTGTCCAGAATTTCCTGGAGGAGTTGAGATGGTTGTCCCTGGTCAGCCGTAGAGCTTGGAATGTGGAAGTATTCGTGACCAGAGGTGGAGGGAATATCCTCGTAGGTTAAGAGAAGTCTTGAAGATGGAACATGAGGCATTGTTTGATGAGTAGGCATAATTTGGGGAGAGTTTGGAGGGCACTCTATGTTTTAATCATTGAGGCTTTCTTGACCACTAGTCGTAGATGGTGGGGACTCTACGATCGGGGAAGTGTTGATCGTAGAGCTTGATGCAGAGTTGGAATTTGAAGACTCCTCAAATTTATTGAACATCCGTGAAGGTGTAGGAATTTAAATGAGGGCTAGAGGAATAAAATGTACCTTTTGCCCTAAAGAATGTGAAAAGGGGCTGCATGAAATAAGCTTTTGGGCAAAAAATAGATTGCGAGGATAGCCTTGAGCAATAATCACCACATTAGGGTACGCTTTGAAGGTCTAGAAGACCTGATCCCACGCATTGTGCACCAGAGCTCGGTGGAATGGCATCAGTGGCAAAAATTTTAGTAGGTAGTTATAGTCAAGATGCCTTTGCTCATTTCTTCCGACGGCTATTATTTCGATGTCATCCTCTTCATCATTATTCATTGTGGCGGCTGAAGGGATTGAAATGTCTTCGTGAGTCTCCCTCTCAGCCAGAGCACCTGCTGGCTCAGAAACTACTTGTGGCTCCCCCTCAGTTTGAGCACCCATAGGCTCAGCTGCTTTAGAGGAATCCTTCTCAACTGGAGCAATGACAGATTTTTCAGGTAGCTCCCCCTTAGCTACTGAGTCTTTGTCGGCTAATTTTACTGGCCTTCTTCTTTTTCTTCTTGGCTCTTTTGGAGTGGCCTCTTCAGCTTCATACTTACTGCTAGTTTCCCTTCGCAGATCGAAATCTTCATCCTCTGATGCAGCCTTTCCTTCAGGAGCAGCATTAGGAGCCTTATTTGATGAGCCTTGAGGTTCTTCAATCTCAAGGACTCTCTTTCCTTTCCTCTTTCTGATGAGACCCTGAGATTGCTTGCTGACTTCCTGAGATTCTTCTTCTGCAGGGGTGTTCTTCAATAGCGATGACCCTGCCCCACTCTACGTTCCTTCACTATCCCCTGACCGGGATAGTTTCCTATTTTCAACTGGATTCCTCCTCCAGTTGTCAAAGAGTCTCTGGGTTATTCTATTGTTAGTATTTAGGGCTTCTCCTTCATCATGCTCAATCAGACCCCCCAATAACGATCTAAGGAGAATGCTGATGAATCTCCCATAGAATATTTTTCTGGTCCCCTTAGCTTTTTTCGCATTTTGGACCCAGTTCCCTATCCATTCCAACAGCAAGGAGCCATAGTTGATGTTTATCTTCTTGACTATAGCTCTCATTAATTTCAGTTGCACCTCACTGACTGACTCATGAGCTGAGTCTTTGTAGAGGAGGCATTTACCTATCATATCAGCCAGAAACTCATATTTCTGAGGAAATGCTTTCTTCTTCAAACCTTTCAATCCTGGATTCTCTTGGTGGTGCATTCTTCTCAGGCCTTCTTCGGTATTCACCATATTTAGAGATGTGAGGCCTCCTTGCTTGAAACCTAGGGCTAGGTTAAGTTCTTTAGCAGTGAGGTTAAGCTGTACCCCTTTTACTGTAGTGGTTAGAGTTCCGTTTGCATAGGATCCATTGATGTAAAACTTTCGGATAAGCTTTGATAGAATCCTCGTATTTGTTCCCAGAGCTTCTCGCAGACCAGCCTTATCTAGTAAGTGGATTATGAGTTATAGCAATTGCACTAGTATTATCATAATATATAGGAATAAAATTAAGCTCAAACCCATAATCTGCAAGCTGAGTCTTCATCCATAGGATTTGTGCATAGCAACTGCCTGCGGCTATATATTCAGCTTCTGCAGTTGATGTGGATACTGAGTTATGCTTCTTACTAAACCAAGAGACAAGTCTCTTTCCAAGCATCTGACAAGGTCCACTTGTGCTCTTTCTGTCTATTTTGCATCCTGCATAGTCAGCATCTGAGTATCCAATTAGATCAAAGGAGGACTCCTTGGGATACCATAATCCTAAATTTGGAGTTCCTTTAAGATATTTGAAAATTCTTTTCACAGCTAATAGATGAGACTCTTTAGGGTTAGCCTGAAATCTAGCACATATAGATGTAGCAAACATTATATCTGGCCGGCTAGCGGTAAGATATAATAGTGAGCCTATCATACCTCTGTACTGAGTGATTTCAGTGGATTTACCATTTTCATCTTTGTCGAGCTTGGTGACAGGTGGCATAGGAGTTTTCATGATAGTTGCAGATTCAATGCCATACTTCTTTAATAAGTCTTTGATGTATTTGGCTTGATTAATGAATATGCCTTCATCAGTCTGCTTTACTTGTAGTCCAAGGAAGAAGTTTAGTTCTCCCATCATGCTCATTTCAAACTTGCTCTGCATAAGCTTGGCAAATCTTTCACATAATTTTTCATCAGAAGAACCAAATATGATATCATCTACATAAATTTGAACTAGCAGTGCTTTATCCTTATGTTTTCTCAAAAATAAGGTAGTATCTACTCTTCCTCTAGTGAATCCTTTTTCAATGAAAAAGTTAGTTAAGGTTTCATACCATGCTCTAGGTGCTTGTTTTAGACCATATAGTCCTTTATCTAATTTATAAACATAATTTGAAAAGGTTGGATTGATAAAACCTGGAGGTTGTTCCCCGTAGACTTCTTCTTGAAGTTCTCCATTTAGAAAAGCACTCTTGACATTCATTTGGAAGACTTTGAACTTCATGGGCAAGGAAGATTCTTATGGCTTCGAACCTGGCAACTGGAGCATACGTTTCATTATAGTCAATTCCTTCTTCTTGATAGTAACCTTTGACCACCAGTCTTGCTTTGTTTCTTGTTATCACACCATTTTCATCCATCTTATTTCTGAAAACCCATTTGGTGCCAATGACTGGTTTATGCTGAGGCCTAGTAACTAATCTCCAAACCTTACTTATTTCAAATTGATTTAACTCCTCTTGCATGGCCTCTATCCAACTTGAATCTCCTAAGGCTTCTTAGATCTTCTTGGGTTCCTCTTGAGACAGAAAACTTAGGTAAAAGCATTCATTCGAGGTTGCAGCTCTTGTCTTGATTCCGGTGTTTGGATCTCCAATAATTAGATCTTGAGTGTGATCTTTGGTCCATTTTATTCTGCTAGGGACGTCTGTTCTGGTGCCTTCTTGTATGAGTTCCTCTAAATTAGCTTCTGGTTCTGATCGTAGAGTTTCAATGTCTGGTGTGGTGTGCTCTACGATTTCCTCTCCTTGTTCAACGATTTCTGTTGCTGGTTCTATGGTCGTAGAGTCAGACTCTACGATTTTGAGTTCTTCGATCGTTGAACTTGTGTCTTATGACTCGTTGAATGTTGGTCTTTTCTTTTTAGGATCTGATTCATCGAATGTGACATGGATGGAGGTTTCAACAGTTAAGGACTCCTTGTTGAACACCCTGAATGCTCTGCTATCTGTTGCATAGCCAAAGAAGATTCCTTTATCTGATTTTGGCTGGAATTTGGTTAGATGCTTTTTGCCATTGTTGAGTACGTAACATAGGCAACCAAACGCATGGAAATAACTTATGTTTGACTTTCTTCCTTTCCATAATTCGTACGAAGTCTTCTTTAATGTTGAGTGTATGAGTGACCTGTTTTGAGTGTAACATGCAGTACTGATGGCTTCAACCCAGAAATATTCAGGAAGATAGGATGTTGCTAAAAGGGTTCTTCCTGCTTCAATAAAAGTCATATTCTTCCTTTCTGCTACTCCATTTTTTTGAGGCGTCCTTAGGGCTGAGAAGTTGTGATTGATTCCATTTTTTTCATAGAACAAGTCCATATCTGAGAAATTAAACTCTCTTCCATGATCACTTCTGATGGCCTTGATCTTTTCGCCTTTTTCATTCATGATTAGTCTGAAGAGCTTAATAAGATGTGAAATGGTTTCATCTTTAGAGCGTAGAAAAGATACCCATGTATATCTAGTTTAGTCATCTACTACCACTAGAGAGTATCTATTTCCTCTGAGGCTAGTCGTCGAGACAGGTCCGAATAAATCCATATGAAGTAATTGAAGAGCCCTATCATTTGAGTTTACTGACTTGCTTTGGAATGATGTCTTTGTTTGCTTTCCAAACTGACAAGCTTTGCAGGGTTTTTCTTTGATGAAATTTAACTTTGGCAATCCTTTTACTAGATCTTTGGAGGCAAGCTTTAAAATACTCTTGAAGTTAAGATGAGATAAACTCTTGTGCCAGAGCTAGCACATATCTTCAGAAGCTTTAGCAAGAAAACAGACAGTTTGTTCTGAACTTAATTGAGCAAGATTGACCACATAGACATTTCCTTCTCGAACTCCTTCTAGCTTTAGGGAGTTAGTCTTCAAATCTCTAACTTGGCATTGGTTGTTGAGGAAGGTGACTTGATGTCCTTTGTCACAGAGTTGACTGATACTTAGCAAGTTGTGCTTTAGTCCCTCAACATACACCACTTTACTGAAAGATATTGCACCATTTCCAGTTGAGCCATAACCTCTAGTTTTCCCAGAGTTGTTGTCTCCAAAAATGACAGCAGGTCCATCTTTTTCCTTAAACTCTGATAGAAAAGCCTTGTCTCCTGTCATGTGCCTTGAGCATTCACTGTCAAGATACCAGATGGATCTCTTTACCTGCATAACAAATCAATCTTCATTTTGGTACGCATATTTGTTTGGGTCCTGCTTTGTTAGTACCTTTTGGGACCCAAATCTGTTTGAATTTAGATCCTTGCAGTCTATGATGTCTTGACAAATATTTATCATTTTTATGATGGTGCCTATGATTGATATGATATTGGCGATGATATGTGTGCATTTGTGACTTCTTATTTGTCCAGGACTTGTATGGATTATGATTTCTCATAGTCTTTTGATTTTGCTGATCTACATTCTGCTTTCATACTACTTTACGATTCTCATGATTCGTAGAGTGAGTTTTGCTTGACTTTTTTTTCAATTTTCTGAACCCCAGACCCGTGCGAGTTTTATTGTCTAAAATGATAGCAGGCTTAGCAGAATGTGAACTGCTGGGAGATATAGAATCTGAGGATTTGATGAACACAATTACTTTATTAAGATTAAAGGATTTGCCTTCATTTATTTCCATAGACTTTTCCATATTGGGCTTTGAGAATGAATTCTCAAATCCTAATCCTAATCTATCAGTCACTTCTCTTGGACTTGAGATCAGTGTGTCCATAGACGAACTAGACTTGTTCCACATAAAAATTGTCTTTTCTAGTTCCTGAATCTTGGAGGCTAGTGAAGATCCTTTATGAGTGCTCAACTCATTTATCTCTTTTAGTCTTTCATTCTCAGTCTCAAGATTAGAGTAAAGTTTTGCAGCTTGAAATGAGGCTTCAAATTCTATGCTTATTTTTTCTTTATCCTTTTTTAGGTGAGAGTAATCTTTAGATAACCTTCTAAATATTTATATATATTTGTGTAATTCTACCATTAAGTCATGCATGCCTTCTCTAAGATCATCAATGCTTAATTCTTGAGAGTAGAAATCAAATACCTCATCTATGTTGAATTCCTTTTTGCTGCTTCCATCTTCGTTTGCCATTAAGCACAGGTTGGCCTTCTGTGGCTCTTCATCATCACTTGACTCAGAATTTAGTTCTTCTTCTGAGTCACTCCAGGAGCCTTCAGCTATGAAGCTTTTGTCTTTCTTCTTTTGTTTGTGGAAGCTGTTGAATTCTCTTTTTGGATTTGCTTTCGTTTTGTCCCTCCTCAGCTCTTCTCTTAAGGGTTTTGGACATTTAGCAATGAAGTGACCTGGCTTTTTGCAATTATAGCAAAGGTCATTTGGTTGTTCTTTGCTGCTGTTGCTTCTAAACTTCTGAGGTCTGTTCCTGTTGATGAATCTTTTAAAATGTCTGACTAGCATGGCAGCTCCTTCATCATCATTTGATTCATCCTTGTCAGAGTCAGAATTATCCTTGTGATTGCTTCTGTGAGTTGAGGTTGAGGCTTTAAGAGCAATGTTTTTCTCCTTCTTTCTTTCCCCATATAGATTCTCTGCTATTTGATTTAGCTCCAACTCATAGGTGAGAAGATTTCCATATAACTACTGTACAGTCATCTTGTGCAGGTTCTTTGACTCCTGGATGGCTGTGGTTTTGGCATCTGATTTGCTTGGCAAAGATCTCATGAATTTAATGATAAGATCTCTGCTTGGATAGATTTTTCCATAAGATCTAAGAGAGTTTAGTAGCAAGTTAAATCTCTCATAGGTGGTTGTAATGCTTTCACCTGAGATGTGGGCGAACATTTCATACTACTGAACAAGTAATGATTACTTATTTTCTCTGACTTCTTCTGTTCCTTCATGCATGATCAACAAAGTTTGCCATACTTCTTGAGCTGTTTTACAGTTGACAATGTTCTCAAATAAATCATCATAGGGAGATTGAAATAAGATGTTCTTAGCCCTTTTGTCTCTTTGAACATCATTCTTTTCATTGTTTGTCCATTCGTCTCTTTTCTTTGCTACTAGCTTGCTTGGATCTTCAATTGATAGTGCAAGCTTCATTAGTATGATCGGCCCATTTAGCACTGTCTCGAACAGTTCATCATCTATAGCTTCCATGTAAGCCTGCATACGAACTTTCCAGTTAGCAAATTTTTCTTTATTACACATAGGTGGTCTGTTACCTCCACCGAGTTCTGATCCGTTCTTGTTGAGTGCCATTTGATCTACTCAAGCTTGTAAGGCTTTAGATGTGAGAACCTGCTCTGATACCAATTGTTAATTCCCAATGACACGATAGATATCTAGAAGGGGGGTTGAATAGATTCTTTTAAAAATTTCTTTTACTTTAAAGATCTTGCGTTAATTAATTCTTAATCAATAAGTTTAACACAGCGGAATACGATTTAGTTACCCTTTTCTTGATATGTTAAAGTAAGAATTCAACAAGCAATTATATGGCAGATATAGCAATTAAAAGATACAATAAGAAAGACTCCAGGTTTTAAGTGGTTCAGAGCTCACAAGACTCCTACTCCATTATTCTGCTCTTCCAGTAGCAAATAAACTAAGGATACTTTTACAATTTCAGAATCACTAAGATTCCTTCAAGACCAGCAGTCTTGAAACTCTAGTTTACTAAGAACTCTACAAGTCTAACAGACTTGGACACTCTAGTTCACAAAGAACTCTCCTGGAGTGATGTAGATTTAGATGTGCTACTAAGTTGCTTTTAGCATGAGTTTCTAAAGGACTTAGTAGTAATGCAAGCTTTCTTATTAGTTTAATCTTTTCAACTTCTTGCGTATATTCTTTTCTCGTGTAATTCGCTGCTCCTTTCTTTTGCCGATCTTGGTATTTAAAAAGTGAGGGCTTAAGTTTTCTTCCCGTTGGAACATCTGCTTGAGCATTTGTTTCTTTCTGTTACCTCACAGAGGAGAGCTTCTGTATATTATATTAATATAGCTCATTAATGCTCTGATGAGATTTTATTTGATCTGACCTGTTAGTCCATGGAAGGGTGTTTTCTTTTTCCTTGGGGATAGATATGTCAGTCGTAGGTTCCTACCAACTTTCATAGAGTCGTTTGGTCCTTCTATACTATAGGACTGATAAGACACAGTCCTCTGACTTTTCTGCCTTGAAAGTCTTCTTTCTGTTGCATAGTGCGCTTGGGTCAGTCCCCTGACTTTTCTGACTTTGATCGATTTGCAGAAGCTTTTTGGTTACATCAATGCAGATTGAATTCTTAAACGAAATAGCTTCTGATATAAGAGTCGTGATGTCTCTTGCCTTTTTGCTCAACGACCCTCCATGATCAACTCTACGAATATCCTTGCTGTTGTGATCGTCCTGTAACGGATTATCTCTTATTATCATCATAGAGTTTACTCTACTGTTAGACTGTTGAACGTAGATTTTGTTCTACGACTTCTTGCTTAGAACATAGTCTGTTGGTCGTAGAGTCTTCTTGGCCAAAATCGTAGAGTCCATTCTACGATTGGTTGTCTTGATCGTAGAGTCTGTTGATCGTAGAGTCTTCTTGACTGAAATCGTAGAGTCCATTCTACGATTAGATTACAACAAAAGATCAACCTAACAAATTTTAATCTATTTAAATCTAAGTCTTAGTACAACATAAAAGACTTTATAAATCCATACATTTATATCAGGAGATCAACCTAACAGTTTTGATCTTATCTAACACAGCCCTTGTACATTATTTCTTATCATCAAATTTAATCATTTAATGTTCAACATAAGCCACTATATCAATATAGGAAGCTAAGTTGTCAGTAAACCAAGCACACTCTCCTACACATACAAGGAATTGGTTAACTCAGCCACTAACATGAGTCCTCAGTTAAAAATTAACAACTCTCTCACTTACTATTTGCTTACTATGAATTTACTTTTTTAATTCACACACTTATCATATATGCAACTCTTCATGAGTTCGTCCTTAAACATTTGTTGTAGATCACTTTACGATCTCATAACACTCTTTTTGCTTTTTAAAATCTTACCACAAGATATCTCTTTATCATTTCTTTTCATTTACATTACTTGTATTGGGTAATTCATGACCCCTTTCCATTCATTCATCATATATCTCTTCAAAATCCCCTTTTGAATGTTCTACTATATTTTCTTTATATATCTTTCGGCTCTTCTTAGCTTAAATATGAATTTTCTAAATTCACCTTTTATTGCTTAAACTCTATCAAAGTTTATTTCCTACCATTTCTTTTATCTTTTCCACGGTTATAGCCTAAGGTACTCTTACTTAAGGTTTATAACTTAACAGCTTTGATACAAAACTGTAACGCCCCCAAATTCGGGTTTTTGGAACCTTGTGTCTGGTATGTCACAATCCAACTTCTGTCTTCAACTTTACAACAATCAGCCACAGTATCATAAACAAAACCTCGCTTTGATACAAATTATATATAATAATTCTCTTTATTCCAGAATGCGCAATCTTTATAATATTCTATGACATTTTTAGATCATCATGATCAATTCCATTAGAACCTCGAATTATTTACATCATAATTTAATCTATTACATTGATTATGAATTTCTTAATTCACCTTCCCAAATTAATTCTTCTTTTGTATATTTTTCCTTGACGACAGATCTATAATATGTAATATTGATACTCTTCTAGCTTAATTAGAGGCTATGCAAACAGCTTTTCTACCCTTCAACAATTTCAAGTGTAATTGTTTCAAAAGGTTCGCATCAACACGTGAGTTTATTTATAGTGCAGGGAGTCGTTACCATTAGCTCAAATTGCATGTACTTCAATTTATTAATCTTGTGTCTAACCACTGTGTTTATCGAGACCTTCAAAATTCTCGTCTTAGCTGCAAAAGGTTATTTAAAGCAACAATGAGCAACTATGTTGCTCAACAAGTTCAACAGATATCATCGTTACACATAAATCACATTTCAAATATGCTTCGATCCTTTCATGCATTGCATTCGTATATGCTACCTGTTTTCATGCCTTATATTTAGTCATACTTTATGCTATTCATGTTAATGCATTTTTACAAGCTTCAAAACTATAATTTATATAGTTCATATAGAACAACAATTTAAGTCATTAAACAACTATCCACAATAAGTATTATATTGTCGCACGTCGTACATCTAAGGATAAATTCACGCAATATCATATATCCCATAAAGTCCACACATAACACATAATGATAAAGTATGAAAAACTTGCCTCGTTTATTTTTACCACTTACGCTAGCATCTCGTATTCTCCATATGACCTACATGGTGTGTGAGATCGACAATCTGTTATTAGTGAAAGCTTGACTTTGGTTAATCTTATTTATGACACTAACTTTAACTTATCGTTTTCTATATTGTCCTTTTTTATTTTTTTTAATATCGGTTTAACAGTGAATCATTCACATAACTCTTAACCATTGTCATTCTACTAACTATGCACACAAGTTTTACTATTCTAGTGTGGCAACAATTTTTGTTCTCACCATCAGTTAAGTCATTATGTGCACTTTACTTAAATGCATTACATTTAGCGTATATCACATTGGTTACATATTACATAACCATGTTCATCAAACATTCATTTTAAATATTTCATACTTATATGCTTCATAATTGGGACACTTTTAATCAAGTCATAAAATAAGTTTTTTTTTCCTTCTGGACACTGCGCTAGGCGTAGTGTTTTAAACTTTGAACCTGTACCTAGGTGTGATGATTTGTGCTGAAGACCTCGTCGAGGCACTATTTGGCCGAGAGGAATGCGTTGGGGGCGCGTTCAGAGCACACTAGGGCTCAGTCTGTTGTTGCCCATATTCTGAATTTTTGATTTTTTAGCCCACTTCTAAGATTTTTAACTTGCTCAATATTTATCCGTTTGATTCCATTTTTGGACCAATACGTAGACCTTACTACATAGTATTTTAAAATAATACCATTTGTCAAAAATCATATCATTAAGACCTCAAACCATAGCCTCCAAAAACTATGTTCAACACATTTTTCATTTTCTTAATTTTCCTCCAAAATTTCAAAACCACATTATTATTTTCTTTTCCTAGTCTAATCACTTCGAACATCTCTAAAACACTTAAATACACCTTATTCAATTTTTGGTTCTAAAAAATAACCCAAAATGGCCAAATTTTTGTTTAACGTACTTATTTGAAAAAATCAAAGCTTCAAAATTGGATTTTACGTAATAAAACCTTTCGTACTAATTTTGTGAACCAAAATAGCTTGAAAACATCACATGGTTAACTCTTACTTTAGTTCTTCAAAATTCAAAGTTTAGGAAAAATAGCTATTTTAGGCATTTCATCAAGCACTTTGTATGCATTGCATAACTTAGCTTAAATCTTGACTTTGGATGATTCATTGTGCCTAATCAAATGTGGTACACACAAACACCAACATTTATCCATCCTTGTTACACCCGGATCCTCCGTGATTCACAACATTTATTCAACCTCCCACAACAAACAACATTATGCATGTAAACATATATATACATATATGAGCTAGCCTTAAGAGCGTTAGGGTTATACCTTTGAAACTTTAATTTCCTCTTTCTCTTTTTCTTTACTAGATGATAGATCAAAGCCTTGCTAAAACACCATCTTCCTCTACCATTACTGTGACACCCCAGGATTTTTCAAGATTGTTAAACAAGCATTATAGTAAATTAAGTAAAGGTTAAAAGCTAAAACCTGGCTTAGAATGATATAAGGTATTAATACGTGATTAAAGTAAATTATTATTTAACCAATGTGTTATAGATGACCTATGATGATTAAATAGTGAGGTAACGGATTTAAGATGTATGATTGTTGTAATGCCCACAATAGAGTAATTTGAATGAAATAAGTGTAGGATACTGTTTTGTGATAGCAGATAATGGATTGAATATGTGTATATGTATATCTGATTGAATATAGAAAGAAGAGAAAAAGGAAATGAGGAAAGCATAATTAAGTTGATGCTTTAGTTATGAAAGTTAATAAGGAGCTTAATGAATAGGCCTAGAGAGGCGAGGTTATGAGGATGATAAGTTAAGGTACGTATGTACGTGCAGTGAAGAAGGAATCGTATGACCTAATTGGTCTATTAAGGATTAAAGGAATAATAAGGACAATGATTATGAATATTTGAAATTATTAAGAAATTGATCTTGAATGATTGAAATAAGATAATCGTGATATGACGTGTGAATATGGAATGTAATACTCTCGAGGATGAGTAGAAGGAACACATATTTTATATACGTTGAGAATTGGTATTATATGTAAAGTAAACAAGCAAAGGAATGTAAAAAAGAAGAAGGTATTATAAGTTTAAATGATAAAGGATGATGGATTTTGGTAATCCGATCGAGGTTCGCTTCTTGAGGAAGCGATTTATGGAAACATGAATAATCCGACTATTTGAGATGTCGACAATTAAAGATTTATTGATTATGGGACCAAAAAGGGTTCGTAGATATTTAAGAATGAAATATATGTAATTTGGCATTTAGGTGAATTATTATATGTGATTGATGAAATTTGTATTTGGAAATGTGATAAGTGTTATGGGACAAGCTAATTATGGATTATTTAATGATGGATTAAAATATGATGAAACGAGTTTGGAGTAAAATGAAATTGAAATGGATTGAAAATAAATAGGTTATGATCAATGAGAGATTAATTCTCTAGATTTTAGTGGCAATGACCAAAATGCCCTTGCTGTGTTGAGAAATGACCATTGTGTCCTAAGTGGTTCAATGACTATTATGCCCATATTTGGTGATGAGAAATGGCATAAGTGCCCCTTAACCATTCATGAGTTAAAACTAACCAAGGATGGGTAGTTGTTGGATAAATAGATATAAGAGATATATGTATATATTTGGAATATATCAAGCTAGCTAGTTCATTCATTATTCATCCAAGTTGCTGGCTAAAGAGAGAAAAGAGAGAAAAATAGAGAGAGAAAGCTATGAAAGCTAAGAGAGAAGCTTGGAGCTGCATGAGTTAGGAAGCTTAAATGGCTATGGAGTAAGAAGAAGAGATGAAGAGCTCATCATGAGAAAGCTTTAGATGTGAAAAAGTTAGGCGTACATGATGGTATGATTATGTTTGAGCCTTGAAAGCTTAGTATTTGTGTATTTAAGTTCAAGAATAAGAGAAGCCATGTATGAGTCTTGGTTTATATATGTTGTTTATATGAGATTAAGTGTCAAAAGTGTGTTTCATGTGATACTCTATGCTCAAGGTTACTAGACCAAAGACGGTATACTATTCCTGTATATTTTCAAGCTAAAAATCATGATTTAGGACATGATCAAGTGTTAATTGTTGAGAGTTTTGATGAAAACCTAGTTAAAGATGGTGAGCATGATTAATACATGAAAAATCTCATGTTAGATAGTATACAAGAGACTTTGAAGATTAAGAAGAATGTTTTGTTCAAGGAAATTCAATATTAGGCTATAAATTGCCATTAAACCATATTGTAATCTGTAAAGTACATTCGAATGTGCAGTTAGAAGTTATATAAACTTATATAGTCATTAAATGTGTATATGATTGCCTATGTGATGTGTTGAGGTTAAATTGTCAAGTGAGTTTAAGTTTTGGATATTAAAAGTTTTGAAAAGTTAATGAAAATCCAAGTCATAGGTGATTTTTGGCAATTTTGAGGAATTAAAGGTGAAATGAAGCCAAATGGCTTAGTTTTAAGTTATTACACGTGTCTAGGTTGATTTGGTAATCAACAGAATTAAATTTGAGTGAATTGGCGATTCGAACGATCGAAATCGATCGTTTTAACGCGAAAGGGATTTTTAAGAACAATTATCGCCTCATGCGAAATTTTATCGTTTTGAAAGTTTGGACATGTCATTTAAGGCCTATGTGTACTATGTTAAGTGTTAGAATTGAGTTTAAAAGCTTATGGCCAAAAATCACAAAGTTGGAAAAGTTGGACTTCTAATTTCTAAAAAAAATAAGTGTTGGAACAAGTTGAACAACCCTCATATGGACTAGTTTTCCTCATATTTTAAGAGGCCAAATGAGGCAAGAGAAATTTTTGTAAAATACTATGTAGTGAGGTCTAGCACGGTTCCAAATTTGGAATTAATTGGATGTGTGGTATAAAATTTAAAAATCAGCAAAGTAGTAGTAAAAATCAAACTTTACTGGTTCAGGGCACTGCGCTGCGGCGCAGTCCAATGTTCATGGCTGAGGACTTTTCGCTGGCAGCGTGGTTTGGTGTAGCCGGGGCGTAGTGTACTGTAGTAATGAGAAAAATTTTAATGTCCAAAAAACTATATTTTGATGCAGAATGAAAAGAATGAGTTATGTAAACCTTTGATATTAAAAAATAGTCAAAATAAAGGGTGTCAAGGTAAAATGAAAACGATGAATGGCATAATGTAACATGCCTAAAACTAAGCTAAAATGTGTTATAATTTATGATAAAGGTCGATAACAAGTTAGGATGTATTATTAATCTACATAAGGTATAATACATTGTATGTGAAATGAATAAAGACGAATGGTCGTGTAATTATGAGTTAAGGTTGATAATTGAGTTAAGTTTGACGATTCATATTATGTTTTTGATCATATAATGATGTTTATAGATTATATGTTTACAGACAAGGTTCGGACAAGCAACCTGAAGCAAAGATGGATAGATAGGTCAAGCGAGGCGGTAAAGGTTAAGTTAAATAAATGCGAATCAGGCAAGTTTTTCAGACTTATGTGTACTAATTGTACTACGTGAACTATGTGATAGTTGAAATGGGCACTCCGTGCCATTACATGATCTAACTGTTAAATCCAATATGTGATATTAAGCGTAACATGATAAGTAGAGGATGCATGACGCATTGATATAAATTGTAAGCATGTAAGGTGTTAACTGAATTACTTGTTGAGCGTTATGCTCACTCTTGCTATTAACTAACATTTCAGGGGATGCATGAGAAGGCCGGAGGTTCCGGTTGAGCTAAAGGTAAAGAATGCTAAATGCATAGATGAGCATGAAGGAATGTATTATATTCCTATGTGTGATATTTATAAATTCAGAAGAGGAATGTAAATTTATCAAGTTTAAATTATGTAATGCTCGGGTTTTAATATTAAACCATGATGGTAATAAAGAAGTGAATGTTTTGTAAATCCGTAAGGATTGTTTTGTATGTATGTATTACCCAGGAAAAAGATGTAATGATGTAAGATTAATGTTTTATTATAAGTCGGGTTATATATGTAATGACTCGAAATTGGAACAGATATATGTATGGTGCAGATGTATGAAACCGGATATGGATGATATAGATGTATGAAATCAGGTGTATGTGCACAGGATCAGGTACAGAAACAAGTATGAGGTAACAGGACCATGTATGAATAGTTCATGACGAAATTTTATTTACAGGTTATGCTAAATTATAATAAATATGATTTTGAAATTGTAATAGACTAGGTCATAATTTATAAACGTTTGAACATTGCGATCCTGAGGCAGATAAGGAATGAAAGATAAAGTTATAAAAAAAATATATATGGATCATATTCGGTCAAACAAAGGTTACAAAGGTTTAAATGTTAAGTTTTAACGCACAAGATCGCCGTGTAAATGTTTGATGGTTATAAATTATGAATTTAATATTGATGATTATGTTATCCAGAGATATTCAGATATAATTAAGGAATGGTGGGATCTCGGGGCGTTACAATTACCATCCAACATGGTTTCCCCTTCCTTTTGCTTTATTCTCCATAGTTCTTATAAAAGGATAAGTGGAGCATTCTTGAGTTTTTTTTTAGTAAAAATGCTCATAGCTGCCTATTTATAGAGAAATTTAGACCAAGGGTAAAATGGTTATTAACCATTACTAGTTAGAGGCAATTTGGTCAATTTACCAATAATAGGAAGTTTTCTCAAGGGCATTTTAGTCATTAGCCTTCATTTTCTAGGGGTAAAATAACAATTTCCTTAATTTTGATTATACATTGGTTATTAACCATTACCCATTAGTTATTACACATTGGACAATATCCACCATGGGATTACAAATTGGTTATTAACCATTTTTGAATACCCATTAGTTATTAACCATTTTTGAGACATATGAATCATTAATAAGATTTTTCAATGGTAATTTGGTCATTTTCATTACTAGGGAAACTATCTAGCAACATGCTCAAGGGCATTTTGGTCATGACCAATTTTTTTAAAGACAACGTAGTCATTTCACCTTTTTAGGGACATATTGGTCGTTAATTATCTCTTAGATGGTAAAGTAGTCATTTCCCACAAATTCCAACAACTTGGCCCCACTAGTCTTTCTCTTATTTTTTATTTTCTTTTAAATTGTATACTTGCACAAATACATCAATACATCTATACATATACACATTATACCTCTAATACATTTCATTATACATATGCGTATGTGCATCATAATTTTCTTCGATTAACTCAAACATGGTTAAATAATAACCATAGCCACATTAAATTGTGGAAATTAATATTTCTACATAGCTCAATATTTTCCACAATACATAGACTATTCCACAATTTAGTTATTTTATTTTCATTTCCTCGAAGCTCAATTCCCATAAATTTTAATTGGTCTCTTATAATGTCAAACAAGGCTTACCCATTAACTTGGTTATTTTATAACTCAAGTTTTAATTAACTTTTATTTAAATTAAATAAATTATAATCCTTATTTCTCACTTAGTTCATCTAATTTAAATTCATTAGCTTAAATTCTTATTTTTGAATAACTTTAACACATTTATTGAATTTTTCTCCCTATTATCATAATTAAGCAACTTACTTACTTAACTCTAATATTTAATCTTTGTTAATTAATAACATAAGCTCATATAATTAACTTTATTAATAAAAATCTGTATTATTGTCATTCCAGACCAACATTCAAACCTTAATAATGCAATAACGCCACTTAAATCAAATTTTATATGATTAATTCAATCTAATCGTTCTTCTTAACTTTCATTTTTTTACTTTTTAGTTAATTCAAACTAATTAATTTAATTAGTTCGTTTAATCTTTAATTCTACATTCCACAATATATAGCTCATCCATATACACTGCATTATTTACGCATAAACCTCCTAATGAAAATTCCTCTCGTTAATAACCGGGTGCGACATGGAAGACTAGGCCGGGTACGGATAAAAAGGTGCATTTTTCTCATACGACTTTGAGTAGGTATGCCAAGGCCTGGTACAGTTTCATATGTGGAAGCATATTGCTTACAAGCCACCATCAGGACGTGACTAAGGAGAGGGTGGTGATTTTATATAGCATTTGCAAAGGTCAAAGTATGGATGTAGGATACATCATCCATCACTCTATGCTTAAGTTCATGAGAGCCAGTACTTCGGGCGGAATCCCGCATGCCTCCATTATTACACATTTATGTCTAGCGGCACAAGTGGAGTGGGGCGAGGAGACTGTTCAATTGCCAATAAGGGACATTGATCATACCGCCATTGAGAAGCTCACGGTTTGGAAGGAATGAGATTGTATCCAAGGGGCCTCGGTTTTATAAAGGAAGAGGTTATTGAGGAGCAGGGTGTGGCAACTGATGAGCCACAGGTCGAAGTACTTCCTCCTGATTTTATCGCTAGGCATGATAGAAAGATGCGTCGCTTGCAGAGGCGTATGGACACTATGCACACGGACTTCAGATCATATACAACCAACTTTTCAGCGGCATTGACTAGTGCATTCTCTCAGTTAAGCGCGGACGCAAATAAAGAGTGTTAAAAAGGTAAAAATTAAAATAACTCATACCAATAATATAATAGACAAAGATGGGATATTGAGCTACGAGGATAAAAAATTGGGTTTCCTCAGTACAAACACTAAAAAATGAAATCTTAAAAGAAGCTCATAACTCTAAGTTCGCTGTTCACCCGGGTAGTACTAAAAGATGTAAAGACTTAAGTCAACATACTTGTTGGTCAAACATGAAAGAAGAAATACCAGAATATGTAAGTAAATGTTTCACATGTCATAGAGAATTAATGTAGAACACCTTTGTGGGGGCGAAGTCGGGGAACGACAAATGCTAGAATCCAAGATAGTTCAATAGAACACAGAAGTTATACGAATCGTACACAAAATATTGCAAGTATCTCAGGACTAACATAAGAAGTATGCGGATCAATAGAAACAACCAAGAGACTTCAACGTCGAGAGTAACGTATTCTTGATAGTGTTTCCCTTGGTAGGGTAAGATACGTTTTGGCTATACAGAGAAAACTGAGTTCGAAATTTATTGGACCATTACAGATATCGAGGAAAATAGGTGAGGTAACCTATAAGGTAGCCATAACTCCTGAGATATGTCACATTCACAATATGTTTCGTGTGTTCGTATTACGAGTCTATCTAGATCAAGAAAGATTTGTCATATGTGGAAAATTCCTATTCAGATCATTGATCGGAAGGAACAAGCCACTGAATAAGGTGTTATCATCAGTTAAAGGTCATCTGGAGAAATAGAACATCGAAAAAGCTACATAGGATGTAATGACCAAGAATTTTGGGTAATAATTTTATTTTCTTTAGAATGAAAAGGATGTGATTTTACTTTGTGCAAAGTTGTGAGGAGGTAAATATATATATTTATTTGTTTATATATTTGAATTAGAAATGAATGGAATGACCATGTGATTTAATTAATTAACTAATTACGTGGGGATGATTTATTTAATTAACTTGAATATTGACCTTAATTGGGTGTGTTATGATAATAATTAATTAATTAAATTGATTAAAAGGATTATGGAAGAAATGTCCAATAATTAATTTATTTGACCCAAATTATTAAATTAGTATGATTGGGATAACACCTTTTGTGAAGGGACAAAATTAATGGGTTAATCAACTAATGTTGCAATTAATTTAAGCCCAAGAGTAACCCATTTAAATTGTTATCAAGTCTCAATAATTTTATGCAAGAAGGCCCAATCCTTGACGCAAATGCTAGGAGAATTCAGCAACCTAAAATACTTGTTTTAGTTGTAGTGTAGAGTGTATCAATTGGGACTTTCATTTTGGGACAAGCCAAGAAGCTAATTTTAGTGGATAATGGTGCATGTGGTTCCTCATCATGAGCATAACTGAGCCTGACTTTGGTGCTACCCAAGGTGCCATTTTCGGCAGCTCTAGGAGAACATTGGGCAGAGTTTTTGGTTTCTCTATGTTGCAGTTGCGGAGTGTTAGTAGGGAGGATGAATCTAGGGGACTCAAGGTGGTAATTATTTAGCTGAAATGGAGGAGTTACTCCTATAGATTATCAGGCTTAGTCTTTCAAATCTCCACCATTTTTGCTTTGAGTAATTGAGAAAAACTAAAGGAGTTCTATAGAGAAAAAAAGGGGAGCATCCGGTGAAAGAAGAAGAAGAAGAAGTTCAATAGCCTTTCATATTCATTAAAACAACTAAGAGCAGTTCACTGACTGTCGTAGTTGCCTTTAGCGATAGATTTAATAAGTAATTAAATTTAATTATCTTTAGCAATATACACTACGACAGATTGTTTAAAAATTTATTATAAATACCATATAGCGACGAATTGGATCTGTGGTTATATAATTAGATCACAAATTAAATAAACTTTAATAATAAAATTAATTAAAATACTTTTAGCGACAGATATAGTGATAATTAACTAAAAATCAATCTATAGGGTGTTTCTAAATTGACTTTTAGCGATGGACAAATTATGTAAACTTAAAATATAAACCTTTAACAAAGTAATTAGCAATGGGTAAGCTATATATGTTAGAGTTTATGCCCTAGAGGCCAATTATTTGATATAATTGCTTAACTTTTCTTGATATTATATTCGATTGAATAAATGATATTATTTTATTATGTTTTTATTTACTGCGTTATATAAATGTTAACATAATAAAAGTTCCTAGAATAGTGATACAAATTATATAGCTTCAAGTATGTGACTTGAACATGAGATCATATAATTACAGTTAGTATCATTGCTCTTAAATGTCCCTAGTCGAGTATCATTGTTAATGGGACAACAATGATGCTTTAAGACAAGTATGTAGATTGACTGATGGCCAAATCTCATTGGTCATAAATATATGAGATATTTGAGTTAATGCATAGGTACATGTTAGAGAACAATGTACTGGACTGACCCACCGTGAGAATTCTATGTGGAGCATTATGCAAAGTGTCATAAGAAATTCTCATAGTGAAAATGATGTAATGATCCTCCGACCTGAGATAACTATATTATTACACGAGAATTTATTTACTTTGATATCATCAAATGTCACCTTTAATAGGGTGGACAATAAAGGTGATTATTGGGTACATCATGAATCGTGTGAGGAATATGAGTGATCTAGATGGAATTTAACCCTCCAATAAATTAGGGAGTGATATCCATAGGCCTCTTGATTGAGTAGGACTATGAAATGCATGGTCATGCTCAAATAGTGATTTGTTTCATATAGTCTACTCATTGATCAAAAAAACTCAGATTAAATTAATTATGAAGAGTATGACACATTCCATGCCTCGAGTTTAATCTAGGATATAAGATTAAAAGGATTAAATTACATTGAAACATTGGTCACGAAAAGGTTGTATCGAATCACCGATCTTATTATTATTTGGGTAACAGTGATGCATTACTAGATGCCGCTCACTGTTTATAATTTTATAATATGATTTTAAAATTATTGCCAACATAATAATAACCTATAGGGTCACACACTTAGAACGTAATTAAAAGGGAATTAATTTAAATTGTAAGTATTTTAAATATGTCAATATGATTGATAGTATTTAAAAAATTACGAAATTAAATTAATAGGATAATTTGTATATATGTATATTAATTAAGTAAGACTTAATTAAAATATAATATATATAAATTCGAATTGTATTTTTCTAATTAAATTAGGTTTTGGGTAATTCCTATTAACTACTATATATATGATATATCAGTAGTCTAAAAATCACGTAAGGAAAAACTAAAAACCCTAGCCGCTTTCAGAAAGAGGCTAGAGAGAAAAATAGTTCCGAAATTCTTATCTTGGTGGCTAGTGCCGCAGATCCCTATCGTTGCAGATCGTGTGACGGTTCGCGGAGGGTTCGTGTGGATACCGTAGAGACGCAGTCGCTGGATTGCGTTGAAGATTCGAAGCCGTTTCAGAATTCCATCATCTCTTGTCCATCTCAAATAATCGTTAAATAATCTAAACCTCTGAATTGATATGGTTTTGCATGGATCCTGTCTTAGGGTTTCGGAAATTTTTTGAAATTCCGCTACTTTCTCTATGTCGAAACCAAACAGTGGTATCAGAGCTACTTGTGAAACGATTGATTCAGATTACGTGTTTTAATTGTATTCGATATATATGATGTATGATGATGCATGTTTACCGATCTGAAATTGAATATATGATATTCTGCATGTTTGGGTATTCTGCAAATCTATAATATATATGCATGTTTACCGATCTGAAATTGAATATATGATATTCTGCATGTATGGTTATTCTGGAAATCTGTAATATATATGCATGTATATGATTTCTGTTAATTGTATCCTACAAGGTGGAATAACAGTACGTCTTCTGTTCTAATTGGATTAGAAGCATGAAGATTCGATTTAATTTGATTAATCGAACTTGGACATATATGATATGTTCTTGGTGGATTATATATGATTCTGAAATTGTTTTAGAGATTCATATACAGATTGTAGTTTTAAAAAAAAAAAATTACAAATTCATATACAGATTGTAGTTTTAATTTCAAATACAGATATGTTCTGGGTGTATTGTTACTATGGTGGATTATATATGATTCTGAAATTGTTTCGGAGATTCATATACAGATTGTAGTTTTAAAAAATAAAAAATAAAAAAATTACAAATTCATATACAGATTGTTTCAGAGATTCATATACAGATTGTAGTTTTAATTTCAGCGAGACCACCGCCAGGGGGGAGTCCCCCCTTGGACCCCCCCCCCCCCCAAATAATTTTATAATTTTCTTTAAATTATATAAATTGTGTGATGTGCTTATTGTGATATGCATGGTGCACAATTATGGCTCTTTTGACCCATAGGATTAGTGGTTTTTGGTTTTTGAAATACGACTTGCATGTCGTGCCTTTCTATATTTTGATGTAATATTATCTTCTCATCTAAATCCCCTCGAATGTAACTCGAGGTTTCTTTATAACATGTAATGTACAAGTGTAATGAAGAAGACAAGATGATGATGAAGAGGAGACACACGTGAACGAGGAAGGTCCAACGAAGCTACTATTTTGAATAACTTTTACCACCTTAGACTGACCTTCAATCTTTTCATTAGCTTGAAAGGATTGACATAGGGTTGAGCCATAACTGTGACACGTTTATTTTTTGCACTTTATTTATGCTTGTATACGATATGCTATGATAAATAACGTGCATGCTTAATAAGATTAAAATTGGTGAAATCTAAATTAATTAATAAAATCCCTCATAAAATTATTAAGTCTAAATCAGATGTCTTCCAATGAATAACACTCATCAAGACCTTGATCAATGAATGTAGGTTTGCCAAAGCAAAGTACCCCATTTATCTTGGTAAGATGCGATAGGATAATTATGATATCCAAAATGTTAAAATCATTGGGCCTGACTTAACTAAGTTATCTCAATAGGATTGTGGACTTAAAGGCATAGAGTTTGGAAGGTACCATTAGATGGACTAGAACAAATGTTGTTTACCAAACTATCTAAGAGTTATATATGATATAATTGAAAATGGTTGTCTACCTAAATAATTATGTTTTAAGAGATTAGCCAAAGCTAACTTAAGGCGTAATGAAATATGGATCTTAACTCACTAGAAAGATTTAATAGAAAATGCTTTCCAAATTAATGGTGAGGGCTATTAATTTGATTAAAATAGTGGAAGGTATATTTGGAATGTACTATTATCAATTACATAATATCAAAACTCTGCAATTTGACTTATTATTTTTGCACTTATAAATTGTAGATGTCAATGGCAACCAACAACACAAATAGTATTTCACTACGATCAGTCCTTGAGAAGGAAAAGCTGAGTGGAATTAATTTCCTAGACTGGCATAGGAACTTGAGGATTGTCCTCAAACAAGAGCGCAAGCTCTATGTCCTTGATGGGCCCATTCCTGCAGCACCAGCTAACATTGCACCACGTGCAGAGCATAATGCTTACAAGAAGCATCAAGATGATGCTCTGGACGTGAGTTGTCTCATGCTAGCAACTATCAAATCTGAGCTTCAGAAGCAGCATGAGTTAATGGATGCTTATGAGATGATCGAGCACCTCAAGAAATTGTTTGCAGGGCGTGCTCAACAGGAAAGGTATGATACAAGCAAAGCATTGTATCACTGCAAGATGGGTGAACGTGATCCAGTTGGTCCACATGTTCTGAAAATGATTGGGTATATTGAGTACCTTGCTAGGTTGGGTTTTCCGATTACTGCGGAAGCCCAAACTGATCTAGTTTTGCAATCTTTGAACAGCAACTACTCGCAATTTGTCATGAATTACCTCATGAATGAAATTACGAAACCACTTATTGAGTTGTTGAGCATGTTAAGAACTGCCGAGAACAACATGAAAAAGGCAGGCCCGATCCCATAATGATGGTGCAAAAGGGGAATGCTAAGGGAAAAGGGAAAGGCAAGAAGAAGATAGGATCTAAATCTGGTGCCAAACCCAATTTCAAAAATAAACAGGCTTTCAAACCTAAATGTGGGGTGGCTAAAGAAGGTGATTGTCACTTCTGTGGAAAACCTAGACACTGGAAGAGGAATTGTCATGCATATCTGGAAGAACTCAAGAAAAAGAAAGGAAGTACGACTTCTGATTCAGGTATATATGTTATAGAAGTCAATTTGTCTACTTCTACATCATGGGTATTAGATACTGAATGTGGTTCTCACATTTGTGTTAATGTGCAGGAACTCCAAAGGAGTAGGACTTTGGCGGAAGGAGAGGTTGACCTACGAGTTGGGAATGGAGCAAAAGTTGTTGCACTAGCCGTAGGAACTTATCATTTATCTTTGCCCACTGGGCTAGTATTCGATTTAGAGGATTGTTATTTTGTGCCTGCTATGAGCAAAAACATTATTTCTGTTTCTTGTTTGGACAAGAAAGGTTTTTCGTTTTTAATAAAGAACAACAGTTGTTCGTTTTACTTAAATGAAATATGTTATGGTGTTGCACAATTGTTTAATGGTCTTTATATTCTTGCTTTAGAGATGCTAATGATTAATTTAATTTTATATTTTTGCAAACAAAAGTTGGGGGGTTTTGTAATTAAAGAAATAATTTAAATAAAACTAATTAAAATAATTATGCGAGAAATAAATAAAAATAAAAAGCCTTGGTTTAAGTCAAAATCCACCATCAAGAATTTACAACTGATCACTGATGCAAGAATAACTCAATTAATATTTTGAAGATTCTCCGTAGAAAGAACTACTCGCAGGTGGAATAATTTTTCTCCTCTCTCCTTAATTTTAGATAAGTAGAGCCACGTAGTCTAAATACCCTTACTATTAAACAACCTCCGGCACGTGCTAAAAATTTAATTTAATAGCAGCATAAGGAATTAGAGAGATCGTTGAACTAAACAACACAAGCCACGCGTTTGCATTTAATTTAGATGAATATTCTTCCTAAGATAAAATAATCTTTTGATCTGCAAAACAATTATTAAACTTAGTTGCTTCAAAAATAGCAGTAGATTAATATGAATAATAAACTAGGAGGCCTCCTAGCAATTAAACAAATTAATTATAAAATTAAGCATAGAAGAATATTCAATAATCAAAATATAAATTGAACAATTAAAATAAATTAGATCTCACAGCGTATAAATCTTAATGGCTTCAATCACTTAAACCAAAAAAAATAAATTAACTACTCATAAATATAAAGAACACTAAAGAATAGAAGAGAGAATTTTTATTCTAATGAGAGTTGTGTATTACAATGTGTGTCAAGCCCTCTATTTATAGGCTCCAAAATCCTCCTGAACCTAGTTGGAATTAATCTTTCCAAACCCTAATAGGATTTAAAATACAAATAAAAATAAAAGAAAAAGAAAAATAATTAGTATTCTAACCCTAGTTGGAATTAAAATCCAATTTGGAATCAAATTAATGCTAAAATCGCGAATAATCCCGTTTCTGGCCCATTAACGCGCAACCAAACAAGGCACTCGCTACAGTGACCGCACGCCAGCCCGCGCATTGCGCGCCCAGAGCTCCAAAACGACGTCGTTTTGTTCCTTTGCGTGCCACTGTTCAGCGTCTCCGCGCATTGCGCGGAAGCTTTTCCACCAAAACCGCCAAACGGCGTCGTTTTTTTTCCTCGCTGCTGATTCATCCACGCGCAATGCGCGTGCGCCAACTTTTCCGATAATTACAGATTTGCCCCCGGTCTTTGCTGTTTTGACAGTTTTGTCCCTCAAACTTTGTTGAAATTACAAAAATGCCATTAGTCTTTTATTTCCCTACAAAATCAAATATAAAATAAATAAAAATAGTACAAAAATACTAAAAATCCTAAAAACACATAATAATAAATAAAACACCTAAAATACTAAAAATAAATAAAAACACATAAATAAAAATAAATATAAAATTACCTAAATTAACACAAATTAACTAAAATCCTATAAAACCTATTAAAACCAAAATGAGCTAAATAATTAAACATTTAATCACACAATAAATATAAAAACTAACTATTAGGGAATAAAAATATCGTATAATTTAACCCTATCAATAACATAAATACAAAACGATTTAAATCAAATGATTCAAATCCGACATATCTCTGGCACTATCGTTTAGGCCATATAAATGAGAAACGCATATCCAAACTCTATAAAGATGGATTTTTGGATTCATTTGATTTTGAATCATATGAGAAATGCGAGTCTTGTTTATTAGGCAAGATGATTAAAGCCCCTTTCACTGGTCACAGTGAACGGGCTAGTGATGTATTGGGACTTATACATAGTGATGTATGTGGACCCATGAGTTCATTAGCAAGAGGTAGGTTCTATTACTTCATTACATTTACTGATGACTTCAGTAGATATGGATATGTGTATCTTATGAGACACAAATCTGAATTCTTAGAAAAGTTCAAGGAATTCAAGAATGAAGTTCAAAACCAATTTGGCAAAAGCATAAAAGCCCTTCGATCTGATCGAGGTGGTGAATACTTAAGCCAAGATTTTGATGACCTTCTAAAGGAGTGTGGTATTATATCACAACTCACTCCACCTGTAACACCACAATGGAATGGTGTGTCTGAGAGGAGGAATCGCACTTTGTTGGACATGGTATGATCAATGATGAGTCATGCATATCTTCCAATAAGCTTCTGGGGTCATGCCCTAGGGACAGCTGCATTCACACTTAACCGTGTTCCTACAAAGACGGTTCGAAAGACACCATATGAGATGTGGACTGGGAAACGTCCTAGTATGTCGTTCATGAAGATTTGGGGTTGCAAGGCGTTTGTAAAACGTCTGGCTTCTGACAAGCTTGGACCCAAATCTGACAAATGTAATTTTGTGGGATACCCTAAGGAAACAAAAGGGTATTATTTCTACAAACCTTCTGAGAACAAAGTGGTTGTTGCTTGAACTGGTATTTTTCTAGAAAGAGAATTTGTCTCCAAAGGAAACAGTGGGAGGAAAGTAGAACTCGAAGAAATTCATGAACCACAAAATATCATTGAACCTGAGTTGGAACATGAGCAGGAATCACAAGATATTACGGAAAGTGAACCTGCTCAAATTACACAAGCCATTCGTAGATCTAGTAGGACACGCCAAGAGCCCGAGAGATATTATGGATTTCTTGTGACTCAAAACGGCGATGTGATGCTCATAGATTAGGATGAGCCTGCTTCCTACCAAGAAGCTATGAATGGACCAGATTCTGAGAGATGGCTTGAAGCCATGAAATCTGAGATGGACTCCATGTATACTAACCAAGTATGGACTTTGGTTGATCCACCCGAAGGGGTAAAACCAATCGGGTGCAAATGGGTTTTCAAGAAGAAAACTGACATGGATTGGTAATGTACAAACCTATAAAGGCCGACTGGTAGCAAAAGGTTTCAAACAAGTTCAAGGTGTTGACTATGATGAAACCTTCTCTCCAGTGGCAATGGTTAAATCCATCAGGATCTTACTTGCTATTGCAGCCTTTTATGATTACGAAATCTGGCAGATGGATGTCAAAACTAGTTTTCTTAATGGAAATCTCCTTGAGGATGTGTACATGACACAACCTGAGGGTTTTGTCACTCTAAAGGATGCTATAAAGGTATGTAAGCTGCAGCGATCCATTTATGGATTGAAGCAAGCCTCTCGGAGTTGGAGTCTTCGATTTGATGAAGCAGTCAAAGAGTTTGGCTTTATAAAAAATGAAGATGAACCTTGTGTATATAAGAAGGTTAGTGGGAGTCAGATTGTATTTATGTTATTATATGTAGATGACATATTAATAATTGAGAAAGACGTTCCTTCCTTACAGGCTGTAAAAACATGGTTAGGAAAATGTTTCTCCATGAAAGATTTGGGCGATGCAACCTACATTTTAGGTATCAAGATCTATCGAGATAGATCAAGAAAAATGCTCGGCCTAAGTCAAAGTACATATATTGATAAAGTGTTGAAACGGTTCAGCATGCAAGAGGCAAAAAGAGGACACTTACCCATGACTTATGGTGTAAAAATCTCAAAGGCCCAATGTCCTAAATCACAAGATGATGAGGAGCGTATGAGAAAGATCCCTTATGCTTCGGCAATTGGATCTATCATGTATGCAATGATATGTACTCGTCCGGATGTTTCGTATGCTTTGAGCATGACGAGCAGATACTAGTCGAATCCAGGTGAAGGTCACTGGACAACAGTCAAGAATATCCTTAAGTACCTGAAAAGGACTAAGGATTCATTCTTGGTATATGGAGGTGAAGATGAACTGGCAGTAAAGGGTTACACAGATGCTAGTTTCCAGACTGACAGTGATGACTATAAGTCTCAGTCAAGTTTTGTGTTTTGCATTAATGGTGGTGCTGTTAGCTGAAAAAGTTCGAAGCAAGAGACAGTAGCCGATTCTACAACAGAGGCTGAGTATATTGCTGCTTCTAGTGCAGCCAAGGAGGCTGTATGGATTAAAAAGTTTGTCACTGAACTTGGTGTTGTTCCAACCATTGTTGATCCAGTTGAGTTATACTGTGATAATGATGGAGCCATTGCACAGGCTAAGGAACTCAGATCTCACCAACGATCCAAGCATATGCTTAGGCGGTACCATCTCATCCGTGAAATCATTAATAGAGGAGATGTACATATATGCAGAGTGCCAACAGATAATAATGTTGCAGATCCACTGACCAAGGCTTTGTCGCAGCAGAAGCACGAAGGTCACACTAGTTCTATGGGTATTAGATACATGAGTGATTGGCTCTAGTGCAAGTGGGAGATTGTTAGAGTTTATGCCCTAGAGGCCAATTATTTGATGTAATTGCCTAACTTTTCTTGATATTATATTTGATTGAATAAATGATATTATTTTATTATGTTTTTATTTACTGCGTTATATAAATGTTAACATAATAAAAGTTCTTAGAATAGTGATACAAATTATATAGCTTCAGGTATGTGACTTGAACATGAGATCATATAATTACAGTTAGTATCATTGCTCTTAAATGTCCCTAGTCGAGTATCATTGTTAATGGGACAACAATGATGCATTGAGACAAGTATGTAGATTGACTGATGGCCAAATCTCATTGGTCATAAATATATGAGATATTTGAGTTAATGCATAGGTACATGTTAAAGAACAATGTACTGGACTGACCCACCGTGAGAATTCTACGTGGAGCATTATGGAAAGTGTCATAAGAAATTCTCATAATGACAATGATGTAATGATCCTCCAACCTGAGACAACTATATTATTACACGAGAATTTATATACTTTGATATCATCAAATGTCACCTTTAATAGGGTGGACAATAAAGGTGATTATTGGGTACATCATGAATCGTGTGAGGAATATGAGTGATCTAGATGGAATTTAACCCTCCAATAAATTAGGGAGTGATATCCATAGGCCTCTTGATTGAGTAGGACTATGAAATGCATGGTCATGCTCAAATAGTGATTTGTTTCATATAGTCTACTCATTGATCAAGAAAACTCAGATTAAATTATGAAGAGTATGACACATTCCATGCCTCGAGTTTAATCTAGGATATAAGGTTAAAAGGATTAAATTACATTGAAACATTGGTCACGAAAAGGTTGAATCGAATCACCGATCTTATTATTATTTGGGTAACAGTGATGCATTATTAGATGCCGCTCACTGTTTATAATTTTATAATATGATTTTAAAATTATTGCCAACATAATAATAACCTATAGGGTCACACACTTAGAACGTAATTAAAAGGGAATTAATTTAAATTGTAAGTATTTTAAATATGTCAATATGATTGATAGTATTTAAAAAATTACGAATTTAAATTAATAGGATAATTTGTATATATCTATATTAATTAAGTAAGACTTAACTAAAATATAATATATATATAAATTTGAATTTTATTTTTCTAATTAAATTAGGTTTTGGTTAATTCCTATTAACTACTGTATATATGATATATCAGTAGTCTAAAAATCACGTAAGGAAAAAACTAAAAACCTTAGCCGCTTTCAGAAAGAGGCTAGAGAGAAAAATAGTTCTGAAATTCTGATCTTGGTGGCTAGTACCGCAGATCCCTTTCGCTGCAGATCGTGTGACGGTTCGTGGAGCGTTCGTGTGGATACCGTAGAGACGCAGTCGCTACATTGCGTTGAAGATTCGAAGCCGTTTCAGAATTCCATCGTCTCCTGTCCATCTCGAATAATCGGTAAATAATCTAAACCTCTGAATTGATATGGTTTTGCATGGATCCTGTCTTAGGGTTTCGGAAATTTTTTGAAATTTCACTGCTTGTGTCGAAACCCAACAATATAAACATTATATAACATCTAATAAGACAATCAAAACGACGAATGGACACCGAATCATAAACGTAATTAATTAATTAAATTAAATATATATTTTTATATATTCTAACAATTATTGTTGTTATATAATAAATATCTTTAGGCGATAAATATCAGTCTAAACACCACGTACGATTACTAGAAAAGTTTTCTAACTCAAACTCGAGTTATATTTCAAGTATATGCTTAGTGATTTAGTTATTGTAAATTATTCCACATCGATAATTATTCTTGATATTCGCACATAGTGCATTTGTATTATTGATCTATCATTGAACTATGAATCATTTGAAGCTATTTTATCCATGAACTATTTTAGAAGTAGTCTAAGCCAATTGTTCGGCTAGACATTTGTAGGTTTTCTATCTTAAACTTATTTTCATTGAGCAAGTTTTCTTGAACTTATTTTATTGTGCAAGTTTTTCTTCAATACTCGTACTTATTAAGCAAGTTTACTTTTCTCTTGCACTTCGTGCAACAAAATGATTTTAATTATTGAATTTCATTTGCATTATGAAATTCTTTTTGATTATTGAGCAAGTTTATCTTTTTTTCCACTCTGTGCAACAATATGCTTTCGAACTGTGAAATTTCATTTGATTTATAAAATTTATTATAATATAAAATGCTTATTATGCAAGTTTCATTTTCTCTTGCACTTCGTGCAACAACGTGATTTCAAACTGTGAAATTTCATTTGACTTATGAAATTCTTTATAATATGAAATGCTTATTATGCAAGTTTCCTTTTTTCTTGCGCTTCGTGCAACAACGTGATTTCAAACTATGGAATTTCATTTGACTTATAAAATTCATTATAATATGAAATGCTTAGTATGCAAGTTTTCTAAACCTTAACTCATTCCATTGAGGAATTTTGTTGTCTTTGGTTCATCGTGTAATAGCATACTTTTAATTATTGAATTTCATTTGACTTATGAAATTCTTAATTGTGTGAAATATTTATTATGACAATTCTTTTTTATCTTGTTTATTTTTAAACAAGTATTATAGTTCTTGCACGAAATCATTTAAATATCATGTTCGTGTTATCTGTTATTGGGAAGTTATTACTTCTTGTTCAAGCATAACTTAAGTAAATGAACAATTATTTGTGTGACTTTGATTTGATAAATTGTCAAGTATAAAGTGTTGAGTGAAAACAAATTATTAGTACATCATCTATACTAATATGATACCTCTTTATATAAGAGTGATAACCCAACTTCTATAGCGTTGACCGTGGTTTAGGTAGTTAATGTACTGGCCTTAGTGTGTATAGAACATTGGTAGGATGATATGTATACTCCTAGGATATAAATTGGTTGATCTCCTGCTAAATATCTGAACTGATGATTCCTAAATCTATATAACCTCTGAGAATGATTACAATGTTTGGTTGAACAGATCAACTTATGATTTCTATGTTTTGATGACTGATAGAAATCTGGTTTCAGCTGGTTGACGAAAAAACCTTAGTATAATAATAAAAAATCATTATTATTTGAAAATTGCGGAGCATTTATAGCTCATCCTTGCAAATATAATATCATTTGCACTGTTGGAAGATAATCTAAATCATTTGATTATGAATCCCGATGGAAAGAGACCTTGGTAGATTAGGTTTATTATTTTTACTTTGATGTAATAACAATACGTTATTTGGAAATCTATGTAACTGAAATCAAAGTTATGAACTATATTATCATTTTTTTGATACATCTATTGCATTGTACTTACATTGTTAATTATTTAGAATGTTGGTACTGAGTTAGTATAGTGTCAATACGAACTATACATTTGAGTGAGTGTGTAAAATAATTTAAGGAGTTTTGTAAGAATCAAGAGTTACTCCTCTGTTCCAAGAATAAACTTATCATTTAATATCGTGAATTTCAGATAGATAGGAACTGTTGATATAAAATAGATATCCGTGATATACGAATCTATACATCCAAGTGAGGGTATTCAAACACAGTAATTTTTCTAATGAGAACTACTATCTGTTATGGGATATTGTGAACTTGGGATTAATAGAAGTTATATACTATGGAATATTTATAGTTAATCAGTTAGCGTGAACACCTAATTTAATACAGGAGATGTAGAAATTTTGGGGCCGTTACACTTATAACAGGTGTGCAGGTCTTTTCATAGTCGATTACTTCTTCCTGTGAATACCCTTTAGCTATCAGTCTAGCCTTGTTCTTTGTGATCACACCATCTTCATCCATCTTGTTTCTAAATATCCATTTGGTCTCCAAACCTTACTTTTTTCAAACTGATTTAGTTTTTTTTGCGTAGCTTCAATCCAACTTGAATCCTCTAAAGCTTCTTCGACCTTCTTGGGTTCCATTTGTGAGAGGAAGCTGAGATAGAGAAATTCATTTTGAGTAGCAGATCTTGTTCTTACTCTAGTAGTTGGATCCCCAATGATTAAATATTTTGAGTGTTACCTCTTTCCCAACTACTTCCTAAGGGAACATTAGTTTTTATGCCTTCTTGTTTATGTTTTTCAAGATTTGGTTCTGTATCAGTAACTTCATCAATTTATAGAGTTTCCATCTGAGGAGTCATAGATTCATCGATTTCCTTATCTAGCATCATGATCGTAGGGTCGGGTACTACAATTTCATCCCATTCGATCATGTGGCTCTCTTGCTCAGCGATTAGAGAGTCAGGCTTTACGATTTCATAAAGTTGAGCAACTTTATTTGTTTCACCTTAATCAGTTTCATCAAAAGTGACATGAACAGAGACTTCAATAGTTAGAGAATTCTTATTAAACACTCTATAAGATTTGCTTTTCATAGAGTATCCAAGAAAGATTCTTTCATTTACCTTTGGTTAAAATTTTGTCAAATGCCTTTTTCCATTGTTGAGAATACAATACATACAGCCAAACATATGGAAATAGATGATATTTGGCTTTCTTCCTTTACATAGTTCGTAGGGCATCTTCTTATATGTAGAGTGAATTAGAGATTTGTTCAGAGTATAACAAGCAGCGTTGGCTGCTTTAGCCCAAAAGTATTTAAGAAGATGAGCAACTGCAAGAAAAGTCCTTCATACTTCTATTAATGTTTTATTTCTTCTTTCAGCTTTTGCATTATGATGTGGAGTTCTCGGGGCTGAAAAATTATGGTTGATCCCATTTTATTCACAAAATTGATTCAACTTAGAATAATTAAATTCTCTGCCATGATCACTTATTAACTTGATTTTCTTGCCCTTCTCATTCATAACCAACTTGAAGAAATTGATTAGTTATGTGCCAGTTTCATCCTTAGATGTCAAAAAGAATATCCATGTAAATTTGGTGTAGTCATCAACTACCACAAACATGTACTTTTTGCCTCCAAGGCTAGTTGTTGAAATTGGTCCAAACATATCCATGTGGAACAACTATAACAACTTTTCATTTAAGTTTGTTTCTTTGCTTCACAATGAGCTTTTTGTTCTGCTTCACAATTTGACAAGCTTCGTAAGGTCCTTGTTTGATGAAGTCCAACTTAGGCAGTCCTTTAAGTGGAACTTTAGAAGCCAATTTTGACATACTCTTGAAGTTTAAATGAGACAATCTCCTATGCCATAACCAACTGACATCTTTTGAGGCTTTTGTAAAGAAGCATGCTATTGTTGAGGAATTAAGCTCAGAGAGATTAATCACATGTACATTGCTTTCTTTTAATCCAGTTAGCTTTAGAGAGTTGGTTTCTAGTTCTCAAACTTAACATTGATCATTGAGAAATATGACTTGTAACCCTTATCACAGAGTTGCCTTATGCTCAGTAGATTGTTCTTTAATCCTTCAACATAAGCTACTTTCCTAAAAGAAACAAACCACTTCCAACAGATCCATAGCCTTTGGTCTTCCCATAATTGTTATCACCAAAAACAATTGTTGGTTCATCTTTAGATTTGAAGTTAGACAGAAGAGCTTTGTTTCCAATCATATGTCTTGAGCATCTACTATCAAGGTACCATATGAATTCAGCAGTGTTTGGTACCTAAATAAAAGATCATTTATTTTTGTACCCAAACTTGTTTGGGTCCAGCTTTGTTAGTTTTCTCAGGGACCCAAATTTGCTTGATTTTGGGTCAATAATATGAAGAGCAGTGATTATCATTATAACGTAATGTATCTATATGCCCATCTTTATGACAATCATGACATTTATCATGATGCATATGTGAGTGTGGGTATGAATTTCTTCTCATTTGGAACATATGTAAGTCATGCATTTTTCTTCTCGATTTGTTCTCAATTTGCTTCCACACTGTTCTACGATTTTGAAGTTTCATAAAGTAAGAAATAGTTCTACGACTAGGACCTGGTTGGTTTTTAGAGTAAGTTTTATTTAACTATACGATCCTTCAAGGTACATTCATAAACCTTGATTTACTCTTTGATTTGACAAAATCCAAATTAGTTTGTGACCTGTTGTCCTTGGGAACAATGGTTTGGTCTACAAAGATTGAACAATTTTCACTTATAGGTTTGACTATCTCTGTGGATTTCATAAACATAATACTTTTATTATGCAAAGAAAAGTGAAAAAAAGTCTTCAAATCCTAAACCAGATCTATTAGAGACAATCCTCTTACTTTTAATTAGACAATCCATATATGAGGTAGATCTATTGTAATATCCTGAATATTTATAGCACTTACAAATATGATATTAAATGACTAAAGTAATTGTAAAGTTAATTTCGAGGACGAAATTCCTGTAAGTTGGGTTGAATGTAATATCCCAAATATTTCAAAAGTGATCTAACAAGATCTAAGCAAGGTTGTCAATTCAAAACCTAAGATTGATTGCTCAAGCATACCTTGAGCTATCTTAAAGAATATATATGACTCGAAACTACGATCGTATACAACTAAGAGGTTAAATTCTTTAACCTAAACTATGTGTTATGTGATTAGTAAAGCTTGAATTGAGCTTTTAAATGTGTTGTATGAAATATCTATGTGTAGGATTTTGTGTTTTGGTTCAAGTAGTTAACCTTAACACTTATTAAAAATCAGAAGTTAATTTAGGGCAAAAACCTAAATTGGAAAAAGAGTTAAAACCTAAACCCTAACCCTAGGGTCTAAACCCTAGAAAATAACCTAGGCCCTTGAGCAAAATGTAAAGGTTAAAATTGACATTCTATTTCAAGATTCAACCTTCCCACGCTTTAAAAACACGTAATAGTCAGTAAAAGTTTTTCTCGAAAAACGTGTAAAAAACACTATTCACGAAGAAACGTTTTTCATTCGTTTGATCGTTTCTTTCATCTATAGAACTTCTTGTATTTCACGACATAATGATAATATGAGGTTTAGATGCCAGGGAATCAATAAAATTTTCTTGGGAAAAAGACGAAAAAGACACGATTTACGAGAAAACGTTTGTCGTCTTTTTGAACGTTCTTTTCAACGTTTGGACTTTTTCTATTTCACGATATAGCATTTATACGGGGAATAGATACCAGGGAGCCACTGATATTTTTCCATAAATAAAACGTAAATCGCTCTTCAAACGAAAACGCTTTCCGTTTTTGATCAAACCGTTGATGGATACAGTGATTGTATGCAACACCGGTGCGTAATAAGCAATAAAAGATTTTCTCGAAAAGTGTGTCAGGAATAAGACGAAATAGGAAAAAGACAAAAATAAATATTTTTTTTGACTTTTTGGTCTTCTAACCATTTTCTGAGAAATGGTCGTCAAAAACACTATTCACCGAAAAACGTGCCAAGTCTTTTGGACTTTTTACTTTACAGAAAAGTGTTCATTCGGAACAAAACTCAGTAATATCAAAATTTTAAATCAGTAGAAGTTAACCAAATTAGTTGGAATCAGACTGTTATATAATTAACTGCTAATTCATCCGTATTGTTTTCATCAAACGGATCATGAGATAGGTTAACATTAAATTTGAATAATCAAATTTATCAGATTAATACCTAATTATATTATTCAATCATAATTAGTGTCTAGAATGAAAGAAATTTATCAATCGCGTCGCCCGGTAGGTGTATTTGAGAAAAATACACGGAAGGTTATTCGAGATTAATTCAAGAAAAACTTTGAGGGTCAGACGAGACATCATATTAATACTGTATGATGTATTTTATGAATAAAATATGTATAAGTAATTAAAACTTATATTACTAATGCGAAATATTTTAAATTAATCGTACGCGATTTATCCGATATGCTGAAAACGGAAGAAAGAGTGGGTAAGAGTGTGGCTGGCACATGCTGGCGCATGCCTGGCACACGCTGGCACATGCTGGCACACGCCTGGCACACGCTGGCACACGCCTGGCACACTCTAGATATTATTTTAGTTTTATTAATTAAATAATGTGCGAAAAGACTAAAATGCCCTTGGTCTTTTTAACTAATGACCAAATTACCCCGACCTTTGATTTTCCTATAAATAGGAAGTTAAACTCATTCATTTCTTCATCTTTTTCCAAAGCTTTTGCAAGAGCAAAATTACTCTCTATATCTATTACTCCTAGTTATAATTCATGTATTGAAAATTGCAAAGAAATAGTTAAAGCTTGCAATAACAAAAGGTACGATTCTTAGTTATTATAATGTTTATTTTTATCGATGAGGCTCAAGAATATAAGTCGTAGCCATGTACGATTTTTCGTTCTGCGTGTTCCTTATGACTTGAGCAAGTCGTTGTTATGTCAAATTTCATTTCATAGTTTAAAGTTCAAGAACATACGTCGTATCCATGTACGGTTTATCCGTTCTTCGTATGTTCTGGAGTATTATTATAAATTGTTATAATTAAGTAAACAAGTCGTTATAATGACCAAATTTTGTCAATTATAAAGTGTTATAATCACATATGTAAGTAGTTATAATGCTCAAATTATTTCAAGTATGAAATCCAAAAGCTCAAGAACATAAGTCGTTACCATGTACGATTTTTCGTTCTTCGTGTTCTTCGTGTGTTCTTGAGCAAAAGTCATAATTTCTACATAAGTAGGTTTATGATTTGGTAATTTAGTGTTATGGGATGATGAAACATGATGGCCTTGATAAATAATGCTTGTGGCATTAAGTTTTAGTAGTCAAAACGAAGAACGATGAAACTTTGTTCTTCGTGTTCTTCGATTCGTTCTTCGTGTTCTTGAGAAAAAGTCATGAAATCTTATATAAGTAGGTTTATGATTTTGTTATTTTTATGTTATGAAGTGATACGGAGTGTTAGAACATGTTATCTTAGCAAATTAATGCTTGAGGTATCATGTTTTACCAATCGGATCAAAGAAAGTTAGGTCTAATATAGTCGCAGAATATTTTTGCAAATTTCCGAAACTTTAAAGTCTGATTATGCCTTAGTAACCTAAATGAAAGTTGTATATCATGAAATTCTAAGAAATTTAGACTCAAGAATCACTTCAAAATATTTTCGTACGACAAAGTTATGGCTGTCGCAGTAAAAGAGGTCAAAGCTGAATTTTTAAGGGGCATTCGGATTTTAGGGCTTAAAAATGAGTTTTTGAGTTAGCCAATTTTTCAATTAATTCCACCTATGGAAATAGTCTAATTAAGTTATTCTAAGACTTATTCAAAAGAAAATTTTGATAAACTAACATTCGGGGTCGCGTAACCCTTTTTGTAGGCGTTTAACGATTTCCCGGGAAAACCCTAAAACGGTTTCAAGGCAAGTCTTCTAACTCTTGCTATGTGCTACTTGTGTAGTATTGTTAAAATGTTAAATGAGATGTATAATGTCATGTTATTATGCAATAGATGATATGTGAAGTCTTTAACTGATGTTTACAAGCCTTCTAACTGTTATGTTTTATGTTTACGATTTACGAACATGATTTATACACTTTGTGTGTCAATGTGATATAAATTGTTGGAACGTGAGTTATATGTGATATTAAATGGAGAATTATGTCCAGTCAATGCATGTTAAAGTTTATATGAAAGCATAAACTGCGTATGTGCTGTATGTTAGACTTTCTGAGCCGTCGTGCTCATTCTTGCGAATAAAACCTTATTTGCAGATTAAAGATGAACGTTAAGAAGATCATGAACTTAAAGATGCAGCATAGATTAGGTTTTCATGTAAATTGATTGTATTTGTATATGTCATAATGACTGTTGTAATACGAACAAACAAACATGTAACCGAATATTGAATGAATGATATAAATAATTATCATCAGAATGTTGTTATGTCTTTATTTTGATATAACCTAGAATTGTTAAAATTTAACATAGTATTGATAATGATCTATTTATCTGGATAAGGATCGGTAAATAACTTGTGAGTGCTGTACATCTGAGACATAACTAAGCGATGTTGACTGGTCAAATTCATCGTTAAGGTTCCTCGGACCCAGGTATAACTCGTTATTACTATTCTGAATACCATATAAGTAGGATTATTGATATGAAGAGATATCTTTGTATATTGATACTTGTAGTACGAATGAGACCGTTACAAGTGGACGTATATAGAATATTTAAATCCTAAGGTTAAAATTAAACCGTTATATATGGTTTTATCCATTTATACGGATGAAATACAAGTTGATACTTGTATACTTATGAGACTGAGATCAAGTTAAGATCCAGGGACAATGTTAAGAGAAATTGTTAATGTATAGTCTAAAATAAGACTATTTCAACCAATATGATTATGGGATCATTGGTTAAGTCGATAGATGTATGAAATTAACGCACAAGGTCCGCCGCATCGAAAGCGCGGGGATTTTGGGGGCGTTACATCTATTCCACGTTGATATTGTCTTTTCTAGTTCCTTTATCTTAGAGGTTAGATCAGGCTCTCTCTGTACACTAGTGTCAGTTATCTACCCCAAGTGAGCATTCTCAGCTTCAAGTTTAGATAGAGAGGTAATACTTCATAGAGTTGCTTCTAGCTCCACATGCATATTCTCTTTCTCCTATTGAAGAAGATAATAATCCTTTGATAAAACCCTAAACCACTTCATATACTGATGTAAATATGATGTTATGTTATTCATTGCAACTCTTAAATCATCAATACTATGATGCCCCCAAATTCGAGTCGGATTTGATGTTCATGATCCAATACTTAAACAACATTCATAAACTTAATCTTTAATAACTAGCAAAAAATATAAATAGATTCATTACAAAACATACCACTAATCCCAGGTTCCACTAACTTTATATACGTCACAACGACCTTACAACACAAAAGGTTTACAATTGAAGTATTTGGTACATTATTAAATGTCTAAATCATTAAGTTATGTAAAAGAAGAATGTTTAATTAAATTAAACTGATGTAAATAGTCTATTTGTGACTAATTTAGACAACTTATTAAAAGGGAGTCGTACAATGAACGTGTAGTGAAGGTGTAAGTTGGTTAAGTTTACCCGATATGTCCAACTAGGTTTGGACTAGGGTTTTTGTCTGGAACATAAAGGTTCATTTATCGGACAACTAAAGAGTTAATAATTTAAAGTTAAGGTCTTAAGTTAAGACCAATTAATAGTCATTGTAACTAATGATTATGTCGATTTTATATATAAATTGTAGGTTGAACAAAAGACGCAAATAAACGTAAATGGTAGAAGCGAACCAAGCAAGTTTTTCAGAACTTGCTCCTATGTGCATTAATATGCTACAATTTGATATTATATTATTGATATTGAGATATATTGATGATATTTGTGTTATGTGAAAAGCATGAAGTATGATTACATTTGAAAATATGAAGCTTGAATTGCTAGATGCTAGTTAATTATTATAAGAAGTATGAAGCATTCATAAAATGAAAAGCATGAAATGCATGATGTAAGAATAAAATGCAGAGCATGTATAATATGTGAAGCATGTAATGTGTTATGTGTAACTGTTAAACTTGTTGAGTCGTCGTGCTCACTCTTACTTAAAACCAATATTTTCAGATAGTGCAAGTTATTCGAAGTTTTTGTTGAAGATCAAGAAACAGGAATGCATATTACATTCACTGAAGGTCTAGGACGACCATTGTAGATATCAGTTCGAATTGGACAGGTAAAATGACTGTGTAGTATAAAACTTAATTGGTATGTAATATAAGTGTTAAATACTCAAAATGATTGTAATAGAATGTCGTATCATGTTTGATATAGAGACATATTAGGTTTGTTTAAAGATTGTGATTCTGGAATAGAAATAGATGTTGTAAAATTGTAAATAAATTATTATTTATCAATTATAATATTGTTGTAATTCGTGAACAATAAGAAAAAGGTAGTACTAGTGTTCAATCGGATTCGAGGTTCGAGGGACCCGGATTTGGGGTCGTCACAAGTTAGTATCAAAGATGATAGATTAAAAACCTTAGGTAAGAGTACGTTAAGCTATAACTGTAGTAGAAGATAAGTAAAATGATAAGAGAATAAAATCAAGAAGAGTTTAAGTAATAAAAATGAATTTAGAAAATTCATATACAAAAGATTATCTAAAGGCGGATTTAAGAAGATATAAAAGAAATGAAAAGGGTCATGTTGTACCTAATTTGAAGAAGTGATAGAAGATATCTTATAATAAGATTTTGAGAAGTAGAAAGAAAATGCTAACAAGGTCATGAAATGATCTAGAGAGATGAACTCGTAATGAGTCAGATGTGCTAAAATATGAATGGAGAAAATTTTTATTCAGTTAAGAAAATTAGAGGGTTATTGGTTTTTAAATTGAGGATTCATAATAGTGGCTGAGTTGTACAATTCCTTGTATGGGCGGGGAATTTCTGCTTGGTTATAGAACCGCTTAGCTTCCTATATTAATATAGTGGTTGAGTTGAACAATTCTTTTTATAGGCAGGGGATTTGTTCTTGGTTTAACGACCGCTTAACTTCCTATATTGATTAGTGGCTGAGTTAACCAATTTCTTGTATGGGCAGGAGATTGTGTTTGGTTTGACAACCACTTAGCTTCCTATAGTGATAATTGATTTAAACCTGGTGTCACGCTATTCATTATATGTATGTTGAGAACGTGATTCTTTTCTCAGGTGTATAATGAATAGGTAAAGGATGTTAAGGTAGGTGCGTGTTCTTAAAACTCGTACTTATGGTAAGTTTATGACTCATAATCGTATGGTGGAATCCCTCAGCGAATGGATGATTTTGGTCTTACTACGATAAGTTCCTCAACCCATATGATTGGGGAAAGTTCCTGAACTCTTAAAGTGTGGTAAGTTTGACAAATAGTGAGTATGAGTAGAGTTAAGTAACAAGATTAAAGCTATACTAGATATAGTTATTAAGCTGGAAAAGAATGAGGAGAAAAATTTTGAGGTGTTTGAGGTTTAGGATATTCCAAATCTTCTAGCTATGCTAGATTTTAAAATTCTTAAAATCGTGCCAAAATTTACACTTTTGTGCTTTTGAAAATGACAAAATTTGTTTTAGTAATCATTAATGCATTTAGTGCAGAGATGATAAACGATGGAGTCATCAATGCAGAGTAACCTAGTGTTGGATGTATTTTTAAGCCCACTACGCTATGATGTAGTATGACAAAGTCATAAAATAATTTTCAGTATTTTGAAACGCTTAAAGAAGTCTATGCTAATTATTTCGGCTTGATAAATTGATTTAAAAATATCAAAATGTATTTATAAAATCATCGTACACCATTAAAGCTATGGTGTGGAGATGAAAAAGACAGAATCCTCAACGCACTGTTGCAACGGTGCGGTATCATGAAGTCCTAAAAATGAATTTAAGTGATTTTAACTAATCTAAAATGATTTTTAGTTCGTAATATACGAATAGTTCAATAATGTGAGTCTATGTCATTTATTTTGACTAGACACTTTTGGTCAGAAATGACTCAAGTTTTATTTTCAATCCAATTTATGCTGGAGCGGAACATTATAGTAAGTCTGAGGTGAACAACCCTATAATGGGGGATATGTCAGAGCCATGAATAAAGAACCCACGAGGGGGCGCCTGAGACTGGTGGCAGGCTGATATAAACGAAATATGGATTGGTAAATTCAAAGAGTTTAACCTTGAGTGAAGTCGTTGTGCACAACGCTAGAGTACGCTATGTTGATCACCTAGCGTACAAAATAATTGTGGAATGTTTTCAATCTTTGTGATTGATAAACCTTCTCGCAGATGTTCACGGTCTTTATGACCCCTCAGCATAGTATAAAAGTTTTAATGAATATTTTGATTTTCAATTTATTCTTTTGTAAGTTATTGATTTTTAATTTATTCTTCTACAAGTAATTCCATTTTTCTGGAATTGTAAGTTAGAAGTATGAACTTCCTAGAAAATGGTGGTAATAGAATTTGATGAGTGAAGAGAAATCTTCAGAGACGAAAATTGCTAGAAATGAGTATGATCAAATTTCGGAGACGAAATTCTTATAAGAATGAGTGAATGTAATATGCCAGATATTTACAAAATTTGTAGATAAGATTTTAAATGAATTAATTAAATGTTATGGTTTAAAACTTAGAATTAGAGTAGTGAGATGTGTAGAAAATGGGTAAATATTTTTTTTTAACATAAGTTATTTGTTAGAAATTAAATGTGGGAATATTTTAATGATGCATATAGAGAATTTATTATGGGAATAAATTCAATTGAGAAGTGAAAGTGGATATATATACCTAAAGCGTGCTTGTTAACCAAATAAGAATGTGAGTAAATTAATACTCAATTACGCTAATAAATTAATTAGTTTAAATATGAAGTAAGAAGGAAAGTCATGAAATATAATTAATTAAGTTAATTATATGTTAAAGTTATTGTAAAATTAGAAGGATTGTCTTGAATGACAATAATGAGAAGTAATTAATTAAGTAATTAACTTAATTATTAAGTGGATATATAAGATTCAAAAGTGAATTTAAAACAAATCCAATGTGTTAATTGTTGTAAGTCTTGTTAGCAATTATAAAGAGGTCCAAATAAAGTTAAAAGATTTAATCTCATGAAGAGTCCAAGTAATTTAATTACTACTAGTGGACTAGCCCAAAAGAATTATAGATGTTAGCCCAATATGAGAATAATTGCATGAAGTGAGTAATTAAATAAGATAGCCCAATAAAAAGTAAACTATGTAGCCCAAACCATTAAAGTCAAATGATGGTCAAAATGTTGAGAAATTTTAAGTATTGATTGAATGTAGAGAATTAACTAGTGTATGGTTAATTGAATAACCCTAGTTGGTAAACATGAGAGAGCATTAACCAAACATTGGTTAATTGCTAGATAAAGAAAAATGGTGATGAGAATTAACTATGGATAAGTTAAATGATGTAACCCAATGTGGTAAAATAATTTAAAGCAAGTCTAATTGGATTATAATATATGTCCAATTGAGGTATTAAACTAAGTTAAATAAATTAACCTAGTAACTCATATAATTAATTAAACCTTAGTCTATGTTATAATTAAACTAGCCCAATGCTTAATTTAATTAAATGTAGCATGTGTTAGTTAATGTTAGCCCAATATAATAAATAATTGAGCCCAAACAAATTAAATTGTTGAGCCCAATCAATGATAATTTCAAGTCCAATTGAAATTAATTCTAAGATCCAAAGTGGAGCACAATGTGCTTGTATAAGTGAATATGTATACATATATTAGTGTATATATATATATATATGGATGCTTATATAATGATAAAGAACATAAAAATAAAGGCAAATTGGTATAAAAAAGTTCAAATCCCGAACTTTTGGGCCCACTTGGTAAAAAGAGTGTAAATTTTCCTTGTTTGTTGCTTTATTTACACTCAAAAGGAAGCCTAGACTCAAGCTTGATGGAAGTCACTTTGTAGTCATTCAACCAAGTCTATTCTCTTAAATCAAGCCAAGTTTTGATGGTTGTAAGTAATGTTGGTAAAATTATATAGATATACATATTGTAAGTATGCATAAGTGAAGAGATGAAAGGTCTATAAATAAGAACTCATTAGTTCTTTTGTAGGAGTTTGGTCATTTGTTGGTTGTCTACACCAAATGTAGAGAGAGAAAAATCTAGAGAGCTTGTGAGTTAGTATGCTAATGGTTCACTCAAGAAGAAGTAAGAGACCTAGCAAGAAGAAGATCTCTATGGAAGGAACTATGAAGGTTGAAAAGTGATCTAACTCTTCCTAAGTTAAATTTTTATAGTCTATATATGTTTTAATCGGTCAAAAATTATTTTTAACCGATCAAAAGTTATTTTGATACTATAGAAGTCTAAATCTATGATATATAGGTAGATTCATGGTTTAGTATATTTAAAACAAGTATTGGTATGTGTGATATGCAAATAAATAGAAGAAAATTTCATATTGTGTTATCGGTAAAACCCTAGATGGTTCGATCTTAAATTTCTTGTCAAAACATTTTCAAAAATGTGATTGAACCATGAAATATTATAAAATAAGAAGTTAGGAAGACAACAACACTAAGTTGGTGTCATTTGGATGTGTAGAGTTTATTTTATTCAAGTTTGAACCATTAAAACCAAAGATTTGTGATTTTAGTTTTCACTTTGTCCTTGTGACCAGTTTTTGGTCAAGTTGCGTTTGGAATTTGGATTTGAGATATAAAGAGAAATTGTAGAGGGGGAAATGTGGATGAGAATGGACACAATAATTACCCCAAAATATTTTAAAATAAAGAAGTTATGGCTGTCGGAGTGACTGGGGGTCGGCCAGTCCAAATTACGATTTTGTATTCTGTTTTGGGTACCGCCGGCACAATAATATACCTAAGACCAACGCCGTCAGCGCTGGTACAATGTTAAATAGTCTAAATTTTGATATTTTAAAGTTTTATCAAGTCGAAACTCCAATTTAACTTGTCGATTAATGAAAATTTTAAGTGAAACACCGTTAGGAACTTAAAACCTAAGATAAACTTGTAAAATGAATGTGTTTGAATATTAAGCCAATATATATAAAGTCTATTAGTGGCTAATTGGTAGTTAAATATATAAAATAAAGACTAAGGTTAACACTATTAAAAAGTTAACTATTGGTATTATTTGAATATTATTAAAGTATTATTAAATAATCAATAACATTAGCATATGATTAAAAGGTTATTAAATGATTAATAACATTAGTACATGATGAAAATATTATTAAATAATTAATGACATTAATAAGTGATTAAAATATTAATAAATGATTAAAATATTATTAAATAGTTAATAATATTAATAAGAGATTAAAATATTATCAAATGGTGAATAATATTTGTAAATGATTAAAATATTATCAAATGGTAAATAATATTTGCAAATGATTAAAATATTATTAAATGGTTAATAATATTAATAAGTGATTAAAATATTATTAAATGGTTAATAATATTAATAAGAGATTAAATATCAAATGGTGAATAATATTTGTAAATGATTAAAATATTATCAAATGGTAAATAATATTTGCAAATGATTAAAATATTATTAAATGGTTAATAATATTAATAAGTGATTAAAATATTATTAAATGGTTAATAATATTAATAAGAGATTAAATATCAAATGGTGAATAATATTTGTAAATGATGAAAATATTATTAAATGATTAATAATATTAGTAAGAGATTAGAATATTATTAAATGGTTAATAGTATTTGAATATAGTTATATATTATCAAAGGTATATAATATTTTGAAGTATTTGGTGTGAGGATCTGAATTTCCAGGATTTCTTTAATAATATTAAATGAGAATTTAATTGATAAAATTATCATGGTTGTTTAAATTAATTATTATATTATGTGATTTAAGGTAAGGGATTTAATTGATAAAATTAAATCATTATAGAGATGGTGAAAATTGATGTTGATTTAAATTAAATGAAAAGTAAATAAATTGTTTAAAAATAATTTATGAAAAATAAAAGAAATTATATGTAAAGGTACAATAAATTGTACGATAAAATTATTGTGAATGTGCAGAAATTATTATTTAAATAATGTTATTAGATATGAATATATATATATTTGTATATATATGTGTTATGTTTAATTGTGGTTATTATAAATGTTATTAATTATGGAAGTAAAAAGTATTAATAATTAAATTAATCCAATTTTAAATGAAAAGCGAATGAGCAAGTTAATAAAATTATAATTTTTGATTTTTGATTTAAGTAAGAATTATGGTGAAAATTTAGAAATTGATTGAGAAGAAATGTAATTATATAAATTATATAATAATAAATTATATACTTTATATAAGAAAATTAAAGCGATGTTTAAAGGAAAATATAATTATATAAATTATATAAGGATAAATTATATAATTTATATAAGAGAATTAAAATAATGAGAGAGTTAATAAATGTGAAATTATTGATTAATTAATAATTATGGAGGAATTTAAGAAATTATTTAAGAAATGAGAATATAAATATATAAATTATATAATATTAAATTAATTAATTTATATATAAATAAATTATATAATTTATATATAAAGAAATTATTGTAAATATTAAAGAAATTGAATAATAAATTAGAAAAAGGAATGTTTTAAGTTATTAAAAATTATATTTATGTATAATGGAATTATTATGACTTTTATGAAAAATAATATCTCAGAAATGTGAACATGTTAATGTAACATGTTGTCTAAGTAACGAAGTGAAAAATTATGAAAAATAATTTTTATATGTCCTATGAATTATTTTATGAATTTTGGAAGTATAAATTACCTCATATAGTTACATGCATGGTATTATGCGTGTACAAAATTTGTCATGTAAAGTACCCAAAAAGGGTGTTAATATTATTCATAAATCAAATTATGATTTTTAGTGAATTAAAATAAATATTTTATATACATTATATAAAATATTTATTACGCAAAATAATTATGTAATGTATTAAATTAAATTGATTACGCATGCATGCTAATAATTTGGAAAATTCGAGAGAGTTAGCCGGTTGATTAAGTCGGTGGTGTACAATAAAAAAAAATTCAATACATGCAAGCCTTATAAAAAGGTAAGGAAAGATAAAAAAAAAAAAAAAAAAAAAGAGGAATGGAAATAAAGAGAAAGGAAAAAGGCAACAAGCATACTCTCTCTTCTCCTTCACCGACCACCACCATGCCAATCGGAAAACACCATGGCCACCATAAGAAGGGATTTGTTTGGTGCTTGCAAGAAAGGAATACAAGCTTCAAGGAGGTAAAATAGTTAATTTTATTGGTTTATTTTGTATTTTGAGGATAAAATAATTTTGTGGAAAAATAGAAAATAATTAGTATAATTATTTCAAATAATTTTTGGATGAAGATATGTAAATTATGTGATTTTTGGAGTTAATTTGTGGCGAAAAATGTGAGCAAAATGGTTTAAAATTGATTATGGCTGGCTACTGTTTTGGCTGGGAAGAAGAAGAAACGCAGGGCTACCATGCAATGCGCGATAGCCAATTTTTTTTTCTGACGCGCGACTATAAACGACGTCGTATTGGGGGTCGCGCGGAAGAAACTTTAGCGCAATGCGCGGAGGCTTCTGGAACGACAAGAAACGACGCCGTTTTGGCACCGGAAGCGAAGGGCCGCGCGCAATGCGCAGCCGACGACACGCTGGAAATTACCAGCGTACCCCTGCTCTTTCCGGTAAATACCGAACGTGTCCCTAGCTGTGCAAAATGACCGGAATGCCCCTGAACTTTCCGGAAAATGACCAGCGTATCCTCAAGGCCATGGAAATTACGAAAATGCCCCGGACCTTTTCTGTTAATGCCGGATGGGTCCCTAAGGGCGCGGAAATTACCAAAATGCCCCCAAAACTTGTTTTTAATTAAATAAATGTTTAAAAATTGTTTAAAAATCATAGAAAGTTATAGAAAAATACTAAAAATATAGAAATGATGTTTGGACATTAAATTTAATATTTTTGTAAAAATATTAAATGTTGGGGATTAATATTTAAAGGTTTAAATATTAATCTAATAAGGTTATAATTTAGAAAATTGTTAAATAAAATTTTCGGACAACCAAATATGTTAAATTTTATCCGATGAGCCGGGTTGTCCGTAGTGAAGGCATTAAATGTTAAGTTATTTTAATATTTTAAAGGACGAGGTTATTATAATTAACCATATAAATTAATAATTGGCCCAGAGATGATATTAACTAAGTAAATTAATATCATAAAGAGATAAATAATTATTATTTGATTATTTTATGATCATAGGTTGATCGAGTTAAGGGTTTGAGCTAACAATTTAAATAACTGGATGCCAGGCAAGTTCTTCAGTCCTCTTATGTTAAATGTTAGACTGTTATTATATATAATTCTTATTTTAAATGCATACAAATTATGTGTTATGTGATTCGTGGCTAATATAACAATTATGTGTACTCTGTGTAAAGATGTGAGATATATTGCTATAGTAGAAGCAAAAGCACATGATGTATGACACACACCGAGCATATTAAGGTATGTGCTATGTGAAATATAAACTGTTGAACTTGTTGAGCCGTTGTGCTCATTACTTGCTTAATATAAACTTTTACAGGTTAAGAAATGAATTTCAGAAATATCGGAATTAGGTGTTAGAGGTGAATTGCCTAGAAGGTGGGAAATGAAATTGTTATATTTTTAACATCATAATTTAATGTGAATACAGTTGCTAGGTTTATATTGATATTTGTATGTACATATATGTTGGATCCGTATAGGACGAATAGTTTTAAATTACGAACTGTGATTGTTCAAGATGATGGTCAAGATAGAGATTATTATATGTTTAATTATGAAACAAGAAACAAGAAAATTGTATGGATATGAACAATATTAAATTGTGAATGATGAACATTATGCTATTAGCTACAAGAAAAGAAAAGAAAAGTAAAGGTTGCGATTCAGGGACTAGGATCATGATGTAAGGATTTTAATATCCAAATATTTTAATACAATGATTGAATTGAGAAAAAAAAAATTATACTGAAAATTTGGTAATTGAGAACGATAATGTCAATAAATGAATTAATTAAGGTGATTAAAGATTTATTAACGGACCGAAATTTGGACGTTATAAAGATAATGTATAATAAGTACAAAATTAAAGGGAATAAAATGGGTCGAATTTTGGGGTCGTTACATTTGGTACATTATTAAATGTCCGAATCATTAAGTTATGTAAAAGAAGAATGTTTAATTAAATTAAACTTATGTAAATAGTCTTGATGTGACTAATTTAGACAACTTATTAAAAGTGGGTCGTACAATGAACGTGTAGTGAAGGTGTAAGTTGGTTAAGTTTACCCGATATATCCAACTAGGTTTGGGTTAGGGTTTTTGTCTAGAACATAAAAGTTCATTTGTTGGACAACTAAAGAGTTAATAATTAAAAGTTAAGGTCTTAAGTTAAGACTAATTAATAGTCATTGTAACTAATGATTATGTCGATTTTATATATAAATTGTAGGTTGAACGAAAGACGCAAATAAGCGTAAATGGTATAAGCGAATCAGACAAGTTTTTCAGAACTTGCTCCTATTTGCATTAATATGCTACAATTTGATATTATATTATTGATATGGAGATATATTGATGATATTTGTGTTATGTGAAAAGCATGAAGTATGATTACATGTAAAAATATGAAGCATGAATTGCTAGATGCTAGTTGATTATTATAAGAAGTATGAAGCATTCATAAAATAAAAAGCATGAAATGCATGATGTAAGAATAAAATGCAGAACATGTATAATATGTGAAGTATGTAATGTGTTATGTGTAACTGTTAAACTTGTTAAGCCGTCGTGCTCACTCTTGCTTAAAACCAACATTTTCAGATAGTGCAAGTTATTCGAAGTTTTTGTTAAAGATCAAGAAACAGTAATGCATATTACATTCACTGAAGGTCTAGCACGACCATTGTAGATATCAGTTCGATTTGGACAGGTAAAATGACTGTGTAGTATAAGACTTAGTTGATATGTAATATGAGTGTTAAATACTCAAAATGATTATAATAAAATGTCGTATCATGTTTGATATGGAGACATACTAGGTTTGTTTAAAGATTGCGATTTTGGAATAGAAAGAGATGTTATAAAATTATAAATAAATGATTATTTATCAAGTACAATATTGTTGTAATTCATGAACAATAAGAAAAAGGTAGTACTAGTGTTGAACCGGATTCGAGGTTCGAGGGACCCGGATTCGGGGTCATCACAACTACAATAGTTTCTCTCTATATAGCCCCCAAAAATACCAAAGAGATGACATGTAATTGTTCGTGCCTGAAGGCATGACATAAATTAAAATTCTAAAAATACTCTATTACCTAAAGACTCTTTACAACCTAAAATAACTTACAAATCAAATAGAATGAATTTGAATCGTCCTTGTGATTTTCTGCCCAAATCTATTTGCATGTTGAAACATAACAATCGCAATACCGAAAAAATAGAAAAATGGCGTCAATACTAAAAGGGTGACCCATGTTTTTTACGTGCATTTTTTTTTTATAATTAAAATAATAATAATAATAGTAATAATAATAATAATAATAATAATAATAATAATGATAATGATAATGATAATGATAATGACAATGATAATAACAACAACAACAACAACAACAACAACAACAACAACAACAACAACAACAACAACAATAATAATAATAATAATAATAATAATAATAATATTATTATTATTATTATTATTATTATTATTATTATTACTATTAATATGATTGTTATAGTGTAGTGGTGAATTTAATTCGGGAAGAAAATGTGAGTAGATAGATTTTTGAAAAAAAATATGTTGAATTGGGTTGGGGGGGGGGGGGAATGAGAGATAGATTAGTGATCGTTCGATGTTGAAGCCCCAAATAATTTTAGACTGTTGGATGTTGAAGCCTAAATTAATTTGAGGCCTTTGGAGATTGAAGACTTGGGATTTGAGCCGCTCTGTTTTGTATTGTAGATGTTAAAACGGTAGTGCGTAGCACCTTACATCGTAAGCATACTATTATAAATTCCTCTATCCCTGATAGGCTACAAAAGATGGTATTTCTAATGAACATATCCCACAACTTCCTAGAGTTGGGATTTACAACATATTAAACCTCTGATAAAACAAAAGTTGGGTTTTACTGCATCTATACACATAAAACCTCATAAAATACTACTAATAATGACTACGCACCCCCCCCCCCCCCCGACAGATCGCATCATCGTACTTCACATCCCCTATAGCCATCACCACATTCCTGCTGATAGTGTGCATGGACTGACCCTTCTCAGCTGAGTAGTAGTGCACCCTGCTCTGAAAGCTACCAAATGAAGAGCGATAGACGTAACTGAGCCTATCGGTCCTCACCCTCTTCTCACGAACCTCATCTTTTAGCACCAGCATCTATCCGTGTGTTGTATCCCTCTGAGTCTCCATCTCTATCCTGTCCTCTATCGCCTTCTGCCAATGGGCGCGGATGGAAGCTTTCTCTGCTTGCACTTGCTGAACATTCAGCTCAACCTATGCTAACCTAGCCGCAGTTGCTACCAACTTAGCCGACAACTCAGCATCTTGATCAACTAACTGATGGGTTAGACATCCGATGTGCTCTACGGAGTCCTCGTACCCCTGTACCTGCTCCTCAAGATCTGCTATCTTGTAACGACCTGGGTCAAATCCCGAGTTCGAATCAAATCACAGCAGAATAAGGCCCAATGAACTGTCTCAATAATATCTTCTTGGGTTATCTTAGCCTACCACAGGCTCACCCAAAAGGTCATGACTGAAGGTATTAATGATAGCAACTTGGGTCCTTATAAACACATTCAAATATCTCACATTAACTGATGTGGGACTATGGTGTTACAAACTCCCACACTTAAATACCTGACGTCCCCGTCAGGCCGAACACATAGTCACACAAGGCCCATAAACTTTGCCTCTCTAGCCATTGTGGGATAATACCAGTGGCCTACTAGGCCCGCCTTCGTGTCCCCACCTCCGGCAACCCGATCGGATGACCCGACCCGAGCTTTCGAGTGTCGGCTCTGATACCATATGTAACAACCTGGGTCAAATCCCGAGTCCGAATCAAATCACAGCAAAATAAGGCCCAATGAGCTGTCTCAATAATATCTTCTTGGGTCATCTTAGCCCACCACAGGCTCACCCAAAAGGTCATGACTGAAGGTATTAATGATAGAAACTTGGGTCCTTATAAACACATTCAAATATCTCACATTAACTGATGTGGGACTGGGGTGTTACATATCTTCTTCTTCAGCTTCGTGCTCTCGCTAGAGAACTGATAGGCTACTGCCTTGTACTGATCCTCTAAATGCTGGTGGGCCGAATTTTCCTCCTCCAAGAGCTGGACTCTTTCCTCCAACTCCTCATTCCTCGTAGTCAAACCCTCGATGATATCACTGGCAGTAGTGTTTGTGCCATCAGCTGACTCCTTGTCCTCCTCAGATTCTGACTCGGCTTCATCCACACTATATGGCCTCATCACACCTCCTCTGATTAGCTCCTCTCTATCTCCCCTCTCCTAGTCAAACTCTGGATCCTCTATCGGTGCATCCACCAGCGGTTGTACTGTATCCATGTGGATATTAATGTAATCTTCCTCAGTTGTGTGACTCGAATATCCAATCTCAGGCATCCTACAATCACACAAACAACACTGTAATATCCCAGATATTTTCAAGATTTTAAATAATATCTTAATTAATTTTATTAAAGGTTAAGGTTTAAAACCTAGAATATGAGAAGTAAGATGTGTAGAAAATGGGTAAACATTTTTTTTAACATAATTTATTTGTTAGAAATTAAATGTGAGAATATTGTAATGATGCATATAGAGAATTTATTAAAGAAATAAATTCAATTGAGAAGTGAAGACGGTTATAAGGATATATATACATAGTTATATATTCCTAGAATTGTGCTTGTTAGTCAAATACGAAGAGGAGTAAATTTAATACTTAATTAAACTAATAAATTAATTAGTTTAAAAATGAAGTCATGAAATATAATTAATTAAATTAATTATATTAGTTATGCATTAAAGTTGTGGAAAATTTAGGATGATTGTTTAGAATGACAATATTAAGAAGTTAATTGATTAAGTAATTAACTTAATTATTTAGTTGTGGTATAGAGTCCAAGTAATTTAATTACTACTAGTGGACTAGCCCAAAAGGATTATATATGTTAGCCCAATATGGGAATATTTACATGAAGGTGGGTAATTTAATAAGAGAGCCCAATGGAAGGTAAACTATGTAGCCCAAACATTTAAAAGTCCAATGTTGGTCAAAGTGTTGGGAAATATTTTTGAGTGTAGAGAATTAACTAATGTAGGGTTAATTGAATAACCCTAGTTGGTAGACATGGGAGAGCATTAACCAAACATTGGTTAATTGTTAGAGAAAGGAAAGTGGTGATGAGAATTAACTATGGATGAGTTAATTATGTAACCCAATGTGGTAGAATAAATTAAATCATATTTAATTGGACTATAATATAAGTCTAAATGAGGTATTAAACTAGGTCAAATTAATTAACCTAGTAGTCCATATAATTTAATTTGAATATTGATTTATGTAATAATTAACCAAGCTCAATGCTTGTTTTAATTAAATGTAACATAGGGTAATTAAAATTAGCCCAATGTAATAATTAAATTGAGCCCAAACAAATTTAATTGATGAGCCCAATAGAAATATTAAATTGATCCAATGTGGAGCCCAAATGGAAGTCAAAGTGGTGGTCAATATATATACATTGGTGTATATATATATGGATACTTATATAATGATATAGGATATAAAAATAAAGCTAAATTGGTGTAATAATAAGGCAAATCCCGAATTTTGGAGGGGGCCCCACATGAAAGTGTTGAGTGTGGCTTTATTTGGCTTGTTTTACACTCCAAAAGTTGCTTCTAAGCAACCTTGATAGGAGTCATTCATCCTTGTCAATCATCTTGTCCATCCAAGCTATAGTAAGCATGAGTTTAAGCCTTAAATGCCCAAGTGTTGGTTGATTAGTAGAAAGTGATGGAGATTAAGGAAGTACTATAAATATAGTGCTTCACCAATTCATTGTGTTGGTTAGCCATTTGTCTAGAAATGCTAGAGAGAAAATAGAGAGTTCTTGAGAGAAAATGAAGTAAACTTAGTGAGATTGTAGATCCTCCAAGGAAAAATGCTAGAGGATAGTCAATGAGGAGGCACAAGCTTAGCTCATATCAAGAGGAAGAAGATCATCTATGTCTAAAAGGTTAAAAAGTGTTCTAAACCTTCTTTAGTTCATTTTTATAGTTTAGATATGATTTGAACGGTTAAAATGTATTTTTAACCGATCAAAGCACGTTTTGATGTTCTAGAAGTCTTTAGCTATGTAATATATGTATATTCATAGTTTGATGGGTTTAACATGGGTTTTTATATGTGTTTGTGATGAAAAATTTCATCAAAATCATCAAATAAGTTTTTACCGACGAAAACCAAGTAACCAAAATCATAGCAGCCCATTCACGGAATTACTGTTCACGATCCGTAAGTCGGATTTATGATCCGTCAATTTTTGGTGATAGATCCATGAAATATGAAGAATCTCCAAGTTGAATGACTAAAATCCGATTTAAAATGAGCAAGATATGAATTTTTTACCAAAACACCCCACTAATTTTAGGGCTGTGCATAACAGTCGGGTTTATAGCTATTTTCAGTGACCAAAACAAATCCAAATTTGATGTTTGATAACAGAATCATGTAGTTCGGGAAGTTACGAATCCATCGATACCTAATAGACCTCAATCGGACTTGTGGATTTCATTTTATTCAAGTTCCCGTCGGAGACCCCAAGTCTGGAAAACTAAGAAAGTAATCTGCCTATTTTATTAAAAAAAAACCGGCCGGTTCGGTTTTTTTTGGTTTTTCATGATTTCTAGGTAGGGCCGGTTCGGGCATTTTTAGGCTGGTTCTTGGGTTTGTTCCAAAATAGAAAATGCTTATAATTTTATAAAGAAAATTATCCAAATTTAAAATCCGAATTTTTTTGTAATTTGGTATTTATTAGAATTAATGGTGGATTAAAGCTTACTAAATTGCTAATAATTATGGAAAAATTATTTTTAATTTCAGAAAAATAATATTTGACCTATTGGCATGCTAGTTAAGTGTTATAAAATAAAATTTAAAATTATTGGAGTGATTCACTATATATTAGCTATTTATTAGTGTATAAATAGGCTAATAATCTAATTAAATATTATTTAATAAATATTAAATAATATATGAAGTTATGTAATTAATTAATTATGATTTAATGAATATTAAATAATAATTAAAGGATGTTAAGATGAATAAGTTAGTTATTTATTATTTAATTGCACTTAAATAATAAGTAAAGTTAAATAAATAATTAATTATTATTTAAATTAATATTAAATAATAATTAACGAATATTAAAGTTAGAAAGCTAATTATTTATTATTTAATTAATATTAAATAATAAGTAAGGTTAATTAAGTAATTAATTATTATTTAATTAATATTAAATAATAATTAAAGGATAATTAAGGTTAATAAACTAATTATTTATTATTTAATTAATATTAAATAATAAGTAAGGTTAATTAATTAATTAATTATTATTTAATTAATATTAAATAATGAGTTCGGATAATTAGTTAATTAATTATTATTTAATTCATATTAAATAATAATTAAATGGTAATTAAGTGGAATAAATTATTACTTAATCGAAATAAGATTATTAAGTAATTAAAATATATTGATAATATTATTGACTAACTATTAAATGATAATAGTTAAGAATTAAATCATTATTCAATAATTAATAATGATATGTAATTAATTTAAAATATTATTAAAGGATTAATAATATTATTTAGCATTTAATTAACTATTAAATAATAATAGTTAAGAGTTAAATCATTATTAAATAAATAATAATGATAAATAAAGATTTAGAATATTATTAAAGAATTAATAATATTGTTTAACAAGTAATTAACTATTGGGTAATAATAGTTAAGGGTTGAATCGTTATTAAATAATTACTAATGATACGTGAGGATTTCAAATATTATTAAATGATTGATAATATTGATGAACAATTAAATTATTATTAAAATGATTGATAATAATGAGAAGTCAATTAAAATATTATTAAAGGGTAATAATATTAGCAAGCAATTAAATTATTATTAAAAGATTAATCATAATGATTAAGGTAAACTATTATTAAAAATAAATTAATAATAGTAATGATTATTTAAAGTGTTATTTAACAATTAAATAACATTATAAGTTATTACTAATTGATAGTAAAATTTAAAATATTACCCAAGGTGGGTAATATTATGATAAGTATCGAGATAAATGATGTGATTAAGTTAAACCAATGGTATGGTCCATTAGTGATTAATTGGTGGATCGACCTAAATAAATATAGGGTCCAAGTTTTAATGCAGTGACATTAATAAATGTCAGAATTGCATAGTTTCGAACAAAAGATTTATGGTGTTGAATATGAAACACTGAGTCAAGTCAAAGAGAGACTAAAATATGAAATTAACCTTATTAAATAAAGGGGATGATAAGAAGAAATAAATATCTTTAAAATAAGATTTAGTATTGAGTCAAACTTTGACTGATATTGTGCACCGTTGATCTCACATACCGTGTAGGTGGTGCAAGGAACGTGAAAGATTAACGTAAGCTGGTTATACAAGTTCAGGCAAGTTTTTCAGAACGTGTTGTATTATGTGCATGAATTATAAGTTTGTTATTAAACTGAGATGTGCTCATACGTGGTTATGTGCAAAGATGTTTTAATGTGCCTTTGTGCAATAAGTTGATTTGAATTGTTGATATGCGGTAGTTGATTTAAGACAATTGTTCTGCATTGAACTATATGTCATGATAGAGGTTAGACATGAAGCATAGATTAAATGCGAGGCATGATATGCATGAGCAGTATGTCATAAACTGAAATGCATGAAAAACATGATGTTAGTATAAATTGTAAATTTTATGTGAAGCATGTAATGTGTTATGTGTAGCTGTTAAACTTGTTGAGCCGTCGTGCTCACTCTTGCCTAAACCAACATTTTCAGATAAGGCTAGTTACCTGAAGTTCTCGATAAAGAACAAGGAACAGGAAAATATATTACTTCCATTGAAGATCTAAATATCTATTGTAGATATCAGTCCGAATTGGACAGGTAAATGATTCTGTAGCATAAGACTTAGTTGGTATGTTATATGAGTATTAAATACTCAAATTGATTGTAATAGAATGTCGTATCATGTATGATATTGAGACATACTAGGAATGTATAAAGATTTCGATTCTGGAATAGAAGGAGATGTTATATAATTGTAAATAAATGATTATTTAGCAATTATAATATTGTTAAAATTCATGAACAATAAGGAAAAGTAGTACTCGTGTTGAACCGGGTCCGAGGTTCAAGGAACCCGGATTCGGGGTCGTCACAAGTTGGTATCAGAGCTGATAGGTTATAAACCTTAGGTAAGAGTACCTTAGGCTATAACCGTAGTAGAAGATAAGTAAAATGATAAATGAATAAACTCCGGAAGAGTTTAAGTAATAAAAGATGAATTTGAAAAATTCATATATAGAAGATTATCCAAAGATGGATTTAAGAAGATATAAGAGAGATGAAAAAGGTCATGTTGTACCTAATTTGAAGAAGTGATAAAAAATATCTTATGATAAGATTTTGAGAAGCATAAAGAAAATGCTAATAAGGTCATGAAATGATCTAGAGAGATGAACTCGTAATGAGGCAGATGTGCTAAAATATGAATGGATAGAATTCGTATTCAGTTAAAAAAATTAGAGGTTTGGGGATTTTTGAGGACTCATATTAGTGGTTGAGCTGTACGATTTCTTGTATGAATTTGTGCTTGGTTTTAGAACCGCTTAGCTTCCTATATTAATATAGTGGTTGAGTTGAACGAACCCTTGTATGAGCGGGGGCTATGATATGTCAGCGAACCAATTTGGGAGATGCTGCTGCGAAACTTGGCACGATCAGTGTGTATCGTAGAATAAACGTATGCACTGATGGCAGGTGTTCCTTACAGTGTTGAAGAGTTGGGAAACTGATGTATTTGTTCTTGGTTTAACGACCGCTTAACTTTCTATATTGATTAGTGGCTGAGTTGACCAATTTCTTGTATGGGCGGGAGATTGTGTTTGGTTTGACGACCACTTAGCTTCCTATAGTGATAATCGATTGAAACCTGGTGTCGCGCTATTTGTTATATGAATGTTGAAAAGGTGATTCTTTTCTCATGTATAATGAATAGGTAGAGGATGTTAAGTTAAGTTCGTGTTCTGAGAACCGACACGCATGGAAAGTTCGTGACTCATAGTTATGTGGTGGAACCCCTCAGCGAATGGGCGACTTTGGCCTGACTAGGACAAGTTCCTCAAACCATATGATTGTGGTAAGTTCCTGAACCCAAATACGTGGTGAGTTTGATGAACAGTGAGTATGGATAGAGTTAAGTAGTCAGGTTAAGGCTATACTAGATATAGTTATTAAGCTGGAAAAGAATGTGGAGGAAAAATTTGAGGTGTTTTGAGGTTTTAGGATATTCCAAATCTTCTAGCTATGCTAGACTTTGAAATTCTTAAAATCGTGCTAAATTCGCACTTTTGTGCTTTTGAAAATGTCAAAATGTGTTTTCATAATCATTAATGCATTTAGTGCAGAGATGATAAACGATGGAGTCATCAATGCAGAGTAACCTAGCGTTGGATGTATTTTTAAGCCCACTATGGTACGATGTAATATGACAAAGTCAAAATGATTTTCAGTATTTTGAAACGTGTAAAGAAGAGTCTATGCTAATTGTTTCGGCTAGACAAATTGATTTAAAAATATCAAAATGTATTTATAAAATCATCACACGCCATTAAAGCCATGGTGCAGAGATGAAAAAGACGGAATCCTCAACGCGCTGTTGCAACGGTGCGGTATCATGAAGTCCTAAAAATGTATTTCAGTTGTTTTAATCTGAAATGATTTTCAGTTCGTAATATACGAACAGTCTAATGATGTGAGTCTATGTCATTTATTTTGACTGAACACTTTTGGTCAGAAATGACTCAAGTTTTATTTTCCAATCCAACGTATGCTGGAGCGGAATTTTGTAGTAAGTCTGAGGTGAACAACCCCATAATGGGGGATATGTCAGAGCCATGAATAAAGAACCCGCGAGGGGGCGCCCAACAGTGGTGGCATGCTGATATGGGTTGGTAAATCCAAAGAGTTCGACCCCAACAGAAGTCGTTGTGCACAGCGCTAGAGTACGATAGGCTGATCACCTAGCGTACGAAACCATTGTGGTATGTTTTCAGTCATTGTGATTGATAAACATTCTCGCAGTATGTTCATAGTCTTTATGACTCCTCAGAATAGTATGAAAGTTTTAATGAATATTTTGATTTTCAATTTATTCTTTTGTAAGATATTGATTTTCAATTTATTCTTCTGCAAGATATTCCATTGTTCTGGAATTGTGAAAAGTATGAACTTCCTAGAAAAGGGTGATCATAGAATTCGATGAGTAAAGAGATATTCTCAGTGATGAAAAACTGGTAGAAATGAGTATGATGAAATTTCGGGGACGAAATTCTTATAAGAAGGGGTGAATGTAATATCCCAGATATTTTCAAGATTTTAAATAATATCTTAATTAATTTTATTAAAGGCTAAGGTTTAAAACCTAGAATATGAGAAGTAAGATGTGTAGAAAATGGGTAAACATTTTTTTTAACATAATTTATTTGTTAGAAATTAAATGTGAGAATATTGTAATGATGCATATAGAGAATTTATTAAAGAAATAAATTCAATTGAGAAGTGAAGACGGTTATAAGGATATATATACATAGTTATATATTCCTAGAATTGTGCTTGTTAGTCAAATACGAAGAGGAGTAAATTTAATACTTAATTAAACTAATAAATTAATTAGTTTAAAAATGAAGTCATGAAATATAATTAATTAAATTAATTATATTAGTTATGCATTAAAGTTGTGGAAAATTTAGGATGATTGTTTAGAATGACAATATTAAGAAGTTAATTGATTAAGTAATTAACTTAATTATTTAGTTGTGGTATAGAGTCCAAGTAATTTAATTACTACTAGTGGACTAGCCCAAAAGGATTATATATGTTAGCCCAATATGAGAATATTTACATGAAGGTGGGTAATTTAATAAGAGAGCCCAATGGAAGGTAAACTATGTAGCCCAAACATTTAAAAGTCCAATGTTGGTCAAAGTGTTGGGAAATATTTTTGAGTGTAGAGAATTAACTAATGTAGGGTTAATTGAATAACCCTAGTTGGTAGACATGGGAGAGCATTAACCAAACATTGGTTAATTGTTAGAGAAAGGAAAGTGGTGATGAGAATTAACTATGGATGAGTTAATTATGTAACCCAATGTGGTAGAATAAATTAAATCATATTTAATTGGACTATAATATAAGTCCAAATGAGGTATTAAACTAGGTCAAATTAATTAACCTAGTAGTCCATATAATTTAATTTGAATATTGATTTATGTAATAATTAACCAAGCTCAATGCTTGTTTTAATTAAATGTAACATAGGGTAATTAAAATTAGCCCAATGTAATAATTAAATTGAGCCCAAACAAATTTAATTGATGAGCCCAATAGAAATATTAAATTGATCCAATGTGGAGCCCAAATGGAAGTCAAAGTGGTGGTCAATATATATACATTGGTGTATATATATATGGATACTTATATAATGATATAGGATATAAAAATAAAGCTAAATTGGTGTAATAATAAGGCAAATCCCGAATTTTGGAAGGGGCCCCACATGAAAGTGTTGAGTGTGGCTTTATTTGGCTTGTTTTACACTCCAAAAGTTGCTTCTAAGCAACCTTGATAGGAGTCATTCATCCTTGTCAATCATCTTGTCCATCCAAGCTATAGTAAGCATGAGTTTAAGCCTTAAATGCCCAAGTGTTGGTTGATTAGTAGAAAGTGATGGAGATTAAGGAAGTACTATAAATATAGTGCTTCACCAATTCATTGTGTTGGTTAGCCATTTGTCTAGAAATGCTAGAGAGAAAATAGAGAGTTCTTGAGAGAAAATGAAGTAAACTTAGTGAGATTGTAGATCCTCCAAGGAAAAATGCTAGAGGATAGTCAATGAGGAGGCACAAGCTTAGCTCATATCAAGAGGAAGAAGATCATCCATGTCTAAAAGGTTAAAAAGTGTTCTAAACCTTCTTTAGTTCATTTTTATAGTTTAGATATGATTTGAACGGTTAAAATGTATTTTTAACCGATCAAAACACGTTTTGATGTTCTAGAAGTCTTTAGCTATGTAATATATGTATATTCATAGTTTGATGGGTTTAACATGGGTTTTTATATGTGTTTGTGATGAAAAATTTCATCAAAATCATCAAATAAGTTTTTACCGACGAAAACCAAGTAACCAAAATCATAGCAGCCCATTCACGGAATTACTGTTCACGATCCGTAAGTCGGATTTATGATCCGTCAATTTTTGGTGATAGATCCATGAAATATGAAGAATCTCCAAGTTGAATGACTAAAATCCGATTTAAAATGAGCAAGATATGAATTTTCTACCAAAACACCCCACTAATTTTAGGGCTGTGCATAACAGTCGGGTTTATAGCTATTTTCAGTGACCAAAACAAATCCAAATTTGATGTTTGATAACAGAATCATGTAGTTCGGGAAGTTACGAATCCATCGATACCTAATAGACCTCAATCGGACTTGTGGATTTCATTTTATTCAAGTTCCCGTCGGAGACCCCAAGTCTGGAAAACTAAGAAAGTAATCTGCCTATTTTATTAAAAAAAAACAGGCCGGTTCGGTTTTTTTTGGTTTTTCATGATTTCTAGGTTGGGCCGGTTCGGGCATTTTTAGGCCGGTTCTTGGGTTGGTTCCAAAATAGAAAATGCTTATAATTTTATAAAGAAAATTATCCAAATTTAAAATCCGAATTTTTTTGTAATTTGGTATTTATTAGAATTAATGGTGGATTAAAGCTTACTAAATTGCTAATAATTATGGGAAAATTATTTTTAATTTCAGAAAAATAATATTTGACCTATTGGCATGCTAGTTAAGTGTTATAAAATAAAATTTAAAATTATTGGAGTGATTCACTATATATTAGCTATTTATTAGTATATAAATAGGCTAATAATCTAATTAAATATTATTTAATAAATATTAAATAATATATGAAGTTATGTAATTAATTAATTATGATTTAATGAATATTAAATAATAATTAAAGGATGTTAAGATGAATAAGTTAGTTATTTATTATTTAATTGCACTTAAATAATAAGTAAAGTTAAATAAATAATTAATTATTATTTAAATTAATATTAAATAATAATTAACGAATATTAAAGTTAGAAAGCTAATTATTTATTATTTAATTAATATTAAATAATAAGTAAGGTTAATTAAGTAATTAATTATTATTTAATTAATATTAAATAATAATTAAAGGATAATTAAGGTTAATAAACTAATTATTTATTATTTAATTAATATTAAATAATAAGTAAGGTTAATTAATTAATTAATTATTATTTAATTAATATTAAATAATGAGTTCGGATAATTAGTTAATTAATTATTATTTAATTCATATTAAATAATAATTAAATGGTAATTAAGTGGAATAAATTATTACTTAATCGAAATAAGATTATTAAGTAATTAAAATATATTGATAATATTATTGACTAACTATTAAATGATAATAGTTAAGAATTAAATCATTATTCAATAATTAATAATGATATGTAATTAATTTAAAATATTATTAAAGGATTAATAATATTATTTAGCATTTAATTAACTATTAAATAATAATAGTTAAGAGTTAAATCATTATTAAATAAATAATAATGATAAATAAAGATTTAGAATATTATTAAAGAATTAATAATATTGTTTAACAAGTAATTAACTATTGGGTAATAATAGTTAAGGGTTGAATCGTTATTAAATAATTACTAATGATACGTGAGGATTTCAAATATTATTAAATGATTGATAATATTGATGAACAATTAAATTATTATTAAAATGATTGATAATAATGAGAAGTCAATTAAAATATTATTAAAGGGTAATAATATTAGCAAGCAATTAAATTATTATTAAAAGATTAATCATAATGATTAAGGTAAACTATTATTAAAAATAAATTAATAATAGTAATGATTATTTAAAGTGTTATTTAACAATTAAATAACATTATAAGTTATTACTAATTGATAGTAAAATTTAAAATATTACCCAAGGTGGGTAATATTATGATAAGTATCGAGATAAATGATGTGATTAAGTTAAACCAATGGTATGGTCCATTAGTGATTAATTGGTGGATCGACCTAAATAAATATAGGGTCCAAGTTTTAATGCAGTGACATTAATAAATGTCAGAATTGCATAGTTTCGAACAAAAGATTTATGGTGTTGAATATGAAACACTGAGTCAAGTCAAAGAGAGACTAAAATATGAAATTAACCTTATTAAATAAAGGGGATGATAAGAAGAAATAAATATCTTTAAAATAAGATTTAGTATTGAGTCAAACTTTGACTGATATTGTGCACCGTTGATCTCACATACTGTGTAGGTGGTGCAAGGAACGTGAAAGATTAACGTAAGCTGGTTATACAAGTTCAGGCAAGTTTTTCAGAACGTGTTGTATTATGTGCATGAATTATAAGTTTGTTATTAAACTGAGATGTGCTCATACGTGGTTATGTGCAAAGATGTTTTAATGTGCCTTTGTGCAATAAGTTGATTTGAATTGTTGATATGCGGTAGTTGATTTAAGACAATTGTTCTGCATTGAACTATATGTCATGATAGAGGTTAGACATGAAGCATAGATTAAATGCGAGGCATGATATGCATGAGCAGTATGTCATAAACTGAAATGCATGAAAAACATGATGTTAGTATAAATTGTAAATTTTATGTGAAGCATGTAATGTGTTATGTGTAGCTGTTGAACTTGTTGAGTCGTCGTGCTCACTCTTGCCTAAACCAACATTTTCAGATAAGGCTAGTTACCTGAAGTTCTCGATAAAGAACAAGGAACAGGAAAATATATTACTTCCATTGAAGATCTAAATATCTATTGTAGATATCAGTCCGAATTGGACAGGTAAATGATTCTGTAGCATAAGACTTAGTTGGTATGTTATATGAGTATTAAATACTCAAATTGATTGTAATAGAATGTCGTATCATGTATGATATTGAGACATACTAGGAATGTATAAAGATTTCGATTCTGGAATAGAAGGAGATGTTATATAATTGTAAATAAATGATTATTTAGCAATTATAATATTGTTAAAATTCATGAACAATAAGGAAAAGTAGTACTCGTGTTGAACCGGGTCCGAGGTTCAAGGAACCCGGATTCGGGGTCGTCACAAGTTGGTATCAGAGCTGATAGGTTATAAACCTTAGGTAAGAGTACCTTAGGCTATAACCGTAGTAGAAGATAAGTAAAATGATAAATGAATAAACTCCGGAAGAGTTTAAGTAATAAAAGATGAATTTGAAAAATTCATATATAGAAGATTATCCAAAGATGGATTTAAGAAGATATAAGAGAGATGAAAAAGGTCATGTTGTACCTAATTTGAAGAAGTGATAAAAAATATCTTATGATAAGATTTTGAGAAGCATAAAGAAAATGCTAATAAGGTCATGAAATGATCTAGAGAGATGAACTCGTAATGAGGCAGATGTGCTAAAATATGAATGGATAGAATTCGTATTCAGTTAAAAAAATTAGAGGTTTGGGGATTTTTGAGGACTCATATTAGTGGTTGAGCTGTACGATTCCTTGTATGAATTTGTGCTTGGTTTTAGAACCGCTTAGCTTCCTATATTAATATAGTGGTTGAGTTGAACGAACCCTTGTATGGGCGGGGGCTATGATATGTCAGCGAACCAATTTGGGAGATGCTGCTGCGAAACTTGGCACGATCAGTGTGTATCGTAGAATAAACGTATGCACTGATGGCAGGTGTTCCTTACAGTGTTGAAGAGTTGGGAAACTGATGTATTTGTTCTTGGTTTAACGACCGCTTAACTTTCTATATTGATTAGTGGCTGAGTTGACCAATTTCTTGTATGGGCGGGAGATTGTGTTTGGTTTGACGACCACTTAGCTTCCTATAGTGATAATCGATTGAAACCTGGTGTCGCGCTATTTGTTATATGAATGTTGAAAAGGTGATTCTTTTCTCATGTATAATGAATAGGTAGAGGATGTTAAGTTAAGTTCGTGTTCTGAGAACCGACACGCATGGAAAGTTCGTGACTCATAGTTATGTGGTGGAACCCTAGTTCTCACTATCTCGAATCATAATAACAACTAAATATATAGTCTTCATTAATCTAGCGAAAAACTCATATAGTTCCGTACAAAAAGGTAATAAAATCTCAAGGTCGTTAACCTTAATTTTCATCAAATCTATCTTAAGGGATTACACCAGATTTGCAAAAGTAATTACATAGAAAGAAATTAATTAACGTGCATTAAACTAATCTAATCTTTGGCTTTTTCCTTGCTTTTTTATCCTTTTTGGAGCATTCGGGCTTAGCTGAAAATAAGTCATAATATAGCAAGGGTAAACAACTAGCTTGCTTAGCAAGTTTAAAAACAGATAATACAAGATATCTCATGATTGAATGAGAAATAACATCAAAGATTTTAATAATAGATAACAATTGTGAAAGAACAAGAATCAATATTCAATGTAAAAGAAAGAATTGAATCTTTACTACAAAGTGGTCTTTAAGGACCATGAACTGCTGTTAAAGGTAAGACAGATATAGATCTGTCATTTTAGTAGTTTGATACTCGAGTGAATCAGTCTCTTGTACCTTATATATATGCATAACATTCAGACATTTTACGCAAAGGTCGATTTCCCGACAAAATAATCCCCTTATATAGGGTTGTTCGTTCTCAGACTTACTATAAGAATCTGTACTAACCAATGATTTGGATAAACTCTTAAAATATTCAAGTTGATGAATTTATACATGCAATGTTTAGCCGAAACAATTAACTTAAATATTTTTAAACAGTTTTTGATTTAATGAACTATAAGTCTTGTAAATGCACTATGTGCGAATACAATAACAATACAGATGTGAAATAACTTTAAATAATTAAACCACTTAAATTTGAATATGTTTAAAGAACTTGCAAAAATAAATACAAGTTAAGGACCAGAGAACTTACAAAAATAAATACAAGTTAAGGGTCAGAGAACTAGCAAAAATAAATGCAAGTTAAGCGTCAGAGAACTTGCAAGAATAAATACAAGTTAAGAGTCAGAGAATTTGCAAGAATAAATACAAGTTAAGGGTCAGAGAACTTGCCTCGTTTGTTGATTACTGCTAACCAATTCAATTTACTACCATTTGAACAGACCTAACAATTTATCCAGTTGGTCATTCAATTAGTATCATATATAGGTTAATATAATAACCTTTGAATATCTTAACTTACCTACACTTAATCACACATTTAAATAATTAAGGTATATAAAACACATAGGAAATATTATCATTATTTGATAATATTTTAATCACATAAAACCTACATTAATCATTTGATATATTTTAAACTCCTATATAATATTATTAATCATTTAATAATATTTTATTCACTTTATAATATTATTAATTATTTAATAATACTTTATTAACTTTATAATATTATTAATCCATTAATAATATTTTATTTATTTTCTAATATAATTAATTATTTAATAATATTTTATTCATTTCCTAATATTATTAATCATTTAATAATACTTTATTGACTTTATAATTTTATTAATCCTTTAATAATATTTTATTCATATGATTAATCATTTACTAACATTTTATTAACTTTATAATATTATTAATTATTTAATAATATTTATCCTCTTTTACCTATTAACTTAACTTTCCTTGATGTTTAAATTCCTTTTATTGGATCAAAAAATAATAAAATAATTTCTAATTTTTTTTTTCATTTTCTGACCCAAGCCAAACTGACCGGACCCGACCTAGCTAAAATCGACCTGACCCAGCCCAGTCCAAAAATAATTTCTCAAATTGTCTGGTTCACCGCTGCGGTTGTGAGAACCACTGCTGCGGCTGAAAGTTTCACCGCTGCTGTGGTGAGATATACCGTTACAGCAGTAGATTAAATTTTTAATTACAAAACGTTTCACCACTACAACAGTAACTCTGTTTTTCAAAACCCTAATTTTTCAACTTTGATTTCTTTGGTTCAAACTTACATAAAATAAAATCTACACATCCAAATGACACAAAATCAATGTTGTTATCTTCCTAACTTTTTGTTTTACAACATTTCAATGTTCAATCACATTTTTGAAATGTTTTGACATGAAATTTAAGATGGAACCACCTAGGGTTTCAAAATCGACACGTTTTGCGATAAGAGCCATAACTTCTTTGTTTTTTCATATTTATGAGAGATTCAAGTTGTGTTGTCTTCATAACTCATACATACAACTTTCTAGCCATAGAAATCATATATCTAACTTATACATTTCAAAGTACAACAATAAATAGAACTTAGCTACTTATGGTTTACTAATAAAATATTATATAAAAATTTCTTCCATTTATTTGTATATCACACATATAAATACATATAATAAACATATCAAAACATGAATATACCTATATATCATAGTTTTAGACTTTTAGAGCATCTAAATAACTTTTAATTGGTTAAAAAATTATTTTGACCATAGAAAACATATATAGACCTTTAAAATGAAATAAGGAAGAGGTAAAACACTTTTTCAACCTCTTGGACTTAAATGCTCTTCTTCTCTTGGCTATGAACATTGTTAGTGACTCCACATTGACTATTCTCTACTATTTTTCTTGGTGGATTCTCAAAGTTACAAGAAGTCTCCTACTTTTCTCTCTTGGAAGTTCTCTCTTTTCTCCCTTTTTGCTCTAGCAAATGACTAACCAACACTACCAAGGTGTAGAGCATTATCAACTATCAACATTCACTAATCAACTAACATTGGTTAAATTAGGAGCTAATCTAGATTACTATTTATTGGATGACATAAGGATTGACATGTTGATTGACTAGGGTAGTTGAGCAACTAAAGTGAAATGTGAAATTGAAGCAACATAGCTCAACAAGCCACCCCATGTGGGGCCCCCTCCTTGACTGGCCAAATGGGGAATTTTTTCTCATTTTTGACTTCATTTGGGCTTGAGAATTAAATGTGTTTGGCTCATTCATTTAATTTGTTTGAGCTCAATTTATTTATTTCATTGGACTCCCATTTAACTAACTCATGCTACATTTAATTAAACAAACATTGAGCTTTTTTAATTATAACATGAACCAATATTTAATTTAATATATGGGCTATTAGGTTAATTAATTGAACCTAGTTTAATACCTCATTTGGACTTAAAAATATAATCCAATTGGATTTGCTTTAATTAATTCTATCACCTTACTTCCTTATTAAATAAATACACACATACATAAGTATATTCATTTAAATACATCAATGCATAATTAATTAGTACAAAAATTTTAATTTATTGCTAATTATTTAATAATTACAATTACAATAATATATAGAATTCGTGGTCATTATAGTTAGCATCAAGTATGCTACACAACGATAGTGAGTTTGACATTTGTAAATTTTTGCATGTAAAATAGGCAACATTTTAGCATACATTCAGTTAATTAATTACAAAAATAAATCAGGTCTTTATTTAAATTGGTATTCTCTCAATATTTTATCAAACAATATTACCCTCCTCATATAGTGCGACAATTCTAATTAAACATTTGCTAGTGAGAATAAGGATCATATCGATATAAATATAACATTATGTGTGCACAACAAACTATAGTTTATTCAATAGGTAGACAACTTTTATCAATTACATCAACATGTAACTCATTGTATTGTTTCTCTTAGATTATTATGATCATGTGTGTGCACATTCAAATCAAAATTATCTAGGTTAAGTCCAACCTGACTCTTTCATATAAGTAAATAGAAAAATATTATCCTTGTGTGTGCACAACAAAACAGTAATGTTCAATTCCTTATAAGCATCCAAATGTGATCAAACAACATCTCAAATAACCGATGTAAGCCTTGTGTGTGTTCAACAAACATATATTAATTATTTGATACTCTATTGTTTTTCTCATGCTAGAAAGCGACGTTTGATATTCTAAATATCTTTGAATATTATAACTTAATAAAATTTTCTTTGAAGGGTTTGTTATTAATTGTCATGTCTTGTTTAGCGCGCGCGCACACACACAAACACACACACACACAAATATATATATATATAATATGCGTTATATTATATAACATGTGAAACATGTTTGATAATATATATACATAATTAGCATGCATATATAGAATGCTATATTTTACTTGAATTTATTATGAACTTTTATTCTAGTTTGGTTCACTAGAGCCACCAAGTGAACCAAAAAGTCAAACATAGAGTGCAAGAATAAAATTAAATATAATTATTACATGTAAATCCGGGCTCCATTACAGATGGGTCTTCAAGAGCTCCTTTCTCCTTGGCTCGAATTCTTCAAAATAATTCTAACTAATCATATTACAAAATTATTTTTAATAAATAGAAACCTTGACCAGCAGTTAAAGATAAGTACATGGGAGGGAGATAAAATTTACATTAGAAAAATTAAAAAAAAAAGCGAGGTACGCAAACCCTATTTATAAATACTCATTCATTCATGCATGCACAAAAAAATAAATTCAATCATATTGATCAATAGTCCATAATCAATTCCTTTTATTATCCTACATATCACCATACGTATCAATAAATAATATTCATCTCATGAAATTAAAACCATTCCATATATGCATTGATATCATTTAATGGGCAATTTTTAAATTTGCATGAAATCCAATTTCATATTTAAAATAACTCTTTATTTTAACTATAAACATGTAAAATAACTCTTTATTTTATTTTTTGAAAAAATGCAAAAAACTTTAAAATGGGACAAAAATAGCACCGCGCCACATAGCTGCATTAGGTCTCAACGCATCTGCGTCAGAGACCCCACGCAGCTGCATTAGACGCTATTGCTAGTTCACGATTTTTCTCAAAAAAATGTAATTTGTGATCTTTTACATTCAAAAACACGAGTTTTGGTAATTGTTTTCAAAACTCATGATTTTATACAACATATATATTCAATTAAATTATTCCAAACATATACCCATACATATACAGAATCAAAATAATTAATAATTTGCATAAAGTTTGGCTCTTGATACCACTGTTAGTTTATAATATCCATACACATACAATCAAATTGCACAATAGCAGCAGAAGTATGATAAAATTAGAATTTAAAATTTTACAAACCATAACCAGGATCAACCTTTATACATAATTATTAATTAACAATAAGGAGATATCATTTTAAACATTAGCTTTCCATAGGTACGTGTTTAACTCCAATTCCTCCGTGCTCTTCTTGAATTCCACCGATTAGATTCTTTTTTTTATCAACGTAGCCACCCAAGTGTTTGACCTCTTAAGGTGATTCACCAAGGAATAGTAAGGATTTAAGAAATGGGTGATATCATACCCTAGTTCTCTATCTCTTCTAATTTCTTGGATCTAGAGAACTTGTGAGTACTCTCTCAAAACTTATGAAAATGTATGTAACCTTAATCCATAATAAGACTCCTCTTATTTATAAATATAATCAACCCTCCTAAGACCTTTAAGAATAGAATTTTTAATTAAACTCATAATTTAACTAGGAACTAATGTGAGAGTACTCTTATTAATTAATTCTTAAACCATTTAGGAACTAAATAATAATAATAATAATAATAATAATAATAATAATAATAATAATAATAATCCTTTTATAAATTTATAATTAGTATTTCTAAAATATTAAATAAATATTAAGCTATTTAATTTAATCTATCTCCATAGTATAAACTAAATATACTTAATCTATTATTATGATTATGCCATTTACTTCTTAAATAAATATTTTTCTTTTGTGGTGTGACCCTTTAGGTTCCCCATATTAAACTGGTTGTAGAATAAATCAATTAGAACAATTCTAATCTTGTTTAAATAAATAAACTAAAATATTTAATTTATTTAAATAAATAATATTTATTCCATAATAAGGGTAGGCCCCCTTAGTGATCAACGACTTTACAGATAATATAGATTTCAACATTTAATCATAAAAGAACATTTCAATAAAGAGTTACTGTACAATTAAATCATTCTACCATATAATGTCTCAATTAAATATAAGACATGGATTTATTGTCAAGTTTTATTTTATTTGATCATATGCATTTCGATTCTCAAATGCATAACTCTATTTAATGTAAATTAGAAACTCCTTCTGATTTTTATTCTGCCTTGGCCAATGACTACTGAGTTGTCATTTATCGAAGTGCATAGAACATTCTCTCCTTTTATTAGAAGTGATAGATTCTTTGTTGACCATTCACCTATCTCCGTGTACAACTTATTATACCTAAGCATACCCTTTGAAATACCTTAAAGGTTATAAGAGATATGTCAAAGTATAAATTATCATACACAAGATACTATAATGATCTCAAGTCCAAGGATGACTTATACGACTATCATAAACGGAACTCCTATTGACATAAAAGTAAAACTCCACTAGATGTTCCTTAAACGAATCACGTTCAGTGAACTTATTCTCTAATAAGGACCTACATACTTGTTTTAGTGTCTCTACACAAATAATTATGAGATCAATTATCCTCTTTATAAGAATAAGCATAGTATGTACTAATCTATCTGAATTCACTAATTCTCATTTTAGTGATCCCACGACTAGGAACAAATTTTGTTTTAAGTTATATTGAATTTAGATCCCATTAACATGATCATAATTATGATTCTAAAAATATTGCTCAACAACTATGGGTTTATCATAATTAATATCAACAATTAAATATGGATAAAGAAAATACCTTTGTATAAATAGTATTTTATTAATAAATGAATAAGATTACAAAGTATATACAGTAGCACATCAAATATGATTGGCTTGTATGTATACTACTTTCATATACTAAGTCCATAATTTGGACAGATGATTGAGGCGCGAGCAGTAAAATAAGGACGATACTTCGACGATGTTCACATTCCTTTTTAGACAATATATTAGCAAACAGTGGGGGTCAGGGGATATAAGTAGGAGGAAGAAAGGGTAAATCCAGGAAATCATCTCTGTATTCAGCAAGCCAATTGCATTGAACCCATTCTAGAATAGTTGAACTACTTTGTCGGCGTCCAAATTCATCCCGGATATCATTTATATACATACCCACATACTCACCAACCTCACCGATATGATTACTCATAAATTGTAGTTCATGACTAAGTTGACAGGCGTATTGGTTCATTTTGCATTACATAGCTTCTACTATAGCTCGAGTCTGAAAGGAAAAACCTGTTTACAGATCAACAAACTCATATTCTACTTTTCTGAATAGTGAAGAAGCAGGAGGAGTGGTCATGGTGATCTTACCTTCTTCCAAAACACCAAGTCTATCCTTAATATCTCCTATTTTATTCTGAATTTTTTTCTGATTAGAAAGGATTTAGTTCAGGATGGACATGATTACAGGACTTTCAGAAGTAGGAATAAAAGAAGAACTGGGTGGATTTGGTGCAACAGGACGATCAAAAGGAGTTCAAACAAAAACACCATCAACTTAGGACATATTGGAACTCTTTAGGTTATCAAAGTCAATGGATTCAACAAGTTGAATAGAAACTTCACCCTAAAGAGATATGTCAAAAAAATGGAAAATCTTAGTGAGGAATGAGGAATCCACTATAGGGTAGACACTTTTTACTCTGCTTTACACAACTATCCATGCGCATCAACATCATTAAGGCAAAGTTAAATGATTGACCCTCAATAATCATAGCAGTTAGCACAAGATCTTAATAAGTGAAATTAGCACCACCACCAATACTGGGCAATGATTGAACCAAAGAAGTTTGTGAATCACAAAGGCCAAGAGAGAAACTTCCACAGTAGTGGGCAATACAACTTCTAACATATTTTGTCATCTTTGATAATTTTTAATTAAGTCAAGGCGAAAAAAGGTTCATGGATTGCACCTTTTAGTGTAAAAGGGCATGGACCTACACAAGATATTGACAGAATGTCACCCAAAACTTTAGCAGACAACTCAAAAGGTTTTCTTTTAACTTGAGAAGTGCATAAGTTTCATTAAACTCAAAATTTGCATAGAATTGTTAAATTGAAGGAGGAAAAAACATTGAAGCAATGTTGTACGACTCGAATAAATTTTGTAAAGTAGAGTGTTGATAGAAAAAGAGATCCATAGATATTTCACAAACAAAGGATTTTGACACAATGGAACTCATAAATATAGCCTTAAACTTATTTCCACAAAAGAAATTCTCGAAAACCTAAAACAGAGAGGTGGAAATTGTTACCGGCACAGGAGTTTTGTGACGCCCCCAAATTCGGGTTCTTACAACTCCGGGTTCGGTGTTCACGATCCACACATACATACCATACATCTACCCATTCATACGCGAAAATATAAATATTACAATAACTTAAATCATTCTTACATTCATCCCAGGTTTCTAAACCTTAAATCTCATCATACAATTCATAAAGTCTATTCAAATACAATCACAACTAAATTAGTCTTGAACTTTGCCTTTGCCTTTATCTTTCTTATTTTCTTCCAAATTCTCGGGCTTAGCTGCATGTGATAATATAAGCAAGGGTGAGCAACAAATTTGCTCAACAAGTTCAATAAAGATTTATTATGAACAAAAATAAACTTCTCAATGCCTTCAACAATTGAACAAGGATTATGAAGTACATAAATAATGACATTCTCATCAATGATAAATAACTGAGTTAATATGACAAGTGGTTATAATGAACCATGAATAATAATGAGATATGAACAGTAGTTCTACGGAATATTTAACATTCGAATGAATGAAAAATATTCTCACAAGTACTTAAGGTGATCAGCCTCTTGTACTTACGAATATGCATATCGTTCAATTTTTCTATATCGGATTAACCGATAAAAAATTCCTATATTACGGTTTTGTTTATCTCAGTTTTACATTATGATTCTGCACCACAACAATATGGTTTGGATTAGCTTCAAAGAATTTATTTGAATTTAATAATTTATGCCAATACTGGTCTAACCGGATCAAATGGTTTAGACCTTCATACGATAGTTCAAAAGTCAAAGAATTTTAAGCATAAACAATTCAATATATGAATATTCTGACAAAAATGCACAAGGTGCGAAGCATGGCATTCGTACAATAATTATGTACCAATAAAGAGTTTAGAATAGGACACTTGCCTGCTGCGTTGATTACACTTAACTGTTCTACCTTGTCAATGAGTTGACCTACATATACCATATTATTGATCTACTAATTAGATACAGTTATAACTCGTCATTCTTGAAAGTCTAGTCAACACATATGAGCCATCTAATCACATATGGTCACATGACTCACAACATAAATTTTATACACATGTACATGGACTATACTAGTCATCTTATAAATCACAATAAACCATCATAATATAACATAGTTGAAAATTTTCAGAATTTTAGTTCCAGACTCTTCTTTTTTTTTTCTTTTTTTTTTGAATCTACAGTGGCGCCCCCGCGCTGTGTAGTGGCGCGCCCCGCGCTGATCTTCCCGTAACAAATTTTTTCTTGCGGCGCGGCTGCCCCAAAAATACAAAGGGAGCGGTGCGACCGCGCCACACTTACAGGGATTTTCAGCAGGTTTCTTGCTTCCAGTTTTCTCAGATTCCTAGCATTCACGATTTTTTTCTTATTCTTCACAACACAACTTCCCATCATGCAGTGTATGTTTACAATAGTTATAACCAACTTAGGCTTAAAATATCTTATGAAAATAAAGCTTTACATGTGACCAATTCAGTTTTCAAGATTTAAACTTCATCATATGGAAACACACCCATTTACACAAGGATAACATACATGAGGGTTGGAATCTAACAACTTTTCCCACAAGGTTATCATATCTCATAGTGGACTCATTTAGCTTTGTATAGATCTAACTCATGAAGAACAGCAACCCAACAAACTTTTCTTAAGATGCTCAAGATTCCATGCTCACATACCAACCATTTTGCTTATTACCAGTACATGATATTAACTTGGAACACATGACACTCTTTCTCATTGTTTAGCTCACAAAACATGCTTCACTTCTTAATTTTACCTTACTGTGTCATGATCAATCTTCTTACCTGACACATATAAGTTATTTCAGTTTTGAAAGTCTCACTTTAACCACAAATTATAGAATTCCTTCCTCTTAGGAATTTTAGCAAACACGTAACATGCATCCTTGTTATTACCATTTAAGCACATAAATTACCCAACCTCTATTCACATTTTTATCTTTATCTAGCCAGGTTCTTATAGACCTTCCATACACAGCAGACTTTCACAAGCATTTAATCCATCAACCACATATAGGGACATACAAGGACTTAAGAATAGTGGAGTTTAATGAAGACTAAACATTATACCTTTGCTATATGGTTGTTGGATAGCTTAGAGAAATCCTAAGTTGCTTCCTGCTTCTTCTCTTCCTCAGTTGTGCACTCTTCTCTCTCTCTCTTTATTGCTTACTCTGTTTTTCTAACAAGTGGGGATAATATGAATTGGCGCAATGGCTGGGCATTATAGCTAAGTCCACTTCTTGTTCCATCAGTTAAAGACTTTCGAGCCATTCCTTAAACCGCCTCCTAGCTACCGCAATGGCCTACATCATGGCCCCTATGGATTTTTGCAGCGCCGCTTTCTAATGTCTGGTCCCCTGTTTTAAGGTTCCAGTCGTTCATGTTTTTGCAATTTGAGTGTCACTCTTGATATGCTTCATGGACTGCACGGTTTTGGGCTGGAAGTAGAGCAGCATTTAGTAGCTTATAGGCTTGCTGAGATTTATTATAACTTGGACTAAAAGAGTCTCTTATCCCATACATTTGGGCTTCATACTGCTTGCAACCAACAATTAAGAATTTGGGTCATTAAATAGGGTTAGGCTGGAAATAAACCCCCTATTGGACTCAATTTCTTTGGCTAGTATAGCTAATTTAATTGCTACATAATACATAGTCCAAATGCTAATTAATTACCTGGGGTCTCAAAATATTATATTAATTAATCTTATTATTAATTAATATAATAATGTAGCCTTTAAAGTCTCAAATTTAGGTTATTGTTTTAATAACCCAAATTTAATTCATTACCCATGTAATTTAATTACACATCATTTGTAATTAATTACGTATTGGCTTTCCTTTTCATTCTCAATTTAAGTATACATTTAAAATAAAGTATACCTTCCTCACATCACATAATTAAATAAAAATTTAATTCACAAAACTTTTATTGCAAATAAATATTATACAATATTCTTGGTCATTACAAGTTTCATCTTGAACAATGTCTATAGCCTCAGATTATGCTTTTTCTTTTCCTTTAGATTTCTTTGTCTTGGACCTAGACGCTGTAGTTGGTTCAGACTTTCCCATGCCCAGAGTACTCTGTCTCCATACTGCAGTGGACTTCAATTGAATTAAAGCTATGGGTGTGTTGTCCTCTATCTTAGAGTCCTCCCTTGAACGTTTTTCTTTCCAGCTTCGCATGTTTTCTAGATTAATTTAGACTTTGGCTTCTTTATTTCAGCCGATAGGGAAAGATGATGGTTGGTTTTGGTAAAGTAAGAGAGAGAGAAATATGATCGCTATAACATATAACCAAGGTGAGAAAGGGTGTATTGAGTGAAACAAGGTTTTCAAATATTTTGCATTTTATGATTTAATTAGATTCTGTAATGACCGAGAAATTCACTGTAATTTTTTAATTTTTTTTGTGGAATAAAATTACGCCAACTTATTTTATGCGACTATGTGGTGTGTGTGTGTGTGTGTGTGTGTGCGTGTGTATACCTGGGTTTAAATTTAAATTAAGAATGTTACGTGATAATTGTAAATTAATGTGTTACGTTAATTCGTGCCTAATGAATAAAATTAATTGATTTAACTAGGGAACAGAACGTGACCACGTGTTTTAAATTATTTATTTATATGGGTTATGATTTACTTAACCAATTCGATGATTTAACTTGATTTGAGTATTTTATGATGCTAACTAACTAATTAAATTGATCAATTAGAATTATGGGAGGAAGGTCTAATAATTAATTTATTTGACCCAAGTAATAAAAAAATTGGTTTGATTAAGGTAACCCTTGTTATAAGCCAAACGAACTGATTATTGAATCAAGGTTTCAATTTAATTAAACCCTAGCAACCCCAAGCCCCAAACTTAGTGTTGGAAAAGCCCAACCCTTGTTAGTGAGCTGCCCATTTCATTGTTATGGGTTCTCATGTAGAATAGCCCAAACCCTTAGCCCAACTTAATATAGAGTAACCCATTTTCATTTGTTAATTATGTGACATTGATTTTGAACAAATGAGGCCCAAATCCCTGACCCAAATGCTAGGTAAATTCAGCAACCCTAAACCTTGATTAGAAATTTAATGTATTATTTCAGTTGGGACACTCATTTTGGGACAAAATCAGAATTAAGACCTTCACGTGAACCTTCATCATTTGAGAGCAGTTGAGCTCAGCTCTTTGGCTACCCAAGAGGCATGTGTTCAGTAGCCAAGAAAAGCATGGGCAGAGCACCTTGGTTGCTCAATGTAGCAACAATGATGAAGAAGTATAGAGCTGATGATAGGCACTCAAGCTAAATTGTTTAATAAAGAAGCTCTCAGCCATTATTCACCCAACTTTTCACCTTAATTGCTTTGAGTAAGTTTAGTAGCTAAACAAAATTAATAGAGAGAAAGAGAGAGAGGGAATTCAAAGGGCTTAGGAAGAGAAGAAGCGCTAATTAGATTTCTTGTCAACTCAAGCTAAGCAAATCATCAAACTCCACATTTGAAGGTATAATTGAGTTCAACATTTAAACTCCTAGACTAACTATGTTGTTGTCTTCTTCATTCCTTGTTGGCTAATGGTTGGGAGTTGATGTGTTGCTGTGATTTGAGAATCATGATGGATCCATAGTAGGTAAAAAGGATTGTTATTGCTGGGGTCTTTATGTGTCCATATATGTGTAATATGTTATAGGTCAATACATGCATGCTAGGTGATTGAGAAAAGTTCTCAGTAAAAATGTTCTTTCAAGAGTTGCTTCCAAAAGAATGATTTTTACCAAAAGAATTGTTGTGTGTTGTAAATAGCATGTTTGAATCCATAAGGTGTATGCATGTGACATCATAAGAATCATATTGACATAGTAAGGGTGATTCTTGTCGTGGAAGTGTTTGTCGATATATGTGCATATAGGTGTTTAATTAGGAGATTATGCATGTATGTTAGATGTTGATGGAAGTCTTTTCTGTAGCATATTTCAATGCTTTGCCATGCAAGTACATGTTTTCCAAAACTAACAAATGGTCATATGTGTTAAGACCCTAGCATGCCAAAATCACCTTTCAAAGATTCATGGTAGTCATGTATGCCTATTAAGTGATTATCAATTAAGCATGTGGTGCTGACAAGACCTGAGTTATGTGTTATTTTATACACAAAAAGGTTTTCAAAACTTAAAATATCAAACATGCGTTGTAATGGAAATGAGCCAAGAAATGCATGCTAGAAGTTTATAAATAAGGATTATATGAAGTGCATAATCACTTGTATGCTTTAAAATATCAAAAAAATCTGCAGAATTTCAACATCTGGCCTGAGCACACATGTGCTCGGGAGGAGGGCAGCTGCGCCCTAGTCTTTTGTCAAGATTTTTTTCCTGGAGCGCACCTGCGGTCATGGTGAGCGCAACTGCACCCGAACCGTCTGCCAGATTTTTCAAGTGGAGCGCACTTTCGATGAACCCAACGCAGCTGCGCTCGACCCTTTTGTTTTCAGGTTGTGAAAATTTTCATGTCTTGCTATGTGGTCATCATGCATGCCTATATGTGATTTAGTTGAACTACATGATTGTTATAACATGTAGATTAAGTCTACGATAAAAGGAAATGATATATTGAACCTAAATTGGGTAGTGTTAAAGCAAAACGCCATGACTTGAGCTTAGATGCATAGACCTATGCCATGAATGCCTAACTTATTTGATTCGTGTTATATGTAAGCATGTATATGTAATGATGCTAGCTTTGTAAACGGGTAAGCTTAAGTTAAAAGATAAAAGCTATATATTATGTGATTGGTAACCGAGATAGGAATGTGTAATAGTAAGGTCATATGATAGGTATGAATCAAACTAGTACGTTAGAACTATCACGTATCTAAGTTGATTAATCAAATTGACGTGGATGATCTAAATCTGATTAGTGGGCCGACATTGTTAACTATGTAAGCGATAGACGTAATGGGGTGTTAACATTTAAGCGTAAACGACAATCAATGCAAGTTTCCTTTGCTAATGCACATTTTACTATTTTTGTGCAATTGTTTCATTTCAAGTATCCCTATTCGAAACCATTATTCATTGTTCAAGTATATGTTATACCATGATCGCATTTATGTGTATTTTAAAAGTCTTTTAATTATTGAATCGACTTTACGTTTTAAAGTCCTTATGCATGACTGTTATGAAATACGGGTCTAAGCCATTATTCGGCTAGATCAATTAATGCCTTGATAAATGGAATTCTATGATTCTTAATAATAAACCAAACCATATTGTACTGGTATGGTAGCTCTTAAAGCTAAAATCAACAACCCTCATAGCAGGGGCTTAAAACTATAATTTTTTTTTTATATAATTCCTATAAATGGCATGGTTGCGTCACTAGATATTTTATATTTGTGCACGATGTATCCGTATAATTGGTTGATCCCCCAAAGTACACATCTTTGGTTATTATCAATTGTTATATAGATTGTTAATAGTCTTAACGATATTGGTCTTATGACTATTGGTTATTGTTATCATTTTCATAATGTCAATAATCTTAATGAAGTTCAAGGTCACTTGACCATCAGCATGCTAATTCTTAAATTTTGAATTATAAAGAAAATGCCTATGCATCTTTTTATCCTCAATTGAGGTTCAGTTGTCAAGATCATCAGAAATGTTATCGTTATTCCTGATTATAATGCCTTAAACCCTTTTATATATTTGTTGAGCCATTCATTGCTCACATTTGCTTAAACTAAAACTTTCAGCTAAGCCCGAGTTCTCGGAGGGTTCCAAGAAGGACAAGGAAGAAGGAAAAGCCAAGGAGTAACATTTTATTGTTCCGTTTAATTTAAATTATGTTATTAAGACTCTTTATTATAACGTCACATTTTGTAATAAAGGGTGGTAAAGCTGGGATTTTATGTTTTGTTGAAATGAACAATGTATTTGACATTGTATTTTTGATTGAATGGGTAGATAATTGTGTATGGATGTTGTATCGGGAGCACTAGACCCGAGATTTTAATAACTCAGATTTTGGTGCGTCACAGGTTGGTATCAGAGTTAATAGGTTATAAACCTTAGGTGGGGGAAAGACCTTAGAAATATGACTGTAGTGAAACTCATTTCGAGTTATAAGAAGTGAATTGTGGAAATTCATCAAATACTAAAATCTACAAACATATGTGATTATGTGCAAATAAAAGATTATTACCAAGGACTAATTAAGTCATTACATGGTATTGTAGGATGTCAAAAAGAGGTGAATATAGTCAAAATTGTGAGGAAGAGCCATAAGAGGAGCAAGTGGTGGTAGAGGAACCCATCACAGCTGTGTTAGTTACTGTCGCGGCACCTCCTTCTGACAGCGAGCCTGATGAGGCAAATAGATAAGATGGGCTATGCTTTCAAGACCGCCTTTGGTAGGTGGCAGTCCAGGATTCATCACTATCTGAAAAAAGAAGGACAGAACTGATGCTTGGTGAGTCGAAAGAGGATGATGGAGATAGGAGATGAAGAATACGAGAGTGACAAAAAGCGCAGCATGCTTTAACCTTAATTTTGTATTTAAGCCTATGTGATGTAATTTTGTGAATCCCAAGACTTTTAAGCATCAACTGGGATATTTTATTTCATACCCCCTTTTATATTATTAGGGGTTATGCTATTAAGGTCTAGCTTTTTATGTTAAGGGCAATGCTATGTAAATCCTGATCATATGTGGTCGAATGGATATTATGATTTTTGCGTTAAAAAGATATAAGTGCTAGGCACTGTTTGAAAAGAATATGAATACAAACAACTTTATGATATATGTTTTAAAATGACTACGTGTTCAAAATTAAATTAAGGAGTACTACGTGAATGATAAAATAATAACCAAATAAATTTTTATTAAATAGAAAATGCCACCAAGAAGGAGAGCACGACCACCACCAGCTCAAGAGGAGTCGGTTAACACTGTACCAGGTCCAGCGAACCTTATGCAACCATTCATTGATCTGTTAATCAATGCCTTACAAAATAGAACCCCAAACCCTGTAGTGGCACAACCCCCAGCGGGCTATCTAGCCAACTTCAAGGATTTCAAGACGGTAGGACCACTCGAGTTTTGAGGGACTACTAATCCAATTGAAGCATCAGACATAGGTTAACGAGATGGAGAAAGTCTTTGAGGTAGCTAGGGTATTCGAAGAACAAAAGACCTCTTAAGCCACATTTACGATGAAGGGAGAGATAGATTTCTGGTGGCAGGCAAATAAGAGTAGAGCTGGAGAGGGAGTGATACCGTGGGAGAGGTTCAAGGAACTCTTCTTTGAAACTTACTTTCCACAAATGACTCAAGACAACATGGAAGTCTAGTTTCTGAAATTTGTAACGCCCCTTTACGATCCAACTCACACAACAAACTAATATCATCTAAATGCGGAATAATAAGAAATATTTACATTGAGATAACATAAATATTTGCGTCCCAAGTCTCGCAACCATACTAGTACATTCATCACTTAAAATATTTAGTACAAACATAAGTCGTAATATAATACCAAATAAAATTTACTACCACGTCTAGATAAGGCTGCTCAGCAACTTTGCCTTTGCCTTTGTCCTTTCCTGAACAAATTCCTTGTTCAGACTTAACTGTAGTGTTTAAGGCATGCAAGGGTGAGCAACAAGTTTGCTCAGCAAGTATAAAAACAATAATTGTACGCATTTATGTGCAGGGATTCATATATCAATGTATATAACAATAATAAAAGCTCAGGAATTAAATAAATGAATTGTGAACAATGAAGTGTCAAAAGTTCCAGTTCTGATAATTTATATTAGTGGAAAGTCACAATGGACTGAAGAATATATAAGAAATCAAAATTTTCAATAATTCCAGACAAATAAATATATTATACTGAGGGGTCACTATGGACCATAAACACATGCTTGAATTAACAGTATTTCACTAAAAATTCACAATAATAAATAAATACAATAGGTGATCAGCCTAAAGTACACTATGTTATGCATAACACTTAGACATGTTATTCGTGCGCGTGTCGGTTCCCCAACGTAAAGTAGTTGTTCATCTCAGCATATTATAAGAATCATCACCAAGGCAATTGGTTTAAATAGCTTTCTAAAAAATATGATTGATTAATAATCGATCTTATTATTGGTCTAGCCGATACAAATGGCATAGAAGTACTTCTCAACATAACTATGAACTCGATCTTATCATTAGTCTAGCTGATACAAATGGCATAGACATACATCTCAACACAACTAGGAACAATTGATAATTTCAATGTTCACAACTAAGGTTCGAATAATCGTTCAAGGATATAAACATGATATTATGTCAAGTTTCAGAGATAGTAAATTTAATCTTTGCAATATAAATAAACAAGAATTAATCCATCAATTATTTCTACTTGTACGAATTAATAAAAGTACAAGTTAAAGTACTTATCTGGATCGTCGACTCTATTGGACTGTAATTCCTTATCCTTTGAACAACCTATGTTTAACATATTCGTCTAACGGTTAAATTATATTAACCTTCACATAATAATCTAATAGGTTTGACTTACAAATTATATATAACTTGAACTCTTCAAATAGTTATCAATATACTTTTAAAAAATTTAAATTTATTTATACCTTATTGTTTCTCACATAAAAATAACAATTCATATTATTCTATTTGTTTCATTATTCTCTATCACCTCATAATGATTCACAGCAAAATGATCCACAAATAAAATAATTTAAGTTATCATTTTATTTGCTTAATTTTCAATTAGAGTAACCTTTACACTCATTTTTATTTAATTATGCTTCATTAGTACATAATTAAAATAATTCATAATATTATTAATTGTCCATCCTTTAATAATTCACAATCAAAATAATTGTTAACAATATTTAATTACATTTGCTTTATTGATTTACAATTAAAATAATCCTTAAAATTATTTTAATTGTTTACTTTTATTAATTCACAATTAAAATAACTCATAATTTTATTTTAATTGCTTATGTATTATGAATCCACAATTAAAATAGTCCTTTAATACTATCTTAATTATGTAAATAATCTTTATTATTAACTCACAAATAAAATCAATTATTATTACTATTTTATTCGTTTAATGTTAACTCACAAATAAAATAATTTTTAAAGTATTATTTTATTTGTTTAATTTCATTTAATCAACTTACAAAAAAAAATAATTTTAAGGTATTATTTTATTTGTTTAATATTATTTAATCAACTCACAAACAAATAAAATAATTATAAAGTATTATTTTATTTGTTTAATATTATTTAATTAACACACAAATAAAATAATTATAAAGTATTATTTTATTTGTTTAATAATATTTTAATTAAATTACAAATAAAATAATTTTTAGTTATTTTATTTGTTTATTGTTATTTATTATTATTTTTAATTATTATTATAATTAAAAAGATTTTTTTATTTTTTTTTCGCGGGCGAGTTTGGTCAGACCGGGTCGACCCGGTCAAATGAACCGGTTTGACCCAGTTTGAATGGCCCGGGTCAACGGTTGACCTTGACCGACGCTGTAGCGCTCCCAAATAACACTGAGGGCGACGCTACAGCGCTCCCTGGCAGAATCAAGTTTTAAATTTTTTCCAGATTTTGATTCCTACCCTTTTTTATTCAATCCTTTATATCTTGCTCATTTTAAATCCAAATCGGTCCAAATTAGTTTTGTTGTTTCATAAATTCATAACTCTTCAACATTCCAATTTTTTTATTATTTTTAAAAATATTTATCTAACCAAAAATATTGGTTTTTCAAGCTAAAGTTTCATTTGAACATCCTTTACAAAAAAATTACCATAAATCCATTTTAGCTCCGTTTTTGTTCGTTCCACTTAGAAAATCTTCGTATTTCATAGAACTACAACTCACAATTTTTAGATCATACAAATGAGTTACACATTTTATTCCATTTTTACCCAAACCACATGTTTTCACTATGACGCTTAGGGTTTTCATGCCTATGTGCATTATCCTTGATCATCTTCACATAAAACACATACAAACACATAATAATCATATATACTCCTTCACAAACCCTTTCACATGCATTCAGAGTCCACCATGATTTCTACACACAACATTCTCCCACAACTAAGCATGATAAAACTTGCTTACAACTACATTCATAACCTAAACTAGAAATTCAAGCTCAAGTAAAGGTTTGCCTTTCTTTGAACTTCTTTCTTCTTGAAATGAACTTATAGTAAGCTTCTAGTACTCTTTGTTTGCTAGCACTCCTTCCTTGAATTTCCAAATGGCAAGAGCTTTCCTAGACTTCTTCTTTTCTCTCTAGTTCTTACTAAACCACACTTTAAAAAAATCATGTAAACTTTGTAACTCTTCTTAAACACTCCTATTTATAGAAGAAATTCTTGTATACATACACTCATTATACATGTATTATACATGTATTCATCCACTACATTAAGGTTTTGTCCAACACCAAATCGCATTGTCCAACGGTTGCACATTTCATGGAAAAAGGCTAACCTAAATCCTTAATTCAAGGAAATAGGCCACACCCCTTTTATCATTTCCCTTCACATGCCTCCTAATTGATCACATCAACTAGCCATATGGCCTAGATGGTCTAGCTCTCCCTCCTTGACCGAATTTGACATAATATATATATATATATATATATTATTTATTTCTTTTATTATTTTTTTTCCTTTCTCATGGAGCATTCTAGAACATGGGCTCCTAAATTGGGCTACTAAATTGGACTTTCAATGTGACTAACATACTAAGTATTGGACTTCCAAATACTTGTTATCATTGGGCTCTCCCTTCAATTCTGTTACTAATCTTATTAAAAGATTGGGCTATTCTTGAACATACTCATCTTGGACTAACAATTATCCACTTAATTAAATTATCAATATTCACAACTAAAAAAAAAATCTATTCATACATTGAATTATTAAATACTTCCTCATCAAGTTAATTTATTTTAAAACATCTCTCATGAATGAATTAATTATTTAATTAATTCCTCATCAATGCCATACAAAGTTTTATCTCCAAGCTTAGTTAATTCATAACTAGCTTACCTTACCTCTTCAAGCACAATTTCATTTTAAATTCATAATCATGGAAATTATTTAATTCCATATATACACATTTCACATAAATAAACATTCATTTCCAAAAAAGAATTCACAAAAATCTTGGTCATTACAGAATTGAAGCAAGGTAATATGACAGTGCCAGAATATGCGGCAAAATTTAACAAGCTAGAGAGTTTTGCTCCACACCAAGTGGTGGATACTGAAGCAAGGAAGGCAAAAAGGTTTAAGTAGGGGCTAAAATTTTGGCTCTACAGTAAGGTTTCGATGTTCTAAATTCGTACCTTTATAGAGATACTAGAAAAGGCAATAATAGCTGAAGGAGGCAATGATGCTCTAACCAAGTACAATCAGGAGAAGAAGGGAAAGTCGCTGGATAGCAAAAATAAAGAAGGGAATAGCTATGGAAGCAACTTCAATAAGAGGAAGTGAAACAACAGCAACACCAATACTAAAAGCAAGTAAGGGGAGTTTAAGAAGAAGAACGAAGTCTGTGGCAACTGCTGGAAAAGTCACCAAGGAATATGTATACGAGGGAAGAATGTATGCATTCGATGCGGGCAGGAAAGGCACATCACTCCTAATTGTCCTATTCTGAAGTCAAGTAAAAGGTGTTTTGTTTGCGTTAACTTAGGTCACCAGATCAAGGATTGCCTAAAGAAGAAATGGAAGGAGCTAGTGGAAACAAGGGGAACAGTAGCGAAAATTTCACCATTGGCGAACTAGCCCAGTCCAACTGACCAACAACTCGCACGTTCAACATGACGGTGCTGGATGTTATGACATCAAATGAAGTTGTTTCAGGTACCATTCCAATCAATAATATAACTGCTTATATATTATTTGATTCGAGTGCTACCTATTCATTTATATCTGAGGAATTTGCTCAATGATTAGAATTACCACAGGAACCAATAGAAAATTATCTGAACATAGAGGTTGTAAATAAGGAAGTAATTCCCGTAAGTCACGTTCATAAAAATTAAAGCCTAGAGATAAGTGGTCAGAAGATATCCATGGATTTAATTCCTATCCAATTAGGAGAATTCAACGTAATATTGGGAATGAATTGGTTGTATAACCATGGGGCAGTGATTGAGTAACAGAAGAAATGTATAACCTTTAGGCTCCAAACAAGTCTAAGGTTTTATTGTAGTAAGTTACTGAGGCAATCTGTTTATTTGACGATGATACGGGCTAGAGGAATGTTAAGGAAAGGTTGTGAAGGTTATTTAGCCCACATCATAGATACCCGAATGAGGGAAGCAAAAATGGGACAAATACCTGTTGTAAGTGAATTTATAGATGTATTTTCAGAAGAGTTGTCAGGTCTTCCGCCAGATAGGAAGATCGAGTTTGTAATAGATTTAGTACTGGGAATGGTGCCAAATTCTAAAGCATTGAACTGAATGGCTCCAGTGGAAATGAAAGAGTTGATGGTTTAACTTAAAGAACTGTTAAACAAGAAGTATATTCAACCGAGTGTGTCTCTGTAGGGAGCACCAGTGTTATTTGTCAAAAAGAAAGACAGATCATTAAGACTTTGTGTCGACTACTGAGAGTTGAACATAGCGACGATCAAGAACAGATACCCGTTGCCTAGAATTGATGATCTCTTTGATCAACTAAAAGGGGTACATTATTTTTTGAAAATTAATTTACGTACCGGATATCACCAGCTGAAGGACAAAAAGGATGATGTGCCAAAGAAAGCTTTCAGGACATGTTACGACCATTACGAGTTTCTGGTGTTGTCATTTGGATTAACAAATGCACCAGTAGTTTTCATGGATATGATGAACCGGGTGTTCAAGAATTATCTGGATAAGTTTGTGGTAGTTTTCATAGATGACATTTTGGTTTATTCAAAGACAGAGGAGGATCATATCGAACACTTGAGGGTAGTATTAGAAACTTTGAGGAGAGAACAGTTGTATGCGAAATTCTCAAAGTGTGAATTTTGGCTGGAAAGAGTATAATTTTTGGGGCACGCCATTGACAAAGAGGGAATATTAGTAGACCTAATAAAGGTATAAGCGGTAATAAATTGGGAACGACCAAGGACAGCTACAAAAATAATGAGTTTCTTAGGATTAACAAGTTACTACCAAAGATTCATAAAGAATTTCTCAAAGTTGTCAGGACCATTGACGAATTTGACACGGAAAGTGGTGAAATTTGTGTGGTAAAAAAAGTGTGAAGAGAGTTTTTAGGAATTCAAGAAGAGATTGAGTGAAGCACCACTATTGTCATTACCAGATGATAAGGGTAACTTCGTGGTATACAGCGATGCGTCGCACAAAGAGCTTGGTTGCATGTTGATGCAGCACGACAAGGTAATAGCGTACACATCACGGCAATTGAAGGATTATGAAAAGGGTTATCTGACCTACGATTTAGAATTAGCAGCGGTAGTTTTTGTCTTAAAGATACAGAGGCACTATTTATATTGAGAACAATGTGAGATATACACAGACCATAAAAGTATAAAGTATATCTTCACTCAAAAAGAACTGTATATGAGGCAGAGAATGTGGTTAGAATTAATTAAGGACTATGGTTGCGAGATTCTATACCATCCCAGGAAGGCTAATGTAGTTGTCGATGACTTAAGTAAGAAGGGTCGGGAAAAATTAGAAATGTTGACAGCTCAGGAGAAGCTAATTAAATAAATGTAGAAAATAAAAATGTAAGTGTAGTATCCGAATGAGTCAATAGAAAAACTGTTTATGATGGAAACTCATCTAACTTTATTAGATCGAGTAAAGGAAGCCCAGGATCAAGATGAGGAATGAAAAAGTATAAAGAAGCAGGTGACCGAAGGAGATGATACTAAGTTCAGGCTGGATAAGGATGGAGTACTAAGAATTGAAGGTAAGGTATGGGTACTAGCAGTGCCCGAACTAAAAAATGAGATTTTGAAAGAGGCACACAGTTCAAAGTATTCGATTCATTTAGGCGGTACGAAGATGTATCAAGATCTTCGTTAATACTTTTGGTGGCCCAATATGAAGAGGGAAGTGGCAGAGTGTGTCAGTAGGTACCTAACTTGCCAAAGAGTTAAGGCATAAAATCAAAGACCAAGTGGACTATTGTAGCCATTTGGAAATTCCAGAATAGAAATGGGAACAAATAACAATGGATTTTGTGGTATGCCTCCCAACGACTCAGAAAGGATATGACGCGATATGGGTGATTATGGATCAAATTACGAAGTCAGCACACTTCTTGCTGATCAAGATCATATTTAACTTAGATCAGTTAGCCAAGCTATATGTCAAGGAAATAGTCTTAAAGCATAAAGTCCAGGTATCGATCATGTCAGATCGAGATCCATAATTTACATCTAATTTTTGAAAAAGTTTTCAAGAATGTATGGGAACGTAGTTAAAGTTGAGTATATCTTACCATCCTCAAACTAATAGTCAGAGTGAGAGAACAATCCAGATGCTAGAAGTTATGTTGAGGGCATGTGTTATGGACTTTAAGGGTAATTGGGATGATCATTTGTCATTAGTCAAGTTTGCCTATAATAATAGTTATCATGCTTGTATAGGAATGCCACCTTACGAGGCTCTATATGGAAGAAAGTGCAGAACACCATTATGTTGGGATGAAGTGGGAGAATGCAAATTGTTGGGGCTATAATTGGTTCAACAAACAACGGAAATTGTCAGTGTGATAAGTTTAAGGCTAGTTATAGCATAAGACAGACAGAAGAAGTACGCCGATTTACATCGACAGAGATGAGAATTCGACAAAGGGTCATATATATTTTTGAAAGTATCTCCCTGGAAGGGAAAAATAAGATTTGATAAGAAATGAAAGCTGAGTTCGAGATTTATAGGACCTTTTGAAGTGTTAAAAAATATAGGGGAGATAGCTTATGAAATAGCCTTGCCTCTGGAATTAGAGCACGTTCATAATGTTTTCCACGTGTCAGTTTTGTGACCTTATAAACAAGACTACAATCATGTAATAGAATATGAACCGATCCAATTTTAAAAGGATTTGACCTATGAAGAAGTTCCAGTTCAGATAATTGACATGAAAGAACAAGTTCTAAGAAATAAGATAATATCGTCTGTAAAAGTAATTTGGAAGAACCACAATGCTGAGAAAGCTATGTGAGAACTCGAGGAAAAGATGCAAAAAGATTATCCTCATCTCTTCGTGTAACCTTGTATTTCTGATTCTGGTGACGAAATCCTTATAAGGGGGGGGGGGGGGGGGGAGAGAGAATGTAATAACCGAGAAATTTGCTGTAATTTTTCTTTTGTGGAATAAAATTATACAAACTTATTTTGTGAGATTATATGGTGTGCGTGAATATATATATATATATGCCCGGATTTAAATTAAGATTGTTACATGATGATTGTAAATTAATGCGTTACCTTAATTCATACCCAATGAATGAAATTAATTGATTTAATTAGGGAACATAATGTGACCACGTGTTTTAAATTATTTATTTACATGGGTTATGGTCTACCTAACCAATTCAATGATTTAACTTGATTTGGGTATTTTATGATGCTAATTAACTAATTAAATTGATTAATTAGAATTATAGGAAGAAGGTCCAACAATTACTTTATTTGACCCAAGTAATAAAAAAATTGGTTTGATTAGGGTAACTTTTGTTATAAGCCAAACGGATTGATTATTGAATAAAGGATTCTATTTAATTGAACCTAGCAACCCTAAGCCCCAAACTTAGTGTTGGAGCAGCCCAACCTTTGTTATTGAGCTACCCATTTCATTGTTATGGGCTCTCATGTAGAGTGGCCCAAACCCTTAGCCTAACTTAATGTACAGTAACCCATTTTCATTTGTTAATTATGTCACATTGATTTTGTACAAATGAGGCCCAAATCCCTGACCCAAATGCTAGTTAAATTCAGCAGCCCAAAACCTTGATTAGAAATTTAATGCATTGTTTCAGTTGGGACACTCATTTTGGGACAAAATCAACATTAAGACCTTCCCGTGAACCTTCATCATTTGAGAGCAGTTGAACTCAGCTTTTTGGCTACCCAAGAGGCCTGTGTTCAACAGCCAAGAAGAGCATGGGCAGTGCACCATGGTTGCTCAATGTAGCAACAATGATGAAGGAGTATAGAGCTGATGATAGGCACTCTAGCTAGCTTGTTTAATAAAGAAGCTCTCAACCATTATTCACCCAACTCTTCACCTTAATTGCTTAGGTTAAGTTTAGTAGTTAAACAAAATTAATAGAGAGAGAAAGAGAATTCAGAGGGCTTAGGAGGAGAAGAAGCTCTAATCAGATTTCTTGTCAACTCAAGCTAAGTAAATCGTCAAATTCCACATTTGAAGGTATAATTTAGTTTAACCTTTAAACTCATAGACTAACTATGTCATTGTCTTTTTCATTCCTTGTTGGCTAATGGTTGGGAGTTGATGTGTTGCTGTGATTTGAGGATCATGATGGATACATAGTAGGTAAAAAGGATTGTTATGGCTGGGGTCTTTATGTGTCCATATATGTGTAATATGCTATAGGTGACATACATGCATGCTTGGTGTTTGAGAAAACTTCTTAGTAAAAATGTTCTTAAGAATTGCTATGTGTTGTAAATAACATGTTTGAATCCATAAGGTGTATGCATATGGCATCACAAGAATCATATTAACATAGTAAGGGTGATTCCTGTCATGGAAATGTATGTCAATATATATGTTTATAGGTGCTTAACTTGGAGATTATGCATGTATGTTATAGATGTTGATGGAAGTCTTTTCTGCAGCATATTTCAATGCTTTACCATACAAGTACATGTTTTCCAAAACTAACAAATGGTCATATGTGTTAAAACCCTAGAATGCCAAAATAAACTTTCAAAGCTTTATAGTAGTCATGTATGCCTATTAAGTGATTATCAATGAAGCATGTTGTGTTGACAAGACCCAAGTTATGTGTTATTTGATACGAAAAAGGTTTTCAAAACTTAAAATGCCAAACATGCGTTGTAATGGAAATGAGCCAAGAAATACATCCTAGAAGTCTAAAAATAAGGATTGTATGAACTGCATGATCCCTTGTATTCTTTAAAATATCAAAAAATCTGAAGAATCTGTAGAATTTCAACATCTAGCCCAAACGCACATGCGCTCGAGAGGAGCGCAGCTACACCCAAGTCTTCAGTTGAGATTTTGTTTTGGAGTGCACCTGCTGTCATGGTGAGCGCAGCTGCGCCCGAACCTTCTGTCGAATTTTTCAAGTGGAGTGCACCTGGGTCCAACGCAGTTGCACTCGACCCTTTTGTTTTTAGGTTATGAATTTTTTCATGTTTTACTAAATGGTCAAGATACATGCCTATATGTAATCTAGTTGAACTACAGGATTGTTATAACATGTAGACTGAGTATAAGATAAAAGAAAATGATATAATAAACCTAAATTGGGTAGCATTAAAGCAAAACGCCAGACTTGAGCTTAAATTCATGGACCTATGCCTAACCTATTTGATACGTGTTATGTGTAAGCATGTATGTGTAATGATGCTAGCTTTGTAAACGGGTGCTTAAGTTAAAAGATAAAAGCGATATATTATGTGATTGGTATCCGAGATAGGAATGTGTAATAAGAAAGTTATATGATAGGTATAAATCAAACTAGTGCATTAGAACTATCATGTATCTAAGTTGATTAATCAAATTGATGTTGATGATCTAAATCGGATTAGTGGGCCGACATTGTTAACTATGTAGGCGATAGACGTAACAGGGTGTTAACATTTAAGCGTAAACAACATCGAGGCAAGTTTTATTTACTAATGCACATTTTGCTATTTTCGTGCAACTGTTTGATTTCAAGTATCCCTATTTGAAACCATTATTCAATGTTCAAGTATCTGTTATACCATGATCGCACCTACGTGCATTTCAAAAGTCTTTCAATTATTGAACCGACTTTACATTTTAAAGTCCTTATGAATGACTGTTATGAAATACGGGTCTAAGCTATTGTTCGGCTAGATCAATTAATGTTATGATAAATGGAATTCTATGATTCTTAATAATAAACCGACCCATTTTGTATTGGTACGGTATCTGTTAAAACTAAAATGAACAACCCTCATAGTAGGGGCTTAAAACTATAAATTTTGGATATAATTCCTATAAATAGTGTGATTGCGTCACTAGATATTTTATATTGTGCACAATGTATCCGTATAATGGGTTGATCCCCCAAAGTACACATCTTTAGTTATTATCAATTGCTATATAGATTGTTAATAGTCTTAACGATATGGGTTTTTGACTATTGGTTATTCATTTTCATAATGTCAATAATCTTAACGAAGTTCAAGGTCACTTGACCATCAGCATGCTAATTCTTAAATCTTGAAATATAAAGTAAATGCATATGCATCTTTTTATCCTCAATTGAGGTTCAATTGTCAAGATCATCAGAAACATTATCGTTATTCCTGATTATAATGCTTTAAACCTTTTTATATACTTATTGAGCCATTTGTTGCTCACACTTGCTTAAAACTAAAATTTCAGTAAAGCCCGAGTTCTCAGAGGGTTCTAAGAAGGACAAGGGAAAAAGGAAAGCCAAGGAGTAGCACTTTATTGTTCTGTTAAATTTAAATTATATTGTTAAGACTCTTTATTATAACGTCGTGTTTTGTAATAAAGGTTAGTAAACCTGGGATTTTATGTTTTGGTGAAATGAACAATGTATTTAACATTGTATTTTTGATTGAATGGGTAGATAATTGTGTGTGGATGTTGTACCTTGAGCACCGAACCTGAGGTTTAGAGAACCCGGATTTGGGGGCGTCACAGATTCAGTTTCCCTCAATGAACTTATTTTTAAACATTTAAACTTTTTGTTTTCCATAAGTCATGCTAACAAATAAATCAAATAAATATTATATATTACAACTAATTCCATAAATCATGTAAATTAATTTTGGCAATTATGGGCACAAAAAATAATTAATCAGTATGAATGATGCAATTCAGCATGACATATAAGAGCATATAGGCAGTTATGCTATCAAGAAATTATGCACATGTCAAGTTCTTTTATTAATGTACAAAACCTCTATTCACTTAGTGGTTTAGTGAAAATATCTGTTAATTAATGCTTCATGGGGATAGAAATTAATTTAATTAATCTTTTAGACACATTATCCCTTAAAAAATGATGTCTAACTTCAATATGTTTTGTGCGTCAATGCAAGACTGAATTTTTAGATATGTCTATTGTGCTCGTGTTATCACAGTAAATAGGCACAATATTACATGTCACATCAAATTCAATTAAAGTTTGACGCATCCAAAGAATTTGAGAGCAACAACTTCCTGCATCGAGATATTCACCCTCTGTCGTTGAAAGAACTACAAAGGTTTGTTTTTTGCTAAGCCAAGACACTAGACTTTGTCCCAAAAATGTGCAAGCACCACTAGTGTTTTTTGTATCAATTTGGCAACCTGCATAGTCTGTATTTGAGTAACCCGTTATGTGACGCCCCCAAATCTGGGCCCACACAGCCCAAACTTGAGTCGTCAAAAGACTACAACAAAATTATTACAACAAAGCACAACGTACTACAATACAGTGTATAATAATACACAACTAAGTCTTCACTATTATTGCCACACTATTTTACAAAACGTGAAGACTATGATAACTATTCCTCGGACCCTCACTCCATTCCCCGGCTAGACCCTGTTATGTTTTCATTTCCTGTTGAAAAACAATGGAACAAAAGAAAGGGTGAGCTCAAATAGCCCAGTAAGAAATATCATGACTAAGATAATGACGAATAAATTATCATTAGCCTTCAACAGTTGAGTTCTTGATAGAATACAATAGAATACAAGGTTTATATCAAAAACTGCAGTTAAATTCTTAAACAATGTTCAGATCAATAATAGCAGCGGAATGAGCAATCTATTAGAAGAATAATGCAGACTATAATGTCCACTCGCTTCTCTTTTTCGTAAAAACATCATCAACTTTTATCATCTGAAATACCATTAGTCATGATAATATAAATTCACAGTTCCTGATCATAATCATGCACATCAACAGTTCATCTTTGCACTACGGGCCAAAGATATTCAATATAGCACCAACGGTCATGATTATACCAGATTCAGCCTTTGGTCATAATCATACCAATCAACAGTTCATCTTTGCACTACAGGCCAAAGAGAACATTCACCACGTGCCATAAAAGACACCGAACAGATGTATCGCCTTTAACCTATTATATCGTCTTTAACCTATCATCTGTTCAACAAATATATCACATCTGTGCCCCCGGCCACAGATGTTCACAACAGCTTGATTCTTGAAGATTAGTTCAAATGATAGTGAGACAATTGATGAACAGAAGAAATAGGATGAACAATAAATATCGAAAGTTTACTTTGTGCAGATTCAAATAATATCCAAATTGTCAACATGATGTGGAGTAAAATTTAAAAATGATATTCAAGATCCACAGTTCAGAATAACGGTTACAGTTCAATAGAAAGGTTCAGAAAATAGGAAGGTTCAGTTGAAATAATGAAGTTCAACTATTATGGAACATATAATATTTTCAGGAATTATAGAAGCAATAGTTCCATAATAAATTTCGATTTAGGAGTATGAAAGAAAATAATATCCCTTACCGTAGCAGGTTTGATTAACAAAAGGTGAAGAAAATTAATACAAAGGGTTATTCACCAACAGGCGGCAATCCGCTCCGTAAGGTTATTCCCACAATTTAATAGAATTTGAGTACAAAGAGTTATTCACCAAACAGGCGGCAATCCGCTCCGTAAGGTTATTCTCAGAGATTAATAATGAATGAATACGAAAGGTTATTCACCAACAGGCGGCAATCCGCTCCGTAAGGTTATTCCCACAATTTAATACATGGAAATAAAAGGCACGTCTTATGAGTAAGGAAGAAACAATATTATTATCGAGAATCAAATAATGATAATCCCTTACCATAGTACGTTTGAATAATGGAAGATGAAAAAGATGGTATCCCTTACCGTAGTAAGTTTTAATAATATAAGATGAAAGAAGATGACATTCCTTACAGTAATAAATTTAAGAGTGTGAAAAGAATGATATTCCTTACAAGTAGTAAATTTAAGAGTATGAAAGAAAATGACATCCCTTACCATAATAAGGTTAAGAGTATGAAAGAAAATGATATTTCTTACAAGTAAGAAAAGAAAATGACATTCCTTACCGTAATAAATTTAAGAGTGTGAAAAGAATGATATTCCTTACCGTAATAAATTTAAGAGTGTGAAAAGAATGATATTCCTTACCGTAATAAATTTAAGAGTGTGAAAAGAATGATATTCCTTACCTTGATATTGTGAAACAAGTTTATAGCCGAACAAATCCTTCCTTGTTTGTAGCAGTAAAGAATTTGACTTTTGAGTCTTCTAGAGTTTTTTTAAAATCTCTTTATGTTTTTAAAATAATGTTACTCTCGAAAAGATAGGCGGCATAGACTCAAGAATCACTCAATTCGGAGTTAATATGAATGAGTTATGAATTTTCAAAACTAAGACTGAAAATAGTGACGAAAATCAGAATAGGTTACGGTTTTTAGTATTTTAAGATATGAAGATGATTTCAGATGACTTTTCTTCCTTCTTCAAAGTTGTAGAGGACGAAAAACTGAAGAGACAGGCTTTTAATTCATTAAATTCTGACAAATAATGAATTTACTACGATTTTTCGAAAGAGTTGCTGTACATAAGAAAATTCTACTCGGGAATTCAAAGAAGAATGCAAAAGATTTCAAAACTAGGAATGACTTAAGAACACTTAGAGAGAACTTACACAAAAAGTATTTAGAGATTGAAAGAAAGAACAAGTAAGGAAGTTTATGAAAAATCCTTAAGTTAAGGCTTCTATTTATAGCCAAAAATCTTATCATTCATTTAATCTAAACCATTCATTTAAAGATTATCTTTTAATCTACACCATCAATTTCAAATATTATATCATCTTTTAATCTACACCATTCATTTCATATCACCTAATAATCACCTAACTTTATATTATAAACAAATCAATTCAATTATTCAACAATATTTCACACTTTAATCTACACCATTCATTTCATATCACCTAATAATCACCTAACTTTATATTATAAACAAATAACTTTTATCAATTCAATTATTATGACTAATTGTTATAAATACAGTATAGTTAGCTCTTAGATATCAAGTCAATAAATTAATGAAATACAACTGTTTAAATAACATCATAATAGAGATAACAATAATGTAAAATAAAGCATACGTTACTGTGTAATGACAATTATTGATTCAATAATGTGAATTACTGTGCATATGTTACTGTGACAATTATTAGGTTCAATAATTTTAAAAACAGTGCAACAACAATTATTGACTCAATGATATAAAATACAGTGTAATGACAATTATTAAATCAATAATGCAAAATACTGTGTAACAACAATTATTGAATTGATAATATAAAATATTATGCAGTGACAATTATCGATGAAATGATGCGTAACAGTTACGGTGTCAATTATCAGACCAATAATATGAGACACTATGCAATACCGTGTGTTACTGTAGAGTACCGAGTGCTACAGAAAATACCAATAACTAGCGTATGCTACTATTCTTTTATCACCGGTATTTTAACAGTTCCGTTGACTATTTTTATTTAAAAAGGTTATTTCTGTCGTTTTCTATATCCGACAAATATTCCGTTGTGGGGTCCACCAATAATTTGTTATTTCGGCGCCGTCGTACGACACGAATATTCCCCGACCAAACGAATATTCCCCGACAAAGCGAATATTGTCCGACAAAATAAAATTTGCACATAACATCCTTAACTTTTAACTTTATCGATTTAACCACTTACTGTTTCAAAAAAATATATATGAAAAAAAATTAAATTTTGTATTTCATAAAATTCGGGGTCTTACACGTTAGATCAAAATCCTCACATATTGGATAATATAAACTGAAATTGATAGTACCACATAAAAATTTAAATATTCTTTTAACGGCATTTAAATGTGATTCTTTTAGTTTTGCTTGGAATCTTGTGCATAGACAAACACTATACATAATATTGGGTCTTGAAGCAGTTAAATATAATAAACTTCATATCATACCTCGATATTTTTTTACCTCTACATCAATACCTTAGTCATCTGAAGTAAGCTTTATTGTGGTGCTCATCGGAGTTGCCTTGAATTTGAATTATTTAATCCAAACCTTTTGAGTAACTCCTTAATGTATTTGGTTTCATGAATATAGATGCCATCTTTAGTCTACTTTATTTGCAATCCCAAAAAATAGTTAAGCTCTCACATTAGGCTCATGTCAAATTCCTTGTGCATACACTTAGAAAACCACTCACAAAGCATATTATTAGTAGCACCAAATATGATATCGTTTACATATATTTGTACAACAATAATATCTTGTTTTTCATGCTTAATAAATAATGTAAAGACAATTTTACCTCATGTAAACCCATTTGAGATAAGGAACTTACTCAACCTTTTGCACCATGCCCTAGGTGTTTGCTTGAGTCCGTAGAGTGCCTTATTGAGTTTAGACACATGACGAGGATACTTTTCATATTCAAATTCAAGAGGTCATTTTACGTACACTTTCTCATTTATATACCAATTTAGGAATACACTCTTTACGTCCATTTGGTGTAGCTTGAAGTATTTGTGACAGGCAAAAGCTAGAAGTATTCGAATGGATTCCAACCTTACAACTAGGGTGAATGTTTCTTTATAGTCTATCCCCTCTTGTTGGTTATATCCTTGAGCCCCAAGCCTTGCTTTATTACAAGTGATAGTTCCATGTTCATCTAGCTTGTTCTCCCATTTGGTTCCAATTATTGATGTTTCTTTTGGTGTAAAAACTAACTCCCATACCTAACATCTTTCAAATTGTTAAAGCTCTTCTTGCATTGTTAAGAGTCAATTCTCATCAAGTAGTGCTTCCATTGCATTCTTCGATTCTATTTGCGATGAGAAATCTAAGAAAGCACCTATGTTGCGTACACCTCTTCCTGTGATAATTTCTCGATTGATGTCTCCAATTATGTTTTTAAGAGGATGATTTTTAATATGCTTTATTGTTTTAAGCATAGATATGTTGTGCATTTTCTCCTCGTGTGGATTAGAATTTGGACCTAGATGTTTTTCATCTGATTCATTGAATTCAACTTCCTGGATTTCCAAAATAGTATCCTGGTTTGCTACTCTGGTTTGCTAGTTCTGCTGATCTGAGATATCTAATGAGCTATATTGATTTGTCTATTTTGTTGAATTTGTATCTGGCAGGCTGTTTTGGGTTTTCTGACTTACTGGATTGACTACAACTTCTATATTTTTTGCATCCTCATCTCATTCTTTTGATAGATCATTATTAGGCTCATCAAAACTCACATGAACAGATTCTTTAACAACATATTTATGAGTATTATATACATGATATGTTTTGCTATGTTGTGAATAACCAAGAAGTATTCCTTCATATGATTTAGCATCAAAATTTTCTAAGTTACCACTTGTATTTAATATGAAACATTTCGATCTAAAAACCTTGAAGTAACTTATGTTAGGAATTTTATTATTTAGCAATTCATAAGGAGTTTTAAGAAGAATGTGATGAATTAATACTCTATTTAGAATGTAACAAGATGTATTTACCACTTTGGCCCAATTTTTTTGTAGAAGCTTACTTTCTTGTAGCAATGTCCAAGCCATTTCTTGTAATGTTTTTTTCTTCATTTCAACCACTCCATTTTATTGTGGTGTTCTTGGTGTAGGGAACTCATGGCTAATTCTTCTTTGTTCACTGAATGGAATGAACTCTTTATGAAATGCACCACTGTGGTCACTTCTTATTCTTATCAACCTGAGATTGTACATTGTCTCCAAATTCTTTGTTAGTCTCTCAAAATCTCTAAAAGCTTCATCTTCAGTTTTGAGAAATGTAACCCGAGTAATTATAGAATAATCGTCAACTATAATAAAAGTATAGAATTTACCATTTAAACTAGCATGCCTCTCTGAACCAAATAAGTCAAGATGTAATAATTGCAAGGGTGAGAAAGTTAATACCTGATTATTTACCATGAACGATATTTTTTTTTGTATACCAAGTTGACAAGATGCATAAATTCCTTTCTTTTCATAGTTGATTTTTGGTAGTCCTCTCACAAGATTTTTTGTTAACAATTTCTTTATTAAATCCATGTTTACATATCCCAACCTCTTGTGCTATAGATTTTCTATGTCTTCCATGACTGATAAGCAAACTTCTTTATCTTGTTGCTCAAAATCAATAGTATATATATTTCCATCTCTTTGTAACTAAAGTAGCATTGTTAGTACCATGAAAAATAGAGCATTTATCCTTTTCAAATTTAACTTGATGACCACTATCCATTAATTGACTTATACTAATAAGATTAAATTCAAGACTTTTGACAAGATGGACATTATCAATACTAATCTTATCACTCCCTATTTTACCTTTTTCGATTATTTCATAGGTCTTGTTATCTCCAAACGTAACTGTTCCATTTTTCCTTTTGAGAGATAACTCCAAGAATTTACTCTTGTCACCGGTCATCTGTTGAGAGCATCTACAATTTAGAACCGACTTTTGTGATGAAACTTTTGCTTTAAGGCATACCGGCAATAAGAATATAGTTTACTGTTTTGGTAACCATTTCTTTTCTGGTCCATTTGTGTTAGTAACATGCAATTCATTTTTCTTTGCCCATATCGTCTTTACTTTCTTGTTGCAATTTGAATGCCCTTTAGTTCCATAATTGTTGCAAATAATGAAAGGAGAACAATAATTCAATTTAAATTATGATTTTAATATCTTTATATTGTTCTTTTTAGATGCTTCTTGATAACCAATCCCTTGACTTTCATAACTAGGTATTTGTTTTCTCAACATGATCGTTAAATTTTATTCTCCTTGAACAAACCTAACCAATGATGATTTTAATGATTCAATTTCTTTTTTTAATTCTTTAGTTTTACCATCATTCTCTTTAATGCATTTATTATTATTAAAGGCATCAATGCACACATCTCTCATTCTTATTTCATTTCTTAATTTCTCATTCTCACTATTCAATGATTAACTTTATTATAAAGTATTTTATTATAATTATCTAAATAATTAATTTTAGCATTTAAAATTCTCACATCTTATGATGGTGTTTCTATTTCTTCTTTTTCTTCAATCAAAGTATCAACTTCATTAATTAGAGTATTTATTAACTCTTTAAAATAAATGTTCTTTTATTTTAATTTCTCATGTTCTTGTTTTAACAAATAATACTCACTAAAGTTTACCTCATTTCATTCTCCATCAAGTCCCATGAAGCACACTTGAGCTATCTCGTCATTTGCATCAATCTCTACATCTGAATCATCGCTCCAAGTGACTAGTGTTTTTGTGACGACCCCAAATCCGGGTTCTTTAACCTCGGGTTTGGTTCTCACTGTACAATACTAAACAATAATGAAATACATAAATTGTATTCAAACTTCGCGGAATAATACAAAAGGTTCCTTAATCAAAAGGCTACACTTCCCAAGGTCTATTACCTTAATCTTAAACATTACATATCTTAAGGGAAATACAAAAGATTTACAACAGTAATTACATAACAGTAAACTAAACTAGCATGCAACTACTAAAATTAAACATTCGCTTTCCCCTTGCCTTTATCCGATTTAGAGCTTTCGGGATTGGCTGAAATAAAGTCATGATATAGCAAGAATGAGCAACTAAATGGCTCAGCAAGTTTATAAACAACAATCATACGATATATCATGATGAAGGGAAATAACTTCAAGGTTTCAACAATAACAATTGTGAAAGATAACAAGAATCAATGTTCAATAAAAGAAGGAATTGACTCTTTACTGCTGAGTGGTCTTTAATGACCATGAACTGCTACTAAGGTAGAACAGACATACAATGTCTGACTCATTGTTAAAATAACGGGACACTTGAGGGGATCAGTCCTCTCATGTCCTATGTATATGCATCACATTTAGTTTTCTTGCGCGCTGTCGGGTCTCCGACAAATAAAAATCCCCTTTAACTAGGGTTGTTCTATCTCAGTCTTACTGTAAGAATCCGCACCAGCCAATGGTTTGGATAAGCTTTTATAATATTCAACTAAATGAATTTAACATGCATTTGTCTAGCCGAAACAATTAGCTTAGACGTTCTTAAACAGTTTGCAAAAGCACTATGTGCGAATACAATAATCAATAACGATGTGAAGTAATTTTCGATAATTAATTCACTCAAAGGTCTGTCAAATATCTACGAGTGTAGATGCTTGCTCAACAATAATTGAATTGCTCAAAGTAATTAAAGTTGAATAATAATTGCAACAATAAGTACAAGTTAAAGGTAGAAGACTTGCCTCGTGCGTCGTTTACTGCTAACCAACTTAATTTAACAATCCTTGAACGGACCTAACAATTAAATCAGTTTGATCTTAAATTAGTATCTTATACTTGTAAGTATAATGACCTTTATAAACCTTACGAACCACATAATTATATAATTATGGGTATATAAACACATAGGAAACATTATCATTAATTGCTTGATAATATTTCAAACACAAAAAAAACCTATACTAATTATTTAATATAGTTCATACACTTATATAATATTATTAATAATTTAATAATATTTTATTAGTCTTGTAGTATTATTAATCGTTTAATAATACATTATTAGTCTTCTAATATTATTAATCTTTTAATAATATTTTATCAATCACTTAACATTATTAATCCATTAATAACATTTTATTGTCCTTATAATATTATTAATTATTTAATAATATTTTATCATCCTTATAATATTATTAATCATTTAATAATATTTTATTCACCTCATAATATTATTAATCCTTTAATAATATTTTATTTATTATTTAACATTATTAACTATTTAATAACATTTTAAATCATTATCTAATATTATTAATTATTTAATAATATTTTATTAATTATCTAATATTATTAATCATTTAATAATATTTTATTACCTCATTAATATTATTAACCATTTAATAATATTTTAAACATTATCTAATATTATTAATTATTTAATAATATTTTATTTAATATCCAATATTATTAATCATTTAATAATATTTTATTATCTTATTAATATTATTAATCATCTAATAATATTTTAAATCATTATCTAATATTATTAATCATTTAGTAATATTTTATTCATTATCTAATATTATTAATCATTTAATAATATTTTATTCATTATCTAATATTATTAATCATTAAATAATATTTTATTCATTTACTAATATTATTATTTATTTAATAATATTTTATTGACTTATTAATATTATTACTCATTTAATAATATTTTAATCTCTTACTAATATTATCAATCATTTCATAATATTTGATTACTTATTAATATTATTAACCATGTAGTAATATTTTAATACTCTTTAAATAATACCAAAAGTTAACTTTTAAATTGGGTTAACCTTAGTATTTAATTTAAACATTTAGATAGCATTAATTTACAAATAGACTCCATATAAATTTGTTTAATACCCAAATATATTCATTTTACACCTATTTCAACTTAATTTTTCAAAGAAAACTCGACCCGGATCGACCCGACCCGAGCCGGACCGACCCGACCCGACCCGGAGCACCAAAAATCTGCTTAGCAGATTGTTCTGACGCAGCTGCGTCACTCCTGACGCGGCTGCGTCAGCCGTTTTATCCGAAAGTCAACTGTTTGACTGTTCGACCCTCCGACGCTCCGACAGCCATAACTTCTTCATACGAAAACATTTTGGGGTGATTCTTGAGTCCATTCTCATCAGAATTTCCCCCTCTACAATTTCTCTTTAGACCACAAATCCAAATTCCAAACGTAACTAGACTCAAAATGGCTCACAATGCAACATAGGGTTTTAAAATCAACATGCTTTGCGGTAAAAGCCATAACTTCTTTGTTATTCATTATTTTTGAAAAGTTCAAAAAGGTTTTATCTTTAAAACTCATAGATCTAGCTTTCTAGCCATAAAAATCCACTTTCCAATTTGTACATTTCAAAATACAACCATAAACCTAGCATGCATAGTTAGGGTTTACCGGTAAAATTGTGTTATGAACTTTTCTACCATTTTTATGTATTTCTAACATACCAAAATATTTTATAAACACATAGATCTATGAATATACATATATTACATAGTTAAATACTTCTAGATCATCAAAACGAGTTTTGATCGGTTAAAAATTAATTTTAACCGATCAAAAGCTTTCTAGACTACAAAAATGAAATAAGATGAAGTTGAGAGCACTTTTAAACCTTGAGGTCTTGGATGCTCTTCTTCTCCTTCTACCAAAGTAAGTTGTGTAGCTTGAGGACATCCACCAAGACCTTCCTTAGCTTTTTCTCTCAACACTTAGGTGTTTTGCTCTCAAATGCTCTCAAATGCTCTCTCTCTTTTTCTTTCTAGCAACTTCAAATGAACTAACAAACATTGAACAAGTGTGGAGTGTTTCTTTTATAGCCAACCACTAACACACCATTAACTCACTAATTCACCCATGTTGGTCAATTTAATTGCTAATCATGCTTACTATTTGATTGAATGACCATTTGATTGACTCATGGAATGACTAGGGTTGTTCAACCACTATATGACATGGATGGATTTCCAAGCAATCTAAGAAGTCAAGTTATCCATGTGGGGCCCCCAAGAATTCAGCAAATTGGATTATCCAAGCCATTTTTCCTTTATTTTTAATGCAAAAATGTGCATATATACATCTATATATATATATATATATATATACATATATATATATATATATATTGACCAAAGTTTGACCCTTAATGGACTTCACATTGGGCTTGGGAATAACTTCTATTGGGCTCATTTAATTAAATTGTTTGGGCTCAATTTAAATACCACATTGGGCTAGCATTTAAATAACTATGCTACATTTAATTAAATCAAGCGTTGGGCTTGTTTAATTAATTACATGGGCTAGTAATTAAATTAATTACATGGGCTACTAGGTTAATATCTTTAACCTAGTTTATCAACTCATTTGAATTTAAAATATAATCCAATTAGATTTGCTTTAATTAATTATACACTTTGCTTTAATTCTTTAAATAAATATACAAGCACATAAGTACATTTATTTAATTATCTAATGCACAATTAATTAATGAGAAAAATTTAAATTCATTGCTAAATATTTATTAAGTATATTTACAATGACTAATGAAATTCGTGGTCATTACATTCTTCCCCCCTTATAAGAATTCCGTCCCCGGAATTACAAATTTAAACTACTCAAAACAGATGCGGATAGTTAGCCCTCATCTTTTCTTCAAGCTCCCACGTAGCTTCCTCAGCGTTGTGGTTCCTCCAAAGGACTTTGACAGAATGTATAATCTTATTCCGTAATCTCTGCTCTTTCCTATCCAGTATCTGGACAGGAATTTCCTCGTACGATAAGTCTTTCTCGACTTGTATTGGCTCATAGGATATGACATGTTTGTGGTCTGGCTTGTATGGTCGCAACACTGACACATGAAACACATTGTGAATATGCTCCAGTTCAGGAGGTAAAGCTACCTCGTACGCCACTTCACCCACTCTCTTCAATATCTCGAACGGTCCTATGAACCTCGGACTCAGCTTCCCTTTCTTCCCAAATCGGATCTTCCCTTTCCAGGGAGATACCTTCATGAATACAAAACTCCCAACTTCGAAGTCTCGCTTCTGTCGATGTAAGTCGGCATATTTCTTCTGACGGTCCTGGGCTGCTACTAGCCGAGCTCTTATTACTTTGATAATTTCTACCGTCTGTTGAACCAATTCTGGTCCCAACATAGAGGTGTTCTGCACTTTCTTCCGTATAATGCTTCGTAAGGCGGCATGCCTATGCTTGCATGATAACTATTGTTGTATGCAAACTCAACTAATGGTAGATGGTTCTCCCAACTGCCCTTGAAATCCATCACACAGGCCCTGAGCATATCTTCCAATGTCTGTATTGTTCTTTCACTTTGCCCATCGGTCTGTGGATGATATGCTGTACTCATTCTCAACTGTGTCCCCAATCTCTCCTGAAGACTTCTCCAAAATTTTGACGTGAAGCGTGGATCTCTGTCTGACACAATCGATACCGGCACCCCATGTCTCGAAACTATCTCCTTAATGTACAATTTGGCCAACTGATCCAAACTGAACTTAATCTTGATCGGCAAAAAGTGCGCTGACTTTGTTAGTCGATCCACAATCACCCATATTGCGTCAAATCCCTTCTGTGTTGCTGGAAGTCCTACCACAAAATCCATTGTGATATGCTCCCATTTCCACTCAGGAATCTCTAACGGCTGTAGTAATCCACTTGGTCTCTGATGTTCAGCCTTTACCCTTTGACAAGTTAGACATCGGCTGACACATTCTGCGACCTCCCTTTTTAAATTCGGCCACCAAAAGTGCTGACGCAGATCTTGATACATCTTCGTACTTCCCGGATGTATCGAGTATCTCGTACTGTGGGCCTCTTGCAAGATCTCTTCTCGTAGTTCGGGCACTAGCGGCACCCAAACACGATTTTCAAATCTTAGCAATCCCATGCTATCTTCCTTGAACTTGACCTCTTCCCCTTCGGTCATTCTCATCCTTATTCTGACACATTCTTCATCTTTGTCTTGAGCCTCTTTCACCCTATCTAGTAAGGTTGGGCTCGCTTCTACTTCCATTGACTCATTTGGATTTCTCACCTTCAACTCCATTCGAGCCATTTCTTGAACCAATTGTTCCTGATCTGTCAAGATGAACAATTTCTCCCTGCTCTTTCTACTTAGAGCATCTGCTACTACGTTGGCCTTGCCGGGATGATATAGAATTTCACAATCATAGTCTTTGATCAATTCTAACCATCTCCGTTGCCTCATATTTAACTCCTTCTGTGTGAAGATATACTTCAGACTCTTGTGGTCCGTGAATATCTCACATTTCTCTCCATACAAATAATGTCTCCAAATTTTAAGGGCAAACACTATCGCTGCCAGCTCCAAGTCATGAGTAGGGTATCCCTTCTCGTAATCCTTCAACTGTCTGGATGCATGCGCAACGACCTTGCCGTTTTGCATAAGCACACAGCCAAGTCCCTTGTGCGATGCATCACTGTAGACCGTAAAACCTCCCGTATCGTCCGGTAAAGTCAATACAGGTGCTTCACTAAGTCTCTTCTTTAGCTCCTGAAAACTCTCTTCACACTTCTCCGTCCATACGTATTTCACCGTCTTCCTCGTTAAATTTGTCAGCGGTGTTGCTATCTTTGAAAAATCTTGAATGAATCTCCGATAGTAACCCGCTAACTCCAAGAAACTTCTCACCTCCGTCGGCGTCCTTGGTTGTTCCCAATTCATCACCGCTTCCACCTTTGCTGGATCTACTGAAACACCCTCCTTGTCAATGACATGACCCAAAAATTGAACTCTTTCCAACTAGAATTCACACTTCGAAAACTTAGCATACAACTGCTCCTTCCGTAAAATCTCCAACACCAATCTTAGGTGTTCAGCATGCTCCTCCTCCGTTTTAGAATACACCAGAATATCGTCAATGAACACAACAACAAATTTATCCAAGTACTGCTTGAATATTCTGTTCATCATGTCCATAAATGCGGCTGGCGCATTCGTCAGTCCAAACGACATCACCAGAAACTCATAATGCCCATATCGAGTTCTGAATGCCGTCTTGGGTACATCCTCCTTCCTGACTTTCAACTGATGATAACCAGTCCTCAAGTCAATCTTTGAAAAGTACTTCGCCCCTTTCAATTGATCGAAAAGATCGTCAATTCGTGGCAACGGGTACTTGTTCTTAATTGTCACCTTATTCAGCTCTCTGTAATCCATACATAGTCTCATCGATCCATCCTTCTTCTTTACAAACAACACAGGTGCTCCCCATGGAGAAACACTTGGTTGAATGTACTTATTATCCAACAACTCCTGTAGTTGGATCATTAACTCCTTCATTTCTACCGGAGCCATCCTATATGGTGCCTTTGATATTGGTGCTGTCCCCGGTACCAAATCAATTACAAACTCTATCTCCCTATCTGGCGGTAAACCTGGCAGTACATCTGGAAACACGTCCATGAACTCCCTCACTACTGGTATTTGCTCCATCTCGGGATTCACCATCTGTGTGTCCACTATGTGAGCCAAATACCCTACACAACCTTTCCTTAACAGTTTCTTGGCCTGCGTCATCGTCAGACATGCTGATTGTCTAGACGACTTGCTGCCATAAAATACGACCTTAGACCTATTTGGTGTCTTAAGGTGTATACACTTCTTTTGACAATCAATTATAGCTCCATGGTTAAACAACCAATCCATTCCAAGTATAACGTCAAACTCCCCCAAACGTATTGGAATTAAATCTACACTAAACTTCTGACCCCTGATTTCAGCACAACAATTTCTATGTATATACTCTACAGGAATCACTTCTTTATTTGCAACTTCTATGTTCATTGGGTTCTCTAGTTTTTGTCTAGGCAATTCTAACCGTTTAGCGAATTCATCAGACACAAATGAACAGGTAGCGCCCGAATCAAATAATACATAAGCATTTATATCATTGATCGGAATAATACCTGACACCACGTCTTTTGATTCGACGGCGTCCTGCACCGTCATGTTGAAAGTCCGTGCCGTTGGTTTGTTCTGTGGCACCGGCCCTCCAATGGTCAGTTTGGCGTTGTTGTTGTTGTTGCTGTTGCTTCCCCTATAGCTCGAACTCCCTCCGGTGTTCTTCTTCTTCGGACAATCTTTAAATTGATGGTCCATGGCCCCGCAGGCGAAACAACCTCCCTTCCTTTTTGGTGTGGGACAATTAGGAGCGATGTGCCCCTCTTGCCCACAGTTATAGCAGACATTTCTTCCTTTCATGCACTCCCCGGTGTGGTTCTTTCCGCACTGACTGCATTTATTAGCTTTCTTCGATTCACTGCCCTGGGGTGTCCCCGAACTACTGTTGTTATTCCATTTGCGTTTGTTCGAGTTGCTGCCCCCACTGCTGCCCTCTCGGTTTTCTCCATCACCTTTCTTCTTGTTCCGCTCCTGGTTGTGCTTATTCAAAGCTTCATTTCCACCCTCAGCTATGATAGCTTTCTCCAGTAACGTTGCAAAGTTTGTAATCTGGAGAACAGCTACCCGACTGTAAACCCACGGTTTCAGCCCCTGTTCGAATCTTCTGGCGCGCCTCGCCTCAGTATCCACCTGGTGTGTGGCAAATCTCGCTAATTCATTAAACTTGGCGGCGTATTCCGATACCGACATGTTACCTTGCTTCAGCTCTAGGAATTTAATTTCCATCCTAGCCTTTGTACTCTCTGGAAAGTAGTTTTCCAAGAATACCTCTTTGAATCGCGCCCACGCGATCGTTCCCTCCCCGGCTCTACTCTTATTAGCCTTCCACCAGTGGCTGGCCTCTCCTTTCATCATGAAGGTAGCAAATGAGGTCATTTGCTCCTCCCTAACTCGTGCGACCTCGAAGACTTTTTCCATCTCCTCTATCCAGGTTTGTGCTTCTATAGGATCCGTGGTTCCTTTGAACTCGGGTGGTCCTATCAATTTGAAATCCTTAAAGGTTGCTAGTGGAGCGGCAGGGTTTGTTGCTCCAGTAGCCTCTGCGTTCCGTCCGCGAAATGCTCCCATTAGCATTTCTACGAACTCTTGGACAGGGTTGGGTGGTACCCCTCCGGCGTTAACTGACTCTTCGACTGGTGGTGGGGGTAGTCGTTGATTTCTTCTCTGTGGCGGCATTTTCTGTATAAAGAAAATTTAATTAATTAAAGTTGTTTCAATCTTTTTACTTTCATTTTGTAGCTTAAGTATTTTAAACTAAAGCACAAATAATCATCTTGACACATATAAACATAAACGAAAATGCATTTATATTCATATGCTAAAACACAGTGCGTAGCACTTTTACATCACAAGCATACTGCTATAAACGCTGCTAACCCCGATAGTTAAAACAAAAGACGGGATCTAACATATCCCACAACTTCATAGAGTTGGGATTTACAACATACTAACCCTCTATCAAAACAAAAGTTGGGTTTCTACTGCATCTATGTACGTACAACATAATAAAAGAAATAATACAACTAACGGCGCATCCCTCGACGAACCGCATCGTAGTACTCCTCATCTCCAATAGCCCTGACCACATCCCTACTGATGGTGTGCAAGGTCTGGCCCTCCTCGGCAGGGTAATAGTGCACCCTACGCTGGATCCTACCAACTGATGAGCGATAGACGTAACTGAGTCTATCTATCCTCACCTTCTTCTCCCTAACCTCCTCCTCCAGCTCCATCATCTGACCGTGAGCTGCATCACGCTGTACCTCCATATCTAGTCTATCCTCGACTGCCTGCTGCATCTGGCCCCTCATGGCCTCCCTCTCTGCCTCTGTCTGCTGAATCTTCAACTCAGCGGCTACCAACCTGGCCTCCATCTCGGCCATCCTCGCCTTCAGCTCTATGTTCTCGCCAGAGAACTGATAAGCTGTATCTCTGTACTGATCCTCTGTCTGCTGGTGGATCTGGTTCTGCTCCTCAAGGTGCTGAACCCTCTCATCTAGCTCCTCGTTAGCTGTAGTGAGAGTATCGATGATGTCACTGGCGACAGTGCCCATGCCATCAATATACTCCGCTGGCTCCTCATCCTCATCATCATCAGTATCAGCCTCCTCCTCACTGTACTGCCCCATAACTCCGCCCCAGACAGCGTCCTCTCTATTTCCCTCCTCGGGATCTGACTCTGGCTCCTCGACCGGTGCAGCCACCCGTGGCTGTACTGTATCCATGTGGATATCAGTAAAAATCACCTCCTCTACAGCAGTGCTCGTTTGTCCTATCTCTGCCATCCTACAATAACATAAATAACACATGTTAGTACAGCAATAAAATATATTCATTGATGAAATGAAATGATATTTTATCATGTACATCTCGGCTCGATGGATTTTCTCAATCCACCTCCAAAAATACACAACATGATGAATCTCCCCGATTCATCTCCTAACGCACTCGATATGAGTTTAGTACTAAGGTTATAACCTAGGTTTCGCAATCCTAGCGTTTCTAACCTACAGCTCTGATACCAACCTGTGACGACCCCAAATCCGGGTTCTTTAACCTCGGGTTTGGTTCTCACTGTACAATACTAAACAATAATGAAATACATAAATTGTATTCAAACTTCGCGGAATAATACAAAAGGTTCCTTAATCAAAAGGCTACACTTCCCAAGGTCTATTACCTTAATCTTAAACATTACATATCTTAAGGGAAATACAAAAGATTTACAACAGTAATTACATAACAGTAAACTAAACTAGCATGCAACTACTAAAATTAAACATTCGCTTTCCCCTTGCCTTTATCCGATTTAGAGCTTTCGGGATTGGCTGAAATAAAGTCATGATATAGCAAGAATGAGCAACTAAATGGCTCAGCAAGTTTATAAACAACAATCATACGATATATCATGATGAAGGGAAATAACTTCAAGGTTTCAACAATAACAATTGTGAAAGATAATAAGAATCAATGTTCAATAAAAGAAGGAATTGACTCTTTACTGCTGAGTGGTCTTTAATGACCATGAACTGCTACTAAGGTAGAACAGACATACAATGTCTGACTCCTTGTTAAAATAACGGGACACTTGAGGGGATCAGTCCTCTCATGTCCTATGTATATGCATCACATTTAGTTTTCTTGCGCGCTGTCGGGTCTCCGACAAATAAAAATCCCCTTTAACTAGGGTTGTTCTATCTCAGTCTTACTGTAAGAATCCGCACCAGCCAATGGTTTGGATAAGCTTTTATAATATTCAACTAAATGAATTTAACATGCATTTGTCTAGCCGAAACAATTAGCTTAGACGTTCTTAAACAGTTTGCAAAAGCACTATGTGCGAATACAATAATCAATAATGATGTGAAGTAATTTTCGATAATTAATTCACTCAAAGGTCTGTCAAATATCTACGAGTGTAGATACTTGCTCAACAATAATTGAATTGCTCAAAGTAATTAAAGTTGAATAATAATTGCAACAATAAGTACAAGTTAAAGGTAGAAGACTTGCCTCGTGCGTCGTTTACTGCTAACCAACTTAATTTAACAATCCTTGAACGGACCTAACAATTAAATCAGTTTGATCTTAAATTAGTATCTTATACTTGTAAGTATAATGACCTTTATAAACCTTACGAACCACATAATTATATAATTATGGGTATATAAACACATAGGAAACATTATCATTAATTGCTTGATAATATTTCAAACACAAAAAAAAACCTATATTAATTATTTAATATAGTTCATACACTTATATAATATTATTAACAATTTAATAATATTTTATTAGTCTTGTAGTATTATTAATCGTTTAATAATACATTATTAGTCTTCTAATATTATTAATCTTTTAATAATATTTTATCAATCACTTAACATTATTAATCCATTAATAACATTTTATTGTCCTTATAATATTATTAATTATTTAATAATATTTTATTATCCTTATAATATTATTAATCATTTAATAATATTTTATTCACCTCATAATATTATTAATCATTTAATAATATTTTATTTATTATTTAATATTATTAACTATTTAATAACATTTTAAATCATTATCTAATATTATTAATTATTTAATAATATTTTATTAATTATCTAATATTATTAATCATTTAATAATATTTTATTACCTCATTAATATTATTAACCATTTAATAATATTTTAAACATTATCTAATATTATTAATTATTTAATAATATTTTATTTAATATCCAATATTATTAATCATTTAATAATATTTTATTATCTTATTAATATTATTAATCATCTAATAATATTTTAAATCATTATCTAATATTATTAATCATTTAGTAATATTTTATTTATTATCTAATATTATTAATCATTTAATAATATTTTATTCATTATCTAATATTATTAATCATTAAATAATATTTTATTCCTTTACTAATATTATTATTTATTTAATAATATTTTATTGACTTATTAATATTATTACTCATTTAATAATATTTTAATCTCTTACTAATATTATCAATCATTTCATAATATTTGATTACTTATTAATATTATTAACCATGTAGTAATATTTTAATACTCTTTAAATAATACCAAAAGTTAACTTTTAAATTGGGTTAACCTTAGTATTTAATTTAAACATTTAGATAGCATTGATTTACAAATAGACTCCATATAAATTTGTTTAATACCCAAATATATTCATTTTACACCTATTTCAACTTAATTTTTCAAAGAAAACTCGACCCGGATCGACCCGACCCGACCCGACCCGGACCGACCCGACCCGGAGCACCAAAAATCTGCTTAGCAGATTGTTCTGACGCAGCTGCGTCACTCCTGACGCGGCTGCGTCACTCCTGACGCGGCTGCGTCAGCCGTTTTATCCGAAAGTCAACTGTTTGACTGTTCGACCCTCCGACGCTCCGACAGCCATAACTTCTTCATACGAAAACATTTTGGGGTGATTCTTGAGTCCATTCTCATCAGAATTTCCCCCTCTACAATTTCTCTTTAGACCACAAATCCAAATTCCAAACGTAACTAGACTCAAAATGGCTCACAATGCAACATAGGGTTTTAAAATCAACATCCTTTGCGGTAAAAGCCATAACTTCTTTGTTATTCATTATTTTTGAAAAGTTCAAAAAGGTTTTATCTTTAAAACTCATAGATCTAGCTTTCTAGCCATAAAAATCCACTTTCCAATTTGTACATTTCAAAATACAACCATAAACCTAGCATGCATAGTTAGGGTTTACCGGTAAAATTGTGTTATGAACTTTTCTACCATTTTTATGTATTTCTAACATACCAAAACATTTTATAAATACATAGATCTATGAATATACATATATTACATAGTTAAATACTTCTAGATCATCAAAACGAGTTTTGATCGGTTAAAAATTAATTTTAACCGATCAAAAGCTTTCTAGACTACAAAAATGAAATAAGATGAAGTTGAGAGCACTTTTAAACCTTGAGGTCTTGGATGCTCTTCTTCTCCTTCTACCAAAGTAAGTTGTGTAGCTTGAGGACATCCACCAAGACCTTCCTTAGCTTTTTCTCTCAACACTTAGGTGTTTTGTTCTCAAATGCTCTCAAATGCTCTCTCTCTTTTTCTTTCTAGCAACTTCAAATGAACTAACAAACATTGAACAAGTGTGGAGTGTTTCTTTTATAGCCAACCACTAACACACCATTAACTCACTAATTCACCCATGTTGGTCAATTTAATTGCTAATCATGCTTACTATTTGATTGAATGACCATTTGATTGACTCATGGAATGACTAGGGTTGTTCAACCACTATATGACATGGATGGATTTCCAAGCAATCTAAGAAGTCAAGTTATCCATGTGGGGCCCCCAAGAATTCAGCAAATTGGATTATCCAAGCCATTTTTCCTTTATTTTTAATGCAAAAATGTGCATATATACATCTATATATATATATATATACATATATATATATATTGACCAAAGTTTGACCCTTAATGGACTTCACATTGGGCTTGGGAATAACTTCTATTGGGCTCATTTAATTAAATTGTTTGGGCTCAATTTAAATACCACATTGGGCTAGCATTTAAATAACTATGCTACATTTAATTAAATCAAGCATTGAGCTTGTTTAATTAATTACATGGGCTAGTAATTAAATTAATTACATGGGCTACTAGGTTAATATCTTTAACCTAGTTTATCAACTCATTTGAATTTAAAATATAATTCAATTAGATTTGCTTTAATTAATTATACACTTTGCTTTAATTCTTTAAATAAATATACAAGCACATAAGTACATTTATTTAATTATCTAATGCACAATTAATTAATGAGAAAAATTTAAATTCATTGCTAAATATTTATTAAGTATATTTACAATGACTAATGAAATTCGTGGTCATTACAGTTTTCTTCTTGTTGTCTTTGAAATTTGATTTTTCTTTGTTCTTCAATTGAAAGTTGTCCTTTTTGAAGTAACCTGGATGACCACATTCAAAGCATGTTTCTTCATTTGACTTTACCTTGAACTTGTTGGATGCCATGAAATTTCTCATTTTGTTTTTCCTTTGTAGCATCCCTTTTAGTTTTATACTGAGCATAACAATTTCTTCATCTGAGTCATCACTTGATTCATCTTCTTTTCATGCATTAAGAGCTAGCACTTTCTTTCTAGGAGTTTCCTCATCGTCATCATATCTTTTTAATTGATGTTCATATTCTTCTAATTCTTCAAATAAAGTTAAAGTATCCATAACATAAATAGTAAAAGAATCTTGAAGAGTGGTTACTTTTGACGCAAACCTCTCGGTCATAGCACGTAGTAGCTTTCGATGGATTTCACTTTGAGGAATCATCTTGCCAAGTAGCTTTAACGAGTTCATGAGCACTAAGAACCTAGCTTGAACTTCCTTCATAGTCTCTTCCTTTTCTAGCTTGAACATCTCGTAATCGAACATGAGCATACTTAACTTTAGTTCACTTACGTTAGATGTTCCTTCATGACTCACCTTTAAAGTATCTCATATCTCTTTAGTTATGTTGCATGATGGTACTTTATCTATTTCGAACTGCAACATGAACTAAGTAAAGTGTTCACCGACTTTAAGTCATAGGATGTCATGTACACTTCGATTGAGTCCATTTCGGTTAGTGCTTTTGGTGTACCATCATCCTTCCTTGGAATAACTGGACTATTATCCACGACCCACCATTCCCAATGATCTCTTTTAAGATAGATCCTCAAACTTCCAAAAGTTATAGTTCTCGATTCCATGTAAAAATGCAGGTCGACTTGTTGATTACCCTTCTTAAACTTTGCTTCTGAAATGTGTCATAACAAGATCTTACCCTATAAGTCACCTTTAAGACCAAGATAAGTAGAGTCAAGCTCTGATACCAATTGAAATATATGTAGGAACACTTAGAAGGGGGTTGAATAAGTGTGTGGGTAAACAGTATCCAATTTTTATAAATTACTAAAATAGTTTGTAATGCAATATGTTGGATTATGAAAACAGTTCATTGAGTCAGATAATTAGTCTACTGAAAATAAAAATAGTTTATTGTAAAAGAAATTTAACTTGTTGTATATAAAAGCAACCTACTGTATTAAAGAGTTAACTTGTTATATATTCAATATAATAAACCATTTAGAATATGTTAATGTATATTCAAAAGAAAGCTTAAAACATGCAACACGCTAAATATCAAGTAATCACAAGAACACCAAGATTTTTACATGGTTCGACCCATAACCTCTATTCTAGTGGCCTACTATACGTCCAATACCAATTGATATTGGAGACTCTTTTTATTTATAAACTTTTTCAAATACACTTTTACAATTCAAATTCTCAACCTTGAAGACATGTCCCCCTTGAGCACTTATGCTCCCATTGTACAAACCAATGTACCCTTCGAGTACACTTAGTCGTCGAGCTTGTAAGCTCCTTTGGAATTTAATTATAAAATACCCTAACCCGAACCGGATTAGACAACAGTTATGATAATCAATGAATTATACTAAATCACATAATAACTATAATAAAAAAAAAAGAAAAAAGATAAATCAATTCAAGGCTCACAAATCCTAGATGTAATGACCAAGTATAAAGTAATAAATATCACAAATATATCTCACTGTAATAATGCTAAAAATATATGAATCAAGATACTTCGATTTGGATTTTTTAGCAATTTAATACTTCACCGATGATTTTATGCTTTGGACCAAAACGAGTGAAGAAGATCAGGACAAGAAAGGAATTCATGCAAAGTTAGAACCTTTTAAATGTATATTTTTAGTGTATGAGTATGATGTCTAGTGTGTCTCCCAGCTAGGGAAGATGATGACATATATATTATGTGATGCCCCTAAATCTGGATCCCTCGAACCGCGGGTTCGGTGCACACTATCCATCTCTTGACAAACATTCATAAACTAAATCTCCAATAACTAGCGAAAAATAAACATAATTTGTTACAAAACGTACCATCAATCCCAGGTTCCACTAACCTTAAATACATCACAATTACCCTATAACCAATAAGGTTTTACAGCATAAAAATATAACTAATTACTTCTACTCGTTCACCTTTTCTTTGCCTTTGTATTTCTTATATCACTCGGGCTTAGTTGAAAAATAGTTCATGATATAGCAAGGGTGAGCAACTACTTTGCTCAGTAAGTTTAAATAAACAATAAAGGATATATCATGAATGAAAAGAATTAACTTTTGAAACTTCAATAATATTTAAGAATTGTGAAGACATGCAACTTTGAATAACAACTTTCAATTGATTTAACATACGGTTTCTTCATGCTGAATGGTCACAAGACCGTGAACATACGTTTTGAGTATTTATAATACCATGTAGACATAAGACTTGTCATTTCGTTTTGAATATTAACAATCATTTCAATTGCAATATCTGAAGATGGGTACTCTAAGTAATCAGTCTATCGTACATTTATATTGTGCACATTATAACCATCTAATTTTGTTTTGACCGAAATTATTCCATCCGACCGTAATTTTATTCTTTCATAATGATTTGTTCATTTCAGTTTTTCCCATCAGATTATGTACCACAATAATATGGTTTGGACTAGCTTCAACAATATTCAGATTTATGAATTTAATACATACATGGTATAGCCGAAACAATTGGCATAGATCTTCCTCTTTAAATAGTTCATAATAAGAACAGTCATAATAACACATACAATATCTAGCCGAAACAAATAGCATAGATATATCTCATTAAATAGTTCATTTTGAGAACTTGTCATTATAATTCATGCAATATCTAGCCGAAACAATTAGCATAGATCTTTCTATTTAAATAGTTCATAATGTGAATAGTCATGCAAATGCACATAAGTGCGATTATTGATAATAACATAGATATGAAATAATTATTAATAATTATTTTATCATGTACTACGAAACTAATTTCAATTTCTAGATATTTAACATAATAGAAACAAGTATATAAAACTTGCATAACGAAACGAGTTTGGGTTTCAGAATAACTTGCCAAATAAATACAAGTTAAGGTTCAAAAAATTTGCCTGTTTTGCTGACTACTTCTATTCAACTTAAAATAACTTCCTTTAGATGACCTAACATTTAACAATATTGATCTACCAATCAGAATATCACATACATGTTTATTTTACATTAATAACATTTTCATACATGTCTTAAATCATATAACACTTAATCATAACCTTAAAACACTTAATAATATTATCAACATTTGATAATATTTTAATCACATAACTATCACATCATAATATTATCACATTCGATAATATATTAACCACAAATACATATTATTAACCGTTTAATAATCCTCTTAATTATTTCAAACTCTTAATTGTGACGACCCCAAATCCGGGTTCCATAACCTCGAGTTTGGTTCTCACTATTCAACACATTACTAACAATTAAATACATACATTGCATTTAAATATCGCGGAATAATACATATTGGTTCCCTTCAAAAGGTTACAATACCAGGGTCTATCAACCTTAACATAAAAACAGTTCCTATCATAAAGAATTACAAAAGGTTTAACAACCGTAAATACATAAATAAAGATCTAACTAGCATGCATAAGCTACTTAAGCTTTGGCCTTTCCTTTTCCCTTATCCTTCCTGGAGCAATCAGGATTATCTGAAAAATGGTTCATGATATAGCAAGAATGAGCAACTAGTTTGCTCAGCAAGTTTAAAACAATCATATAGATTTAATATATCATGAATGAATGGGAAATATCAACAATGATTCAACAATAGATATAACAATTGTGAATGAAACAGGATTCAAATTTTAATAAACAGAATATTTGAATCTTAAAATGCTGAGTGGTCACTAAGGACCCTGAACTAACTAGGGTATAATAGAGTTTCCTCTGACCCTTTGAGTTGTTTGGTTTTCAAGGGGATCAGCCTATTCAACCCGCTGTATATGCATTACATTTAGTCACTGGCGCCCAAAGTCGGTTTCCCGACACAAAATCCCCTAATTTAGGGTTGTTCAATTCTCAGACTTAATATAAGAAAATCCGCACCCAACAATGGTTTGGATAAGCTTTTAAAAGTATTCAAGTTATTGAATTTAGAAACGCAATGTCTAGCTGAACTATTAGCTTCAGACATTTTTAATACAGTTCATGAATCAAGAACTAACAAGCTTCAAATGCACTAAGTGCGATTTTATAAACAATATGGATGTGGAATAATTTTAAATAATTAAACCACTTCAAGCTTTAACAATAAATACAAGTATGGAAACTTGTTCAACGATAATAATTGAGTAGGGTTAGAGAACTTGCCTGTCTGCTCAGCTACAATAATTGTCTAGCTTTAACTAACTTGCTTTGAAAGACCTAACATTTAATAAAGTCGATCTAATAATTAGTACGGCGTATTTGCATAACTATACGCTTAACAATGAACTTATTTACCACATATAAGTACTAACACATAATTTACATTAGTCAAAACAATATTATTAACCTTATAAACCCTTAATCATCTTAGGTTAATAATTTAATAAGTTAGAAAATATTTTTCTTAAGTGTTGGACACTTATTAAACCTTTAAACAACTTATTATAATTGTTTAATTAAATTCAATTTATTTTATTAACTCAATATCTTTTTAATTACTATTTAATCTTGATTAAATAGAAATTAATTAATTAACTCTAGTTATTATTTAAAATAAATAATAACTAATTGTACTTAATTATTATTTAATTATAATTAAATAATAAATAATTATTGACTTAATTTTAACCTTCTTTAATTTAATATTAAACAACCAATAATTAACTAAGTAATTACCCTTACTTATTATTTAATTTAAGGAAATTAAATAATAGTTTACTAATTTTAATCCTCTTTAATTATTATTTAATGTCAATTAAATAATAATTAATTACTTAATTAATTTTAATTATTATTTAAGGTTAAATAATAATCAATTCATTCTTATTTATTATTTAAATTAAATAATAAATTATTAATCTAATAACTTAGTTTCCATTAATCGTTATTTAATACTAAATAAATAATAATTAATTACTTAATTATCCTTATTTATTATTTAATAATATTTAAATAATAAATAATTAATTTATAAATTTTATCTCTCTTTACTTATTATTTAATAGGAATTAAATAATAATTGCTAATTTATTACCTTTATTTATTATTAGTATTTTAAATAATAAATAATAATAATTTATTTAACTTAACCATGGTTTAGCTAACTAGATTAATATTTAAAATATTTAAATATTAAACTTACTGAAAAATAACCTCTCCAATATTATTTTGTATTATTATTATTTTTGTTATAATTTTAAATTAATTTTCAAATATTTAAATTAATTAAAATTAACCCGAATGGCATTTTCGTAAATAAGTTGAAAAACCGGACCGAGGGCAGAATGGTAATTCTGCCAAGAAAACACGGAGGGGCAAAATGGTAATTTCGCCGAAAAGTTTCTTACCGCGCATTGCGCGCGTTTTGGTTTGTTATGGGTCAAAACGACGCCGTTTTTGAAAAGCCGGAAACGGCTTCCGCGCGTACGCGCGGAGTGAATTTTCTACGGACGCCAAACGACGTCGTTTGGCTCCGCGTCCTCGGTGAACAGTGGCAGCCGCGCATTGCGCGGAAAGCCTTAAAAATTTTTTCTTCCCGCAGAACGTGAACAGTGTTTCCGGCTACCCATTTTAAATAAAAATATACCTTCAATAAATCTTTAACTCTTCAATAAAAATCCAAAAAAATTACCAATCATCTTATATTAATTTATAACATGAAAAATTAATTTTTCATGATTTAATATCAATATTTTTTTATAAAAATTTTTACATCACATAAACTACCATAAATCATAACTTTTTGTATAAAACTCCATTTTGAGTGATTCAAACTTTGTTTTTCTCATGATTTAATGTTCTATAATATTAGAACATCAAATCTAAATATTATCAAAAATTATAGTTAATCATTATATTGAGATTTATTTTCACACAACCAAATACATGTTTTTCATTCAATAAAACTCATAACACATAAGTTAAACCCATGATCAACTATATAAACATACATAGCATGATATTAACCATAGAAATTATTACACTAATATTTATACTATAACTTGAAAGAAAAGCAAGATTAGGGTTTAAAAATAACTACCTTGTTTTGATAGCTATTCTCCTCTTCTTTCCAAAATATGTTGTGAAGGAGGATGGCATGAACTAACTTAGGATTTCTTCTTCTTACTTGATCTCTCAAATATTATGCTCTCACTTAAAATTTTCTCTCAACTCTCTCTAGCTTTCTTTTGCTTGAAAAATAAAATGAAGTATATCTCACATTTCAAGTATACTTGAAATATTACTAGATACATAAATTATATCTAATAATTTTAGCCCATCATGCACCTATTGGATACTTACACAAGTTAGCTAACCCATACTAAGTTGGTGAGGATTTTGTGGGAAAAGACTTTCCCAAAAATCAAAACAAGCAACCTAATATTAAATAAATGAAAAATAAAAGAAAATAAAAAAAATCATTTTCTCTCTCCTCACTCACCTACACACGGCTGATGGACATTTGATTTGTCCCAAAATCAAGTCACTTTTCATTTTTTTAAATAATAATAGTTAAATTAAGTATTTTCCAAGTGGGCCAATCATTGGGCTTTAATTTAAAATACCAATTGGGCTTCTATTAAATTGTTTGGGCTACTAAATTGTCAAATTTTATTATTCTACATTTGGGCTACTAATTGACCCATGTTGGGCTAATTTAATAATTTAAACATTAATTATTCAATCCATGATTAAATAAATAATTAAATTGAATAAATAATTAAATATTCTAACCCATTAGTATTAAATTACTAAATGGACTAATAAATATTATTATTAATATTTCACATTATTTACATTAATTAATAATCATATTAATTAATTTATTATATTTAATTCACTCATTATATTCAATTTAATTGAATATTTAATTAATAGGAAACTTATCAATTATTTTGATATTAAAACTTTAGGGTTTGTTCACTAATTTAATAACATATTAGTGACCCCCTTTAATTAATTTTAGTAATTAATTACATAATTATTTAATCACATAATTAATTAATCACATAAAAAGATTTAAATAATCTCATAAAACTAACTCGTTGGAAATTAAATTAATATTTTAATTAATAAAAATGTGGAAATTCTAGGACATTACATTCTCCCCTCCTTATAAAAATTCCGTCCTCGGAATTGTAAAAATAAGGTTACTCAAATAAAAACGGGTAATTTGTCCTCATTTCCTCCTCTAATTCCCACGTAGATTCTTCAATGGCGTGATTCCTCCAAAGTACTTTGACAGAATGAATTATCTTATTTCTCAGTTTCTGTTCCTTCCTATCGAGTATCTGAACAGGAACTTCTTCATATGATAAGTCCTTCCCGACTTGAATTGGCTCATACGAGATAACGTGCTTGTAGTCTGGTTTGTATGGCCGCAATACCGACACATGAAACACATTGTGAATATGTTCCAATTCAGGAGGTAAAGCTACCTCGTATGCTACTTCACCCACTCTTCTCAATATTTCGAACGGTCCTATGAACCTTGGACTCAATTTCCCCTTCTTTCCAAACCTGATCTTCCCTTTCCAGGGAGATACCTTAATGAACACAAAACTCCCCACCTCGAAGTCTCGTTTCTGTCGATGTAAATCGGCGTATTTCTTTTGACGGTCTTGAGCTGCTACTAGCCGAGTTCTTATTACCTTGATAATTTCTACCGTCTGTTGAACCAATTCTGGCCCCAACAGTCGGCGTTCTCCTACCTCATCCCAACATAGAGGTGTTCTGCATTTTCTGCCATATAAAGCTTCGTAAGGCGGCATACCTATGCTCGCATGATAACTGTTGTTGTATGCAAACTCAACTAGTGGTAGATGGATTTCCCAACTGCCCTTGAAATCCATCACGCAGGCCCTGAGCATATCTTCCAATGTTTGAATTGTTCTCTCACTTTGCCCATCGGTCTGCGGATGATACGCTGTACTCATTCTCAACTGTGTCCCCAATCTCTCCTGAAGACTTCTCCAAAATTTTGACGTGAAGCGCGGATCTCTGTCTGACACAATCGATACCGGCACCCCATGTCTTGAAACTATCTCTTTGATGTACAATTTGGCCAACTGATCCAAACTGAACCTAATCTTGATCGGCAAAAAGTGCGCTGACTTTGTTAGCCGATCCACAATCACCCAAATTGCGTCATATCCTTTCTGTGTTGCTGGAAGTCCTACCACAAAATCCATTGTGATATGCTCCCATTTCCACTCAGGAATTTCTAACGGCTGTAACAATCCACTTGGTCTCTGATGTTCGGCCTTTACCCTTTGACAAGTTAGGCATCGGCTGACACATTCTGCAACCTCCCTCTTTAAATTCGGCCACCAAAAATGCTGACGTAGATCTTGATACATCTTCGTACTTCCCGGATGTATCGAGTATCTAGTACTGTGAGCCTCTTGCAAAATTTCCTCTCGTAATTCAGGCACTAGCGGTACCCAAACACGATTTTCAAATCTCAGCAATCCCATGCTATCAATTTTAAACTTGACCTCTTCTCCATCGGTCATCCTCTTCCGGATTCTGTCACATTCCTCATCTTTGTCTTGAGCCTCTTTCACCCTATCTAACAAGGTTGGGCTCACCTCGACTTCTATTGACTCGTTTGGACTTCTCACTTCCAACTCCATTCGAGCCATCTCTTGAACCAATTGTTCTTGATCTGTCAATATGAACAATTTCTCCCTGCTCTTTCTACTCAGAGCATCCGCTACTACGTTGGCCTTGCCGGGATGATATAGAATTTCACAATCATAATCTTTGATCAATTCCAACCATCTCCGTTGCCTCATATTCAGCTCCTTCTGTGTGAAGATATACTTCAGACTCTTATGGTCTGTGAATATCTCACATTTTTCTCCGTACAGATAATGTCTCCAAATTTTAAGGGCAAACACTACCGCTGCCAATTCCAAGTCGTGGGTAGGATATCCCTTCTCATAATCTTTTAATTGTCTGGACGCATACGCAACGACTTTGCCGTTTTGCATAAGCACACAGCCAAGCCCCTTGTGCGATGCATCACTGTAGACCGTAAAACCTCCTGTATCGTCTGGTAAGGTCAATACAGGTGCTTCACTAAGTCTTTTCTTTAACTCCTGAAAACTTTCCTCACACTTCTCCGTCCACACGTATTTTACCGTCTTTCTTGTTAAGTTGGTCAACGGTGTTGCTATCTTTGAGAAGTCTTGAATGAACCTCCGATAGTAACCCGCTAACCCTAAGAAACTTCTTACTTCTGTCGGCGTCCTTGGTTGCTCCCAATTCATCACCGATTCAACCTTCGCCGGATCAACCGAAACTCCCTCCTTGTCAATAACATGACCTAAAAATTGAACTCTCTCCAACCAGAATTCACACTTTGAAAACTTAGCGTACAACCGCTCCTTCCGTAAAATCTCCAACACCAATCTTAGGTGTTCAGCATGCTCTTCCTCCGTTTTCGAATACACCAAAATATCATCAATGAACACGACTACAAATTTATCCAAGTATTGCTTGAATATTCTGTTCATCATGTCCATAAATGCGGCTGGAGCATTCGTTAGTCCAAACGACATCACCAGAAACTCATAATGCCCATATCGAGTTCTGAATGCCGTCTTGGGTATATCCTCCTTCCTGACTTTCAACTGATGATAACCAGTCCTTAAGTCAATCTTTGAAAAGTACTTCGCCCCTTTCAATTGATCGAAAAGATCGTCAATTCGTGGTAACGGGTACTTGTTCTTAATTGTCACCTTATTCAGCTCTCTATAATCCATACACAATCTCATCGATCCATCCTTCTTCTTTACAAACAGCACCGGTGCTCCCCATGGAGAAACACTTGGCTGAATGTACTTATTATCTAACAACTCCTGCAATTGCACCATCAATTCCTTCAGTTCTACCGGAGCCATCCTATATGGTGCTTTCGATATCGGTGCTGTCCCCGGTACTAAATCAATCACAAATTCTATCTCCCTGTCCGGCGGTAAACCCGGCAGTACATCTGGAAAAACATCCGTAAACTCCCTAACTACTGGTATTTGCTCCATCTCGGGACTCACCACTTGTGTGTCAACCACATGAGCCAAATACCCTACACAACCTTTCTTCAATAATTTCTTGGCCTGCATCATCGTCAGACAAGAAGACTGTCTTGACGATTTGCTGCCATAAAATACGACCTTAGACTTATTTGGTGTCTTAAGGTGTATGCACTTCTTCTGACAATCGATTATCGCCCCGTGGTTAAACAACCAATCCATCCCAAGTATTACATCAAATTCCCCCAGACGTATTGGAATTAGATTCACATTTAATTTCTGACCCCTGATTTCAGCACAACAATTTCTATGTATGTACTCTACCGGTATCACTTCTTTATTAGCAACTTCTATGTTCATTGAGTTTTCTAGTTTGTCCCTAGGCAACTCTAATCGTCTAGCGAAATCATCAGACACAAATGAACAGGTAGCACCCGAATCAAACAATACATATGCATTTATATTATTGATCGGAATAATACCTGACACCACGTCTTTTGACCCCACGGCATCCTGTACCGTCATATTGAAAGTCCGGGCTGTCGGCTTGTTCTGTGGTACCGGTCCCCCGATAGCCAATTTGCTGTTATTGCCCCTGTAGCCGCTACCCCCGTCATTCTTCTTCTTAGGGCAATCCTTTATCAGGTGGTCAGATGCTCCGCAAGAAAAGCATCTCACTTTCTTTGGGAGGGGACAATTTGGAGAAATGTGTCCCACCTGACCACAATTGTAGCATGTATTCTTCCCTTTCCTGCACTCTCCGAAGTGGTTCTTTCCACATATATTGCATGCTGGCTTTTTCTGAACACTTCCTTGTTGATTCCCCGAGCTCTTGTCGTTGCTGCTGTTGTCCCATTTGCGCTTGTTGTTATTATTGTTGTTATTATTGCCTCCACTGTTGCTGTTCTTGCTTCCCCCTTCACTTTTCTTCTTGTTTCTCTCCTGGTTGTACTTGGTTAACGCGTCACTTCCTCCTTCAGCAATGATTGACTTCTCTAGCAAAGTTGCGAACGAGTCAATCTGCAGTACTGCTACCTTGTTGAATATCCAAGGTCTCAATCCATTCTCGAACCTCCTGGCCTTGCGTTCCTCCGTGTCTACCTGATGTGGAGCGAACCTGGCCAGCTCATTAAATTTTGCCGCGTACTCCGGTACCGACATGTTCTCCTGTTTCAGTTCTAGAAACCTTACCTCCATCCTACTTTTCATACTTTTCGGGAAATAATTCTCGTCGAATATTTCCTTAAATTTTGTCCAGGGCACCACACCATCCCCAGCCCTATTCTGATTGGCTTCCCACCAGAAATTGGCTTCGCCCTTCATCATGTAGGTAGCAAAAACTGTCTTTTGCTCCTCAGCTACTCTTGCGATAACGAACGCCTTCTCTATCTCCTTTATCCAAGACTGGGCCTCTATCGGGTCCGACGTTCCCCTAAACTCTGGCGGTCCCACCGCTTTAAAATCTTTGAAATTTGCCAACTGAGTTGGTGGTGGTGGTGGTGGATTTGCTACAACAGGATGTCTGTGTTGCATTGCCTCAGCTAGCATGTCGACGAAGTTTTGCATAGGGTCTACATTGTGACCCCCCGCGTCGTTGTTAACTGACTCTTCTACCCCCTGGTTCCTTGGTGGTTGTCTACGTGGCGGCATTTTCTGTTATAAACAAAAATTTACATTATTATACTGTTTCATCTTTTTCATTTCATTATTTTGTATCTTAGACAATGTTTAGCTAAAATACAAGTAATTATTTCAACACGCATATAAACATAAATTCAACTGCATTTATACTCATATGCTAAAACAGGAGTGCGTAGCACTTTACATCAAAAGCATACTGCTATAAATGCTTCTATCCCAGAGAAGCTACAAAAGATGGGATCTGACATATCCTACAACTTCCTAGAGTTGGGATTTAGTGACATATTAACCCTCTAATAAAACAAAAGTTGGGTTCTACTGCATCTATTTACATACGAAATTAGAAAATAACTACTACTACTACTGACTGCGCATCCCCCTACGGATCGCGTCGTCATACTCCTCATCCCCGATGGCCATCACCACGCTCCTGCTGATGGTGTGCATAGACTGGCCCTCCTCAGCTGGGTAGAAGTGCACCCTGCTCTGAAGCCTACCATATGAAGATCGGTAGACGTAGCTAAGTCTATCCGTCCTCACCCGCTTCTCGCGGACCTCCTCCTCTAGCTCAATTATCTGTCCATAAGCGGCATCCCGCTGTCTCTCCATCTCAATACGGTCCTCTATCGCCTCCTGCCAGTGTGCATGGATGGCGGCCTTCTCTGCCTGAACCTGCTGAACCTTCAGCTCAGCCTCTGCCAACCTAGTCTCAACCACTGCTAATTTAGCCTGCAGCTCTACATCCTGCTCTACCAGCTGATGAGTTAGCACCGCAAGGTGCTCCACTGAATCCTCGTACTCTTGTACCTGATCCTCAAGTCCTACAATCCTCTCCTTCAGCTCTGTGTTCTCGCCAGAGAACTGATAAGCCGCATCCCTATACTGATCCTCCATGTGCTGGTGGGTCAGATTCTGCTCCTCTAGATGCTGGACCCTTGCCTCCAGCCCCTCGTTCCTATCGGTCAGTCCCTCTATGATGTCAGCGGCAGTGGTGCCCATGCCATCAGCTGACTCCTCCTCCTCAGACTCCTCTGACTCTGCCTCATCCTCACTGTAAGGCCTCATGACTCCGCCCCAGACGGGCTCCACACGATCCTCCTCCTCAGGATCTGACTCTGGCTCCTCTACGGGTGCAGCCACCAGCGGCTGTGCAGTATCCATATGGATATCAATATAGTCCTCCTCAGCAGTGCGACTCGACTGTCCGATCTCTGCCATCCTATATCATAAAACAATAACACACGTTAGTACAGCAATAAAATATATTCATTGATGAAATGAAATGATATTTTATCATGTACATCTCGGCTCGATGGATTTTCTCAATCCATCTCCAAAATTACACAACATGATGAATCTCCCCGATTCATCCCCTAACGCACTCGATATGAGTTTAATACTAAGGTTATAACTTAGGTTTCACAATTCCTAACGTTTCTAACCTACGGCTCTGATACCAACCTGTGACGACCCCAAATCCGGGTTCCATAACCTCGAGTTTGGTTCTCACTATTCAACACATTACTAACAATTAAATACATACATTGCATTTAAATATCGCGGAATAATACATATTGGTTCCCTTCAAAAGGTTACAATACCAGGGTCTATCAACCTTAACATAAAAACAGTTCCTATCATAAAGAATTACAAAAGGTTTAACAACCGTAAATACATAAATAAAGATCTAACTAGCATGCATAAGCTACTTAAGCTTTGGCCTTTCCTTTTCCCTTATCCTTCCTGGAGCAATCAGGATTATCTGAAAAATGGTTCATGATATAGCAAGAATGAGCAACTAGTTTGCTCAGCAAGTTTAAAACAATCATATAGATTTAATATATCATGAATGAATGGGAAATATCAACAATGATTCAACAATAGATATAACAATTGTGAATGAAACAGGATTCAAATTTTAATAAACAGAATATTTGAATCTTAAAATGCTGAGTGGTCACTAAGGACCCTGAACTAACTAGGGTATAATAGAGTTTCCTCTGACCCTTTGAGTTGTTTGGTTTTCAAGGGGATCAGCCTATTCAACCCGCTGTATATGCATTACATTTAGTCACTGGCGCCCAAAGTCGGTTTCCCGACACAAAATCCCCTAATTTAGGGTTGTTCAATTCTCAGACTTAATATAAGAAAATCCGCACCCAACAATGGTTTGGATAAGCTTTTAAAAGTATTCAAGTTATTGAATTTAGAAACGCAATGTCTAGCTGAACTATTAGCTTCAGACATTTTTAATACAGTTCATGAATCAAGAACTAACAAGCTTCAAATGCACTAAGTGCGATTTTATAAACAATATGGATGTGGAATAATTTTAAATAATTAAACCACTTCAAGCTTTAACAATAAATACAAGTATGGAAACTTGTTCAACGATAATAATTGAGTAGGGTTAGAGAACTTGCCTGTCTGCTCAGCTACAATAATTGTCTAGCTTTAACTAACTTGCTTTGAAAGACCTAACATTTAATAAAGTCGATCTAATAATTAGTACGGCGTATTTGCATAACTATACGCTTAACAATGAACTTATTTACCACATATAAGTACTAACACATAATTTACATTAGTCAAAACAATATTATTAACCTTATAAACCCTTAATCATCTTAGGTTAATAATTTAATAAGTTAGAAAATATTTTTCTTAAGTGTTGGACACTTATTAAACCTTTAAACAACTTATTATAATTGTTTAATTAAATTCAATTTATTTTATTAACTCAATATCTTTTTAATTACTATTTAATCTTGATTAAATAGAAATTAATTAATTAACTCTAGTTATTATTTAAAATAAATAATAACTAATTGTACTTAATTATTATTTAATTATAATTAAATAATAAATAATTATTGACTTAATTTTAACCTTCTTTAATTTAATATTAAACAACCAATAATTAACTAAGTAATTACCCTTACTTATTATTTAATTTAAGGAAATTAAATAATAGTTTACTAATTTTAATCCTCTTTAATTATTATTTAATGTCAATTAAATAATAATTAATTACTTAATTAATTTTAATTATTATTTAAGGTTAAATAATAATCAATTCATTCTTATTTATTATTTAAATTAAATAATAAATTATTAATCTAATAACTTAGTTTCCATTAATCGTTATTTAATACTAAATAAATAATAATTAATTACTTAATTATCCTTATTTATTATTTAATAATATTTAAATAATAAATAATTAATTTATAAATTTTATCTCTCTTTACTTATTATTTAATAGGAATTAAATAATAATTGCTAATTTATTACCTTTATTTATTATTAGTATTTTAAATAATAAATAATAATAATTTATTTAACTTAACCATGGTTTAGCTAACTAGATTAATATTTAAAATATTTAAATATTAAACTTACTGAAAAATAACCTCTCCAATATTATTTTGTATTATTATTATTTTTGTTATAATTTTAAATTAATTTTCAAATATTTAAATTAATTAAAATTAACCCGAATGGCATTTTCGTAAATAAGTTGAAAAACCGGACCGAGGGCAGAATGGTAATTCTGCCAAGAAAACACGGAGGGGCAAAATGGTAATTTCGCCGAAAAGTTTCTTACCGCGCATTGCGCGCGTTTTGGTTTGTTACGGGTCAAAACGACGCCGTTTTTGAAAAGCCGGAAACGGCTTCCGCGCGTACGCGCGGAGTGAATTTTCTACGGACGCCAAACGACGTCGTTTGGCTCCGCGTCCTCGGTGAACAGTGGCAGCCGCGCATTGCGCGGAAAGCCTTAAAAATTTTTTCTTCCCGCAGAACGTGAACAGTGTTTCCGGCTACCCATTTTAAATAAAAATATACCTTCAATAAATCTTTAACTCTTCAATAAAAATCCAAAAAAATTACCAATCATCTTATATTAATTTATAACATGAAAAATTAATTTTTCATGATTTAATATCAATATTTTTTTATAAAAATTTTTACATCACATAAACTACCATAAATCATAACTTTTTGTATAAAACTCCATTTTGAGTGATTCAAACTTTGTTTTTCTCATGATTTAATGTTCTATAATATTAGAACATCAAATCTAAATATTATCAAAAATTATAGTTAATCATTATATTGAGATTTATTTTCACACAACCAAATACATGTTTTTCATTCAATAAAACTCATAACACATAAGTTAAACCCATGATCAACTATATAAACATACATAGCATGATATTAACCATAGAAATTATTACACTAATATTTATACTATAACTTGAAAGAAAAGCAAGATTAGGGTTTAAAAATAACTACCTTGTTTTGATAGCTATTCTCCTCTTCTTTCCAAAATATGTTGTGAAGGAGGATGGCATGAACTAACTTAGGATTTCTTCTTCTTACTTGATCTCTCAAATATTATGCTCTCACTTAAAATTTTCTCTCAACTCTCTCTAGCTTTCTTTTGCTTGAAAAATAAAATGAAGTATATCTCACATTTCAAGTATACTTGAAATATTACTAGATACATAAATTATATCTAATAATTTTAGCCCATCATGCACCTATTGGATACTTACACAAGTTAGCTAACCCATACTAAGTTGGTGAGGATTTTGTGGGAAAAGACTTTCCCAAAAATCAAAACAAGCAACCTAATATTAAATAAATGAAAAATAAAAGAAAATAAAAAAAATCATTCTCTCTCTCCTCACTCACCTACACACGGCTGATGGACATTTGATTTGTCCCAAAATCAAGTCACTTTTCATTTTTTTAAATAATAATAGTTAAATTAAGTATTTTCCAAGTGGGCCAATCATTGGGCTTTAATTTAAAATACCAATTGGGCTTCTATTAAATTGTTTGGGCTACTAAATTGTCAAATTTTATTATTCTACATTTGGGCTACTAATTGACCCATGTTGGGCTAATTTAATAATTTAAACATTAATTATTCAATCCATGATTAAATAAATAATTAAATTGAATAAATAATTAAATATTCTAACCCATTAGTATTAAATTACTAAATGGACTAATAAATATTATTATTAATATTTCACATTATTTACATTAATTAATAATCATATTAATTAATTTATTATATTTAATTCACTCATTATATTCAATTTAATTGAATATTTAATTAATAGGAAACTTATCAATTATTTTGATATTAAAACTTTAGGGTTTGTTCACTAATTTAATAACATATTAGTGACCCCCTTTAATTAATTTTAGTAATTAATTACATAATTATTTAATCACATAATTAATTAATCACATAAAAAGATTTAAATAATCTCATAAAACTAACTCGTTGGAAATTAAATTAATATTTTAATTAATAAAAATGTGGAAATTCTAGGACATTACATTAATAGCATTATTAATAATTAAATAATGTCTTACACTCTTTTCAATAATATCCTAATCCTTTATAAATATTATTAACAAATTAATAATATTTTACTCCATTAATAATATTATTTAACCCTTTAATAATATTTTAATTAATTGTTAATATTATTAATTAAATAACATCTTAATCACTTATTAGCATTATTAATTGTTTAATAATGTCTTACTCTTTCTAATAATATTATTTATTAAATAATATCTTAAATCATTTATAAATATTATTAACCATTTAATAATATTTTATACTGTTAATATTATTATTATTCTTTTAATAGTATTTTAATCCTTTATTAATATTATAAATCATTTAATAATATTCTTTTCACTTATTAATATTATTAACCATTTAATAATATGCTATTCACTTACTAATATTATTAACCATTTCATAATATTTTAATCCTTTATTAATATTATTAATTATTTAATAATATTTTATTCATTTGTTAATACTATTAAACATTTAATAATATTCTATTCACTTACTAATATTGTTAACCATTTAATAATATTTTAATCCTTTATTATATATTATTAATTATTTAATAATATTTTATTTATTTATTAATATTATTAACTATTTAATAATATTTTATTCTCTTACTATTATTATTAATTATTTAATAATATTTTATTCGTTTATTAATATTATTAATCATTTAATAATATTATATTCTCTTATAATATTATTATCCTTTTAATAATATTTTATTCACTTTATAATATTATTAATCATTTAACAATAGTTTACTTATTTTCTAATTCTATTAATCCTTTAATAATATTTTATTTATTTTATAATATTATTAATCTTTTAATAATCTTTTATTCATTTTCTAATATTATTATTTTATTAAATCACATTTTCTGATCCATTTTCTATTCAAAAGACCTGACCCTACCCGTTTTATTTGGCCCGGCCTGACTCGGTTAATAAACTATTAATTTTCAAATAGTCTGCACCACCACTGCGGTGGTGAGAACCACTGTTGCGGCGGTAGTTCTAAGTTTCAAATTCCAGGGAGTTTCACCGCAGTAGCGGTGAGACCTACCGTCGCGGCAGTAATGCTGATTTTTCAAAACCCTGATTTTTTCCAACTTTAATTTTTTTAGTTCAATCCTTCATAAAACATGCAATACATGATCAAATGATCTCAAATCTGTTTTGTTAGATTCCTAACTTCGTATTCTTTAGATTTTCAAAAATCAAATAACTTTCAAAAATCATTTTTGTTAACAAAATCAATATCAACCATCTAGGGTTTCTAAATGACCCTTTTGTACTAATAATCTCATAACTTCTTCGTTTTAACTTTGTTTTTGACTATTCAAATTTTTTTATGATTGAAACTAACCCATCTAGCATACAAGATGCAAAAATCACATAAACAACTTATATATCACAAGTCACACATAATTAACCTAGACATCCAACTAAAGTTTTTACTTAAAACATGTTCATCTTCATCTTTCATCCATATTTTCACGTACTAAATATATCAAAACACTTATCATGCATTTTTTTTACTATAGATCTTCTTCACATAGATCCTTCCATAACCAAGCTTACTCAAACTCATATATAACGAAAATAACAACTAGGGTTTGAGAAACTTTTAAACCTTCTATGGAGATCTTCTTCTTGCTAGGTCTCTCCCTCCTTCTTGAGTGAACCAATAAATCACTAGCTCACATTTACTAACACTCAAAGTGTTTTACTCTCAAGAACTCTTACAAATGTTCTAGCTTTTCTCTAGAACTCTCTCTCTATAAATATAACTTATTAAAAGAAGTAAATGAGCAAACTCTCTACAATGCACTGGGAGAGTCTTGTATATAGGACAATCTTAATCCTACTTAGGCCTCCTAAGTCATCTAACATTAGTAAATTAGAAGCTTAATTGGTCTTACTATTGATTGGAATGACTGTTATGATTGACCATTGGTTTGACATGTTGTTTGCAAGTTCACTAAGCTAGCAAAAAAAGCAATCTATTGTGTAATTTTTACTAAACCACAAAACTAACAAAACACCCCAAAAAGGGGCCCACTCCAATCGGCCAAATGGCCTATTTTCCTACAAATTTTTCTTTAAATTTTTATCATATATATACACATATATACTTATATATATATATACACACCAATATATACATATGTTGACCCATATTTGACTATATTTTGGGCTTTACTT